>JAUJYP020001281.1:2400000-4800000 GCA_030674075.2 Linum usitatissimum | reverse complement strand
GGAGTTGGAGAGTTGTTTGAGAACCTGATCATTTTGAGAGGAATGACCGTGTTCGAGAAGCGATGCTTGCTCCCCCGCCGAAGCCATGGATTTGTTCCTCAAAGCCTTATTTTCTCCGTTGGAAGAGGAGCAAGGAGACGTGATAGCTCGGGGGGGGGGGGGGGGGGGGGGGGGGGAAGGAGAGCAAGTTGGTAGAAACAGGGGAAATGAGGTTCTAGTTCTTGTTTCTTTCTATTTTTGTATGTGGAAATCTCTGTCAGTTTTCTGTGACTTTCTATTTGTAGCAATAACTTAGGTTTGTGACTTGAAAGTCAAAACTGATTTGAGTGGACGGATGGTTGATCCCAGTCCACTTGTGTTATGAACATATATGGATGGCTATTGGTTGTTCATGATGTATCATCCCATTAATATTTAAGACAATAACAAGACTTTCAAATTTTATTGGAATGAATTTTTTTTTTAATAAAGATGAAGGTTTTCAAATTTTATTGGAATGTAAAAATAGTACATCACATCGTATGAAACTCAACCCTAAATACAAGATTGACCCCTTTAGGAGCCGATTATTATATTTTTAGAATAATTTTGTCCGAACGAAAATATCTTCTAAAATGAGTCTGCCATTTTATAAATCGTCAAATGTAATATTGTAGTACTATTAGAGCTTATGGAAAGCAAAGAGAATCTGTGATTGTATTTCATTTTTTTTAGTGATTGTATTTCGTTGAAAGTGGAAAAAGTGAGAGTAACAAGTCTAGTCTCAAGGCTTTATACACCAAGGGCCTGTAACGGACTGCTAACAACTTCTACTAATTGACTAAACAAACAAAGTAAACGGGCTCCGGCCTAATCGAAATCTAATATATACGTTGAAAAAAGAGGGAGGGGTTTTCAAGTTGTTTGTTTGTGTATTTTTGTATCGTTTTGGGATAAACAACGAGTCAAATTTAGAGTACTTAATAGTAATAATTTTATGTATATGTTTTAATATTAAATTTAAATATTTTTGTACTCGTATTATAACATATATTGAAAATCAACCAATACCAAATTGATCGTTTAAATTCATTAAATTGTATAATTGGAAGAATAGAAATCTGCCTATTTGAAAGGGCTCTAAATTAGCACATTACCCCTTTACTTTACCAAGTTAACACATATCCCTCTATACTACAAATCTGAAAAATCAATAAGTAACCCCTTCGGTTACTATTTCCATTAGTATGTCGTTAAATCTGAAAAATCAATATGACACGTCACCCCACAAAAAACCATGTGTATAATTATGACTTATTATTTTAGTTTTTTTTACCATTTTAAATCATTAAAACGTTATGTCATTTGTCCCGCAGAAGGAGCTTAGCGACGTCGGATTATCCTCACCTTTAATTTAGATGATTTGATATGAATCATTGAATCAGAAGGAAATCTCATCTAATGACCTAGATTTATAGTACTTATATGACCTAGATTTATAGTACTACATCTCGCCGATGAAGACCACGACGAGGATTCAATAGGCGGCGGTTTTGGGAACGGCGACTAAAGCGGAGGGGGAATCTTCGGGTTTGGTTGGTGTGGGGGGAATCATGGAGTTCGGTTGGTGCGAAAGGAATCATCGAGTTCGGTGGGGGAATCATCGGGGTTGGCGGGGAATCTATCGGATCTAGCTTCCTGAAATTGGTTTTGGGTTTCCACTGTCCAATAGACTCGATTCTGGGTTTACAAGGTCGGATCTAGCTTCCCAAAATCACGAGTTCGGAGGAATCTACAGTTAAGGTTTCGAAGGGTTGTCTTCCAATAAAACGATTTCTGATTTGGGTTCCAATTATCTCTAATATTCATCTTCCCTAACGTTGCAGATATAGCTTTTCATTGAACGAATTTGGAGGATTCAACAGCTAATAAATCGCAGGTTTGTTTTCCGATTTGGGTTTCATGCATCCTTAATATTCAACCTAATTTTGCAGGTCTAGCTTTCAATTGAACGAGTTCGGAGGAATCGAAAACTAAGGAATTGCAGATTTGTCTTTCAATTCAACGATTTCTGATTTTGGTTTCATTCAACCTTATTTTTCAACCTAATAATGTAGTAGCTTCTGGGTTGCAATGGGAAGTTTTATGTAATCCAGTAGATGCTGCGTTGCGTTAAATTTGTTTTGTTTATTTATAAAGTTTTATGTAATCCAAAGCTGTTGATTGATGCTGCGTTACTTAACTATTGAACTTGACTAGTACTTGAAATAACCAGTTCTGCAGTAGTAGCGTTTTTATAATTATTCACATAGTCGTACATTCTTGTCTTATTGACATATCTTTGGATGTAATGACAACACTACTACTTGGATGGAGTATTGTTTTCTTGATTGTAACAAATAGTTCTATTTGTGCAGCTACAGATTGAGGATGTTTGAATTAGATTAAGATTCATTCCGTTTATGTATTATTTTGATAAATTTTTGTCGTAAGATAATCTGGACAGAAAAACTGGCTGAGATTGGAAAGCTAGCATCCTTTGTGATTCGATGTAACCCGAATAGGATTTTGACTGTGATGGGTATTCCTCCAAGTAACGAATAGCTGGAAGCAATAAAGAAATTTGGTTTCTATGGAATTACAGACGTAACGATTAAACAAATCAGTGAAGATTTTATGCAGTGAATTATAAATATATATGATGAAGAAACCAAACAATTTGTGATAGGGAATGGAAAAACATTGAAGCTTACCGGAGAACTAATCCATAGAAATTGACTATTGTAACTTGTTCACTGACTAAGATTACACCATACCTAGTCCTGTCAATCACAAAATAGTTCACTCAAGCAGAACTATTTCAATACATCACAAACCTTATCATTGATGGCATCCTCACGACAGTCTGAACGAATTCGTCAATACTGTTATGAATCGGAATTTCGTCTGTAATATGAGTTGGACTGTCGAGCTCGACATCAAGAAGGGAATTAAAATTAAAAATACTTCTCTCGATGCATATAACCCGTTTATAAGTTGCACCTCCCACATTACCGCTTATACCGCATAAGTAATAATTGTTTTATTTTGAAATAAAAGCTCGTATGCTAAAAAAAACACTAAAAATCCCAACTCAATCAAACTCATTTACATTCCTAACTACAACATTAATACTTTGATCTGTGCCATCTAAATAACTAAGCTGCCGGTAGTGTTCTATTATGTGGCCCGTCTACATCTATTGGTAGCCCTATTGATCATGTGATGATGCATCATCCCATTAATATTTAAGACTTCCCTACCAAAATCTCAACTGTAAAATTACCATATATATATAACATATCAAGCCTGCTTTGTTCCACGTCGCCCATTTGGGTTCCAAACATTACAAGATTGTCGGTGTTAGAGGTAGGGACTTCATTAAATAATAATGAACCTCGCCATGAAGATTGGAGTGTAACTCCTACCTACCGCCTCACAATTCAGTTGAGTTTGACTTGTTTTTTTGTTTCTTTCTATTTTTGTATGTGGAAATCTCTGTCAGTTTTCTGTGACTTTCTATTTCTAGCAATAAATTAGGGTTGTGACTTGAAAGTCAAAACTGATTTGAGTGGACGGATGGTAGATCCCAGTCCACTTGTGTTATGAACATATATGGCTATTGGTTGTTTATGATGTATCATCCCATTAATATTTAAGACAATAATAAGATTTTCAAATTTTATTGGAATATAAAAATAGTACATTACATTGTATGAAACTCAACCCTAAATACAAGACTGACCCCTTTCGGGGCCGATTATATTGAACTAGCAAAAAGTTAAACCGAATTTAGTAAAAGTTGTCACCTAAATCCGCTAAATGTCAGTACCATATGCTAATGCTTTTTGGCCCCCCCTATGTATGGGGCTTAAAAGGGTAAACACGTCAAAATGGTGATAACGAACATAATTGAAAACGAACGTACATATATAACAGCCTTATTATATTATATAGTTTCCCCTCTCTCTCAATTTCAAAATTTCTTTCCTCTCTTTACTTTCTCCCCATTTTTTCTCTCATGTTTTGTTTGAATGAATGTTTGATTTTGGGTTTGTGATTAACGTTTTTAGGCGTTATTAAAATAATCCGATTAATAAATTAACCGGAGTCGAATCTCACTAGGGTCTCAATGTCGTGACTACTCAAAGTTTATGAAAAGTGTTAATCGATTAAACAGGTTTTGTGTTGTAGGTTCCACAAATTTCTAAGTCTATCAATTATTCAAATGACAGGGAAAATAACACAAGGATGTAAGACTGCACGATATAAGGTTTGAACCAAATGGGAGAAAACGGGTTAGACTTCGAATCCCACTAGATTATCTAAATTCACAAATGACAGACAAATTCAGCGATTTAAGTAAAACAAGATAGATTCACTTCACCGTCGCAGTTCTTCTCTAATCAAATCACGCCCTTTTGGGTCCAATAATCTGCTACTTATCTACTATCTCAGTCCGATCTTTCAAGAAAAAGATCTAAAAGATTATGTGAATTATGAGGAAGAGCTGAGCTTTTATAGAGAAAGATTCCTTAAGTCTGACCGGCTACCAAAGGTGCGTTGTACGCGGACCAAAAGTGCGCCACGCACTTTAGGTCATTTTATATCGCACTTTCAGTCATATTTATAACCTTTGAATTCTAAAGTTGTAGAAAATTAAACTAGCTTTCCCATTCTTGCGGCCTTGCATCAATTGGACTTATAAGTTAGGATATATGTTCAAAATACGAAACTGCGACGTTTTCCGACCAAGTCGAAATCCAAACTCTTTGATGGATTCAAAATGCTTCCCATTGCTTGTCCTAGACCATTCACACACCGTATCACTCCGATTAATATCTCGACATCGTCATTTACTTGATATTTATAAAGACACTAAAAAACGACATCAAATGGACCCCGACCGGGTCCGAGATACTAAATTGAGACAAAGACTTAAAATGCATCAAATATCCTAAACTTCTACCTAAAATAATATATTATTTAATATTAATATTTAATATTCTCTCACCCCTTAAATGTGTGCATAATGAATACAAACGTATGCTTTTTAGACCTCTCACATCTTCTTTTTTGTGTCAGAACATTTAATGTCTCTCTTCTTTCAGATTTGTAAGAAGAAAAGGCAAATTATTATAAAAAACGCACACAAATTTTGCCAAATTATATCTAAAATACCCTTGGATCGTACAAATGTATATTTCCCAACTTCGTGTTTTCTCCCTATATAATGGACTACTAAGATGAATTTGAACACTTATTTGTAGTGGTACTGAAGCTCACTTCATCAACAAAATGTGAGTTTTAGGTTGCGGGTGCAGTTCGGGTTTGGTCCCTTTGAAATGTAGGCATCACTCAATTAGTCGCATTTGGGTCGAAATCCATGTCTAAGCCCAACTGATTCTGTCAGCCCACTCCTAAGCGACTGATTTGGCCGGCCCAGTTCTAAACAATGACACAACATAATATATTTAGCCCACCTATTCTTTTCATTTTGGCATCCCCATCCACCCTATATAATATATACCACACTTCATGAAAACGATCGCTCTCTCTCCTTTGTAGTTTCCCCCAAATAATCGTCTCTCTACAAGGCACGCACCAGTACTCTCCAAACAATGCCAAATGACAACAATAAAAGTCCCAGAAGTGGAGCTTAGCAGCGGCCGGAAGATGCCGGCGATCGGAATGGGGACGGCAATCATCCCAATCCCGCCGTCGGAGACTCTGGTATCCGCCTTCCAGGACGCCATTCGGGTAGGGTACCGCCACTTCGACACGGCGTCTCTGTACGGGACGGAGGATAGCCTGGGGAGAGCGGTGGCGGAAGGCGTGGAGAAGGGACTCGTCAAAAGCCGCAACGAGTTGTTTATGACTTCCAAGCTCTGGGTCACCCACACCCACCCCGATCTCGTCCTACCGTCCCTCCAATCCACTCTCCGGTGATCTAATTTTTAATGCATTCAATTAAAATCCATATATCGTCAACAAATGCAATCACTTTGTGTTTTCCTTTTGATTACTCGATCTTGCTCTCTATTTTTCTTTTTTTGTGAAAAACTTCCTCACATTTTTAATCAAACCACATTTGATCGAATATATTTGGGTAACATCGAAGTTAGTGGATCAAATCACCATGTGTGAAAAAGGTCGAGTCAGTCACCAAATAGGTTATAATTGAATGGTTGCGGCCGATGATTTTGTTTTTGAAGATATTGAGTTTGAAGTTCGGAATATGCATTAATTAATTATTTTGACACCCATATGATGACATCACCTATGTCATCTAGGTTGACAAGTGACAACATCAAAATTTACACTAAATGTGATGTCCGTCAAAAGAATTTTTCGTATAATAATTAAAAAAGGTCAAGTCAGTCTCACTACTCTTTGTTTTTACCTAATTTAAATTATTTCATATTTTGTCGATTTGGGATATCCTGATATTGTAAATCCCTTTCGAATTTTTTTTTTGGATTATACTAGCTAGAGCTTTTCCAATAAAAATTTAGAATATCGTATTTTGTTTCTTTTAGATCTCTGTATATTTCGGTTTTAGCCGTCAATTTCGTAACATATACCATTCATTGTAGGTATTTTGAGGATTTTGAGTAAATATTGGACAAAAGTAGTATGCCAAAGCCTTTGTGGGTTTAATTTGATGGTGATGATTATTCACTGCAGGAGGCTGGGAATGGAGTACGTAGATCTGTAGGTGGTGCACTGGCCAGTGAGTGTGAAGAAAGGAGCAGAACCATTAGGGTTTGGGAAAGAAGAGATAGTGGAGTTCGACATGAAGGGCACGTGGCATGCGATGGAAGAATGTCATAAAAAGGGAATGGCCAAAATCATAAAAGGGATGCATGGTTGTTATGATACATTATATCGACAATTCTTGGGCGCGTAAGAGTCACATGTTTAAGTATAATGTATTTCATTATTGTTTGAATCAGTCAAAGTTGTTTAGGTTTGAATCGTTCTTCATAATTCCTATTTTTCTTTTTATCATGCAAGTTTTTGTATGTCCCAACACCTCATTCTGCTGAAAAACTTGGGAGAGTATTAGTTGACTGTTTGCTAGACTGGAATGTCGACATCAAGATATCGACTATAACTCTAGACAACTGTAGCACTAATGACTCCATGATCCGTTTCATACATTCAAAATTACTGTCACTGTATTTGATTAGTGAAGGAGCTTTGATACATATGAGGGGTTCTGCTCATATCTTGAATTCGATTGTGAAGGAGGGATTGGATGTGGTTAAGGAGGGAATAGAAAATATTAGGGATAGTGTTTTGTATTGGTCTGCTACCCTGAAAAGGCTGGAATTCTTTGAAAAAGCTGTAAGACAATTGAGGATAAATTTTAAAAACCGACTTGTTATGGCTTGCCCTACAAGGTAAAATTTCACCTTTAAAATGCTATATGTTGCTATTCCTTATAAAGAAGTTTTCTATAGGCTGAAACAACGCGATATTCAATACAATTGCTTGCCTTCAAATGCGCTTGTATGTGAGAAACTTAAGGCCTATTAGTTGGTGTCGGAGCTGCTCTCTCGTTCAAAATATCCAACAACTAATTTGTTCTTTCCCCGTATATGTAATTTGAGGCTACAAATTTATGAGTGGTCTTTTGATGCTAATGAAGTGATAAGAAAGATGGCTACTTCGATGTTAGTAAAGTTCAGCAAATATTGGGATGAGATTCACAAAATCTTTGTTGTTGCTGTCATATTAGATCCACGGTATAAGTTGGATATGGTGGATTTTTATGCTGATAAGTTTGGAGCTGATGGTTCTTGTTTGGAATGTGTTAAAGGTATCTTGTCCAATCTGGTTTTAGAATACCAAAATAAGTTGAATGCAGAGAAGAATTTGAATGTTTCTGGTGGAGGTGAGTCATCTATGTCTAATGCAACAGATCCAGATTTCTACCGTTTTGTGAATCAAAGGAAAAAGGCAAGGGTTACTTCTGTTCAGACTGAATTGAAAAATTACCTCAATGAGGGAATTCTTCCTTATGAAGAAGTAGTGGAATTCGACATTTTAGGGTGGTGGAGGCAGAATGGTCCAAAGTATCCAACCATAGCGAGGGATGTTCTTGCTATTTCGATTACCTCTATTGTATCGGAATGTGCATTCATTTCTGGAGGTCGTTTGTTGGACCCTCATCGAAGCAGACTGCATCATGCTACTGTCGAGACATTTATGTGCACAAGGAGTGGTTGCAAAATGATTTGGTTCAAGGTAATCTGAAACATATTCTGTCACTTCTTTTTTTTATGTGCAATAAACTTGTTTTAATGTTGTTTAGTTCATTGCAGATGCAGCTGTTGTCGAAGGTTGTTTCTCTTCTCCACTAATTGAAGACGATCTTGTCCAAATTGAATCTGAAATTGGAGGTATTAGGTTAAACTTTCACACTCTCATATGCTAGATATGGTTAGCTTCTTAGATCTGAAACTTAGATCTGAACTGTGACATCAAATTCATAGATATCAAACTTAATTTTGCTGCCTTATGATTAGTTTCTGACCTGTTTATGACTTATGTGTAGAGAAAATTCTACAAAACAAAATTCTTGAAGAATAATGAATCTGGTGATTGGAATTTAGAACGTTGCTGGTCTCTATGGAATGCTGTCGTAAAGGGATCGAAAAGTTACTGTTGCACTATGGAATATGGATTCAAGTTTATCATTCTTTTTCAACACTAAACTTAATATTTTGGATAATTTCATCCACGTCGATTCATAAGAAAGATGGATTGATGGTTGACTGGTGGTTTACTAAATTTAGTATTTTGGATAATTTCATAGTTGTGTGGTTGATTTTTTGTTGTTTCGGATCAGATCCAGATATCCGACCAACCCGAAATCCAATGATGGGCGGGGACGGTATCAAATCTAAATTCGATTGCTATCATCGGGCGGGGAATCCCCGAATCCGACAATTCAACGGGTGGGTAACGGATTCATATAAATCCGACTCCGACCCACCCAAATGCCATCCCTAGATTGAAGAGTATCTGCTAAATTATTAATTCAACTAGCAATATCACACAGACAAATATTGATGTTTAGTTAATTAATGAGGTAAGATTGTTCAATAAAAATAATGTTTAGAAAATAATTAGTATATTATCATCTTACCAATAGGAATTGTTAAAATATTATAAGGATGAAGGTGATTAAAAATTACCAAAATGAGACAATTGCAAACTTAATTTTGTGGCTCTAAAGTTCATATTAAAAATTGCCAAATAATTTTTTAGATAGTGGCATTAATCCTTTCCAAACTCGGACGTTATATTTATCTAAATCCAAGCAGTTGAATTTTCAAAAAATCAGTATTATTATAACTCTCCAACCATATTTTGTTTATAGTTATATTTTGTATCGGGTTACAAAAGTCTTGACAGACAAACCTGTTGGTGTATTATCTTGATTTTTCTTCTGTAAATAATAGACTAGAAAACTAAAACCAACTGGATCTAACATCTTGGACAAGAGAAACAAAAGTTGTGGTTAAAACATTAACGAAGCTCCATCAGTGGGAGTGTGACATCACTAGGAAATCTCTTTTGCAGTAGCCATCAGAATGTTAGGTATTTTATCAGGATAGTCAACCTGTGTGTGGCTTCCGTTACATTAAATTAAAAATGTCTCTTAACTTGTTGCTCTCCCTCTCTCCTCTCTCTCTCTGTTAAAGCAAACCCATTAACACAACATGTTTGTGCAGAGCAGCGTCACTCTATCTCCTCGACAGTAACCACATTCTCCTTTCACTACTTTCAGTGTCACCACAGAAAGACATCAACTTTTCTTCTTCCCACCACCACTCCACCTTACATTACTTACATTTCATTGACTCAACCACACTGCTCTCAGATAAAATCCTGGGGCTATTAATCTTCAGCTTCGCTACTTATTTAAATAGACCAAAAGGTGTTACACAAGGGCAGTGAGGGGTGCCACGAATCTGGGATCTCGAGGCTGAAAACTGGCAAAACTATCTCCTCAACTACACCTTTTTCTGCAAACCTGCCTAATTCATTATAGAAAAAAACATTGAATTGCTTTATGAACATACATTTCTGATATCCTCTGTTTATTATTCATGTACCCGTTTGCTAAATACTTCAACTTCTAAGGACAACTTAGACTTGACATTTTTCGTCGACATCCGCTTCATCATCATACTCCTCCGAGTTGTTGCTGTCAAATTTTGATTCGAGCTGAATCCCTTTGTACCATTTAGCACAAACAATGTACACACCCAAGTCAACCGAAGTCAACACAGCCAACAAGAAGTAGAACCTATCCAAGTGACCTTTGTTCAGATTCCCAGGGATCCATCCAGGCATGTGATCCTCAGTAGAGATCTTCATCACCATAGTCACCAAGAGGCTACTAACATAGTTCCCCAACGAGATTGAAGTCATGCACAGCGCGCTCCCGAAGCTCTTCAACCCGTCGGGAGCCTGCGCGTTGAAGAACTCGAGCTGCCCTACGTACATGAACACCTCCGAAGCTCCTATCAGCGCATACTGCGGTATCTGCCAAAGTATGCTCAAGGAGCTCGATCCTTCGCAATGCGAGCAGTCCTTTCTCGCGTTTTTCAGCCTGTAGGATTCGACGATCCCTGCTGTGACCATTGCCATTACGGCTATCACTAGCCCCACCCCCATCCTCTGCAGCTCAGTGAATCCCCTGGTGGTGCTGGTGCTGCATAATTTATTTCTCTTGATCGTTGCGACGAATGGGTCGAGGACTCTCCTGTAGAGGAAGATGAAGAGGGCTACGCTTAGGATGTCGAAGCTCGACATGCTTGCTGGCGGGATTCGGAACCCAGAGATTGTGGTTTGCATTGCGGCTCCTTGCTCGACGAATAGAGAAGCCATTTGCGTGAAAACTACTGAGTAGATTATGGTGCATAGCCATATTGGGAGAAGTCTCAGTATGCATTTCACTTCTTCTACTTGTGTGATGGGGCAGAGCTGCCATGGGTTTCGAAACCCTTTCTTTTGGTTGTCGATATCTCTTGATGTTATGTAAGCTGCTCTGTCCAGGAACCTGCAAAATTTGAATGATCGATTCTGTTAGAAAATAGACAGTAAATAAACAAAATAAAGATGAATTGAACAAGACACGAATAATTTTACGTGGAAAATGAAAAAGGGTGAAAGAAAATGAGTCACAACTTACTTGAATCCATGAGTGTGGAGAATCTTCCTGCTCCCATTTCCAGAGCAATCTTTGCTACCAACATCATACAGATCATCACCATTCGACGACAGTTGATGGCTGCACTTCTTGATGGACGCAACGATAACCTGACAGAATCTAGAGAGAGGGTTTCCGGTGGGCTTGAAGTGTCGGTACCTACTCGAACCGGCCAGAAACAAGGCCAATGCTGCAAAGGCAGAGCCGGCTGATGCCCAGAACCCGAGGGCCCACATGCCTTCGTCCTCGAAGTAACCCAGTATGGTGTTTGAGAAGAGTGAGCCGAGGTTTAGGGCCAAGTAGAAGTAGCTAAAGAATGCGACTTTAGCGATTCCTTCCACAGGGTCCTCCTCATCGAACTGGTCTGCCCCGAACGTGGCAATGTTCGGTTGGTACCCTCCGTTGCCAAGCGCAATGAGGTAGATCGATAGGTAGAACAGCCCGACTTCTGTGTTTGTGTGTGAGGCACAAGGTGTGTCTATGTCACCGCAGCCTTTTGGTTTGATGAGGAAGAGGTACGATGATAGTGACAAAAGGACCAAACCCTGAAAGTTGTAGTAACAAAAGTTCACAAAGAGTTAGAAACTTGTAAAAGGAAGGATAAATAATATAGTTTTGGTTTGACAGATGGAAAATTGGATGTAATTTAAATGTTAAATGGGAAAATTAGCTCTCAAAATTACTTCTTCTAGATTTAACTTTCCCATTTGATAAGGAAAATTGATCAAAGTTCTATTCAAAATACATTTCATCCGTCAGACCAAATCATAGTGAATAGGAACGTACCATGACAAAGATGCCTTGGAAGATGGCACAAGTCTTGTATCTTCCCCAGTAAGAGTCACTAAGAAAAGCACCAACAAGGGAGAATATGTAGACAGTTCCAGTCCATTTGCTGACATTGTTAGCAGCATCAGCATTGTTCTGCTGCAGAACTCTGGTCAGGAACAGGACTAAGTTCACTCCTACGCCAAAGAATGCTAATGTCGCCAGTCCTTGGTTCACTGCATGCCACGTAATTAAGAGGGTTAATATAAACTCGCTCAGTCATTATGAACGTAACTATGGTAAAAAAAGATAAAAACTTTTAAAAAACAAGACCTATACGGCTATAATGATTAGCATAAGATGCATGAATTTAACACAAGCCTTCTCAAGTCATGTGGTGGAGGGCACTGATCAGAAATTAGGCAACTTGATGTCAAATAAAAAAACATTTGAAACCCATTAATTTAAGGGACCAGAAACTTACGCAAAGCCCTACAAGTGGGAAGAAAGTGATACATACATAGGAATGTTGAAGAAATAGTGTACTTACTAGTTACCTCTTTCTGATAACACCTAAATACGTGCAAGTGTTGGGCTAAGAAAAAAACAGAAATGAAGGTGGGTCACTGACTGTCTCTGATTATAATGGAATGAGACTGCTAACTATTTAATCACCCGTCTCTTCAATTCAACTATCATCCCCTTACGCTAACCCTAGCTTATTAACAAGTTTTCAACTCATTATTTCCCCTTTTGTATTCAAACGAAACCATGAACCAATGATTGGGGTTTCGATGAATATGACGTCATATAATATTTTACGTTCCGAATGAAGATTCAGGTGCGAAACATTAATTGGCGAATCGAGAAGATAAATGTTGAGTTTGAGTGTGGATTTAAAGCCATGCCATGCATACATGAAGGTATAGAAAGAAAGTGGTTCAAGAAAATGATTTAAATGCTCTAGATTTGTCTCTCTTTCTACTAGAATGTTCTTTGAAAATTGGATTTTCATTAATAAAAAATACATTCCACTTCAAATTAGGAGGGGTAGGAATTTTTGTATAGTTAGGGTAATTGTTAAATGAAATTATTGAAGAAATTAAAGAAGGCCTTCTAACTCGGTGATCACCTGAGAAACAGAGGATATTAAACCAATAAATAAAATATAAAATTATATATTATGGAAGTCGCAAATTCGATGTTGGACTTGAGTTTTTTCGGTGAGAGGCCAACCAAATCCGGAACCAGCTAGAGTGACGTGCATGCAAATCCTAAGAGCAGAGCTTAATCAGGTGTTCTAATTGATTAAAAAGTAATAATTAATTAATTAATCATGTGTGTTTATGTCCAATATAATTGCATGGGAAATTAGAAGTGTTTGTCGTTATCTATCTAATATCCATCCATCCATCCCTTCTCCTCCTGTCGATGAACTTTCAGTCTGCAGAGAATGCAGCCAAGAACAAACTTGGGAATGTGGCGGTAAGCATCATTTCATTTTGGACTGGAACTAAAAACCTTATTATTCATATCCAAACAAAAAACAGAAAGAAACGTAGCTCCTCTTATCACCTCTGCTTTCACTTTCTTTTTTCTCTCTGTTTTCATATGCTGCCCCACCGCACAGAGGAAAAAAACAGAGGAGCTCTGTAACCTTTTTGCATCCAGAATTAAAACGGCAGAACTTGAAAATAAGAAGAGTGTAGAAGATAATACATATATATATAAAGAGAAAAACGTTACGTACCAAGGATGATGATAGCAGCAGTCCAATTTCCAGATTTGGATTTGAAAGCTGGTCTTCCTTTCCAGTCCACTGTTCCGTCCATTGTTGTTGTACTGTTACTTCCGCAACTGCTGCTGCTGTAATCCTCGTCGTGATCACTATCTTCTTCTTCTTCTTGTTGTCGTTTATCCATCTCCATCACCACCACCTTCTTCTCCTCCTCCTGCACAAATTGAGCATACAGTTAGCAAATGATGATTCGTATATAGACACAAATTGAGAAGGATTGATCGATGATCGATCGGACCAACCTCGTTGTTGTTGTTGTTGTTGCAGATAACTAGCTCTCTGATGCAGTTAGCAGCAGCCATTCGATATGTTGAAGATTACGATTTTGATTGCTGTAAGCGGGGAGATACGTGCGGGGGAGTGTAATTCGTTCAATTACAGCTAAGAAGTTGGAGTTTAAGCAGAGAAACAGAGAGTTATGAATAGAATTGGAAGCGAGGGAAGTGTGAGTGAAACGTGCAGAATTTGGTTGGGTATTTATAGAGCCTTTTTTTTCTTCCCTGTTGTTGTGACTTGTACTGCTAATGTAAACAGCTGTGTATTGCACACGCGCTCATCTTTGCCTTTGCCACGGGCCCACAGCCCACTGGCCTTCCCGTTTTTACATGTCTTAGCACCGGACTCACAATGATTAATGTGCTGAATCCAATTATAGAAAATATATTAATTTACTTATATTTATAAGTAAAATTATTTTTTTTGTCAAAAAAATTACATGCTATTTAAGTTATGCTGACTACTAAATTATATTTAACAATGAATCATTTTGTCGAGAAAAATGGAAGGTATACATGTAGTGAGTTTTTCTTCTTTGGAGAGGTCTCTTTGAAATTAGGATTCTGCGACGTATGATATTTTTTATCATTTCTTTTATTTTTTTTCATCTTGATAATATTCAGGCACCGAAAATATGGTGATGGCTGGCGACAAAAGTGAGTGTCCGCTGGATGCGCTCTACATCGAGAAAGAGGAACAAGTTGCGGTTGAATCTGCCCTACCTTCCAAGGAGATTCGACTTGCGGACTACAAACACTATGTAGAAGGTGTTGAACAGACCTTTGAGAGTCCTACGAAAGTACTAGAAGGTATTTAGGAACCAAAAAAAAAATTCTGACGTAGGTAGAACTGAATATCATCTGGTCCTCCCCAGAGGAGTAAGCTGTTGAAGTTGGATCAACCGACCGAGCGGCCATCCTCGTGCAATCCAAGTCATGGGTGATCTCGTTATGGAATCACCGACCAACCTTTAATTCGTTATTTTGTTCTTTTCGTGTTTGTTAGTATTTTTGTCTTTCTGTTGGGCTTATTTCTTTCGTGCATTATATTGTTTAGCTCATTGATTGTTATAAGTTTTAATTTAAAATTTTGTTTTTTGGACAACTGGAAGCTTGAACACTTATGCATTAGCTAAACATTTATGTGTTCATACTTCATCTATTATAGGTGATAAGTTTCCCGAGAGTTTGGTTAATACGATGAACATTTTTTATCACGAGCTTTAATGATATAAGTAGCCTGTTTTTTAAAATTGTTTGATTTTACTTCCAAATTAAAGCATGTTCTAACTAGAACTATCTAGATTTCGAAACACTCCAAAATAAATTTATGAAGGTCGATCTAAAGTTGTATTTTCATTTAACAACATGAAAATGATTTTAAAAAAAAATTAACGTACCATCTATTTAAAAGAAATTCACTATAATTTTTTCATTTTGCCAAAATTTTCAAAGAAGTGGATGCACTGCCTTCTGAAATGGTGATAGAAACTAATTTCAGACAGTTAGTAATTTAAGAGTCAGAAATAATAGAGGGGGGGTGTCAAATCTGGATGTCGACGTTATGCTCACAAAAACCCATCTTAATTTGCAAAACTTTTGACATCATCAGCAAGTTCTTAGAGTACCAAATTGATCAATTTTGTTTGCTTTACTCTGATAATAACAAGTCGTTACTCAGTATGTGGGTGAGATTGAGTTATTATAATTATTTGTAACTATATGTGTTCTAATCAATTACTAATTTATAATACTCGATGTGTGGCTTTCAGACTAAACAAGACTTTACTTTCACTTTTTCTTTATTTTGATTTATTTTTATTACAACTTATTATTTTCACAGTTTTATTTATATTTTCAATTACGTACGAAAACCATATCAAAGTAGATTCAGTGTCTGCCATGACAGAATCGTTTGCAATTTTTGAGGACTGAAAATATATATTTTACAACTTATATTTGTATTGTTTTAGCCTCAGAGTAGAAATTAGTCTTAACAAGATGGTGAGATGCTCACAAGGCTGGAATCTATTAATATGTCCATCATGTGTTAATTGCAAGTTATATCAACTTGCCTTGAAGTGGGTCAACATGATTAATAGAAGAAACAATATATCAGTGGTTTCATTGCTAACCGCAACATGTAGTTAGAAGAAATATCAACTCATAATTAATGAGCTTATTAAGGATGAATTCTTTAGTATATCTGATATACCGAAATTTTCAGTATGTGCAATTTTTTTTGGTAACGTAAATCCATCACCCAACGTTCATTTTCAGTTTGCGATCTCGACAGTTCATAATTATTCGAATATTAAATTTCTATTTCACATTTTATTTTTGACTTCAGTTTGCGATCTGAAATTGGATTGTAATTGATCCAAAATTTTATGTGATTTCAAATAAAAAATTTCATATGGTTTAATTGAAATTGTTGCTGTTGTTTTTTTGCTGTGACTTTGGGGTGTCATACATAGTGTTTTGTTTGATTTTTCAGTTGTAGAATGTCCCAAGTCTTGTTTTGAAGCACCGGGATTTTATTATCTTGTTGCATTTTTTCGGAGTTGTGTTTTCTTCCTCTCCCTCTCTTGCTCTATGAGCTGCTGCTTTAGCTTGCTAAAGCTCCTTTGTCAAATTGAGAAATCAAGATCTTTTTTCAAATTGAGAAAACATATAAGATCAAAAATAAAATGTGAAATAGAAATTTAATATTTGAATAATTGTGAACCGTCGAGATCGCAAACTGAAAATGAATGGTGGTAATAGATTTACGTTATAAAAAAAAACTGGGTACACCGAAAGTTTCGGTATAACCAGGTATACTGAAAATTCACCCTTATTAAGTATTAATTTTACTATTTTAGATGATTAACCGTGATATATATCAACTTTTGAAGTTCAAATTGGTCTCGTCTTTCAAAAAAAACCATCTTAATTATTTCCATCCTAATTAAGAAGTTTGACTTCAATTATCAGTTTCTAACTTGTTGGTGGACTACTAATTAATTAAAGTAACAAAGAAAGCTGCAACTTAATTGGAAAAATATCCCACTTGTCTCGTCTGTCCCTGCAATTTCTGCTGCTGCTGCTTTCAAGTGCAAGCTAAGTGCAATGCATGGCTGCTTCCATTTCTACTTTTAATTATTGACCATACATTTTCAGCTTCAAGCTTTGAGATTTTAAATCATTCCAACTAATTAAATTCTCCATTGAAATCCAAATTAAATGTTAAATCATCCGTCTAACTCTCAGGAAAAACCCTGAAATTTAAACCTTTTGACTAGCAAACCAACCACCTTATACTACCTCGAACAACTATCGCTACTTTTTTTGTCTCACATTCACTCTTTATATATTCCTTAAACTCCCTTATATTCGCTCAACCTTTTTATTAACTCGCTCATACATATGATATGAAACCACCATAAAAATTTACATTTGAAGCGTGAGTTGCTCAACAATCTACTCGACCCTCCCAATCAAATCATCATTGATTTACCAAACTCAATGGATGGAACCAAACAACAATCTCCTCCAACAAAAAGAAAAAGACAAGCATCACCATCCACATCCATATAATTCATCTTCATTTCCAAAAATGATGCTCACTTCCATCTTATTATCTTCTGCAATTTCACATACCACACTTTCACATCATTCACATCCATGAATCCAAGTCCAATTATAAAAATGGGACCAACATATATAAAACATTCATATCTTCTTTACATTAATTAAAATATAATTGAAAAAGTAGACTCGTTGTCTATGCATAATAGATAACCAAGGTATGCAAAAGAACAACAGAAACACTGTACTCTGTTATATATTTTTTCCTGTACACATATGATAAGCTACAGCATGACTGATGCCTGATAAGTGATAAAGTCTTTCTTTCTTTCTTTCTTCTTCTTCTTCTTCTTCTTCTTCTTGGACATTGGTATAGCTAACTGAAATAAATTACGATGACCCAGTACTCGATCACACTTTCTTGCAAAACCATGTTTGTCGATCGACTTTGCTAATTTCTAGCAGAAAATTAAATAAAATATCTTTTGTAATGTCGTTGTTCTTACGAAGTTTGTGCCCTGTGTTTGCTCTTGTTTTTTAACCAAACATCAACTCATGATCAATTAATGTACTACGTACTACTACACGGCCAAAGCAAAGTCACACACACATATATGCTTTAAATTTTCGCCATCTCAGTCCCCACCAGTCCCCACATGTTGCATGGACACATCTCACCGACTACAAATTTGTGAGAGATTCCTTCCTTTTCAGCTGTTGATTCAGGATCTCCATTTATTTTATTGAAAAAAATTGTAAATCAAATGCATACCCAGAAATGGTTATCATATTATGAAGACTGGACTTGATTTGAACCTAGCTAAAGGACACACACCTAGTTCCAAACCTACCCGTAGATTTGTTTATGTACAACACAATTGTATTCATCTCGTCCCTTTTCTTTTCGTCTTATTATAATACCGTGGGAAAATTTTACATCGACAAAATACGAAAGCATTTTAAAAGAATTTTAAATTTTGAAATTAAACGTGTTTGTATGGGAGCATTGTAAATGGGTAATTTTCTGAAAAATCATTGTTATGCACCATAAAAGAAAATATGTGAAGTCTTATGTTCAAAGCGGACAATTTGTCAGAAAAGGCATTTCGTACAATGATTTGAATTAACTCAAAGTAAGGGAAATTTGAGTTATTAAAATTAAATCACAAATATTAAAAAAACCCACAAAGCCTTACAACCGTTTGATTCAGATTCAAATTTAAAATACAAAAATAATTACAATTACCGGCAACTGGTTTACCCTCTTGATTGTTCCTTTTTGTTTGTTATTTTGGACAAATTGCTCGTTGCATTACTTCGAAGCCAGAAAACAAGGGTGAGATTACAGCAAGGCAGCTAACCAGCCAATCATCAGACTGCCTATTCTAACAGCCTTTGTCGTAGCATCAGCCTGAGAATTCAAACAACGTGAAACCTGTTGGAAAGAAAGGAAAGGCCTTGCTTGCCAAATTGTCTCAATCTCTCCAAGAAAGCCATAGCATTCCCAGAGACAGCGGTGCCTAGTCCCATCAATAGCATGTATCACAGAGAGACATTCAGAGAGAATAACACATTGAGAAGGGATTCGGGAGGCAAGCTTAGCCGCCTCCAGAACGGTCCGAGCTTCCGAAGCCAAAGCAGAAGAGCAGAAAAAGGTCCCCGCCCACCCATCTACAACTTTTCCTATAGGATCGCCCACGATCACACCATAGCCTGCCTTCTGAGAGTCGCTTTGAAACGACCCGTCATAGTGGATTCCCATATTGGACATCCGTGGCGGTGGGGCTGAGGTAGGTGGGAGGCGAATGGGGGGTGCACATGTGGTGGGGTGGTTGGTTGTCCAGTCGAGGACATCATGCTCGATCAGAGCGGTAGTGCGCCAAGTAAACAACGTTTTTCGATTGAAGATTGCATTGTTGCGAGCTTTCCATATACCCCAGCAGGTGGCAGCAATCCTAATATGGGAGATCCCATTAAAGCGATGGCCGTGATTGTGGAGCCACCCAAGGAGAGATACTATCGGAGGGGGCGACTCACAATTTGGAGTAGAGTGAAACCAAGTATCTACTGAGTGGATACATTCAAAAAGGTAGTGGGCCAATGATTCTTCTCCCACGGTACAAATGGGGCACAAAGTGGAGGTGATGCCGCCTCGTTGATGGAGAAAAGGGGTAAGCGATATGGCCTTGTTAAAACAGCACCATAGGAAGAAGACCACCTTGGGTGGAAGATTTAGCATCCAGAGCCATGTCCATAGCTTTGCGACATTGGGTTCCCAGGGGGGGGATTCCAGCGTACTCTTGGGTGGCGTGGTATACCGATCAAACTGTGAACCTGCCATCGCTGGTCAGTTTCCACTTCCACGTGTCAGGGAGGTCCGCTAGACCAATAGAGATCTGGCGAATGCGGTAGAGGATGTCGGGCTGGCAGTAAAGAGAAATAGTGGAAGTGTCCCAACATCGTGAATTAACATTGATCCAGTCAGCCACCGTCTCGAAAGGTCATGTGTGCTCGGGAAACCTCATATGCAAAGATCCGGGGATCCACATGTCCCTTGCTAGAAGGATCGAGGCCCCATTGCTGACTACCTTAATAGCACCAAGATCAAGGGTCGTTCGGGCTTCACCGAAGCTAACCAAATCCAAGAGGGGCGAAGTCCCTTTTTTGCGTGAAGGAAGTCATACTTGGCAAAATATTTGGCTTTAAATACCCAGACCCATAGAGCGTCCGGGTTTTAAAGAATGCGCCAGGCTTGTTTGGCTACCATAGCCATGTTAAAGTCTTGGAAATTTATGAAACCGAGTACACCCGCCTCCTTGGGAGAGCAGAGGAGATCACCATGGCACCAATGAATTCAACATTTGCCCACTTCGCTAGACCAGAAGAAGTTTCAGACCATTGAGTTCATGCGTCGGGTAAGGTGAAGCGGCAGGAGAAACATAGCCATAATGTAGCTGGGTAGGCTTGTAACACCGCTTTAATCATGGTGACCTTTCCAGCGTGGGAGAGCAATTTTGCCTTCCACGATTAAGCTTTCTCGATGAAGGGATCGATAAGGAAAGCAAAAGTCTAGCATTTTGAACGCCCCCATTCTGTCGGGACTCCAAGATAAGAGGAGTGGAGGTTGCATGTGGAAAAATTAACTGCTGCAATAATGGCCTCCTTTGCAGAGAACATGACGTTAGCACTGAAGAAGATCGAGGATTTATCCCGATTCACCTGTTGACCTGTTATTCTCCCATACTCATTAAGGGCCGCAATGATGTTTGTTGCTTCCTCCATCATAGCTTTGCCAAAGATAACCGTATCATCCGCAAATACACAATGAGTGAGGAGCGGACCCCGATGCGACAACCGGATCCCCTTTAAAATATTGATGGAGATCATCCTTTCAAACAGGATGGACAGGGCATTGGAGACGAGGATGAAGAGGAATGGGGAGATCGGGTGTCCTTGACGAAGTCCTCTGTTGGGAGAGAAGTAACCGGTGTTCGTCCATTAAACAAAACATCAAACCTCACAGTCCAAACACAGCTCATGATCTACTTGATCCAAGTATCGGTGAAGCCATAAGAAGAAAGGATAGTTTCCATACCCTTCCAGCTGATGAGGTCATAAGCCTTATGCATATCCAGCTTACGACACATATCTTGTCACTTCCCTTTGGTTCTGATTTTGAAGCTGTGTAGGGTTTCGTGCAAGATCACGATATTTTCTTGTATTGTTCGACCTTTTGTGAAGGCAGCAGTTTGCATCTCCAAAGTGAGGCTAGACAACCATTTCTTCAACCGGGTTTCCATGATATTGGCCATAATCTTATACCAAATATTACAGCATCTGACAGGGTGAAACTACTTCATCTTTATTGGGTTCATGATCCTTGGTATAAGAACGATGTGAGTGTCATTCTATCCCCCCCCCCATGACACTCGTCTCAAAGAACTTGAGCACTTAGAGAGAAATCTGTTCCCATATATCCTGCAAGTAGTGGCGGTAGAAGGCTCCACCGTAACCGTTAGGTCCCGGAGATTGAGTCACTCCGAGGCTGAACACTGCCTCTATAATTCCTTCCGAAGCTGTCAGGTCGGTGTTGGTGTGGTCTTCAACCATTGCTGGAAGGCTCTCAAAAAGGTTGGAAGGAGGGTCAACTTCAGTGCTAGAGAAGAGGTCCTGAAAATAAGATGTAGTGCGGTGGACGAGGTCAGAGGGGTTTCAGATCCAGTTTCTAGAGCAGTTCTGAAGTCGGGAAATCCGCACCCAGTTCTTTTTGAATTTGTAGGTGGCGTGGAAGAATATGGAATTGCGATCTCCCTCCTTCGCCCATCTTACCTTGGCTACTTGCCTCCACAGTGCTGCATCATTCCTCCATAGGTCTGGTAATTCATATTTAAGGTCCTTTTCCTCTTATACGATTGCGAGAGAGTGGAAGCATTCAACAACCTCATCGAGTCTCCTTTTAATGGTACCTTCACGATTGTTGCGGGCTTTCATGGTATCTTTGGCCCACTTACTTATTGTTTGTGCACAGGAGGAAAGGTTTTATCCTAGCTGACCATGGGCTTGCCATTTTAAGCTCAAAATGGCTTTACGTTCAGCTGTCGTAAGCCATCTCTCGTTGAATCTGAAGGGGGCGGGGGAATAGCTTGTGTGATGCTCCAAATCGAGTCGAAGAGGGTCATGATTGAAGCCTATGGCTCGTTCGTGGAATAATATTGCTCGATCATACTCGTTTCGCCATGCAACATTCATTGGAGCCCTATCGAGGCGACACCTAATCTTATTGTTGCACGCCTCCTTGTTGGACCAGGTATACGACGATCCTTGGAATCCCAAGTCAAACAGTGAGTATCTGTTGGTAAATGTACGAAACGGTGCTAAGGCGGAGGCTCTCACCGTGGTTCCTCCCTCTTTCTCATAGTTAAGAAAAATAGAATTAAAATCGCCAAATAACAACCACGGAGAATCTGTGTTGTGAAGGTTGCCAATTCTCTCCCAATACTCGTTTCTATCACTAGGGATATTAGACGCTTTCACAAAGGTACAAAATAAACCACCTTAATAGTAATGAAGTTACTGTTAGGTGACGGGATATCGAGGTTGATTCCTTGATGCCACCAAATTGCAAGGCCACCAGCCAGGCCAATCGGATCCACATAGTAAGCATTTCCAAAAATAAAATACAAACATTTCCTTTCCAAGAATGCAGAGGAGTTCTTGGTCTCGCTAAGGAGGAAAAAGTCGAGGTGTAGAGAGCGATTCGTTTCGCGGAGATGGTCGACTGTAAGGGTCCGATTGACTCCCCTAAAGTTCCAGCACACAAGCCTTATTCAGAGCGAGGTGGCCTTGGGGTGGCCACCGATACCTCAGATCCCATATCGAGATAGGAAGATTCAGATTAGTTCTTCAAACAGGCTTCGGCAGTGTATAATCTTTTCCTAGGTTTGAATCTCCTCTTCTGTTTGTTGATAAAGGGAGAGATGGATAGACTTCCCATCAAGAGGACTAGGAGAGAGGTCCTGCTTCCAGCCTTCTTTATCTTTGTTGGGTTTCTCAAGTGAGATCCGCTCCCCTTCTCACCACTGGCTTCCAAATCCTCTATAGCGGCATTCTGGATCGGGTGAAGGGCTTCGATAGGGTTGGGACCCCGGTAGGTGTGCGACGGAAAGGGGCCAAAGATGTAGTTTGAGGGGATGGTAGGAAGGTTCATTGGGCCATTTGAGGGAATAGGTAGCAACTCTATCTCACAACCCCCCTGGGTTTTGCAGTTTCTGGGCTCGATCATGAGTCTCTTCGACAGCCTGGTTGGTCAAGGGTTTGAAGCCCGTATGGTACAGCAGGATTGTGGACATAGAGGTGGAACCCGGAAGGCCCGGGCTCATGACTTCTAGCCTGGGGAACGGACCGAGGGACAAAAAAGTCAGCCGCTAGGCCCTTAGGGTTGGAAGGGCTCCGGGGAGGGCACCGATTGGGAGAAGGACCATGAGGCCCAAAGTTGGCCCTCATCTCCCAGCGTGCTCCGCTGTCATTTACGTGGGTCACTATGACAGGTGTGAGATTCCCAAAAGCTTGCTCTAGATTTTGAGGGAGTAGGGGCGACTTTTGGGAGTCGACATGGGACGGAGGGAAGAAGAGGTGGTAGCATGGAGTCAACCATGGGGCCCTCTCTCCAATGGCTCTTTCCCAAGATCGCTCCGAGCTATCGCCGAGTGGAGAGTCGACAGGGAGAAGGTTCTGTCTGTCGGCAAGTTGAGGGACAGAGTTGTAAAGCTCCCGTCCGACGATTGGAATGCCCACTAGGCCTCTCTGAGCTGCTGCTGAAGCCGAATTTCCCCCGACTCCTCTCTACTGGCTATAAAAACTTGCGTTGTCAGCGGTTTAACTCTCAGGTCACTAAATTCTCCAATTGGGACTCCTGAGTGACCTCCCTTCATGAGCTCTAGTCTTTCTGGACAAACCGTCATCTCGTGGCTGATTCTACCACAGAACTAACACATTTCCTAGAGCCTCTCGTACCGGAACTTGATTCTCTAATCATGCTTCTTATCAGGCATCTCGAGGAAGAAAGCTGGTGTCAAGGGTCCTCCACAGTTACATTGACTAGGACCTTCACTTTGGGAGTCTGTCTAGTCTTATCCTCGATATCTATTATTACATCGATAAGGCTTGGTAATGCTCCATTATGCCTTTGATGCTATTCTTGGTCCTGAAACTCCATGGAACATCCATCATGTGGACCAGAATTGTGATATTTTTGAAACAGATATCCTCAGCGCTACCATTGTCGTCCCAGTGCTTGACCGCCATAAGAGCTCCTGAGATCTGATAGGGTTGGTTATTCCAGGTGAATATGGCTTGCTCCTCTCATGTGAGAGTAAGAACGAAGAGGTTCGGTCGATTCTCAACCTCCCACACCAAAGGTACTCTGTGTTTTCTCCCACTTTTTACGGGTGACCCCAATAACCGCTCTTTTGTTTGGAATCTCCGAGTCGAAACATTTTGCGACCGTAAGGTGCCCCAAGGGAAAGACCTTGGTGTTATAGGAGCCGGCTAGAGAGAAATGGGAGCGACCCGTCACTCGAGAGGAGGGGTTGTTATGAGTGTTGGATGGGGTGCTGCTGAGCCTCGGTATTTTATCGTACAATGTGGGTAAGGGATTAGAAAGATTGGTTGTGTTTGTTTCTTACGGTTTATTTCTTTTTTGGTTGCTGGTGGTTGCTTTTGATGGGGAGAGGAAATTTCCTGTTGTGGCTGCGATCGAGGTATTGCAAGAAGGGGATAGAAAGAGATATATGGAAGATCCGTGGGGAGAAATTTCCAGAGCAAATTTAGACTGTCTGGAATGCGAGTCAAGGTGGCGGTGATAGATGGGATAGATCTCCCCTTTCCCCTTTTCATCATTGCCTTGCATAGTTTCGGGAGTGGACTTCTCCCTCTATGGGGTGATAGAGGCCTCGTCCGAGATAGTACTAAGTCCAAAAGTGAGTAATGGTTTAGGGGTTCAATGAGGGGGGAGCTCCAGTTCAGATAAGTCGTCATTGGGTAATGGAATTTCAAGGTCATAATTACAGTGGTTGGGGAGATCAATGTTCCCTAACTCTCTTTCTACAGTTTCCAGGAAGGTGGGTTCTATCTCCATCCCTTTGGAGGAGTTCCTTCTATTGAGAGATGGAGAGGATGAGAGGACGGTGTCTTGTCCCAGTCTTCCGGCCGGTAGTCAAGGCTAACGAGTTCAGTCCCATACCGGAAGCAGTCAACTGTGTCGGAGGACACATTATGAGAGATGTCAGAGACTTCTAGAGAGAGATTATCCATCCTCCAATTCTTAATTGATCGTTCGTTTTTGTTAAACCAACATCCTTCCCTATTTATTGCGGATGCAGTTGGTGGACACCTACTTTGTAGGATGTCATGGTCTTTCCTACAATCATATCTCAGTTTTTAATAATAAAATAAAACTCTTACCCGAAAATTTAGATATATTTTAACATCTTACTTTGTAAACTAAGTCTAGTACATAAGACTTAGATAACAACAGTTGTTCCTTACGTAACATGTAAAATTAAGTATGTTACGTAAGAGTAAAGACTGTTACATAAGGCTTACATAACGACAGTTGTTCCTTACGTAATAGGCAAAATTAAGCATGTTACGTAAGAGTAATGGTTGTTACGTAAGGCTTACGTAACGTCAGTTGTTCCTTACGTTACAGGAAAAATTAAGCATGTTATGTAAGGCTTACGTAACACCAGTTGTTTTCTTACTTAACAGGAAAAATTTAGCTTGTTACATAAGAGTGAAGGCCGTTGTGTTAGGCTTACGTAACACCAGTCTTGCCTTACGTAGTAGGCTAAATTAAGCCTGTTACGTAAGAGTAAAGGTCGTTACATAAGGCTTACGCATTGTTCCTTACGTAACAGGAAAAATTTAGCCTGTTCCGTAAGAGTAAAGACCGTTATGTAAGGCTTACGTAATGTCAGTTGTTCCTTACATAACATGCAAAATTAACCCTGTTACGTAACTGTAAAGGCTGTTACGTAATCCTTACGTAACAACAGTTGTTCCTTACATAACAGGAAAAATTTAGCCTGTTATGTAAGAGTAAATGTCATTACGTAAGGCTTACGTAACACCAATTATTCTTTACGTAACGCAACCTGCTAAACCTGTTATGTAAGTCCAATCGTTGTTTATAGTGGGCTATCATTTCATTAGGATTTGATTAATTGGAAAATGGAAAATAAAATGCTCGTCTCCCATTCATTCAGATTTTGACGCTGAACTAATAAAAGAAGATGGTCTTTAATTTAATTTTGTCGTCAGTGAGTGGGTGAAATGATGGAATAAACAGTAATAGTTGGGGGTAGAGACAGCTCCTACTGATGCTGACGAGCCATATGAACATCATATCACCACTACAGTCTACAGACAACCTCTCTTCCTTCTTTTTCTTGGTCTAGTTTTTAATTTGCTTCTTTCGAATCTGTCAAATTTTTACCCCCATTCTTTTCCCACAAATATCATCCCCAACAGCTCCTTCTTATAGAAACGAAACCATCAATAACACAGAGAAAGTAACTTGTGTGGATGTATAGGATCTGGATGACGAGTGTGGTCGATCGAGTTGCCTAAGATTTCGTGTTTCACATGAACTAGCTACGTACTTTACTACTTTATTTGTAGTCGCGATGGTGTGGTTTGGAGCTCTGTTATCAAACCATGAGTTCGATCAGACATTATCATTGAGTAAAACTAATTCTGATCTAATTTTCATTTTGCTAAAGGAGCTCGGCTAAGCAAAGTTGCAAAATTAAAAAAAAAAATTAATCAATGAATTTCATATATATATATACACATAAGAAAAGAATGTATAGAAAGAGAACAAAAAATTCAAACAACCAAGCACAAAACCACCTACTTAAAACCTTCCTCCAAAACTAAAACACAAAAAAATCGTCGTAAAACGAAAGCCCTTTTCATCATAGACAAATCAACACATGAAGAAAATCACAAAATTATATGTCGAATAGTATCGTATCCAACAATGAAATTACGGCGAGCCCACCCAAACTTCCAAAACTACAAAGCTATATGTAAAACTCTCAAATTACATATCAAAGCAATAATTCATAGCTTATTTGAAATGACTTTTAGACTGAAATTTGGACAGAAACTCGACGAGAGAACCCCCTTCCTTCTTTTTACAGGTGGTTGGTGAAACTTATTCATCACAGTTTGAATATTTTTCACACCAAGAAAGAGATGTTGCTGGGGATGACAACCAAATTTGACTGTAAAAATTACACATTAGAGAGTGTGACTGTGAAACGCAATGGTGCGTATTTGGATGGTTGATCCACACTGCTCTTATCTCCATCCCAAAACTGAAAGCTTTCAATTTAAAATATCTGGCAGTGAAATAATTTCTTACGCAAGCAAGCAATTCCCCCACCTTTCCTTCTTGAAATTTATCTAATATTTTTTAATTTTTTGAAATTATTTTAATATAATTTGTCTTAATCAAGTCGTACGTAGGATTCCACTGATATGATTATATGGCATTGGAGCAATGCATCAACGTCGTGACCGAATTTTTGCTGCGAAAAAGTCTACATGACTGTACCATATGTACTAGATCTCACTTACTTGGCCCTAAATAAAACTAGATATTGTTAATGCTTTTATTTTCCCGAAAAATACTGATAAAGATTTTGTTTGAGGCAGACAATAACCTGATTATTCTATCCTTTGTTATTACACATCACACATTTTCAATATTATTGTCATGGTCGGAATAGGATTGTTTTAGTGGTAAAATTATGTGTTTGATGATTTGAAAATTTCGGGTTTAAATTCATCATGCCGTACAAAATGAATACTAATATAATGTTTTATTTTCTATCTAATTCTATCGTATATTGACAGGGAGTCTCAATCAAATTTGAAAAAAAAACATTGACATCATTAAATCTACCTCCCTAATTACGCTGTTTTCTCTACTTCTTTTTCCTGATTATTTTGGCCCAATTCCCATCCATTTTATGTATGGGTAAAA
The DNA here is from genome assembly GCA_030674075.2 of Linum usitatissimum. Classification (NCBI taxonomy): domain Eukaryota; kingdom Viridiplantae; phylum Streptophyta; class Magnoliopsida; order Malpighiales; family Linaceae; genus Linum; species Linum usitatissimum. The sequence continues at coordinate 4,771,789 of JAUJYP020001281.1, read as the reverse complement.
AAAAGAGGGGATTAGTATAATACACACATGAGTTCATAAGTTAATGTCTTAATATGAACAAATTGTTTACCTTAAATCAATATTTTTTTATTAGGAGATTTAAGAATAGAGCTAGTCCGAGTTTGAGCGTCGTTTTCACAATCTTATATAAAAAATGCCGCATTTTGATTGGTGTTCAACTATTATGAACGATATTTGTGTCTGAGCTTAATTGGTTGTATGTGTTATGGTATTCTGTGATATATCTTTGCCGAAAGAGCAGATGATTAGGGTGTGGCTTTATGAATGAGGTTTTTAGTTGTATTGATTGCTAGGTTTAATGTATGGAACAATAAGAATCTGGCCTTTTGCTTCTTAACCAATGCTAAAATGCCCATAAGTTATTGTTGGCAGTAGTTTTGCTTGCAGCAAGTGCAAATCAAGTCTTTGTACATACAATTATGTCTTGGTTTACCTATTTTCTTGCTGTGTTTACGTGTGCCTATTGGTTACCCTTGATTCTCTATAATTGCTAAGCCTATTTTTGGTGGATCCTTGATTATTTATGCTTTTCTACTGATCACACCATGTCTGTTATGAAGTGGTCTATACTTAGTATGAGTGCATGCTTTGATTACAACTCACAACATAATTATAGAGTTGCTTAGAGTTAAAGTGTATTGTACCAATCATTAGTTTTACAAATCATAAACACTTGGTCAAGTACTGCAAATGAGTATAGTTCTCGAATCGAATACAATTCCGTCGGCCAAGAAATTAGGTCATGACATTGACACCGCGGAAGACGAAACCCTTTGTGTGTGGGCTGGATGGTTGGTTAACTTGCTATCTAAGAGCAAATTAACCAACATAATCCAGTTGACCTCGTAACTTTCCTCCGACACCACTCACCATTCTTTATGTTCATCATGATGTGTGTCTCTTATTCATCAATGTTTTAAGTGTTAGTTTTGTGCACCATACTCTCTAATCAAGTTAATTTGTCATGATGATTATTTCAAGAAATCGTCAAGCAATACGATGACGATCACTTTTTAAATTAGGCTTAACCCTCCAAATATGGTGAATTCTTTAGTGTACTTGAATTATCGAAATGTTTTGGTGCACCCAATTTTTTATGGATAAACGTATATTTTAAGTGATCGATCTCAACGATGGACAATAAATGTAATTTCAAAACTAATGAATGATTGTCACTTTCCCAGCAGCAAAAGATTATTAAACCAATAGCTACAGTCCATAGAAGTTTAAACCCAAAAATCAAAGGAGCAAAGTAATAATAAAATAATCAGATTCTCCGTAGGTTCCAGAAGTTCAAAGATTCCTTCATTTTAAAAATTGAAAAGTCCAAAAGATTCTTCCCCTCGAGGGTAAGAACACGCCATTGCCAGAGGGTAGGACTAGTAATTTAACCCTCTGCCAGCCTGGACAATTTCAATTGGAAACTTTCTAAACTCGATATCTTTTGCTTCAGTGAAAAGAAATCTTCTTGGTGGAGCTTTGAGAGGGAAACGAAGGAAAAAAAAAGACAGCGTAGCGCAGACTCCGAAAAGGTACCATCTTCGAATCTCTCTTCTCGTTTTTCGTTAGCCTCGATCCCACGATTGACTCGTTCCGTTTAGTTTAATAGAAAAACTTTCGGTAAAAAAACCGAAGAATTTGGGAGCGGGTGAGAAACAAAGAGGGATAAGATAGGGGCGACTATTTCACGGCTTTCTTTCGAATCTTCACGGGTTAAGGTACTGATCCATTGACCCGTGCGGTTATACGGGATCGGAAGTTTCGGGGGATTTGGATTGCTTGTTTATAAGAGAGTAGTGAACAAAGAAAAGGGTTTGGGAAAGGCAGAGTTTTGGTCGTGATTTGTTTCAAGTTGTTGAGAGGTAGGCGGAGTGTGATAAAGGGGATAGATGAAGAATATATTGGGAGGCTTGTGTGTGATTCGCAATGGGCTTAAAGGGTTTCAGCAGAATCTAGATGACAGCTCCATTCTGAGTTATAGGACCTCTGTTCTTTGTGTAAGTTGAAATGGACGCTAGTTTTGCTGTGATTGAATCTCTTGATTGCTTTGCTGGCACTGTCCTATATCAGATTCTGTTGTTTTGATACAGATTTTAATCATACCCTCTCAGAATGAGCGTACAAAGACTTCATCCATTCTGCATTAGTTTCCATCAGCATATTTAGAAACTTGGTGGAACTTTTTGAAGCTTACGTATTGGTGTAGTTGGCTATGTGTGTTATGGTTGAGCATTCTAGTAAACATCTGAAATCGAGTACTTCGCCTGATCTTCTGTTTCTCAAAGAGGAGAATTAGGTTCTGTTCCTGGATCTCTTCGGAAATCAGCTTGCAGTCTGTTTTTTGATTCTCTGCTTCAGGGTTACTGGTTGTTTTCGTCCAAAACAAGGGCAAAGTCTGGTCTTTTTCATTTGGTTAGGAACAACTAGATTTGTTGTTTTTCATTTATCAGTATCCATTTCGTATCGGTGGACGAAGGTGTTTGTGTCCTGTATGTTTGATCTATGTTCATTTTCCATTATGGAAAAACAGGAAAGGATTGGAGATTATATGGATATAAATTCACCGTACAAAGAGGTTTCTGAGGAGGCGGTTCGGGAGTCGCTCATCTCAATATCTTATTCGCTTCCGGACACAGCTGTGAACTCTGATGTTAAGTCTGTAACTTTGAGTAACTCGACAGATGATGCGGCTGCTGGATTGAACAACAGCGGGATTGAGAAGTACATGTCTGAACTCATTTCCATTTCCAATACCCAGTCGCTGGATGGTCCTGCAGATTCAGGAAAGCACAAGACTTAGAAGTGACTGAAGCCTAGAACTTTTTCTTGTCGAATGGTTGTGTGGTTGTACAGCCACATCTTATGGTGGTAAAATGTAAAGAGTAACTTTGGTTCATTGCCATAGATACGTTGGGTAAGTAACACGCTGGCTTGGTGTGAATTGTTCGGTCTAGCTGTGCATGTATATTGATTAAATTAGAATGTCTTTGGTTTTTTTTCAATCAATTAAGATTTATAAATCAATACTCAATTAAGCGGTAACTGTCAAGTACATCGGTGATTTAGTGATAGTAACAATTTCCGTATAACACATGAGCTGGTAATCTGGGAGGTGCTACCCCCACACGGGTAACAAGGGAGAAGCAGTTAACCTTATTAATCACCGTACTTCGCATCCTTAAACTCATAAGAACCCATTCAAAGTCATAGACACGTAACTAACACCTGGAACGAAAAGGCAAAACAAAAGCAAAAGAAGACACTAACAAATATAACTGAAAACGACTCAAAAAATTAGAAATTGGGAAGCCCGGCCGGAGGGGTGAAAGTTGCTGAAGCCGATCCGGAGCTCCACAACCCCCTAGAGACGATTATGCAGTTGGACGGGTCAGCCAGATGGAGCATGACCTCCCTTCTTCGGTGATTTCAATGACTTCTGACTGTAGACTTTCTTTCATTCCATTGGATGAATCGTAAGAGGTCGTTAGAGAAGTAAAGCCACCATTGTGGAAGAAGAAATCAAAAAACCCTAGTAAAAAAAAGAACAAATTTTACTCGAAAGGAAAATAAAATCTTAGAATGTCTTTGGTTGCATATGATTTACTTGACAATGTTATTTCTTTCTCCTCCTCCTCAAATTTAGCACATAATCCATTTCCCAGATAATTTCCACCCACATTTGCAACTCCTTTTCAAACAAGGAAATCAGTTCTAGCGAATTTAACGATTTTACCGTTAATTGACAGCTCCGCTGGAATTCAAATTCCTTAGCGAAAAATGAAGCCGCAATAAAGCAGGTCGGGTGAGTTACATCTTGGATCTTGCTGTGTTGTCCAACAGAGTAAAACTTGTACGGAGTCCGATGTAAAAGTGATAACAGATGTAGTACATAACAAAGTGAACCAACTCACTAATAGAATCCATCTAACAAACACCATCAACTGACTAATTGTGACCGTGGAAGCACAAAGGATATTTGCTCTATCAAAATAAAATCCAACCAATTGGTTTTCCAAGTCATATTAACTTATGTACTTTTCTTTCCCTTCATTCAGTTGGAGAGCCTGGGAAGACTGTCCATTTTCCTTCTATTTCAGGATCATAATCAAAAAAATTCCAGAATTCGTCATCGAGACCCTTCTGCTTATCGTTCCAATGGACACCCAGGACAGGCTTGCCGAGCTATGCTGGGAAATACCGTCTCCTAAGGGGAATGGGATTTTTGGGGATTTTTTGCAAGTATCTTCGCCAAATCCAGCTATAACCTTCTTCCATAGAAAGTGATAATCCAACTCGATATGCTTTGTCCGCTTGTACGCCACATTGGATTGTCCAAGAAAGCACTCTGAGAAAATCGCGAGTAAAACAATTTTTGATTATTCAACAGGTTCTCCATGCTTTCCAGTTAAATAGCTTCTGAACTATGTTGGAGAAAGATGCAATTGCGGAGACTTATAACTTCTCCATTCATAATCTGTAGAGTTGGTAAGTCGTAAAATCTATTCAAATGATAGCTATTGTTGTGGAGCTGGATATAAATGCTTGATCTGAAACAACGCAGACTACAGACATCAACAACATAAGAAAAAACTAGAATGGAAATAACATAATCTGATGATGGGAGGAGCAACAAGAGCAGAAACCACGAAGATCGAGCTTATTGAAGCCATTGTTCAACATTGCCGACAAAGGATTCGATCAAATCGCTACTAAAAACTGTACAGGGTACAAACTTGACCATATTATATAATAGCTCTGCTGTTAAAACAAGCAGATTACTTCTTATCTTCCTCCACCAAAGAAAAAAGAGAAATCATTTTACAGGCAGATTTTGCGGTTCCTTTTTGCGTTCCGCCAGGGCTGATATCCTCCGAATCATATCTATGTACAGAGATTATAGCGGAGCAAAGTTTACTTACAGCCTATCAACTGCCGCAACTAGAAGAGCAACCTTCTGCTAATATACTTCAGACAACGCAATTTCCATCTTTCAACCTGACTCGGGAGCATGATCACTACCTTCCTGCTTTTCCTGAAACAGAAAGAGAGATCCGGGGTAAGTTGCATTGACCAAGTGTCGAACAGTAACTTTGGCGGTTATATACTGGCCATTGTATAGGATATATATTGATGACATTGTATGAAGTGACAGAGATGGACTTAAACCTCCTGAGCAACACGGGCTGAGGACAGGGAACTAAGCTGACTACTTTCCATATTAGCTAGTATTTGAGACACCGTTTTTAGATGAGGAGCACTGCAACATCACATCATAAGAAACTAAAGATGAATATATCAGGGTTGCAGCCTTCAGGTATTTTCGTGAATGAAACTTAATAAGATACAGATACAAAGGAGCAGTAGATTATATTTTATTCCTAAAAAGCCTCAAGAGTGGAGGTATGTTCATGATGCAATGTTAAAACTTCTACAACCACGTCAAAACTTCTCCACGGACCCTCTGTATTGATGATGCAATGTTAATCAACTAGTTATAGTTCTTGAAATTCAACGTTTCCTCTATCATATTTAACGAAGTACAAAAAGCATCACTATCATGATAAAAAGTTTGATTGAGAAATACAAGCAATTACCCTTCTTCACTAATGCATTCTTTTCCATCCTAAAGTATCTCCATAACCATGCACACAATCATCTGTGAAAGTTCACACCATAACCACATAGAGCAACGTACCACATAATCTAGAAAAATGAACAAAAATCCATGGTATAAGTCCTATAAAATAGTAGCATTGGATCAAACTGACCAGGGTACAGCGTAACAACAACAATCCCACAAAAGCACACTACCTTTGCAATCCACTTTCCATGTGTGCATCCAATGCTGAAATCACCTGCGGCAGCTGCTCGAGAATCTGCGAAAATGGATACCAAACCACGCCATGAAAACTCAGTATAAGTTGCAGAGAGTACCTAAATTACTACTAGAGCCACAAACCAGATACATACTTGGCCTGTGTTCTTTATCGTCGAGGCTTTTGCCAGAAGGTTCTTCGGAAGTTTAGACAGTTGTGCCTTCACATAAAAGATGTCGCATCACAGATTAGACATAATGATCATCATGTTATCCGAAGCGAACATCAATTCGACGAAGGAGAACAATCAATCGGCACACCAAGCAACAGCGAAAGCACGAAGAGGAACAAAATTAGAGAAAGCGAAGTGCCTGAGAAGGAGAGGTTTCGTGCATCAACTGGAGGAGATTGAAGGTGGACTGAACGGTCTGAGAGATCTGCTCGGCTACCGCAGCTTTAGCAGTGCCTCCTCTAGTATTAGTTGTCGTCGCCGACAGTGGATTAATACTTGCCGTTCCACTACCGCCTGAGGACGATGGTACAAAGGCGGCCATTCTAGCGGTGATCGGTAGGGGCGGCAAACCGGCGGTTGTCGTCGACTCGTCGTTATTGCTCCGTCAGTAAATCCCGAGCAATTGCTAAACGCTTCAGTAATCACTAATCAATCAACCCCAATTTTTTGGGTCGGAGGAGAGATATGGGCCTGGACTGGATTTAGGCCCATATCTAGACGAGGTCCAGAATAATCAACTAGGGTTTTAGACTTTGCTGATGGCTAATGCTGCTGCCGTCGTCGATGGTTATTTATAAGAAGAATATGAACAGATCTCAATATTCACCATTCAGATATCTTTCTCTTGTTTTCGGTATTCTTCGACCAAAATCTGGGTTCGATTTGTTGTCTCTGGTTTCAGGATTTCTGCAAATTTCTTACTTCTTGATTGCTGTGAGGAAAAGCTATACTAGTGGTCCGTAGACGTTCGCGTCTGTGACGGCAAACACTAACCCTCTAAGAAGTTCTGAGCATCAAGAAAATTTCTTTTCGTAATTTCTCTTATTAATTCTTTTCTATATTGAAAGAAAGAAAGCATTGGGGATTCAAGCGAAGTGACGATAGAATTCAATACTTGGTGAATTCGCTGACTAAATTACAGAGTGATGTAATTGTGAATCTCGACAGGTTCTGATCACTTGATACCCTGTCTAATCTAATTCCTTGTTAATCCCTTATTTAGATTCCTCTTCCGATCTGCTCCAGATGCTATGATGGAAAAGGAGATTTATTTTAGGTTATTCTCTCTTTACTACTTCTTATTGGAAGAAAGAAAGGACTGGTGTTTCAAGCGAAGTGACGATAAAATTCAATGCTCAATCCACTGACTAAATTACAGTGTGATGTAATTGTGAAATCTCGACAGGTTCCGATCGCTTGATACTCTTTCTAGATCGAGTCTTGATATGATTCGATTGCTACTAATTTTAGTTTGTTGTTTCTCTTAAATATGGATGCTTACAATGCTTATGTTTGGTTTAATGAGAGGGCAGAGGATGAATCTTTTATAAACAAATGGGTAATTTGCGTCTGATTATCATTGATGCCATCACCTTGGAGAACTGATGCCTCTCTCACCAATATCCTTTCTAAGCTGATTATCATTTTTTATCCCTGGTTTGAGTTATGAGCACAGAGCACTGTCTCTCCTGCTCACTAGTAAAATCTTTTTACTAGTTGACAGTTACGGAGTGCCGACCTTTAAAGTTACTTTTTTGTTGTGAGTTAGCTCCTTGTCGATTAATTGATGTAAATACCAAATAGCAAACGAAGCCATCGTGAGATTGTCTTTGTGGAATTTAGATGGGATGAAAATCGATTTGGACCCTGCAGAGAGGATCTAGCCGCCATCTGATGCCGGCTGCATAATTTCTTTTTGAAAAACTGAATCGAGTGATGGTGCCAACTGTAATTCGAAGATGATTATTGACGGCGGTAGTTGTCGGAGATTTGCAAGTCATCAGACTCCATGCCAGTTTTTCCAGCTCAGATGAGTATTGTACAGAACTAGTCCTGAAAGAAAAGGGAACCGTTGGCCAAAACCTATGTCACCCCAATCAAGCTTCTGTTCTTCCGATACCACAAACGCCTGGCTGTATCCTTCGATGTTGTTTGGCAACCGGGCACATGACATCTTCTCCTGCAACGGCTGATCCACCTTCATTTTCTGTATCACTTCCTCTGTGACACCGTGGTTGATCACCTGCTTGTATTACATTTAATAAATGTACCGAGGTTTGGGGTTTGACATCTAGAATCATATATGTTCTCTAAAAAGTATCCAGATTATCAACACCTCTTTATCAACGCCCAACGACTAGCTCCAGTGCAAAAGCCAACCAACCTCCCCAAACACACTATCGTTGTGACGCCCACACAACTCATTCAATGACCACATTTGCTACGACTAACCCTCTAAAGCCGAAGACCTCCTATACTATTACATTAGTCTCGGATTGCTTAGTAGAACCCAAAACTTTTAAACAAGCTGTGGTACATGAATATTGACGACGTGCTTTGAAAATAGAATTTAATGCTCTTATGAGAAATTGTACTTGATCACTCGTGTCTTGTTCTACTTATGTCAATCTTGTTGGGAGTAAATGGATTTTCAGGATCAACACTCTGACGACACTCTGGACTGTTTCAAAGCTCGCTTAGCAGCCCAAGGTTTCAGCCAAGAAGAAGGTGTTGATTATTACAAGACATTCAACCCGGTGGTATAGCCATCCACAATTTGTGTCGTCTTATTGTTAGCAGTTTCTAGAAGATGGGAGCTACGTCAACTCGACATCAACAATCCATTTCTAAATGGAGATTTGACTAAGAAAGTTTACATGAAGCAACCCCGAGGTTTTGAATATCCAGATTATCCTAATCATCTGGGTCGTCTTCTCAAAGCCTTATATGGACTCAAACAAGTGTCAAGAGTCTGGTTTACCAAACTCAAAATGTACCTAACAGATCAAGGGTTCAAAGCGTGTCAATCTGACACCTTACTATTTGTTCACATCACTACGCAAGCCTCAATCTATGTCCTCGTCTATGTCGAAGATTTCATCATCATCGGAAGCAACCCCAAGTTTGTCAACAACTTCATTCAATAATTGGACAAGAAGTTTAAAAGATATGGGGCTGTTGCACCACTTCTTGGGAATAGACAGACGTCATACATCAGATGGCATCCAATTAACTCAGCAGCATTAATTACCTCAAGAAATTAATCACAAGGGTACACATGGATGGCGGAGCACCAGTCTCGACGCCCGCCGACGTTCAACAACGAATCTCGCGTGATGGTGATCCATTTGAAAACCCAACTCTTTATCGTCAAACGGTCGGTTCCCTTCAGTAAGCGACCATCACTCGACTGGATATCACATTTGCGGTCAATCGGGAGTGCATTCCAACAATTCAACATTAGCAAGCTGTAAAGCATCTACTTCGCTACCTCAATGGCACTTTGACACAGGGTTTACACTTCCGGCGCACATTGGCTACCCAGTTACTTGCATATTCCGATTCGGGATGGATTTCGGAGCCGTATGACAGTCGATCTCATTATGGGTATGCCATCTTTCATGGAACAAATCTAATTAGTTGGATTTCCCGAAAGCAGAAGGTAGTGGACCGATCAAGTACTGAAGCCGAATACCGAGCTCTAGCATACGTCAGCTGAACTAATATGGTACAACAATTATACTCAGAACTCTGCCAGCCATTTCCACAACCACCACTGCTCCTATGTGATGATTTTGGAGCTATATTTCTAAGCAAGAATCCGGTGATTTCGACTCGATCTAAACATGTGGCACTCGATTTTCATTTTATTTGGGAAAAGTCGACTTCGACACTCTAAAGATCGGTCACGTTTCGACCCATGATCAACTGGCGGATATATCCACCAGACCTCTCTCCAAGGACCGGCTATCATTTCCACGGACCAAGCTTCAAGTCCGACCCGCTCTTGAGCTTGCGGGGGTAACAACCGAATATATTAGTCCATTATTCTATTCTCTCCACATACAGTCAGTGCCTTGGATAACTCATGTTTTGTAGGGACTTCAGTTAAGTTCACTTGTATATAAACATAAGATCAGTAACAAACAAATCATTCACTGTCCAATCTTTCACTTGATAGTCTCTAATCCAACAAAGTTATCATGTTTGTGTGAGCCATAAACATCTGAGATTGAGCTTTAGACTACCCAAAGACTGAAGTTAAGAGTAAACAAATGAAGATCATGGAAATGATCCCATCTCACTATGAAGAGTTAACAACCCTACAATTCTTCCGGATTTCACCTTGATTACCGGTGAGCACATTGATGTTTCCCATCTCGATCATTGACTTTGCGAAATCTCGAAAGAAGAGCTCCTCGTTCGACGCATACGCCCATACCAAGCTCATGACCGTGGTGTTTCTTTCGGAGACTAGGACATCGTCGGAGCCCAACAAGCCTCTGCCTTGGAGGATGTTGAGATAGTACTTGTTGTCGAATCTGAAAGGTGTCTGTAAATCAAGGGGAGCTAGTTGGCGTTGATTTCCTAGGCATGTTGACCTTAGGATTTTTAAGAATGTAGTGTGCCTCTCGTACTCGTCGTTCTTCCTCGATTCAAAGAGATCATGGATCCTTCCGTTGATGCTCGAGCATCTTGCCTTCCCCAACGTATGTGCACCTATTAGAAACAGGTAACGCCATGTATATGTCCAATAGGCCGCTACATCATGTTTGATAATATACCAAAACAATCACCGCACATCGAGCGGGCAACAAACTGGTTACCTGATAAAGCAACCAAATCTTTGATGTCAAGACCCTGTTGCTTGAAGTTATCTACAAGTTCCTTAACGGTAGAATTGGGAGAAGGCAACAAGTCATTGGCAGCATCAATGCTTGCATTCAGTGAGTCCTTTCTCCCCAGCATCACTTCCCATCCCTTCCCTCCTCTCTTTCCATAATAATTAAATTAATTAATTAAGGAAGAAGACAGATTTTAGGGGAAATACATTTACATCACTGTACTATGTAAAATTTACTCCTCTATTAAATTTTAACCGATGAAACCCCTAAGCTTTGACTGTTTTAACCAACGCACTATTCTGTTAGTTTTTCCATCCAAATTCTGTTTAGTATGTTGATTGTACATGCCACATAAACTTTTCCGTCTATATGACAGAATTATTTAATGATCGTTATTCCACTAAACTCAAAATTCCTTTTTAGGTAGAATGAAACTGATTGAAAGTTTTGCTTAGTTTTGAATTTTGAATTTTAGGGTTCTAATTATTTTGAGTTTACCAAAAAAAATTGTTTTAACTTTAGTGGAATTCCCCGTCAGCAAATATTCGGTCAAGTAGACGGCTAAACTTATATGTCGTGTATAATCAGTTTACTAAACAAATTTTGGATGACAAACTAACAAAAGGGTGTATTTATTAAAACCGTCAAAATTCAAAAAGATTAATCAATTAAAATTTAATAAAAAGATACCGATATAAATTTTGCATAGTACAAAGGTATAAATGTATATTTTCCCTTTAATTAATCATTTAACTTCTTTGTTTAATCCAACACTTGGAGCTAATCATAACATGCTGCATGCATAATATTATTCTACATTATCTATAGAACTTTATTTTTCTACAAATGTTATTCCAAAGTGCAACATATATCACCTAATAAATAACGCTAGGTAGGAGAAGAAGGGGAGTTTTAATTAATTACCAAAGCAACAGCATCGCGAGCAGCAATGGCCAATATATCGGCACAAGAGACAGTAGAAGGGCAAGCTTGTTCCACTTCACTCTTTATCTTATCAACCAACTCAAATCCATGCACCGAGTTTGCGTTTGGTTTCGCATCCTTCTCACTCTGCATTCCCCCTTTTCTATCCAGGAGCAAAGATCCATCACAACCCTGTATATATTTCCCAAGCATAGAAAAGTTCACAACTTTATCATATCATATGAAACACCTATAGCTGCAGCTACAAAAGTACTTGTGCAAACCAAACTCTTTAATTTACCATGACAAAGCAGTCATGAAAATGGAGGCGGATTAGGGAAGCCGCGATTCGAGGATGCTTGATTACAGCATCCTCAACATTGTACCTAACAATAGCTTCTGCTGAAGGGCATGTTCCCTTGTAGTAGTGTTGTACCAGATTCTGTCCTTGGCAAATCGAACAAGCCATGATTATGCCTAGCAGAAGAAGAACCATGGAGGAGGAGCAGGAGGAGAGCATGAGATGATCCATGGAGAGGAAACCAAGAACATGTTACGAGTAAATCGAACTCGAGCAATAGGGTTCAGTTTGCATTGACTCAAGTACTGAAGCTATCTATAGGAAGGAGGGGGACAAACAATATAAGTACAGGTAGATACAAGAATGTTTACTTGTACCCTGACTGTTGTCCTTCTTCATGTTTTTCAAACCAAACTTTGATCAGGTGGATAACATGTCCTTTTTTGGGTTTTGGTTCAAAGTTTGGCACATCTACTTGGGATATATATGGAGTTTGCTTGAACTGTTGAGGGTAGCTCATTTCCCCTGAAGCCACTTGTAGTCGAAAACGACTGGTGATCAAATAGAGCGAGCCGGATTCATTTTGGATTATTTCCAACCTAAAATTTAGTTTGGAAAGTGAAAAGGTTGGATGAATTTAGATGTCAACGGAAAATGTTTTTATGTTGATCTAACTTTTTCATCCTGTCGGGAAAATTTTCACAATTCTATCCAACTTTCCAACCTGACAAACCAAGTATAAATTTAGGACCTTCTTATTCCCTTTAAACTCCAGATAAGCGTAGGAGAGATTCAGTTGACTTAGTGAACTTTGTATTAGTTGCAGAGAATGTAGTAAATCTCCATAAAAGGAAAGACTTGAATTCCTATGGGTAAAGATATTTTACATGGCCAAACCAAACAAACCAACAAATTGAGACATTTAGACATGACTTGGTATAAAAAGAGAGAAAGAAAACTGAAGTGTAAGAGAAGTCACATAACTGTACACTAAACCCCAAAAAAAAACAACCTATAGTTACTGCTATTCTTTTCATCCTTTTGCTGCTGCACTTCTGCCTAAAAGTTATGCAAGCAGCTTCTCCCTTTGGTTATTATTCCATTGTATCTTTGCCCCTTTCCCTTGCTTTCCATTATCAATACTTATTAAGAAGATCTGGGTTTGTATCTGTCTCATCCCACATTGGCCTGCCATCCCCTGTTTAGAAAGAAACAAAAAAGTGATCTTTGAGTTACTAAAGTTGCAGAATCTGTTGTTTTATATTTTGAATGTAATAAGAATGGCATACTTACGTTGCGTAATCTGCGAAGTTTCAGGTTCTTCATCATCAAACAGGAAAATGTCAGGATGGACTGCTGCACTATTCACGTTGAGTGCCTTCTTCAGTTTTCGATGATCAAAGACTTCGACTTCAACTACGAACATTGAGCTCACTGGACGATGATCTGATATTCTGATATCTGCTCTTTTGTAGAAGAGTTGCTTTATGCCTTTACCTAACCAAAGAATTCTGTCACACCTGCACAACCATGCCACAATAAGTCATCAATGATCAGGAAAACTTCAAGACTTTGGAGGGAAAAGGGATAATTGTTCTGTTCTTACCATGCTGGAGATCTTTTCTTCTCTCCTTCTCTTGGGAACTCTCCTACATATCTATCTGAGTTTATCTCATACTTATAAGTAGGAGGGAAGTGTATGGCTCCCTCTCTCCATCCATCGAATACGTGCCCGCTTCGAAGTTCTCTAATTAGCTGCACAATGATGAGATGACCAGAGATTTCAGAACTTGCAATGATCTAGAAATATTTCAGCCAAAAGTTGAAAGGAAGATCTTGATGAATCTCTTTACCTGATCACTGTTGGTAAGTTCATTCCATTGCTTGAGAGAAACAAGCTTCCTCACTTCTGAATCTGACTTATTGAGTCGATAGTTCAAGTCGCCAAACCAGAATATTTGACTGCGTAACAAATATTCATGTCATAATCATGATTACAAAGATTCCTGAGGCATCAATGAAAAGAACTACATTGTTTAGAAGGATGAACTTACTCGTGAGATGGGATCGTCTGAGGCTGATCCGTGTCAAGGATTGACGAAAAACGAGTACGCTTTAAAATTTCGTAGACGTCAGCATTTCGCCTTTGTTCTTGGCCCTCCTTCTGACCTGACGTGAGATGGGAGCAAACGAAGCACATCCTCGACTGGAAAATCGACATGCTAACAGAAACAGATCCCTGCATTTTCATTTGGACAGGAAAAATGAGTTATTGGGACAAAAATAGTTCTTGACAGGTAGGAAAAATCATAATCTTGTTTGTTTCTCTAAGCAGTACCTTGTTTCCCATGTATCCCATTAGACCAACTCCAACAGGAGAGACCTTCAAGTTGTTTACATGTCTCCTCAACCTCTTGCGCACCCAAACCGATACGTATATCCCAACCATTTGCTTGCTAACGATGCGTACGTATTTGGGGTATTTCTTGCCTTTCACAACACCACAATATTGTTGGTAATAACTAGGAACTTCTTCACATACGTCGTTAACCTCCTCCTCGTCCTCCTCGTCAGATAATCCATCAGACATACACTCTAGAGCATCATCAACAACTTCAGTAACCTTAGACATTATTTCTTTTGGCTGATCTACCAACAGCGATCCAAGGTCACCAGAACTGTGGTGAGTTCTCCTGAGTCCACAAGGGTTTGCTGCAAAACTTGGGGTACTGCCAAGGCTGTTTTCCCAACTAGAGCTCATTCTAGCTGAAAATACCCTCCTCAGCTTGGAACCTGATGAAATGACCTGTGGAGCTGCATCTAAGGAGTGCTCAGGCCAGTCTAGTTTATTCTCACAGTCCATTCCAAAGATTGTCTTGAGGTGTAAGTCTTTCCCAATACCGACTTCCCTCCTTGGCTCATTCCCCTCAGGTTCGCGATTATTATCCATAGGTTCTAGGTACTCTTCGTTTGTCAAATCTAGTGGCAAAGCATCGTGTACTTCATCTGCAAGATCGTCAGCAACTGAAGAAGTCCTCAAGACTGGAGAAGGTGGGGCACTGAAACATTTGTGTTTCTTAGCAGGCTGTGAAGACTTGTTCAGTGTTTTTCTAATGATTCCCTCCCACTTTGAAATCGGTCTGTTGCTTTCAGCACCAAGTACATTCCCAGCACTCAGAGGGACCACTTCCTGAAACCTGTAAGAAACAGTATGAACATAAACTCAGAATTTCTGATTGGAGCCAAGCTCAGACCATCACACGGTTCGAAAATTCTAATCATATCAGAATATATGACCCCATATGTCAATTCAGTTCAGATGCAATAAAACATAAGCCTTGAAATTAAACTAGTGCTAATGGCTCAAATGACAATAGATTTCTAATATGCTTACCCAATAATGTACACGTCTGCTGGCTCTTCAGTGCAAAGCCAACTCTCAATTTCAAGATCATCATCTGGGGTTTTACCAGCAACGTTCCAAGTCCCTATTGTGACCCTGCAAACAATAGAAGGCCAAAGGATGTTATGAACATGATTGCACCCCTAGTGGTAAAAATCTTAACAGAAGAAGTAGGATCTAAGCCAAACCTCACATCCTTAGTATTTATGTACTGAATACGCAGAGTTTCAGATTTCCCCCTCCTGTGTTTCAGTGAATAGCCTTTAGATGGTGGGCCTGATAACAAGCAAGAACTATAACTCAGTAATCTAACTATCCAGAGTCCTTTTTCTTTGATTTTAATATTACAAAGACGCCCATTTGATTGCTTTTTTACAAATGAATTGTCCTGTATCATGCATGGTCAAACGTTCAAAACCAGATCACAAGATATCAACAGCAAAAAAAACTGTATAAAAAAAGTAGAAATACAACAGAAAGTAAAAGCAGGTTCTTACATCTATAGAAGAAAAAGGAAAGCAGAAATGAAAAGTGAATAAGTAGATTGGTATAGAATTAATACCCATTTGCCAACAAACAGAAATTTTAAGCTCTGTTGAAGTGACAGGGAAAGATAGATAGAAAGAAACAAATGTTTAGCCTGAAATCTTACTTTGGTGGGACTGATAATGCTTCATTTGACCATGATCCTCTCTCACATTTACTCTCTCATCTCTAACAGAGCAAGCTGTTAGAAAAAACAAAGAAAAGAATGAGACAAGCATTTAATCAAACACATGCAAGGCATACCAACAATAATACTGAAGAACAAACAGATGAGTCGTTGCAGAATTATACACATACATACATACCATCATCTTCACTCTCGTTCTCAGTGAGTTCATCTTCGCTGAAATCATGCACCTGGGGTTTAATGTTAAGCCATTTCTTCATCACAAGTGAAGGCCAAAATGCCTGCATCAGAAACCCCCCACAAAACACCAAAGATCAAAATTTTCACCACATACACACAAAACAAAACAAAACAAAATTAAGGATCAAATTCCTCTTAACCAATAGAAACCCACAAAAAAAACCCCACCTCAGAACGCTTAGCTCTCCTGGCCCTCATTGTCTGCAAACTGGGAAAAGTAGTTCTCACAGTAGCAAGTCCCAAGGAGAAGGATTTGAAAAGGATTGGAGCTTTTTAGGAGCTAGTCTAATACAAAGCAACATGAAAAGAAAGAAAGAAAGGACACGGCTTGCTTATATATTTCAACTCTGGGTTGCCAAAATGCTAAATTAAAAGGAAGAAGATTCAGAGCAATGACCAAATAGAAAGGATAGAGACCCAAAAACAAAAATTAAGAAAAAAAGGTGAATTGGCAATGAACAGACATCCACAATCTCCCTGCAACTTGGTTGCGAGAGGGAAAGAAGAAGGAACAAGAAATGGTCCCTGCCCTCCCTTTTAATTTTTTTTCAGCCATGAGATATCATTGAAAATTCAGCTGATTCTCTCCATGCCATTACAATATTACTAGTGTCACTAAACAGAGAGGAGAAAGAAATGGGAAATTTTTGGCTATGTTGCTTTCATGTTAACGTATCTGCAGTCCAGTACACTTGTTGGGTTTATTTAATTTTAAATTGATTTTAAGGACTACCATACCATTAGTTTAGAAGTGAGGGGGGCCATTGACAGTGGATTAGTATTAATTAACAGCACCGGCCTATTATTCTGATCATTTGCGGAAAAGGAGAGACAGAGAACCAAGTTGAACAAAGTGAGAGCAGAGCAGAGATAGGCATAAATCAGTTGCAGAGATAATTACAACTGTTCTAATTATAACTATAATAAACCAACCAAAACTGTAAATGATCACATTTCTGTCTGATGAACAGTCAATAATCAGATGAAGTAACCATTTGCAGTTTGTATCCTGCATCCGAAGGTATTTCCTTTTGCATAAGTCTCTTTCATTCGACTGCTTTCCTGACTTAAACGAGCGGTTAAGATTGAGTCTGGAGATCTAATGGTGCATAATTGTTTGTTTTTAACTGTTGTGTATGGCTTAGATCGTTTCCAAAGATCTTACAATGGATAATCTTCCGCATTATTTAAGTGGGGTGGCGATGTTTGTATGTAACCAATATTTGAATTAATTAATATTTTCTCTAATTTTTTTATTTAATTAATAATTTATATATATAAACTCGAATTTAAATAAATTTTGCGTTAAAATCTTAATTTTTTATAGACGATCAAGAAAAGCACAATCATGATAGAATTTTCAGCAACTTTTTTCCCGAGGTTGAACATGTAAATTACTATATAAAAACTAGACTTCATAGGTATCACCGAGTTATAGGCTATTTTAAGAAATTATCCGATTATTTGCCCCATATTGTATACTACTATATATAAAGTTAAAGAAATTAACATACAGAGTCCTATTTGATATATAAAAGAGAACACGCAAACAAAACACATAAATCGCTACGTCACAATCCGTTCCGTTAGTGGTCTTTAAGCTAGGTTATTATATGAGACTACGAGAGACTTGATTGGATATTTTGGATGGATAAGTTTGATCCACCCTAAGAGTGGTTTGATTGCATGTTGCCTAGATGTGGCTTTCGTGATGGGATAGATACTAGTTTTATTTTAGTAAACGAAAGATTGGCATATACTAAGAGAAAAATCAATGTACTATAAGTGAAACAAAAAGTAACTCATGGGCTATGGCCAATACCATATTCAGGGGTTAATCGGGGTTAAAACTTTATATAAAATAGAGTTCATTTTTTTTATAAGCGACATATAAATTTATATTATAAACATAACATTAAAAAATGTCAAACCAAAAATATGTACAAATAAAGGCTTTACAATAATCAAAAACCTAACAATCTCACCTCAAAACGCTAAAGTCTAAAACAATCCATCCGAGTAAGAGTGGGAAATTTGATAAATAAGTTATATTTAGTATTATTTTGTTGAATAGTAGATGAAATTTTCCTCTGATGTAACTGTTTGTTCAATTCTTTCAAAATCATCGAGTCATTTTCCTCGTTTAAGAAGCTTCTTCATCTCGAGGAATAATCAGGACAAATTCAGTAATATTTTCATATTTCAATTGGAATTTTATTTTATTCTCAAAGGAGAAGTCTTCCCTTTACAAAACATTTAAAGCAAGTGGTAAGAAGTCAAGAAACACTTTGTTTGAAAATGTGTGAATTATATAATTAATTTTTAAGAAGTTAAAAGTGCATTAATATTACGGTATTGAGTTAACATAATAGCTTCTATCAAGAGAGAACCAATTATGAATGTTGATTTTAAATGGTATAGGTAAGTGTAGTCGACGGTAGCAAGAATAATGATACGACGCAGTTTACTAATTTTGTAATATTGACACCCGTTAACTTTTTGGATAGAAGTTGAAGGAATCACCAAATCATTAGTTCTTTATACTTGAAATATGTGAACGTCAAAAAAATAACCGAATGATCAAAATATCAAATCATCTAAAACTTGAGCCAGCGAAAATGTCCTTAACCACATTAAACACTAAAATGAAAATAAAAATTTTTCTATAAAAATATACTATTCATCGGGAAAACGTAATTATACAAATATAGTTGAATATGGAGATGGTGATCCTAGGAGGGGATGAGTTTGTGCACGATTGATTGATACATTCAGAATTGACAAGACCATGAAATGATGAATTTAATGTTCCAACCTAACACCTTACCCGGCCCCCATTGCACACTTGGTAGATGAAAATTAGAATAATATATATGCAGCTGGAATATAACTATATAATCCACGTAAGTTGACTAAATTGCATGCTTATTGCTTGTGATTTGTGATGTATTTTTTATCCATATTTTTTATTCTGAAAATGTAATTACACGATATATATATATGGTGAATTTTTCAGTATATTTGATATATCGAAACTTTTTGTGTGCCCAGTTTTTTTTGGTAACGTAAATTCATCGTCAACGTCCATTTTCAGTTTACGATCTCGACGGTTCATAATTATTCGAATATTAAATTTCTATTTCATATTTTATTTTTGATTTCAGTTTGCGATCTGAAATTGGATTGTAATTGATCCAAAATTTCATGTGATTTCAAATAAAAAATTCCATGTGGTTTAATTGAAATTGTTCTGCGTTTTTTTCTTTGTCACTTTGGGGTGTCATACATGGTGTTTTGTTTGGTTTTTCAGTTCAGAATGTCCCAAGTCTTGTTTTGAAGCACCGGGATTTTGTTATCATGCTGCATTTTTTCGGAATTCTATTTCCTTCGTCTCCCTCTCTTACTCTCTGAGTGGCTGCTTTAGTTTGCTAAAACTCCTTTGTCAAATTGGAAAAGCATCAAGATCTTTTGTCAAATTGAGAAAACATATGAGATTAAAAATAAAACGTGAAATAGAAATTTAATATTTGAATAATTGTGAACTGTCGAGATCGCAAACCAAAAATGAAGAATAATGATGGATTTACATTATCAAAAAAAATGGACACACCGAAAATTTTGATAGACCAGTATACCGATAAATTCACATATATATATATATATATATATATATATCCAAGTGACAGTTTTGGCCAACCTTTCAAGGCAAGTGGCAACCAGTCCACTAGGCCACGACCAAATTTTAATTTAGTAATTAATTGGAAAAAAAACAATTTCTACTGTGAACACACGCACAAATGAATCAATCAATCAATGAAGTGGACATGAATGAATCTAAGTAATCTGTAATATAACACCTAGCTAGGTATATATAGATTGCTGACCAAGCCCACCAGCCAACCAAAGGTTTCATATTTTGCGAATAAACGTTTGTATAACTCATTTGCAAATGGGTAAAAGAAATAGATTAAAAAAATCTAATCATATAATAAAACAAAAAGGGGTTGACACTAAAATAAGCAGAGTTTAAGTCAATTGGGTAATTTGTCGGATGATTATTATTAATATGGTGAGTAGTTCAAGGACAGCTGGTGGTTGATTGGTTGGACGGTTAAGATCTTTTGTACGGTTGTTAAGGACACTTGTGTTTCTTTTTTTCTTTTCTTTCTAAAGTCACGAGTGAAATCCAAACTAGCTTCTTGTCGTCAACTATAGTTTGATGGTAATATATTGAATTCAAATTGGTAACCGTCGTTTAACAAAAAGAATATATTGAATTGGGTTTTCTTTATCAATAATATATTTAATGGGTAAAAAAAATATTATGAAGAACGGTGGCGTTTGCACGTCATGGTTGAAGTCATCAAAATTAAGTTTGATTTGATTCTATAATTTGACTCGTACATAACCCTGATTAATCAAAGATCACTTGCAACCTTATTATAAATCACAAAAAATTCACATCCCAATTAGATTTATTGACTCTTAAATCGATGGATAATGAATTAACAATCCAATTAACTTATAATTCGATAAATCAACAACTTTTGTATGTTAATAAACCAAATATCATATATTAATATATATGTAAGTCGATGAGCCAACAAATTAAACCAAATCCACCTTCGGAATTAACCAAGGAACAACCCTAATAGTTAAACTATAAGTTGATCAACTGACATATCAATTAATCCAATTCACGAGTCAGCACGGCATTGTTAGCCACAACTAAAATAATAAAGAAAGTAACCTTCAATTTTTTTTTTCAAAGAATAAAAAACTTTTTTCGAACATTCTATAAGAAATGGTAGTTTTTAGTTAACAATGGCATATCCTAGCTATTTTAATTTGTTAATTTTATATATAATCTGTATTTTATTTTGTGTGTAACATGATTATTATACTTTTAAAAAATATATATTTATTATTTTACTAAAATAACTCTTATTGTATTGATCATCAATGGCGGCTACAAGGTTCTCCCACTTTTCAGAAAATCTATGAGCTTAATCATAGCGTCTTAAATTTTTTTTATCTTTCGTCAATTCATTTTTCATAAACTTCTTATCATATTGATAACTAATACAATAAAAGTTAGGTGAGGTCGCCGGTATTCCCAGTATACTAATACTCCCATCTATGAAATTTGATATGGGTCGCCCGTTTGTGAGTTGGAATTTAAACCCTTCAAAATAATTATTATTTTTGAATAAGTAACTAACTACAACATTTTGTTCTGATGTTTAGTTCTTCCCTGTTTTTTTTTAAAATATAGGTTTAACTATGACTATGATCTTATTTTGTGGAATGCAGGTGCAGGGTTAATGACATTCTTAGCCTATAAATACATGGCAGTCCAACACTTGAATAAAACACAATATCATTTGATCTCTCTGTCTCTTCTTTCCTTAGCGTTGCTGGAATTGTAGTTTGTTCCTTTTGATTTCTAACTTTGATTACTTGATTTGTTCTTAGTATTTCCTAACATATTTAACCTTTTTTTTCCTTTTTTTCATAGAAAATTGCCCCTAACATTCCATCAACTGCATGAGAACTACGAGACACCACATTGCTGCTTAAGACACTGTCACGAAAATGTCGCTGTGGTTTTTCACCGGCGATTGACTCTTCAATTTTAATTGCTCATAGTCGTGAATTACCCACCTAGATCTTCCATCCAAATTCAACTAAGAAACCAATAAAAATGATTGATTCATAAGTACCGAAACATTGTGACCCACCGCATTATCATTGATTATTTTTAATATTGAAAATAACTTAAATTGAATTAAACAATTCCTTAATAAAAAATACAACAGACAGTAGTTAATTGAAATAATTGAAAGAGTAAATATTTGTAAACACAAAACAAAAGTAATTGGTAAGTGTAATACTAATTTTAAAGTATTCATATATTATTTAGTAGACCTGAATATCAAAAAAGAATATTTAAAATTTTTTAGCATGAAATATTAATAGTAATTAAGATATGTAATTATTAGGTACTTTCATTATAAATTTTTTTTATAAAAAAGGGAAATAAATAATAAAAGGACAGTGGAGATTAAATATAAAAAACGGATTCATATCAAATTCTCAAAATGAAAATATTGATATTATTCTATTTATATTAAAATATAGTTATAAAATAAAATACAAACAGTATTAACATCACTCTTTAATTTGAAACAGAGTCTTTATATATATATATATATAATCAATTGGAGGGCTGTGTGTACATGTTTATGTGTGGTGGTGGAGGTGGTAAGTGTGGAAGATTACTTAAGGAGTAGCATCGACTACGTACGTAGTAAATAAAGAAGTGAGATGAGTTGAACAAATTGCAGACGGCGGTCGGAGCGAGCAAAGCTTCAAGGACCACTCACTCATCCACCACCAATATACACTCTTTTCTTTTTTCTTCTTTATTAATATTATTTAAACAAGTCTGAACTCCCATATGCCGACTTGGAAAGTTGAGCAACTTTCTTAATCACACGTTCAAAGTATCTCAACAGTCAACTCCGCCTTGATACAACTCAAGTCATTAGGATTAGACGGTAATTGATCTAAATAAAGGTCCTCTACGTATTGATCGGGAATAAAACAGTCCTTCATGAGCTGATTGTATCATTGTGGTTCTTGATTTTTTCGGATGTAACAAAGGGTACTGACGAAGCTTTTAGTTTAAACGTCTATCAATTATGTTGACTCAGTTCAAACCAAACTGTCAACTACCTACTTTTAATCGGTTCAATTGAAGTCTCTTCCGAACTCAAAAACCGAGTGGACCATATTCAATTATTCATCCTCTAAAAAGGCAGGGGTAACTATGGTTGTAACCGAGTGGACCATATTGGTTGTAACCGAGTGGACGAAGCTCTTAGTCTAAACGTCTGTTGTCAATTATTCCAACTCAGCATCGCCTTTGGCACCACCCCCATCCGATGTGGCACTTTTCACATTAGGTCAAACTAAAATGTCAATTACCTGTGTTTTTAATCGATTTGATTTAAATGTTTAAAAACCCTAAAAATCGAGTGGACCATAGTCAACTGTTCATCTTTCTTTAAAGCAGGGGTAATTAGGGTTGAAACAGACGCGGAAGAAGAATGAAGGTGAGGAAAGTTTCTGGTGGGGAGATTGCGGTCGAGAGAGAGAAGATGAATATGGTTGAGTATCGTCTACTCGGTTTTTAAGTTTTTCGAGATTTTAATCGAACCGGTTAAAAGCATGGGTAATTGGCGGTTTGGTTTGAACCGGCTTGGAAAGTACAACATCAGAAAGGATGGGCCCAAATATGACGCTGACTTAGCATATTTAACGGACGTTGTCTGGACTCTTTTGTTACATCGGAAAATGAAAAGAACTACGAAGTTGTTGTTTCAAACCAAAACTTAGAGGACCATTTAGATCAATTGCCCAGGATTAAACTAATAAGTCATTGGGATAGGAATGTTTCCGCGTGAAAGTAATTGATTAATCGCTACGCTAAGTCTCTTATGAGAATATTGGTTTTCCATATCAATTAAATCATTGCATTATTAGCGTATCTGATTCAAAATAAAAGTTATCAGTGTATCAATTCCGGTGTTTATAATTTTATTTAATAAATCAGTTTTAAATTAATTCAAGTGGATTTAAATGTAATGCTGAGTATCGGGTCGGGTTATTTACCAAACTTAATTGTTGTAATTTAATCCGTTCGAAAGTGAGTTAGCGTTCTGGGTGGGTTTGGATTATCTATCTAGTCATTCATTAAGTAATGTGTGGGTTTGGGTTGGATGATGAGTTACTCGCCTAACTCACCAGTCCAATATATTGATAGGCGAAGCTTACAATTTCCCTATTATCTCTAACCCCCCGATGCAAATATACCAAAAAAATCATCTCTCCTCTTCAATCTTTTGGACACTAAGATTTTTGTTTTAATGATTTGTATTATTTAGCTTTGGGAATGTGTCTGACGGTTTATGAGTGATGGAAGAAAAGACATATCTGCCTTATTTATATTTTTTTTCTATTGAAGTTTAATATAATTTCATATTTTTATAAAATTTATATCAATCCTTCTAATCCACCCAAATCCACCCACCGCTCATTATTACTCACCCACAATCATCCACTGTTACTAAATGGGTGGGTGTGGGTTGTACAAAGAATAATTTACCTAGTAACAAATGCATTAGTTATGTCTTCAAACCCAACCCAACCCACTCAATACTTACTCTTACTTAAATGGAATGGATGATTGAATCTTGAGAATATATTATTTGAATATGAATTGTCATGCAGGCATCAAATATATTGATTGAAAAATTAATAAACCCTTCAGAATAAGCATATCAATTGATTTTCACGCATATGATTTATTGAAGTTGTGGAAACTTCAGCTCTTATGAGAGCTTCCGTTTGAGAAAACGTATTAGTGAATAATATAAATATCAATTAAAATCCTTTTCTAACAACTCGAATTATTAAAATGCAACAATTCTCAACTTAAATCTGAAAAATAGATATAGCAACGTTTTAAACTTCAACTCTAACCTAGTTTCTCCTAATAATAATAATAATAATAATAAGAAATCTCTGAAATCTTTTTTCGTCCTAGCTAAAGAATCCAGTCACAACCATATTGTTCTCCGAATTCATTTCCGAAAAAAAGTGACTGATAGTTGGCAAACTAACTAGTCACGAGTGATCATAGTTCGTTGGACTTGGTATCCATTAATGGTCATGTCAAATAATAATTATCTGAAAATTTTAACAAATGAGTTGAAATCAGTTAAGAATGACTGCCATTATGTCATGATAAAAATCTTATTATTATTATTATTATTATCATGTAATTGGTAACATTAACCTATCATTAGAACGTAACAAAGTCGAGTTTGGCTACTTACAGGTTCGTTATAAGATCATGAAATGACACCTTTGCCAGACTTTTGGCTGGAAACATCTTGACTAAATTAAGAGTACCATCATATATTTGAGGATATTATAGACCCGTGGTTTTATTTATTTTCATGAATAGACCCGTGCATAGTTTTATCTATATTTATCAACTTGTTCTTTCAAACTAATTAAGTATTAATATTGGAATAAAAGACGACATAACTCCCGATTAATCCATACAAAATATCTTGGGAAAATATGTAGCTATAATAGTGTTGTTAGAGTACACACTTGATCGGTGCATCGAAATGTAAAAACTTCAAACTAGACATATCGAAAAAATGATTCAGGTTGGTTTATATATTAATGAACAAGTTGAAAAACATGACGTGACTAAATTTGGAAGAACACGTTTGACAATTTATATTAAAATTAGGAGGGGATAAATTGGTACATGACATGTAATTATTTTCAAATGCCAACCTGTAATTTTTATACCTATCTACTGATACAGTTTTTGCCCCCCTTGAATCGATTTATCAGCCACACAAATCAATACTATCCAATAATATTATGCCCATACCTAACTTTGTACCTAATTTTCCTTCAAAAAATATTTTTGAAAGCCCTAATACCATATTCATGAATCATTTCGTCTCAAAAACTCGAAACTTCGGAGAGACGATTTAAGTTGGTTTATATATTACTGAGCAATAATTGCTCCCGTCCAGAAGAATGGAATATTACAAGTTGCAAAGCCATGCTTAAGAACACAACAGAGGCTATTACTTCAAGACTGCTAGAGAGAGCTAAGGAATATTACAAGCTGGAAACACAGAAAAGGTAGAACGTCACGTAAAATAAAATATCAGAAACTTGGATGGTGGCAAACTCCTACTGTCCTGAAGCAAATATTCATCGGATGCAAATTACCTCTAAATGCAATAACCACATTAGAAGAAGAGGATGAAACAGAAATTCAAGAACAGGGAAAGATTTCTCATTGCTTGCAAGCTCACTTATACGGCTAGGCACGAACCATCTAGTAGCATTTCTTTTTTCATAGATAGCTAACGACGGGAGGAATCGAGATGGCAAGAACAAACAAAGTTAGGAATCGAGGCAGCATTAGACACGGGAATGTGTTCTCATATATTACTCCACATAATGAACAGCAGAAACTATCCACATCATATAGTACAAATTAAAAACGAAAGAGAAACTCTATGGCTTCCTTGTGAAGGATTTGATTCATCACATGATTGTGCACCGGCTTCCTTCTTCGGTGGGCTGAGGTGATACCTGCTGGTACCTATGTGACTCCGACGGGTTGTATGTGAACTCAGCAGTATCAAGCCCATACTGGTTTCCAAGATGCAAGGTAACAGAGTTTCAGAAGCAAGTCAAATTTGTTCAGTAAATTCGTTTTAACTGCTCTCTTGGATCAGAATTTTACATCTTAAAAAGTAAGATGAATATGTTACTTCTCTTGATGCTGGAAGTCGGACTAAGACGTGGGACAATAATAGCAAATAGTTTTAAGGACGAGAGTTTTTCAAGGAATACCTTTTCCCTCATACGTGTACTCCAAGCATCATTTCTGCTTGGACGCTGATCAAGGGTTCCTGCAGCAGGGACGCCTATTGCAGGAGGCGGCTGACTATTCATCAATGGCTTTCAGATCTGCTGCCTTGGTGCAATGAGTTCATCATCACTGTCATACTCTACTGGTCTGTTAACTGCTCTAACCGCTAGGGCCAACAAGAAAATCAAAGCCTGCAAATTATAAGTAGTTCATTATTTGTCAGTGTGATGACCAGATCCATGTCATAGGGTTCCTAAGCCAGTTCAGATTCGTTCTCAGCTGCATAATCAAAATCAGTCCTTAGGGATGTTTTAACTACTTTCCCACTCAACTGCACTTCCAGCCATTTATCCAATACCAATACCAGTCAAAACCATCTGTTATAAAATTCTCGGAATAAATTTGCCATCCCACACAAATGAAGACACGTCTTTAGGAGAGAGAACTGCAACATACATGTATCTTACCTCAAAGACAACTAACCCAAGCGCAACCCACTTGACTATTTTCCAGTTCTCCTTCAGGAAGCCATATATCATGTCAAAATTTCCAGTCTTGTCAACTGGAAGTTCCTGAAGATTCGCATCACAGGTTGAGGTCAATTAAAAGAACCGATATCAGTAAGAAAATCAGGACCGAGTACTAAGCTTCGTTAAGGAAAGCAAGCATCATAAACAAGAACATGAAAGATACTAAGTGGATGGCTTATACCATCGACTGACACAAGAAACTGACTTCTTAAGATCCTGCTTAAAACTCTCAGAAACAGGCATCTTTTTTTATCTGCACCAACTATCCTATTAGTCTCAAATGAGATCTTCCAAAGGACGCGAGCACATGATCATCTATCATCCTTCCAGTGTATCAAGATGTCAGAAAAACATCATTTTGCTGATGAGATTAAATTGTTTCAAGATCTAGAGCATGAACATCTAAAGTGGTTCCAATAATTTTAATTTAAAAGAAGAATGTTCAAGCAGGATACACAACTTAGGCAGCAACCATTCCTGGTCGTAGCTCCAATACAGCCAAAACAAGAGACAACAAAGAAGATCACTCCAACTCCAAAAAATAAGTATATGAACCTGCAAAAGGGAAATATCAAAACCTAGATTTCGGTAGACATGGAATAACTTAGATTGAATAGACAAGTTCCTTGTAATGCTTTTAACATATTCAATCCTTTTTCATGGAACAAGTAGACTAGTAGAGTTCATTTCCATCTTGCTCCTAACCTCGTCCTCTACAGTTTGGGATCATGACTAATACAAAAATCATTGTCAGTCAAGGACATCAGCCAATATGAGTTCTTGCAACTTCAATACGTTTACTTCAGCTTTTCCTATGGGAAGTCCCGATCAGAATTGTCATTGCGCAAATACATTTGTATTACCCAAGTTGAGACTCAGGATCCGGACAAATGAAACATACTCCGCTCTCAAAGTAAATTTCACAATACAAAAACTTATCATCATTTGCGTTATAAAGCGTGGATGAATCAACACCGAACTGAACGCATTAACCAAACAAAAAATAAGGCATAACAGAACGAAAGAGCATACCAAGGTTTCGGCAACTTATCAAAGATACTCTCAGTAAGGGACACAGCGATAAGCATAGGGCGGCCCAGCTGTATTAAACTGTCATGATCACTGGAAGGTGGCATTAGCAAATCGTCTGTCGCATGCTTATACTCGAGAAACAGATAGATCCCATAGCCAACCATATCTAGACCCGCAACGGCTAACAAGAAGTTGAGCAGTTTCAGCAAGCACTCCCAGAACCCTCTTCTCACCAAAATGCTTTCAATCCCGCAGTACTGTTATTTCGTCAAATACACTTGTGACCTAGCTTCACAAGAATCAAATTAATCCCGGAGTTAACTCAGACTAGAACTAATACATAAACATAAAACACATCTATAACCCAATAATAAGATATACACCACCAGAATTTTCAGCAAACGTGATCGGTGGTCCTTTGCCAAATGCAGATAACTGGAACAAATTCGCCAGAAACATAATCCATTGTGCATAGATATAAGAATCACATTAAAAGTAACAAACAATAATTCAGATGAAAAGTAGCTTCGGAATCTGATTCAGTTGGGACACCCACCTAAGCCCATAAACCAGCAAAACTAACCATAAAACGAAATGCACACCATCAAGTTTTGAGCACAACCAAACAAACTCATCCATCAACAATGCTACGGAAACCACAGAAATTCGGAATTAGCAAAAGATGGTCTGAATCTGTTCGTCAGTAAAACTCAATGAAAGTCATCTGTAGTCAGCTTATCCTACTGCAATAGAGCTGGATAGAAACGACCAGAACATTGTATATAACAGTGTAGAATGTGGATCAGGCTCAATTCTTATCATGTGTCGAAATCAACGACTAGACTGAGTGAGAAAGTAAGAAGCATCAAAATCCAATCCAACTTAATTGGGATTATTACCTTACGGTTTGGGTGATGACTAAAATCAATCCATCAATGTTTAAATTTTGTATGGATCACAAATTGACATGAAATCAAATGTGAAGTTGATACAATTGATTTATGACTGTCGACTGTGTTAGAATCGAAGGATAGCAGCAAGTAGGTGTAGGGAGTGTGGTAGACTCAGTTATTACTGTTGTAACTAACTTTGACTTCATTGCATTTCTTTCTCTGCTGTACATATATAGTTACAGGACAGTACAATCCAACTTAATAATACAATAACAGAATTCCACATTTCTCTCTGTCTATACACTCTCAACTCTCTGAATTAACATGGTATCAGAGCTGGTTTGCACAGCTGTTTAACGCAATCATTTCATTCCGATGACCAACTCCGGCGACTCTTCGCCGCCCCCACAGTCCACCATCAATCGCTCTCTCATCACATCCAATCCACTCGCTGATCATTACTCAAATCCACTCTTCCTATCCCCTGGAGATTCACTTTCTACTCCACTGATTGGGATTAAGCTCACAAACGACAACTATCATGTTTGGAGTCGATCTCTGAGCGTGGCGCTCAAAGTCAAGAACAAGTTCAAGTTCATCGACGGATCCTTGCCTGCGCCGGAGCTCGACGATCCAACCTTCCCTGTTTGGTCTCGATGCAACTTCGCTGTCCTCAGTTGGATTTACAACTCCGTATCAGAGGATATCGCTCAAAGCTTGTTGGCTTACAACAATGCTGCTCAAGCTTGGCAGGACCTCAAGCTTCGATTCAGCCAAGGAGATGCGATTCGAATCGCGGATCTGCAAGCTCGAATTGCTTCTTGTGACCAAGGTGAAGCTTCTGTGACTCAGTATTTCACTAACCTCAAAGTCTTGTGGGAAGAGTATCTCCAGTATAGGCCAATTCCTAACTGCGAATGTGCTTCCGCTACGAACAGAGTGAATGTGTGTGCTGTGGTCAAGCAGATGATCACTTATCAGGATCAGGATTATGTGTTTAGATTCATTAGAGGACTTAATAGCTCTTTTGATGTTGTTAGATCACAGCTTCTGTTGATGGATCCTATACCAGATATCAACACAGCCTTCAAGTGTGCTGTTCAATTGGAAAGACAGATGCGAGGATCTGGAGCTCCTCGATCTGTTGAGTCAGTAGCATTGGCTGCTATACATTCCAAATATCGTGGAGAAAAACTATTTTGCAAATATTGCAGGAAAGAAAACCATATGATTGAAGATTGTCTGAAGTTGAAAAACAAACGAGCAAGGGAGGCAAGTGGACAGTTTGGAGGTAATGTGAGTGGTGGATCAAGTGGAAACTTTGCTGGAGCTGTGACTACTGCTGGGAGTCAGTCGAGTGACAACCACACAGGACTGGATCAAAGGTCCT
Source organism: Linum usitatissimum (assembly GCA_030674075.2). Classification (NCBI taxonomy): domain Eukaryota; kingdom Viridiplantae; phylum Streptophyta; class Magnoliopsida; order Malpighiales; family Linaceae; genus Linum; species Linum usitatissimum. The sequence goes on along the minus strand of JAUJYP020001281.1, from coordinate 4,741,229 downwards.
CTCTACCAGATCAGCATTCCATGACAGCTGATATGTCGCTATCAGCCCATGACATTGCACGTCTCAAGCAGTTGCTCCAACAGTCAAATCTGCTTCATTCACCTGCAGAACCCTCCGTTAACACCATAGCCTCACCCAGTACCCTCAATAATGGTAATAACCTTACCCCTAGTCCTTCTGCATCTAGTTCCCTACGTGAGTCCTCTGTGTGGATTGTTGACACTGGTGCCAGTGACCATGTTGCTTGTTCCATTTCTTCTTTTGGTGAAATCGAATCTCTATCAAACATCCATGTTACCCTTCCTGATGGTTCTAGGGTCTTAGCTACACATCGTGGTTCTGTTGATCTTCCCTGTGGCATCAAGCTGCTTAATGTGTTGCACATACCTCAGTTTAGTTTCAATCTAATTTCTGTCAGTCGCCTCACTCATGATTCATCCATTTCCCTGTCTTTCTTTCGTAACCAGTGCCACATTCAGGATCTTGTCTCACGGAAGAGGATTGGTTCCTTCCCAGTCATTAGAGGTTTATACCTTCTTCCTCATAATCTTTCCTTTCAGACCTCCATGTCCAACACGTCTGTCCTTTCATCCGTTGTTGCAGTCTCTCTCAATCTCCAGCCTCAAAACATTGATGTTTGGATTGTCGCCTTGGTCACCCTTCTTTGCCTCGCCTACAACTTGTTCATCACGTCGACTCAAATGTCACCCTTCCTACTCAGTCCCACTGCAAAGACCTGTCATTTAGCAAAACAAAAGGCATTGCCTTATTCTCGTAGTTTGTCTAGAGCAACTAAGGCATTCGAACTTGTTCATATGGACATATGGGGTCCTTTAAATACAGTTTCACACAATGGATATTCCTATTTCCTCACCATTGTTGACGATTACTCCCGATGTGTTTGGACCTATTTGATGCACAATAAAGGGGAAACTCGTGCCTTAGTTGTTAGCTTTTGTGAACTTGTCCATAATCAATTCCAATCAAATGTCCAAACCATTCGTTCAGACCAAGGGTCTGAATTCTGCATGACATCTTTCTTTGCTTCCCGTGGAATCATGCATCAAACAAGTTGTGTAGGTCAAGCTCAGCAAAATGGTCGTGTTGAGCGTAAACACCAACATGTTTTGGCTGTTGCTCGTTCTCTTAGGTTCCAGAGTGGTTTGTCTCTCAGGTATTGGGGGGAATGTATACTCCATGCATCATACATCATTAATCGCATTCCAACACCCCTTCTCTCAAACAAATCTCCTTTTGAAGTCCTATATAATTCTCCACCATCTTACAGCCACTTTCGTGTCTTTGGATGTTTAGCATACGCTAGTACCCTATCCCATGGTCGAACTAAGTTCAGCCCTCGTTCTGTTCCCAGTGTCTTCATTGGCTTCCAGAATGGAGTCAAGGGCTATAAGCTTCTTGAGATTCCAACTGGTCGCATCTTTCTGTCACGAAATGTTGTGTTTCATGAAACCATCCTCCCTTACAACACTACACCTCTCAGCCATAATCCCACATCAGACAATACCTTAGATTCACTCTCTCCAACTACAGACACACCCCTCAACACTGATCTGGAACTTCCCTCTCCACCTTCACCTTTATCCTCACCTGGTCAGCCTATGTCCAACATAAATTCATCTCCCATTCCTGATTCCATTCCCACAGAGGTTCCTCATCCTGTGTCTCCCATCAGAAAATCAACCCGTGTATCAAAACCACCCAGTTACTTGCAGACTATCACTGCAATCTAATGACTTCTGGAAGTCTTCTGTCCAAATCTTTTTCATCTTATCCCTTGCATCATTATGTCTCATATGATCATATAGATCCCAAAAACAAACACTTCACCCTTTCCATTAGTACGATACCTGAGCCACAAACCTATGCTGAGGCTGCTCGATTTGACTGTTGGGTTCAAGCAATGCGCGAAGAGCTGCAAGCTCTAGCTGATAACAGGACATGGGCAGTCATGGAACTACCATCTGGTAAGAGGTCAATTGGTTGCAAGTGGGTGTACAAGGTAAAGTACAAATCCGACGGGAGTGTTGATCGTTATAAGGCGAGATTGGTTGCAAAGGGTTATACTCAAATTTATGGCCTGGATTTTACTGACACATTTTCTCCAGTTGCTAAGATTAATTCTGTTAAGGCATTGTTGGCTGTTGCAGCATCTAAGAACTGGCACTTACACCAAATGGATGTTAGCAACGCTTTTCTTCATGATGATCTGGAGGAGGAAGTTTATATGAATGTTCCTCCAGGATTAGATATGAAGAACACATGTATAACTAGACCTGTTTGCAGGCTGTACAAGTCTCTTTATGGACTAAAGCAAGCAAGTCGACGATGGTTTGTGAAATTGAGTGATGCACTCAAAGGAGAAGGTTTCCATCAGTCAGCAGCTGATCATTCTGTGTTTATCTACACAGCATTGACTGGTTTATGTCGACGATATCATACTAGCAGGTAATAATATTGATCTTATATAGGAGGTTAAGGGCAAATTGCATAAGAATTTCAAGATCAAGGATCTAGGAGAACTGAAGTTCTTCTTGGGGCTGGAAATCACACGTGACAAAGACTGGAATCACTATGTGCCAGCGAAAATATTGCTTGGAGTTGATTGAGGAAGCAGGCTACATTGACAAGAAGCCTTCTAAAACTCCCGTTGATTACAAGAATAAGCTCAGGGCAGGCGAAGGACAACCATTGGAAGATGTCTCTGAGTATAGGCAACTAGTGGGACGACTACACTATCTCACTATCACTAGGCCTGATATTAGCTACTCAGTTCAACAATTATCCCAGTTTCAGGCCAATCCCACTAATGTCCATCTGGAGGCTGCTTACAAAGTGATCAGGTACCTCAAGGGGGCACCTGGTCAAGGGCTATTCTTTGGAAAGAACAACCAGCTTACGATGACAGGATATAGTGACTCTGATTGGGCTAGCTGTCCTGACACGAGGAAGTCAACTACGGGATACTGCTTGTTCCTAGGAACAACACTAATTGCCTGGAAAACCAAGAAGCAGAATACTGTCTCGAGATCATCATCAGAGGCAGAGTACAGGGCATTAGCGCAATTGTGTTGTGAGGTGCAGTGGGTGAAATTTCTACTTGAAGATTTTGGGATCGTGCATTCAGAGACAGCGATGCTGCACTGTGACAACCAGTCAGCTCTGCACATTGCACACAACCCCGTGTTTCACGAAAGAACGAAGCACATAGAGATCGACTGTCACGTTGTTAGGGAACGATTGCAATCGGGAATGATTAAGTTGAATTATGTTCCCACTGAAGTTCAGCTAGCAGATATGTTCACGAAGGGACTGACTGCTGCTCGCATGAAGATGCTGCTGTTCAAGCTGGGAATCGTTAACATATACTCTCCAGCTTGCGGGGGGCTGTTAGAATCGAAGGATAGCAGCAAGTAGGTGTAGGGAGTGTGGTAGAGTCAGTTATTACTGTTGTAACTAACTTTGACTTCATTGCATTTCTTTCTCTGTTGTACATATATAGTTACAGGACAGTACAATCCAACTTAATAATACAATAACAGAATTCCACATTTCTCTCTGTCTATACACTCTCAACTCTCTGAATTAACAGACTGACTCTACGTGGCTTTTGAAAATCCATACATGTTTTCTTAATACATACCAGACATGCAACCACACAACAACCAGTCAAGTCAGTCAACCACCAGCACACTGAAACACTACAACTGTTCATCGTTGTACGCACTTTTTTCGGCTTCGGCCTTATTTCAGTTAGTGGGCTTTTAGTACCAAGAAGGGCCTGCCTCGAGTCGATGGGCTTTTAACAGAAAGGCTTACTGTTTACTTGGTTAAAAGTCAAGGAGGAAATTGAGAATTATTTTGTAGTGGAAATCGACCACGAAAATTTTGAAAATTTAAAATCGATTAATATTTGACATATATGTTGGAAATGGCTAAAAATTGATGTTTCACCATTTTAAGTCTTTCAAATAATAGCCAAATGAAATTAAAAATATTTTTCAACATGTTAAAATAACACCGAGCAAAATTGATTTTTAATTGCGTTTGATCAATATTTATAGGGGTTACAATAATGAAACTTAAATTTTTAGCCATTCCCGACATGCATGTTAAATATTAGTCAATTTTATAAATTTTAATTTTCATGTAAAAATTGACCATTTCTAAAGGGGTTAACCTATGAAAATCGACCATTTTTATTTCAAAAATTTCAAATCGACTAATATATGACATGGATGTTGGGAATGACTAAAAATCAAGTTTCATTACAGTAATCCCTACAAATAATGATCAAACGTAGTTAAAATTAATTTCACTCGATATTATTTTAGCATATTGAAAAATATTTTTAACTTCATTTGACTATTATTTGAACGGCTTAACATAGTAAAACCTCAATTTTTAGCAATTTCCAACATGCGTGTCAAATATTAGCCAATTAAAAAAATTTAATATGTTAAAATTGTAGATTTCCAAAGGAACACCTATCAACTTGATAAAGTAGAGGAGCCAAAGTATTAGTTTCCTTTGAAAATTCATTCCTGGTCCTAAGTAGTGATATTGACGATTTAACTCGTAAACTCGTACGACTTTATACTTTTTATTTAGGTCTAGCGATCTAGATTTTATTGTGATTCACGATTTCACTTGTTTGAATGAATGAAACTGATTTTCATGGGTATGATGGATCGAACACATATTTAAGCGAGTCATAACGTAGATTTGAACGAATAGTACATAAATTTGAGTGAACCGAATATATATTCGAAAGAACCGAAACCTCAATTATATTTTTGAATAAGACGTAAAATAATTGGATGAATGATTTATAGATGATAAAGATATAGATAAAGTGGTTTACCATGTCGAAGGAGAGCATGGAAAAAGTAAAAATAATGAAGATCTAGATGTTAATCAAACCTTAAATGGAAAATAGGATGCAGATGGAGTTTCTATTTGTATTTTAAATAATATAATAAACTTGTTTAGATGGTTATGGGTGTTGTGTTGATGAAAATTTAAGATTTTTAGTCAGTATTAAATTTGTAGGAGGATAATTTAAATGGTTAAAGAATATGAGGGTTATTTTATTTTGAGAAATAGAATGTTTAGATGCGTCATTTTATGAGATTATTGGAATTAGAGAATTCAAAAATAAAATGAAATGAGTTTTTCTAAAATCCCATTTTCATGCTAGAAATTTCAATATGAGCTCAAAATCTCTAAGGGCCCACACCAATAATTTAATTTCTAGCATTCTCCCACAATTAATTATGATTCAAACGATTTATTTGGCCAAATCTCTAACTTAGAGATTTTAGAGTCCAAATCACCCAAAATCTCCCATTATTTTCACATACATAAACAAGACCTTAGATTAAATATCATGTTAATTTGAGTTTGGATAATGAACTTAATGAACATTTATATATTTCTGCTTTTGGTGGACTTTTAAGTATTTGATATTATTCTTACGATTCGATTCTACGATTACGATTTCTGGTCAATTTTCGATCTCACATTCAATCAGCTATTACACCACTTTGAAATTGCGGTGTTTGTAAAAGTTACTGTGATAATATACAGTGACGAACAACCGATATAAGAAGCAAATAGTAGGTCATAAGTTCAACTTGGAGTTGCAACAAGGAAAGGTGGCAAGATGAAGTCGAAATACCATGATCTTGGACGGCTCCATCCTCTTGCATTAATTGAGTTTTCCCGAAATTAGGTCCATCAAAACTATAATGGCAACTGGGGACGACTACCTGCAAACGAAAGCAACCCTTCATAAGATAGGTAGACAGATAGGTGATACCAGTAAAGTCCCACCAAGCTCAGTTTCCAACTTGTACTACTCACAAACTTCAAAACTCATATATTAAGTACACTTCAACTTAGATTGTGAGTTGTGACCACCATGCCACACCAGCACTGAGAGAGATGGGACGCTACCTTGATTTCAAAGATTCTCGGTAGATCGAATTCAGTACTTCGTGATATTTTTAGTTATAAACAGTGTATCAACAACCATACTGGTACTGGACAGTTAGGCCGGCCAGTTCGACTCTAAGCCGAACAATTATTATACGGATGGTTCGGAAATAACTGTATCATTGTTTATGTTCGACCTGGCTAGCCATGTGACAGTTTCAATGGAAGGAACCTCTGAATTATTCGTCCAAAGTTAGATGCCTACTGGGATAATTTTTTGAACATTAGTAACCTGCTGGGTAAAACGTCAGTCACCCCGAATGCTGTGACTTTGATGAGTTGTGTCACAACTCACAAATATAATTATAGGATAATTTCATGACTAGGAAATCATGGATTATTGCACAAAGTTCAAAGTTACTAACAGTATAAATCAATAATGTAAGCCTAGAAAGTTGCAGAGAATCTTCTGTATTCTTACTTTATTTCCAGCACTACAGACTTTTTGGACACAAGATAGAACAAGTGGCACGAATACTGGAAAGAGCCAGACAACATCAAGAACAGGATTATGATCAGATTCAGATAGCAATAAACAACCAACAAGATCTTCTTTTCTCTTCCTCTTCTTCCACAATGTCTATTTACATCCACTCATCTCAAACTCAAATTGTGGTTCACAATACATCTACGTAGGCCATCGTATTTTACAAACCCCTCTGGATAAGAACAAACAAAGAAATCACCTTTTTTTCTTCTTGTTGTTGCATGGAGGGGTTTCTATCCTTTTTCAGCAAAGTTATTGTCTTCAAGTGAGCAATTCGATTTGATGATCACCACCTTCTGTCTCTCAGCACAAACAGTGAAATGACTCTCCATCAAATTCACCATCATCTCATCTCATCACACCAAAGGAAGCAGATGCCACCAACCAACACACTCACCCTCACCTCTACCTAACCATCAGGTCAATGTTATTTGGTGTGTCTGTCAACAAACTACTGGCTTTGGTAATGCCTGTTTGCAAGAATTATTTCTGACAAGATCATCATCAGCATCTGATGTGGGGACATTGAAGATCTCTACTTTTTAGCCTTTTGCAAACTCTCTGTCAATAATCAAGTAGAGCCATCGATGTGAGGAGGAACGGTAGAGATGCCTTGCCTGCACAGTTCAGCTACTACACTGTCAATGGAAGGAGGCTTTAGGCCTATTGGTAATGGCAGCCATGGTTCGTTGATGGCTTCTTTCACTACTTTGTCAATCACTTCCTCTGCCTGCAATTTTCAACAAACAACAAAAAGTCATAACCACTAATTATTCATAAACCCTTTTTCCGGATTAGGGACTTATGCTGACAAGGGCTTTCATTATCATTGTACCAAAGACCAATATAAATCCTGAAGATAGTGGTGCTATCATGAAACTGAAAGTCTTTTTGTTCATACTATAAAAACATGAAGGAAAAAAAACTATCTAAAAAAGACTCAAAAAGTCATGTTACCGGCTGAAAGTCATATGGATTTTGTGACATAGTGCAGTGGTTATCAGCCAAGGCGACACCATGATACCCAGGTTGATTCTGCATATTTCAACCATGATATCAAACATCTGAAGTGACTTCATGTGTCCTTGAGAGCAAGATAATTCATACTCACTTGAGGCAAGCAAGGATAAGGAAATTGTGGCTGTGGCATCACAGGGCAACCCCATGCATCTGCATGCAACTGAAACAGGACGACGTAACAAGCGAATCAGATTTCTGGGATTCAAAGCTTTTATAAATGGTGTATATGAGTCATGTAATGATCTAACCACCAAAACCAGCTTTTCAAAACTATTCCATTTATAGGTTGAGTAGAAAAAGGACACAAGAATTTTTTACCGCTGCAGGAAATGATGGCCATGGGGAGTATCCAGGAGGACCCCACAAGTGTACTCCAGGTGGTGGGTGATTACCAGTTGCTGCTCCCCACATGGGATGTACATAGTTGGGTGGGAAAGTAGCATGAGTTGAGTGTTGTTGGTGATAAGGAGGAGGGTAGGCAATAATAGGTTTCTGTAGATAGTAACGCCGCTTTGTTCCATCTTTGTGTTGATGTGGCCACCTCCGTTCATCTTCTGTAGGTATAATGTGTCTCCTGTGCATTCTATATTTCTGCTTCAGAGATAACTATCAGTATAAGACCAATCAAGCCTTTAGAAGCAAAACTGGTACTGAAAAGTCTTGATGCTAACCTGAAGATGGCTAGCTATGTTATGCCTAGTCAAGCCCTCAACTTTCATAAGCTCCAGTATTTTCGAGGGAATTGCATGATCTACACCTAATTGCTCCACAGCCTTTACAAACTTTCTGTGCAGGTCAGAAGTCCAATCTACCTGAAACTCATATAGATAATGAGCAACATAGAGAGATTATGTCAGTTTCTTGTTGAACATAAGAGTGAGTTCAAAAATCAAAGATGACAAGGATTATTTTCTTTCGAGGCGGTAGCATCCTATTGTAGATCTAACATCAATAGAGATATGTACCACATTATAAAGCATGCGTTGGGTTAGGTAAATATTTTTTGCTTTAATATGTGCAGATCATGACAGACAGCATTGGTAGGACTTGCAATGATCAATGAATGAATCCACCTTATCAATCTTTCGCCCACGAGCGAAATACTGAAAATTACTGAATTATTTTGCTTAAACTACAGCAGCGTTCACAAAGGCATTTCATTCTGAATTACATGGGTTACCTTCGTTTTCTTCCGGTTAGCTTTAGTCACTCCAGAAGTATTATGACAAGAAGAAGCTTTAGCTCCATCTTCAGCACCACCATTGGACTTGTTCTGGATATTTTGAGGATCAATGTTGGCACCACTGGTCAAGTCATCATCCTCTTTGATTTTACTATCGGTTAAGTTCCCAGTATCAACCTGTACACTTATTTCAGCCATTGTGAATGAAGTTTCGACAGATTTAGACTCCCCCTCCTGCACAGCACTTTCTTTCTCTGTTGAACAGTGAGTATGGTCTTGACAATCCACATCATCTAATAACCGTTGGCCTTGTTTCAGTTGAGGAGTTGAAGGAGCCGGGTACTTATCACTATCAGAAGACTGACCACTATTTTCATCAGCAGGAGAAACTTCTTCCATTTCATCTGAATTTCCATTATCCATAACCTCGATCTCTTTTTTTATCTCAGACATGGAGGCTACTGAATCTTTTACACGCTTCATTGGTTCGGATTGCACACTTGATCCTGCATTAAAGGCCTGCTCAGGACTAATCAGAAAGTAATATAGGCTTTCGGACATTTCACCAGAGAATGCATTCGCATGTCTATGATAGATACAAAAATATCTACCTTGTGAACTACATGCTGCCATAGATTCCTTAGCTTGTCTTCAGAGAGTGGTTTATGAAGGAACTCCATTGCCCCTAGCTAAGAATATGTTTTCAGATTAGCATATACTAGTTGCATTCTTCTATCTACAATTTCTTAAGATTTTATCTGATTCCAGTATTCAACGGGAAGTATTCATATCAATAACGAAAATCAGAAGGGAATGATTTAACTAGTAAAGAGTCATACCGAGATACATTTCATCATCATGCTAAGGCAATTAACGTCTGAAATCACTGAAATTAAACGCTGATTGTGTTAGAAATCAAAATGCATTAAGTACTGAACAAACAGAACTCCTTCTCTGTCAACCATGTATGGATGCACATAGAGCAAAGGAAACTTACTAATAATAGGCAAATCCTTAGCATTTTCGAGAAACTTAAAGCTCCCATTTCCATCACTTACAGTTACCTGCGTTCACAAGTCCTATTAGAAACAATTTCACTTCATATAGTGCAAAGTTGTACTTTGCACCAAAGATTTGATTACCTCTCTAAGGTAATGTGTAACTTGAGATGAATAACATTATATAATGAAGGAAATCTTAGTCACGCTAATTTTGATGAACCAATTCTACCAATTAATGATCTTAAAATGAATAGATCAAAATTCGAAACCTAAGTATTTACCTCAACTACAGCAACATGGAAGCTTTCAGGTTTGTCTGAGAATGCAGATAAGGCTTTCTCCTCGTTGCAGAAAGTAGAAACTAGAAGAAGTATCCACAGACTAAAATGTCAGCAACTAAAAGAAGAAAAGGGAAGTATAACAAGAAAGTTGGTTGAAAAGCCTCATAAACCATATGAAAAATAAAAGAGGAAAATGTCGAAGAAAACCAAGAAAGAAGTTCTTAGGGGAAAAGATTACTGCTTATGGATAGAAAGAGACTATTGGTAGCTCCTGTTATTAACAGGAACCGAACCCTCCACATTTAAAGTGCCGAAACTATGCAACTCTAGAATAGCAGTAGGAATCAAACTCAAGTCCATCTAAAGTAATGAAGCACTGAAAGATTCCCCTTTTGAGGAGGAGGATATGGGACCAAGATGTGCACTACCAAAGTTAGGTGACGCAAATTCAATAGCAAAACCAGAAGATTTCTAGATGAGGAAAATGGAAGCATGGTTTGTTAAAACTGCAGATGGGTAATTACTTAAAAACGGGTGGGGGAATCAGGGTTTAAGGATCTCTAACCAGTATAGTCCATGGCCTCAAGTTTTGATTTTATCTCAGCAGCTGAATTGATGTCCTCATCCAGAAGAAGGACACTAAGACCCTTTGGAAAGTCCTTCCATTCTGACAAATCATTAGCAGTGCAAACCATAGCTGGCTTGGCATCGTTTCTCAAGCTACCGACAAAGTTTTGAGCTCACAGATTATCAACATCCAAACAACCAAAACCTCTGCATCACCAAGACAAAAGCACAACACATGAAGATCATTATCTGTGCGTTTAACATTAATAATGATCAAGGAAAGGGTTGGGAATCAATGATTGCCGAATCAAATTATAAGATACAAACAGAAAGGAATCCAAAATTCATCTGGAAATTGACAAAAAGAAAAAGGTAACCAGCTCTCATGATAAGGCCGTAAGAAAAAGTAGTTGAAATGAATATGCTTTTTACTTTTTTCACCCAATCCAGAAGATGAAATAATAGAGGAATAAAAGAATCCCAACAAATGATGAAGAAGAGGAATGCAAAGTCCTGGTGAGCAATAGAGGTTAAATAAAAGCACAAGGTACATGTATGGCTAATGCATCAGCTGATGAACATTTACACAAACACCATATATGAAGACAAAGAAATTTGAAAAAGGGAAGAAGTAAGATCTCGATCGAAACAGACAAGAAGGCACACTTTCCAGGAAACTTGCAGCATAAAAATACCAAAACTAACCGAACTCCTCGTGCTTTTTGGACATCCCCCCAATATCATCTTTCCAGAATTTCATGCATGCAGGCATTAAACTTGTACCAATGCAATAAGGAGAAGAGGAAGAGAGAAAGTACATGATGAGTGGAATATGGAGTTGCAGGACACAGGCAGATAGAAAGCAAACAGACAGCTTCGCTTGTTGCCTGCAAATGAGGGTAGTTTCTGTTTTTTTTTTTTGCTTTTGCTTTTGCTTCTGCTTCTTGGATATTGATCAGTGAGTAGAATTTGAATTCCAGCTTCTGGGTTTGGCTCTATATACACCCACGAGAAAGGTAAGAGGAAGAAAGGTGGAAACTTTAAGTCGTTCAGAGACTTTTGAAGAGAGAGAGAAAAAAGGAAGGGTTTAGAGGAGTGGGCTGTTGCCTTTGGATTGTGTTGTCATTTTATATATGAACTCTAAACAGCATCCTAACTTTTTAATTAAACAACATTAAGTAAATTATGTTATTATTTTTTTATAAAATCGAAATTTATATAAGAAGTGTATATTAACTCACTCAAACACTTATAAATATTCACAAATAATTTAAAACACTTTCAAACGAAGATTTAAAGAAAAAATCGAAGATCCATAAAGCTTCTGTAAAGGTACGAAATAAATAAATAAAAGTAAAAGGGGCCGGCCGGCCGTCGGTTTCGACTGGAAACCTGGCCAGCTGGCCGCCAGTTTCGGCCGAAGCAGTAGCCCAACCGGAACGGCTTCAAAGCCGGCTGCTGCTTCGACCGAAACCGGCTGCCGGGCGACCCCTTTTACTTTTTTTTAATTTAATTTATATAATTATGATAATTAGATAACTGTTAATTAAGATAATTAGATAATTTATAGTGAGTAATTAGGGAAATTAGTAAGTTGTTTGTGAGTAATTGAATTAGTGTAGATAATATCTATTGAAATTAATTGAGGAATTAATAATTGGATTAGTACATAATCAACTGCTAAGTTGATAATGTGATTATTAATAATTAATTTTCTTAGCATAATGCAATTTTTATTCGAAATTAACTATATTAGAAATTAACGTGTAATTAACTAGTGTTTTATTTGGTATAATTTAGTTTGTTGAAAAAAATGGCAAGAGGGTGGAGGTAAATCGATAAGTACTGATCCGGTTGAAGAAGAAACAGATGGAATCCAGAAAATGAGAGGTAAATGCAAGCAAGCGGCCGCTTTAGACCCGCTGGCAAATCGACAGATCACCGCTTCGAAGCAGAAAGAGGCAGTTATGTTGAAGAAGAACAAGAAGATGAAAATCTACCTCTCTCCAGACCGGTACCTTCCTGTTACGTACCCGGTTAGGACCTTTCCTTCGGATGATGACGATGATGAGGTCCCACCTCCCTCCTTTGAGTTCGGGGATGTACTTGTCTTATCCACACTCGTCTTCTCCGCACATAACTCCTCCGCACGTGGCATCTCCACACTTGGCTTCTACAGGCTCATCTCATGTCTCAGCGAGTGTTGGGGTTAGAGGATGGAAACCTAGCCAACTTGTGTGGGTACAGAAGGAGGACGCCATTGGACTAGACGACGAGAGACTCAGTCTTACATGGGAGCTTACTGTGGGGCTTCCAGATGGTGGACCGATGAGGACGACAGTGATCCCCAGTTTTGGCGGTCACATTGCTCATTACTTGTGGCATACCATGAGAGGATACAGAGATCTGAAAACCTTCAGATTCATGAAGCGCCATAAACAATGGGCGAATGTGAGCGCCAACTTTGACATCCAAACCAAGACAATTTGGTCAATGATGAAGGAGACAGGACTACTCACATGAGAGATTGCATGTCAATCCATTTTAATGAACCTCTCCTCGAAGCATTTGTTGAGAGGTGGCAGTCTGATACTAACACCTTTCACATGTCGTGGGGGGAGATGATGATCACACTGCACGATGTCTTCTACATACTTTGTATCCCGGTTAGCGGACATGCACTTCATCAGCCTCGAGATCTGAATTCACTGAGGATGGGAGTAGTTGAGTGGCTTGGGCTTGAGTCCATAGCGTCTTTGGATCGCCCGGTCAGAGGCCCCGATATTGGACCCAAGCTGTACGATCATGGCGCCATGTACGAGAAGGATATGATCGGGATTGACAAGCATTTAGGGGATGAGACTGTCTATAAGGCAAGTCTAGTCGTGGAGACGCGAGGGGATGACAGGGTGTATTACTTTGTTCCAATCCTAGGTTTACAAGTACTTTCCTAGTGTTAGGCTTGCTAGGATGGTGTGATAGGAGCGTAGAGCGGGTTAGGCGTTAGTTGGTAGATGGGACAGTGCCGAGAAGCCTAGGAGGACTGGTGATGCCCTACGGGAGAGGCTGGACTACTACCATCGCCTCCTTGATGACATGGATCCTCGTGACATGACTTGACTTCCGTTTGGTCCCCACCCCGACGTCGAGGTTCCTGAGTTGACTTTCCGTGAACTCATCCATTGCGCCGATGTCGGGGAGTACTACAATCCCTACCGCGTGGTCAGACAGTTCAGGTATATGTAGATGATTCCTTCCACAATTTTTGAACCGGTGCGTGCTTATAGACACCGTGAGTAACTACGCGATACAGTGGGCTTTGACGGAGGATAGGACATGGTCGGATCGGGACTGCTTCAGACTTCACTTGTTCGACCTTATGTTTCAGAGAGCAGCAGCGGATAGGAGCATTGTCGAGGCTGGATACATGGAGTGGTATCTCATGCACAGTCACCCTCGCATCGTTCCTCTAGTCGAGATTCATGTACATGTCACGCCCGACATAGTAAGTTCGATTACCTTTCTTGTTTACTAGGCCGATTACATTAATGTTGGTATACTAGTTAGTGGCTTTTTATTTTTTTCACAGATTGCTCACAGGATCTTCGATGGTATGGCCTTCTCGCGTTCCTCCATCAAGTACATAGCACATGTGCATGGGATTTCATGGGTTGTCTTAACTACACATTTGCTTGGTGTATCCTTCGAGAGCTCCTCAGTTAAAACCTCAATCGCCCACGCCGAGGCTGCATTGTTACGATACACAAATGGTTGTCTCTGAGCATAAAGGTATACCTAGGTGCATACAAACAACACAAGTTAAACAAGTTACTGATTCTCATGTAAATGTAACTAGTTATGACAACAATGTATAAATAACAAGTTACCAACAACGGTGTATGTATAACTAGTTACAGAAACAGTGTATATATAACTAGTTACAGAATCAGTGTATATATAAATAGTCATTCCCACATAATATTAGTAACTAGTTATCGAATTGATGTTAATACATTTGCATAAGAGTCATCCAAGGTCTTTTGAACCTCAATGACCTGTCCGTGGATAGAAGCATGATAGCCCTCAAATAGAGTATCCGTTTTGGTGGAACCCGAGGATTTGCGAGTAAGCCCACGAGAGCAATACAGATACACCCGGTACTCTCGCCTCTGCTTTTTTTTTATTTTGTTGGATCCTTTAGTCAACTTGAAATTAAGCGACCCGGCAATTCGCTTTGCAACTTCACAAGTTTCGTCCGAAGTATCGTAAACATCGTCAGATAAAATCTATCGGTGTAATTGATTCTGTCACCCTTATTCACCGATGAATGTCCCTACATACAAAACGTGCGCTTCATTTATCAATTATGTACACATCTTCGTATTCATTCACTTATTTCTCCAAAAAAATTAACGACCACTTATCGAATTACTCATGACGAGTTAGTGCATCCAACGAACGTTAAAACCATCCGACGAATGTGATTACCTGAAAAACAATTAAATGAGATCATTAAAAGATTAAAAAAATTCAAACCGGCCCGATCAAAATTCCAGCCGAAAGACCATCTGACCGGCTCTAAATTCCGGCCGCCGAAAAGACCCAGGCGGCCAGCTGTTTCGGCCAACAATAATATAAAAAAAAATGTACCATGAGATAAATTTTCAACAAAGTAAATTTAAACAAGGTCATTTTTATGAAATTTAAAGCACCTCCTTCTTCCATATATTTTTAGTATAGAATTTCCATAATACGGTACCTAACTTTCAAATTACTAATACTTCACGAGTTCCTTGGATCACTGCCTAATATTTGGAATGGAAGTATTAAATGTGTACTATCAATGATCAATTTGTTAATTAGTTACAACTAATGACTATTGAGAGTAGCCAAGCTAAGTGCCTTCATTACACTAGGAGTCTATGATTGCACATCAACCAACAATCATGTAATCATTAGCTCGTTGATATTTTCATTTCACGGGTAGAGTACTTCCCTTTCATTCTTTCCATATTTGAACTAACTATATATGTTGGTCGGCACTTTTCTGTGTTAGTTGATCAAGGGTCAGCCACTAATGTATAATTTAAGCACAAATAAATTTTATAATGAAAGATAATAATAAAAGGTAATCTATAATTATAATATAAATGTTTTTCATTTGACGGACCAGTTGACCTAATAGATTGTAGTTCGATTGAAGGATCGGTTGAGAATAGTTCAAAATATCTTAATTTATTGGTTCAGGGTGCCTAGAAGCTTCCGTCGGACGATACCTTAAAGGCGGACAAAGAAAGATAGTAAGAGATAGAAGATTATGTGTGGTGCCTGCTTTTGTAGGAGTAAGACCTGTTATGAGTGTACTCTCTAGTGTGGGTGTATAACTTTACATACGTGTGGTATGAGGAGAGACATATGTCGTAAATGTTGTGGCTGGAGAGCCTCTTATAAGGCCACAGTGGCATGAGACTTTCATGCACATGTCACGTTAAGAATGGTGAGTAGGTTGAGTCTAAATCTACATTGTTGATGATGAATGGACACAGACGGTCACATAGTACATAGGCTTACAGGAGAGCAGCCGGGCGACGTGTCCATTGTGGTGGCGTGTGTTTGTCCCTCATGTGATGTCTGCCAGAGGAGACTGGACGAACCTGTCACATCAGGGTGATAGATCTGCAGATCAACCGTATAAATTTATCTGTCTGGTTGGACCATCCTAGTCAATTGATCGGTCTGATAATTTGAATTGGTGGCTTGGATCGTCGTTTTGCTGGGAACGAATGTCGGGCCAAGCCCATCAATATGTATTTGAAATCTTATCTGAACCCATAACCTTAAGTGTATTATAGGGCAGCACGCTGGTACCCACGAGTACTGTCTATACCACACTTTTGTCATATATTATGCTTTAATTTAAAAAGTTTGAGGTTTTAGTATAGTGTTTAGGGTTTAAGACATAGTGGTAAGTGTGTTTAGAGTTTACTTTTAGGATTTTATGATTTATTAATTTAGACTTATGGTTAAATGTTAGAGTTTTGAGTACGATTAAAAATGAGGGTTTATGATTTAGTGTCCAACGAATGGGTTTTTCATATATGAAAAATTTTAAATTGCTATTAATAAAAATGATTAATTATTTTCATTTTTAAAACTATGGTGTATGAAATAATCAAATGTTTGAGTTATATTATTTAATATTGGTTTATTAGTGATTTACATAGTTAGCGCCTTAAGTCCATCCTTTCTAAAAATAAATTAATATTGGTCTATTAGTAATTTACATAATTTAAGTGTTTAAAAAATGATTGATTTGCTTTAAATTTGTAAGTGATTACGATTGCGGTGATAACCAAAACCCGTCCGAAAATTGGCGGGTATAAGTAAAATATCATAATAAGGCGGACACTCCGGCGGAAACATATGCCGGGTGCAAACACCATGTGGCGGTATACCATTGAGTGGTTTTCATATTTTATCAAATAATGTTATTTTATTCCTGAAAAATGTAAAAACATGCAAATTAATCACTAAAATTTTATGGTTATTTAAAATCATTCCAGTGTTATCCTCTTCTTTGTTTTTTTAAATATCCTTACCTTATCTTATCTTCTTCTTCCTTTTCTTTACAACTCGCAGACGTAAAAGCCTTCCACTATTAACCACTCGCTGAAGCCTTTTACCTTCATTTAAAAAAAAACTCATCTTCCATTACAATCTTATGATTCATTTCATATAAGTAGTTTTATTAAATCTTTATGGTGTTTATATTCAATCCACCAAATATTTTATAATCCCATTTAATTTATTTAATCGCATATCTTCATTATGAGATGGAACATATGACGATAATCATCAATTTCAGTAGTTATTACAGCCTGATGATTGTTGTAAAACCAAAAGCATATAAACAGAACGAACATACAATACCAATTCCGGGTATGTAATGGTTGGAAAAAAATCAAAACAGAGTGGAGATCCAAAGCACCAGGTAAGTAGTTTTGAAGTTTATGTTTTGGAGACTTGTGTCTGCAAGCTAGGAATTCTAGCTAGCTAATATAAAGCCAAAGAAGCGTTGATCGTGGTCGTTGTATTGAAGTCAGTCAGTGAGGAAACTTAGAACCAAATAATAAACCAGAAACAATGTGTAATTGTTTATCATCAGGAGAAATGCAGAGATCCTTTCTGTTATCGTGGACGCTTGGAAGACGAGGCAAACAATTCAAAAGAAGCATAAGCTTCACGTAATTCGACTCACCGGGTATGAAAATAGATATCATTGTATCTCTTCTTCTTGTTCCAAGTTACAAGCTTTATATAGAAGGTTTTGACAGAAGAAGGATGAGGGAATTACTGCTGAACAACTTCATTACGGTGCCTGTAAGTTCCATAATTCTATATGCCATCTAATGATTATGCTCGAGGGGATGTGACAATTCTGTTGGTTGAAAGCATTAGCAAGTTCCATAGATTTTAACCATCTTCGTCTTCGAACCGAACTCGGACGATTACGTATAGATGGGCTCGAACTGAAATTCAAGCCTAGCGAAACCACCATGGTAATCCTGCTATGGAATCTCAGACTTCAGTGTTGTAGTTGGTAGGAATATATATCTCAAACTTAGTGTTAATAAGCTCAAGGCTGCTTCGCCTATTATGTGATGTCAAAGACTAAATGCACGTTTTGAGAATGGATGTCTGATTTGTACATTTTAAGTTTTGATAATGTATACACTTACTAGAAGCGCTGTCGAATATCGGCGGCGACGAGGCTGTCTCCTACGATCTGGCATTCACTTACCACTCTGACCCCAGTCCTCCCCAGGCGCTGATCGCGGTCGTGCCTCACTGTCTTGCCTTTCGCGTTGATCTGTGAACCGGAGATAGATTCGATGATGTTTCCCGGCGATTTGGCCATGTATAGTGAGGTTGTAAAACCTTCTTTAACATTTACTTTTTACGTACTGTGAATTGACTAGTGTACAAGAATCTTAAATCGCTAATAACAGCCTCATATAGTGATGAATTGTGCTGCGATCTATGTCCTTCATGTGTGCGAGAAGGATCTCGATGCGGCCATGGCTATCAACGTTCCTTCCGCTCTAGTTAATTGGCTAGGTAATTATGGTTTCCTTATCCATTTATCTATAGATCAAGGTGGATTATATAACACTAGATCTGATGCTCTGTCTCCATGAATTTTGAAATGTTAATTGACCTGGTAGAATTAGGTTTGTTTGATCAGTTTATGAAGGGGTGAAATCTTTTTACAAGGAAGAAGAAGAAAAATCTTCTCCGCTGGTCTTTCATCTTCAGTTAACCATCTTCTTCAATTCGAGCATAGATTTTTCATCTGCCAAAAAAAGTCTTAATGATTGTCTATGATTTTCTCTTTACCAAACCTGTTTCTTCAATGGACATATTGGAGGAAGATAATTGACTCAAAATCTCAATGGCGATTATGGAAGTGCCAGAGGTGATTAGTTTAGAGCTTGCAAATTTATGGCTGTAAAATTGAGTAAAAGATGTTTAAAAGAGAATCCCTAATTAATCAAAAAAGATGATGAATCGTAACTCTATGAAAGATGATGTTAAATAACATATTCGACGACAATATGGCTAAATTTTCAGATGACGAAATTGTTAATTACACAAACTTAAGGTTCCAATAGCTTAAAATTGGGAGAGGCAGTCAAAACTCGCCACGTCACGTTTGTACCAATATATGTTTCCACCAAAGTATTACCCTTAATTTATCACCCGAACCATAAACTATAATGAATAAAAAATGAATATCAACTATCCGAAACCGAACCTTACCAAACTTACTTAAAATCTTACTCAATTAAAGAGAATTTAATTTTAAAATGTAAGATCACAATTGGAAGTCACTTGTTAAAAACTGAGCGACATGATAGTTACTAATTTGAAATTATTACCATTTGTTGATTGTCAGAAATGGAAAAATAAAAAAGTAGGGTATTTGCAATGTTAACCATACCGTAAAATTGGTAATTGCATATAATAATAACTATAATAATTAACAAAAAATAATACCTATTCAATTTTACAAAATTACTAATATTAGTCTCAATTCCATAAAATTTAAAATTTAAAATGAATTCTTTTATATATCAAACACAAAATATTTATTTTAAAATAAATTTTATAAATGTTCGAAGAATTTATTTATACCAATCAGGGTGTTAGGTGTATTAGATGTATAATCCACGAAAATATGAGAAAATGACATCTGATTCTTGAATCCAAATGTTAAGTTAAATGTCAAACCCCATTCGTAAATTACACCAATTTCCCAACCTGAAACCCAAAGATACGGTGGCGGTGGCAGACCAAAAATACTGCTTGATTTACCCTTCATATTCGCTCGTCTCATCATAGTACATTTCAGTGATCATTTTACTTCTGCACTTTGCGTTGAAAAACAGAGCACAGTTGCGCTCAAATCCAAATGCAGAACAAAGTTTTGTTTTTCTCTTCATACAAATGATGATTTTGATTAGTTGGAAAGAAAGATGCATGCATGATCACAAAAGCAACACATACACAGACACAACAAAAATCAAACAGCATGGTAACCCAGATTGAAAAACCAGCAACAGCTGAAGAGATATCAACATATTTGCCAGAAATCAAGACAACAAAAACACAAGAATCGTCATGACAAAGCAAAAATACATTGGAGATAAGAGGATATTGTAAATCAGTATCAGATTGTAATGATATTTTATGTTCTATTCATAGATGGATGGAAGGTCAAGTTTCAACTCATTACCCTCTGTGCAGACCCCAAGGGCTTTTTGAATACTCGAGAAAATAGTGAAGACAGCAGAGGGAAAAGAACTTGTCAAACTAGGTATTAAATATGGATCAATGATCATGTTTCAGAATAGTCTACGTTCAGTGTTGGGAATACGTCATCAAGTTTGAAATGAAAGCATCATTAGCTTTACTGTAGAAAATGCAAACAAGATGAGAATAGCACTGCCACTCAAAGTCATGTTACGTATGAATGATAATGACGAAAAATCAAGTGGAAAACCAAGCCCAAGTTCCTCATAGCATTAATTATCATTGCGACTCACTCAACCACAAAAGATAAGATACCAAGTACTGAACTACTGATCATACAAGTATATCATATGACTAAAGCCAACTTAAGGTCAAGTGCAGCAGCAGCAGCCGAAGCATATGGCCAGAAAGACAAGAAAAATAAACCCTGCTCGATGATGAGTTTTTCGATGACAGTTATATGAGTATCAGTGTATCCAATGATGCGAATCGTTATCACATCTAGAGCAACCGTAACGGAAAGAATAGCATCATACCACTGCTATGAGACAGGCAGTTAAGAGTGTGTTAAACCCTAAAACTCCTGAGCCATCCTAAAACCCTTCTTTGTTAATCAATATGAAACCACACTGGAACTCAGCAAACACAGAAGCAAAATTCTGAACTTTCAACTCCATAGCAAGAATCAAACCACAATCTTACATAAAATGAAGCATTGCGGCTTCAGAACACTCCAAATCTAAACATTCAATCAAACGCACCAATCCCAGCATGAGGAAAACGTGCTACTGCGAGAACACACTAGTACCATTTCAACAAACACACAAGCAGAAATGTGCTACTTCAAAATCAGCTTTCAATCTTTCGGAACAAACCCGCTTTAGCATTCACACAATCTTCCATACGTTAACAGAACAGAAAGGCAGAAGAAGGATTATAAAAAGCCTCTTTCAAACTCAGCAGCAAAACAGCAAAACGAAAAGAGTTTAGTATCAGAAGGGGGAAGGCAATCAGTTCAGCTCCCTAGCTAATTCCCACAATAAGTTGATAAATTCCATAGACACAATAGTATTCACATCTCTTCCCAACTACACACAAACACGAGGATTGGATGGTCAATCAACTTAACCGAGAGAAATTGGGGAAACTTGTGATTAGAAGACAACCCGGAACTGAGGTGCATCGGCGTCAGTAGAAGGAAGGATTTCCCAGCGGCAAGGCTCCAGGTCCTCCGAGACGGGGCAGAAACCGGCCAGCGTAACCTTATCCGTTGAACTACCCACCGACCCGAACTCAAAAACCGTCACGTTCTTCGGAGGAGGACGGGGCGGCACCTCTACCGCGCCGTTCATACCTACGATCTCTGTCGCCGCCGCAGGTTTGGGACTGGCGTCGCCGGATGCTTCGTTGGGTTGAGGGCTTCCTTTGAACCAAGAGAGTAGACCCATTGCGACTCCTTTGCTCTGCGTCACCGTAGAAGGTTGGAATAAAATTAGAGGGCCGCTTTTCAGTTTTTAGTACTCGTCCTATCCGAAATTTGATATCTTCAGTTTTGATGGAGAATTACTATTTGAAGCTTTAATTTTAAATAAAATGTCGTTTTAGGTTTTGTAAAAACGATATTGTTTAAATTTATTATGTCAATTTTTTTAATGATAAATGTTTCTCTATAATTTGATAATTTTTTTTGGTTGGACTGAAATTTTGGCACAACTACCATCTGCCCGGATGGTATTTTGACCGAAATATCAGTTCAGTCGGTTCGAGTTTTTTTTAAAAGTTTTTAATGATCTCTTTTAATTATTTTTCAGGTAATCACATTCGTCACATGGTTTTAACGTGTGTTGGATGCACTAACTCGTCATGAATAATTCGATAAGTGGTCTTTAATTTGTGATAATTAGTTGCAGTTAACAAATTATAACATTATCAACATTGCAAAATCTGTTTAACAATTTTTAATTGTATTTTTTTATAATAAATTTTTATATAAATTTGTAAATAATTTGATATGTTATATGTTTTCATTTGTATAAAATTAAGGCTGCACGCACGTAAGAATCAAAATCCGTAAAAATGCAAGAATAAAAATCTGCAAGAAAGGGAGATCAAGCAGGGCCTATTCACAAATCATCGAATTCAGACCCATCAAACGGACGTCGAAGTGAAAGAAGTAAGGTCAATTGTTGTAGAAGGCTCGTGGAAATTTTGGATTAACAGTGTAACCAAAAACGACAATCGTACAATGACAAGTTACCCCAAACCCAAACCCTAACCCTTAGAACCTTAAACCCTAAACCCTATAATCATATAACTCTAGAATCCTAAACCCTAAACCCTAAAAATGACAATCGTACAACGAAAGGGTACCCCAAACCGAGACCCTAAACCTTAGAACCCTAAACCCTAAACCCACCCTATAACCCTAGAACCCTAAACGATAAAACTCTAAAACCTAAATTCTAAATTCTAAACTCTAAAACCCTAAACCCTAAACTCTAAAACCCTAAACGCTAAACCCTTCACCCTAAAACCAAAACCCTAAACCCTACAACAAAAGGTCATTGTTGGTTCTGTTGCATTTTATGTTAACCTCGCGGATTATGGTATATTATCATTAAATTAACCTCGCAATTAAACTTGCGAAAACAAAAAAAAACCTAAGGGGCTGGCCGGCCACCCGTTTCAGCCAAAGATAAGGGCCCGAGCGAGCACCTATTTCGGCCAGCATCATGTCCCGGCCGGCTACTTGTTTCGGCCGGCCTGTCGTTCAGGCTGGCTTTATTGTCGGTCGAAAAGATCTCTTGGCTACAAGTGGCGGGGCGGGCCCTAGTTCTGGCCTAAACGGGTGTCCGACTAGCCCCTTAGGTCTTTTTCAACTTTTTCAAAGTTAATAACATAATTTACTCAATCTAGGACATTGTTTAATTTGAAAGCTAGAGCGTCATTTAGGGATTCAATTTTGATAAGAGTTACAGACAAGTCCATCTAGTTTGAATAGATAACAAACTAGTCCTTTTATTGATTTTGAAATTGAAATTAAATCTCTCTTCGACCATCTATAATGATAAATAAATGCTAAATGCTACCAAGCCGACCACGGCTGGTTTGGTTTGTGGTTGATCACACAGACAACTGGTCTCTGGTTCGAGCATTGGTATCTCCGTTGCTAACTTCACCATCTCTATGCCCAAAAAAATGCTAAATGCTAATATGACAAATTAAAGTGTTAAATTATTAGTCAAAATAAAAAAAGTAAAACACAACGGACAAAATAGAGGGGTATTCCAGAAAATCACCACTAGGTATCCCATGAAGTCGCGTGAGGAAAAAAATCTAGCACCCGCCGTCGCCTGAAGCTCTAGCCTTCGTCACGTTTGTAACTCGATCATACCAACGTAGTGTAAATCTTGTTGTTGATTATTTGCCTTCTCTCGAATGAGAGCCATACATCTCAATTCCCTTTGAAACCTCCATCGAACGAACCAAAACTCATCATGCAACCACAAACCACTGCCGCCGCCCACTCAGATCTGATGGAGATGGATGAAACTACTGTTTCCAAACCATCGACATCGATGAAGTTCATGGCTATTGGAGGCAATGCTGCACAAGCAGGCCAGCCTTCGGGGGCCTGCCCGTTGGCATAAGGCATATGGGGTCTGTGGAGTTCGGTAAGCTTCCTCAGATTAAAGCTGTCGACTGTATTTTGAATCTTTTTTGGTTTCTCGATGTTTGTTTCGAAACTCTGGTTAGTTTTATGGTTTTTTTGTGTTTGGTCATATAGGCGAGTTGGTCCAAGTCGGGTTTTTTTTATTTTCTAGTACATCAGTCTTGTGTTTGTTCGAGTCTAGTGTACATGTTTGCTTAGGATTAATTCGTTAGGACAATTCAGAAATAGGTTATCATTCATCTGATGAAGACCGCGACTCCTTATAAACCCATGTCGGGATACACCTCCCATTTAGATTTATTATTGCTCTAAGTCTACTTTCATGTTCAGAGTTCCATCATTAATAAGACGGCAAGGGAATTACCTCTTTACGTAGGAAAAAAGTGTCGAATTATTTTAGCTATCGAAAATTGACATGACTGAATTATTTAAAATTCATCATATTGATCTATGAATTCTTTTTTGTTCAACGAATTCCACTGAATTCGTTCAAAATTTGACATGACTTACGGGTCGTTTGGTCAAGTGAAACAGCTAGAGATTTGAAATAGAAGAGATTTGGATAAATCTTCCTATTTTCGAAATAGATGTTTGGATGAGTGATTTATGAGTGATTGTGAATGCAGTTATTATATAATAAAAAAAGAAAAAGAAAAAAGAAAAATATATTTATCTCCTACTTATTTTGGCCACTCCATCCCAATGTTTGTTTAGAAATTTCTAATTGTGTTCACATTCCAACATCAATAAGTTTAGCAATTCATTTGATGAACAATTTTTTTCGATGAATTTCAAATTTTATTTCACCGAAATCTCAACAGACAAGAGCTGTTGTTGAAGAAACTGAGAAACAAAGCAAAACAAAGCTATCAAACTTAATTACAGAACAACTATCATCTATACAAATTACTATAAGTAAGAAGACAACAAGTGACGTCGGGATTACACTTGACCACGAGAAGTTCCCAACAAATCCGACCACCCAACTGAGCTTCATCCATCTGAACGCTTGTGAAGATCCTTCTACAACGTTCCTTCCAAAAGTGACTTACAAGACATCTTCAGGAAAAATTTGCAGCACGCGAGGCAGGAGAAATACCAGGAAAATGGCTGGTCATCCAACAAATTTCAGCATGTCAATCAACAAGGGAGACAATGCGAGGAAACAATCTATCTCGCAAGCAGGTGATATAAGGACATGTAAGGAAAATGTGAAAGAGGGTCTCAGCCGCAACGTTAGACAAGCAACATGTTGGGTCATTAATCATACCTCACTTAAGCAACTTGTTCCTCAAGGGCAATCGATAAAGCATGATCTGTCTGCTTGTGAACGAATGCATCGGGATAGCAGGTGAGCTCCAAATCAGACGCCACCAAGAGAACTTCGGGTTACTGTCACTTATAACATTCCAGACTTTGGAAACAGAGTATGTTACCATGAGATTCCCATCTGAGAAAAACTCTTTGCAGAAATTTTAGGTGATGTGAGGGAGCAGAGCAGTTTTACAGCCCATGATCTTCTTCGAAACCCAAGAGGAAGCAGCAGCAGGTATATGGGACCAAAATTCTCGTCCCCGGAGCATGTAAAGAGAAATCCAAGCCACCCAAAAGGAAACAAAGCACAACAATAAGCTCCAAAGATGACGACAAACACAAGCGACATTCCACCATTGTAAACTGCACAAACCAGCCCCTCCTTCCTTGACGGGATAAGCAAGGTGATGGAGCACGGTTGGAACCATGCTCGTCATTATTCCAGAAAAATTGAGAACAAATGGATTCAACCTGCTTAACAGTAGACTAGGGCAAAACAAAAATAGTCATCCAATATGCAGCCATGCTCTGCAAAATAGCTTTGACCAATTGGAGCTTACCTAAATGACTAAGCAGAGTCACACACCACCTCATATACAAGCAGTATAATCAAAACCTTGTAATCAGCAGCTTTAAGGCGACCGGAGTCAAATTTCCCTAAGGTCTTTTTAAGTATCTTACTCAAACTTATAATTAGTACTAATCAAAATATCAATGAATGTGGTTTAGATGCCACAAGGATCAATCAAATAGTCCAAAAAGAAAATGAAACGCTTTAAAGTAACTGGATTACAAGACTGCACGATATAAGGTTGACAATCAAAGATGAAATTGCTTAGATGTCGAATCCCCTAGGCAATTCTAATTCACAAATGACAGCCAAATTTCACGATTTAAACGAAACAAGATAGATGTATTACACTGTCGCAATTATTCTCTAATCAAATCACACCCTTTCGGGTCTGCTAATTTTCTACCTATCTAGTATTCTAGTCCGCTCTTTCGAGATAAATATCTAAAACCCGCTAGGCGATTTACCGATTTAGAATTGCTCACACGGCAGACTACTTAATTTGCTCCCGGATGACGGTTAATGTCTAACCTAGGTATTTGATTTTGGCGTTCTAGATATGTAAGCTCTCGTGAGTCTAAGACAAATCTAACATAGATTTAATTCAAGTTGATCAAACAAGAACAAATAAAAAATGAAATCAAATATGCAATGAAATTCATCCAACTCGCATAAATCGTCAAACGTATCAAATCATTTGTTCATATGAATTAATCTAGGGTTCATCTAATCTAAACACGACGAGTTTAGCTACTCTTAATCTCAAAGAACAAATCAGATTCAGAGAAGGAAGACATTGGAATTAGGTTTACAAGAAGAAATCCAAAAAACCTAATTTCACCGATTCCCATCGAAGAACTTGATTCGCCGATCTTGATTATGTCTTCCGATCCGAGTTCCTTGAAGTCATTGACTTTTCATCGCTCCAAAGTCTTTCAACTATCCTTTGAATTTCGTCCAAAAAGGTATGTCCTCGAATGAGGGAGGACCAGACTTTAAATAGAAGTTCCCAAAAGTCCTTCAATTTCCCGGAAGATCAACTATGCCGCTATGGCTGGTTAATCTTGCCGCTATGGTCATATCGGCAAGAATGACATATCCATAGCGGCAATCTTGACTTGTTTCCAAAGAAAGTTGCCAATTTTGCCGGTGGTGACCGGCGGCGACTGGCTGGGCGACGGAAATGGTGGAAGAAAAAGTGTGGGTTTGGGAGAAAAATCTAGAGAGGGATGTCAAATTTGCCGCTCTAGATGGTAAATCTTGCCGCTATGGTCATAGCGAAAAAATTGACATTCCATGGCGGCAATCTTGACAAACAACACAAATTTTCGTCCCGTCAAGCAAGCATCAACCCACCTCGCACCACTGAATCAGGTCAGGCAAATGACCCAAACATCATGTCTAGACTTGATCTAACACCCTAACATGCAAACGGACTCAAAGAAAAAATCAAAATACGGACTCCAGACATGGGTTGCCTCCCATGAAGTGCTCTTTGTTTAAAGTCCTGGAGCTAGACGATACATGGCCTTTTATTGAGCATCCTCGAAGTAATGAACTTCAACTCCGTCAGTGGGCTTGGCACCTAGATAACGCTTGAGACGGTGACCATTGACCTTGAATTCCTTGGTCCGGATGAGTGATCTCTACGGTCCCGTAGGGGAAAGATTGTGTGACTTCACAAGGTTCTCACCATCGTGATTGCACTTTTCCCGGGAACAGTCTGAGACGAGAGTTGTAAAGTAACACTTTGTCTCCCTTATCGAATTCTTTGACACCTTGCAGTTTTGCATCGTGGATGCATTTCATCTTCTCCTTTGCCGCTATGAATTGTCAATCTTGCCGCTACGCACATAGCGACAAATCTGACCATCTATAGGGGCAATGTTGACAACGTCCAGTCTATTATAATTTCTTCACTTCTAGACCCGTCCTATCTCGTCCATGCAAGCCTGTATTGCTTTGAATAGTGCCTCAACATTATCATGAACCTAAAATCTTACAAAAACACTCCAAAACGAAATCAAAAGGACCCTCGAGCGGGTCTGAGATACTAAAACGAGATAGAAGCTATAAATGCATAAAAACACCTTAAACTTTTACCCAAAATTATACACATACCCATGAAATGTTGCTTAAATAAGGTCGATGAACATGAAGAATTGAGTGTCATCACAAGGTAAGTAGCGTTCACCTATAAAGACATCTTATTGGTTTGGAAGAACTCTTGGACCGCCTGAACAAGGAGGGGACCGACAACATCCTAAGAAAATCGGTAGAAACAAGCCGTAAAGCCATCTGGCCCAGAGCATTTGTCTTTTCCATAGAGAAGATAGTTATCTTTACCTCATCATGGGAAACGAGGTGACTCAATATGGACTGGTCAACATCTCCCAATTTATGAAGCAACAAACCATCATAATACTCCTGAGGCAAGATCCTAACCACATCATCCTTTTCACCCAAAAGCTTTGTGTAGAAAGAAACATCCTCTTCAGAAATTCTAGCTATAGTATTGAGTACATCACCGCTGCTAGAGATCAACTGACTAATGAAGTTACATTTTTTCTTGGTCTTTAGCGAATTGAAGAAGAAAGAAGTATTAGCGTCCCCATCCGTAATCCAGTCAACACAAGTTTTTTGCTTGAAATAAACTTCTTCTCCCACTTTAAGGTCATTCCAACCACATACCGCCCTTTTCTTAATATCCATATTTGTAATAGAAGGGTCTGTAAGAGAGTAGGCTTGAGCTCTAATCATAGCCTCTTCTGCTTGCTTAACTCTAGAGCTTAAGTCTGAATAATGATCTTTGTTAAGTTGCTTGAGTTTGGTTTTAACTCTCTTCATATTACTATACAAATTAGCCATATAGTGACCCACCCTACCAGCACGCCATTCAGTCGAGATAATATCATCATATTGAGGATGAGAAGCCTAGAACCTGAAAATTTTAAAAGGCTTAGGGAAGCTCGAGAGAACTTTATTCGTAGTAACACATAAACCACAATGATCAGAGAGATGCTGGAGAATAACATCCATACGGATACTCCCAAAGCACGAAGACTAAGTAGAGTTAACAAGCACTCTATCTAAACGATGAGCAATACGGTCCACAATGTGATTATTCTTCCATGTAAACCAACAACCAGTTACACGATAGTCCTGGTCGACAAGAAATGAAGACCAAATGCATCCTGAGAAGTATCGGGGTCGTTTTGCACTCGAGATCCCTTCGTTAGACTTTACTCGGCCTAGGTTTCATGGTCTAGTAGCTCAAATAAGGGAGATAAACTATCACTAAACTATACCTAAGATGCAAGGAAAACAAATAATGTAACTTAAGCTAACTAGAAACACACAAGAGTGACTCAATGAGGAGCGATGCTACTTGGAAAGGAGTTTGGTTCTAGCTCAAACTAACTAAAGGTTGGGATGGACACACAAGACACCAGATATGACGATGAATCTCCACTAGGCACTTGTAGGAGTTCGTGACACGATCATGCACACGAACTACCATCACTAGATTGCTCAGTTGAGGCTTGGTCCACTCTCAATCAAGTTGTCTAGTAATGAACACAAGGTGCTCGACAAAATGCCTAGGTGGTTGGAAGACCTTAGAGACCTCACAAACACTTGACAAGGGTGCTAAGTCACTATTTGGCACCCCAAACATCCCATCCCTCAATTGTATCACTCAATTGAGGGATATCTGGAATGCACGCCAAGTGTTCGATGAAATGCCACTAAAGAAATCCTAACACACACCTTACTTCAGTCTTGGATTAACAACCTAACTCAATTCAATCACAATCAAGCAAATGAAAGAGTTCATTTGACCTAATTCAAGCAATAGCATAAATTAGATTGAAACCATCATAATCCAAGCCATCATTCATTCATTCATGCATCCACATGTCCAACCCTTGACTATCATTGCAAGAACATACATCCAATCCAAATAACAACAAAGAAATAGCTACACATGATCATCCAAAAAGAAGAGAAGAAAAAGTGAAAACAATCCAAACCCAAGTTGTCAAGTCGTGATGTACTTGCTTCAACCTTCTCTTCGATCTTCTATTCTTCAATCCAATGCTCCTAGCTTCCTTGACCTTCAATTTGATCCTCAATTGTGTCTTCTAGGGTTCTTGGAGAGGGGGGAGTTGAGAGAAAGATCCCACCCAAAAGGATGGTGAAAGATGCAATGAGGGATCTCCCCCTCTCTCTCCTTGATTTTGGACTTATATGTGAAGATTCTATTTGGTTTGGTCAACTTCCAAACCGGTCCCAAAATCGTATTTTGCTTGTAACTCGCTCGTCTGATCTCGGATTAAGCTTCGGTTCATACCATTGGATTCGTAATCACACCCTCTATCCATCGGATACCTGAAATCTCAGAAACATTGCAGAAAACAAGTCAAATAGACCGTAATGGTCCACTTGAGAAAATGCAAGCACAATCCCGTCGAATCACAACAAGGTACCCAAAACCGGTCGAAAATCGTCGAAACGAGCCAAAAGGTAGTCAATGCGGGTGCGATTATCACTACAATATAGAGTGACATCAGGTCCTCAAGAAAAAGGTTGTCAATCCAAGGATTAAACTCCCTCATGCTATTTTGAGAAACAACAACATTAGAGGCCTCATAAATGGAAGAGATGGCATTAAAATGTCCCAGGTAAACAGTAGGAGAAGATTGGGAAGCAAGTTCGCGTAGAGGTCCCTTCGACCAGCCTCCGAGTTTGAACCATACACAAAACATATGAAGAAGTTCTTGTCAGCAGTAACCTCAAGCGAAACATGTTGAGCGGAGTAAGAACTAACTTGAGTCAACACCCTAGGTCTCCACAACACCCAATTTTTTCCCAAAGGAGACTTATCATACGTGAAGAAAGAACACCGGGAAGGGAAGTGTTCAACAATGATACTATTAGCATTATGAGACTAAACACGAGTCTCTAAAAACGCTACTATAATAATACCGTGCTTACTAATATAAGACGACCAAAACTTCTTCTTTCGCGAGGTATTAAACCCTCGCACATTCCAGCTAAGTATCTTCATCAACGTTTGGTTTTCTTCTTTCAGATCCGGCTCCCCTTTCTCACCTGATCAACGCGCAGATGTGGGGAGTGAATAGCAAGAATATCTCCTTCAAAATCTCCCTTGGCGAGGGCCTCAAAACGATTAGAGGACTGAGACTGAAAGCTCCCCTTAGAACTAGTTGGTATAGTCCGCAAAGGGGTTATATGACTCTGTTGTTGATTATTAGTCTCTCCCAAAACATTCATCTCATTACCAGGAGGGTTGACAAGCAAGGAGCTATGGATGGAAGTAATCACAACATCAACATTTAGCTCACTATCCAAAAGATTAATGAACAATTTCAACCACTTTCATCCCCAATTTTTTTAGCAATTACTATTCATCATTTATATATTCCTTGACAATATTTTTCCACCAATAGTAATAGATCATTCATAATATAAATCTTAATCATAAATATTTTTCTTAAAAAGTGGTCCATTTATCTATGTGGCATTGCTAATTGACTTTCTAAATTACAAAGCTTTCTAATTTATCAAACCTATATGACTCCTTAGTAAATGCTATTTAGATGCCACCTCACCACTATATTATTTTAGCCATGGCTAAAATCTTGCAATGGAGATGCCCTATCAATTACCAAAAGAAAACAAAGGATAATTTTGGTTAACATTCTCAAAACTCTTATTTCTCATATCAATCACTAACGAAATCCTCTCCGGACTCATATGATAATTACCAAATCTTTCCAAATTTCTTCTTTTGTTAATACAAAAAAATAATAATTTAAAACGAAATCTCTTCAGAAGTCCCAATCACCCTCAAATCACCCTTCGAATTATCTACCTAATCAACTCGTTACTCAGCAACATCCTAATCACCATCTTATCATCCATTTTCAGTTGATGGTTTTGAGTTCATGTTTCGGATGATAAGCCAATTCTTAAAAATATTTGCGTTATTGTAGACACCAAATTTAAATTTTAGAGTGTTCAAAATCTAAGATTGGAATAGTAATTCAGCAAACTTTTGATCAATGACAACAAAATACCAATTTAGCATGGGTGCTGAATGGCACATCATCAGTACATGCTGACGACTTAATCCAACGGTGTTACGAGAAGACTGAAATCCAATGGTAAGGAAAAATTGGTTCAAGTGGGGAGGAAAAAGAGGGACGAAGGAGATATAAATATCATTATAGAATCCCCTTCGCTGTCCAATTGAAGTCCTTCCCGTCGACTTGATTTCCGCCTTCGCTGGCCTTCTGTACGTCTCCGTCCCCCCCGCAGTCTCTCTCGATCTCCGCTTCGAATACCTTCGCCTCCTGCTTCGTTACAGCAATCCCGATCCTGATTTTGCTCTCTGCTTCTAACAGTAGAAGACAGACGAATTTCTACGCTAAATTGTAAAAAAAACCTAATCTCTTTCTTTGATATATAGCGACGGAGGCGCCCCCGCCACACGGACAAATATCTTTTAGCTTTAGGTTAGCCGAAGAAACTCTGCGCGTAAGACATGGGGAATCCGAAGCAAAAGTGGACGGCGGAGGAGGAGGAAGCTTTGCGAGCTGGTATTGCCAAACATGGCACCGGAAAGTGGAAGTTAATTCAACAGGACCCTGAGTTCAACCCTTACCTATCCACTCGCTCCAACATCGATCTCAAGGTTCCTCTCTCTGCTCCAACTGCTTACTCCTTCATTCTCTTGTATTCATGGTGCTAGAAATCCATAGTTTTTGTCTCGCTTTCACAGGACAAGTGGCGGAACATTATCGTCACCCCCGGTGAGAAATCGCGGACGCCGAAGACTAAAGTGCCCACCGCTGATGATGTCGTTGCTACTCCACAGCCGATCTCCCAAGTTTTAGATGCTCCTCCTGCTCCTATTGTTTCTCCTTCAGTTCCCGCCCCAGTTCCTACTCCACCTGTTCTTCTTCCTGTCACTACGGATGAAGTTGCCAAAATTGCTCCGGTTGATGTTAAAATTTGTTCCAAGTAATGCTCTATTGTTCCTTTTTTCTTTTTTTCAAATTTTCTATTGTTTTCCCTATGTGATCCCACAATGGTAACCTTAGTTTAAAGATTGATATTATGTGCTGACATACCTGCTACATCTCCTGACCCTTTTTCCACTTAAACCAATCCCATCACCTTTATCCCGAAATCGAAATTGCTGGCATTCTGTTTCAATTCCTGGGATGTTATCTTGTATTCCTTTTGTGAAGTTTTGATATGCCCATCTTGTGGCTCGCTACTGTTTCTGTTAGTTGATTTTCCGGAACGTGATTCCTCAAGTTTGTTAGAAAAGATTCAGTTACAGATTCATGAATAGCCACTTCTAGGATTTGTTAAAATTTCAAAGTTAAAAAGGTTGATTAGCAACACATTGCCAAACCGAGGTGGCAGATGATGGAAACATGGCAGTTCAGTGAACAGGATACTCCTCTTTGGTGAACTTTTAGTTGACAATTAAGACAGTGGTCCCATGCCCTCTTCACTTCCATGTTTAATACAAACCTGGAGATGTGATTTGCAGGTATGATCCAATGATTTTTGAAGCGATCACGGCCTTGAGTTGCAATGAGACATCGGTTGTGGATATCAATGCAATAATTGGTTTCGTTGAGGTATTCTTTAGATCTCAGTTGGTTTGCGCGCTGTGTATATTATGGTGGTCCTTGCTTTACGCCGTGTGTCTGATAAAAGTGCTTGTTATGGTTGTGATATTTGCAGCAAAGGCATGAGTTGCCACAAAATGGTAGGAAGCAAGTAACTTCAAGGTTGAGGGTTTTGGTAAACAGGGATAAACTTGAAAAGGTGACTAGCTTATATCCTCTCGTGTTTTCTTTCTAATTTTCAAAGTTATCTGTCTATGCTTTTCAGATGTTTTTTTTGCCATTATGCATGTAACTCTTTTCTGAAGGTTGAACTATAGTGTGTTCCTTTTTTCAAGTGCGATCTAGCTTCCATACCAGTTACTTCTTTTGATAATATAAGAAAAAGATAGGTGAATGATAAGCATTGTATCGGCTTATCGACTACTAAAACCATGCTACTCTCAACTTCTAGCTTAGCCCTCCTCCACTGCACAGGACTAGGAGAAGGAACTGAATGGAACTTATTTGTATATTCAGGTCCAGAATTCCTACAGGTTTAAAGAAAGTACGCCAAGTGTTGTTGCAAAAGCACCTTCTCCAAAGAAACAAGTGCAAGCTAAAGGGTTACAAAGGAGTGATTCTGCTACTCCAGTTGAAACCTTAGAGGAAGTTGCTCGGGCTGCTGCCAGCATAATCGCTGAAGCAGAGACCAAAGCTGTTCGTGCCGCAGAGAAAGTTCACGAATTGGAAATAGCGTCGATACTGAGAGAGGAGACGGAGTCAATATTGCTTTTCTCTCAACAGATATACGACAGATGTAAGTCCGAATCCATTTGCTCGTCCTATCACACTACCTATTCCAATTTCTGCGTCTTTTGTGTCCGACCCAAGGTACCGAAATCATGCATTTTTTTAATGTGGCAGGTATGCAAGGAGAGACGATATTGATTTAGTTCGAGGGAGGCAATTGGATTCTCTTGCTGCTATGATGCACTGTAAATATACTGTTTGTCATTTCAGCAGGAGGCTTCATCAGTAGGCTATAACGATTAATAACTTTTATTTTTCTAGTTAATATAAACATATGGATAGTAGTAACCGATTTATATGCCTCCGCTCTGCTGTTAAAATATCATAACAGCGGAAACCGGCTCTGCCTTCACCGCAGCATAGTGTAAAATGACGGATTTGTGTTTGGTCGCTGTTTAATTTAACTACGGGTTTATCACCCCCGATTTTTACATTTAACTGCAGATCCTATGCCTCCATTGTTAAATTTTACAACAGATTCTACTCTGTTGCTGTAGAAATTGAAGCGGGAATCGTAATAGATTTAATGGCGTTTAAGGTTCGAGGTGGTAAATCGAACCAACAATGGGTAAATGATAGCTTTATTTTGTTATTTTTGCGTGTTGATAACTTAGCCTCTCAGGTAAAGAAAAGAATCACATCCCACTCCGCCGACGAGGATGGAAAATTGGTAGTCCTTCTCGGAGTCGGGTAAGATCTCCTTTCTCTCCTCGCATAGGCAATCACCGTTACCATGGCCCCATTGTCGAATCCGGCAAGTAGAGCTCGTTGGACCTAGCTTGTGTAATTCAATCAACCGTACAGAATTAAAATATATTTTTTCACAAGTACAAAATTTTTGTTAAAAATTGTATGCAAAATAGTCAATTTTGATCTTAACATTTAGAGATGAAGAGGGATGTCTCATGTCTCTACTCTTTTCTTGAATGGATTGTTATCGTTGTTACCAGAGATTTGCTATTGTCGATAGAACTCTGTTAATGGTCGTGATTAATTGTCGGACACCACACCACTATTATGACCAAACTTTCAACTGATTCCGTCCATCTTCAAACGAATATTTGTGTACTACTTGTATGCACTTTTGTATCAATATGTGCTTGCGCCGTTATACATATGATGGCGTACCTGATACATTATACCATCTACCAGGTATGTCCTGAAGTTTAATTATGTGTATCCATATGTACTCGTATACGTGGGTGTGTACCGACTTCCAAGCCTCTACAGGATTCTTTTGCTAGATACTTTTCAACTGTGTTGTACTCTTCGAAAATACAGTCAGAGGTTTGATTCATTCATATACTATACGATAAGGATATGCTGGGTCATTTACAGGGAAGGAGCCAAACTCTCTCTTTCGTTGCCGAATGAAATTGCCGTCCGTCTCATTATATATGATAACCCTTTTCATCCAAACCCCTCAGGCCTCAACAGATGGCGACCAAGAAGCTAACATTTGATTTCGGAGGCTCAATTGCTGTCACCAATGTCCAACAACTTGCTTCAATCTCCGACGTCGACGTACCCATCAGATACATCCGCCCTGAACTCGAGCTTGATCAAGTTTGCATTAACAATGACGGGTCTCACCAGATCCCGGTAATTGACATGACCAAGCTAGATTATGCTGATGAAGAAGAATCAGCAAAGCTCCATGCCGCTTGCAGGGACTGGGGATTCTTCCAGGTGATCAACCAAGGCGTCACACAAGAATTGATACAGAAGATGCACCTGGATGTCCAGGAGTTCTTCAACCAGCCGTTGCAAGAAAAGATGTCGTGTACCCAGTTGCCAAACAGCGTCGAAGGATACGGCCAGGCGTTCGTGGTATCGGAAGAACAGAAGCTTGATTGGGGTGACATGCTCTTTATAATTTCCCAGCCTGTTAGTGGAAGAAGCATGAGATTTTGGCCCACAGTTCCCTCTTCTTTCAGGGCCAGTTTGGAACAGTATTCGTCAGAGCTGCAAAAACTGGCGTCGAGTCTGATGACTTGCATGGCAAGGAACTTAGGAGTTGAGCCAGAGAAGCTGCTGGCTTTGTTCGAAGAAGGAATACAAGGTGTAAGAATGAACTACTACCCTCCTTGTAAGGAGGCAAACAAAGTTATGGGTCTCACACCGCATTCTGACACTACTGGGTTGACATTGCTGACTCAAGTCAACGATGTTCAAGGGCTTCAGATCAGGAGAGATGAGAAATGGGTTCCTGTTGTTCCGATTCCGGGTGCATTCATCGTCAATGTTGGCGACATCATTGAGGTAATTAATTCAAAAACAATAGCATAAGAAGATGTGTGGTATTTAATTAAGGTTCTGAAAACATGATAAACAAATGAATGGACAGATAATGAGCAACGGGGAGTACAAAAGCATAGAGCACAGAGCAGTTGTGAACCCTGATAAGGAGAGGATGTCAATTGCAGCGTTCCACAGTCCAAATATGCAGGCCATGATTGAGCCTTTTGAAGAGACCATATTGAAGGAAGAAATGAAGCAAGCCAAGTACAAGGCGATATCGCAAGACGAGTTAATGAAGATTATCGTGAACAGCAAGCTCGATGGAAAATCACTCCTTTCTCGGCTGAAGATCGCACAAGACTAATTAAACTATTAAGCAGTGTTGTGTAATCTGGAAAAACCAGCTCTTGTGATTCTCTACTCCTTTACTTGCAACATACCTGGGTAGGAACAGATATTATACATATGGTGTAAGAATGGCTTGACTCTTGAGTTCGACTGAAATGCGGCTCATACTACTATAATCTCACGCTACTGTACCACTATATTTAACATTTTGCACCAACTGCCACTACAGTCAAGTCGTTCGTTCTGTAACTGTCCCAGGTGGATGTTGTGTCCACATGGATGCCAGGAAGGGATAACGAGATAATTAAGTTCTACGTCCAAATATTCATCGAAATCGGAAGGTGTAACAAGTTTCATTTAGGGAGGTGTTTAAGAGCAAGTTTTATCACACGGTTTAATTTGCTGACCTTCGAACAACAAACATACGCAACGACACCAGGGTGTGGCTTGCAAAGCCGAAAGAGAAAGAGTGTTGACTGTGCTGGGTTCATGGCAGATATGAGAAAGCCTAGTCAGACAAAAATGAAATCAGCTTGGAGGGAAGGTCGTGCTGTTTTTGGTCATTAATGAAATTCATATCGTGATTTTCGGATATAGTGCTTAGTAGAGTTCCATAAAATCTGCAATCATAACTTCTGTGTTTGTGCTTTGGATGAATGACCATTGCATTTAGGGGTAAGAATTCCTTATCACTCGTTTTACATGCACCTTCTTAAAAAAAAAAAATTTGTGGGGCCCGTAGCCGTAGCCGTTCGATTGAGATTCTTATTTCTCCAATTGTGATGGTGATGGCCAACCCCACTCTCTGGTAACTCAACCTCTACGCTATTGCTAATTGGCCATACCGCTCTGTCTAACACGCAAACCCTCTCTCCTCTTATTTGTCTTCAACTTCATCTCCACCACTTCAGATCTCCATAATACCTTCATGCCATAGATGATAGAGAAAGCAAGAGGAGCTATTGGTGTCTCCTTTTAACTATTAGAGTCTCATCTCTAATAGGGGAGGTCGCGAGATCCCTCTAGCGGCGATGGAGTAGCAGCTACGAGGCAGAGTAGCTATTGATATTTCCTCTCAACTATTGGTGGAGTATCCCTTGTCTCTTTTCATTCCAGTTTTGTCTGCTCACACACCAGGGTTGTGGCCATGACATCGTTGCAGGTTTGTCATTTGTTGTTAGGATTTGGATTTTACCCATTTGGATTGCTTCCTGGAACTTCCATTTGTAAACCATGTAACTGTTGGATTCATATGCAGACTCAATTTCCATTGCAGAGCAAGCCTGGAGTTGATTCGAAAACTGCGACGTGGAATCGATCATCCCAATATTCACCTCTGATTTTACTCATGGTTTTAATTTCTGATCTCTGTTGATAATTGTATATAGTTCCAAATAGATATCATGCTAACGTTCTGATTTATGAAGATAGGTTGATAATATGGTTGTACTTACTGTTAAACAATTGTGAACATTCACAAAAGAGCCAGAGTTGCATAATGAACGCATTGTGAGTGTTCTTATCTCCCTTGTTAGCTGTTCTGCTCGCTGATATTTATGTCAGTTTTGGTTCCAATCTTAACATTGTAACTCCTATTGTTGTACGTGTATTGTGAATCCCCATGATCCTTACTTTTCTTCATTTGTATTCAAGTAAGCTATCATTTTCGAAACTTTTCCATAAGCTTATTCTTCGTATGGTATTTAACAACTCATACAGTCATATGAAGGTTGATCAATTTGCTCTTTATAACTCTATTTGTGACGATTTATTTGTGGATAATACTAAATGTACCCTTTATTCTGCCATCGTAGGAACTTAATACAAGTGACAACCTTTCATTTGATCACGACCTGTGTTGAAAATTGCAACAGCTTTGGCCTCTGGTTAACAGGAAAAAGCTTTTTGGAATGGGGTGTTGGAGATTGATGATCCAGAACACTAGAATTGAGGATCTTTGTCTCGAATTCACTCTTTTGCTCTAATTTATGTGCATGTTAATTAATCTATCTGATAATCTTTGCAGACAACTGTTCAGTGTTGCTCGTAAGATGTACATTTGTCGAACAGAAGGAAATTAACGAGCAGAAGCTGCTTGCTGAATTCGAGATGAATTTCGATTTTTATGCAATCTTTCGTTTCCCAAGTTTTTTACATTCCGTTGATTGTTATCAATATGAATAGTTTAGTTGCATTTTTCACCCACATCATGATTTTGTTGCTTGCTTATCTCTGTTGATTCATATTAATGGCCTGAGAATAACCACTGTATTTCATGTTGCAATATGTAGATTGATTATCCAAGGGAGGTTGTTCTGCCAAGGCATTTCATGAAGCTCATCATCACCTTCACTGAAAAGTCATCACTGAATTTCTTGGCCAAATGATTGCTAGAGTTGGGTTGGACTCTTTTGGGAGGTTCAAGAATCATCTCTCAAGCAACATCAATCAGGCTCTTTGTTCGTCATCAATGCTACAGCTTGTTAGTATATAGTACATTGCCACTCCAAAAGAGTTGATTTTTTCTTGCTCTCATCAGATAATAGAGAAGAGTACATTGCAACTCCTAAAGAGTTCCTTTTCGGTTCCTTTTTCTGCTCTAATTTGCTCACTTAGAAAGATGGTCAAACAGCTCAACACTTCATAGCTGTTCACTTCATTGATTCATGTTGAAATCAACATAATTAAGCTGAAGGCCAAACGAGAGCTTCTCATGTTATATATCTCTATATGATCATAAAACTAACAAGTTTATGTTTTTTCGTGTTACGTACTATTTTGTTTGCTTGATGTTGCGCGGGCTATTTCTAGTATGTAGTAATAGAATGTGAGGATTTCAGGAACGTTTATCTGTAAAAGATTCAAAGAACTGGTTGAGATTTCTGACGTTTGAAGTGAAGTATGGGATCCTCAACCTGAGAAATAAAGGAAGGTAAAGAGGGTCAGTAATAGCCCTGGTTCATGAGGTTAATGAACCCACAAACTGAAAGCCAACCCGAAACTAAGCTATTACCCTGCTGGCTTTCCTGGCCTTCTTGTCCTCGGTAGCTCCGCTGCAGACAATGGTTCCCTCAGTAGCCATTTGCAGACAATGGCCTTCTTGTCCATACCCTAGGGTGAAACTTTCTCTCGAAGCAACAGGCTGGAAATGATTCCCAATAGCTAATTGTTATGAACAAGTATAGCTTCAAGAGAAAGGAAGAAAGACTACTAGCACAACTGTAGTTACCTACCTCAGCCCTACTAGTTGGAGTGTTTCCAGGTTCCCAGACAACCAGATCGGTCCTGATTGATCCCTTCTTATTTATTTCTGATGCAAGCTTCATGCGACTAAGATCTGAGCCGACGGATTGCACAACTCCACATGTTGAGTTATTATCCCTCTGGTCCTGCCAGATGGGCTAAATGATGGGTCAAATATAAAGGGTGATGAGTTGAATAATAAACGATTATAAGATATGCCAATACCATAGTATCATTTCGAAGGGCTCTCTTGACTTCCAGAAGCTTTTTCTCCATCGTCATAGAGTGGATCACACGCTTGCCTATGACCAACCAGGATGTTACTTGACAAGTGAATTATGAAGTACTGAGTTTCTGAATAAACCAGGAGGAGGGGCTTTAATTGCTAGATACCTAGTCTGCGGTTGCCTTGGGCTTCAAGGTAACCATCCTTGGTCATCCTATTCATAAGTTTACGCACTGTAGTCAGACTAGCTTCTCCACCTAGTTTACTCTGAAGCTGTGGGGTCGTCACGCAAGTCATTGGGAGCACATGGTACAAAGCCTGGGTTACGAGGCATCAGACATCAGTCACAAGCTAGAAGTTAGGATATTCGAAAAGGAAAGAATAATCAATTGACAATCTATGGTGAAATTGAGCTCCCGGTTCACCAGTAGTGAAGACTACTTCAGCATAACTTAGCTTTTAGTGGTAATTTTTATGGCCCTCGGATACTGGGAGACGGAATGTACCTTCATGTACAAGTGATCATCTACTCGTGGAGTTTTCTCCCCAAAGGCAATCGTCTGGCGTTCCCTTTCCTCTTTAACCGTATTGAAGTCATAATAAGATACCTGGTGTAAAGAAAGGGAAGCTGTATCAATTCTAAACAGGTCTGATAAAGACTGTGTTGATGAAAGCGAGAAGAATGAACCAACCCTGTGCTTGTTTATAATGTAAACATCTTCTCCAGCTCTGGATAAAACATCTTCTTGGACAAGCTTGTCAATGATTTCTGATATCAGGAAAGAAGTCAATATCCAGAATTTGCAGTGCGTCAATATTTATTGTCGGGCAATTGAACTACCTTCAGTAAGTACCTGCATTAATGGGCACAAGATCAGTAGTTAGGAGAAAAAGGTCAATTTTGTGAACTGATTGTACTTTTAACGTTTGCAAATCCAAAGACAATAAGAACACTTTACCACTGAGATATCAGTGAAATTGGAGAGAATATCAGTCAGTTCAATTGTATCGCAGTGTAAACTATCGATCCACTCCTTCACCCTAGCCAGTTCTTGTCCATCTTCTTCTGGATTCTGTGTATCATCTTTGCAACCTACAGGTGATATTCAGATGCTCAACGAAAATACTCAGATGAGTAATAGCAAGATGCAATCAAATCCGCAATCTGTAGGCTATATAGTTTAATCCTTGGTTTATGTTAGGCGGAGTTTCAGGATGGCTTATTCCAAAGTTTGAACTGAAAGGGTTACCTTCATTGACCATGCGAGTATCTGTTTCCAGTTGTTTCTTTCCTGTTCAGATGACCAACATTACTTATTGGAATGAACTACGAAACACATGCCAAAGACAAGCTAACCGAATTGCTCTAGTTACCAGCTGGTGCTACTATATATCGGTCTTCTTTTGATTGGTTAACCTGAAAGAAGAACAGTAACTTGACCAATTTGTCATTCCTGGAGACCCATTATGCAGCTATGATACAAATGCAAATACTCACCTCAGTATCAGAATCAGATGAACCGTATATTCCATCAGAATCAGCTCCTAAGCTCTCGTCATTATCCTCCATATCCCCATATTCATCATCACATGGATCAAGCACACTTTTCACCTACAGAAACCATGAGGTCCATTAATTCTTGCAAGATGGGACCCCACATAAGGTCTTATGGCAAGAAAAAACACTTGAGACTTACCTTGAGGGCCAACACAAAATGTTTGCTATCGACATTCCCAACCTCTATCTTCAAAGGACTTTTAGTCCATGGATTATGGGCTTCTTCTGAGCACACTTTGAAGAATGGTGGCTCATACTCTGCAGGCTGCAATTTTCAAAATAGTTTAGTGGACTCGCTTGGACTACAACAACTTAGTTGTCAAGTGAAACCTATAGGCTATAGCGGCAATCCTAAGGATTATAGACAGTTACTCAGATCCAAATTATACTCAGTCTAGAACAGTTTGAATCACCGGACGCTAAATGAGAATAGTCTTACAGTTACAGATACTTTCAGCAGACATACCGTGCCATCATCATAGTAGAGGAGTTTCATCAGTATAGTGCGCTGAAACAGAACACAATAAATGTCACTTCATTGATCAAATGTGTAGACATTTTGTCAATGCAAGCAGCTATTGATAAAATTCTTCTAATGTTTGGTTCCACAAAGTCCCTTACCTCCTCAGGCATCTTGTCTAGAGTTCTCATCAGCTGAACAAGGGTACGAACCATTTTACAAGCCGAACTCCTGGATTGTAGAAAATTGAAACTATCAGCAAATATCTGTTTAGCAAACAAAGCAGGAAGACAGACACTAATTTTTTGTCATCACCTCATCTGATTGGGAGTAATCTCTGTCATGGAGTTACACTTGAAGGTTCCTCCCTTTTTCTTGTTTCCAATGCGGTTAAAGTTCATTGATACCTCTTGACTATCTGAATCGGAATAACTAAAGGAAACTGCAAGATACAAACAACTAGCCGTTTCAGTATCACACTAGAAACGGCATATCATTAATATAGTTCCAGACACCATTTTAAACTATCAAGATACA
This sequence comes from Linum usitatissimum, assembly GCA_030674075.2. Classification (NCBI taxonomy): domain Eukaryota; kingdom Viridiplantae; phylum Streptophyta; class Magnoliopsida; order Malpighiales; family Linaceae; genus Linum; species Linum usitatissimum. Next base: position 4,698,232 of record JAUJYP020001281.1, on the reverse strand, counting down.
AACAACTAGCCGTTTCAGTATCACACTAGAATAAACAGTGTAAACCAGTTTCCTTCTAAACAATAATCATCCAGAATCAAAATGGATTCTACTTACATGCATATTCCTCAATCATAGGTCCGTCTATTGCCTCACACACGCAGAACAAAAGCATCTTAAGGTACTTCTTCTGCAATGCATCGTAGACACCTGTAGACGAAATTGAATAATAGAGAAGTGAAGTTAAGCAAGCAGAAATCTGACAGGCAGGATGAATTACGTTAAAAGGATTTTCTCAATAGCTAAGTACCTTTCTCCATCCAGTCAATCAGTCGACGAGATTCTGCATCCAGCGGCATGAGCTTCTTGATCTTCATCTCTGTTCACGCGTCAATAATTTCCAACAAGATCATCGTAGGAACATCATAATGTTAAAGAGGAAATTGCTTCAAGGAAGAAGGTAATCACCTAATGCAGGAACATTCTTGTCCGTGAAATATTTCTCCGGAAACAGACCTCTGATGTAACTGATATTGAATATTGCAATCCGCAGTAGATTTCTAGTCTGATAAAAAGTGAATATCAACAGACAGATCAAATAAATTTTAGCAAGAATTATCGTAACGGAAGCATGGAGTAAATTAGCATCTCTGAAAAGTAGCACCAGCTTAAGCCACATAATGCAGAAGCGCATATTTCAAGCAACAAACTCAACGATGCATCGCTAGAAAGCTACAGCCGAAGGAGTTACTATTAATCAAAGCGAGATCTCTAAACTTGTCAAAAAGAAGCTCAATGTCTTCATATCCTACTTTTCACTTCGAGACCACGAAGAAAACAGCGAGCTATAGGATCGGAATCTGTTACCAGTAGGAGGGAATCCTGCTCAGTGATCGCCGCTTCTTTCACCTTCTGAGCGACCACCTGATACAGGAAATCGAAGAACCGAAGTAAGCTGATGAGCTTGAGCGATTTGAGTAAACGAATGCTGTTTACGCCTAGAACAATTTGAACAGAGATTCTCTGAGCTAACCATGACTATGGAGCTCCGAAGAATGAAGAGATTCGTGGTCCTAAAAGAACTGATAGCGTTTTTAATTTATTGCTAAGAAGTTTTCTAAGAATGACTGGAAGTTTTTGTATGACAGTGGCGCCAGAATGGGGAGGACTCCCGGTTTTTATAGGCGAAGTTTATGAGCGAGACTTGCTAGTTCAAATTTCAAATCACAGAGAAACAATGCGGAACGGCAATAGCGAATACTTCGGGGAAATGGACCCCACCCCTTGCTTTACCAATCGCGTGTAACCATTTCATGAACTTTTTCTTAGTTGAAATCTTCTCCTCCATAATTCATTGGGCTACTTAATTAAATCAACTGAGCAAAGCAAACTGCCTGCTATTTATTTGGGCTTTGAGCAATGTTAGGCCCATTCAATATAAAACCAAACTCATCGCTGAACTTGCCGAACCCCTAATCTTCACCTTCTCCCTTCCCCCTTCCCCCTTCACAGCAATAATATGCTGCCTGCTCGTCGTGTTCGGTTTCTCTGTGGTAATTAGCTAATTATTCGAATTTCGTATTTGTTGCCCTTCTAAATTTTCTACGGCGGGGAGGTTGAGAAAGAAATAAAAGAATGGGAGGTTCAAGCAAAGAGCTTTTGGTGCTGGAGAAGGAGAATTCAGCGTCGGCTTTCCAATCTTCCCTCCTTGTCTCTGGGAGGCGTTCGAGTGCTTCTCCATCCAAAGTCGAGGAAAAGCTAGTAACTGCTCCAATCCCTCAAAGCCAAGGTTAAATCTACTGCTTCTCAAGTTATGTTACTTAATACTCATACTTCCATTGGTAGAGAGTGCTCGGAATGGACATGTTCAACTTACAATTGTAACGTCTGATATTCCTTTGTTAATGCGATTGCAGTCCTTGGCAAAGTTATAGATTTTCTTGGAGTTTTCTCCGAAGCTAACCGACAGCTGCAGAGAGATTCCAAGGTTTAGTATCCTGATTGAATAGGGATTCCCATTTCTGATTATTTTTCAAGTTCCAAATAGCATATGGTCTAAGGTGTGTTTAAATTTGTAGGATAACTGTAAAAAGTACGACATTGAAGCACTCACGGGAAATGAATCTGAAGTCATTGAAATGGTTGGTAGTGAGATATCTATCTATCTCTCTTTGTCCACTCTCTATATCGATGCTGCTTTAGTTGTCTGAATGAATCATTCTTTTCTCTCTTTTTTCTTCATAACTAGGATTTGATGCTGGGTGTAGCAGAGCTTCGCAATCAGCAAGCTTTGGAAGCTGCTGAAGCTGCCTTAGGTGGTGCCCAACCATTGAGAAGATTCAATGGTAGTGAGTCGGACTCGAGTGATGATGATGATGATGAGGATGATGATGATGAAAGTGGTAGCCAGAACAGCAATGGCGACGGAAGTCTTGACAATGAGAAGAACAGGAAAGACGCATCAAAGTTGGGGGCAGATGGTCCAAGTAGAGTTGACAGCAAAAGGAGGCCAAAGAAGCAGCCTAAAATTATTGAGATGCCTTGAAGGTGTCAATCTAATTGGTGTGATAATAAACATGAGTTGATAATTGACGTTATGTATTGAATAGCACCTGGGAATGGGAGGTCAAGGTTTTGGTAATCTTCTGTGCTATAATTCCTTCCTAATCGAGAAGTTATTATCTTTTGAGTTGGATAACGTTTGACAAGCCTGGTGAATGGTGAGTACTGAGTTGGGTATCAACAAGTTGACAGCTATCAGTTGCTCTCGATTCTGGTTTAAGTTAAGATGCTGGTTGTCATAAACAATATAGCTTCAATGTTAAAAATGATAGACGCCTGGAAGTGGCCATAGGCAGAGCAAGAAGTTGAAGCATCAATCAAGTAAATCATTCTTTACAGTGAACGACACCAGAGTTGCAGATGAATGAAATTGCTGCACTAATTCACTTCATTTCAAAATGACAAAATGAATTACTATATACATAGAAATTTTCAATGTTTGGAATATCGTATTTAGATCTTTAAAATATATTGTGTACTATTGACCTCCATTTGTGTCAAATGGTGCTTTTACAATGTCTGCAATATGATCTCAATATGATCATTTAATAAAGTGATAAGTGATCTCAATGTCTGCAATATGTTTCTTTTATAACATACTACAAATAACTCAGCCGCAAAAAATAATATGATTTTAGTGTGAAAAAACTAAATATGAGAGCATAATTAAATGATAAAGAAATGTACATATAGAGTCTAATATATATATAAATACTGAAATATCGAATATGAACATCATTACCTTGATTTTGTTGAGTAATAAAGATATAATTGTGAGATAGGTGGACCGGACATACCAAAATTTGAATTCGATGAAGGAGCAAGTTAATAGAGTAGTTAAGATTTATCATGTGACAAAAGTCAGAAGTAGAAATGCTAATAACTGACCACATTGGCTGGAATTCAGTCGGAACGGTGCTAATAACTGACCACATTGGCCGGAAGTCGGTCGGAACGGTTAATAACTAACTATATATTTGGTTGGTTAATTAGGATTGTATATAAAATAGGTTCGTGGTGAACACACAAACATTATGATGATCGGTTAATAAACCGCCAACCGGTTTCATTTAAAATAAGTATAAATATGAAAAGAGTGAGCTAACAATTTGTTTCGATTAAAAAAATTTCAAATCCTTAACTGATTTACCAACCTAATTATTTTATATTATTCAAAATAAGTGTCAACCGTAACCGAACATTTACCCCTAAATATGCATATTCTTAATTGGAAAAACAATAACTGCATAGAACACACATTATTTCTTATAATTTTGACCTCAGGTGGAAAGGATTTCACCTTCTCGATACAATAATAAAGTCTTTTTCTAACTTTATATATGGAGAATTGGGGTTACACATGTCATGACCTTTATTCATTCGTATCACACATAATCAAACTCCAAAATATAGATAAACATTATCAAATTCCTGACTGTCAATTCAAAGTTTACATAAAACATTGTCAAACTAGCACCTTTTGTACACATAATCCCGTAGTAAGAGTTATCAAAGTTTACATATTCAAACATGATTACTAGCTCAACAACAAATATTTATTGTACTTTTAGATCGTTCGCATGCATGAACTACACGTATAGCTCCTCTATTATGCCCTCGTTAGTTAAATTCCGGATCTCCTCCATAAAAGCTTATTAGAACTCTTAATTGACGAACGGATGGAACAACCGACGCAAAGTCTCATGGAAGATGGTGGCGGATAAATTGGACTGTGCATGTTTAGTATTAGGGTTTTCTGTCTATAAAGTCTTGGGATTAACGATTTACAAATAGCTAACCATTTAGTATGTGAATGATTTATGTAATTTGGTCCAAATTCGAGTAGTTAACTACTGAATCCGATAAATTCAAATTATAATTGGACAGGCGGAAAGAGAGAACTACTGGGGGTGGTTGTTAACCTTGGTATGACTGCCTGACAAGCTATTTCTGGAGTTGCTCTAGTGACAACACTAGCTACTTAGGACCTGCCATGCATATATAAGCTCTCTGGAGTGGACTCACGAATCGCACCATTAGACCAGTTACGTGAAATGAACCGGCGGATCGAGCTACAACATCCTGTCAAGTGAGCGGTCAGGATGGCCGGAGTAAGCTGAGGTGCCAGCTACTGATGAAGCTGGAGGACACACACACGTACGGGATCAAGTCGTCCCTCTGTTAACATTGCATGCATGAAAAGTACTTTTGCAGGCAGGTAAAGATGTTAGCATTTCACCAAAATTTCTGGTAACGAATGCAAAATGAAACATGTGTAATGGACCTGCAAAAGTGTTTTTCATGGATGAAAACATCAACAAATATAGGATCGGAGAAACAATATACAGTAATAATTTAGAGCTGTCTATTTTTTCTCTGTCTCTCTCTCTCGATGTTTCTCCAAACTAATTAACGAGGTGGCCATGTATATATATAAGGTCAGGAGAGTGCATTGGACGTACGTAATTATATCTATGCATATGTCTAGTCTTGGCAATGGGTCGGTTACGGGGCGGTTACCCCCTATCCGTTGCCCGTTAAATTTGCCCACGGTTTTACCCATAACCGCCCCATTATGCGTAATGGGTAAAATTTTGTTACCAAACCCATTTTGGTATGGATTTCGGTTATACCCGTGGATTTCGGGTTTGTCCAACAATATGTAAAAATATGAAAATTACAGACTGTCGAATTAAAATCTGGCAATAAATAGCATCCAATTCTCAGTCTCAGACTTCTAATTAAGAATCCGTAACATACATAATTGACCATCGGATTCCGGTTCCGAACTTAAATCCGGATTCCGGTTCTAGAACTTGAAACTCAGAAGGTATAGTTCATCTCATTCACTAGTTCATACATTCGGACTTCGAATTGAAAACTAAACACAATCAAAACACTTAAATGTTCGAACCGAAACTCAATCAATAAACTTAAATGTATCAACTACGGCAAAATCGCAATTCAAGAATCGCAATTCGCTTCTTCCTTCAACTATGCTACTTCAGTTCAGCTACTTCAGTTCAGCATCTGCAATTCTGATGAATGAACATTCTGGTGAAGTGAGGCCAGACATCTGATTTTAAGGGCCTAGTTGAGCCTAAGGGAGGATCGACAACATTATTTGCATGTTGGTTTTCGGGATTAGCAAGGGAAAGGAGTGGTGGTGGACCATTATTATTCTCAATCGGTATATTCGAGAGTTGTTCGGGTGTCATCCGATTGAGAAAATAAGAACACAAAACAAAAAAAGGAGAAAATAGTTTAACAATTACATTCATTGAAGAAAGCTAGACAATTACTATTAGAAAGTAGACCGTTTAGCGGTTTATTAAGGGCTTACTTAACGGTTTAGTAATGCTTAACGGTTTATTAAGGGTTTAACAAATTTAGTTATAGAGTTTAGGGTTTACGAGTTCGGTTGAGGGTTTAATAGTTTACTATCGAATTCATAAAGAAGATAGATTATTAAGGGTACTATTAGAAAGTAGACGGCCTATTAAGGGGTTAACTTTAACGGTTTATAAGGGTTTAACAATTAGGTAGAGAGTTCATGGGTTATGAGTTCAATTGAAGACGATATAAACTTGGTTCAGTTGTTAACAATCTAATATAACACTTCTAAGTTCTAAACAAGTTCTAAAACTCTCAAATGTTATACCATTACACAATGTAAGCTTACCTCAGCAGTTGTAGAAACAGATTGTTGTCTTGCCTCCTGAACAACGATTTCAAAGTTCCACCCTGCCTCCTAATTAGCACCAACCGTGTGACTTCCTCCTAAGCGAAAACATACATTTTATTATAATACTGTACTTACAACATTGCTATGAATCAAAGGAAAAACAACCACAAACCCTATACTTAAACGTACCTAAACAGCGGAATGAAACCAATTTTGGCCCTGATTCTATAACTCTCTAGTCCGGAGCGATGTCCGAAACATATAACACCGCAAATCGATTTTTCACATAATAACGGACACAAAACATTCAAAGAGTCACAAAAGCCACAAACACATTCACAAAAGCCACAAACACATAATAACGGATAACTTACCGGTATGAAATGAATCGGAAGGAAAAATCCCAAATTTGATAAATTAGGGTTTCGTCTTCTCTGGATTTTGTTCGACGAACCGCATATGAAGCAATAAACCCAAAAATTAGTATACAATTTATACATGCGGGGATAAACAAAAATAAGGAATGGCGAGAATAAAAAACTTATCTCGATTTGGGGAAGGAATCCTTTGCATGCACGATTCGAACCGGATTTGTATGGATTGAGGCATTTTTGTCGCCGAAAGGGGTGATTACGGGTAGGTGATGATTATAGTGGGGATGGATTCGAAGAACATCAACGAAAAAGGAGGTTTTTGGCGGAAAATTAGGGTTTCGGTGGTTCGAATCCTTTGCATGCACGATTCGAACCGGATTTTTGCGGATTGAAGGAGTTTTGTAGTTGAATATGGGTAGGTGATGATTATAGTGGGGATGGATTCGATGAATATCAACGAAAAGGAAGATTTGGGAGAAAAATTAGGGTTTCGGTGGAGTTCTTTCGAGAGGAAGTCGGGAGAAAATTCCGGAGAGAGGCTCGGAGGCGTGAAAAAATGGTCGAAATGAAACCCTAGTCCGAAAATTTTGCTTTTATACCCTATATCAATACTACGTCGTTTTAACTCACGGATTGGATATGGGTCGGATAAGTTATTATCCGTATCCGCCCATTACCCGAAACTCGCGGGTCACGGGCCTGACCGAAACCGGTAAACATCCATCGGGCCCAGACTTTCGGGCTGTATTCGCGGGCGGGCTCCACTGGGTAACCTAAACCCGTGGGCTGACTGCCAAGCCTACATATGTCCGAATAATTGTTAGTTAGTTTAGTCGGCAGTTGAACGATAATACCGTATTATTGCTCTAAAATAATATAATAGTATAATACCTTATTATTGATTTTTTTTTTGGGTAGAAATACCATATATATTATTGATTTTTCCTAGAAATAATTTTAGTTACCAGTGAATAATTGTAATTAATGGAGTGGGCCATTTTCATCCCTTAATGAATGTAAACCGGTCCAAGGTCTGGGTGGTTAGTGAAGGGCCGTTCCGGTTTGAATGGGTGACCCATGAACCAGGTCAGAATCGCCGGAGTAGATTGTGGACGTTGGGAAGGCTTTTCATTCGGGTTCTGGGCTTCGCGAGTTGCGACATGTGGTCTCGGCTGCTTATCGTCCTGCTATAAGAGAAGGCCTCTGCCAGCGATAAGCGTGCATAACCTTAAGGAAGCATGCCAAGATCTAAGGGACTAGATCGTTTTGAGGAGAATCTACTATCATTTGTCAGATCATTGGGACTAATCAGTTATTATTCACTCGAAACGATTAAATTTTACCAATTAACTAGTGACTAAGGTTTAACGGGTAATTTAATATTTATGTAAGTTGAGCTCGATGTGGATATTTTAGAGGTGGTTTGAATTTGAGGTTTGGAAGTAGGTGATTTGAAATAACTAGTGATTTGAAATCATTAATGATTTCATAAGTATCTTAGTTGTTTTTCAAGATTAAGAGTCATTCTAGCATTTCAAACAAAAAATAAATTAAATCAACTTATTTAAAAAAAGACTAGATTGTCCTCTAGTTCTAATATTAATTTTTGTTTTTAGAATAATATTTAATTTTTTAATTTTTCATACTCATAGTAGCATTTGTTGTAATTTCTAAATTTTAAGTAGGTCAATATGTCATTTGTGTACAAATCATTTTTTGGATATTCAAATCACACAAAGTTTATGATGATTTTAAATCACTCGTCAAATCATCATGAAACCACATATGATAATTTCAAATTGCTTTTAAAAAAATAAAAAAAAAATATTATTTAAATCACTTGGGTCTATAAATTCTCTTCCAAATCCCCTTTCACTAGGGAGAGTATAATTTGAGAAGATCAATTTTTAAGTTTCATATTTTGCATTCTTTTCAATTCGGAGAAATTGATACAAAAATGGGATGAAAGATCATTTTTTTCAATAAGTAATTTGGAATCATGCCATAAATTTCAATTAGCTGAGTTAGAAAGTCGTGTGAATAACCCGCTTGTCCACGTAATAAGAATATTAATTAAACCAACTATCCGACTTAAAAAATATTGTTATTTAATTATTAAAGGTTTAACATTCCAACTTTTCAGATCGATTATTGCAGTTCGTGAGCCAACTCAATGGTAAAACAATGATGCATCCATAATATAAAATTGTAAATTATATTGATAATCACAACTGCTGAATTTGTTGTTTATTATAATATGTTGTCATGTTTCTGTGTTTCTGTATGCCTGCAATTCTAACAGCTGTTCAACTGGTTCATTTCCAAATAGTTAGAAATAATAAAAAAAAACAAAGCATGCTCATCAGTCATCATAAAAAACCGCCGTGCTCGACTCTTCTAGATGGTCTATTAGGGTTGGAATCAGAGACAACAAAAAGAAACCTAACCAAAGCTACGTATATGAACTCTTCCTCTTCGATTTCCATGCACTTGTTTTATTATTTTGCATTATTAAATGATAATATAAATAAAAGAGAAGCAATCAGACAAATGCAAGCTCCAACCAAATATGTACAAAAGGGGTGGAAATCTCAAGGTTGTAGCCGAGAAAGATTCCAAAGAAAACAACAGACACCCTAGCTCAATTTATTTTTATAATTGATAAGAAGATATTATTAAGAGAAGACAATTTACCGAGGATATACAACAGATTAAACATAAAATTAAGGAAAAGGAGGGATTGAATCGATGAAACCATATAACTCAAAATCGATTTTATTGTTACTATAAATTTCGATCCAAAAAGATTAGTTCATAAAGTTGAGCACGAACATGAATTAAAAAGATTTCAAAATCGCCAATCCAACAACCCCAACATGCGAACGAAGGGCAAAACAAAAAGAAGAGACCAATACCCAATTACAAAGCAGCAAGTTTACAGCTGGAAGCTAGGACAAATACAAAGCAGTAGACTAATCCTCATCAGCCCAATATCTTGCTAGACCTAGCTCAAAACAAAATCAGAGACAGTACTCTAATCTGGTTCCATGCACTTGTCTTATACCACACGTTTTATTTAACCTTCTAGATGGATATATTTTCATTTCATTAAAAGTACTATTGGTTTCATAGGAAACTACATATATAACGCTCCGGTACTCCTCAACTAAATTTGTGGCATACATATATTATATATGTTTAAGTGAGGTTTCGTTAGGGTTTATGATATAGTGATATGTTTATTTTTGGGATTTGTAATTTATTAGTTTAGATTTATGTTCAAATATTAGAGTTTGATGGGTCGGAGTATAATTAAGAGTATATATAATTTAGTATTTGAAGGTTAGAGTTTAGTGTTTATTATTTTATATTTAGAGTTGAATGTAAGGCATTTAAATTTATTATTTAAATTTTCAAAATTGATATTTTTAATATTGAGAGTACATTATACCGATTGGTATAAGAGTCTGCATCACTACTAATTAAAATACGTAAGAAACACAATGGGACATAAGCTAAAATATATGCTGGATAAAACCTCAGTCCAATTCTCTGCTAAACAAATTATTCATAATAAATTAAGGGTAACATTTCGTGGAAATATGTATCACATACAAATGTGATGTGGCGAGTTTTGATTGGCTCTTCCAATTTATGTTATTGAAAACGTTAAGTTTGTATAATTAACAAAAAATTGGTCATATTGCCGTCGAATATGTTATTTAACATCATCTTCCCTATACTTACGGATAAGTTATAGTCTTTAACTTTATATTTTTTACCCAAATCGATTATTATCTTTATTGTCATATATTTTTACGAATCCGATAGAAACCGATTAATAAAATCTGATCGTAGATTACTAATCAGAAAACTGTCATAAAATCATTAACCATATATGATTAATCTCATTACTCAAAACCATCAATTTCTTGAAATTACTGGGTGGATTTGGAAGGGAAAAAAAAGAACTGCGATAACATTAAGTTTCAATGGCTTCACTTCAAACACAGAGAATGGAGAAAACGGAAGATCTTATTCGAAGTTTCTGTCTGACAAAAAGTTTCCCAGTGGATTGATGCTTGTACAATCCATCAGTGAGCTGTACTCTCGTCGAAGTAACAGCAGCTTGACGCCCGTCTTGTAGTATTGAGGGTAATCCCATGTCTCTGCTTCAAAACTAGCATAAACGACAGAAATGCAGAGGATCTTCATCGTGGAAGGAGGTACATCGCTTTGAAGAAACCTTGTGACTGCAAATCCCAACAGAGTTTAATATGCTTGCTGTATCTTCAGCCTTATAAAACCATTGAACCCTGTAATGGTATTCTTCATCAGTTGATCGAAAGAACCCCACAATCTTTCTGGTGTACATGGCATAATTTATAGTCCTACCAATTAACCCAAAAAAACAAATCAAAGTTCTCATATCTAACACAACCTATATACACATACAGATAGGCTCTTCCTCTATTATAACGTTGGAAAACAACATACATGATCTATCTCATTGCAGACTTACAGCATAGCTTGCTCAACCAGAGAAGGCAGCCAAGTATGAAAATTGATCTTCGCCAACTTGGCATCAACTTTTTCAGGGTTTCTATATAGTATACAATCCCCTGACACGTAGAAAAAGCAACGCCTTGTTCCCTCTTAAATCAGGTATAGCCAGGATCGATCAATTACATACGGATTTGAGTTGTAATTCATCAATCCTTGAATTGTAACTTAATTCCAGTTGAAGGTGCTCACGGTTGTCGCATTGGCAAATCGATTGCAAACTCGGATTAGCCATGGAGGAGGAGAAATCGATTAAAAGATTCTGCGTGTTGGAGTAAAAAATAAAGGATCTACGGCTTTAACCCAAATTGGTGGTAGACCTTAATCCAAATTACGTAAGATCTCTATTCTCTTGCCGAGCGATGGTGAGAAGAATACAGTACGATAACGGGTTCGGATTTTAATCCAATAATTTTTGTTGATTGATTTGCATGTTTTTATATTTTTTAAGGGCTAACACAACATTATTCCATAAAAAATAAAAACCACCCAATGGTATACTGCCATACGATATTTGTATCCAATACATATTTTCACCGGAGTGTTTACCATAAATTAATATTGTATTTGTGAATAGAATAATATAGTTTCCTTTCATCATTTGGAATATCTAGAAGCAAATTAAATTACAGAATCAGAGTTGTTATACTTGATAACTGCCATTGCGATTTCGGTACGACTAAACTCCGGTATGTTGAATAGCATTTCGTCGATCACCCTTGTAGAGTGACGTTGTTCTTCTTTCTTCGGCTTACTTTCAAAATAGCTATTCAAAGAATTGACTACCATCACAAGTGCATCTCCTACTTTATCCTTTATAACTTTGAGGGAAGTGTAGTTTTGTAATAATGGATGTGGTTAGGAGATATAACCTTGACCATCTAGGCGGATCTAGTTAGTCAACATATTATTTTAGCTATATATCAATGTAGGTCCACATCAATATGCAAAAATATTCAAATGAATCATGTTTCTGATAATTTTATTGCTAAAGTGTCTGTCTCCAGTTCTTACACACTGTATCCAAATTTCAATCGAAATGATGTGAAGAGAACTAGTAAAGAATACAAATTCATAATGAAAGGTCTCTAGAGAATGATGTATTGGTCTGTTCAGTCTTGTTTATGAAACTAAGCATCAACTTGTACTCCTGTGTCATATGTTTCTCCTGCTTTCCAGTCGCTAGGTATATTGTTAGCAGGAACAACCCATGACTCGTCTCCATCATCATTGCTGAATAGCATCCTTAGGGATAGTGGGCCGCTGGGGGGCGAGGTAGTAGTCCACACAGCTCCGTAGCTCCTCTCCAGAAGCTTGCATTTAAAGTTTTGTATGGATAGATCACAGATATTGCAAGGCCACTTACAAGTTGTGGTTTTTTTAGTATTCTTTTTTCAGTTGCTTTAACTATGCTTGCTTGGCAGTCATCATCAGGAACAGTTAGGTACGGGATTGAAAGGCAGTATATTAAAGGAGAAATATAATACGGGGATTTGCATATTACCTCACAGAGCTGAACGGCGGTAATATCCTTTTGTCCTTGTTGATACCGTATGACAAAAGCAAGGTAATACGGGTAGTTGCTGTTCTCGTCAATCTTGATCGTTATATTATTGTATGGATGGTAGCATGAAACACTGAATGTGAGTAAATAAAGGTTAAGTCAAAGTTGAAAAAGGCACTAGGCGTTAAGCAGGTGTTGGAGTACTGCCTAGCGCCTAGCTCGATTAATCGTTGGCGCGCCTTAGACGCGCCTAGGCAAAAAAAAAAATTGTAGTAAATATCCATAACACCTTGTGCTTAACACTTAATATTAATCAAAATAGTTCACATAATCATAGATTTAAGTGTTAAAGTTCAAAGTAAACAAGATTCAAATTCTCACAAAAAAGAAACAAACATAATAAGTAATAGGATAAAGAGAGGCTAGTTGCAAGAAGTAGCCTCATAGTCATAATATGAAGATCATTCATTCTAATCATAAAATGTGCCTTTTTTATAATTAGAAACGCCTAGGCGCCGCCGAATTGCAACTAAACACGCTGAAACGCCCAGATTGGGGCCAAGGCCCAAGGCGCGGCGTTTTCTCACCTCCTAACGCCTAATCGGGCCTAGGCGGGCGCGGAATGGCGCCTTCTTGAACCTTGGGTTAAGTTAGTCCTTGCAGTTTCAAACATAACAAAGTGTCGAATTTTGCTTCTTGTGCTGAGTGACTGCAATGTTTTGTAAATAGTATCCAGGAAATTGGCATTGGTATTACATATATAAGGTGTGTTGGTCTAAGAACATTATCCCCTTTGTATTTCTAGTTAGTTCATTTTCTTAGACTGGATGTTTGCATGGTAATCCAAAAATATGTAATCTCACCGTCTATATTCGATGTCGACGATTCCATGGGCTAGTATCGAGGCAGCTGCATCCTTGGTCTGAGCCATTCCAGCAAAGGCCCGTCTACTGAGAATGAAGTCAGTGTTATCGCTCGAACCTTGGTCGGTTTATTTACTCCTTTGTCCAAGCAATAGTTGCTATTGGTGCATCTCACCTGTTGAAACCTTGTTATTGTTGGCTTTTAGGAATAATGAACAACCTGAGGCATATGAACAAGATACACCTTGGTGATATATAGTTACCTGATAACAAGCACCACATCCAAGACCATTACGATAGAGCTCCGAGGCAGCTGATACATCTCCACCGTTTAAAGTTGCTCCAAATGTACCAAATCCGCAGGCGCCATCTGAAATTCAACAAAACCACAAGGAAGTTAATTTAGTAAGACAGTAAGTCGGATCAGACCAAGCAATGTCTTATATATTTACACGGGAATGGTACGATGTCTTACTCTCTGTTCCTTGTTCATCAGAATTCGGGTAGTGGGCAGCTCGAGAGTGAACGAAGCAGTCTTTGCATGTTGCTGCATGTGTCTGCAGGTTCTGCATGAACAGCACAACTGCAAGTAGGCAGACAAGGGATCGAATGGAGGAGAGAGCCATTAATGGATATGATTCAAAACCAAAGAAGGTATCAGAGAGCTATGGTGTGGATGTTATGGTGAGCTGCCTCAGTATTTATAGCCAAAAAAATGCTGGCTAGCTACCACCAATGGTTTGGTCAACCTTTCAATTTCTGGTATTCAAAATTTTGGCATGAAGCATATCATGTTGCTTTATAAGACACCCTGTTCATGGCTACCTTATTACACTTCGGAATTTACTTGTTGCAGAAGAAATGCAGAAGGAAGAAGGGCCTTATTAGAGAATTCTAAATTGCCTTGGGCACTTAGGTGAAGTGGCACTAAGTAAGTACAGTAAAGTTAGGAATCTGTTTTAAGTTCCCACCACCACGTGAGTTCCCATTATGGGGAAGTTTATTGAACATGCACTATGGATATTCTAATTTCTGACAAATACAAATAATTCTGGGTTGGTAGAATAACTTTTGGGGCAAAAATCCATGCTCTCTTTGCCAAAACTAGGAATGTAGAATTCATGTACTTTTTCTCTGCTTCATCTGCTCTCAACTACCAATTCGTTAACTGCATTTCTGGTCGTCCTGTAGGAAGTTTGGCATACACGATGACAGTTGGACAAGAAAAGGAGCAAGTCAAGTCCTCAACGAGCTGGGATTCCTTCTTGTGTTGGCGCCTACGAGGGAAGATAACGTTCCCGTAATGTATGGTCATTCTTGGTTCGAAGTTGGCTAATGCATATGGGCTAAGATCTTCCACATAGTTGGGCTCACACAAGACCAAGATGCATAGGGCCACACACCTTGAGGCCACATAGGTCCCCATCAGGTAAGTTGGAATCTTGACTCAATTGCTACCATCCTTAGAGAAAATAAAGTAGTGGTAAGTGTTGGTTTTAGGGGGGAGTAGTTAAGGGCTTGGGAGCCAGTTAAGAATTTAATTTTCTCCTCATAATTGTTCTTTCTTTTTGTTTCTGGTTACATCATTCTATACCTACTTCCACCATTTACTCGTTGGATCGGACCACTGTAGTTGGCATCTTTTACTGTTTAGATATTGGTGTTGTTATTCTAAGAAGTTGTTGATTAACTGGCTATTTAGAAAATGTTGATCAACCCACTGAATTTTCATTTTTTTGGAACTCAAATACATAAATTTTTACAACCACTGGATTACAACTTGTTTAGCAAAAAAAAATTAATAATTTTAAATTTTACCAATCCTAAATTTTATAAAGCCTACAAACTAAATGAACTATCAACAAATTAAATGATAATACCATCAATTTTATGACCTAATAAACCTCCAACCCAATAAACCTACAAGCCATAGCCAGCTTAACTTGCCACCAATTTGAATTAAAAAGAGGAATTCGGGAATTTTGTACCAGAACCGTTTTGTTAGACTTCTAAACAGAGGAGATGATTTACTTATGATGTGGTCAAAGATGGCTCCTTGACAAAAATTGTTTAATTCTCTACAATTATATAAAAAAAATAAAAACTTGAGTTTGTCACATAAAACTTTGAAGGCTTTTCCTTAATTTTAGAAAAAACAAAATTCAAACAATTTTTTTTAACATACAAACCACTTTTATGGCAATAAAAAAAATTATTAATTGTTTGAACCTCTATTTTTTGCTCATTTTAATTAGTATTTCTACCATAATATTTTTTATATTATTCAAAATAAATCGTGACCTTCACAAATGTTGTTCTATATATTTTTTTTTTTGAATCCTGTGACATCAATTTTGTTGTATTTAACTGAATTTTATAGGAAAATAATCCATCTAATATTGAAGGTTATGTCGTTATGGGGAAGATAACTAACATGCACATCGCACTCAACATTTTCAGATATATTCAATCATATTGTTCACTGATATCACACTAAACGAGGCTAATATGTTGTTCATTTATAAATTATATAAAATCATTTTGAATCAATCTTCTTTCATTATTGTTTTAACACCACAACTGGGCTTACAATTAGCATTTTATATCGGGCAATTCAAAAATGACATGGAATAAGAACAGAAAATACTAAGAAAATAAAATTATAGGTACACCTAATTGCTTCTTATTTATATATTATTTTAAAATTTATATAATTCAATCAATTATTTTGTAGACATCCATGTTTGCACAAGTTTTTTTAAAAAAAACATGGTAATGGTCACCTAAATTCTAAATACATAAGGGTACATGGTCATAGGTCATAATTTAAAAGTGGCTACAAGTCATTAACTTTTGACCAATTTAGAACACTAATCGATTTGAGTCCGCTTGAATCTGACCACATTCATTAATGTTAAGTATATTTTAGATGACATGTCCCTGTTTTAAAGATTATTCCGACGGCTCAATTAATATTTTATTTTTTATTATCTTTCATTATTTTTTTACTAATTTAGATCACTAATCGGGTTAATGTGGTTTGAATAAGATATATCCATAAGTATGACTCACATAACATGATGTATTTTCAAAATTCTTACGGGCCAACATATGTTACATTTTCCATTATGTTCAACTATTCGTCAAAAAGTGTTTATTACATTTTTAATCTTAACAACCAATCATTTTAATTCATTAGCATTATAAATAGTAGGTTGAACTTCATTCATTAAAGTTTAAACAAATCAGAGATTAAAATTAACATAAACCGACCGACAAACCAGTAAATAATCTGAATTTGTTAGTTGATTGTAAAATATGTTTAAACTATTTTTCTTAGTCCACATTTGATTTTTGTGTTTTGAGAAATGGTAGTTTTTGAAACGGTGTATTTAAAGAAACTCCCGTTTCTCAAAACCATAGTTTGGAAATTATATATTTATGGTTGAGTTTGAGTACTTTTGGTTTAACTATTGAATTGTTCTTTGTTTCATAAAAACTCAATTGTAAATCTTATAAAAATATGGATAGTATTGGAATTCTAAATAGCTAGACAATACAATTTGAAAACCCACAAAACCCATCTTTCGGCTGAGTTTTGTATTTTGTGTTTTGAAACTCAATTTTTCACTCTAAAATAGAAAACTCAGATTGACTTTCGTAAACAAACAAAGGATTCTAAAAAAACCGTCGTTTCATCCAAAACACAAACCCCAAACACCAAAACTAAACGTGGTCTTAATTTTAGAAAACTTCAACACTTATTGATAATTATTTACGATTCAGTTGAATTATTTATGTTAAATCGGCCAACAAATTAAAAAGTTATCAACTTATTTATTTAAGTTCTCAATAGTAAAGTTAGAAAGAAAATTTTAAAATCGGCCGACAATCAAAACACTATCTAGTATTATTCAGCGAGAAAGAGAGGAGTCCAATTCGCATCTTTGTTACTCCAGCGAAGTCCACCATTTGTTCAAAATGTACCAAATCCTTTACCAGATTCTAATTCTTCCGTCGTTTTGTTTATAATAATACAATAATAAAATACTGCCCCTTCTCATTCAATCAAATCTCCCTGATCACGTACGTAATCAGCAAAATCACTCTCCCCAACCATCTCTCAACAATGACCGATTCGTGAGTCCCCTTCTTCGCTTCTTCTGCAATTTTCCCTGCTCCACATTCTTTCCTTCTCATCGTGGATTTTTCTTCCTTTCGTGTTTGTATTTCTTACTGCAATGCCACGAAATTCATCAGAAGTTTTATGGGCATCAATCGATCATCCTTTTATTTAGGCCTTTTGGTTTTCTGATGTTATTTTTATGATCATCAACATCGTTAGTTATTTAGTGCATACAAGAGAGTAAAATTGAGCTTGCTTTCTGGGGCTTCTTCATTTTTATCTAGATTTTCAGTTTTAACTGGAGCTAGCTCCGGCAACTTTTAACTGAGAGAAACTTGTTGAATCTGAATATCTAATTCTAATCCCCATGCAATTTAACCAGGCAGTTCTCTGATCCTATTGGTAGGGTGATTAAGTAATTCTGAACCTTCAAATTTGCAGTTTTGTGTTAGAAAAATTAACAATGCCTTGGAAAAAAACTGAGCTCTCATCCGCCACTTCTAGCTATAACTTGACGTTGTTGTAAAACACTATATGTGATGTGGACTCACCATGTGTTCTTGAGGAGAAGGTAGCTTTCGATTAAGAGTCGCTCAAATAATGTCTAACATGCTCAGATAATGTCTATAATGTCTAATGAAAAACAAAGCAACTAAGAAATGATGATGATGGGGATGTGTTTCTGGTGAAAGATATGTTTTATTTTTGAATCTGTTCTTAGTTTCTTTTCTCTTAGTACTACTTGGCATGCTTTTTTAACTGTCTTCAACTGTCAAATGCAGTAGCAATTCTCTCACCAGATGTGTTCCGATTGAAGCTGTACTCTTTGATGTTGATGGAACTCTTTGTGATACCGATCCAATCCATCATCGTGCCTTTGTTCAACTGCTTCAAGAGGTATTACTTCGGTTTCATTCTCAGCGTTTTACAAAGGAGACTTTTGAGCTATAGGATGGACACGTTTGCTATGATCCATGGATTTGCATGAACAGATCAATTACAACAATGGAGTTCCCATAACTGAGGAATTCTTCATCAAGAACATTGCTGGCAAGCACAATGAGGAAATCGCGCAAGTCTTGTTCCCTGACGATTTACCTCGAGGCATAAAGTTCACTATAGATAAAGAAGCACTTTTCCGGAAGTAAAAGCTTCTTACACTGTGCTTTTTAACAATGAATTCACATCATGAATGATCCTTCTTCATAGTACTAACTTTTTTGATGCATTCACTTAGAACAGATTAGCAGCTGAGCACATTCCCGCTGTAGAGGGCTTGTACAAAGTGACCAAGTGGATCGAAGATCGTGGCTTGAAACGTGCTGCAGTGACCAACGCTCCGAAACTAAATGCTGAACTCATGATCTCAAAGCTCGGGCTGACCGATTTCTTCCAAGCTGTCATTCTCGGAGATGATTGCGAGCATGCGAAGCCTCACCCAGAACCTTACCTGAAAGCTCTGGACGTGCTCAAAGTGTCAAAGGATCACACTTTTGTTTTCGAGGTCTCCACCCAGTGGTTCTTCCTTCCCATACCATTCGATTCTCAAAACCTGTAGAAAACTTTGCTTAAAAGACCTGACAAAATGCTGTTTCTGTGTTGGGCCAGGATTCTGTATCTGGAATAAAAGCTGGAGTTGCAGCTGGGTTGCCAGTCATCGGTATAGCCACTAGGAATCCGGAGGACTTGCTGATGACAGCAAAGCCTACCTTTCTGATAAAGAACTACGCAGATCCGAAACTGTGGGAAGCTCTTGAACAAGTCGATAAATTTACGGCAGCTGGGAAGCAGCATACTGATTGAGCCATCTCATCATGGTCAGGCGATCATAAATTCAACAGGCGGTAGGAATAATTTGGGGTTAACGGGAAAACAACGTTAGCTTCTTGTCCAGCATTGTTTTTGCTTGACAATAGCTCTTCCCACATAGGCCTATATTTTCATTTGGAGGTATTAATAATCGTTAGAAGAAAGGCCAAACACAATCATTGACCAAAATTCAATTTGGATTTCAAATGAATAAAATGAATGATCTTTCTTCTGTCAAGATTCTGAGCTTTTATGGTTTCTCCATGGCACCGAGTAGTACGGTAGCTGGAAGATGACTTCATTTTCTCATATAGACGGAATACTACCGCCCAT
Organism: Linum usitatissimum; assembly: GCA_030674075.2. Classification (NCBI taxonomy): domain Eukaryota; kingdom Viridiplantae; phylum Streptophyta; class Magnoliopsida; order Malpighiales; family Linaceae; genus Linum; species Linum usitatissimum. The sequence continues at coordinate 4,678,434 of JAUJYP020001281.1, read as the reverse complement.
TGCCAATCTATGTATGTATATGAACTGTAAAGAATCACACTTCAAATCGCCGTCCAGAGGCATCGTTGAATCAGAAAACCAAACAGAAAAAAATATATACAAAGGCCAGTTATATGTCTATCAAGAAACCTCTGATCCAATGGAGCAGAATCAATAATCAAGACCACGAAACCGAATCAATCTCGTCCCTCGCACTTCTGTACAACTCCAGCTTCCTGCTGAATCTCTGCCTTCTTTCCATCAGTACTGGATCTTCATCCAACAGTGCTCCAAGCTGCTTGCTCTGCAACACCACCATAATACAAACCCTACCCAATCAAACAAACAATGCAACATCTCTGTAAAAACTAAGAAGAAAAGAGTTGTTATGTCTATTTAGTCTTACATCTCTTTGCCCCAACTGGGTGTAGAAGTGATCAAGCAAAGACCGGCCAGCCTCCCTCACTTGACAGTGGACAACGGCTTTAGGGATGGAGTACCTCAGGCTCTCGGCCACCATTGCGATATACGACGACACGTTCGATCCTATCCGACGAAAATGGCCCTCGTTGTACCTGTCAGCCATTGATGAGACTGGTGGACTTCTACCCCTTTCAGGCTCCATGGCCAGCTTTCTGAAGAAGTCTACTGTCAGGTATGAAGATTCCATTTCCACCAGCCTCAGAGTTGTCTTCCTGCTGTCCCCTCGGAACCTCTCCAACGCCTCGTATGCTGCATTCGTGATTTCGTTTTGAAGAGTTGGGAATCGCTTCAGTTCCTGTCAAAATTATGCAACTTTACATTGCCTATCCTTGTAATGAAACACAACTACTGCCAACGTCGGAATCTCCCATTCCGGCCTTACCTCAGTTTCTCTCATTGACCTCCTCACAAGCTCCCTCAAAATTGAGTGAATCTGGTAGATCATGTCAATCATAATAGATGGTTCCAATCGAATGAAAATGGGATTGTTAATCGAAAAAGTGCTGCAAGAGAAGAAAAAACAAGGGAGAAGAAAAGAATGGGTTGGATGGAAGAAAGTTCTTACAGCATCTACAGAAGCTGCGGCTGGTTCCTTGATGTAATTAAGTGCACCATCTATCAGTCGCCGGTAACCTTGCTCTGGAGCAATTAAGTGAGGTTGGTATCCATCGGCCTCTGACACAACTTTCCTTACATTCTGTAAGGACAAGTGATAATCAAACGGCAGTTTCCTCAAAGCAGCAGGAAGCTGGCTGTCGAAAACAGCGTATATTCGGTCACCACCAGGTCGCCTGCCACTCATTATAACAGTTATTAGATATGTAAGTCAAGCACATTCATAAGCAGTGAAAGCTCCATAAGTCAAGGTATAAGTAATGACTAAAATGGAGACCTTTAAATATCAGGTTAACAGAGCTAGACAATTACTCTGTAAAAGATCTTAAAAATGACTGCTGAAAGATATAGGTAACTCCAAAAAAAAAAAAAAATTGTTGCATACCCTCCATCCAAATGCTCCTTGAAAACACGATCAAACCCACGGCATAACTCTAAAATAGTGTACAATTGGGCCTAACATTGGAAAGGAAAGAAAAGGTCAATCTTGCTAGCATATATACATAGAAGTACCAGTAACTTGCTGTTGAAAACAAAAGAAGAACCAGCAACATGTATTGGTTACTCACGGCAGCGTCAACGGCGATAGGTTTCCCAATGTACGACAGTTCTTTCTCGAGTTCATCAATGCTTTTGTTAATTACAGATGTGATGCCTGGTAAGCGGGATTTTATTTCTGCCTCCAAATGCTGGAATCACGTAGAATGTACTTGGTGAATATGTATTGGACTGGAAACGAACAGCATGCTATTGTATCCATATACTTGACAAAGACATCATTCTCAAATCATAGAGAAGAAGCAAAAGTAGAAAAGTAAAGTAAATCTAATCAGAAACATCTATATGAAGAAACCCCAAACCTTGGAAAGAACTTTTGCAAGATATTCAGAGCCCATTCTGCCAGATAGATGACTATAGTCAAGACTAGTAGCAAAAAATTCACGTTCACTTTGGCGGGCATCAATCATGTCAATGTTGTTATTGATATCAGCTTGAGAACGATTTACAATTCCGACCCAAGGTTTACGAAGCTGGTAGGCCCGCCCTTCAAGAACCTGTTAAGCGAGCAAATAGAGAGAAGAAAAGAGAGCATTATTGATTCATCAAGAACATGTTGCATGATTCAAAAGTAAGTCTAAAGAGACATGGTTTAGTTTCAGGATGATATGATACAGAAAGTAACAGAGCATGCTTTGATTTTTGTGTGTAATTTGCCTGCTAGTATGATCATAAATTGTAACACGCATGTACTTGAGAAAAGTGATGAAGTGAAAAGGAGGAGCGTTACTTCAACAGCGTTTGTTCCTTTGTCCATCAAATCAAGCTTTGTCAACACCCCAAATGTCCTTTCCCCTGGTCTTACGAGGAAAAATGTTATGAAAGAAAAATAAGCTGTTTATGTAAAGCACACAGATCATACTGACTGGACGGAGAAAGTCATACCCCGTGGATCAACTTCTCTGGAAAGCTTTATAGCATCTGATGTAGCTATATCTTGATTAGCAGGAGTAATTGCCAGAATGATGCAATTTGGCTTCATTTAAACAAAAATATAGATTTGTTAAAAGGAAGAAGCACTTCCCGATTAATCAATAGGATATTTGGATTCTGAAATGAAGTCAAGAGTGTCCCCTAGGCATTAGAGAATAATGGCATTCTAATGAATAGGAAACTGTAGGGCCAGTAGTAATCCAACAAATGAAGCTAATAACCATTGGACAGGGAATCAGTCTGCCGTTACCTTTGAAATATATGAACGAACCATGGTCTCGATGTCTCTAACAATGCCGTCAGGCTGTCCCTCTGTCATAAACATAGCAACTCTTACTTCCATATCCAACGAGTGCTGAAAGAACTTAATTACAAATCACTGATTAAACTATGTAAAAGTTGGGATAAAGCGCTACCTATAGCAACCTTTGTTAGACCGGGCAAATCTATTAGGCTCAGATTAACAACTGCATCCAGTAAGAGACAAACGGAAAAAATTCAAAAAGCGTGAATCATATGATTTCAAATGAATAAATACAATCGAAACATTTGAACACTGGCATGATTCTAGTACCATTGGGAGAGTAGATGGTGAGGTGAATAGGATTAGGAGAAACCTGTCTTCTTGTTCCTGTCATTTTATCAGTTTCCTCCTGAATCTCCTTGCGAACCATAGCTGAGTAAGGAAGCTGTTAGGAAAAAAACTATAGTGGAAATGATAGCAACCTGAAACATGCATCTCCTCCTAAAACACAGAACATTGAGCAAGTTTGTGTAACACAAAACTCTGAGCTGAAACTTCACTTGGAAAGGAAGTGTGACAAGTAGGCACAACTAAAGTACGTCCAATTGCATATTTTAGTATATCACAGGCAATCACAGCATATAACATATCAGGTAGATGAACGACTTACAGAAATCCGTGAAGCGCTTCTTAGGCTGATGAAGGAACACTGCATAATCATCAACCCCTGGTTCTGTCATGCACAATTGCAGTACCAAAGGCCTCCTTGTCACGATCCCTGCAGACAATGCAATGCACAAAACTGTAAGTAGCCAGAGACTACCAAGTAGCAAGAACATATATAAAAATGAAAAGATTCCGGAGACATTCCACGTGATTCCCCTGCTACAACATTTCCAGCCAAACAGTAAAGTTCAGATGGCTAGTTTGCTTTGCTCGGCCTTCGAGGAGAAAGGCAAGAAAAGTAAAGAAAGTGTCGAAGCTGTTGGTTACTGAGAAAAAAGAAAAGGAATCATGGCGGAAGGAAAATGACTCTAATAAGCCTAATCCTCCTTTCTCCACCACGCTCGAAGAAGATCACTAAGAAAGCGACCTTTTACATTCGTGTTAACTCTCCATAATTGAATTGAATTCTTTATTCGCATCATATATTCTCCTCGCGCTCGTTTCCCCGAGAATCGACAAAAAACCATCAGCAGAATTTCAAAATTAAAAAAAAAACAAAAAACAGAAAACCTGATCCCCTGGGAAGAAAATCTCGTCCGACGATGCTCTCCAACACCGACGACTTCCCTGAACTCTGGATTTTCCGAACAGAAAGAAATAAATGAACAAGAATCAGACTCCGACACATGGAGGAAAATGAAAAAAAATAAAAAAATAGAGGGAGAGGAAGAAAAACCTGGCCGCCGACGACGACGACGGTGGGGAGGGAGTCCCATAGAGAAGGGAGATGAGACAGAGAGGCGGCATCTCCGAAGAGAGTACAGGCGTTCTGTAGTTTATTAACGCGTCCGATCAGGCTGCTATCCATAGCGGGGGTAAGAGATGATGATTTGGAGGGAGCGGGAGTTGAGGAACTGGAGAGGAGAGTGAAGAAGAAGAAGAGGAGGAGAGTGGATAGGATGAAGAGTGGGGTGGAGAGAATGGAGAAGAAGAAGGAGAGAAATGAGAGAGTGAGGAGAGCTATTTTCGCTTCCCCTGTTTGTTCGGATGAAAGGTTTTGGTGCGGCTTCTTTTCGTGGTCAGGGTAGGTAGGTGGTGCAATTGCAGGCTCAGGCTCACTCGAATCTTGGTTAAATTCCTGAACTAGCTATTGGCTCAAGCCTTGAGCATCAAGCTCGAAAGGCAGTTCAGTTTGCGAGTTTGGAGACGACGACATGGTGGGGTCTTTCTCGTGACTCTTTTTTTGAATTTGAAATACTTCGGTTACCTTTTTATTATGCTGTTCCGATGCCACATTAATAAATTCCATTATCAGAGCCCGTGTTTTTTTCACTGTTCTGCGACCGGACATTCCTTCACACAGTAATCAGTAAAATTTAGGTATTTACCGATAATGTGAAAATTACTAGTAATACTTTCGAAAATTACTAGTAATTACTAGTAATCAATAATGAACTCACTCACAGTGTTTCAAGGACAGTGTTTATGCACTCATCATTATCTCTGAAGTGTGCTTCCAATACTTGCACATAAATCTACTCCTACTCATCACATCAAGGCACTTCAAACACTAATCCAGAGGTCTTTTAGTCGGCTTTGTAATGCGGACAGAAAAGATAAAAGAAGGTGAAATGACTTTGGTGGCGAATGTACATAGCGGCGAACGACTCGGTCTACTCTAATCAGGAGCTAAATAACTAATCACAAATAATGCTATGCAAGAAGCAAATTCTACCAAGAGCTTCAAAGTAGTTCGTCTATCCCTTATGCACAAACTACTACTCAAGCTTTTGTGCTCATTTATTCATCTAACTCTAGACATTTTGGCCTTCTATTCGATTTTTCTTATCTCGAGATTGGGTTTTTCGCTTGTCTCCTTCTTTTTTTCAACATTTTCAAGATTTTGTTCTTTTTCTCATTTTTTGAAATTCTACACACATCGATCTGATCAAGGGAGACTATATAATCCTACATTCTTCAAAACTTAGCAACTCTAACTCCTAGACTCAACCGAGTTACATGCCACTAATGTACACATGATCAAATGAAGGCTTGAAAGAAAGGGGATATGATATTATTTAGGGGGGTTATGAAAACGGATATTTGGCTATAATTGGGTTACCTAGGGAAAAATATAGGGACATGATGAATATTTTTACGGTGGAGCTTTTCCTAAGTGCCTCTATCATTTTAGCAAATTAGTGTCGAGTGAATTTCAGATAGATATCATGCAAGCGTCGGATTAACAACAACAGAGAAGACCACTCAAATGGATTTTTTCCAGAACAAATCTATTAATGAAGTAGATAATCTATACTACAAAATGGTCTTTTAGGCCTCACATTGTTTTGCTAGATGGTAATTCAGTAACATGCATGTCTAGTCACATCAAGTTGGAGAGTCCGTGCTACTTTAAACACATCAAAGTAAAAGAAAGAATCAATATACTTTGATCACATGCCTAAACTCCTATCAAATCTAGGATCACAAGTAAATCAACAATTCAAGTGCACAAATCACAGGGAAACTTTCTGAGCATGTCAAGTAATTGATTCAAAGATGGTTCCAACACGCTTGAGATTCAGACTAATATGCAAGATGAATGAATACCCATCAAAATTAGCTAACAAGAATCCTATGCAAACCCAACTCCAAACTTAGTTTATACAGTGTCCTCACTGAACGAAACGGAAAAGTTGCATATGAATACCGGGAAGCCATGAGCAAACCGAAGACGCAAGAAGCACGATCCATTGAAACTCGAACTCGGCGGCCAACTCACTCCTGAAACTCACTCAAACACACACACGCAAAAATGACTTCAAACATGACCGAATAACTAATTATTGTTAAATAACTGGCTATATGACTCCATAACTTGTTAACTTAAATTGTAATTAAATACTGTGAAAATAACTAATTACAACATAAATAAATAATTAATTACTTGTGAAAATAACTAGTTACAAAATAAAATAACTAATTACTTATGATTAATAACTAGTTTTATTTATAAACATAGTTGGTTATAAGGAAAATGTTTCAATATATCGAGGGTATCGATACCCTTTACATTATACTTTTTCATGTTTTGTGTTTAAAATTAAATTTTTGATTTGTAAGTTCGTTCTTAGGTTCAGGGTATATTGGTCGGAGGTCAGAATTTATTTTTCAGGTTTAAAATCTAAATTTTTTTAATTTTGATTAAAAGTTAGCATTTGTGATACAATTTAGAATTTGAGTTTATAATACAGTATTTGAGGATTATAATTTAGAATTTAGGGTGTCAAAATCTTTTTAGTGTTTAGGATTTACGTTTATATGGAATTTTCAGTATATAAAGTATTGTACTATCGGTACATCCAGGGTACCCTACACTTTTTTTTTTATAAAATTGTTTGGTTATTACTATCAATCATTCTCTCCAAATCAACTATTTTAACGAACTTGCGGGAGAAGTGAAATATGAACAAGGAAATAAGGAATACAATCTACTCTCATGTCCGGTAGCAGACACAAGTGTTGGATGCTGCGTAAATAAATGCAGACGGTGGCGCTCAGCAGTCAGCTCTTCTCTTCTTTCATCAACTACAAAACAGGTCGTCTACTGTCACTGCCTACTGCTGCAATCAAGAACAAAAAATTCAAGGCTATATAAGAACAACCCCGGCATCATCACATTCATCGTCACATTTCCACTTTCCATTAACAAAAAGTCAGCAAATTAGTCTTCCTCATCCAAAAGTCGTAGATGATTTTAGCTACCAATTTTGACCCGCCACAACCGAAACCCAGTTGCTTACCGATCATACATTCCGATGAGGGCGATGTCTATCTTTTCAGATAAATAGGTGAGTGAAAGCCACAATTTGCATCAAATCAACCTACCCACTATTCTCAAATGGAACAACTTCAACGCCGCCGGCTACCAAGCCTCATCCACTACAAATGGTGGATCCGAATAACCTACTACATCTTTTCCCTCCTCTGCGGACAATCTGCCGCCACTCTCCTCGGCCGCCTCTACTACGACAAGGGCGGCAACAGTAAATGGCTAGCTACTTTTGTCCAATCCGCCGGATTCCCACTTCTCTTCCCTCTGCTCTTCTTCCTCCCCTCGCTGCCGCCGCAGCATTCCGCCGTTAATTACAAACCGAAACCTCCGTTCCTCCTCTTTCCTTTAATCTACCTAGGGTTCGGCCTCCTCCTCACCGCCGACAACTTAATGTACTCATACGGCCTCCTTTACCTCCCAGTCTCAACTTACTCGCTCCTCTGCGCCACTCAGTTGGCTTTCAACGCCGTCTTCTCCTTCTTCATCAACAAGCAGAAATTCACCATGTTCATCCTCAACTCGCTGGTGCTCCTCACACTCTCCGCCTCCCTCCTCGCCGTCAATTCCGAATCCGATTCCGATTCGGGAGGACGGTCCTCCAAGTACGCAATCGGATTCCTCACCACCATCGGCGCCTCCGCCGGCTACTCCCTCTACCTTTCCCTACTCCAGCTCACCTTCGATCGATTGTCGAAGAAATCGGGAGCGATAGAGGGAAAGGATGCGGATCCGTTGTTCGCGGCGGTGGTGGAGATGCAGTTCTATCCGTCGGCGGTGGCCACGGCGGGATGTGTGGTGGGGTTATTCGCGAGCGGGGAGTGGAAGGGTTTGGAAGATGAGATGAAAGGTTACAGGCAGGGGAAAGCGGCGTACCTGTTGAATCTGATTTGGACCGCGATTGGGTGGCAGGTTTCGTCGTTGGGGCTTTTGGGGTTGGTTTACGAGGTGTCGTCGTTGTTTTCGAATGTGATTAGTACTCTGGCTCTGCCGGCGGTTCCGATTCTGGCGGTGGTGATTTTCGGCGATAAGATGGATGGGGTGAAGGCGGTGGCGATGGTGCTGGCCTTTTGGGGGTTTGTTTCTTATATTTATCAGCACTATTTAGATGATCGATCTAATGTGATTTCGGCGGAGGTGGTTGATGGTGGTGGTGGTGGTGGTGGTGGTGGTGATGGTGTGGAAGGTCAGAGAAGAGCTGATCAACGGGTGGAGATGTGTTAAAACTTAATTATAGAGGTTAGCTGGTTAAGAGTGTTTGTTATCTTGTCATATATGAAGTGTTTGTTATGTTTGAAATGGAAACTGGAAATATTATATTAGTTAAGTGAATGGATAGTCGTTTACAAATTATTGCCCTTACCACTTTAAATTTATTAGATTTTACAGAATTTATATAGGTACACAACTACTAAATTTTAATGATCAAACTTCATAAATTTTAACAAATATGTCATTATGTTAGATTTTATCCAAATTTTTTGATTATACGTGTCACATTTATTTAGTCAAAAATATTTATTGATTAGGAATTTTATTAAATTTAAAATAATTTTTTTTAAACTCAAAATGATTAAAAATTCAAAATTCAAAATTAATCAAACTAATAAATAAAGCAGACAACTCCACCAAAAAAAATTTAAAATTTAGTGAAATTACGGTCAGCAAATAATCCTATCATGTAGACCGATAAGTTTATGTAATTTATACAATCAACATATTTTAGATGATGAAACTAAACGAACACCCATATTAAACATATTTTGGATGAAGAAACTAAATGAATTGGTGTGTTTGTTAAAACTGTCAATGTTTAAGGGGTTTGATCGGTTAAAATTTTATAGATGGATGGCGAGGTAAATTTTGCATAATATATGAGTGCAAATATGTATTTTCCTGTTAGTAATGTTGGGTGTTACTTATTTGTTAGTTGATTTACAATGCACGTTTATTCACCTATCAATAATATAAAATATTTGAAACACTATATTTTACAATCATAAACCTGACTTAATTATATTTAATATGGTTTTTACACTAAGCCCAACCGGGCTTTCCATACATTATTTTAAAATTAATTTATATACAATATATTTGCAATATTTCATTAATTAATGTATTAACGTATTCTTAATTCGGGTTGGGTTGGGTCGGAGTAACCCAAATCTCAGTATTATATAAACCAAATTTTAACTCAATCATATTTAATTCGAGTTTCTGAATTATTTAAAATTCGATTGACTAAATTAGACTATGTCCAAACAAAAACTGACCAAATTTTCATATCAAAATTATTCCCATATTCACAACATAAATTATTTTATATAACCGAGTAATCTAATTGAGAAGACAGGTTACCAATAGAAAAAATTAAAGCAAGCAAATGAAATTGAAAATAACTAAATTAGTGAAAAGAAATTATTTATGTTAAAAACTAATTAAAACTCTTTAAAGCTAATCATAAAAAAATCCTTCATATTAACATATTAACAAAGTATTTGGTTGATCTAAATGAACTAAACGATGGGATAGTTATAATCAAAGCTCATAATTAATAAATAGCATCGTGTCATGACTTTTTATCAAGATTTTGAAAATGGGATTGGAAATTGATTGGTGAGGGTAGGGGTTAAGGATTTGATGGTTTGATTGGGGTCCGATTGTTTTTTAAAATTGTGTTGGATCGTTTTAATTATTAAATAAATATTGTTAATGTGGATTGGTTTTTTTAATTGAGCCGGATCAAACCGGTAGTATAGAAAGTTCAATATCATAATCTAACATGTAAAATAATGAACTATTTTTTGAATGATTTCAAATTATATAATGATTTGAAGTTTTTATTAATTAAATAATAAAAATCTAATGTATAACTTATTTAATTTATAGTAATATACTACTTTTTTAGTGTTAATTAGTTGTTATAACATTTATTATTATTAACTATACATATAACTAGTTTTTTTAAAAATATAACTAGTTCTTAAAAAAATATTATTGACTATACATATAACTAGTTCTTAAACAGATATAATTGATTATAAAAAAAGATAATTAGTTATAATTTTAAATAATTTGTTATAATGCGAAATAATTAGTTCTAAACCACTCGGGTTCTAAACGTATTAATTGGAAAAGTATACATGTCGTTGCTGTTAACATTTTATAAGTTCAAGACTGTGACGTTAGTTCACAAAAACTCAAGTATAATTGTGCAATTTTCATAAATATGGGACCATGTGAAATATTTTCCAGATCATCTTCTTCGCGCACACCGGTTGGAAGGCTCCGTCCAACTTCTGCCGCCGCCGTCATATAACTCAAATCGACGGCTACTCCAGCCGCCGCCCACGTCACTGAAGAGGAACACCATGCTTCGGCCACTGTGCCTTGCCTCCAATCGTTTGATTATCCCTTCGATATGGTGCTCCAATGTTCATATAGCAATCGATTTCAACGATCTCGACTATGATTTGCACAATCGATTCAGCCGCCTTACCAAGTTCCGCAACAAAACGCAAAAATCACTCGTCGAGCTGTGTGGGAGCAGCAGCTCGTTCTTCAATCGACGACAACGCGACTGCGGAAGAGCCGCAGCGGCAATGTGATTAACTGATTTCCAATTTGAAAATGAATCAAAAATAAAACCACCTGAAATAGCCCTCCGGTCATAAATCCTGGATCCTGAAAGTATATTTGCTTGGATTTAAAACTGTTCTCGCTTTTCAGTTACGTGACAACGCAATCGAAATGTTTTTAATCCTATATCGCGTTGTTTATATATGAAATTTGTTGAAGTCCATTTTTTCAGCGGAGTTATGCCTAAATATCTGATATTTCTGATTAGATTCTGTTTACTAATATTAAAAAGGGTCTAAATTTATAAGGTCTATATATATCTAGGCTCCATATATTTATTTTTCGAAAGAGACTACTTATATAATTAAAGATTTTGGTCAAAGATGTTCATCCCATCAAACAAACCTTTAGGAAGACTACCACCCATAACGGATAAAGGACGGCGGTCAAAAGAGTTAGCATATGTTAACACAATCGTGTTACCAGTCAACCTAAATAAAGAAAATCTTGAACGGAGGCTTACATCCTAGGCGCTAAGAACAACCCGACTACGAAAGCAAGAAAAAAGTAAATGTTCAAAGCAAAAGAAACATCCAATATCAAGAAAGTAGTAAATGATAGGTGGGGCCTGAGTTGGGGACATCCAAAACATCAAACACTCGAAGAGGCCGATACCTCGAGTGAGTTCTTGCCAACGAATCACTCCTCGTGGCATGACCTGTTGGCCATGTCTGTCGTTGCCAGTTCTTTGGGTGTTCCTAAGAAAAACCTTCGAACGATGCCGCCTATTCTTCCTCGCCCAGCCGCAACGCCTCCAATCTTTGTTCCACAACATACTCTCATCCTGGCAAAACTATCTCCATCGCCGATTTTCTGCTGAGAGAAGGAAGCAAAGCCCTAGCCGTCTTAATTTTGATTAAAAATACCAAACTGGTTTTGTGGCCATGCAAGATAGAACACGTTGCTAAGTTTGTTGTCCAACGTCGGACCCGAGTGGGAAGGAGAGTGCATAACGACCCATACCCATTACCAATTGTGTTGCCTGAGGTCGAACCCGACAAAGGTTGTTTTGATGACGTTCATGACACATGTGGTTTTGATGGTGACACTGAGTTTAAGGATCAAACTTATGTGGCATCTGCGGACTCTCAACATTCTAGTTACAAGGACTCATCCAAATTTGATTACGAATGTGATGACAAGGTAGATGGAGAGGATGACTTTCCATTTAATGGTGAACTTTATTATGACCCAAACTATGACCACATCAAATTGATTTTCGTGGAGAAGATGCATTTCTTTGGAGGCAACCAATTCAAGGAAGCAGTTGCTAATCAAGCTGTCGCCGTTGGTGCAAGCATAAGGTGGAAAAGGAGAAACGCATTTAGCAAGGAAGTTGTTTGTGACTTTGAGGAGTGCAACTGGCGTGTGTATGCGAGTTGGTTTGGTCATAATGCGACATTTATGATCAAAGTTGTTGGGGAACCACATTCCTGCCCCCGTACGTTCGAAGCGCTACTGCTAAGTGGATAGCTAAGTGTTACCTTACAAGTTTTAAGCTCAATCCAGACATGGATACAACACGGTTGGTAGCAGAAATTAAGTCCACTCAGGGACTTGAGGTGATAGTTCGTGTTTGTAACAACGCAAGGAAATAAGCCAAGAAACTGATAGACGGGACAATGAATGGTGAATATGCTACACATAGAAATTATGTTTTACCGCTTAAAAAATCTAATCCATAGGGCAGATTTGTTCTAGAAGTGGTGCCAATGTTAGGTGAGGAATATGTGTTATTTCAGAGGATATATGTTGGTTTCTCCTACCTCCGTAAGGGGTTTTTAGAGGGATGTAGGAGGATGATTGGTTTTGATTGATGTTAGTAAGCGCAATAGGGAAAGATGTGAACAATGAAATGTTCCTTATTGCATGGGTTGTTGTGGAAGGTGAAAACAAAGAATCTTGGTGTTAGTTTATAACATTATTGTCTGAAGAGCTTGGAAAGCCTTATGGAACTGTGTCTACTCGTGCAAGGAGTTAGAGTTTAAGATTCATTTAGCTAAACTCAACCTTATTCAAGACTCAGGTGACAATCCCTTATGCCATACTGACTTCATAAATGTGGACCCCACTAAATTTTCATATGCATTTGTGTCGAGAGTCCCAAAGAGTGACTCCATAGAGAGTAATATTTGTGAAACATTTAACGGTTGATTCATGAAGTGGAGGGGTCTTAGGATCATAAACATGTTAGAGGGTATCCGTACGTACATGATGAAACGTATGGTCACTAAAGTGAAACTATTTCAGACTACAAAAGAAAGGGTAATTTGTCCTAGAGTAGTAGCCGAAATCGAGAAAGGAAAGTTAGTTGCTAGACACTGTATTGTTAGGTTGTCCCTGGAACTGGTTTGTGAATGTGAGATTGGTGATTTTGGGTACGTCGTTGACATTGGAAAGAAGACTTGTACGTGTGGTTACTGGGACCTGTCTGGTATCCCATGTGTTCATGCTATAGCTTGTGCATTTCTGAGGAAAGATGTACAACACTACACCACATAGCATTTTACCTTAGACTATGCGAAAAAAGGCTTATGGCTACGGTGGGATTCCGACCTTACCTAGGAAAAAGTGTGAGAGGAAGCTCAAGGATATGTTATTCATCCATCGGTTATGAAGATCCTTCCTGGAAAACCTAAGAAATCACGTCGTAAGAAAGCACAAGAACTCGAGGTCAGACCTCCCAAGAGTGTAGTTGGAACAATGATTGGTAGGAGAGGAATTCAGATGCATTTCATGTCTTGTAGAAATCGGGGACACACCACAAGGAACTGCTCTTACCGAAAAAGGGAATGGGGGATGACCACCAAGAAGGAAACGGAGAGGAAACTGCTCAACAAGCTGATGGTCCAGCTGAACCACAAGTTGAATAGGTTGAACGAGGTGGGGTAACAAGGAGGTGAACCAGAGAAAGGGAACGAAAGTTTCAAAGCAGGCCTGTTAAAACGACTGTAACTTGTGGGAAGTGTTCCACTATTGGACACAATGCTCGTTGTTGCCATGTTGAACTTGGAATTCAGGTATGTAGAATCTGTTAGCAATGTTACATTAGGGAAAACTTCAAATATTGAAAAGTTGTAACGTATGTGATTATGTTTAATAGGCTCGAGTGGCTCCGGAGACGAGGACCCAAGTAGGTAGTCATGCAGGGACATGAAACATTTGTCAACCCAGCCACATGTAACTCTTACCACAGACATGGGAATGCAGCAATCAGGAGCCAAGAAGCGAACTTAGCGAGGTGGAGGAGTCGCAACATGTTGTAATGGCCACTGTCTCAAAATGTTCTTTTGTAATGTGATGTAACTGCCTTATTTTGGGGAAAGTAGTAGTTTGGTATTAAGAATGGAACATGTAGTAGTGTTTTGTTGCCAAAAGATGGATATTACTTATAGGCAGTATGAATGTTCTTAAGAATGATTGTGGTATGTATGGATGTTTAAGTTCTTTATGGTACTTGAACTAGTTAAGAATGTCTATTGCAAGTTAGTTCAAGTTACGAAAGTTGGTTCCATGTATGGAAGCCATTTCTGGTTGTATGTAAGCATGCCATAACCCATAACCACAATAAATTAACCATAACCGTTAAAACCATTGCCTGACATAAGACATCACAAAACCTGCTTCCACGAGACACCTATTCAGTTTGTGGAAGCACATCACAAGACCTACAAATAACGAAAGCATCCTATGACAAGCAGTACAACTACCATCCACATACTACCAAGCAAAAGGATGTTGTTTTTGATTTGATTGTCCACATATTTGATATTGTTTCGAATAACCCTGATTTCATGTAACAATGCCTCGAGTTGATGAGGAGACACTGCATCTTGAACCTGCCTGGAACTTCCGTCGACGTCAACTAGCTCCAGCTTCGGGATCTTTGAACAGTCATACTCCCACATGAAGAACCCACAATCACCAGTCCTCCAGTTGGACATCTGAAGAACTCCCGACCTCTATTCTTCTCTGTCGCAGCAATCTTGAGCACCGCCTGACAGTCATGTGCACACCTAATTGAACTAGACCCAATTTCAAATAACCCACCAGATGCAACTCCTGACTTCAGACGATAATGGGGAGAAGGCAATAAGATTCAATTTCAGTTAGGGTTTTAAGGAAATGATAAGATAAAATAGAAAGTGAGAAAGCTTTAATATAGTTAACACAAAAGGTCCAGATTAATAGGAAATTTTTATTTCCTCACTTATCTAAATAATTACATAGTCACAAATTTCTTTCAATTCAACGATCTATGTGGTATAGAAAAGGGTCGGATTAGCTGAGTCATCTCACACCGTCTGCTCCACATGTGCGTCAAACGAGCAAAAACTAATGACGAGACATTTTATATTCAAAACTAGATAGATCGTAACGTAAAAACTATATCGATATGTGAGGACAATTTTGGCATATAAATCATGAAATTTTAATTTTTTTTACCTTTTCCCTTGTAACTACGTACAATATTTTGGTAATAAAAGAAGTAAGCAACATTGAAAAGCGTAATAACAATGCAGAAAACCAAACGAAAATATCACATAAACGAAAACAAATCACACTTATCAATTTTCTCACAGAGGACAGAACATAAACACAGAACCAACAATATATATAATCTCCATGATCCCCCCTGAAGTACTCATCTGGTCTCCAATGAAAAAACATATATACTAATTATGCAACATATTATAATCTTCATGATCCTCTAAGCTCGTGGTCTTCTACCTCATTTTAATAATTGTTTAAAAATTTGGGATGAAAATGCTCTTCGTTAGTAAAAATAATAAGTGTATATTTGTTGCTTTAGTCTCAGAGTCAATGGTGACATATACGTTAACTCCATCCAGATCCCGACCCACAACTCTTAGGCTAGGAATGTTTGTTCTCGAATACGTAGTATAATACTTAGCATACTACTTAGTATTACATTTTGTACAAAGTCATACAAATGTGCATAAACTTCTGTACAGGTTTGTGTAACTTATACACATTTGTATGATTCGTATAACTCTCAATACAAAATTATACAGCTAGTCATCAAAATTATTTTTTTCATAAACGTAAAGCCTACAACGATTATTATGTGAGTGAAGTAATTGTCATCAACAACGAATTTGGAGATCAAAGATGATGATTTTGTCACCAAAAACTGTGTCTGACGATCGAAGATGGCTGACTTCTAATCCAATAAAAATATTTATAACAACATAATCATATTACCTTTGAATCGAATCCAAAAAATCCTCTAACTCCAGACTCATTTAGACCAAGAAATATTTTAATACTACCAGATAGTGTATATTTTATATTATATTTTATTTTTTATAATAAAAGAAGTAAGCAACATTGAAAAGCGTTAATATCAATGCAGAAAACCAAAAGAAAATATCACACAAACGAAAACAAATCACACTTATATTTTCCAACAAAAAAATCACAACCAGAAGAGAGCACAGAAGACAGAACCAACAATATATATAATCTCCATGATCCTCTGAGCTCATGATCTGTCATCTGCACTTGAGTTCTTCAAGTTAAACATACTAATTACGCAACATATTAATGAAAGAAAGAACAATGGCAGTCAACCGGAAGAACACCGCGTTCTCCTTGCTCAAAGGAGAAACCACGCCTCTCTTCTCATCACTAAACCCATCCTCACACGTAACCGACGAATCCATGGCCGCGCTGGCCTCGACATTCGCCTTGTAGTAGTCACCGTACTCCAGCACATCCTTCTTTGCGTCTATCAAGGCCGCTTTCGCGTCAGAGTAAAGCTCCAAGCAATCCTGTAGAGCGCGCTTCTGGTAACCATCCATGCTCCTCGTCCTCGTCCTTGGGGCTGACAGTAACTGGGAGATCCGGCCTTTGATGTTTGTGGCGTTAACGACCGTGAGATTGATCGTGAGGCCCACCAGCTGCTCAAGGGTAGTCACGTTGTGGATGTTGGTGATGGTATCATCATCCTCGATGCATTGGACGCAGAAGTTGTAGGTGAAGTTGGGATCCGAGTTTGCTGCTTCTTTACAGTGACGGCGAACGAAGTTATTGGTACACGCCATTGATGAGGAGGAAATTAGCAGAGCCGTCGTTAGTACTGTGAGAGTAATTAGTAATGTTTGAAGTTTCATCGTCTTGGTTGTGTTCGATATGGGTGTGATTTTGGTCTGTTCTAGATGCTGATGAGCGCTTGATAATTTATATAGGGGGGCCTCTCTACAAAAGAAGTTTACGAGTTTACTACACAGCTTGGTATATTCTTGGGGGAGATGAATGATTGATGATGGAGAAAGGTGGGTGTGGATGGAGGAATGGGAGAATGAGGAAAGTACAGCATCACCCATATGCGTTGTGTTTGTGCAGTGATGTGATTTCTTCGGCATCTTTGGGAAGATGGGTCGATACAAAACTGATCCCGAAAGTTGTTTACTTGTTTGTCCAACAAAAAGAAGGAACAAACTTCTGCCTACCATGCAATTCTTTCGTATAACAAGCGAAGCATTCTTCGCCTTCCTAGCCCACACCATTGTTTTCACGTTCGAAACCGCGCAAAAAGACAGAATATCTTCCCATTTCTCATTGCCACCGTTGAGAAAATGAAATGATGATATTTCTTTCTATTACGGGACAAGTCTCACAATAGCGTCTCCTCCTTTTTTAGATGTTTATTTCCGAGATAAAACCTCGAATCTTGTGCATCTCCTTCTATTACTCGTTAACTCTACAAAAGAAATTATTTCCAGTATCTATGAGGGCCGCACTACCAATTTATGGTACGCTGTGTGGCTCGATAGTCGTGTCCGTGTGGGTGATAAGTTCGGTCCCAAAATTATCTTTTAGAATCGTCGCTGGACTTCGTTCTAGACTCGAACAACTGACATCTGTAGGGGTTTGCCTCGTTTTTACACCCAACACCCCCCATATCTTTTAGAATTGTTGCTTCAAGTTAGATTTGGGGTAGGCTGTTGGTCTTTTTGGAGGATTTCTGTTACGACAATTCCTCTTGCAGTCGGCCGTGTTCTCCTTACTTCAGCAGTCGGCTGCTCCACTGCTCCTGTAGCAGCTTTTCTCAGAGGGGTTGTTACTGGTAGACCCAACCGGTAACACTATAGGTCTGATTATCAGCGATGCCTTCGATGTTGTTTTGTAGGGAGTAGGACGAACGTATCCAGGACTCCTTGATCTTTATGTCTTGGAGCTCCTGGTCGTCTGTGATGTGTGCGCCTGGTGTTTTCGAGATGGTGTTTGGCAGGTTGACATTGAAGGGGACGTCGAGATTGTCCTCTCCCGGCTTTCAAAGAAGATGACACGATGTGTTGCTGGTGGGGCTATGGTTGCCGACATCCTTTCCTTTCTGACAGTTTGCCCTCGCTTTCAGGTCCAGGTGGTTCGCCGTGACACAAACAGAGCTTTTCATAAAGTGGCCTGCCATACTTTTTCAAATCTCTTGGATCGTGTGGAGACAGATCTCACGGCTAAAGGCTGATGCTTAACTTTGCTTGTTTCTTGCTATCTTGTTCCTCATTTCCTAGAGCTACCTATGAAAAAAAAACTAATATCTTGTTCCTCCTTTCTTAGGGCTATCTATAACAAACTCTGTCAACAATTTCTAATCTGGAATCCAAATTTCTAACCATGATTTCAGTCTTAGTTCTACGCGAGTCTAGATAGTCACTCAGTGTTACCATTAACCCCGTCAGATGTTTGTTTTCCCTATTGTCTGTGTATTTTAGTCATAGGTACTGAAGCTGACGGCGGAGAGGGACCTGGTTGAAGTTTTAATATCATCTGATATGTGTTTTTGCTGTATTTAGAACTTGGGAGTTTATCTCATCTTTTGTTGTTTTGTGATTTGGGATCTGGTATCCTTGTCTTTTAGAATTTAAAAGAGTTATTAAAGGTTTCATGTTCAGTGTTTAATGCGTTTTTTATGCATTTGTTATTAGTCGTGTGTCGATTTTGGTTCAGATTGAAACCCGAGTAGGATTACTTGGTTGAAACAGTGGTTCGACCAGGTCTTGTAAGGTGGGTTTCACAATTTTCATCCTAGTTTTCTTATTTCCTTTCATTTTGTTGTTCTATTTCACTATCTAGTCTAGTACAAACCTTTCCAAATTGTGATTTGATTGACCAGCAAACCAATATTGAGTAGTGAAGGCCAAATAGACCCGTGAGAATTCGACCCTGAGGTATCTTAGATTTGTTGATTGTTGGGACCTGAAAAACCCCTTCAATCACCTACGAATCGTCCCAATATCCCTTTCACCGTCTACCGTCGTCAATGGTGCATCAATCTAACAACCGATCGAGTTTTGGATCTGTCATTATGAATCAAACCCCAAGTTTCCCCAACAACAAATTCGTCGACAATGTAATGCATAAGTCCATAGTAGAAAATAATAATACAAAGTGAAATCGTAAGTTTAGAATAAGTTCTATACCTTTTTATTTTTAGGCCATTATTCCATTAACTTATCCTCTGATCCGTTTATTTTTCGCGTCCTTTGAAAGCTCTTCCTTGAAATCCCCCTTCCATCTTTGAACTTGTTCGTCACATCTGCATCCAGATTCATTTTCCCTTTTTCCAAGATCCAAACAATGTAAATATTCAATGTGCTTGTTTTTTAAAGAAAAAACTTTAAACTGTCACAAAATTTGGATATATATAGAGAAATAAAACGTTATTTTCGAATTGAATTTTTTGTCACGAGATATCGACTTTTTCGCTAAAAATGCCATGTCGTTAATTTCCGCTGGATGGTGTTAACCGATTTTGAAACAGCACCGTCACATCAAGCGTTGACCGATGACATAAAATTTCTAACTTTTTTTATTTTTCTCGTCGGGAGCTGATCTAAGTCAATCTATAACCTAATATATGTTTGCTTTTTTTTTTCTGTCGAAAACTATCAATGACAAAAAGTAAAAATAAAATAAGTTATATACTCTCATTTAAAGTGATTGAAGAGACCATGTGGGTTGTGGCCTTCCTTATTAGTATCAATGGGCAAGCCGTCATAATCAAATAGATGGCAGAGGGAAAAGCAGAAGACGAAGAAGAATTTTGCAGTTGTCATTTGTCAATAGTATCTCCATTGGTTTCTTTTCCCAACAAGGTGAGAAGATCAACACGATCATTGCTGCTGCTGGAGATCGCCGCCGACTCAAAGTCGGAGGCATACTGAAGAGATTGACGATTTCAATGGTAGATCAGACGAAGTAAACCATGCTGATGAGTTGTAAATAATCTGGCAATGATAATCTATTCGACTAATCGATGAACTTTTTTATTATTAAATAAAATGATTAAACAAGATAAATAAAGTTATGTTTCGCTAAAATTCAAATATGGGGTATCAGTTATAAATTTAAATATAATTAATATGTTAAAATTAATTAAACGCCTAATCATCGTTTTACAGTACGCCATGTAGAGTGTACTGGTACACCCTAATACAACAGTTTGAGCACCATAAAAGATAATTAAAATTTCATCGACTTAACTAACTCTTTTTTCAAAAAAGAAAATAAAAGCTCCATAACTCTTCGTGGCTTAAAAGTCTTTTGTCTTCTTATCAATCATTAAGCATGTTTTTCATTTTCTTAAATAGTATAATTGATTTTTTTATTACCACTTGTAAATTCTTGTCAATTCCAGTTTAAATTTTTGGTTTCGCTCCTGTTGTAGAATGTGATTAATAGATTTGTTTGAGAACAAGCAAATACTTAAATGTGGAGGATTTAAAGTTCTTGATTATTAGCGCATTCATTTCCTTTTTAAACAATATGTTTGAGAGTTTGGATGTCGCAATTTGATCGAATTTATGATATTTGTGCATATTTTGTTTCCTCTTGACCCCTTGGGGCGTTTTATGTTATTTTTCATATTTTTTGTGCATTTTAGGTATCATACGACGTCTCTGAATGAATTAAAGCATGAAGTGAAAGTTGGAACAACTTAAAACGGCCGACTTGATAAAAAAATGTTACACTTTAGTATTTTGGTCATAACTCCTTGCTCAGAAGGACGATTAACGCAAGGTCGAAAGCATTGAAAAGGTAGTTTGATAGTCTACAACTTTGATGTTGATGTTATGATCAAATTTCGTATATTTATGACTTGTTCTTCCTCATAATGCCCACGACGGAGAAGAGTAGAAGAAAGGGCACGACCATATTCCTTAAGAACACGACATGTCCTTTAAGAACATGTCATGCTTTTTCTTCATATGAAATTTTCCAGTTTTTCCCTACTCCAACTTGGCCCAGAAGTATATATATGCCTCTGAGACCCCTTTGGACGAGATATAATTCATTAGAAACATATTTTCGAGCTCTTAGAGAGAGTAAGAGTTACTGAGAGAGGATTGAAGCGAGAGGATCAATCAAGATTGGTGAAAGGCGAATCATCAAGTCAAAGATTGGGATTTTCATGAAGAGCATGTCGTTTTCTCCGAATTTTCTTCTCTTCTCTTGTGATTTTTTTTGAAACTATGAGTAGCTAAACCTTTCGTATTGTTTAAATTAGATGAAACTTAGTCTAGATTTTGTATGGGTGACGAGGTTTTAACCCTATGATTATGTTATTCATTAGTTAATTCTAGTGGGTATTTGGTAGTTGGGTAAAATCATATACGTCAACAAGTTGAGACGAGGATGTTAGGTTGAAACCTACACCATATCAATGAGTCACAGTTAATTCTGATGGCTCATTCTTACTATCAACCTAGTAGCAGGCAGTTGGGGGCATACATCATCCGCCTGGTTTTGGCGGCTTGGACATCGGAGGGTTGCCATACAGATGGATTGGACCGCCAATATTGTTCGTTCTAAAATTGACAGAGGAGTCGTCGAATCAGTACGCTAGCCACGTGCTTCACTTTCACAACTTCCTTTGGCGGGGCAGAGTTTTTACCCTTCATGTGTATCAATAGGAAATTTTTCGGACCTACAATTTGGCTCATAGAGATTGGACTATCCCCAAAGGAGTTCTATAACATGCTCATTGCTGCACGCTTTCTGGAACGATGATGAAAACGAAAAAAATGATGAAAGCTAAACTTTTATGGTTTTTAAGATTTTTTTACAAGAGAATGTAAGATAATAAAATAATTAAACTTAATTTGTTTTTTCTTCTTCCTCTCTTTTGCGTGTACATTATTAGCCTTTTATAGGCTTGATTTCCCTACATTAATCAATTCAACAAACTAAAAGATAAAATTTAACTAACTAATATATCTAATAGATGATAATAAATGATCCTAAACTAATGAATCAAGCCTACGACAACAAATAATAATAACTAATGATGATATTCGGATCAAAATAACTAATCTAATTATTTGAAAATATTCAAAAAGTAGGCTCATAACATACGATTCCTCTCCGAAAAATACTTATCCTCAAAGTTCGAAATCCATCTTGAGATCATCCGTTGTCAAACACGAACTTCACAAACTTTCCATGAATCAAAATTCTATGAGACGTTTCAAAACAAACACATCTTTCTTGAAGTCTTCATTCTCTTCACGTATCACTATCTCTTCTCTGAATACCTGGACACATTGACCAAATGTGCAACCTCTTAAAAGAGATTGCAGTGGCTTCTTCAATTGGAGATGTTGTTATGTATTCAGGAGATATTTCAATTGTGATGTGCATCTCCACCATGTTGTCAGGAACGGCTGTAGTTGATGTTTTTTCAACATTCCAAGAGGCCAACAAATCACTGTTATCTACAGCATCTATAACATCGACATCAAAGGTGCAATTGTCCATCACATGGCTCGAAACCACAACTGAGCCTCTCCTTACAGCCAAATTGATGTAATAAGAACGCTGTCCTCTTCGATAGCACGATAGAATTCAAAATACTGCTCAGCCTGGAAAATCCAAGTAATCGGATCATCATCTCGAAAAACCCCGGGAAATATGATTTGAATCGAGATTGCATCCCCACTTTTAACTCCTCCCATATAATTCTCCACCAAATAGTTTCTTGAAATCGCGAACCCACAACTATGTTTCAACTTCCAAATATATTTGTGCCATAAACAACTTGTAAAAATCTTCAGACATGTTGTAAAATGCAAAATACCACTCACAACTATAAATCCATTGAGTCAGGATTATTAGTTCCATCGTACCTTAAAAAGCGTGGTTTTCCCAATAGATCGATCGGCTCTTATACCACTTCTAACATGTTCATTACGACACGCTTTCTGGATTGATGATGAAGACTATAAAGATAATAAAAACTAACTTTTTAGGATTTTTGAGATTTTTTTACAAAAGAATGTAAAATAATTAAAAGATAACAAAATAATTAAACTTGATTTATTGTTTCTTCTTCCTCTCTTCTGTATGTACAGTAGCCTTTTATGGGCTTTGTTTGGAGAATGAGCTTTTCTCTCATTGAAAACCTCATATGAAACCATATGAAAGTAGCAATGATTTAAAAACGGTATCGTACCGATTGGTTTAACTACATACCGGTCAATTGAGCAGTACAGTACAACCAGGTATGTTAAAAATGGTGTTTTGTTTGATTTTTTCATTTGAACCGGATTCTACGGTCAAACCAATTGGCTTTTACCAAACCGCGGTTTGTTCCCATGAGAAACAAAGCTGTCGTTTGGCTTCGCCCGAAGGAGGGGATTACGGATTTTCAAGATCTATCCACCTGGGATTCTCCTTCTATTCCAAACCCCTCTTGTTCGACCTAAATTAGCATTCTGTCCAAATGCACCCTTGCGGCCAGTGTTGTTCGAGGATCAAAATTTGGAAAACCTATTGTGGAGCTTTGAAACTGAGAAGAACTGAGTTATTGAGGAGCTTAGCTTCGAAACAAATTGCTAGTTATCTTGATGCAGTGAGTTTACGATCCGGATCAAAGAAGAGTTAACTTTGAGTTTTTTTCCTAATTTAAATAGGTTTTAGTCATTTTCCTTACCCAATAGGTCTTAATTAAATAATTAGTATTTAATTTTTTTTTTATCCTAATAGATTTAGACTTTTTTTACTTTTCTTTATCCTAGTAGATTTTAACTAAAAAACTAGTATTTAAAGACATCACTGGTAGTAGTCATGTTTTTAACTCAGAATTGGCGCGGGTTTGGTGAAAGGGATTTCTTGCAATCCCAACTTTAACTTTATGTATAGCCGGTATAACCCGATTTTATTACTAATTCATCAGGTACGGCATTTTATTATTATTTATTTTTTAGTTTTATTTAATATTACAAGTGGTTGAACCAAAATGAACCACAATTGAACCATCAAACTTCATACCACTAGACTTTCCGGTATAGTACCCGGTACGATACTGAGAACATTGGAAAATAGACACGAAACTTACGAACAAACATGTTCAACTTTTAAGCATGGGCATGATATGGGATTGGGAGCAAGTAAAGATTGGTTTTCCTGCTTATGCTCACTCCAAACGCCTCCGTCATGTCGAGTTCTTCATACGGCCTACTCTCTGGAAGTTGCCAATCAAAATGGTACAACAAATTAGCCAGTACGAGTTCTATAGTAGCCATACCATACGCGATCCCAGGACAGATTCTTCTTCCAGCGCCAAAAGGAATAAATTCGAAATTCAATCCCTTATAGTCAACGTCGTTATCAAGGAACCTTTCGGGGTAAAACGTGTTTGGTTGCGTCCAGCATTTAGGATCACGTCCAATTGCCCAAGCATTGATGATCACTTTAGTGTTGGCCTGTACGATATATCCATCGATCTCACACCCCTCTGTGTTTTCCCTGGGAAGCAGTACTGCGATTGGCGGATGTAATCTCAAGGCTTCTTTGATTACCAGCTTCAAATACTTCAGCTTGCCAATGTTCGCTTCTTCGAATAGATTCTTGCTCTCGTTAAAAAGATGTGGGAACTGTCGAACCTCTTCTTGCGCCTTTTTAAGAACGCGGGGATTTCGTAGCATTTCAGACATTGCCCATTCGATAACTGAACTTGTACTTTCACTCCCACCCGCAAACACATCCTGCAGCATCTTAAATGAAGATGAGTCAGATAATTAAACGATGGTATCAAAATCATAAACTAAAAGAGGTAAATTATAAGGAATTTATACGAAGATTATGGCTTTAATGTTGTCGTCGGTTAAAGGGAATTCGAGCCCCCCATTCTCCTTCTGGACCTTGAGTAGGATATCCACAAGATCACCTCTTTCCTCCACCTCAGCATGTCCACGTTGTCGTAGTTTATGTTCATTGATGATGTCATCAAGGATCCTGTCAAATCCTCGGCTAATCTTCTCCAGCCTCGACCTGAGACCGAATAACACGTGGAGCCACGTCATGGAAGGGAACATATCCTCCACGCTGAAACCTCCAGCCAACTCCAGACTGTATTTGAGGAGACTCATGAACTCCTCTGCCTCCCCGTACTTCTCGCCAAACGCTGACCTGGCTATCACACTTGACGTGTAGATCCTCGACTCCTTGCTCAAGTCGACATTAACACCAGAGGCCGCCATGGATGATATCCTTTCGATGTAACTGGAGACCTCCTCTTCGCGAATGCTGCAAAAGGATTGTACCTGGATAAACAACATGATTCAGAATGATTGTATGCACCGGACCGGATTATATAAAAATTATCCTACGTATAACAAATATAAAGAAAATTGTATAATTTCCGAAAGTGGGCTGCACTTTGACACATGGAGGCCCGTATATCCGCCACTATGTACCTGCTTCAAGCTGAGCAGCTCCACTGTGCATATCTTCTTCAGCTGCCGCCAGTACGGACCGTAGGGCGCCAGCGCCACGTCTGTCGAGTCGTAGGCCAAGACGGTCCCGGCGAGCAGGATCGGCCTGTTGGAGAAATTGATGTCGTGGGTCTTCATCACTTCTTTTGCGGACTTGGCGGAGGAAACGACGACGTTTCGAGTCTCCCCCAGCTGGAGGAACATGAGATCGGGCCCGTAACTTTTGGCTAGATCACGGAGGCGGTGGTGGGTTTGGGATCCAACAGCTAATTGGAGCATGTGGCCTATCACCGGCAGCTTCCACGGCGGGGCCGGCGGAAGGTTGCTTTTGGACGATGTCGTCTTGATCTTCCATACTACTATTAAGATGGCGGAGAAGAAGAGAAATATTGGTGGCAGTGGGAATCGAAAGAGATGTTGTTCATCCATTTCCTTGTTTCTTGTGCCGGAGCAGACTTTCGATCTCGGTCTATGAAATTGGGATTCATGGAGCAAGCAACCTTGTGATAAACAACGAAGGTATTTATACACCGATTCAACACTCAACTGTACCTTTTCCTTTCCATTTTTTTTAACCATTGGCCGACATTGTTGAACTATGATGAACTTATGAGTTAACATAAAAATGAGACTGTCGTTTGGAAAATCAGAACGCTTACAGCGGAGTTCGAATCCATTGATAAGTTATGTGCATTGATTGGGGGTTATCGGATTCAAAACGAAGGTATTTTGATTATATAAAATTCTGATATCATATAAAAAACTGTTATATCTCAATTTAAATTATTAAAACAGAATTGTAATTAATATTTATATTATCGAAATACCTCTCTTCTCAATTATTCTAGGTTTAGTTATTTACACGTTAAAATATTTACAAACAATTTTAGAATTACTTTAAATTGCAAAAAAGTCCAATATCAACTGCTCCGTACTACCCTGTACTTGCCCCCCTTAGTTATTCATATGGTCGTCGATGGATGACTCGAGTGAACTCCATTCTGTGGCCATTCATTCAATATGATGGGTCAGAGTGGTTGCTTGTGATAGTGAATCTAATGAATAAAGTGTACGTCGTTCGAAATTTCGAATAGACGGGTGTGGTGGAATTGTTTTGTTCAGTACAATTGGATAGGATAATACTAGGTCGATTATGAAAGATCAGTTGTGTTGAGATTTTCTAGGAAGTTTTCATGAATTATCTTTGGGATTAAGTGAGAATGGTCTTTTTTTGTAGCCTTCATGCATGCTAGATATCGCGTGGAGGGAAAACATACATGTTACAGCAGTGGGCTTCAAGAGTGCATGGCGACATCGACCTCGACCATGCACTTAGCCAAGGGACGGAACTAAGATGAAGGTTGTGGGTTTGATCTTCAGTGTTCGACATTTTTAGAACAATTTTATTACTTTCCTTCTATGTGACTATGTTTAAAACTAACATTTCGAATACCCACCATCTATCTTTATTTGTTAAGAAAAAACCTACCATCTATCCTTTTTTTTGTATTGCGGAGACAAAATCGTAGCAAACACAAAATTCTAATCATTAACCCAACGAGTAAGGACTACCAGCAATATCCCTGAGAAATATTTAAGAGCCATGCGAGTCACTCAATGGGCGGCACCGTTACTTGACCGACGAATTATTCGGAGCCGTATCTCTGGCATGGTTGTCGGGCGTTGTTGGATCTCCGGCCCGAAAGATAGAGCCTCTGATGGCAAATTCAAAGCTTAATATCTCTACTTTGTCGGAGCTCGATCAATTTTTTCTTGCCTCTTGTTGTCTGTTGCGGACACCGTCTCGCCTACTCCGACTGCGACATATGTTTCTTGCATTATTATATCTGAGTTTAGATGCAATTTCAAACAATTTTAATGATGTCAAAGAATGTAGTGTGCGATAATTATGGCTTTGTCCCTGCATTTAGCTCCGTTTGATCAACCATGAAATGATCCATTCGTATTGTGACGTTGATCCATTCGTATGGTGACATTGATCCATTTGTATTGTTACGTCGATACAGTTTTATTATTGTTGATACTCTCGTAATACATCAGTATTCTCTCATAATACGTTGTTATTTAATACATTCGTATTGCAATATTGAAACATTCGTATTGTTTTGAAGTGACACCCTCTTGGTATATCAACTCGTAATACGTTCGTTTTGTCTCATAATACATTTTTATTTATATGTTCGTATTGTGATGTTGAAATAGTCGTATTTCACATTAAGAGCATTAAAATTTGTACTTTCATCACAGACAATAATTTAAAATTCTCTAAATGTTAAACATCACACCGTCTTTATTAAGTACATCTGCAACAAATACATAACATAATAACTCGTTAATATATTACAAAAAATGTTAGAAAGCACGTAAATTCATACGAACGTATATCAATAATATATACATTTGTATTGTCCATTTATACGAACATATTAACTCGTAATACGTTCGTATTGACATGTTTGTATTGTCAATTTATATGAACATATTGACTCATAATACTTTCGCTATTGACTCATAATACGTCCGTATTGACACATTTGTCGGATGACATTGCAACAAAGAGATCACAGGTGATTGAAGAGTTTATACAGCTTTCATGTATAAGCTACAGCCAGCAATTGAAGACCCATCGCAACTTCAGGAATCAACCCAGGGATTTGGAGTCCTTCTCATCTGTTGGATGATCAGATGAAGGAAGATTTCATCCTTAGCATATTGGAGTAATGGATTTGGCCTATGGGATGCAAGATTGACCAAAGCTTTTGTTAATAGTAGGTTGTGTAGCTGGGAGTAAAACTATCATATGAATATTTTGTAATGTGACTCATTTGAGGGGTGGCCTATTAGTTTTGTATAAGATCGCTCATAATTTAAGGAACGCCAGTAGGTAATGAAAAATATCGTGTAACGTATCTCCCGTAGCTACAATGTTATGTAAGATATCTATCATAACTGACATTATTATGTACCGTAACTCTGTTCGTTGTAAATGTCTATCATACTCGACACGAATGGTTCTTAACTTGTAGTTTGCAAATTACAATATATGAGCATATCAAATGTACTTATCGACACAAACATGTATGGTGAACAAAGCATCGGTTCATAATACATAGAAATTGCCACCATCACATTAAGCAATCGAAACATTAGTACAATACATTCAGCCATTGAAGGCTGTTAGAATCCTAGATTAGTACAGTACATACATACGTTACTACTCCTTCAACAAAAAAGGACAGACAAACGTCACGTCTATGACACATTGCCATACACCGAGTGAACAAAAGTCTTTGGTCGTAAACCAATACTACTAGCGAACACAATTGAAACCTACACCATTGAGCTGATGCCCTAACTTTGATGGTAGCCCTGCATATTACCAACTCCATCATCGAGGAACAAGCCATCCTCGTCAAGCTGAAGGCTGGAAATCCTGTTTTCCAAGCGTTGAATAGAGTCCTTCAAGTCCTTGTTCTTCTCGTGCAACTTCTTGTTCTTCTGATCCAGCTCTACGTTTGTTAAGACGATGGAGTCATACACGTGAACTCCATCATAATTCGAATCCTTTTTATCTTTGACCTTGCACCACATGAATGCTCCGCATCCGCCATTGAACTTTCGACACCCAAAATAGCTGGTAAAGGAGACCTGGCATTTACAGGGTGGAAGCTCGAGTGCATAGACTTTCGCCGGGAGGTTACACACACATGAGAATGATACTCATCCTGCAACCATAACAAATAGATTGACGTGAAAAATCGGAAGAGCTAGTTTTGTACATAACCATGTTAGCCCAATTGTACAATGAACCCAGCTAGCCCACAACGAATTCAACCTAATTGTCCATGTGGTAATGATAATCTCTTGTACCTGAACCGGGTTCGTGAACTTAATTCTATAATATACTGGCCAGTCTGGTGGTAGCATCGGATTACGAAATTGACTTGACTTCGCCAAAAGGCCTCATCTCGTTAAGCCCTGACGCCGAGTCGGCTCCTATGCCGCTCGCTATGCCCGGCTTGGTCCCCGGCCAATCGTGGGAATCCATAGTAGTTTTTTTCGTGTCAAGTGGATCGATCGGTACAAACCCAAAATCCTTGCACTGATCTAATTAACAAGATAATAGGTAATACGATAGCACACGGGAAAGACCCAAATCTGGGTTTCAATCTGGGAAAGACTTGATTGCACACGAGAAAGGACCGGTGCGGTCACATATACCGGAGTAAGTAAGGACGAGAAGATGACACCACTTGGAAGCGGTGGGTAGCAGCTGATTACGGGTTGACGATGCCTGGAAGATCGGTTTGAATCCGCCTTCGTGATTATGGAGTTTGACAGAAAGAGAAGAAGGGGTGTATTTTAAGTGCAGTCAAATAATATATATAGTAGGTCAATTAGGGGAAAAAGGTGAAGGCATATTCATAAATGGAGTGTGCATACCAAACTCAGCATGCCAAACAATAATATCTTTATTTTCTCAGCTGAAACTCAATAACACACAATATCACAATATTTTGAATATTATGATACTTAGATGTCGCGTACCAAACGACCCCAAATATTTTTTACATCAAATCCAAGTATAAAATGCTAATGGGCATACGCGCGTGGCCCATAAACAATACACTACTGCATTCATGCCCCATGGGAGGAATCCAGGTTTTTATTTATTGACTTAGTTACTGGTTCTCGCTATGTATTACTACTAGAGGGCTAGGCCCGAACCCTTACAGATAGGCCGGGTCCAATTAAAGTAACATCACGCTCCTGCTGCAGAGCGGACCACTTGTGCAAGGATTCTGTACAGTGAGATGCATCATGAACATGTTAGCATTTTCTTCTGCAGAAAGCTCCAAATAACTGAGCAGAGCACTTGCTTTTTTTGGATGATCCATCTCGACTCTCAAGGAACTCAGGGAATGATGATACATACATACATATAAACCCATATTTGCTATCTCGGAATGGTGACACGCCCACCTAAAGTATGCCGAATTTACAAACCCACGAGTTTCTGATGAACCCCCGATAGATGAACAGATATCTGGAAATCAGGGAATTTGTCTCACACAGATGAACTAGGTTATTTTCGTCAAGTTATAATTCCGTCCTGAAGTTAGCATATAATTATCATGTGTTCTTTTCTAACAGTTCCAGTTGGGTTTGAAGTTGCACAGTCCTAGGTTCTGCTCTGTTCTGTTCTCACGGTTACAACTTATCCTGATCATGTTTCCATATTTCATTGATCTTCTCTTATCATGGTAAGTATAGATAGAAAAAGAAACAATTTTCTATTTAAGAGAGATAGATGCATAATTTTACTAAGATTACAACAGGAGATGTGGAGTAGTAGTTTTGTGCCTGACAGTATTCTTTCTTTCTGCATGTGATCTTACCTTATCAGTGCCATCGTCAGTTGCAGGCAATCATTTATCTGCTTACTGTTGGCAGAGATAAATTATTGCATGGAAGCAAGTATATACATATTATATTATATTATATTATATGTATGAGGTAGCTAGGATCTACTCTTCACATTGGTTTGGTTTAGT
This sequence comes from Linum usitatissimum, assembly GCA_030674075.2. Lineage (NCBI taxonomy): Eukaryota > Viridiplantae > Streptophyta > Magnoliopsida > Malpighiales > Linaceae > Linum > Linum usitatissimum. The sequence goes on along the minus strand of JAUJYP020001281.1, from coordinate 4,647,168 downwards.
AACAAGAATCGTAGTAATGTTCTGCAAACTAAGGCTTGGTTTGGTAACAAGAATCATAATTTGTAGGAAAGTTGAGTTAAAGAAGACTAGTGGAAAAGGTTGAATTGAGGTAAAGGAAATGAGGAAGTTTACCAAAATCAAGTTCCGAATCATCGGACTTTGCAGGTAAGTGAACTCTGTGAACGAAGACATTATTGCAACACAAGTTCTTCAGTAGCATCCACAGGTAACTGATGGACAGAGCACATGGGAGGGGATGGATGATCTACTGATCGAATAGAAAGTGTTTTTTGTGAGTTTGATAACAGACAAGCAGCAGCAGCAGCTGGTACTTTAACTAGTTTTGTCACCCAGTACAGACATCTCCAAATCTAGTGTCTGCCTTCGAGGTTGCATTTAGTCTTATCTTTCCAATGCAAAAAAGAACATGACATGATGTAACTGAAACATCCTGTTTATTAGGAGACTTGATTGTTAAAAACATCAACATGCAGAGGATAATTTGTTTGATTTCGTTGCAGTTTTTGCTTCTTTTTTTTCACTAGTGTAGATTGTATTCGTCTATTAGTACAATGAAATTATTTTCGACAAGAAATGTTGTTTGTACTTATTCATCCACAAAGGGAAATAAATTACAAGAGGTTGAAGAGAGTGTTACAATGAATCCAGTTAGTCCGTTTTAATATTTCTAGTAACAAAGTCAGCAGCTCTATTTAATATATGGGGATATAAAAGATAAGGAAATACGATTGTGGGCTAGGAGGATCTCTTTCATAAGAATGAGTCATGCGTAATATTGCAATGGCCATATAGGTCCTTAATTCTTATGAGGACATCAACCAACACACAAGACTATTAGAGTAGATTGTATGTCGGTTTGTGGACCGCTCGGTGATCTTCAAGTCTTTTAGGAGAGCACGGTTAATTAGCGACTAGTTCAGTACGCTTTGGATCAAGTCTGCACAGATTTGTTTTTGGGTTCCTTTCCAAACTGGTTGATAGACTTTTCTAACCTAACCAAATTTTTAAAAATTTACTGATGTGATATATACTTAAGTTGTTATCCCAACACAAACCTCGCAATCACTAGTGAGACAAGAAAGCTTATACTAAGTTTTGAATTGATCTTCAACGTAGCTTGAAAACAAAAAGAGGGAGCAATAATGGATAAGGGAAAGTAGCTCTTTATTTGCTATTCAATTCAAGTGGGAAGATCTAAGTACTGCAGCAGCTTACTGATGCTGATGTCTTTTTTCCTTTATGGACGACAGTGGTCATTTGTCATGTTGTGAGATAATAATAATATAAAACAGCAGATGATGAAATTTGGCCATTATAATTAATAACTCATCTGAATCTGAAACTGGTCTTTATCAAGCCAGCCAAACCAGACCAGCCAAGTGCCAGCCAACAAACTGATGAAATCATTCAAGTGGGATAGGCTAGGCTAGCTAGTTACCTCATCATTATGAACAAAGGTGTAGTGTCTCTGAATGCTATGGTCTTTGGGGAACCAAACAATCACCCGCCGATTTGATTTGTTCATCTTGGGAAAAGACCTGGTCAATCTTTTGCCTGTGTATGAATCAACTTTGTACAACCATCAGCTTTGGGAATAGCATTACAGGGTTTAATCAAGCTAGAAGATTAAGTCTTTTGAAAATTCAAATTATTACGAGGAAATATCTCTAATTTATATGATATTAGAGGATTTTATAAAAAGGTTCCAAGCATCATCGAATTTATTGATTAATCCCTTTCATGGATTAGTGTTATGTATTACTTGTGTTTTTTTTAAAAGATCTACTTTGAATTGATGATTTTAAATAAAATATTATCTAATATGTGATTTTTGTATAAATAGTTTTTAAAAATTCGATTTTGAATTAAACTTCTAACCCTTAAATATTTTGTTGGTAGGATTATTGAGGTATAATCATATTATTTTGTTCGTAAATGGGCCAATTTGGGTGACCCTCGAAAGTTTTTTGGCTCTAAGTTAATGAAGTTTTATTAAAATTATCAAAAATTGAAATTTTATCTAATATTCTCTCGGTTCAGTGTGATTTAAAACTCAACATAAACTCACAATTCTGCACAGAAACTACAACCATCAAGATTCCGCTGTTGTGACTCGAATAAAATTTTGAAGGTATGGATGAGTGGTGGTGTCAACTTTATCCATTCATTACGTTTATGCCAACAAATGTGTCTCTATTCTTTTTTTTAAGTGAAAACGGACCATAAAGACGAGAGATTTAAAATCCAGATGATTTGACTTTCAGGATGTCCAAAATAAAAAGATATGGAGGGGCATTCCGTATGAATATTTTATTTTTTATATTTTTTCAAGGGTTTTAATTAAACCCAATCTCTTTCCTCATGACGTTTTCTTCTCCACTTATTCACCGTCGTTACAACTTCACATCACCATCTCGATTATCAATTCTACCGATGGAGAGATTGGCACCACCGTATCTTCACTAACGAATGGAAGCTCTTCGGCGTCAGATTTTTCTCCGCCGGATACGAGGCCATAACGGCAAGATTAAAGAGACCTCAAAGTTCCGTTCTCCTCGCGATTCCGACGGGCACAACACCCACACTACCTCGACATCATAGCTATTTCTATTAGTGTCGGCGGGTTGTGGTGCGGTACTATCTTGTTGCTGGATCCTAGATTGAGATTTGGTTCGATTAATCTGCTGGAGATCGAAAAATGCGACGGAGGGATATACTAATTTACTATTCTTTCCTTTCCCTTTGACAGCTTAATGATTTTTGCCTCGTCAATCGATATGATTTTTTCTTTCTTTTAACTTATAGTCATCTTTTATTTGTTGTACGGTTAGATTGCTCAGGTGAAGGTGAAGGTGGAAGTTCTTGTCTTTGGCTTTCAAATAGAAACGAATTTAGATCGTCGACGATACTCTCTTCAAGTTCGCCTCTATTGTCAAGGCTATTGTTCTGGTCACCACCGTGTCTCTCATCTACCTTTGTTGCAGATGTAACTTTTGATGACCGGGCGACAAAAAAATATTCATCTTAATCCTTAAACTTTGTGACGACTACATTTTGATTCCTAAACTCGATGGTTAGCACTAAGTCTACCGGCTTTTGAATATTGTAATTTGTGGCCCAGGAACTTTCACAATTATTTCAATTAGTGCAATGTGTTACGAACTCAAGTTAAATAAATACCCAAATCAATTTTTCAATGCTTTAAACCAACCCTTTGTTGTACATTTAGTGAATTTAAGATTATAATTAATTAATGAATTTTCTTTATAATCAATTATGTTTCTTTTATAACCAGTTATATTCAAAGTATAATTGGTTATAATTTAAAAGATATAATCGATTATAATTAGTGATTATAATCAGTTATATTTTTTGTTATAATTATGATTAGTTATTAACAAAATATAACCGAGTATATTTTATAACTGGTTATATTTTTAATAACTAGTTATAATTATAATCCGTTATAAAAATATAATTGGTTATAATTAAAAAAATATAATCGGTTATAAATTTGCGTGAAAAAATCGTAGGAGACTCGCCGGAAAAAGTGACCGGCCGGTGATTGGAGTTTCGCCGGGAAGTCACAGGCCGGTGATTTGGGTCTCGCTGGAAAGTCATCGGCCGGTGACCGAAGTCTTGATGACCGAAAAATCTTTGCCGGTTAACATTGACAATGAGATGGCATTATATTTTTTTAAAAATAATAAATGAAATAAATTTGTTAAGAAACTTTTTTACCCTTTTTATACAGACCATTAAATCTAAAACTCATAAAATCTAAAAATTCAAAATCATTCTAAAAATCTTAAAAATTATTTCGCCTGAATTCCAAACCAATTAGAATTCTGCCACATCAGTATATTTTAAAAATAAATTTGTTTCTATAATTTTATTTTTTCAACCAATTACTTTTTAAATATATTTTTTTATTTTTATTTTTAAAATTCTCTCTCACACTCATATCTTTCTTTTTATTTTTAATTAATTTTTTCTTCATAAAATTTTTATAGTTTACTCAAAACATATTGTTTCATTCACAAATGTTTCATCGTTATAGTTTTTCGAGTCGAATAAAATCAATCTTGATATAGATCATTTAAAAAAATCATCTAATCTTCTTTTTTTGTTCACGTATATATGCTTATCGGGTTTATGTGTTACATATATATATTTATCGAGTCTATGTGTTATATATATGCTTATCATGTTTAAGTGCTAAATAATTAAACGCTTAACATTATGATACTAGATATTTATGAGCTACAAATCCAGTATTGTCATCAACTTACTATTTCTATTTTTAATAGGAATGTCGTATCGAAAATTATAGCTCATCAAGATTCATTTACGAACAATAAAAATACATTATATTAGCAATACCAAGCATATGAAATAAATTTTATCAAAATTTATATATAATATTTGTATCATATATTATAAATATTTGAAAAATAAAAATGACACATCAACTTTTACTACAATATGGTGTTGTCAGACTAAAACTAAATAAATTAAAATATGTTGTTGTATATATTTTAACATTAAATCAGGTGATTGATTATAAACACTTATGTTCCTTTGGTCTATTAAAATTGAACCTTTTTAAAAATATTAAAATTATATATGTCCGACCAAATCGGATAAGATGCTAATTTGTAAATATATATATTTGGGTTTGAATATGCTAATTATCAATCAGTAGATGTTAAAATTGCTGATTGGTTGTTGAAGGACTGTATCCATCAATTAGGCAGAGTACTCCTGGGGTGAGAATTATTATACAGCTTTTTTAATACGGAAGATTCTCTGCGGAAAGGAAAAAGACAACAAAAAAAGTGTTGAAGGCAGAATGCAGGGGATGGGAGCTGCTGACGGGTAATTGACAGCAAAGGAAACTGAAGAGTTGGCGACTGATGATGGATTGGTATTTGGTTGGTACGTGGAGCCATGACTGCATCTGGTTAGGGGGATTCAGATCATGGCCATTACTCAGGTCGGCACTACACCGCCACCATCTGTCCTGTCCATCTCCTTTCTGGGTCCAAGTACTAAAAACGGGTTGGCTTGGTTTCAAACTACATCCATCAGTTTCAATTTCTTGTTATACCATGGTGGCCCATTCAAATTAAGTCGTAACGCTTAGGAGTTATTGGTCGACCAAACCCAGAAGTCTGCAAAGAACGACTCGGCTTATTGCGGTTTGGTTTTCGAGATCTCAACAAACTGCATTGCTTTGACGGCTAAGATCGTACATATTAGCTATTTTGTTTCAATTTTAATCCTACATTATAAGCTCACTGCACTACATAATTTGATTCTTAATTATAATGTACAAAGCTAGCTCAAAGTATGAATATATACAGCTAGATGATGTAATTAATTAAATATTACATGGCAGTTGATCCATGGCATGTGTTGGATATCAGTCTCTAATCCAAAATCACATTGTGTTGCTTCTATTGTCTCCCAGCAACACGTTCAAGCAATCAATTTCCAATTATTATTAAGGATGAAGATTCCAAATTTCGACCGTTATCGCACTAGACAATTGGAAAATCTGATTTTTTTTGGGGTGCCAATTACCAATATATACACCACAATGACATTATTGATACAGTACAAGTTACTATTGATTGCGTACACCTGCCATGTACATATTGGCGTGACAAACGATGGACGAATTTGTAACGTATTCTTTGTGTTCATTAATAGGGCTATTAGTGCATGTTTCTCTGTGGCAAAGTTATTACAAGGATGACTTAAATATATATGATACATATTCAAAATCCTTTGAAGATGTCGATGTAAATTGGCACTTCCAATGAATTTAGACTCACCATTCATTTTGATCATCTACCTATGTGATGAATAGTAGGATACATGATGTGTTTATAATTTATATCAGTACGTGGTGGATTTAAGTTGGTCACCCTGATCAGAAATTTAAATTGCCAATATGAGTTTGAATCCATTTATTTTTTCAGGAACTTAATTTATAAAAATTCAAAACTACTATTGTCAAAATTAAAAAATTATCTAAAATTTATATAAGATATCGTGGAGCACACCTGGCCGATCAGCTCATGGTTTATGTACTGGTTCTATACTAAATGTAATTCCTTGCATATATAATGTATGTTTCGATCGGTGATTTAAAATAAAAGGAATTTGAAATAGAAGAAATTTGAAGGAAATTTATTATTTTCATAATAGATTGTTTGGATGAGTGTTTTGTGGGTAATTTTGAATTTAATTATTGTAAATAGAAAAAAATAAAATAAGAATAAAAAATAAAAAATAAAAAATACTTCTAATTTATTTATGATCATATTAATTACAAGAAGGGATAATTTTGATTAAATTCTCAAATCTCTCATCTCTCCTCTAAAATTTCTATTTACAAAATTCTTTCCGAACCACAAAGTAATTTCAAATCTTGTCAAATTTTTTTCTTTTTAATGTTTCAAACGAATAATTTAAAATATAATCTCTTTAAAAATTAAATCACCTCAAACCACCTACCCAAACAATTCAGTAATCTCTTGTCAAAATTTTCCTCTCTCATTTATTTCCAGTTAATCCAAACCAAACAGAACAAAATTTCTGGTATTTTTCACATTCCATTAATTAAAGAAAAAAGATATAATTTTTTAATGATATAGTGACTCCTCCCGGCCGCCAATGAAAAATTGGGCTTTAAAAAGCGCAAACCTCTGCTCCTCACTCCTCACCCATTTCTCCACATCCTTCCTTTTTCTCTTCTCTCCGTCTCTTTGCTTCCTCGATCAGCGGGTAAATAATTCGAACTACAAACCCACTAAATCTTTCTCCTCTTCAATGAATCTTAGCATTTCTCTCTAACCCATCTCTACTAATCTGCAGATGCAAACAACAATGGCTACGAGGAACATGGTGCCTCTGGTGCTGATGATTGCCATGCTGCTTTGTGGAACAACAATGGCGCTTGCCCCAAGGAAACCAGTCCCAGTCCCATTCGGCAGGAACTACGCCCCTACTTGGGCTTTCGACCACATCAAGTACTTCAACGGCGGCTCCGAGATTCAGCTCCACTTGGACAAATACACCGGTACAAATTTCACTAACTACTCTGCTATGCATCTCCACGTTCCTCTGTTTTTCTTCCTTCTTTTTTTGCTAATCCGTTTTATAAACTACTACTATGAACAGGGACTGGATTCCAATCAAAAGGGTCGTACTTGTTCGGACACTTCAGTATGCAGATGAAGTTGGTCCCCGGAGATTCTGCCGGAACCGTTACTGCTTTCTACGTAAGCTTCCGTTTTTCCGTTGGCTTTATAATATGTTAAAATTGGTCATAACTAGTTATAAAACTGGCTGCAGCTATCATCGCAAAACTCGGAGCATGACGAGATAGATTTCGAGTTCTTGGGGAACAGAACAGGGCAGCCTTACATTCTACAAACAAACGTGTTCACCGGCGGGAAAGGTGACAGGGAACAGAGGATATACCTCTGGTTTGACCCAACCAAAGCTTACCATTCCTACTCCGTCCTCTGGACCTCCAACATCATTGCGTAAGCACTCTTCTCTCCCTTTTGAAATCATTACGCGTTTTGGAGTCCTAATGGTCGCAGTTATAGAAAAAGGAAAACTGATTCTTTCTGTTGTTACATAAAAAGCTCGAGAAACTACAAGGTAAACTTAAATAAGGGGAGAAATTATTTTCAACGAGGTTAGGGAAAAGGGTAATGATGGTCAATTCTGTGGACTTTTGTCTCTGGGACTAATGTTTGGGCTCACGTGTCGCTAATATCATTTTCTGGAATCAGAAATTCAGAATCCATGTGGGTTGTGGACCCAAAAACGAAGAAAGAAAAGAGTATATTAATCCATGTTTTTATCATTTCTTTTAGAAAATTGTTTGGGTGGCTGTATTAGGTAGCACTAGCTAGCTGCATATTAATCGAACAGAATTGTCCAGTTGCATATTAACAAACAAATCCACTGGTACTGACACAATGTGATACGTTTACAGGTTCTTTGTGGACGACGTGCCAATCAGAGTGTTTAAGAATCTCAAGAACTTGGGAGTGAAGTTCCCATTCGAGCAGCCGATGAAGATATACTCCAGCCTATGGAACGCCGACGACTGGGCCACCAGGGGAGGTTTGGAGAAGACCGATTGGTCCAAGGCTCCGTTCATCGCGTCCTACAGGGAGTTCCACGTGGACGGCTGCGAGGCGTCGGTGCAGGCTAAGTTCTGTGCGACCCAGGGGAAGAGATGGTGGGACCAGAAGGAGTTTCAGGACCTTGACGCTTATCAGTACCGTAGGCTGAAGTGGGTCCGCCAGAGGTTCACCATTTACAACTACTGTACCGACCGGGTCCGGTACCCTTCGCTGCCCGCCGAGTGCAGGCCTGACCGTGATATTTAAGCAAGGTTATATTATTATGATGATGAGCAAACGCTATGTACCATGTTATGTTGTTATTATGATGTTGCTTACGTGGGTTTTGATTGTTGTTGATTAGAAGAGTGATGGTTATCTGTGATCACTTTAAATATAATAATCTAAATATTATTTTGTTATATAGAGTCATTGTTGTTGAATTAACGAATCAATCGAATTGTTTTTTAAAGATTGGATCTGGGTATGTGCATGTTGAGTTGATTGATTGATTAGGTGTGATCCATCAATGTTTACAGAGCTGCATATATAATGTTAATTTTCTACCAGTTGGGCTGGTTTCACAGTTTGGTAATTATTGTTGTTGGGAGTACTTTTCTTCACCGACTTTGACTATATGTTTCAATTAGCCTTTCAATTTGTCAAACCTCCTCATCTCATTTCATCTTTTTACATGTAGACCCAACTTTCGATTCACCCGGAGGAAGCCGTTTGAATTTTGAAATATTGGACGAAATTCGAAAACACACTGGACTAAAACTTCAATTTTATAAAATTCATCGCTTTAGAATCGAGTGACCTTGAGCGGTGGTTAAATTCGTCCATCCTTGATTCCGGCTCCAACCGAGGAGGTTTTGCAAGCTGGTAAACTGAGATGGCAAACACATTTAAAATGAGGGTGACTACACAAAGCTCAGCTGCCGTCATTTGGACACCCACAACAACCAGTAGAAAACCAGGATAAACATTCTTGAGGTTTCACAGAAAAATCTTGCTCTTGTCACGAAACTCAAACAGGTCCCAGAGCTTTTCCATTGGATTGTTGGATGATATTGCCAGTTGGTGTTTTGGACGAGGACTGATATATTTGTTTGAGCTATAAGTTAATTTTACGTGTTGTTTATCTGATCCAGTTAAGTTCTTATCCTTATTGCCAGCAGCCTCATCACAGTATAGTAAAGGATCAAATAATATGCATGAATCATAAATTAATGTGAGTGGGTAGGAGCAGTCGACCTGTCATTATCTTTTGTCTTTGAAAGCAACTGGACACGTATATGCTTTCAAGCTGTCAGATGAGATTTCAAAACAAACTGGATTATATAGTTTTGTCTCTTGCATCCAAGTTAAAAATGAGAATCCAAAACTTTACACGAACAGTTTCCCATTTTGAATATGGGACGAGGATTATTCAAACAATTTCAATGAACGCATACGACGAATCCGGCACCTTGAGAATGAGCGTATATATTTGCAGATGTGTTTTCTATTCAAGTAACCCCAGGTCTTCTCGACGCTGGGGTGTTGATTCACTCGCGAATTACTAACTTCTGGCTCAAGTCTAGTGGTTGATAGCAGCGATTAGAGTGAGTGCATAAGAAAGTCAAGTGGGACACCTAGGAAAAAAAAAGTGTCTTTCAGTTCATCTTTTGAAACAGAAACAACGAAGAAGGTTTGTTCTGCTGTAAATGAGAAATCTGGGAAAACCAACAACCTTCATCTGAAAAGTAACGAGGAGCATAAATAATTCCACGGAAATCATAAATGCAGAAGAGCGGAGTTGGCAGCGGCAAATATTGCCCTGCCAAGCCGAGATCTTTATCACAGTACTAATTTATTTCACTGGTGTAAGAGTTGAACCACTGATGAACCTCATTGTTTGAGTGCAGCACCTACTTTTACAAGTTCTTCAAGTGCCTTGGAGATCTGTGACTCGTCCTTGCCCTCCAAACGAACGCCTCTCTCAACGCCCATGTCTGAAACACAGAGAAAATGGGAATCATTTAAGCTAAACATGGCCGCATCAGAGGTTTTCTTGGACCTTTCTAGCTATGTCCAGCACAAACTTGATTAAACTGGTAACTAGACCAGAAAATGGGATATATTAAGTTATTTGACTAATGCATCAGACATGAAACATAGATGATGTATGCATTAATCTTCAGCAAGCACAGGGACCTTCACAAACAAACCTCTAACAGTCTGCATTAAGTAACATAGATATAAATATGAATCAACTTTACAGCTAGTAGAGATACAAGCCAATTCTGTATCCCAAACCAAGTAACGAGATTTACCATCCACAGAAAGTCCAGAACTTTATCTATTGATGATAGCTTAGAAGATCAGAGGCGCTGGATCTAAAATACCCATTTTCTCAACTTAGAGAAGCCAACTAAATTACCAGAATACTAGCCTATCCGGATTCACCTTGCAAATTTAACACTTCATGCAATCATGCATTTGGGATAAATGATGTAAATCATTCAGGTCAATTTTCTGCCATCTAACCAAAAATGGCAAACAAATTAACATAAGGGAGACAAACCAGTACCTGATACTGATAGTGATTAAGAAAAAAGAACCAATTCAAACATCAATTGAACATAAGGAAAGATACGATTCATTTTCACAGGGCATCAGAGTGTTCGACCAGCTAAAACAAGATACAGGCTACATGTTCGGCCCGAGCTTCCAACAGCATTTTACACACTGGAAGGCACAAGTCAAGGGTACAAATTTCAACTTCTTGAGCTTCTTAGAAGCTAGTTCATCTTCGGCATAACTATATCTCCAGTAATCATTTGAGATAAAATTTAACAGCTCAATATTTCTATGTTTGATGCTATGTTTACATTTGATCGTTTTCTCCATTCATGAAATTAGCAGCAGGAATTATTTCACACGTATGACCACTTTCAACGGCATTCTCCCACAAAAAATAATGGGATTGAATGGATACCGGAAGCACTAGCCATCTGTCTTCATATAACGGGCATTCATACTGAACTATAATTGCCAGTAATTTGATTCACAGAAGAAATGAAATTGAAATGAATGAAATGGGTAGTAGAAATTTGGATTCAGATAACAAAACGGAAAACCTAGATGAGTAGGATCAAAGGATGAAATTGATTATTTGTACAACCATCTCGGTAATGAAGTCATAGGTAGCATTACCGTATCTAGCCCAAAGCTGGGGCTCAACACCCCTGCATTCGCGAATCAAGATTGGGAGTTTGGGGTTGAGAGTCTTGAGATCCTTGTAATTCTTCTCCACGAAAGCTCTGACAATGTCAATTTTTGCAAACCATCATCAAAATCAGAGGAGGGAAGAGTAGTAATAGGAGAAAAAAAAACCTACCTAGTGGAGGAGCTTGAAGGAGAGGACTGGCAGAGAAGGATCCTAAGCTCCTTGAGATTCCGAGAAAGCTGCCCTCTCCACGCCATTGCCACCAACACCAATTTTTCCTTTCCTTCACCAATCTCTCACTCAGAGATTCACAGCTCTTGATGTTTCCAGGTACGATCCTTTCTTCCTTCGCTCCGCCCCCCTGTCGGGTACCAAGTGGGCTTTCCTCGGTCCAAAACTCAAAACACTGTGGGCCTTATAACCAGCCTGGTTTTGCGATCCAAAAAAATATGTTATATATCGTATTTTACTTTGGGCTATTTGTATGTTACGAATAGATTAATTGTCCTTAATAAATATATTTATTTATTATTTTATTTAAATAAATTTTATATATCAATTATCAACGCTGTTCGAGTTTTATAAAAAATGAATTAACAAACATTTTTTTAACGACGCTATTATTAAATTTATAATTTTTTTTAAAAGTTAGAATTTTGTAATCTCATTTATAATTAATATGATATAAATTATTTAAATAAAATAATAAATATATATTATTAAAAATATAATAATTATTTTATAGACGATATGAAATAAAATTTAGAATGTTATAGAAATAATAGGAAACACATGTAATTTGCTAATTTCTCTGAAGGGAAAATTATTCATCCAAATGATTATGTTGGATTGAAAATTTGATGTGGCTTTTCCACCTAATATAGAAGTAGGACACGTGGCTCAATTTGAAAGACGAATCGTGTCATTGATGCAAACAATGGGAGAAGCTGACCATATGCCACGTAAACAGCAAGCAGGTTGCCGCCATGTAACTGACTGTACTTTGTGGACAAAAGCGGTGGCAGCCGGAATATATATCCTCCATTTCCGAGCCAGCGACCGTATCAAAATTTCGTTAACCAAGTTAAGGTAGCTAGATATCGAGATGTCGGCGGCGCAGGTGGATCCACACGACAAGATGAGGTCGAGGGACGTGAACAAAGTAGCTCGTGGAGACCAAGCTCCAAGGCCTCCTCACGAGCCTGGTCAAATCAGTCAACGCCCTTCCCAACCTGATCCAGACCCTCGCCATTACCATCATGATGACCGTGACCAACTTATCCACAAGGTACAGCACGTACACGTATTTAGTTTCACACTACTCGTTGAAATGATTCCTTAATAATGAATATGGCATATGTATATGGTGCAGTTGACAGAGCCAGGAACAGCGCCCGCAGACAAGCGTTTCCCAACCACCAACCAAACCCGACACTGCTACACCCGTTACATCGAGTACCACAGGTACGTACCTACGTATATAATTTCTGATTCATTATTAGTATTAGATTTTCTCCTTTTTAAGTTGCTGCCTAATTAGTTTTGTCCAACTTTGATATTGTAAGGTGCCTTCAGGAGAAGGATGAAGAACACGTAGGTGAATGCGAGAAACTTGCCAAGTATTATCGCGCTCTTTGCCCCTCTGAGTGGGTACGTATATATACTACTGATAACTTTGTTCACATAAAGAAGAGGACATTAGTTTTCAGATTAATTAATTAATAATTACAATCACAATTACAGTTACAATTACAATGGTTGCTGGTTGCAGATTGAGAGGTGGAATGAGCAGAGGGAACAGGGCATCTTCCCAGGGCCCATCTGAAGTCTAAACTGGGGAATGTACATTGTTGTAGTAGTAAATGCAATGCCTCTCTATAGACTACAGAAGTGGTTCCCTTGTTCCGGGATCGTTTATGTTGGAGATCCGGCTGTAATGTTCGAATGTTGGACGATGTGTTCAAGTCTGCTTGTTTCAAAAGCCTTGTATGTAATCTTTGTTACCTTTCCATTGCAGATATAATAGCTAGTAGTGAATAGAAAAAAATTGAACAAGGTCTAAAAAAACCATTAATTTGCTTTGATCTTGGGAAAAACATCCTTTGCATTGCCCATAATTCCACTTAGTTTGTACTGCCTAGTATTTTAGGGAAGAAAAAATTACGATCTGGGCTGCCGGTATCCAAACATATGAAATGGAGTTTTGAGCATTTTCATGCTCTTCTTTGTCGAATGGTTTTGTACACTCGGAGTAGTTGGGGATGGTGGCACTCTTCATCGTTTCTGTTGCTGTGACCATTGTCCTGCTCCAGCCCATCCTGCTAGCTGCCGAGTAGACCAGAAATCTACTGCAAGAACTTCCTTACTGTGTCCAGACGCTCCAGACTCTATGGATGCGTGCCCTCGCCCACCCACGACCCCATCAGAATTACAAATGGTGAATTGGTTAGATTGTTACATTCCGATTCGAACGATATGAATTGTTCAAAAAAAATTGTTACAAGAAAATATTAGTGTCATTTATTTTTTCTTGCCTTGCTGCTATTCACGTGTTGGTGGAATTTGTTTTTTCTTATTAACAATGTAATCTCACTTATTTTTTATTAACAATATAATCTCACTTATTTCTTACTCATCAGTCCCACAACAACTTTGTTCTTGGGACGTCCTCTCTTTCTTTATCTTTTCATTTTGTACATTGAATGATTTAGTCGTGCGATTATTTCGACAGTATCATTCGAAGGGTGGAAGCCGATTAATCTTGCGACGGATGGTATCCTGCTGTCTCCTAACTTTTTGCTATCGATTTTATACTTTTCAGTGAAGTTAGCACTGAGCAGGTCTATGATCCTTCACATCCTTAATGCCTGGGGTCAAGCCAGAATGTTAGCAAGGAGAAATCCCGAGTTTTCTTTTTCAAAAAGTGCTACCATACACAATGTGCGGCTATCACCCGTATTCTGGGCATCTCTGTGATGCAAAATTTGGGTAGATACCTGGGTGTGCCGGTTCTCCATGGTCGTACCGCCTCTTCTATCTATAATTTTCTGTTGGAGACTGGACAACAAGTTCGCTGGTTGGAAAGCTAATTCTCTCTTATTGACAGGTCGTGTTACTCTTGTTTCTAGTGTGCTTAATTCTCTCCCTTCTTATGTTATGCAGACTGTTTTCCTGCATGTTACTTTGTGTGATCAAATAGACAGGAAAATTCTAGATTTTGTCTGGGATTTGGGTGAAGGAGTACACAGGATCCATAACATCAATTGGGCAATAGTCTATAAGCCTAAGAGTATGGGTGGTCTTGGCCTCCATAGTGCCCGAGAAATGAATATGACTATTTTGATGAAGGTGGTGATAGTACGATTATTCGTTGTCACAACGATTTGACAACATCTTGAATGCTTCTTGACCTTGTTTGACCTAGTTTTGACCCTTCTTTGTGATTGGTTGGAAGAAACAAGGGTTTCTTGTTTTGTTTTCTCGAACGAATCATTTTGGTCCGTTTGACTTGCTTTCTCATTGTATATGTGAGGTTGCAGGTATCTTCTTACTTCTATGATGTCTTGAAAAATTTTGGTTGTTACAATTATTCGATCCTTTCTTAACTAACAAGAAGAAAAAAATAGGTTTTAATAACGTATTGCAAAATCAGATTAGTA
Source organism: Linum usitatissimum (assembly GCA_030674075.2). Lineage (NCBI taxonomy): Eukaryota > Viridiplantae > Streptophyta > Magnoliopsida > Malpighiales > Linaceae > Linum > Linum usitatissimum. The sequence continues at coordinate 4,632,121 of JAUJYP020001281.1, read as the reverse complement.
ATTTACCACATATGTGCAAAATAGATTCAAGCTTTTTGAAAAAATGGTATAAAATTTTATTTAATTATCGTTATTTACCATGTGTAATTTGTACAAATTTTTCAAAAAAATTATTCAGCTACTTGGTTACAGGTGCTTACCATAAATCCTTGACGTCTCAAAAAAAATATTTCAACGAAAATCTTCTAATCAACAATACACAATTTTACTTGTGGTTTACTATTCAAAGGATGACGAGCGAGATCTTAAAAAGGCCTCACAATATATAAAGCCCACCAAACCCATCATTATATTTACATGAAAAAAAACAAGCCGGCCCATCACAATCTTCCCGGCTGCCATCTCATAAAATGAGAAAAACCATTTCCTACGTCTGAGCAAGAAAATCCCTTATTCACACTTATCCTCAGTCTGAACCAAACCCTAAATTTTCTTCCACAGTCACACAACTCAAAATTCATATAGATAGATAGATAGAGAGAGAGAGAGAGAGAGAAAGAGGGAGAGAGATTCAACAGCAACCAAAATGGTGAGACAAATATCTCCGCCGTATGCTCGTACCGCCGATCGACTCAGCGTTCTTCCCGATGATCTCCTCCAGCAGATCCTGCTAGCCGCCGAGCTGGACTTGAAATCGGCTGCAAGATTATCGGTATTGTCCCGCCGTTTGCAGTGGGTGCGGATGATGATCTTCATTTCAATGTGCGTTGTTAGGGTTTAGGGAAATCGTATTAAGCATCTTATATTACATTTTCCTAATTTGATGTATTTTTTCCAACCCTAAAAGTCGGTAAATCACTTATTTATAACACATAAGTCTGTCCATTATTTCCCGCTAGAGAAAAATAGATTTGAAAGACTAATAATAAACGTACTCGGAATGCACGTAAAAATTAACTTAATTAAGAAGGTCAACCTCTCGTAAAAATTAACCAATATAAGTAACACTCATAGTATTATTCACTCGATCTCCATTTGATTTTAGAGTATTATTCAAATCCACTATCAGTAATACTGATAGTACCATTCGAAATTTCATTTTGTAGTTACTATTCTGATAAACTATTACATGAATATGAGAGGCCACTGCGTATCGTTGTCGTTTCAGAAGAAGCCAGGGAAATTCACCAGGTCTAGCAAAGAAGGTTCCAGTATAAGCCGAGATACTAATTAAGGTGATGAATTTCAAGTTCTGGGTATTTTTTTTTTCTCTTTTATTACTGCAATGCAAATCATCATCACCAATCTTGTTAATTGCCAACCACATTGCCACACAAACTCAACAGCTTACGTCGCATCGCCCGAAAATTAACATCTGCCAATGACACAGTGCTCATAGTTCCACGGCAGAGGTGCGGCAATCAGTTCTGCCCACGACATCTCCTCGCCGTCTTTGCTTTCCTCCAGCGATAGGTCAGCCACTTGCCTCTCCCTGCATTATTATGATCTCTCGTGTCTTGTAAGTGTTAGAGGTGTAATGATGATCTTTGCTACAATATAAGGTTTCGGGTTTATGATAGTTCGTATTAAACATATCACGTCATAATAATATTACGTACATATATTTACCTAATTCGATATTTTTCTAAAAATCGAGGGTCAATTTCCGGTAATCACGTAACGTTTGATTTTGAAATGCACATGAAAGGATGTAATCAAAACCAACTTTCATGACGACCTACTCGATTTTCATTTGATTATAGAGTATTATTAACAACTCACCTTTAAGTAATCCAATATTATTAGTAGTACTCAGAGTGCAATTCTTTGTTGCGGGTAAGGAGCTGCTATCGTATCTTGATGGAAAAGCTAAGGAACCAACCGTTCCGTTGGCATCGTCGACCTCCTTGAGTAGTGACATCGCTAGTCTTGAAGCAGCAGAGAAGAAACGAGCTCTGCTGATATGGTAGCTTATGAGAAGGAGTTAGAGACATGGAATCTCAACAATGCAAAAGTTTTTCTTGGATAATTAATTCGGTGGAGTCGGGTATCGCGGTTACTCTACGAACGTTTACTTCGCCTGCGACTATATGGTCACATCTTGAAACGGTGTATGCAAAGGCAAGTTTATCTCGTCTCTTTAAACTTGAATTTGAATTGGCTAAACTGACTAAAGGTGATTGGGACATTAGTAGTTTCTACATTGCATCTCTTGATATGTGGACTGAGCAAGATTTGTTGACTACGTCAATGCTTTCAACGGCGGCAAGTTTGGAGGTGTTAGTCGAACGAAATCGGTCAAGGATTCTACAGTTTTTTATGAAACTTCGGCCTGAAGTTGAATCTATGAGATCTCAAGCTATTGCGAATAATGTGACAGAGATGGAGGATATCTTGGGTGATCTTATTCGGATTGAAACTAGGCTTACTACCCAAGTTGAACTCGATAGTACAATCACAGTTTCGGGGGGACACATGTTACTACGGTTTTCGCTGTTGGACGACGTCCACCGTTCTACTCTACTGGTCACTCCTCTGATTCGAGTTCTCGACAATCCTCATCGACAGGCATAGTTGGTTATTCTCCTACTGAACTTAAATGTTGCCATTGTCAAGTACTCGGTCATGTTGGCGCTCATTGCAAACTTCGTACCTTTTGCAATTATTGTAAGCAGTCTGGGTATATTATCCTTGACTGTTCAGCGTTAAAGAATAAACCAGCCCGGCAACCGAAAGCTACTGCTTTTGGAGTTCAGAATCCATCCACTTCAGTTCCAACAGTTTCCTCGTCACCTAGTTCATCACCTTCCCATTCCCGTCAATATAATAATAAGATTGACCGAAATAATCCTGGTGCAGTAGGTGCTCCTTGGTCATGGAATGGAGTTACGTTGAATGGGTCCTTGCCATCAACCATGAGTCCAGTCTACCTTTTCCTCACTGGTCAAATTCTGCTTTCTCGAGCTAGCCCCCTCCCAGTCTCCATAAACAAATTGTTATATTTAATGACGCAGAAAATGTCATATTTAATTGTACAGTTTAATTCAAGGAAATCCCACCGTTGACTGTGAAGTAGTAGATTGTTTTGAACGGCAATGCAACGTAAAATTTGGACTGCCCCATAAAAAAACAATTATAAAAGGTGACCGCATGCATGGTCAAACTCTTCTTTACATACATACATATATGGATACCCTAAACTACCCTTTTCATAATCTTACTAGTCATTTTAAAATTGTATTCTCCCACCCTCCCACTTCAAAATAATAATAATAATAATAATAATAATAATAATTACACTACTCCGAAGCTAATACATTCTATCCCTTGTTTATTAATACTCGAGTTTCAGACACTTTACCAAATCATATTTTTTTCCAATAAAAAGAAAATAATGTAGATTAAATTTTTTTCCCGAAAAAGATTATTTATATTATTAAAATTCTTAGCAAAAATGTTTATTCTATCTAACGAATCCTTAGAATGATTATCATTCATAAAGAGTAAAACACGACGGCACAAAGAGTTAGCATATACTAATACATTCATGGTACCAGACATCTCAAATAAAGAAAATTTTGAACAAAAACTTACAACTTAGGCGCTAACATAGATTACAAATGAAATATGGAAAATAATCAATAATATATGACTATGATTTATTCACACTTTGCAGTACTAATATGTGGAATATGTATTTTTTCTATCATGACATATAGCAAGTGTATAGTAAGAAATGTTCCACCCACCACAGATGTATACTAAAGTTTTTTTCTGATCAAGTTGCACCGTCATTAGTGATTCTCATTAATAAATATTGGTCGAGACCTTTACAACGAAGTACAATTGTCAAGTATCGGAAGGCAATCCATCATAAGTAGAGTTGCATGGGGACGATAGTTCTGCAGAAAAATAAAACCACGTACGAACGCGTCAACCGGTGTGACTAGACACAAGAGAGAACCAAAAAAACCTAACAAACTATAGTTCTACTCCGATAGCAAAACCAAAAGAAAAAACCAATCCGAGTCTAAGAGATAAAAACAAATGAAAGAAGCAAATAAAATAGAAAGCCTAGCAACTTGGATGTGCCATCCTTATTGCTCCGCTAAGAGAGGATATGATCATAGCGATTGGGCCTTCTTGATCAGTCGGTGGCCCCGAATCTGAGCTGCAGATCGGTCGAACAGGTTCCAAGTCTCTTGCTCGGTACCCTCTGCATATTAGGTTAATGTCTTCCTAAACTATCAATCATGGGTTAGCCGCTCGGGCTAGTGTTTTCCAGCGGGATTCCGCTCTGATTGAGTCTTCCACATTTGGATCTGCAGATCCACTGGGTATAAGAACTGCATGTAATATCTCCCTTTTTCGTGTAGCGTGACCACACGCTCCTTTTTTAATGGACGACGAACATTTATGAGAACTCGAATACGCATGTAGGCTTCAGGAAAGTAGGTCTTGTTCTTCTCATCATTTTCATGTAATGACCGATGAAATTGCCTATGGCTTCTTCGACAGTCTCTGAAAATTAACCGAAGGATATGTGATGAACCTGGACCCAGAACGCCGCCGCCTTTAGAGGGGCTTGTTGAGGGATCTCTCCCAGTCGGAGCTAATGGGTGAGTAGTAGCATGTCGTCCATGAATAACGTGCACCACATTCATTGCGTGATTGAACCGGAAGAGGAAATACCTCGCTCCAAGGCATCGATTTCCACCCCACGACCGGATTGCCATACTTGTGACATCGTATGACGGATGACATTTAGATTTACGTCCTTATTGGTGAGGAAGGATCCGAGCGTACATAGGTGGTACTCCCAGGAGGAGGGTTCTTCATTCAGTTCGGCGAGGCCCATCGTTGGGGGCGGTGATTCATCTAGGGTGAGGGAAGGGACCTGTTGGTCGACTGTGGTGGTGTCGGCGGTTGCAGCAATGGGTGATGATGGGGTGGTGGAGCACTGGGTAAGGAGGGGATAATTGCACCTGATAAAGAGGTGAAGTTCATGAATGAGGTGATGGTGGAGGAATCGAGGTCTTGTGATCGCCAAAATAACTGTTAAGTTATCTCAACAACACAAGTGTCTTTTGTGCCCAAAGGTTTCTCTCAGTATGCTTCTACTCAAACTTAGCTAGACGGTTTAGACTAAAATAAGTGAAATTGGTTTCCAATTATACTACTAATTTAATTAATACAAACAATTAAAACTAAGAACTAGGTTTGAACAGAAGGAAAAACTAAGTTCTTGGAAGGGATGATTCATCAAATTCAACTTCCTATTAGTAGTCGTATCGGGAAAACATTGGACTTGGACTGAATAATAAAAATCCTCTTATCACTCGTATGAATTTGCGATACGATCATGCACATGGATTACCACTACTAACTTCTCAGTCAAGGTTAGAATAACCTCAACTAGGCTAGCTAGTAATGAACATCAAGAAGTTCAACAAAGTGATAAGGTGCTCTCTTTGAATTAAAGGAAATCACAAGCAATTGGAATTAGTGTTAACTTGGTCCATCAACACCTAAACTACTGATAACTACACCCAACTTGGTCCATTAGGTGCAAACCAGAGCGCTCGCCAATTACCCGATGAACAACTGTTAAAACTAGGAGAAACACGAAAAATAGACTCGAGCTATTGGCTTACTCCATCGGTAACTTTCTTCTATCTTATATTGTTATTCAAAGCATAAGAAGCTGCTGAACTGGCACTGCAAGAAGAAAGGAAGCGGAGATGCCAGGAACCACAAGAAGGGAGTACGGGTGCAACGGAGGGTATAGAGCTTAGAGAGTCCTTCCAAGCAACTTAAGGGGATCTACGAACCCTAAAAAACTGGCAAAGGCAGGCCTCTCCGGGTCCTGCCGTGCAGAGTAAATCGTCGGCATATACTCACTCGAGATCTCGACCTTTTGAGTGTTTAATGTTTTGGGTGTCCCTAGTTCGGGCTCCACCAGTCATTTCTTATTTCATTAGTATCGGATTTATCTTTCGGTTTGAACATTTATTTCTTGTTTTTTTGTTATCGGGTAGAGCTTAGTGCATGGGTTATTAACCTTTGTTTAAGGTTTTTCTATTATATAGATGATTGGAAGTATGAATTTGGTAGGTCATGCTACTCATTTGACAGATTGAATATCATTTGGCCACGAGGTTAATAATATAAGTAAATCTATTTAGAAAAAATAAGTTGTTGATGAATCGAGCCGAGATTCAACGATTTGAAAACCTCTATGTATAAATAAGCAATTATAAGTGGTAGAATATTATTTTTAGAGCTGAGAAACTGAAATTTGGAGAATCGAACAACTAAGGATGGCAACAGGTAGGTATGAGTACGGGTTAGGCATATCCATCACCCACCCGTCTAGTCGCCGGGTTTTATCCGTACCCACCCGTTTACATAAACAGACATAAATTTTAAACCGTACTCGCCCCTTAACGGGTTTCAGATTTACTAGTTTAATCGGGTAAAAATCCGATTACTAAATATAATTTTTTTATTCAATAAAAAAAACAAAAAAATCGTTAATGTTTTCATATTAGATGAAAATTTAATGAAAACATATTCACAAAATTCCAGATTTGTAGGAAGATGAGGAGAAAAATACATTCAAGAACACAATTTTTGTCGATTAAATCCTTATTACAGAATTGGAGTTAGATCTAACAATTGAAAATTTGAAATTAAGATAGAATATTTTAAGGAAAAACGACATAATATATAATATATTGTCGAGTGGGTAGCGGGGCGGATACTACTAAATCCCAATTTTTTGATGTACCCATACCCGTCAACGAGTATTTTTTACCGGATAATTTCACCCTATGGTGGCTAGATTTCGGGTGGTACCAAGTTCTGGAGTGGGTTTGCATCCACATTGTACGGATTTCCACTCAATTTTTATTATTGTTGTGGATATTGCTTTGGATTTTTTTTGGCACGGTAACTATCTAATTCTCACAATTCCATATCAAGACTTTTTTTTTCAGAAAGTAGGTTCTTATTTCAAATGTTCATATGGAGTCGATATTGTGCGATAAGAGTAAGAGATGAATGAAATTTTGTATATAAAAATCATGGAGTGGCCATAAAAATCGATGTGCAACAAAATAAATGTGACACCTTATTTTTATTTTACTCAACGTGACTTATATAATCCCCGATACATACTAACAATCTCCAACGTTATTGCTGTTTTCATTTTGCTAACAAAATCGTCTATTATGTAACCAACTAAACAAGTTCTTAGATAGTTAGATGTCTCCAAAATCAGAATGTAATTAACATTTGATTTTAGAATTTAAATTTAGTTAGAATGTTAAAGAAACTTTTACATACAGCGTGACGAAAATAATTATCTGAAAATCCATAACATAATAATAATAATAAATAAATAAAAAGTCAAACAAAACGAAAAGCAGGGGTGACTTGGTCGGTGCGGCGTGGAACGGTGGAACTGTGGAAGGAACTGCGGAAGGAACTGTACACCAACGTTAATAAAACAGTGTCTAAAAAGTTGGGATTCTACAGCTAATTAACAAACCTTAAACCCATACTAATCCGCGTCGCCTACTTTCCCACCTCCCCCTTGAAATAAATTAAATCAAACATGAACACCTACGACTAAATAATAATAATAATAATAATAAAATAATGATGAGACCATTATTCAGTTTGAACGCATCCTAATCTTTACTGCCTCGTCTTGAATGTTGAATCTTTCTCACCTTTCTCCATTTCCATGGTCTTCCTTCTTCCTTCTTCTTCTTCACCTTTGAACGCCGTGAATTTTCCACCATCCCGCGTCCGCTAATTTCATACAAAACCCCCCACCCCTCCCCTCCCTCTTTCTTCATCTTCATACATCTTCAAACATCATCATCATCCGCCATTACAGTCAACAGAACAGAGCTTACTGCAACAAACAAAGAACAAACAAGCAACAAAATAACATATGGCGTTTTGGAGAAGGAAAAGGATCGCTGCCAATCTGGACAGCGACAGCAAGCACAAGAATCACTCAAGGATTAGCGGAAAGAAGAAGGATATAGAATCGCTTCATCAGGAAGAAGAGAAAGCTGTTGTGCTTCCGACCCATTTCCTCTGCCCGATATCTCTTGACCTGATGACCGATCCGGTCACATTGTCCTCCGGCATCTCCTACGACCGTGACAGCATCGAGACCTGGCTTAAAGGCGGCAACTTCACTTGCCCAGTCACCAATCAGACACTCTTGACCTTCGACTTGGTACCCAACCACTCCCTCCGCCGTATGATTCAAGACTGGTGCGTTCAGAACGGCAGATTCGGCGTCGAGAGAATCCCTACTCCCAGAGTCCCTGTTTCCTCCTCTCAAATCTCCGCCGTCCTCCTCCGGTTGGAGGATTCCGCCGCGAGATTGAACGTGTCAGAGACCATGGACGCCTTGCATAAGATTAACAGCTGGGGAAACGAGAGCGAGAGGAATCGATTGTGTATTGTCTCCGCCGGATCCGCCGCCGTCCTCGCCGCCGCGTTCGACGGATTCGCCGGCGGCGAATCCGTCAGAGTACTGGAGCAGCTGCTAGCTTCGATTAGCTGGATGCTTCCCATCGTCGACACGGAAGCTATCCGGCGATTGGGATCGCCGGAGTCGGTGAAAGCACTCGTCAACTTCCTGAAACCAAACAGCAACCGAAAGCTCGCCGGAGACGTCTCGGCAAAGCACAACGCCCTCGCCGCTCTTAAGGAGCTGCTTACGTCTACTTCTTCCTCTTCGGTAGCGGAATCGATGATGGAAATCGAAGGATTGGACAAAATCCTGTTCCGGTTCCTCAGATCCCCAATTTCCCCGGCCATCACCAAATCGACATTAACCCTAGTTTTCAACCTCGTCCAGATCTCAACCACGAAAACCGAGCAATTGAAGTCCTCGCTGGTATCCATGGGAGCAGTGGACCTACTCCTGGAGATCACAATCGATTTCTCCACGTCGTCCAAGAGCATAAGCGAGAAGGCGTTGGGAGTTCTCGACAAGCTATGCGACTCCGCCGAAGGCAGAGCCGCCGCATCGCGTAACTCACTGACGGTGCCACTTCTAGTGAAGAAGATACTGAGGATATCGTCGGCGGCAACGGGGTTCTCCGTGTCGGTGATCTGGAAGCTAGGGAAATGCGAGCAGAAGGCGCTGATGGAAGGGCTTCAAGTAGGGGCGTTTCAGAAGCTGGTGCTGGTATTGCAGCTTGGATGTGGGGATGAGACGAAGGAGAAGGCTACAGCGGTTCTGAAGCTGATGAATCCTTACAGGAATGAGTTCGAGTGCACAGAGTCTGTTGATTTCAAGAACCTGAAGCGATCATTCTGAGATTTAGGATACGAGTTTTTCTTTTCTTTTTTGGTTTCTAACGTGTAGAGATTTGATTACGATAAAGGAGCATACCATAGGATGATTCTTTACAGTTTGATATTACCAATTCTTTTCTGTAAAAAAAAAAGCACGTTGATCAATACCAGAAATGAGTAATTGCAGCCATACTTTGACAAAGTTTTCTTATCCTCAGAACGAGAACGTGATGAGCAGGTGGAAAGCAGATGATGATGATCGGAGTGATAGGAGGATCACTGAACATGTAAAACGATGACACCAAATTAGTATTTTATTTAAATAAAAAACGATTAAAAGAAGTTTGGTAGTGGCGCGTCTGTCATAGACATGTTTGTTCTCTGCGGAGGGGGATTGTCTGTCTGTTGCGATTTGGCCTTTCGGCATGAAAGAATTCCATTTTGGCGGCAATAGATTAGAGAGATTTAACGAGACTTTGCCACTGGCTCAGTTTTAACTTTTTTTATTTCTTCAAGACAGACCAATTGGTTTCTTTAATGATCCTATTCATGGCCAATGAGTCAGGCTAGGCCCAATCGTTGAGCAAGCCGGCTGATGTGAATCTAACCAGACTCAAAACTCAGAAAATTACAAATATTGTTCTATATTGCATCTATTTCCTACTTGAGATTGCCTTGAGCATCTAAATCGGATATGCTAGAAGTACGCCGGACGGGTAGAACACTGAGAAAAGTAGTCAGGTCTCGAGCATAAAACCCGGGTTTACGAAGTAGTACGAAGAAATGGTCTTCTTTTCGGCAAGAAAGGAGGTAGACATGGTTACTGTTTCAAAGGCATAGCAAAAGCGTGAACTACAGGATTTCCAGTTACAATAAAAGGAGAAATTGTGTGCAATCACATTTGTCCATCACGACGGAAGGGTAAGTGCTTCTCAGATATAACTTAAACTAATAAAAGGAGATGGCAATACATGGATCAAACACTCATTCAAAACCCTACTTACTCCTCCTTGTACCTCTTCTCCACTTCCTCCAACTTCTGGATCTCTTTGTGGTACTGTGCTATACGATACATACACCTGTTCCAGTATTCAAAGACAACCCAGAGATTAATTTCTTTTTGGAACTTGCTTATGAGTTCCGAGGCAAAGATTATCAAATGGCGGAATTACCAGTACAAAATACAGGCTGCAGCACATAGGACCACATTCCTCTGCGATTTGTACATCTGCACACCACAAGGAAAATGATGACTAAACATCAACCATCATCGTTATGACAATTGACATGTAACTACAAAACATCTTTCGCCGCAGAGACAAGAAAAATAACAATACTAACAAGGACCAGATAGTATTTAGCATTGCCCTATTCTCTCGATAAGCATTTCAATCTGAGCCGTCTAGTGTGAGACCTACTGTTTAAGCAATGACATTACCGAGATGGAAAACCAAAATTGACAACAATTCCCCCAAGGAAAGCCAAATAAAATCCACGTTCCCCCATCAATCAAATCCATCAGTTAAATGATAGCTCCAAATGATTGCTAAACACACTAGTCATCATCAGCTTCCCTTTTGCCAACACTGATCAATAAACCCACATGTTTCCTTAACTCATCATCAACTCTTCCCGTTATCCATAGGCCATAGCCAATCATCGATTAATCTTCCTCACATCACACTCCATTGTTCCCTTCAGAACTCTTCATTAGCTAAAATAAAGTTTACACCTTTACCCTCCATTTCACTTGGCTACCGCAACTTTGCAGAGATAAGAGATGGGTCAGAAACAATCAGGAGAAGAAGATGGTGGGAACATAGATTTAGGTCATTGGCAAGAGAGCAAAGGCAGGAGAAGAAGTATTTGGGAAGTTGGATTGATCATAGGACTGACATTGAGAATGAATGAACAGACTTCATGGTTATATTAACAGACAAACTCAGCACCGAGTCCTATGTTGTTTAGAATTGGAAATTTTACAGAACTGCAATAGTTGCAGTCTTGTAGCAATAACTTCAGACTATCCAATAACAGATAGCCAATAAATGACACAGAAATGGCTGAAGAGCAAGTCAATGGCCCAAGTAACACTTATAAAAACAATTCTCCAAGCCAATTCTCATTTTTAATCTGCTACATCAGGTTATTAATGTCGCTTTGTCGTATCATACAAACAAGTGCAAATCAATACAGCTTTAGTGACAATGATACCACCACGGTGCAATGCAGACAACTTCAGTACATTGGAGTAACTTGCATTGCAAGAAGTTCTTTGTTGCTGTTACTTGGTTTTGTTCAGAGATCAGTAAAGAGAAAGAGAGATGCTAGATAGTTTCCATAGCCAGTTGGCCTATATCTACTCTACTAATAAGAGTTACTAAGTTTATTGTCTATTCAGCAGATCTGTGATGACAATCCACGGCAGTGCATAAAATCCAGTGTATTGTTCACACAGTCGATTGAAGAAAAAACAAGATCACAACAGGATTGCAGCAAGGTTCCATATTGTTGAAACAGACTTTCAAATTCACTTGTTAGTAATTCTGTCGTTAAAATCACTATTGCTTCAGAGTGCAGTCAAAATTATGTGCACACACACGAGGCTCTTCGTATGTATGCCTTCAGATAAGTCGTTGTGATCTTCTTACAGCAAACAAAACATCACGGATCCCTGGTTCACAAGTAATCTTTATCCACGAGAGCATCTGACTATGGGTAAGATATCTTCTCTTCTCTATTTCTCACTACATAATTCAAAACTCAAAATGACTCTAATTCCATTTCACCATATATACATATCACATCTGATCCTCTGGACAAGGAATTAAGGCCTCAAATCTTGCCCAAATCTCTGTCCTAAGTTGAGCAGATAAAAGACCTCCAACCATATATAACATCTCAAAACACCATCCCTATAGTATAATGGTCAAATTCTTGCCCAATTACCTGCTTAATTCCTCATTTCCACAAAAATTTCCCAATTCCTTTATCAATTTCACGAATAAAATAAAATTAGAAAAAGCACGTACAGATTTTTCGTAACGATCCCGCTCAGCGGCGGTACAGATGTCGGATGTGCACTGCAAGCGATGCTCATTCTTCCAATATATATCTACACACACACACGCAAAAAAGCAAGAGCATAAAGCAACCCCCAACGGTTAATACAAAATCGAAATTAAGAATCCGTTAACAACAGATCAAGAAAAGAGGAGTGGAAACGCTCTCACCGAGGAGCTGGAATCCGGCAAACGGCACGATGAAGAGCGCCGGCTGGAGTATGAGAGAAATTAGGGAAACCAGCTGATTCTTGATCAGCTTCGGGGCGGGAGCTGTCAGCAGCACGACGAGGGCCACCTCTGCCGCAACCACGTAAGCCAGAATCATCCACTGCAACGCCATTGCTGTTGTTGTTGTAGAATATCTTCGCCGGGAAATGGATCTTTCGATTTCGATTGTTTCCTGTGATAAACAAACAACAATCGCCCGCCCTTCTTTTCTCGACTCTCGTTTGTTTCTAGAAGCGGTCGACCTTGGCTTGGATCCGTTCCTTAACCAGCAAGGCGTGTGTTGCTGTTTTTGCTTTTTTGGATCTGCTGCTTCTGTGGTTTACATTTTCAACTGGGCTGTAGTTTGAAACTCAGTGGGCCAATTCAGTGGGTAAGTGAGCTATGATGTATTCGAGTTTCGGCACTCGAGTACAATTTGTAGTCAGCGTTTACCGTCTTGTGCGAGCATTCACAGCAAAAAAAACGATTATTGCTATCGATGAAAACACCTTAATTATACTAAAAACAAATTTTTGTAAAAGAAGAAAAATTTAGAATTGGAAACAAATCTATTTAGCCGAATGTTACCAAAAAATTAGAAACGGTATTAATAAAAATAGAAATTGTGTTCGGCTTTTTCTATTTAAATTCACTCCAATATAATGCCGGGGCTCATAAGGCAAGAGACAATGAAGTATCTCATACAAATATTAAGGAGAGATCATAAACATATTATCAAACAAACCCTTAATTAGAACTCCCAAAATACAAGTTTGGTAAAGCGCTTGTTCGTGACTCAGCTTGATTTTAAACAAGTCAAATTTGAACCAGGGTATGTTCGACTCGATAGGTTCGTGAGCTAGCTCGAGCTCGAGATTCAACTCGAATACTATCTCGAGTATATAGCTCGTTAAGAGACTCAATAATGCAACATGTGTTTTGCCTCGAAAACCATATTCAATAAATTATATTTAATTTGTGATTGTGCTAATGAAAATACAAGTGATAAATTATTTCGATTTAATTTTTTTAATTGAGAAACGTAAAAACTTATATATTTTATAATATCTTCTTCTTTAGCTTAACTTGTAAATATTTTTTAGTTTACAAACTTCAAAATCAATTCAAAATAGACTCATTAACAGTTTTTATGACGTAAAGTTCGAGTTGAGCTCAAGTTTTGCTCGTAAAAATAGTTAACAAGCCAGACTAGAGCTCGTGACAAGCCAAAATTTTCTAGTTCAGGTTCGAGCTTGAACTCGCCTAAAACGTACCAAGCCAAGTTTGAACACATCAAAGTTCGACTCGGTTCGATTCGTAAACAACTCTATCCATAACCATAAAGATAATCTTGTCACAAATCCAAGTTATTATCCCTGTAAGAAAGCTCTTTCGAAATACCAAATCTCAGACTGTATTTTATGGGATTTCCTTTGCAAACTCAGGATCCCCAGGAAGGTGATGTTCGCCTGATCAGATATGCTGAGACCCCAACGAATTGAAATAGTATGCTCGGCTGAATAGAAAGCCATGAGAAAGATGAAGACTTTGATGGATTGCCGACAGCAGTGAAGATAGAGGATTTAGAATCTAGAGTTTGGTGGAGTGCTGGTGAATTGAGAGTTAAATTTTTAGGGTTAGATTGAGACTAATAAGTATTATTTCGGTGGATAGATGGAGCCTCTCTGAACTAGAAGATGCATAGTTGGAAGTTGGAACATACATATCGGTATATGTCATGGCATTAGAAGAATAAGAAGACGTCGTTTTCAATGAGAAAAGTATCGAGGGACCTTCTTGCTCCCTGAGGAAAACCAAAAAGCTATGGATTTAGCCGAAGATTCATTTAACCCATAAGAAAACAACCAGAAGAGAGCGACGATGGAGTAAACAAAACAAAAAATAAATAAATTATTTCTTGTTAAGAAACAAATGGATCGAAAATATGACTACAAAGAACAATGAAAAGGAAGAGACACAAAAGAGAGGGAAAGATCACTTTCTTATTCATTACATATTGGTACAAGATGAACATCTATTTATAGGTGAGGAACAATCTCATAGGATTCTAGCATTATTACATATATGAATAGGTACATGAATGAGTACATGAATGAGTATATAAATGGGGTTATGAATAGTATTAAATTACATTGAGTAATGGACATTCATCACATATATTCTTCATAACACTCCCCCTTGAATGTCCATTGGTTAAGAATGTGCATCATGTTCTTTGAATATGCTATTTGATACTGCCTCGTTAAAAACCTTACCAGGAAAACCCATTGGGAAAAACCATGGTTAAGGAAAAAAGAGTGCATTGCGTAACTCCCCCTGATGATGATATTGTTTGAAATCTTTCATATTGACTCCCCCTCATCATTGTAGCGAGTTGAGATCATTCGGTCGGCAAACTCGATATTTTAGACTAGATTCCCAAAAATTGATGTAGGAGGAAAAAAAAGGCTCGGTGAATAAATCGATCAAGTTATGACTTGAGCGCACTTATTTCACGATGATTTGAACTCATGAAAATATTATTCTCCCTCTTTGGAGTTTATGCATATAATATGATCAATGGTCATTCATAATCAATATTTACAAAACACTCCTCTTGGATGACCATTAGATGAGAATATGCCTCATTAAAACTTTACTAGGAAAACCCTATGGGATAAAAACCTAGTGAAGGAAAAAGAGTACACAATCATCACATCACGTTGCAACATTTTCTTGCAACTCAAGGATATATGCAAAATAAATATCAAGCATGATTTATAAAATCATCTCGTGAAATGGTGGTGTAGCTTTATAAGTTGGTTGCACGGCCCCACCAAGTGATAAAATTACCACATGAGACCAATTTATGGTCAACCAACACGAATATGACCAAGATTATTACTTCAAAACCGAATAGTTCTTGTGTATGAATAAAGGTCGATTAAAATCGACATAGAGTCACATGGTGATCTTACTACCATCCATGCATTGATAGCCATGTCATATCCATATAACTTTTTGTTGGATATAATTAGTATATCATTGATGATATACGAAAATCATGTTTGAGAGAGATGCACAATTGGCAAGTTGGTGGTAATCTTCCACATCTTTCATCTCGATCTCTATAGCTAATCAATAGTTGATTGCTTTGAGAAACTCTTTACGAGCTCAATAAAGTGTATGTCATCTATGTAACAAAAAATGATTACATCCAATTATGTCAAAATAAAAGAAACACATTTTAAAATATAAAATTAAATTAAGAACATTTTGGTAAGAATTTTGAAACCATAAAATATGACAAAGATGATTTTTAAAAAAAAAATCAACTTGGAATGAAGAAGAAATTATATGCATAAAGAAATGTATGATATGCTAAATGTACCATGTCTCTCAATCTTTCAATTCATATGACGTCAAGTGGATATAATTGAATATCGTTCACACGAACTTGAATTGTTTGCTTATAACAAAATAAATCCTCGATGGAATTTCATATACACATGTGTATTCTAATTATGCAAACCATACATATAGGTTGCAAGGACATCCATTAGGGGCAAACTCTTTCCCTTCACAAATTGCCAGACCAATCGAATAATAAAAAGTAGTTGCATCCACCACATGAGAATATATTTTCTCATAATCAAAATGTTATAGGTTTGTTATACAAAACCTTTCAAAAATGAGATGTTTCATAACTTCTCATACTCATACTTTACATCTCAATGTATAAAGACTTTATGTCTTAAAACTTTTCATTTCTCTTGGGAATTTGAATTTGCCTCAAATTGAAATTTTTCAGCCAATCATTTCTATCTTTGCATGCATTTTGGCTAATGATCCTCATTTTCAACTATCATATTTAGCGTTGCACTATACGCAAAAATTTTGTCGACGTTGACTTCATTGGAGTTCCAATATTTTCCATCCAAGATATAGATAATTGAGATATATATTCATATCTTTCGAATTTTGATACTCTTCTTGAGCACATTATTTGTTTCTCTTGATGACTTTGTTTAAATAGTCTTAACCTCAATTTGATCATCTTGGTATATAGCTCCATTCCACTTTTGAGGATTTGTTTCTTTGGAACCGAGTCGTCTATCATGTGTCATGCATGTTTTAGACACATTTGTAATAAAAGATTGCCCCATATCGGCATCATATTTATTAGAACCTTTGTAGTTGGCAGATGAGGGTTTTACTCTATTTGGGTCGTTAAAGGCGTCTGGTAGTTGATGAATTCAACTTTAGTGATGAATTATACTTTTGAACTTTCAAGTTCATTTTTTTTTGTAGTGCGAGGATCGAAATGATAATCATTCATCTAATTTCTTGGCCAACTTTTGGTTTCTCCCCCCTAATGTTTGGGAAGTTTAAATATAGACCTCCAACGAGTCATCAAATTCTCCTGACAACGATGTGATATTTTACCATCGATGAACTCGTAATCAAAATAATTTCGCAATCTTCGGTGAGAACCCATCATAATAAAATGCGGTGGAGCAATTCGGATGTGTATATCCATATATGCATTGATGGGCAATGTGTGGTTTGGACCCAAAACCCAAATATAATGGAGGAATTCATGATAATGTCTTGGTGTAATGCGAATTTGTGTTGTGCATGTAAATGACATGTTCACAATAATATATTGGTTCTCAATGACGCATTTTCGTTGTTGGATAATCATGAAAATATACGCATAACCAAAATAGTTGTGTAATCTTGCAAATTCTAGTTTGCTTTCATATATACATGTGACCTTCTAGTTGATACATCAATTAAAATAATTGGTCCACATGTTGGGTGTATGAATCCACAAATATCACCCTTGTTTTGTTGTGTGTAAGATAAATTATCTTACTTTAGTTGATGATTATCCAAACAATCAACTCTATTTAAGAATAAGCAACCCAAAATGAGTTATGTTGTGTTGGAGATTCACCCAACAATGGGTAACGGAAAGGTGAAAATGCTTTCCTAGAAACGAAACCTTGTTGACAGAACAGAAAATCGTTCGTGTTCCCGTGAAGTAGGAGAGTCACAAGGACTACTTAAATCCCTATAACCTTAGGAATCATTTCTTTAGAATACCCAAGTTGAGAACTCTGTCCACAACATTGACCATAGATGTACTTATTGATTCGCATTATGATTGAACCGGGATGGTCACACCAGTTATGCCAAAAAAATAATTGCCAGGACAAGTAAACTTCTAGTGTACATTGATATGTATCTCAATCACGATCACATGTCTTGTACATATTGGAGGACAACATTTAATAGTTTCATGATGGTCATATACCACATTATCGTTCATCTCCCTTGTTATCATATAAATAAAAGGATCTTGTTTCTTCTTGAATAATGCAATAGCTCTGCTGAAGCTTGTGAGTGATTTTGCACTACTCAATATATGATGCACTATCGATGAGTTATATATTATGTCATTGCTCATCATGCCAATACTCATTTTGCAAGAGAATGATGGATAGTGCAAATGATAAATAGAGATATTTCATCATAGTCATCTTACCCATCTATGTCACCAATTATGGGATGAATAATCTTTACACAATATAAATGTACAACCACCAAGGAAAAGGTTCCATATAGAAACAACAACAATAACTTGTTCCATGTGATTTAAAAAAAATGTAACAAATCACTCTTTACACATTTGATGGCTTATGAAGCAATATCATTTGTCCACGATCATCATAATAAAATTGATGATTGTATCACCATTCATGTGATTGAAATTTTTCAACATCAACTCACAACTCCCTTTCATGAGAAAATAAGTATTTCTCAAATATCTTTCTCATGACCAAAATAATAGGTCTTTTCCTCCGTAATAGTGTATTGATGTTTGCCTTTGGTGGACTGTATTGTCACAATGGACATGATATAAAAAAAACATTCACTTCGGGGTGTGATATTGTGTCTCTCAAGACATCACCATATTGCGACATATGAGCTAGATATAGCGTTGGACAACTTGTGTCTCTTGATACATTCAGTCGTATCATACTTTTAAGGAAAAAATACAGTTGTAGTGGTCATAAATGTCTTTGACATTATTCCCAAAAAAAATAAATGAGTTTTACTCATTTTAAACCATTCATTTAGGTGATGATGAATAAAGATCAAAGATATGGCTTTGTCACGATAAGACGTTTTATTATCGTCTGTGATGGTTTCACCAATTTCATTAGAATTGTAACCTCCAATGCCCAAGGGTAATTCTTACCCGAAACATCAAAACCACAAATTTAAACTTCAAAATATTAGATATATTGTAAAGATATATAAAATGAGTAAATCATATAATAAATATTTAAAATAAACTCACGTGAAGAAAATTGGTGAAAACTATTTCTAACATTAAGGTAGTATAAATGAGATAGTAAAGTAAGGATTAAACACACAATAAAGACATGATACATTAAAAAAAATTCCAAATAATAACACATATTAATGAATAAATTGAATCCAACGTGTTGTTGAGGCTTCAGATAAAATAAAATTATTGTTTGGAGGATGGATACAATAAAGAAAATAAAGATTGTAAATGGTATCACATCAATTATTATAAAATAAGAGTCATTAGATAAGTAGGTAAGAAATAATAATAATATTAATAATAATGAGCATAGATAAAAGAAACGATAATAATTATTATCATATTAGGACTTTGGAAATGAGGATGGATGCAACTAGAAAGCTGGACATAGAAAGATAAAACAAGCAAATAATACAGAAACGCATTACTAATGCTATCATGCTAATTTACTTATATATTGATGTCGGCTACTAATGCAGAAATGTATTACTACTGGCTAGTAATTTCAGTATTCTAAGACGAATAAAAACAAAAGAATGGAACAAAAGTAAACAGAGTAGGACGTAAAATAGCACAGCTTTGAACGTAAAAATATATATATATATTAGAATCAGGATATAGCTAATAATATTTTCATCAATCTTTGGGGTAGAATTTGGTGTTGACCATTAAAAATAAAATGTTGCACAATCCACACCGGGACAAAGAAAGTACAAAGAAAAACGGGACAAGCAAAAGCAACGACCGACCCCAAACGCCGGCACGAAGAAATTACTTACCCAAATCAATAACATTTGTTACTTTAATCTTTGCCACTGATCAGGCAAGACAAAAATAACAATAATGTTCATATATATAACAAATAGAATGTAAACTAAACATAAATAAAACTATATAAATTAGGATATATCTATGAGCAACCTTTGCGAATCTTTGAGAGGCTAGAGCTTCGTGCTGATAACGTGTTAAGAAACAAATGGATCGAAAATATGACTACAAAGAACAATGAAAAGGAAGAGACACAAAAGAGAGGGAAAGATCACTTTCTTATTCATTACATATTGGTACAAGATGAACATCTATTTATAGGTGAGGAACAATCTCATAGGATTCTAGCATTATTACATATATGAATAGGTACATGAATGAGTACATGAATGAGTATATAAATGGGGTTATGAATAGTATTGAATTACATTGAGTAATGGACATTCATCACATATATTCTTCATAACATTTCTTTCTTTCTTTCTTTCTTTCTTTACGAATGTACAAATCATCATTCATCCAAATAATGACATACAAATCAGTGCAATTTGCAATAATCCACTCAACTTAATGGAACTTGCAATCTGGTTCATATACTTATTACGAAATGCAGTTTGATAGCTATCATTTTAATTTTTGGATGATCCAAGGATATAACATTCGAGTTTGAAATTAAGGGTGTTTTAACGTCTGTAAGGTTTGGTCAGTGTCAAACTTTTATTTGTGTCTTGCCCAAAATAAATACTCGTTAATTTACTTTAAGATATTTATTTTGATGTTTATGTACGTACTGATAACTTATCCAAAACAAATAGAAGGATAGACGAGAAATAAGCATAGATAAGTAAATAATGATATTTGAATTACATCCGAGTAAGCTAAATTTTGTGGTTAATCGTGCAATTGGCGTTATTTATTTCGACGGATAAAATTTTGTTTGTATGGATGTCTTATATGAGAGACTTTTACTTTTGTAGATTGTTATGAAAAATCCTCGTTTCAAAAAATTAATATACTTAAAAAAAAGAAAAATATCTTAGAATGTCACAAAGTTTGGATATATATAAAAAATATTATCATTATTTTGATATAAATTTTTGTCACGAATTATCAAATTTCACGTTAAAAATGTCTTGCCGTTAGTTTGCTCTGCATGAAATTTCTCGTGTAACTTCCTTCTCTTTCAAAGACTCGACTACACGTGGAGTGTAATTGAATGAGTTAGAGCACATAACCAAGGTGGCCATCACTTTTGCAGCCCCATATGTGTACACTTCACCAGAGTCAAAATCAAGCTTGGAGGATATTGATTAACAGAATACAGAGATAATTAACGACAAAATATTTTTGACGTGAAACTTGATAGTTCGTGACAGAAAATTTATATCAAAACTGTGGTGATAATTTTCAACATATACTTAAATTTTGTGATATTTCAAAATATTTTGCCTTATAAAAATATTGTATCGTGGATGACAAAAGAGTGACTATGTAATTTTATAAGTTTTTTTACCGACAACATTATTAATTGTTCAGTCGAATGCTTACAAAACATCAAAATCATTTTGAAAATTTTTTAATCGTACAATAAACAGACATCCGATTATAAACTGAAACATAAACTAATGAGTTAGTTAGCCAGCCATAATTAACCAGTAGAGCCACTAGTAAGTTGGTAGCTGAAAGCCCGAGACATAAAAGAAAAAATCATAGAATTGAAAGAAAAATACAACTATACTAGTCAAACTCTAAGATCCGAAACCAGCACAAGGGTTAAGTTTGATGAAATAGCAATGACCAAAAGAAGAATCAACAAACTGAATCGTGACTTAGAGAGTGTGATAGAGCACGAGGCGGGTGCTTATAGAAATTGTTGTAGATAAGCACTCAAGAAAAACAGGTGCGACTAATGCGTAACTGCCAGCCAGCCAGCTAGCTGCCAAGCAGCCCCACCACCCACCACTCTCTAACATTTCCCAGCAGTTTATATCGTCGGCTTCGGAAAATGACATACCAGCTGAGCTGAGCGTCGGCTGCAAGAAATAAGAAATGTCCTTCTCCCTTCCTCTTTCACTTTTTTTTCTTTTCACGTGCTTCCTAACTATTAATTCGATCACTATATTTTCAAACACTTCATCAATTGGTCATTATTAACACTTTATATTTCTCACTAATTTGTCCTTACAGTTCAAACTACTTAACATACTACTCCTCTAGGGACTAGCTTACTTCCTCACTCTTGACTCTACTACTTGTAATTTCTATTCTTGAAAGAGAACAAAATAAAGTCTTATTTCTAATTTTTAGTCCTAATTAGTGTTTGATTAAAAGTAGGCAAGTAACTTGTAGATTCGATCACTAAAAATGGTTAGCGTACGAATGTGAGCAGTCACGAATAGTTGATATGAGTCATAACTTTCAAAAATTGTTATCTATTGCCATGTACCATCTTTTTTTTTCGGTAACATCCCATCTTAACCGCACCACAATTTTGTTTAACTCAACATATTACTGATTATATCCTTTAAATATCTGCATGTACAAAGTTGGTGGATTAAGTAGGTAAGTTTAATTAAACGTGAAGTTTCCAACCACCACGTTTTTAATAGATGCGAAGAA
Source organism: Linum usitatissimum (assembly GCA_030674075.2). Lineage (NCBI taxonomy): Eukaryota > Viridiplantae > Streptophyta > Magnoliopsida > Malpighiales > Linaceae > Linum > Linum usitatissimum. Next base: position 4,609,831 of record JAUJYP020001281.1, on the reverse strand, counting down.
AAAGACGACAATACACCCACCTCTCCACAAAATATCATTTACATAATTCTATTATTTTTTCTTTCCTTGTCTGCTTATGATAAGCATATTCGTTTCCCTAAATTGCTAAGAGGAAGAAGGCAATAACATTTAACTATAAAAAAGCATTAGTGTTACACTTAACGATGAATACATCGGTTGGTAGTAAGTTTGAGAGGTGGGAATTGTGCATTCTGGTTGGAATTAGAGAGTACAAAAGTTGAGAGGGGTTTCGACCCGAAGGCTCATACTGGTGTTTCTGCTAGCCTTTTCCGGTGAGGGTCTCATGCATAACCGACCGGGTTAGACGTTCCTTTATGTGTATGTTTTTAATTTCACATGACATATGCATGCATGCTAAGAGTGTGACCCTATGCATTTATTTCATTATGTTTACTGTATTTTTAACTTATGGTGGACATGAAATGATATATGATTTGCTGTCTTGCTATTATTTTTGGCGTGATATATTTATATATATTGTGACCTCATTTGTACCTGATGAGAAATCACCTAGATAATTATTCGAGGGGAATTAAATGACGTAAATGTTTGATCACCTAGAATATGGTCCGTATGCTGGCGATCTACGCGTGTGCATATTGCACTTCTGCTACGAGTATATGACCCTTCACGGGTACTATTTATTCTACGAGTATATGGCCCGTAATGGGTCTTCCCTCTGCTACACGTTTATGGCCCTGGATAGGTGTCGCCTCAGCCACGTGATTGCCCGAGATTCGTGATAAAATTATAATATACCGTAGTACTTGACACTAAACTTTCTAAACTTCATGTCATAATTTCAATTCCAAACAGAAGTTTCGACGGAAATCGGGTATATTGCACTTAATTCCGTAAATTCAACCCTTGGACCTTCACGGTCCGATTTTATGTTTTTTCTAGTGTCTTTAATGAAATTTCAGGTCACACAATTATAAAGGGATGAATTACGAATCCAGCGATACAAACCGGAGTTAAATCAAATTCCGAACAAAGAAGTAACGGTCGTTTTACGATCCGCCGCTCAACCAATCTCCGGAAGGATAACCGGACATGGGGGAGGACGTCCAACACATGTAGGACTGTCCATAATCACTCCAGGGACAGATCCAGCTTGCATACAACTGATGGAGTAGGTGTGCCCATGCCAGAGGCTTTAATACGATATTTTTCGAGCCTATATAAGGGCAACTCATCTCCACTTTGAAAACACACGAGATCAAACCTCTTCTCTATAACATATGTGGGTATGGTATAACTGTATAAGTATGAGTTCGGGGCGGGGAAACCCATCTCGTTTTGTCCTGTTTGATTTTCCGTGTATTTTTTGTACCTTCCCCTTAATTCGTTCTGTACTGGTATTACCCTCTTTCATCAAAATGGATAAGGTGGAATAAAATTGACATGCCTAATTATTGATACATTGGGCCATTTGGCCACTGGAGACAATTATGATATAATTTGTGTGACCTTATCTTATAATATATCATGATTTGATATATTTGATTAAAAAATTTTTGATACCTGAATCCATCCTTGTTCCATCTGCATTCTTTTTTTACAGGTATTTTCCGTAACCTTCCTTTAACTCTTCCAGTATAAGTATTATCCTCTTCCATTGAATTAGATAGAATAAAATAAATTTGACATGCTTAATTATTGATATATTAAGGGCAATTATGATGCAACTCTTAAGACTTTCTTATCTTATAGTGTATCACCACTTGATACATTCGACTAAAAAAAAGCAATTGGGGACAATTAAGTGATGAATAATTAAGTAATCCAAACTTTAGTAATCAGTTAATAATTAACCCAAAGGTCCCCACTCCCCACCCCACTTGAACTTCCCTCACCTTTTTGTCGTCTTATCCACCAAAAATAAATAAGAAGAATACCACCCGCTTCTTCTTCCAGAACAAATCCCATTTCCCCTCCCTAGATCCTCTCCAAATCCTATGGCTGTCGTCCGCGAACGCCGCCAGCTCAACCTCCGCCTCCCTGAACTCACAGAACGCCGCCCTCGCTTCCCCTTACCTCTCCACCCGTCCTCCGCCACCACCACCACCACCAGTACTACCACCACTAATTCGTCTTCCTCCCTCATCACCTCCGACCTAGAAAAGCTCTGCGTCCTCGGACACGGCAACGGCGGCACGGTTTACAAAGTCCGCAACCGCCGCACCTCCCAGATTTACGCCCTCAAGCTCGTCCGCGGCGACAGTGACCCCTTAATCCGCCGCCAGATCCTCCGGGAGATGGAGATCCTCAGCCGCACCGATTCTCCCCACATCGTCAAGTCCCACGGCATCCACGAGACCCCCGCCGGCGACATCAAGATCCTCATGGAGTACATGGACCTCGGAACGCTCGATTCGCTTCTGAAAACCGAAGGCAGAGATTTCTTCACCGAGCAGAGGCTCGCAGGAATCGGCCGTCAGGTGCTCGCCGGGCTGAACTACCTCCACTCCCACAAAATCATCCACCGCGACATCAAGCCGTCGAATCTGCTGGTGAACTCCGCGATGGAGGTCAAAATCGCCGATTTCGGAGTAAGCAAGATCATGTGCAGGACGCTTGACGCCTGTAATTCCTACGTGGGGACCTGCGCTTACATGAGCCCCGAGAGATTCGACCCCGATTCTTACGGAGGGAATTACAACGGTTACGCCGCGGATATATGGAGCTTGGGACTGACGCTTCTGGAGCTTTATATGGGCCATTTCCCGTTTCTGCCACCGGGGCAGAGGCCGAATTGGTCGAGTTTGATGTGCGCGATCTGTTTCGGGGAGGCGCCGCCGTTGCCGGAGGAGGCGTCGGAGGATTTCAAGGGGTTTATCAAGTGTTGTTTGCAGAAGGATTCAAGTCAGAGGTTGACGGTGGCGGAGTTATTGGCTCATCCTTTCGTTACTAAAGCAGAGACGGTACCCGGTGTTAGATCAAATTAGTAATCCTCACAAGAGAGAATTGATTCTTCTGAGGACTTTTTGTTAAAAAATTAGATATGTTCTTTGCTTCTTTTCTGTACATTCTTGTACCTGAATCTTCGGGTGAATCAAATTCATTCAATTCCTAACACTTTTGTGGAATCTTTCCAATTTCAAGAAACAGAGCTAAACATATTCCATCGCCGAAAGAACAGAGCTTCAGACTAGTACCTTTCAGAAAAAACAGAGCATTCAACTAGTTACTTGTTAAAACCGGCGGCCTGAAAGATTGAAACAGTTGGTTCGAGATCCGGTAGGTTAAATCTGATATATGGGTGATTCGGGTCGTCGGCAGAGAGTATTGGCGGATTCGGGTAGTAACCGGGTAGATTGGGACGGGTCGAACGGGTGGCCACTTGGGTACTTGCTGATCAGATGAGAATAATTGAATCTTTAGTGGGATTTCTAAATAATAGGTTTGGCAATCCTATCGTTTAACCGTTTAATCGATCATAATTTTATTGAGTTTGATGATTATTAATCGTGTTAATTGTGTATTTTGAGGTTACTGTTATAATCAAGATTGAAAACCGAATTTAAACCAAAACAAAATTAACCAAACAACCGTCAAATGATTCAATATACTAAATTTACTTAACAACCTTCATTAGCAAAATTCATTATAGCAGCTAGTAACATAAACCAAACAATAATCCCTGCAACAAAAACATAAACCGAACTAATCTACAGTTTTTTTTGCAGGTATATATACTTCAGGGCGAGTCGAATCGGATACTAGTGAATCCGATACCCACCCATCGCCTGTCACCTCTGAATTCGGATTAATCAAATCCGATCAAACTGAATTTTTTTCATAGTGACCAAATCGAATTCAAGCGGTTTTTTAAATTTCTGGACCAAAATGCCAAGCCTATATTTGTGGGATGTAATTGTAGTTGTGATCCCGATGTGCTTAGTCTTTGGTTTCTTTGTGTAGTTTAGAGTTTTTCTTGTATACATATTGAATACATAGGAATTGTGTTAGTTATTAGGTATAGTGGGTAAGTAATGGTGGCTTATCAGCAGGGATTTTTTAAAATTCAAAAAGAACAAAAACAGTGATATTTTTATATTATACTAAATAAGATAATGGGGGTAGATGATTTTACAGGGAGCTTATGAAGCAATAGCAAAATGACATTTCCTAGGTTGGTTCTTGGAACTTAATAATTGAGTTTTGGAGCCAAAGGGATAAGCTACAATTCCTTTGTTTTCTTTTTCTAATTAAAGCACATGCTCACCCGTAAAAAAAACCCCCTAAACCCAACCACAAGTTGCACGATATAGTGATGAATAAGTTTTTAATTTTTTATTAACCCATCTTCCCATATGATACGTTCGGAAGAAGTTTAGGATGTTTTAGATATTTCAGATGATTCAAATTTATAATATCATATAAAGTTTTCGTATCCTACAAATTTTTGGTTGACCCAATTTTCTTTACCATTAACATTAACTATGCTATGAGGGGACCCAACAGACTCAACCAGTAACCCAATAAAACAAGTGGATCAAGCTACTTAGCGTAATTAATAACCAGCAGAACTCTACCCAGTAAAGTCAATTGCCACTATTTAGGATTGCACAATGGTCAGAGTTGGTCGACCCAATAACGCATGGCCTCTAGTTCCAAGGGACCTTAATTCCATTAAGACATTTCGGGTGGGTCCAAATTAAGAATTCAGATGACCATATTTCCAAATCAACGAGTTGATACGTGATGTCAGGGCTGCATTTGAAAGGGCAAATCAAAATTCGATCTTTTATAACAACGTTGGAAAATTAATAAAACTTTGATTTCAGAACCATCATCAATTCAATTAGTCAATCAATAGGCTGAATATTAAAAAAATTTAAAAAACTAATATTCAATAACTTGATTCATAATTTTGAAAAGAGGTCCTCTTCCACCTTTAAACTAACCAATCTTTTTAAAAGATTAACAATAATCATTTGGTAGGAGACCAAAGCTTGGTTCACCTGGTCAATCTCACATAACTCTTGCCTCTTTATTATCATTATTCATTTTCTTTTTTCCAAAAAAATTAGAAATAGCTCGTCATTTACCTAAAAAATGATATGTCACAACTAGTACAAAAAACTGTAAGCTATTTTAATCTAATATAAAGTAAAATGGCTTTAGTCCGGTGCCCAATTCGTCCGTCAGGGCGGAAGTTTTTGTTCGTTCAATTCAATGGTTGGAATTGAGTGTCCACTCTCTCCTTCAATCCAACAACTATGAATTTGCAGCTTTTTGCAGACCAAACTCCATTATTAATTAGTCAAATCTTCATATAAAATAGGAAAAAGATTAATAGTACAACCTTTCACCTTTTTAATACATATAATGTTACATGACGTATGCATATGGTAAAAATATATAAAACACAAAATGAGTTTAAAACCCATAAATAAACTGTGAGGATCAAAACTCATTCTTTGGATTCTATCTGGCATCATCGCCTCGGTTGTCCATCGACGAAGCCCTCATTGATATGATGATCAGCTGTAGAATCTCAGTGTGTACCGGCGCCTTTTACACTACGTTTGAGGAAAAAATAAAGGTTCAGTGCAAATTATTAAGTGAGGGTCTTTAGCCCTGAGTCAATATGGGGTATTGAGGGACATATACTCGTAGAATAAATAGTACCCATTAAGGGTCATATACTGGTAGAATAAATAGTACCTAGTAAGAGCCATATACTTGTAGCAGAAGTGCAATATGCACACATGTAGATCGCTAGCATACGCCTTAATCTAGGTGATCATACATTTACCGATTATTTCACCTAAAATTATTATCTAGGTGATGGAACAGATAGGGTCACCATATAAATATATCATGCCAAAAATAATATTAGCAAGACAACAAAACATGTCATTCCATATCCACCATAAGTCACAAATATAGTAAGTATAATGAAATAAATGTATAGGCCACACTCCTAGCATGCATGCATATGACATATAAAATTAGAAATAGACACGTAAAACAACGTCTAACCCGGTCGGAAATGCAAAAGACTCTCACAAGGAATGATTCTTTACAACACCGATATTATCTGTCTAGTAGAACCCCAATTCGGAAAGAGTTCCACCACATCGGTTCTAATGTTCGTCTCACCTTATCACTCCTTTCCCACTTTTACTCGACATCCCCGCCTCTCTATTTATATCTACCAAAAAGGTATAGGGAAGGGAGATATTTCTCTAACTCTTAATCATGCACCTAACATTCTTATTCTCCTTCTGAAAAAGGAATGATTTTCATTCATTGAAGATATTAACAATTCCATTCACATGAGCCTTTCCCCTATGTCTCCCTACCTTTTTTTTCTTTTAACATTATTTTGTTTGTCTTTTATTTTTAGGTGTCCTCACATAAATAATTATCACCAAATCCCTGTACAAAAAATTCAGGTTATACTAATATAACTTTTAGTTTTAAAACGGTCAGTGCGATGTTACATAAGTTGTTAATTACACAAATTTAAGGGTTTCAATAGCTTAAAATTGGGAGGGCCAGTTAGAACTTGTCACGTCGAGTTTGTACCTGATGCATGTTTCCACCGGAGGGTTATGCTTAATTAACTTAATTAATATATAAGTATAAACTTATATGGTCTGCGCTTCGGTACCCTGAAGATATCAGTACCTTTTATACTAAAAATCTTATATTTTTAAGATTTAAAATTCAAAAATTAAATCCTAAAGTCCTTATAGTAAACCCTAAACACTGGAGAATGGTGTTAACACCCTAAATACTAAATCCTAACCCTAAAACACTACATCATAAACTCAAGTTCAAACTCAAAATCGTATCATAAACTCTAACTTTTGACCATAAATCAAAATTAATAAATGCTAAACCCTATATATGAAACTCTAACCTCTAGCACTATATCCTAATCCCAAACAAAAACTTTCAACCTAAAAAATCATAATTTTTAAGCTCGAGATATAACAAAATTTGACCTAAAAGGTATCGATACCGGCGAAATATCGAAACATTTTCCAGACTTATATATGGTCATTTATCGAACAAAAGTTCACGAGTTAATGACACCGTGACTGAAAATATTAACCTTGCTCGACATTCACAAATTACAACTCTAAACGCCTAGTAATTTCACTTTATAATAATTTTCCCTAACCCTTTTTTGTTTTACATGACCAAAAAAAGAACGAAGCTTTGAGCTGATCCCATTTTCCGCAATCGCAAAAGCGAACCCCCCCTTACATTTAGCGCAGAGAGCTATCGCCACCGCCGACCAACCCTAAACCATGTTCCGGCAGGTATCCCGTCTCCTCTCCCGATCCGTCTCTCAGCAGCAGCCCAAGATGGCGGTTGCTGCCCGAGCCTTCTCCTCCGATGTCCCGGCTACGCCTGCCGGGGACGCGACTTTCATCGAATCGTGGAAGAAGGTTATTCCCACTATCGATCCGCCTAAGACTCCTTCCTCCTTCATGAAGCCTCGCCCTCCAACTCCATCCACCATTCCCACTAAGCTCACTGTCAACTTTGTCCTTCCCTATGCTACCGAGCTATCCGCAAAAGAGGTTCGATTTCTCTGATTTTGGTTCCCTAGATTCGAATTCATTATCGATCACTTTTTTGGGGCTTATTTTTCCTCATCTGAGTATGTCTCGAATTGCGGATTTGGAGGTGTTCTTATCCTCTGTGATATTGGTATTCGTTTGGGGTTATTGCCAATTTGTCCAATTAGGGCTCTTTGTTCAGCTAGGGTAGGAACGATGCAGCGAATTGGCGATGATATTGTGTAAATTGGGGACTTTATTTCGTGCTTACAAAAGAAAATCGTCTTAGCCGTTGTTATTCCAAATTGTTGCTCAATATCTGTCTTCTCAATCATGCTGTTGCATCTAGACGAGCTTAAACAATTCATTTGAGCTTTATGATCTCCGCATAGTTATGCTTCTTGGCCAAAGAGTATTCGATATTCCAGAATCTTGGAAATCATGTGAATTTTTCTATTTATTGAATAAATGACGGTGTTAGATTGTTGTTAGTCCGTAGTCTGTTGGTTCAGCAATGCAGAATCACTGAATCAGGTACCATGTCGATTTAATAAACAGGAAATGACATTACCTTATTATTGTAATGAGATAAAATACTGTTCTCAAATGGAAGCTTTTATGATTTTTCTTAGCTCAAAGTTGAAACTCACTTTACAGTCTCATTGTCTGTCGTCTCTGATTCAGCCTATTCAATAAAGTTCATTGGGAGTTGTTTTCAGTTATCAGCTTTTCTCTGGTTCTAACCTTAATGTTAGAAGTGATATGAGCAGAACGCCTTCGAGGTGTGGTATTGGTCTAAAATTGAATATGCAACCATAGAAATGATGCATATGTAAGCATGTAGTTTTTGGTCGAAAAAAGGGCTATTGCTTTCAAGGCTTTTCTTCTTTTTGTCTACCTTGAGTTCAGATATAGTCTATCAAATAAATACAATAATAACAATATGCATTCCCTTCAACCGTTTCTGCTTTTAGTTCGTGTGCTTTTACTCTTTGTCTTACATAATATCTCCTGTGATGTTTCGTCAGGTTGACATGATCATCGTCCCAGCAACGTCAGGGCACATGGGAGTGTTGCCCGGCCACGTTCCCACTATTGCAGAGCTGAAACCTGGAGTGATGTCAGTCCACGAAGGAAGTGATGTCTCGAAATACTTTGTCAGCAGCGGATTTGCATTCATCCATGGGAACTCAGTGGCCGATGTGATTGCTGTTGAGGCCGTGCCCATTGATCAGATTGATGCAAACTTGGTCCAGAAAGGAGTGGCAGAATTCAATCAGAAACTCAGCTCCGCCTCTACCGATCTCGAAAAGGCCGAAGCCCAGATAGGAGTGGATGTCTACAGCGCTCTTAACGCAGCACTCACAGGCTAATTCGGTGGTCATGCTCATTGAAGACGATCGCCAGCATCTTTCATTTTTTCCGTTACTCCTTTTTTCCCCCATTGTGGCATCTCAGTTTCGAATGTTTAATGTCTCCGTTAATAACGAGAAATTTGCAAAAGCATGTGTGAAATAAAAGAACTGCCACCTTTGAGATACATCAAGATTTCGAATTGGTGAAAAAGGTATTCATTCCATTCCCGATTCCTGCATTCTTTATCCGAGTTCCTGGGAACCAACATGTTCATTTGTGGGATGATCCGACTCCCATTCTTTCAACGCTGACTCCCATTCTTTGATGATCCGCTGCTGCCACTCCTCGTTCTGTCCTCAAGTCATAGAGTGCCGTCTGGAAAAACGAGGACACCGCTTACGTCATGGGTTGGAAGCGGATCCAGGAAAAACTCGGTGCTCACATCGACGAATCCGGTAACGTTGCTTCAAGAACAACACTCAGCAATTCGTTTCTCATGTTAATCAATGGCAAGACATCGTCTATTCCTCTGTTTCCCTCTGTATTGGATGTATTGGAATTAAGAGGATTGAACTTCTTTTCTTTAGTCGTGGCCTTAATGCCTTGTTAATGGAACTTTATTTTCATTGTCGTGGCCGTGTGCCTCGTTAATAATAATCGGAGCTCAAGATTCAAACTCATTTCTTTGACAATTCCTAGTTAGATCTCATTCTCATTTGATTGATTCTAAATGTTCTCGGTAACATTAGTTAGCCAACATTTGCTTGTTGGATCACTATGATATGGGATTATGTTTCAGGATGACTTTACAAATCCAACGTTTGCTCACACTAAAGTTTCCGGTGCAAAGAATATCTAATGTTAACAGTCGGAGCTTCAATCAGTTTCCCGATCGATGCGGCCATGCCGTCAGAATTGTAAGCCTTTCAGACGAAAGAGGGATCGGAAATTTCTAATTTTCCGACGATCTATTCTCGATCGATCAACATTAAATCGGCATTAGTGTGCGTACCGTTTCGTCATGATTTTTCGATTATATTTTTTAAATCATGACAAACTTTATTCCCAATATGATAACTGCTCAAGAATTTATTTCCCCATTATTCTTAGTAAAAGGTTCAACTGCTTATACTGTTATACAATCATAGTCAAATTGTGATTGTACTTAAGTCAGGTTGATGACTGGTCAATGGTTAAACCACTTGAGTCCTCTGATATGATATGGTTTCCAAGTTGGTTATCTTTCCGAGAATAACCGATTTGTCCTTTGCAACGAAGAGTTATAACAATACAGCAAGTGGAATGGGATGATCATCATCAGCCAATTGTAGTTTTCTTAAGATTTATCAAATATATACAACAGCTTGACATGTCTGTACATCTTGATAAATATTGAAACTTGTGTTACAACAACAATCAGTTGCTACTTCTCTTCTGTACAGGGTCATAATCTCGACTGCTGCCTCCATGGACATCCACCTTCGAATGCTTGTTCCAGAACGTCTTCCACTCTCTTCGCTACAATAACCTGTTTCCCCACAGTGACAACAAATGAGGGTTACCCAGAGCAAGATCTCGATGGATTTCGAATCGAGAATATCGTAAAACAGGAGAAATACGGAATAAAGAAACTGGCGGAAAAAGGAAGATACCTCTAGGCTTCTAAGGACCGCAGCTGGTACTTCTACCAAGTCCTTCAAGTTTCTCTCCGGCAGAATCACTCTCTTGATTCCATAACGGTGAGCTGCCAATATCTGCAGAATAACAGCATAAATTCAGACCCTAAACATTTTTACATCTATCATTCAAAGGTAAACAAGAAGTTTCAAGGACAACATCAGAGTAGAGATAGATATACCTTATCTTTAATCCCACCAACAGGAAGCACAAGTCCTCTCAAAGTCATTTCTCCAGTCATTGCTGTATCTGCTCTTACTCTCTGCTGACTGAACAATGAAACAAGAGCGGTTACAAGTGTCACACCAGCTGACGGCCCATCCTTTGGGATGGCTCCCGCAGGAAAATGTATGTGGACATCCCTGCCTTCGAGAAGACTAATCTCCTGGCCTGCTGCCAATTTAAGATCGGATGCCCTGGCTCGCACCTATAGATATGGAGAAAACACAACGAATGTTGGCAAAGCGTGTATTCTTTGTTTCTTTCAAGTTCATTTTACATTCCGACGAGCATATATGGTTAGCCAACAGATAACTGGAAAGGACGAGCTTACCCAGGTCAACGCTATTTGTGCTGATTCCTTTATAACATCTCCAAGTTGCCCGGTGAGATGCAATTCACCCCTTCCAGCCATTGATGTGGCCTCAACAAATTGGACCTCCCCTCCAAAGGAAGTCCAAACAAGTCCAACTGAAATACCCGGACTCGCAACACGTTCTGCAGCCTCTTTATCATCAAACCTTGGAGGCTGCATTACATGTAAAATTAACAAGTTCATCACATGCAGGATAAAGAAAGCAAAGTCAACTATGAGTTAAAATTTTAGGTATTTTCCCTACAAGCTAATTCTTTTAGGTGCATACGAGGACTTCAGCTGCTTAAAGAAGTGAATAAATATAATAATTACCCCTAGAACTTTCTCGAGCATAGGCTCATCCACGACCAACGAGTCAAGTCTGTAACTCTCAGATATCCCGCGACTGTTTTCACCAATTGAAATGACGTCCATTTCCATCTCAGCTCCCTCAGCCAGTCCGTTCTGTAACAATGGTGGTTCAAGTCGATGAACATCCTTGCTCAATGGGACAGTTTGGCCTTGTTCTGCGAGTCTTACAGCTGATGCTCGAGCCAAGGCAGCCAAGTGTCTCTCTAGATTACGAACACCAGCCTCCCGAGTGTACCTCTGAATTACTAGTTTGACCATAGCCTACGAAATTGGGAGAGAAGCATATTTATTAATAGTTGGAAACAAAATAGATTTTTGCAAACATGAAAGCATATCCAATGAGAAGAAGTGGATAGAGGACAGTGTTTGATAAGGTTGGCGAGCCCCTGTAAGGTTTTTTCTTATGAAGTTACTAAGATAAAAGGAAGGACAGAACTTGACAGTCAAGTGGATAATTGTTATCTACCACTAACAATGTTTAATTCTCAAGGTATAGATCTGAACATTAACTTTGGACCAGACACAATTCCTACTACCTCAAAAAGCACAAGAGTCCAAAATGAATAACCGCATTACATCACCGTTCTGGTTCACTACCTCTGGAACATGAAGGAAATCGGAGCTCAATCCATGTTGATCCAACACTCGAGGTATTATATGTCGCATGGCTATTTTGAGCTTTTCTTCAGGAGTATAACCAGGAAGCTCAATAACTTCCATGCGATCTAGCAGAGGAGGTGGAATAGGTTGTGCCCTATTAGCTGTTGCCACGAAAATCACCTTAGAAAGGTCAAAAGGAACGTTCAAATAACTGAACAATTTTGATTAAGGTTCACTTTTATATACAGCTGAGTATATCATACTTAATATGAATCAACGGTTTAACGGAACAAAATAAAGCATCAAATATTTAACATAAACCATTTATACTACTGAGCATATGTACTTTTTTTAAGAGGAACTAACCATATATACTAATTCTCACTTTAGAGTGGTTTTATTTCACCAATAACGGCGCGAGGGGGGCGGGGGGGTTCTGAAGATAGAAATATTAACCGAACTAAAATTAACCCATTTACCCAACTATCAGATTGGTAAAATTGAAGAAGAAAGAAAGATAAGGATACTGATCGTTGAATGTTTTATTCTGTTCAGGGTCCAGGACCTCGAGTAGAGCTGAGGCAGGATCACCACGGACATCAGAGCCAGTTTTGTCAACCTCATCCAACAGCATGACCGGATTGCAGACACCCACTTTCTAAAATCCACAACGTAAGTTATCAATGAATTGCTTCAAGTAGAGATGCATATGCCATAAGAAGGCCATCCAATATCAATCATATGCATCAGAATTTACATATGGATGATAGTAGGAATCCTGACTAGGTTTCAATAGAACAAATTTACTACCTTTAAGCCGTCAATAAGACGCCCCGGCATGCTTCCAATATAAGTTCTCCTATGCCCTCTAATATCAGCCTCATCCTTAACACCACCAAGAGAAATGCGGATGAATTTTCTGCCCAAGGCAGCGGCAATAGATGAAGCCAAAGATGTTTTCCCAACACCTGGTGGGCCAACAAAGCACAATACTGGGCCTCTTGCATCTGGTTTCAGCTGAAACACAAGTCAAAACATATATAAAGATGTCCAGAAATTTTCAATAGGAAAAACATTGAAGGCATTAGTTGATAGGTAATTATCAAACCTTGCGCACAGCTAGATATTCGATTATCCGTTGCTTGACCTTGACAAGACCGTAATGCTCACTATCAAGACGTTCCTTTGCAGCTTTCAAGTCCAATTCTAATTCTTCACTTGCCTTCTGCCAGGGGAGTTCAGCAAGAAGCTCCAAATAACTACGCGAACTGTTGTATCCAGGTTGTTGAGGTTGCATCTTCTTGATCTGCCTAAAATTAAAGTGAAACACATTTCAATAAAATTCAACGAAAAAGGGAAATTTTTAACTCTAACGGAGTAACTTGTGTGGCCGACGCAACATTTGAAAATGTTGAAGTTACCACATTCTACTGCTTAAAGTATTATGCACTCAAAAGGAAGCAAGCTGTTGAATTCCAGTTTGCTATGCACTTGAGAACGAACATCAGTGACTGCCCAACCATCAATGAGGTCATATGGATGAAATGGAAACTAGCGCGGATTATAGAGTCTATTAGAGCTATAACAAGAAGTACATCAAGGGAATATCAACTGCCAATGCCATCAGCATGTTCAAGATGAATGCCCCAAGTCATTCGATCATGCAATGTAATTTCATCACTCCTATTAAGACTCATCTTGTGAATAAAAGTGATGAAATTACAATCATAAGGAACTTCTCAAAAGAGCACCCATTTTAAGAAGTGTTGGTGCGACGACTAAAAAAATTGGCTGCAGTTGGATTCATTGTCCATCCGTCATAAGCTTAGAAAATGGCAAGAAAAATTTACCTTAATTCCCTCCGAGCATGTTTCCAGATATTTGGCGGCATTCCTGCACTTTCCATTTTTCTTTCTAGTGCAGCAACATCATCCTCATCCTCGTCATTGTCACCAAGCTCTTCTTTTATAGCACGCATCTGAAGTAAATTAATCACGAGTCATGAGTAAGACTCAAAATGTTCAACAACTGAAACCAGATACATAATCTTACGACAAGTAAAGTTTTTCAAAATAGTGTTTGTAGTATTAACAAATGTTCACACAGTCCTAAACCTGCTGACGAAGAAGAAACTCCTTCTGTGACTTCGATAACTGACCTTCAACCTTTTGGGTAATCTTTTCTGCTACACGTATTGACTGTCAAGAAAAATCCATAACTGTTAAGAGAATTCAGCAAGTAAGCAACAACAAAATCTGGCAAATGTTAGCTACAACTCATTAATTACCTGTAAATGACTGTCAACCAGCTCAGTAGCTTTCAAAAGCCTTGCTTTCGGATCCACAGAATCCAACATAGATAACTGCTCTTCGAAACTTACCTCAAAACTAGCCACAAAAATATCTGCCAACTTGTGAATGGGAACCGTCTCCAAAAGTACTTTGGTCCTAGCGACAGCTTTCTGCTTCTACGGGGATAGACAAAACCATAATTCCCGATTGTAAAGATTAGATGCCGAACAAAATCAAGCATAGTGTATACACGTGAAAAACATGTCTAGAATAACCAGTAAAGGCAGTAACCTAACTTTTTAATAAAAAGATGATCCAAACGTGCTTGCAAAGATTTTCAAACTCGTCCACACAAAAGGCATTATAAAATTCCGACTCTATGCTCGTTGGAACATATTTGAATGTAATGATGGCTATAAGAAAAGGGTAGTACTTTGACAGAACAATCAGCAGAAATTAAGGCAGTTAACTAAGTCCAGTCATGGGTATTTCTGTTGTTAATCAACTGAGAGAAATAAGCAGTAAGATACGTTTGCAATATGTTATTAACACAACAGAGTGCTAATAATACCTGCTCAAGTACAGAGATAAGTTCCATGGCAGTAGCTTTGAACTGGCGAGACAGTGCAACAAAATCAGGATCTTGGTCCACCTGTTCCATCTCTGGAATCACAATGTTCTAACTTAGCTACGGATGAAGTTATTGACAACTACACAACACTAGATGAATGGCTTAACCAACTACAATTTAACATGGTCCCCAAAGAAAGTGGAGGAAGCTCTATAATCGATAATAATTTCCTCAAAGCATAAGCTGGCATACTTCAGTTGCAATTGTCTACTACTGTCCGTCACATTGCAAGTAAATTACGAGGTTTGATTCATAAGTCTCACCAGCCTTGGTCATCTCAACCGGAGATATTCGTGCAGTGTAATACATCCCCTTTTTGCTAAGTTCCTGAACACTAAATCTGCACAAACCTTCAAGGACGACTATGTAAGTTACCCTTCCACTCGGTTTTTCCACCCCTCTTGACAAATGCAATGCACGAGCTGCAACCCCCCTGAGAACCCAATAACCAAGATTCAGTAAGTGAACCACATTACATATATAGAGCCCTCATACAAACGAAGTGGAGCTCAAAGAGCCAACCTATTGTGCCAGCGAATATCATCCGGCTGGTTTTTACCATCGGCTTTAGGATTATCCGAGGTTCCAACCTGAGCTGTGGAGCTTCTATCACCCCCGGATTCACTTCCAACACCTACATTGAACCCGAAAAGGGTAGAAGAATATAAGAACTTGAGTCAACGCATAAAAAAGGAGCTGCATTTGTCAGGAAAGGAACAGAGTTCACAATCATCCTACCATGAGATAAAATGGACCCTACGGCGGCCTCGGCAGAGTCAGAACCAGCGTCCTGAACTGGCAAAACCCCAATCAAACCCTTGTCTTCTCGCTGCCATAACTCTTGCTCCACCAATTTCACACTGAACCCAGTTAAAAAAGTCAATTAATTGACCAATTCCCCGATCACCCCCACGACAATTCATTATAAGAAAGAAATTGAACCTGCTCGGAGAAGTGCAACGGATACGAATGATGGCGCCGGGAAGAAGCACTTTGTTCCTGAAAGGAAGGATCGCCAATCGAGTGGGAAGCTCCACCGGTTCCGCCATGTGAGGTTATGTATTCGAAGATCAACTGTGTTCAGGAAGCTTTATATAGCGGAATGAACGGAGGACGGTTGATGAAGACAAAGAAGAACTCGGGGCAGAGAAGGTACACGACACCATGTAGCTGGCTGATTGGTGGGTGAAGAATTTATGTAAAAAAGAAGTCTAAAAAAAAATAATTTCCAGAAATGGGAAGAGAAATTGAAGTTGGAGAGTTAACAGACAAACAGAGACTGTTATCAACTTTATCGGTCAATTCCTTCTGCACCTCACTCTGTTGATCAACTTATCATCCGCGTCAGCATGACACGTCATCACCCTCCTCGTCATCATCTCCTTCAATCAAAATCCGCATATTCCGGAAATTATATTTTCTGAATTCTGAGTGAAGATAGTGATCGTTAGACTTGTGGATATGGTCTTCAGTTCACCTTGTTGGAGTAATATATATATATATAGCTTATCATCGACAGCATGGACATGGTCTTCAGTCACCCGCACATCAAGTTCTGAATCTCCACATTCATTCATATCTAATCTTGCATGCATATATATGCATAGGCATTCGTATAATAACATTGCTGTTTGTATAAAAAATAGATAAATCTTTTTATTTGAAATGGTTTTATTACGCAATATTTTCTATAATTTATGCGGATACAATGGTATATATGATCATGACATGAACGGGGATACAACGGTATTCAAAAAATGTATGTGAGAAAGGTGATGGATATACTGAATTTTATAAATGGGTCTAAATTTATAATAATTTCAAACCCATTTGGTTGATATTTCATATTCGTACAAGCTGGAGTAGTTTCTCAATTCATATAGGAAGGAAGGTAATATGTCACGATCCACGTAGAAATATGCATTTGATTGATAAATTAAATCATAATTAATTGTTCAAGACCTTGTAGTCACATGTTTTTTTATTAAAAAGGGATGATCCAAAAGGCTTAACAACCCACTGTACGTGTTAGGCAACCCAACGGATCTATCATGAAAATGCATGCATGTTTTCTCCGTTACCCTCATTTTTATTTACACGCTTTGGTATCTACGTTCTCTCGTACTTAATGCCTTCAATTTTGCGTCACCTAATGATGCTTTCAGCTCAACTGATCAACTAGCTATAAGAAAGAAGGCTTAAACAATGAATTTTAACGACAGAATAAGGAAAAACAACGACTTGAATATAATACACTTGTATGCTCTGTGATTGGAGAACAAGTGGGATTTGGATTGAGATTGCATATCGTGGCCCTTTCTATGGCAGAGATGCTAGCTAGAGTGCTTCTGGACGAAGAGATGGGTGGGTGGACAGGATGTAGTTATTACGGATCATATGATGAACATGGAGTCGACTTTAAAACTATTGACAAATGAGTGGCTGATAACAATCAGTCCATGTTCGTACCAACATTTATCTGATTTGCCTTAGGCAACTGAATGGTTTATGGTTTCTATCACAGTACTACATCACAAAAACACAACATGGACAATGAAACCTAGAATCATTCAAATCAATGTCATAAACTTGCTATCTTAAGGGAAGTAAAATGTGCGTTGATCTTGCCAACAGTTTCCTGATCAATATCTACTGGCCTAAGTTGGTCCTGAGAGAACCAATCCATAGCCTTACTGGAGGACGCCTTCTGTTCACTCTTGTTCGTCTGCGACTCAACTACATTATCTAAAATGGCGGCTTCTGGTGGGCCATGGCTTTCGGAGAGCTGGGAGTTAATCTCCAGACAAGACTTAAGGTCGTCCTCATTTCGTGCTTTATTCAACTTCTCAATGAGATCATTGAAAGTTGAAGCCCTATCGGACCACTGCTTCACCTTTTCTGGTCTTCTATCACCTTCGAGCTCCATTTCCTCGAGCTTTCTAAGTCCTTCGTCCACAACCCGTTGTTTCTTCTTCCTGAGATTCTCGCTGACCCTAGGATCCACAAGCGCAGCATCATCGTTACCTTGCATGGGCTTGATCGAGAATGTCTCCCCTAGCAAGCTGATGTTTTGCATGTACCGATCGAAAGCTTCAGTTTCCTTTTCAGCAATTCCGTCCCTATATTCCTTCAACTTTTTAAATCTCCATTCGTTGATGGCCAAAGCTTCCTGAAGTAGAGTAATAACAAAGAGGTAAATCAGCATTGTATTAATCACATTATATGACTTGAAAACTTTGAAATTATCTACCACACCTTTTTGGTAAGTGGCTTTCTCGAACGCGGAGTGTGCACATTGTTGAATTGGGAAAAAGTGTTGGAGAGTTGCCGAAGTGATGCAACGCGAAGGGAAGTTCTAAGCATTGGGAAATAAGAATAATCAATTTTCAAGGTAAAGAAGAAAAAGATGCCTAAAAGCAACTACATCACTTGACATCAGTTGGCAGCAACGAACAACGAATTGCGGCAAGGAACTGCAGAAGACACACACAAGTTACTAATTTGTTAAAAAAGGTATACTGAAGTTTTCGTTCCTGAACAAAAGTCACGATTACGCTAACGGATCGTTTGGATTAGTTATTTCGCAAATGAGGTATTTTAGAGAAAAATTATGCAAATGATGAGTTATTCCGCAAATGAGGTATTTTAGAGCAAAATGATGCATTATTTGGATATGTTAGTATTCTTGAGGTGCAAAATATTTGAGGTGTAAAAATTACCTTGTTTGACTAACACATAAACAATGAGTTATGGGCTTTGAATTGAGTTATTTCAAATACCAACTTTACGAAATACCACGGGTTTTATTTCAGATGACAAACGAGGTATTTTCGTCCAAATAACTCAGTTTGAGTTATTTCGGCCAAATACCTCATCCGAACGACCTATAATATCAGCTTTTTAGTTCCATTATGAACAACATTACTCTTGGATTGTATTTGCCACAATATATTTCAGAAAAAAGTCAAAACATATGTCACCGTATAAACAATAGCAGTAGCTCATTATCTCTTTCTATTCACGATGATAAATAAGTGGAACCATTTTCTTGAATAGCACTGGAGTACTGTCATTTCCAGAAATGATAAACATACATGCGCTACAACTTCTGAGTATAGAAAGAGAAGCAAAGAAGAGAAGAAAGCAATAGGATATGACAGAAGACCTAGCAACAACCTTAGGCCTGCACATTGACTTTCTCATGCTACTAACAGAGAATCATTAATAAGGTGGCAGACAGAAGAAATTGATACTGAATTTTACTTCCCTGTAATGGATCCAGAAAATCTCCCATTTTTAGGATTTCTCAAGATAAGGGAACTAGCTCGGAATTTACTAAGGTGTTTGTTAGATTAAGCAATATTATAATAGCTAGTTGATGAATAAGGTCAGGATCACCAAATGAGAGCAAGAGGGCATGGGCAAAGAGCATATAAAAATAGCTCGTTCATACAACTTACGTGGAAGGAGACAAATCAACTGATTGGTGATCAACCTGAGCAATATTTGAAGGCAGGGCCTTGTCTGGAATGGTTGCATTTGCTTTTAGAACTGAAATACAAAGGTTTAAGAAATTCAAATAAAAGAAAAACACAGCATCATAAAGTGAGAGAAGATGATACAGGTATACTCTCAAGGCATAGAATGAACTCCCCATTCTGCACCAGAGCGACATCTGAATTTCCAAACACTAATGGTCGCTACTCTGCGTACAAGCCATCTCAAGACAAAAATTGGTCTCATCCTTTCTTTTCGGTTTATGTTCATGAGTTCTTAAAGGGAAAGAGATCCTGTCTTGGACATTAAATCTTCTACGGATTAGCTTTCCCTCTGATTCTATTTTCAGAAACAAACTCAGTACAAATGAAAATTCAAACTTGTGCAGCACTCAGATACCAGGATAACAAAATGATAGGTTGCACAAAGGCATTTGTAAAACTAGAGAAAGATGTTCTTCCTATGCTAGACTAGATATCATCAAGTCTACAAAAGAAGAATCCCGTGTGTTTCCAGTGGAATACTAACCAAGCTCAACAAAAGACATCAAGGAATCAAAAATTTAATCATAGAGGAAAATAAAGGTTTTTATTTAACTAGTTAAGCATTGGCAATACCATGGATAAGACATGGATTTTGGGCTTTTGAGCAGCAACTTTTGCAGGATTGATATGGGCACCTGCATAAGCAAAATCAAACAAAGAGCATAACCCTATGAAGAAAAATTTCACATCCTGAACAAGAACTCCAAACAAAATCTGCTAAATTACAAGCTAGATTCATACACTCAATCATCTAGAGCAAAATCCCTCAAGCGGCAACCCTAAACATCCAAGGTCTATATAAAGTCAAAATCCTCCACGAAGAAGATGAAAATTTGGGCACTGCATTGAAATACGTCTGAATAAAGAATTCAACTAACGTCTGACTGGACTTTGAAATAAAGAGATTAACACCGCAACTAACCTGGATCGAGCGACGTTTCCGCATTGAATACACTTGGGTTTATTGAGGCCGCGGAGGGTTTTAGGTGTCGTTCCGTCGATACGCTGTAAAGAGGCCGGCGTGGCGGGGTTGGCAGCGGCATCGGAGATAATGTTGCTAGGCGCCGGCGAGGATGTTGCCATGTCTTCTTCTTTTCGGCGCTTCATTTTTCTAATTTTTCAATTCGTAATTTTATTTCTGTCCGATGGAGGGGTGGGGTGTTCGTATTTGGGCCAAAATTAGCCCATAACTATGTGGAATGTGGGAAGGATTTGGTCCATGTTGGACCAAAATTGAGGTTTGGTTTGGTGGGTAATGCTTCACTTATTTGTGGGTATTCAGTATATTTAATCACATTTTTATTATATAGAGTATTTAAAATTATGAATTTTGAAATTTTTATGTAGTATATAGGTGTTTAACACATAGTGGTAGGTATTTAGTATTTTATTTTCGAGTTTGTGATTTTTAGTTTAGATTTATTGTTAAAAATTAGAGTTTGGAGTACAATTTAAAATTTAGATTTATGATATAATATTTGAAAGTTAAGATTTATTATTTAGGAGGATAACATTATTTAGTAGCGTTAGAGTTTAATATAAGGTATTTAGAATTTATTATTTTAGGTTTTAAAATTTTAAATTAGAAATTTTTAGTTTTGAATGTACTCGGTACATACATGTAATAATTTTTTTAAAGTTGAATTGTGACCATTGGGAAAGTTTGGTTGAAGTCGAGGATAATTGTGGAAGAAATGTTAAATTAAGGGGTGTAAATGATTTTTGAAAATTTCAATTTCCATTGAGGTATATTAGAAACTCAATTTCAATTGTAATCCTTATATTAAATAATCAAAATTTCTTTCTACAATTCCTGTCGTTTTTTAAATAAAATATTTTTCTATTAATTTTAACTCAACTTTTATAAAAATTATAATTCATATTATCAAATCAAAATTATAAAATATTTTTGATTATCGAGAAGACAATCATTTAATAGGATTTTATTCTGCATTCCATCCTCTATGAAGAAAATAAAAAAAATAATAAGATTCTAATGTAAAATTTATCGAAAATTACACTGAAATGTAACATATTATAAAATGAATACGTCCGAGCATAATAATTTTCTGTTTTATTGCCTTGTTGGATAAACCAATTTTATTCAGAGAAGATTAGTGTCCAATATTTGGCCTAATTAATAGTTGGAAACAATAGAAGATTGTTCTTTTTTGGTCTTTTGCCTTGGGTTTGTCGTTTTATTATATATATATATGTTATGCGTTAGTATATGTGGAGTAAGGTAGTTGGTTGTATCATGTGTTATTGATTTAAATATATCAGATCGAATTTAATATATCATATATATATTAATGTTATATTTATTATTTATTTCCGTTAATCATACTATTAAAATCGACAAATGTTAATATTAACTGTAAAACAATAAATCTGTCATTTTAAAAATGATAAACCAATTTAAAATTATCAACTAAGATATATTAAAAGACGATGAATGATATCTATTAAAAATATAGATAAAGTTGTTAGATATAACAAATATATACAACCATGTTTTTATTATAACCAAACTATACTAGGATTACATCATAATCATAATGTTCTAAGTAGATAAGAGAGTATTATAAACAGTGATCTACGAGTTGATAAATACAATTCAAAATAAACTCAATTAATGTGAAAAACTATAGATAATAATAGCTAAATATCTCTATGTAAAAAAAAAGTAAATGTCTTTTTTTCGAGCTATTAATTTTTGTAGAGAGTGATATGGGATTCCGAGGTGCTATCAAGTTGTCTCTCCTCATCTCGACTTCTGACTAAGCTTTTCGAAGGTAATTTTTTGTTTGGATACATCATTCTTGATAGAGAGAAGTTTGTCATGGTTTGTATTCTATATTCACTCCTCCTTTTTTTAATATTTACCCCTTTATAAAAAAAATTTGTGTTGTTTTCCAAGTATTAATTACCAACCAATGGAAGTTGGAAATACAGACCTGTTACTGCATTGCGAGGGTTATGTATATGGCGATCTTTATCGCCAAATGCATGGCTTACTACATTCGGCGTCATATGGGGCTTCTCTCAATGCGATAGTCTTTCCTCGCCTTGATCCGTTCTAGGCTGCCGCTAGAGGGATTATCGAATTTAGTCCGGAGTTGTTCATCAACAAAACTGCTTACAATCAGTTTATTGTTCTAGTTTGACAAAAACCTTGTCAGCTCGAATTTTGAATTAGACAAACTTAATTACATGTCTATGAATTAGAAAATCAACTATGTCGAGCTAGCTTATGTCTTGCTGGCTTAAGGGCAAGCTTAAGTACTAAATCTAATTTTGTTTTGGTTTATTCGCGATTCAATGAATATATATATAAAACTTACAAGATGTTATTAATCTCAATTGACATTACATTATCTAATTTCAACTGATTAATCAGAAAAATAGAAAGTCTGTCCGCCTAAACAATCAAAGATGAATAATTCATACATATGTGTTAAGAAACTAAAAGAAGAAGAATAAGAATATGGGAGGAGAAGAACATTAATATTGAGGTGTAAAAATGATATAAGAGAGAGCACTATTTATAGGCTCTAGAATTCATAACCTGTACATCACTAGTATAATTACACTTAAATAGGATATTCATTCTCATGTTCAATGTATATGAATTACAAAGGTAGAAACTACAAATGAACATTCATATATATAATTATAATATTCATAACGATATGAATATTTTTGAATAAGAAATCAGGGGAATAAAATTGCAGCAACAATATATGGTGTTAAGAGACTTTGTTTAAGTAATAAAAAATAATGGCAGCAAACAGTGCAAATTAAACTAGAATTAGCCATAGAATAGAATAGATATTTAGGCTACTAAAATGGGTTGCATAGAATGAGGTAAGTTTTAGGTTAAATAATAAATACGGGTAAATTTGGATAAATTTGATTTAAAGTATGTAGATAGCGAAAACCGTATATTCGGTTTCGAGCCAAAATCTAACATCGCATCCGTATTCATTATTCAAACTATGCGGGTGGCAGATTTTGTTAATCAACATTTGACTAATTCAAATACGATTAAATCCAATTAATCGCAACCCATTTCCCAACCTTAAGTCCACCTAAAGAATTATGGACATATGGTGTCCAATGTGCTAATTTGTGACAAAAAATATGGAATTGGACAATTATGTACCATACTAAATTCCTGCTCTAATTTTTAGGAATTTTTTTATAACATAATTTAATATGAAATAACTCAAGAAGACAATACAGACCCAGTAGCACCGAGTTGTGCAAGACTAGCCGTTAGAGCAAGACCTACACAGCATGGCACTACCAAACCGACGTAGCGCTGTGCAGGCCCCCCAACGGTTATTTTTCTATACCAAGACTCATAATTAGTGCAACTTAAAGTGTAATATTGTAAAGTTCGTGCATAAATTCAACATCAGATTATACGGAATAGAACATCACAAAATTCAAGCAATTGCAAGGGATTTTTTGGTTATACCTATAACATCTGTTGCCTCTGAAAATGCTTTTAGTTCTAGTGGGAGGTTGTTAGACCCTCATCGGAGCAAACTCCATTACTCGACGGTTGAGACTATGATGTGCACAAGGAGTTGATAATGAAGGACTTGCGAAACGGTAATTACCTTTGAATAGCTTACGGAGTTGTAACTTGTAAATATGCTAATATGTTTATCATATTTGTTAACTTGGAATAATTTGTTTCTTCTAACCGTAATTGCCAGGATCCGATACTGCCATCGAAGCAATGGAAGGGGTGTTCTCTACTATGTCCGTTCATGATTTCACGATTGAAGAACCTGCAGTTGGAGGTAATCTGTTTTTATAATTTGAATTTGTGATATCCTGTTTCAATTTCAAGTATAAATAGAATTATTTACTTTAGTTCGTTCAGGAACAGCAACTGTCCATTAAATCACCATTTCACCTTGATGATTGATGTTGTAATGTTGATCACTCATCATCATTCCAAGGTAAAGAAGCTTATTAATAATCACTTTTACATTGATTATTGTTCACTGCTGCTACAGAATATTGAGGTAATATTTTGTTTTCAATGATGCAGAGTTGCAACTGCTGAGCTTGAAATTTTATGTAGTTTTCCTTTACTTTGGAGTAATCATTGCTAGCTGCTACTGCTGAAGGCCTGAAGTTTTCATTTATGTTGCTGTTGAAGCTTTCTTTTATGCTGTTGCATTCCACAGTTTAATACTTTCTCTGGGATATTTAGAATGAAGTTTGCTTTTTAGTTTTGAATGATGATTTGATGTTTCATGTTTTGAATATTGCTTTGATGCATTGGAATGGATTTTGAGAATGATTAATGTTGCTTTGATGCATTGTTATGAATTTTAAAAATGAAGATTGATTTTCTGTTCAATCTGCAATTTTAGTGAAGTTTAATTTCTATTTTATTCTTCAGTTTTCAGATTTTTTTTATTTTTAAGAAAACCAACGTTGATCCGTAGGGATCCGAACTTGTCTACGAAAAGTATCATCACCACCAAAAAAGTCAATCTTGATGTTTTCCGTTAGGTCAACGGTCAATGTCACCCCAAATATCAAAAAAATTCAACTCGAGCACAAGAATATAAATGGATTGCAAACCAAACCAAGTTCGTTCAATTTATCCAAATCAGTCTCTCTCCAAAAATCCAAAACCCTCCTACAATTCCTTGTCCTAAAAAGAGCGGTAACCCAAAGTCAAAAACCCATAAAAACTTGTCGTCTAGCAGAACCGGCCTTGAGTCGGGCGGAGCGGAACCATTAATTTGCTCCCGTTACGTAACCGACCCCGTACCTAGATTCTTTATTTCGCAAACCAAGTCAAAACGTCAGTCCCGAGCCACGACGGCTTAGACAAACGAGCAGGGTGTTCGATCCACCCCTAAATCTCAATCGATGGCAACTCCAACCCATATCTTCAACCTTACACCGCCAGGGCGAGGCGATCACCCTCCTTTCCTAAGACAGAAGAGGGCCGAGCGCCGACAAAATGCGTTTACGGATGAGAGACGTCCGCGACATTTTGTATGTTTCACAATGCTATTCCTTGCTAAAGAATATGATAGATGTTTTTCTTATAAAAAATTAACTTAAGAACACCCTTATCCACCCCCTTTCTCTATTGCCGATCTTTCCTACCATGTCTTCTATACCTTTAACACCCAATAATAAATTGTTCAGCTCTTTTTATCCTCGTCCACCAACCCCTCAACAATCTCTTCGTCTTCCTTTCATATAGGAGATCGCCGGCCAACTCGACAGTACTACCATGGTGGCAAAGAATTGTCCAATTGTAACATAGAAATCAATAAAAAACATCTTTCGTAGATACAAAATTGTCCTTCCTAAACTTTTTTCCATCAACAAAATTTAAGTAAATTTCTCGTCGCATATCCGGACTCATGAATTATGCTAAACCCAAAAATCACTAATGAAATTAAAAATCCTATACTTATTATTTGTCCATAATTGGTGGATAGAACATAATCCAATTTATGGTGTGGAGCCTCCCGTGTCGTTTTATGGATTGTTTTTAAATGCATCTTTGGCAGGCTCTAAGTAAACGCGATGACGCGGCGACCGTTGCTTTGCTAGATTTGTCGGCAAAGCAGCGAGAGACGTTGATTTGTTAGTTTCCATTTTTGTCAGCTAATTACGGAAATTGCCATTACCCGCCATTCTCGTTTTCCCCTCACTCCATTCAATTTTCTTTTTTTGTCTTTTTACAGATCTCATCCTTTATAGCTCCAACCAGATCGGAATTCGCCACTCTACAGTCTACTCCTTACGCCAGAGTGTTGCTAGCTAGATCTTCTCTCCTTAAGAACTAAAAAGCGAAATGGACGGCTTGATCAGAGGTCTGGCGGACGTCGTTCTTGGCCACGACGGCAAAGATGAACGCGATGAACAACGACCGAGATCCAGCTGGGCCGAGGTCGCTCTCTCCCTCTCTTTCTCTCCGTGGTCTTTAATTTTGATCCTCAATTTTGACTTTTATCAGTTACAGGTCGTCTCAGGTGACAATGACGATCAGGATTCTGGCGAAAGCCATCCCGGCCGCAGGCAGCCGCCACATCACTCTGCTGCAGAGGTTTATCTTCCGTGATCCATACTCTTTTTCTGTGTGCTTTTTGAAGAGTAAATTCTTATACTGAATATCTATCTGGTGAATTATAACTGCGTGTAGCAAGATCGGAGGGGAGGAACAAGACGTGAGGAGTCCGAGATTGCAGATTCAAATTATTCAAGGCGGCCTCAAAAGGTTCAGATTATGATTACATATTTTTTTGGCGTGAAGCCACTTGTTATTGAGACGATCAAGATCTACAGTGTCCTGCTGGTTGCTAAATGATGTGTTCCTCTTGAGTTGAAAGAAGATGTTAGAGTTCATGTTTTTCTTCTTAGATTCCCTCAGCTGGTAAACGGTGAACCGTCCTAGTTCTGTATATTAATGATGTTGAGGGTCTGAACTTCCTATGTAGGCTTCCTTTCAAGGAAATGGAACTGATGATTACCAGCAAAATCAGTGGGCTAGAGAGGTTTGATGATGAATCCGATATCTTGGCTTTCGAAACAGTTGGTTCTCTAAATTTTCCCTGATGTGTTTCATGGTAAATTTTGGGACAGGAATCATCAGAGAACAGTAATGATGGATGGGAGACAGTGGGCAAAAAGCATCCCAAACAGCCACATAAGGTATAATTCTGATTAGCCAGTCACTCCATACTGGGTTTGACTGATGTAGTTTCAAGCAATAATCTTGATTTACAGCCATCAGTCTTTTCAGTCAACTGGTTGTATCTATTTACTGTGGTCATTGACCAAGCCTATGAGTTGTTGCTCTTGGTCATCCTAGCTGCCTCTCCACTGCTCAAGTGTGAAAAGAATTTCCAATGGTATATGATCAGATTCTGCTTGTTCCAATTCATAGGTCGTGAAGGATAACTGGCATGGATACAAACAAGCTGCATCGGAGCAAGAATACTCTGCAGAGTTTGAAGACAGTGAGGCGTTAGAGCCTTCAGAACAGGAGCTTTCTGACCTGTCATGTGCTTGCAATAAACTGTGGGAACTAGATGCAAACCGGCTGATTCCTGAAAAGGACTATCAGATTGACTGTGGTGAAGGGAAGAAAGTCTATCAGAAGGATGACATGGCTGAAGGAAGCCTATTTTGCTGGCTGAGTGAAGATGTATTTAGAAAGCCTACTTATTCTCGTTTCTGCTCTCTTCTCGATAACTACAACCCTAATGAAGGCAGTAAAGAGGTTGTTACATCGGAAGAGAAGCAAGAGCAGGCTGCTTTTGTTGAAGAAATCAGCAGAACTGCGCCTATTAAATACCTTCACAAATATCTTGCAGCTAAGGGTATTGTATCAGGAAATCGTGAAGATTTTAAAAGGTGTATGTCCAGCCTATGGTTCGATCTTTACAGTCGAGGTGGAACATATGGTTCATCTTCTGCTTTTGAGCATGTGTTTGTGGGAGAAATCAAGCAGCGTGGGGAACAAGAAGTTTCTGGCTTCCACAACTGGCTTCAGGTTTGTGTACCCTTGTCCTGTTCTCTTGGTCAGACCTTGTATATTTGTATTTCCTTGCTCTTATGTTTATGATCTTCTATAATTCTGTTTATGAGTAAGTTGAGTTCTCTTCCAGATAATTAGTATAGGTAGCATTCATCCGTGAATGCCTGTTTTTGGTTAAATACTTATATCTACTCAGTAGCAGTAGCAGGAAAAGATTACCTAATGGTATTGCTTTCCTGCATGCTTCTCTGTTTACACTGAGAAATTAGCAAGGACAAGAGTTCATAGTATAAATTTTTCATCTTTGTGTTAGTGAACCCTGTGAGTCAGTGTACCACCTTCGGAGTCTGCTTCTTCTAACTGAACAATGAATAGCTATGCTTAAGTGTTCCTTTTTCTTCTGTAGTTCTATCTGGAGGAAGCCAAGGGGAATGTAAATTACCAAGGGTATATTTTTCCTCGCCGACGTGGTCAGATTGTGAGTATTCAGTTCTCTTCTTCCCTTATTGCTATTAGTTTTGGTTTCCTGAATATAGAACTATGTTGCTGTTCATTCCTCAGCTTCCTGAACCGTCTCTTTAAATTAATTTTGTTGCAGCCGGACTCCGAAAGCCAGTTTCTAACGATTCAGTTTGAATGGAATGGAGTCATGAAGGCCGTTTCCAGCACAATGATTGGAGTCAGCCCAGAATTTGAGATGGCTCTCTACACCCTGTGCTTCTATGCCGGGGGAGAAGAGAATCACGTGGAGTTGGGTCCTTATTCCGTGAACATCAAATGCTACCGTATGGGCAACCGACTTGGGTCTGCATTCCCCATGGGCTGAGTGTTGGTAAACATTCTGTGAACATCATTTTAACATTTATACATTCGCCGACTGAGCATGGCAGCTATTTGTGTAATGTCTTTGTATGTAAATGCACTGCTGAAAAAAACTCATTTGTGTGCTGTGATTGAAAATTATGCATAATAACCAGCTTTGATGTTTCTTAGCCAAATTGTGCAAGTTCGCTGGTACTGGATTCATAGCTTCTCTGCACTCCACCAGTAGCTTGATAAAATAAAAGATGTCAACTTTCTTTTCTGAGCAGTGGCTACTGGCTGGTAAACTCCTATTCTGAGCCAATATGTTCATTCAGCAAGCACGGAGTGGTTGGATGGGGGAACACCGCGGTTATAATGCAGTTCAGGTTTTCCTACTCTGCAGAGTCTCGGGAAGGAAGAATCAACCAAAACTGTACTAAGTATCGAAAAAAGACCGAAGTATCAGTTATATAAACATTCATGAGTATTGTTCCCCTATTTCCCAATTTTGAAAGCTTGGAAAAACAAAGACATGACAGAAGAAAAGTATACATTTCTACATGTAATCATCATGACTGCTAGCTATACACCAATTAGTCCTGAAGATTCCTACACAAGTAGAATCTCCTTACTATCCTTCCTAACACTCTTCCCCTTCACAAAACCAACATACAAATCACTCCTAGCAGTATCACACTCCGGCAACAACCCCTTATGATTCCTTCCACTCTCCGACATGTTCTTCACAAACTCAACCAGGTTCCTCCAGTTCCCTTCCTCGAACAGCCTCTTGTTCAACCTCAAGTAGGTAAACGCAGCCAATCCACCACCACTCGTCGACACCACCTGTCTATAAGCAGCCTGATCATACCTCTCCAGAGCATTCTCCCCAGCGAGTTCCGTCCCAGCAGCTTTTGTCGCCATCTTCACCTGCTTCACAAGCCCTTCCGGTGAGCAGCTCCCGTTCTCTGGCTGCTCCCCGTCTCTCATTTCCATGCACGTGAAGTTCAACACCGCTCCGTGCTTGCTGAACATCTGCGCCAGAGGCAAGTACCCGTCGTGGTGTCTGGTGTTGTAGTATCCCGCAGTGAGTTCAGCTGCGTGGGACCTTGTCCTGTAGTGCCAGTGGATGCCTGCGACTTTTCCAGAGAGCTTGGCTCCTGTGCCTTTGAAGATGGACTTCGCTGATGATAAGATGGTGTTGCCGTGTTGGAGAAGCTTTGATGAGTACCATTGCAGGAAGAAATGGCCGTATTCTGTTTTCCATGTGCCGTCTCTTTTGAAGAAGCCTGTGTCTTCAGGGTACTGGTTGTATTGGCCTGAATCGTGTGGTCCTCCTTGTCCCCATTCTTTCTTCTCTTGCTCCTCTGCTGATGCTTTTAGTGATGCTCTCATGTACTGTATAAAGACACAAGATTTTTTGTAAGCAACGCAGCAGAACCAGTTTATATAATAGGAAACCACTAGACATATATATATATATATATATATATATATATATATATATATATATATATATATATATATGGTTGTGGAAGTCTTGGTTTACCTTGTCATAACATTGGAATTCACCAATTCCTGGGAAGTTCCAAGTGCCATTGCTTTCAGGGTATGCTGGGTATCTCAGTTCGCCACAAGGACCCATTCCTACTTGGATTTCCTGCAACATGTGAATAATCAGTACAAATAGAAATGTAAACTCTATATATGGGACTTAGCTTGGATTGATGTTCTTTCTAGCTAATTATTAATGTGAAGTTACTTACCACAATAACATGTCCAAGGTAATCTGTGAATCTGTCACGGAAGCTTCTCATGTAATCAGAGTAGACTTGGATTGGTGTTCTTCCTCTTAGAACAGCCAAGGAATCACAACCCAAAGAGATGTACTCTGGGTTCCTGCGACCTGATCTGTCTGTGTATACTAAGTCTGGGTTCTTGCTGATCTCTTCAAGCACCCATGGAGGCAGAGGAATGCTGTAAATTTCATTCCCAAAGAAACAAATTAGTACTGTTTATATACATTGTGTGGTTTCTTAAAAAGATGATCATTGTTATAAACTATCTATAAACATGTAATTAGTTTGACATCCTAGAGGTCTAAGGTTTATTTTTGTACGTGTTAATCAATAATATAAAAATCAATCTAAACCCCTTTTACAATAATTCGAATTATTTGGATGTAACGAATGATATGGTATTAAATCCTCTAACAACCAAGAATTTTTGTTTGAGGGAAATGTTAATGAATAATATAAAACTCAATCTGAACTTAGAACTCGATTTATTGAAATGCAACGATTCTTGATAGCCCGCAGATCTAGGATACATGGCGTCATGATTCAAATTTTCAAAATTGAAGATTTTACCCTGTGTATTTCTGAATTTCACCCGATGTGCCTTTAAACTCATTCCAAACTTTGCCAAGAATCTCTAACCATCATGGTTCTGCTATCAATAGTTGGAACCAAGATTTTTCGATGCCATGGGCGAGATTACGAATTTAAGGGTCTAATTCATATAAAAACTCAACAAAAAATTGAATTTTAAGAAATTTATATAGCATTTCATCACTCTTAAATCATAAAACCTTCGACGATGGCCTAGATTGGTCCACCCCAGTTCAGCCGCTATCCGCTATTACTTGTTGGTAGCTAGCAGATCTAGGATATATATATAGTCATGGTTCAAACTTTAAATTGAAATTTACCTGCAAGAATCACCAACGTTGCCACCACACTGATGAAAGGACATGACAACCTGAAGCTTCAAGCCATGATGCTTAACCATCTCCACAAGCTCAGCATAGCCTTCCCAGTTATATCTCAGAGGTCCATCTTTCTCAACCAACCCCCACCAAGCATCCACCATCACCCCTTCAACTCCAGCTCTCTTCAGAGCCAACAAGCTGGCGTTCATAGCCCGTGGCTTGTTCAGGTTCCCTCCGTGGGTCACCGTGTCCAGCGGCAGCATCACAAAAACAGGCACCTTGGACGACGAGGACCCATTAGAACTAGTACTGCTGCTGATGTGATGATGATGAGAGCCTGACAACGTTTGATCATGAAGCCTCTCAACTGATCTGTGGGGTTGTTGTTCTAGCAGCACATGGCTCGACGACATCGCTTGAATCGAACATAATCTTGCTGGCTTGAAGGAGATTGAGGATATGATGATGTTGTTGTTGTTGTTTAGGGAGGAGTAGTCATTTAGGTTGATGAAGGATGTTGATGACCTTAGTGTAAGAGCCATTGTTGTTGTGTTTTGTTGGGTTTGCAGGGCTGTTTGTTATGGAGGATTTGTGTGTAGTGTAGGAATGAATGGAGGGATGTGGGTTTGTGTTGGTGTTCTTATAAAGAGAAATGAAGGGTGTGGTTATGGAGTTTTGGAATAGAGACAACAATATGTGTTGAATATGAGGGGGGAAAAGTGCAGAAGTTGGGAAACTAGTTGGCCCCAGCTTTTCCATCCAAGAGCCTCCTTGTTGGAGCCTAGTCATGGCCCTCTGCAATATTGCATGGTGGGATTTCATCTTACCTAGTCAAACTGACGTGTAATTCTTAAAAATCCATGCTAAAAATTATTTTTTTAAAACTGGGGACCAGATCCAAAAGTGATGTTGGGTCTTCAAGATTTATTGATAGTCGTGTTCTAATACACTTACAAAATCAAGAAATGAGATTGAACTGCAAAAACGTCATATTGAGGTGTTGGTACATTCAAAGGATCAACGTACGTAACAGAACCTCAATGGCATTGTTGAGTGATCAAAGCTCCAAATCATTAACATTAATCAAGGCCAGCTAGGTGCGGGGATTAAGCTGAAACTGCTCTACGTACCAGCTGAAATATTTGTTGGTTTTGTAGGAATATGATTGGAGTGTTGACGGCCTTTCTCCTACCGTAACGAACACATATTATTGCTTGTTATCCGTATAATGTGCGCGGATAATCAACTTTTTTATCACTCATTGTCGATAACATATGAGTAACATAAAATAACGTACAAATATATATATATAGTTGGTGCAGCTAAGCTGGGGGTGGATATTGTTGTGTGGCGGCCAGGTTTTTCCATAACCACATTCTCTGTGGACAAGAGCTGCAACTTGCTTCTATAATTATTTGTTGGTCATATATATATATATATTAATTTCTACCCTAATAAACTAATTTCCACGTCTTATTTAATTTGTACAATAGCCCAAAATTTCTTGGACCGCACATAAATATTGCAACGTTATTATATTCTTAGTTGTGAAAAGTAGGAGAAATAAAAACATGCAAATATTTATATACATGGTTGGTTGTGGTTTTTAGATTTTGGATAAGAAGCGTGTGGAAAAGTAGGTTTTCTAGAGAAGCTAGAGTCCGTGCCTGTGATGTTATTTAATTTGAATTACTAACTACTCATCGTAATTCGATATATAATTACGCGAATATCTTCGACAATTGGGTTATTTAGAGAGCATGAACTCAAAAATTTTCCACCGATTTTGTTTTCGATTCTCCCAAATTATACGCCGCCTTACTCTTCACCACCGCCGAACCTGCACCAGTAGTTGTTGCCCATCACCGATCTGGCCACTTAAATTGTGGTTGTTCCATTAGAGTTGGGGTACTTATCATTAGATAGATGGTTCTCCTCATGGTAGGCCCATATGTAAACTATGTAGGATCACGGGTTGTGAAACCCATTCTTCAAGCGAAAGACTTTGGCGGCAGCTGCGGGGCGGCGGCGTGCGGCGGGCGGCGAAACTGTTATATGGGAAGGGAATTGTTTTTCAGAGAGCTGAGAGTTTTGAGTTAGATAGTGTGTTTGATTCGAAAAACGTCATATATGTATTTAAATATTACGTTCAAGGATATTCGAATAATTTTACTTATGTATTTAAATATTACGTTAATCAATGGACCAATTTCGAAAGAAAAAAAGACATAAGAAAATTCCTTATGTGTCCTTTCAAATATCTGCTTCAGTTATGCTATTGCTAGCTAGCTGTACCCACGCACCGACAAAAACATGTTGAATGAACCTCTTCACAGTTTATTTATTGGGTTATGAAACTGTGAAGAGGTTAGGGTGTACAGTGTACTGTAGTTGAGAATGCCTTCATTGGGTTGGGCCTTTAGGCGAGTATGTGAAGCCCATGTGTAACGTAGGTCGGGTTGAATTCATATATTGGTTGGGTTGGAAAATAGCTTGGGCTGAGTCTGTAGCAAAGTTGAAGCCCATATATAGGCCTCGTGGCTCTTGCTGAGCTTGGGTTATTTCTTAAATTCTCCATAACAAACTCATCTCATCTTACCTGGAAGACCTTGGACAAAAGATTTCAATTTCGGAGAAACTAATGATGTGAATATAGAAACACATGAAACATCAAATGATACTTTTAACTTGGATCCTTGGACTGTATTTCTTGACATGTAATGTGTTCCCACTAGCTAGCTTAGCACTACTAATTAGTAATTACTGTACTCCAAAAATAGAAGATTACTTTATTAACAAACATCATATGATAAAACTAAAAAAAAGAATACTATAATTAACAGTGGCAGCAGCATTTCTCTTCCTTCCCCACCATCACATCTTTACATAACCAATTAGTGAAACAAAAGGAACGTCCTTTATTAACACTCTGTAACTTTATTATTCACTCTTCCAATCTCTCAAAACCAGTCATTTGGTTGTGCCATTTGCAGGCTCCTCTGTGTCTTGTATTGCAAGCTTCAAGACCTCCACCACTTCTCCCATTGACGGCCGATCTTTGGCGTTCTTGTTCAAGCACTTGTCTGCCAGCTTTGCGACTCTTCTTGCTGAAGTCATGGAGCAGCCGTTTCTTAGGCGTGGGTCTATGATCATGCACAGCTTCTTGCTGTCAGCTGGAAACTGCTTCACCCAATTCAGTAGCTTTTGTTCCGAAGTTGGCCGATTTAGGTCCAGGGACCGCCTTCCTGTTAGGATTTCGTACAGGACCACTCCAAAACTCCACAGGTCGCTGTGGATTGTGAGGTGTCCTGTCTCGATGTACTCCGGAGCTGCGTACCCATGTGTTCCAACTACCTGGTACCACATTTTACACCTCACACCAATCAACATTTTGCTTGTTTGTGTTAATGAATACTATAAAAACCAATCTGAACCCTCTCCTCTTTTATTAAGAATAAATTTGAACCCTCTCCCAAGAACTTTAGTTCGATTCTTGACAATTTGTACTACATATCACACTTCAAATGTCATACGAAGATAGTCTAGTATAGTATCTTATATGTTATCAAGAACCAATTCGTCTCAAGTACAGGGAGAGACCAAAGATAGAACCTTGTGACTTACCCCGGTTGACACATGAGTGTGATCGCCAGTTGGTCCTTCTCTAGCCAGCCCGAAATCGGAGAGCTTGGGGTTAAACCCCACATCCAGTAGTATATTCGAGCATTTGAAATCTCTATAGATCACCTGCACAATTGTTTCACAAAAAGAGCTTAGTAACCCATCTCAAATTTCATCAAATTTATGATATAGTTCCTCAACTTTAAGATTCTACAGAAGAGCAAGTGAAGCATCTTACAGGTACTTCAAGTCCGCAGTGTAGGTAAGCTAGGCCTTGAGCAGCACCAAGCATGATCTCGAGTCGTTTCCTCCATGACAATACAGGTAAACCTCTGTTGAAGAGATGATCCTCTAAGCTCTTGTTAGGCATGTACTCGTACACCAACAACCGTTGAATCCCTCTTTCGTCGTCTACGGAGCAGTACCCCAAGAGCTTCACTAGGTTTGGATGGTTCACTATCCCAAGAAACTGAACCTCTGCAACCCATTGCTTATGACCCTGTCAAATATTTAACAAAACTTTCTTTCATCTGATGGAAAAATGCATCTCCCACCCAAAATAAACATTGTTTATGACCCCTGAATATAACAACGTTAATCAAAGACACAGTCTCCAATGATAGAAAATGAATCACACCAGCCAAAATCATAAAACAGATACAGAACAAATAGATAATGACAAAACATTGGAGTCGACTGAATTGGCAACAAAAATCACATATTATTTCCATATGGTTTGCTAAATTTCATAGCTTTTTTCCATGTTTAGTATTCACCTCCTACAACTTTACCTAATGCCACCCTAGAAACATTGCACCGTATGACTCAGGCTGTTGAAAAACATAGGAGATGGATTGTGCAACATTGAGTATCCTGTGCTTCTACTAAGTCAGCAATTTACATGGGGATCATAACAAAATTTGATGCGAAAGTGAATGCCATACCATAACATCATTTTGACTAAAAACTATGGAGAAAGAAAGACTGAATAATGGCATAGTTTGAGATTACCTGCAAACCATGCTTGTTGAGCTTCTTGATGGCAACAACCAAGCGTTCACCTTCACCACCAGCATCAGAAGAATCAGTAGTAGCTGCAAAAACTGACCCTTTGTAGACACTCCCAAACCCACCTTCCCCAATCTTCAGCAACCGATTGAAGCCATTGGTTGCATCTTTAAGCTCCTTGATGGAGAATACCCTCAAATTCTGCTCTTTCTCCTTGTAAAGCTCCTGTATGCTCCTCGGAGATGGCAAAGATCTTGTACTACGCACCACAGCCGCCGACTTATTGTTCCCGTCTGACGATGACGACGACGGCTGAGGAGCTGAGTTTGAACCCGATTTCCTCTTGAAGATTTTAGGGAAGCACTTCATGGTTTTGGCAACAAAAAAAACCCAACTTTAAAACGCGTATTACAAGGAGATGGAAGGAAAGGGTGGAATCATAAATGAAAGCAAAAGGGGTTTCTTTAAAGGAAGAGAGAAGCGTGAAGGAAATGAGGAGGATGAAAATTTCTGAGGATGTAAAGAAGAAGAAGAAATGACTATGTAGGGGAGGTTGGAAACTTGGAATACGCTTACACGGTTTTAATTGTATATATACCAGTAGAGGGAAAGTAAAGGAAAGACTGGGAAAAACCAACAGAGGAAGAAGTAAATGATGATGATGACTATATGATGTCTAGGCTAGGCTGGCGTGTGAAAGGGGGAGATGGGAAGAAGAGGCTGACCAATTGAGTGGACAAATGTGAATTCTCTATACTTCACTTTACATAATGACAGCCCAAATATTATAAGATTTTGGATCAACCCCACAGAAGGATGTTCGTGTATGCCTTTGTTTAGTGCTTACTGCATATTGCTAACTAGTTTTCCAGTATTGGTTTTGTTTTACAGTGGCAGCCCCACTAAACTAATAATTTCTTCTGTGCAAGTTAGATTCGTAGAAGAAGTGGAAAGACAAAATCATTTCTTGCATAGTTTAGTTTTCATCACAATAAATTAGAAAACACAATTTCACTTTAATATCATTTAATCCAACAGTTTCATTCTAAAATTCTTCCAAACTCTAAACTTAAACTTTTGTTCTTTCATTGGTAAGAACACATAGATATTAGGTCAAAATTAAGCAGCCAGAAATGGAAGTTATACAGTATGGAAAATGGGAGGGTAACGTTGAGTGTGGAAGATGGAAAGCCGAATGGGGGAATTATATTCTAGTCTTGCTGGTTTCATATATTGTTAAGAGTTGTGGGGAGTGGGGTTCTAATCTATATGGAGGAGACAAGACATGATAAGGACTTGAGTACATACAATTTCCCTGTGTTTGGTTAAATTAAAGAAAGCCTCGAAACTAACTAGAGGAAATTTCGTGATGAGAAATATTATTATATTATTAAAGTCTTTTCTTCTTTCTCATTTTTCCACACTTTGTATTTATTTTAAGGTGTGGGTTGGTCCAATTTTTGTCTGGTCACCTCCCAATGTTTATCTTTCTACAATCGCGATGTGTTGTTTATTTACATGGATGGATTTGTTAGATAGACAAAAAGATAACAGAAAGATAGATTTTAATGAAATATCTAAGGATCATACAAGCAACGTAATAGCGTTCCCGTTATTTGTCCTTTGAATCAGTTGTAGACGAATCTTTGGAAGTGCACCTAGTAGCTGGCTGATCTCCTGGATAATTACTTTCTCAATAGCCTTGTTGTAATGGCTTACGTTGATGTGACTCATGACCACCTCCGCATCCCCTTCAATGTCTACCTGAAAATAAATCTCGCGAACACACCAAGCGCATGCGTCCCGAACGGCCAATAAAGGCAGCGATCTCCTTCTGACCGATGCACCTCCTTCCAATCCACTTGAGAGGTCGATAAGGCAGAGTGCAACGCCGCACCGAGGTCATTAATCCGTCGGGGTGAGTTTGAAGTCCCACCTCTACTCCAATAAAAAGGGCATGTCAGAGACATTTCAGTTTGACCATAAGTCTGAACTGTGGCGTCCCAGACACCAGTGTTGAGTGTCGGAAATGACAGACCAGCAGAGCAACCTCTGGGTTGTCAGCCCACTGACAGTCAAACCGGAAGAGCCGACCACACAGAGCCACAGGAACGGAGACTGTTAAAAGGATAGGTGCATAATCAGAAGAAATCGGGAGCAAGTGTTGAATTGCCGACTCCAGTCATTGAATAAGCCATTGTTTATTAACCAAAAATCTATCCAATCACTCATCGATGACCGACGCCGGATCCTCGTGACGATTTGACCCCCTGAAAGAGGCCCCACTGAAACCAGGTTTTCTGCTATAATTCTGCCCTTGCTGCGACATGTCGTGCTATCTTAGACGCGATCAAGTTCGCCATTCATCGCCATTTCTCAACCACTATCCTTCTCAACTTTCGACACACAACCACCTGCCCCCCTCGTCAGTGGTCGTCGGAAGCTTTTGGTCTACTTGGATTTCTCATCTCACCGGCATAGCATAGTAGAATTACGATTCCAAAGAGTGAAAAAACAGAGCCATAACTGATAGGGGCTACCAATCACACTGTCTTTTCAAAATTTATTAATTACTTAACAGTTTGTTTTCTGAAGGATAGAAAAGCTTCTCAACAGTCAACAGTACAATAATATAATACATTTATAATAATAATAATAATAATAATAATAATGATGATTGACCTCCTCTCAGAAGATTTCGCCTGATTTGCCTCGGAACAGAAAAAAAAAAGGAAAATTAAAAAATTAAAACGACACAGAGATAGTGATAGCAGAATCAAAACGGCAAACAGGTCAAATCCTGACTGAACCAGCTTTTCCCGCGCCCTTTGGGTTTTCTTTTCCCGCAGCACTGCTTCTTCCTTTCACCTAATAATAATAACTGCCCTGTAAGGTTTTCAATCCTCCTTTCTCTCTCTTCCTCACGAACAATAGAGTTCGAAATTCGATTTCTGCTGGATTTATTTCTTCAACAGACGGAAGATGCGGCAGGGGCTTCGGAGCCAAGAAGACGATCTCATCAGGCAGCGCTACGAGGAGTTCAAGAGTAAGCAGAAGAGACGAGGAAAACAAGAAGAAGAAGGATCAGGATCAGGAGCTGCCCCTGCCTCCCCCATCCTTGGGCAGAGTTCCGGACAAAGATCGTCTGCACTAGATAATAGTTACAGTGGCGGTTCCCAAAACGTCGAATGTGGCGGCAGCAGCGTAAACCTCGTCGCGAAGGATAATGTAGGATCGGAGGAAGTTGAAGATAGAACTACAAGCTCTGACGACGACGTCTTTTGCTTGTGGAGCAATAAGATCTCCCGTGGTGGAGGAATCACGGAAGATGTTGGAACTAGGGGAAGCAAAACCGCGGGACATGACGATTCCGGTGAAAAGAACCACGAATCTGATATCGTACAGGACGACAAACCTTCGGAGGCTTCGCCGGGGGAGGATAAGGAGGCGATGCCGAGTTCTAGTGAGAGCAGCGATGATGACGCCAGCGATCGTGATTACGAGGAGGATTTGCCATCTGATGCGTCCGAAGAGCTAAAATTGGGATCCGGTTCTGATTCTGTTAGGCTAAAAAAAGAACTAAGCAGCTGTAGAGCTGAGCAAGACAAGTCTGGCTTCTCTGAGATTGCAATTGAGGAGGCGAGTTCCAGCGAAGAAGAAGTTGAAATGGAAGCTGAAACTGGTAGGACAGCAGGAAAAGGATTGAGCCATGGAGCGGGTTGGTTGTGGGAGGAAGTTCCAAAAGCTGAAGACTGGGTTGAAATTGGAGCTTCGGATAACCCATTTTTGGTAGATGAGCAAGAAGAAAATGATACAGGGTCACGTCGGACTGATCAGGCTAACGGAAGGAATCAACAATGCATGTGGAAATCCACTAGAAAGCCCAGAAGAGGATTTAAGGAGAGTGAAGTTGTCAACATTCTCGCTGATTCCATGTTAAAAGATGCAGAGCTACCTGCTGATGAAGGCGATCAGGAAGAGGAACCACAAGCTCAGGAGCAGAAGCAGAAGCTA
The DNA here is from genome assembly GCA_030674075.2 of Linum usitatissimum. Lineage (NCBI taxonomy): Eukaryota > Viridiplantae > Streptophyta > Magnoliopsida > Malpighiales > Linaceae > Linum > Linum usitatissimum. The sequence continues at coordinate 4,569,552 of JAUJYP020001281.1, read as the reverse complement.
TGTGTAGGCAAGTTCAAATGTGATGAGCCCACTAGTCCAGAGAAATCAGAATATGAGAAGGAGCTTGACCCTCTTTGGGATGAAATGGCCTTAGCCCTATATGGAACTGAGGATATTTCCATTACACCAAAGGTATGATATCCTCTCATTTAACTAGTTTTAGATATGATTCTCATGTGGGACATTTCGCAAGTAGCAAAAGTACTTCAGTCTTCAAGTTTCCTTGTTGTATATCATCCCTAGATCTCAAAAGTTAGGATTAACTTTTCCATTTTTTTTGTAATCTTGAAAGCATAATTTTTCCAGGCAGTTCATCAGGCTAATTGTTGATTCTAAAGATTCAAAGTTTCTATTGGCACTTCGTTTCGTTACTGGCATTGTAGAATGATATATATGTATCCCTTGGTAGTTTGTAGCCTGTCCCTTGGCAGCGAAGTTGATGCCTACCATGCATGAACTAGGACCATATAGATAAAGGATGCATATGTCTATTTCTTTACGAACTTAATAATCAATTCATTTGGGTTGGAACTCTGAAAATGTTGCTTAAGTTAACTGACATGATACTTATATGATGAAATGTCTCACAGGAGGTTGATGAACTAGATCCTGCTACACTTTGTCGCCATCAGTTCATACTCGATGAAGAAATTGGTCTCTTGTGTAGATTCTGCTCTTTTGTGCAGGTGGAGATGAAATATTACTTGCCACCCTTTGTAAGTTTCACAATCCCCCGATGCTTCTGATTTTCTTCCCTATGATGCTTATGATTCAGTAGGATCTTTTATGACTAGGCTTTTCCATCCTACAGTATCTCTTCTGTATTCATTTGGCTAATAGTGATTCTATTTTACTGTTCCATCGCAGGCTGAAAAGTATTATCGAACTGTGAACAGGGAAAGCTCTAACCACGGGGGAAAAGACATATCAGATGGACTTGCAGACTGTGATACCGATTCTCAAATGGTTTGTGATCAGAACGTTGTTGACAAAGGTACTGTCTGGGACATTATTCCTAAGATTCAGGAGGGGTTGCAAGTGCATCAGCGTGATGGTTTTGAGTTCTTATGGAGAAATATAGGCGGAGATATACGCATCGACAAGTTGAAAGAGCCAACCAGTTCAAGTGGATGTGTCATATCACATGCTCCAGGGACAGGGAAGACCCGTCTAGCCATAAGATTCGTGCAGACCTACATGAAGCTTTTTCCTCACTGCAGACCAGTCATAATCGTCCCTTGCAGTATGCTACTATCTTGGGAAGCCGAGTTTGAGGCCTTGGGAGTCGACATTCCTCGTCACTATCTGAATGATCCAAAGCTATCTGGCAAAGAGAGTGTCGCAGCTACAAAGTTGTTGGACGATCACAGGAGTGTACAAGCTGTCAGGTGGGTGAAGCTATATTCCTGGCAAAAGGAGTCTGGTATTTTGATATTAAGCTACAAGCTTTTTGAAGAACTTGTTGGCAAAGGGATGAGAAAGAAGAGGAAAACTGAAATTAGAAAACGAAAGGGAAGGTCTGTAGATGAAAGAATAAAGGAAGTCCTGCTTGATGTTCCTGGCTTGTTGGTACTTGATGAAGGCCATACAGCTCGTAATAACAGTAGCCTCATCTGGAGAGCTTTGTCCAAAGTCATAACAGAGAAGCGGATTGTTCTTTCAGGGACTCCATTTCAAAACAATTTTGTAGAGTTCTTCAATACTCTCTGGATGGCAAGGCCTAACTTTGTAGACAACATATCATCCAGCACATTTGAAATATCTCATAGAAAACGTGGTCGCAGGGCGGTGAATGAAGCCAGGGAGAAATGGCAGTCATTGACGAGTTATCTCGGCAAAGATACTGATGATTGGCTAAAAGTCAAGAAACTGCAAGAGCTTAGAGATGGGATCAGCCCCTTTGTGCATGTCTACAAGGGTAATATACTCCAAGAAAAGCTCCCAGGTTTAAGAGACTCTGTGGTTATCTTACAGCCAGCCCATTTCCAGGAAGATCTACTAGCTAATGTGCACGGAATTGCTCGGACACTCGAGCTTGATCAAGAGAAAGAGCCACTGAAATATTTGCACTGGGAACATGCACTATCATTAGCTTCAGTACACCCCTACCTACTGTCAAAATGCAAAGGACCATTCCAATCAGCAGATTTTGCTGATCTGGATATGCTGAGAGGGCTCGAATTGGATCCTGAGGCTGGAATCAAGACTAAGTTCCTTATTGAACTTATCAGAATCAGTGGGATACTGAATGAGAAGGTCTTGGTCTTTAGCCAGTACCTTGATCCGTTGAGAATGATCGCAAAACAGCTAGAGGTTCGGTTCAAATGGATAGGAGACGTAGATTATCTGTCAATGCACGGAGGACTTGGTGTTCGTCAGCGGATGTCGTTGATAAAAAACTTCAACGATCCCACTAGCGATGCAAAGGTGTTGCTCGCATCGACAAAGGCATGTTCCGAAGGAATCAGTTTGATTGGTGCGTCCAGGGTCGTGTTGCTTGATGTTGTGTGGAACCCGTCTGTTGCGAAACAAGCCATAAGTAGGGCTTACAGGCTTGGCCAGACCAAAGTAGTTCATGTATACAATCTCATCACTTCCATTGAAGAGGATAAGTTCCGGCGCCAGGTCGAAAAGGACCAAATGTCAGAGTTGGTCCTTCATTCTGCTAAAGTAGCCGATGGCTGCAAAAGGATTTCATTACAAGTCTCTCAGGATCCAGAGGATAGAGTTCTGGAAAAGATGTTTGAATGTGAGAAACTTAAAGTAATGTTCAACAAGGTAATTAGTCAGCCTAAAGATTCTAAGGTCGTCTGAAGCTCCACCTGGCTTGATGGATTTAAAGAACTGAACTTTTGAGGTCCCCGAAGTGCACAGCTCCTCTGCTAATGCTTTAGTAATGTGAAATCTTAACCCTTTTTCTCACATTTGCGTGGTCGTAAGGTGTAAACCTTTCAGGTTTAGCTGTACATTAGTAGCAACCTTGCTAGATTTTAGGAAGCAGTAGTAGCAACCTTACTTGCATGATTTCTTCTTTTTTTAGTACTCTATGAACTGAATGTCTGAGAAGCTTATAGCTGGTGTATGAAAATTTGTAGAAAAACATGCTTGGTAATCGTTGCAGGAAAATGCAAGTATTGTAACTCTGTACGCGATGTACGATGTTAGGACCTTGTTAGATTCGTGGGAAAATCACATGTTTTTTTTCCGTTTTCGGTGGAAGTTTGAGAAATTTAACGTTCATGGTTGAATATTCCTGAATTGGAAGGCTATTCCACTTCTGGAAGTGAACAAACTATCACATACTCTCATCTGAAATCGGTAAGCAGGCGAACGTATCATTGTCAACTTTATAATGGTCAATCATAAGCATAATCATGGATCTAGGGCTAAAGCAGAAAGCTTGGAGGCTGTGACAAAAATTTCGGGTTCAGGCTACTTATAGAAGGGCTGCTTTCCATTTGAAACTACGTATTCAATTTGCATTGCCATAGCTTAGTAAAGGTAGTTAGATCCGCAAGTAGAGGGTAAACCACTTTATCAATCTTGAATATTCGTCAATATTGTGATAAGTGGAACTTGATTGCTTTCACGTTTCAATTGGGACTCAAATGGATTGATCCCGCAAGGGAGGAAATTGTCAACTTTCTAGTAGCAAGCACCAGAATGAACTTTGCGATTGTTTTTCACTCAACCAGCTTACTGTTTCTACAATGTCTGGGACACTTGTTGAGTTTGAAATGCGCAGATCGGTATGGCGCTATGCTACGTGATGATCTAGTGTTCGGAAACTCAAACAATCGAAGTACTAAACTTGTCGAATATTTTCCTGGTTTCCCTAACATGGATCGAGTTCTACTTCTAGGTTACCTTTTATCTATACTCTTCTGGCAGCCTGTATCCTGGCATAACTAACTTGTCAGCAAACATCTTGCCACTCTTGGGCATGATATGCCAATGCAATGTCAAGTTGAAGTTCTTCCCCCGGAGATTGCTTCCCTGCACCAGAAAGATGGTGTTCAGTGGTTTAAAGACTCAACCAACCACCAAACCCTGGGATCCAATACAACCTAGAACACTTAAGGTTTCATACCTGATCAACAAATCGGTACTTGTTCGGTGTTTGAACCCAAAACTTTGCATGCTCTTTCAATGGGATAATTGCATCCCAAAGTGATATCTATTGTAAAAGTAGAAATTGACAAGTAAACATTTGTTACGTTTCATAAAAATTACCAGGAGCCACAAGTCGCCAACTCAGACTGCAGTTACATGGGAAACCAGATTAAGATACAGTATTAATGCAAAACATACTACCTGGTTTAGCGCATTCTTCGGAGTCTCATATTCTGCAGCTACGAATACAAAAACCTGAAAACAAAAAACCACAACATTGCATACAGCTTCATGTCTGCAAATTGAACTATCAGAAAGACGTTTCAAACAAAACAAACCAATAATTCAGCAAGATATAATACGTGCATTCAACATAAATTTTCGTCTGTAGAAGTTAACTCAAGGAACAGAATATGCATAGGGAAAATATTTGTATGCTTATGTGGTCACCGTTGAATTAAACTGCCTTCCATCAGTATGAAATCTTCAAGTTTTGCTTTACATGCACAATCTCACAATTAAAGACATGACAAGGAAAATCGACGAGGGGCATGGAATAGCACAGACCTGCTTTGTATTCCATGTGAAGAGCGATTGCAGATCGGCTGTTATATTCATCGTGAGACTTACCTGCATCAAACAACAAGTCTAAATAAGCATTCTATTGTAAAGAAATTGCAGAGTACTGACAGCATAGCTATGTGCGTACGTCCTATACTGGTATAGAATTCAGATAAAAACATCACTCTTGTGGCCACCGTAAAATAATTATGTTATTTCTACTCACTTTGAATACCTCGACAAACATTTAAATTGTGCTCTTAACTGTCTGCAGAAACTCAACGGCAAGACTTGACTCTAATCCTATCACTGGATTTCATATTAGCATTTAAGCCAGTGGGCTTAAAGTGGCATATTAGACATGCACCGAATGCTAAGATTCTACTATTCTAATGATCCTGGACCTGGATTGTACAATCGTAGTTTTTCCTTCACGAATAGCCTAGGAATGCTAGTCGTGAAAAAATGGAAAGAGAACCATTCTTCAGACTACCACTACACAAGAATTCAGTAGCTCACATGTAAGTTTCTTAAGATCCACTTAATTAGATGCAAAGAGACAAAGTGACCAGCTTGAGCTCGAAAGATCCTTCAACAAGTTGCAGGATACAGAATCTAGCAGTCCAGGGTTATCAACAAACTAAAACCCTAAACAGAAAAAATCTCAGATCAACACAAAAGTAGAAGTCAGTTTCCAATTAACTCAGAGCAAACCCTAAGAAACGTACCTCGTCATTTCCTTGAGGCTGTTTCTGAAACCAATTGATGTTCAATATCTGCCATAATAAATAAAAAAACAATAAAACCCCCACTTCAAATTAAGAAACCTAGGTCTTCCGAATTCCTGATAACAGATCAACAGCTGACAAGAAACAAGATAGATCGGGGGCAGTAGACAGAGTTATGAACCTGGATTTGAGCAGAAGGGGAAGGAGAATTGAAGTTGTCTGAGATGGAAGCCATGGCGCATATGAGTCCAAGGATGGTGATCGCAAAGGTGAACAAGGCATTGGCCCTGTATATAAAGGAATGCATCTCTTTCTGAATCGGCCAAGGATCGGGGAATGTTATGTGCCGCCGTTCCGATGCCGAAAGATGGAAAACTTTCCGATTGATCTTCCGAAATCAGCGTCAATGGAGCGTGATCCAGAGGAGGTTTCCCGGTCGGAGAAATTGAGGCGTTCAGTGACTGTACTGAGTGGAAAGTAAAGTGTGGAGGTTTCTTTGGAGATTTTGATGACGTGGTCTTTTTATTCGTCCTATACATTTCAGTTCCGTATGAAATCGTCACATATCTTCGAAAACAAACTAATTAATGCGTTTCTTATACATTTTAAATCCTAACAAATCAATCCTAATTCCATAATCTGACTCACTTTTCTCGTAAAACACACTTCGTCAGCTTGCTTACTCAATAAAATAAACAAGTAACATCCACCTTAATTCTGTCCGATTTGTTATCCAATCTATTTTTTCAAACTCAACAACAATTAATAAAATCTAAAATCTTTTCCCTCCTCTCATTAAAAAAGAGCATTCTTTGTTTTAAAACGAATTACAAAGAAAGATAAAAGCACAAAAGAAATATGAAAGAGAAATAGTTTTTTATTAATATATATCTCTTATAATGTGGAGAATACTATTTATAGACTCAATAAAATATAAAATCTATGTTGGATAATGCAAAGCCCAACTTATATTTTCAATTGGATTGATCCAATTAATTATTAGAGATATTAATTGTGAAAATTAACCCTAAACCACTAGTCTACATGGAACAGAAAATGTCATGAATTTTTTCGGTTTTCAGTTGAAGTTGTGGGGATTCTTCCACTCCTCCCACTAATCTAACTCGATACCAATGTGACAGAAGAAGGATAAGGCTGGAAAATTTCAGTTTGGTAATTATGGGGTAAGGAAATTGACCGAATTGGATAATAGAATGCAAGGTAGTGTTATTAACATTCGAATTAGTAAGGAAACACAATAAGGAATCGATTAGATACAAAATCAGGTGCAAGAGTAAACCAAAGAATCCATATAGACGTAGATAAATAGAAGATGGATTGCAGATAAGTTTTTCTATGGATAAACTACCATACGAGGGACAATTATACTAACTAAATTTTATCCAGGTTGTAAAGTTTGTATTAATCTTTTACTATCGAACAACACCTAGCATTTTTATCCAACGGCTCAATTAATATTCAACTCAAATTTATTTATTTTTTCCTAACTAGCGTTCATCTAAATTAATCGGGAGCCATGGTTACTTGTCCTAACTAGCTAAAATTCTTGCTATATCAGTAATTCTATGATATATTCTTGGACCTATATTTCTAAATAACGTTGGTGATTCTGAGTAAACTTCTTCGAGTCGCATCATGATGAAGTCTGAAACGGATGGGAACGAGTGTTTACTATCTCAAAATAAAATAGGCTAACAGTCAACGGGCCTTTACAGCATTTGATACATGTAGATTTGGGTCCGATCTAACTTCGGACTCAATAAATAAGAAGTTGGCCCAAAATATAAAATAAACAAAGCTAGTACTCTAATATTCCTCATGTGGGAGGAAATGTCGCGATTGGACAAAGAAGAAGGCATACGCCTTCTCTTCTCTATAAAAACATAAATTCCTTAAAGGCACTTTTCATCGAAGCGAAACTCAGCATCTTTTTCAAGAAGTTTTGTCAAGGGGAGAGTTATCTTAGAAAAGTTCTTTATGAAACATCGTTAGAATCCGACATGACCCAAGAAAGTCCGAGTAGTTTTGACAGAAGTGGGAGGAGGTAGATGAGAGATGGTCTCGATCTTGGCTTGATCAACCTTTATCCCGTGTTGGGAGATTTTATGGCCAAGAATAATGTCCTCTTGAACCACAAAATGACTCTTCTCCCTACTAAGAGCAAACTGTGTTTCCTCACAGTGGATGAGCACTTTTTTCAAGTTCATAAGACAGTGGGAGAATGAATCTTCATAGACAGAATCGTCCATAAAGACTTCAACCACATCCTCCACTAAGTCATCAAAAATGGCCATCATACACCTTTGAAAAATCTTGCAGAGACCAAATGGTATTTTACGATACGCGAAAGTACCATAGGGACAGGTGAAGGTAGTCTTTTCCTGATCTTCCGAATCAATGGGTATCTGGAAGTAACTAGACATCCCGTCTAGGAAGCCGGAATAGGAATGACCGAATAGGAAGTAACTAGAACACCTTATCACTTTGTAGAACTTCTCGGCGTTCACTACTAGTTAGCCTAGCTGAGGTGATTCTAACCTTGGTTGGGAAACTAGTAGTGGTAATCCACATGCATGATCGTGTCGCGGATTCATACGTGTGATAAGAGGAATTGTATTATTCGATCCAAGTCCAACGTTTGCTCAATCCGACTATTATTAAGAAGTTGAGCTTGATGAATCATCCCTTCCAAGAACTTATTTTTCTCCTTTGATCAAACTTTAATTATTAGTTTTAATCCAATTAGTTGTATAATTAGAAACCAAACTCACTTATTTTAGTCTAGACCATGCTGTTAAGTTTTGAGTAAAAGTATAGCGAGAGTAACCCTTGGACACAAACGACACATATGTTATTGAAATAACTGTTAAGTTATTTTGACGATAAACATCCAAAGATAAAATGAAATAGCTAAAAAAAATTACATAATAAAATTGGTTAATTTGAATGAAATGATACACATATGGATGATATTATTGGGATAATAATTCAAAGAATTAGATCACTGCACTGTCAAGATAAATATCATAAGTTGGAGCCATGTCAATCTCGATGGATCGTCCAACTATAGATGAATATAAATGAACCGAGTTTGCCCCAAACCAACCGAAAAAAAAACGAGTCCAACCTTCCCGTTACAAGCTAAAAACCGGTTAAACCAAATCCAATGAATCGACACGTGCACAATATGAGAACATATACATGTCAAACACAAAAGCTAAAGTAGTAGTTTTCTTGATTCGGCCGATCAACTACTAGTTTCAGTTTCACACATTTTTAACCTCGCTAGCTTGGGTTACAAGAGCCATTGACTTTAAGCCAACAAAAGAACGTTAAAACTTAAGTTCAACAGTTGTTGCTTAATAACAATATAGAGAACAAACAGCAACGTAGGTAGCTAGTTACAAGGGGTGGATGGAAGAAGCTACACAGTAGTCAATTACTTGTATCGTACGTAAAATAATAATATCATGATGATAATTGTCTCACCTACTAAGTAACCAATATTTAGCAACTACCAATACCGACTTTTAGCCATTAAACTAAACACTAGCTTCCAAGCAAGCAAGCAAGCTAAAGCACTGGAGGAGCAAATAAATACCTTATTAAAATCAAACTTAATTTCCTTCTCTCTGTTTCTTATCAGAGTTTTTATGTTTCTAATTCGTCATCTGACGGTGATAGTTACACTAAAGAGAAGTGGGTTTTGGGAGATATAGATATTAGGGTTACGTTTGAAAATGGGGTGACACTTTTGAGGTTTGACATATATACTATATAGTAGTAGTTTGGTTAATCAATTTGCTCTTGTTATACTCTACTCAAACTAGTCAACACGGTCTAAACTAAGAGAATTTGTTTTGGGTTTGAATTACTCTAATGATTAAATTAAACTAACAGTTCAAGGTTTAATCAAAGGAAGAAAGCAAGTTTTTGGAAGACATGATTCATCAATCTCAACTTCCTAAACGCACTCAAAACGAACGAATGTTGGACTTGAATTGAATAAAACGAATCCTCTTCACTCGTATGAATCCGCGGCACGATCATGCACGTGGATTACCATTACTAGCTTCCCAATTAAGGTACAAACAACCTTAATTAGGCTAACCGGTAATGGACACCGAGAAGTTCTACAAAGTGATAAGGTGTTCTTCCGGGATTAAAGGAAATCACGAGTAATCAGAAATAGCGTTAACTTGGTCCATCAACACCTAAACTACTGATAACTACACCCAACTTGGTCCATTGGGTGCAAACCAGAGTGCCCGTCGATTACAAGATGAATAACTTTTAATACTAGAAGAAACACAAAAGGCATAATCGGGTTATTGGCTTACCCCACCGATAACTTTCATCTATCTTAGATTGTTAATCTTATGAATTCCTAAACCGATCAAATAGAGAAACTTATAGATTTGACCTAATTAAAGCCATAACGAGAATTAGGTTAAAAACTTAACAATCAAAGCAAATTGTCATTCATATCCAATTATCCAACAATCGTCGTTTCTAAACGTTTACGATAAGTATCATGGCTCAAATCCTACATCTCAACCAAGAAACTCTAAAGAATTAGCTACTCATAACTCGAGAAGAAGACAAATTAGAAAAAACCCTAACAACCATCTTGTTGAAGAGATAACGGCTTGTTCTTCCTCCAATCGTCGCTTTTAATCTTCTAGCTTCAATATTCGATGGGAACTCTTTTAGATCTTCAATTAATCTTCTATGGATGTAATAATGGTGGTTTTTGCAGAGGGAAATCGTAAAAAATTGGGGGAATTCGTATTGGGGGAATAAACTCTCTCTTTCCTCAAAATCTGCCCTTTATAGGAAACTGCCAAAACCGGAGGGTGCACGTCGTGCACCTCCTTGTCTTCATAATTCCGCGTAGCCGAATGGAAGGAACGGCATGCAGGGGTGCACGTCGTTCCCCTGTTATTGGGCCGAGATTTTGAAACATCATAGGGATGCACGCCGTGCAGCCCTTCTGCTTCTCCATTTTCTTTCTCGTTCTTCCGTCTGAACTCTAACCGTGCTCTACTTCACGTCCATGGTTTCATAACTAGACCACCTATCTCTAGAGTACATGTGGATAAAAAATACTACAAAGAAACACATTAAATGGACCGAAACGGTCCAAGTGAACGGGTCTAGGCACATAATGCCAAAACACGAAATCATATGGGGATGAAGCTCGAATATGCCAATATTCACTCAAAAAGCGTGCACATAAGGATAGATAATTACTACAAATCCTAGCACTATTTTTGCAATAATTTTTATCCGAAAAGATGACCCATATTTATTAATTAGGTTATCCTACATCCATAGTGGATGAGGTTGGATGTTACTTATAAGTATGAAGAAAAGTTGCGCGCATGACACCTTTTAAGCTAATTTTTGGGGTGACAAATTCCAATAACACCCAACAGTGATATTAGAGTCCATGCATGTTGACAACTCCTTTCGATCTGAAGGACCGATGATGATTCAATTATCCTACTGATAAACCGATGTATGATTCGGTCAAAGTTGGTAAATGTGTATGTATGCTTACTAAAACATCAATGTGTGAAGGGAATATTGTTGAATTATTCAACATCAAAGAATGAAAATGGCTAAATATTGCTTATATATATGTAAAAAAAATCTCACCACTTAATAAGTTAATTTTTCGAATAAGAAAATCCAATAACACCCTATACTTACGTGCTATACACTCTTACGAATAATGAAGCAAATTTTTGTCCAATAACATATAATAAAACAGAGAATCAAATTTATTTCACTATGTGAGAAGAGAATGTTTTTTTTTGGTTCTCAAATTTTTCATGATTTCCCAAAAGAAAGAATCCCCATCTTGTTTATTAATGTCTTTTCAATTTTTTTATTGTCTGTTCATTCGGTCAACGTTGTATAAACAATTGCAATAACTAATGCTGTCATCTCCCCCCATGTTTGTTTCTTTAGAAATAGATTCCAATTATGAAGCTACGGAAATGATTGAATCATATATTGTTAGTTAATTAACAAGTGAGCATTATTCATTCATCAGTTATTTTATGCCAAGGGGTTGGTTTGATCCATCGACGACTGTAACCCTTAATAGCTCATAATTTTGCAGAATATATGAAATGATAATGATACATCCCAATCTAGCTATATGCATCTATCAACATCTCTGTAGCAACCCATCGTGATTAACGTCTAAAGTATTATACTCCTTCGAGTGTAAATATATGGACGCACGCAGAATACGTATCTGAAGCCAAAGTCCAAAGCTTGCCGGAGGAGCAGGCTTTGGACTTTGATTTTTATGAAATTAATAATTAGTTTTTGGATAACGACACTGCCAACCAACAAACCAGAATTTCGGAACTGATTAAATTCAGGCTTGTATAATCACAAGAGAAGTGCAACAGTATAAACAATCATTTCTGTTCATTTCTGTATCTATAGCTAGGGATGGGTCACATGTGTGTGTATTCTAATCAGTTTTATGTACATAATTCGACGAAGAAAATATTCTCTATAGACTAATTAATTAAAAGAGTACATTTTTTTTAAAAGAACACACAAAATAATAGTAATAATGATAATTTGAACAAATTCAATGAGATCGTGGCTGCGGCAGGCTCATGGTTTGATGAAATGATTTGATCTGGTGAAAAACTCGTTACGTCATCATCAGGTGGTTGGGTGTTGATAAACTGCAAAACAACAACAACAACAACAATATATACTTTTAGATCTCTATGAAATTAAATAAAAACAATGCAGTTGAATAGTTTGTTAAAAATATATATTTTAGAAGCTAATTATCAACATATTTAAACAAAAAATACGATATGTATTATAGTTCGTCAATCCCAAAAAAACCACAATATAAAAGTTTCATTTGAACAATATAAGATTGATGTATGCAAATTTCAATTCTGAACCCGAACTATAAAATTCTCTTACGAATTATAAGGTTACTTTGAAAATATATACTTATTATTAATAATTATAAACAATTGTATCATATAGATAACTCAAAATGACACCATATAGAATACATTAATTAAAAAGAAAATATATAATTAAGTAAAGCTACTAGCTAATAGGGTAGCTAAAGGTAAGAACGTACCTACTCCAACAGGTCGTCATCTTTCCATGAAGAGAAGAAACCGCCACCGGAGGAGGAGGTGAAGTCATCCATCATCAGCAGTTTCTCCCATTCTTCATACTCATGTCCCTCATCCGCCGGCGAGGAGCTGAAACCCCCGTCCGAAGAGGAGTAGTTGGTTTGGTAATTATTATTATTATTATTATTATACCCGCCCTCCATCTTAGTGATTCCCGCCATCATTTCTCCTTTGAGGGACGACGACGATCCCTCCGGTGAGCCACTCTCCGCCGAAACCAGCCCCGGCAACCCACCTTCCCCGGCGGCGCAGAACGCAGGCTCAGCTGCTGCAGGCGGCTGTACAGGGTTTAGAAACTGATTGCAAAACATCTCCTGATGATGAGATGACGAACTACTAGGGTTTAGGATTCTCGTCAACAGCATCTCATCTTGTGTTGACATCGACGACGGCGGTAACGATGTTGGGTTGAGAAGGTTCAGCAGATTCTGCATCACCTGAACCTGAGCCTGAGCCGCAGCCGGAGGACCCACTGCATGCTGGGTAAAAAGGTTTTGTTGCGGTTCCATATTGTTGTTATTGTTAAAAAGAGCGGTGAGCTGATGAGCGGCCCCGATCAACTGGGAAAGATTAAGGAACTGATTCAGCTGGAGGTGATCTGTCCTCGGCTTGTGTGTCTGTGGGTCTATACCCATTTGCAACAGCTTCTTTCTTATGTGAGTGTTATAATAGTTTTTTATTTCGTTGTCCGTTCTCCCTGGCATGTGTGTCGCTATTCTCGACCATCTGATGAACAAAAAATATTAAATCACATCAAATAAATAAGACTTTGTCTCGTTACTGAGGTGTGGATGTTTGAATGGTTTACTTGTTGCCGAGGACGGAGTGGAGGTTGATGATGAGGCGCTCCTCGTCGTCGGAGAACTTGCCGCGCTTGATATCTGGACGGAGGTAATTGGTCCAGCGCAAACGGCAGCTCTTGCCGCAGCGGTTGAGACCGGCCAGCTTAGGCAGGGACTTCCAGTTGGTGTGACCGTTGTTGGTAATGAAGTGGACGAGCTTCTCGTCTTCCTCAGCCGTCCATGGCCCTTTCTTCACCTTGTTGTCGTCCTGATCTTCTCCGCAGCATGGTGGCCTCGCCATCTTAGTGATCGATGGAGTTGAAGCTTGCCAAACTAACTTAACTAATTAAGCCTGGTTCGGGTTTTGTTTTTGTTTCTGTGATATGTTTTGTCCAGCCAGCACGATAGGTAGGTATATATAAGTGGGGAATGATGACTTTATGATGGGTAGTTCAGTTCATGCATGGGAGACGTAACGCAAACGATAAGACCAACACTTTTCATTTCTTATTTACCTTTTTAACATTAGGGTAGACCCCTCCCTTTTTACACCATCTAATTTTCCTTATTCATAAATGACGGTGTCTATTATTATATATTAGTATATTAATTACCGATGGCTGTTCCGGTTTAGGCCGGATGAACGACTGCGGAATATTTTCGATATTTCTGATAATTCAAATATGAAATTCAAAATCTAAAATTTAAAATTAAAAACTCAGTGTTTTAGATTCTAAATCTTTTTCACCTGAATTCCAAACCTACTCTCTACCAGGTGATGCCCTAATCCTAAGAGGAGTCGCTTAATCTAAAGGTCCTGGACGCCTGCAAAGAGACTAGTGGTCAGATAAAAGGCCACACCATCCATTAGTACTCAAGTCCTATATCAATAGTTTCTGGTGCAACTATATCAAAAGATCAGACACTGCAAAAAGGGAAAATATTACCTTGGTACGTTTTCCAACCCAACCCCTCTTCTTAAATTCTCTGTCATCTTAAGTTGCCTAGAAATTTACTACAATCTTTCATTTGTAAAGGCTAAGGGATTTAGATTGAGTTTGGACCGGTTGATCTCAACCATAACCTAATAATCTTCGAACCAATCATTCACTATTCACCTTGGACGATTGAGGTCGAACAATAATAATAACCAATTTTTTTATATTTGATGTTCGTATGAAATTTAAACACCTTGGCAAAAAATATGAAAATACACTTCATTTTTATATGAAAATTGAACCACTCCATGTATATATAAAAAAAAGTAAACAATCAGCAATGTCACAACTCATTGCAATCCTTGATGCATGACAAACTCACGAAAAAGAGCGACTTATAGTTTAGGTTGAAGCTCTGTCTGTAGCGTTAAAATGTGACATTTTTGTATAACGAACAATCCCATGTTCATCACTAGTCGTAATAAAATCATTGATAATCTATGAGGAAATCAACGACATGTTTTCAGAAAATACCACTCAAATCATCTGAACACCTTACTGACTCGTCTAGGTGGCGGCAACTAATTACCCGAAGAGTCCTTACATCCTAATAACCATGAAAGAGGGATTGTTGTTTGCACATCTTTATGATGTCTTGTGCAAGTGAATTGGTTTTATGTACAAAACATTTACCACTCAACCACTGAAAATGTTCATTTATTAAAAAAAACCACTCAAATTGTTAGGAAATATTCACATATAGCGTTGTAGTATTCTTCAAGTGAGATTTGATGAGGACATCTTTTAAGATGATTTGAATTAACTCAAAGTAAGGTGATTTTGAGTTTGTGACCTATTATAGAAGGATTAGCGAGTTACATTACGTAAGGAACAATTGTCATTACGTAAGCGTTATGTAACGGATTTTACCCTTACGTAACATGCAAAATTAAGCATGTTACATGAGGAACAAATGTCGTTACGCAAGCCTTACGTAACGGCCTTTACTCTTAATTAACATGCTTCATTTTGCCTGTTACGTAAGGAACAATTGGCATTACAGAAGGCTTATGTAACAACCTTTACTCTTACGTAACATGTCAAATTAAGCATGTTACGTAAGGAACAACTGTCGTTATGTAAGCCTTACGTACGACCTTTACTCTTACGTAACATGCTTAATTTTGCCTCTTACATAAGGAACAACTCTCGTTATGTAAGCCTTACGTAACAGCCTTAGTCTTACGTAACAGGCTAAATTTTGCCTGTTACGTAAGAAACAACTGACATAACTTAAGCTTTACATAACGGTCTTTACTCTTACGTAACATACTAAAAGTTTTATGTTATGTAAGGAACAACTGTTGTTATGTAAGCCTTACATAACGGTCTTTAGTCTTACGTAACATGCAAAATTAAGCATGTTACATAACGAACAACTGTCGTTATATAAGCATGACGTAACATGCTTAATTATTTCTGTTACGTAAGGAACATCTGACGTTACGTAAGTCTTATGTAACGGCCTTGAGTCTTAAGTAACATGCAAAATTAAGCATGTTACGTCACGAACAACTATTGGCACGTAAGCCTTACGTAACAACCTTTACTCTTACGTAACATGTTTAATTTTGCCTGTTATGTAAGGAGCAACTGTATTACGTAACAGCCTTTACTCTACGTAATATGCTCAATTTTGGCTGTTACGTAAAGAAAAACTGTCGTTACGTAAGCCTTACATAACATGAAAAATTAAGCATGTTACGTAATGAACAACTGTCGTTACGTAAGCCTTACGTAACATGCAAAATTAAGCATGTTACGTAATGAACAACTGCAGTTACGTAATCCTTACGTAACAGCCTTTACTCTTAAGTAACTTACTAAATTAAGCATTTATGTATGGAACAACTTTCGTAACGACCTTTACTCTTATGTAACATGCTTAATTTTACATGTTACGTAAAAAACAACTGTCGTTACGTAAGTCTTACGTAACAGCCTTTACTCAAAGGAGCTCTCAACAGTTACTGACCAATTATACTAACCAATATAGATTATAAACGTTGAAGCCTTAATAAACTGAACCAACCACATTGAAAATATATATTATTGTACATATACATATTGTAATTAATAATTAATTGTATTATAATCAACAGTTGAATACGGATATTGTGGTTTCTTGTAAAAGGAAGGAAAGTCATGGGAAGTAACGCAGGTTTTATTTTTGTTATAAAAATTAATTAATTTGAGAGAGAGAGGGGGAGGGGGGGGGGATTAGGTAGTGGGTTTGCTAATGTCATTTGGGGAGAAGAACAAGGAAGAAGCCAACACTAAATAAAGTGGCAAAGCTGTCTCAAGAAGCCATCTAATCCCTTTAATTTCTATATGCTAATGAAAGTGATATGTTTATATTTATTTTGGGTTCAGAAGTTTCCTTTTCAAATTAGTAAGCGCTTTCTTTCAATCCCTAAGCTACGTGTTGATTCAAACCCTAAATTGAGTTATTTTATGTTGGTTTTACATAATCACGATAAGATATAATGATTTCAACGATTGAACTTTATATCACTGACACCACCGGCCAGTCAGTTTTATCTTCATCATTACCCTGCTGGACAACGCTTTCGTATTTGTCGGTACCGATACCCAGTCCTGACATGTGGTGACTAATTATAAACATATTAGTGAAATTCACGATTTATATGATGACTAGTTAAAATTGTTGTGCGTTTCCAGGTAGCCATATGAATAATTTCTAATATACCACTTTAATTTTATTTCTTTAAATCTCCAATAATCAAACAACAATAACATATGTATTTATAAAAGTCTCTTCTATGTATTTTAAATCTATTGTTATTTTAAATAACTGACCTTAAATTTCAAAATCAAATGAAACTAAGTGAAGTTGTGTGTAATGTGTTGGTTGTGTGATGTGTTATCCAATTAGTTGACATGTTGCCAAAATTAAGCCAAAATTTAGATCCCCCAAGCTGATCAAGATGTCACTTATTGTTGACACTTGACACCTCATTGCTACGTACCGGCATTCTCCCTTCGTCGTCGGCTGACTTCTAATCTTTGTTTTTATAAGAAATATTTATGACATTTAGTAGTTGTTTATCGTCAGCCTATGTAATACCGATGATGCCATCATATGGATGTCGAAATAATTGCGTACTCCAATCTTCGAATCTCAAAATTTCTAAGAACAAATAATTTAGGTGTTACGATCACTCAATTAGCTACAACCTGTTTAGCCAACCTGTTTAGCCCGCTTAACGTGGTTAAAGAACAATCATATAATTAAAGAACATTATAATTCAATGACGAATAAAGACTAACTGTTCTATATTTCCAAATTGACCAAATTGAATGTGATATTGGTTAAAAAAATATATTAAATGTGATATTATTGGACATTGTAATGTTAAAGGAGTAACTGGGAATTAATTATGGGCGGCTCAAGGTGGGCACCTACATACTTATGCGGTTATGCCCATCTCATGGTTGATCCCAAACGGAAAAAACCACGGTCAACACGGTTGAACCGCCGCCGGACAGACGACAATAATACGGTTGTCACCGTAGCTATAATTACCTTTCTCCATCCCCAAAGTTGACCACTACTGATATTCACCCAAAATCCATGTTAATTAACGTACGAAGAAGTGATTCCTCTGATTAGTTTTAACAAAGCTAAGGTGCATGAATCTCAACAACAAAATCTCGTTACATATCATGGCGTTGGTCATCATCTGTGTCGTTTTGTTCAGTGTCCTCATCTCTCCGCCCAGCTGACTGCTTCTATGTGCTTAATACAACTCTGCACCTGCAACAGCAGTCTTCTGGTTATTGCAAAAAATTTGTTCATCTACCTAAAACCCTTCGTAGCTTTACGAATTTTGACTTGGATACATTATTATTATTATTATTATTATTATTATTATTATTATAGTATACGTTGAGTTTAGTAAGATTCTGTAGATCCCACTTTCCCCGTTCAAATAGTTTGAAATGTGCGATCAAACGTAGATCAATTTCATTGTATGTATGTATTTTGTCTTTACTTACTAACTAATACATTCAATAATGGAATTGACTACTTCTAATATAATTTCGTCAAGTCTATACCGTTTTCCACTTTGTTGATTATTTTACAGATAGCTTTCAATGGAAGAGATCAACATAGCAAACAAGCAAATATAATTTAAAAATTGATTTAGATCGTAAGATTATAGTTTGAGAGATATTATAGAGCCTTTCATGCATCACTAAGTGAGCAGCTTCATTAGCAGAACAACCTGCACATAGAGCTGAAGACAAGTAGCCAGGGAGACTAAGACCTCCGAATTGATGCATCGCTACCCTCTACGACTCCCGCACCAGTTAGCGATTCGGGAGAGAATGACCTTAGCATTTTCCTTGATGTCCACCTGCGAAATGCCTGTATGAAACACCAAGCACAAACATCACGAACATCTACGAGTGATCGCCAAAATAACTGTTAAGTTGTCTCGACAATACAATATGTCGTATGTCTCCAAGGATTCCTCTTGGTATCTTCTACTCAAACTTATTAACACTGTCTAGACTAAACAATTTGGGAATGATTTCTAATTATACTATTAATCAATTGACACTAAAAATTAATACTACAAACTAGGTTTGAACAGAAGGAGAAGACAAGTTTTTGGAAGGGATGATTCATCAAGCTCAACTTCCTATTAGTAGTCGGATCGAGCAAACATTGGACTTGGATTGAATAATACAACTCCTCTTATCACTTGTATGAATCCGCGGCACGATCATGCACGCGGATTACCACTACTAACTTCCCAATCAAAGCCAGAATAACTTCAACTAGGCTAACTAGTAATGAACACCGAGAAGTTCTACAAAGTGATAAGGTGCTGGTCACACCCGAAGGCGAGTTCAAAGATAAACTAGGTAAAACCGAGGTCGTATTCACGGGGTTTCGTTCCGAGTATTACTCTAGAAGGTGCGAGGATGAAAGTCTAGTCGTTGGAATAGCAGGTATGGAAGCACGAGAATCGAAATCACCCTTCCAAGTGCAGCCTTTGGCACCACTACACCAACAGCTCGTTGGTTCGAATTAGTTATGTTACATAGAAAGTTACCCCAACTATGATTAACTCTTTTGCCCAAACCCAAAGCCCATGAAATTTGGGCCGCAAGCCGAGTTATAGACAAAGTTATATATAGTGACTTAAATCCTAATGGTTGGAAAGGGATCAAGCACCTTCAGAACTAGAAATTGTTCCAAGCAACCGATTGACGTTCCTTAAAGAAATAAGCGACTCACCGTTCACCATTTACAACGGGCTCGTCATTTGACAACTTTAAATGTCATACCAATGTTTGTTAAAACATTATGTAGAGTCCTAAAAACTATAAAGCTCATTATGGCATTCCACAACTACCACTCATGTATTCCCTTCTATCTAATCATTTTCACTATCTCTACGATTAAATCATACTTTTGTGGGATTTGATTTTGAGGTGAGCTCTTCAGTGTTAAATACTTCAATTATAATTTCCAAACACTTTCACATCTCTATTGAATAAATTATTGACTTCCGAGTTCCCACATTTACTTCCTCATGGAGAACAAAACAATTCACAAACCAACGTTAACGTTGAAATAAGCGCCACGTCAGCTTGACACTGAATGCTGTTAGAATATTTTTCGATGGGAAGAAATTCAAAATCTCTGCTCACTACTTTCACAGTCACTCCCTCTCTCTGTCTCCGCCTTCCATCAGCTCCGCGCATCCTTTCCATTTCCTTGCTGCGATCCCGATTCTCCATATCTTCCGTCTTCCCAGACCAGTAAAAATCCAAAAGCAAGACATTCCTGCTTATTCTGTTCCCGGCGCATGCTTCAACGGTACTCACTCCTGAGGTGGATCCCTCAGTTTCGCTCTGCGGCGATCTTTTCAGATTCGTAAGGTAAGATTAACATACATTCCGAGGATTAATTCCTGTTAGTTTTTGTGACGAGATAACTTAGGTTGGGGGATTGTTTCGGTGAATTTGTCAGTTATGGCTTCACCTTCGTCGGACCCGGGGCTGAAGCATGAGGTAGGAGCCGGAAGTAGCAGCGGTGGAGGGGAGAGTTCGGAGGCGGTCGTTGCTAATGATCAGATGTTACTGTACAGAGGATTGAAGAAAGCCAAGAAGGACAGAGGCTGCACCGCTAAAGAACGAATCAGCAAAATGCCTCCTTGTACAGCTGGTAAACGCAGCTCCATTTACCGCGGAGTCACTAGGTATGTTATGGGAACGGTGATTTCTGTTTCTGTAATATCCTGCTGGACTCTGTTGCTCGTTGTCACCTGTTTGTGTTATTCGGAGTGCTTCTAAGTCTGGGCATTCCGCAGGAAGGATTTGAAGTGTTTGTTCTTTTTATGCATGTTACGTGTTCGATCATATGCTTCCTAGGTGACTTCACTGAGTACGGCCAGTTAGATCAACCTTTAAGCGGGGACTCACAAATTGATGAACTAAACAGTTAGAAATTGAAACACTATCATTTCCTATGAAGACGAGATTATCATGGCTTAGGCTGAAATCTTCCATGTTGATTGTACCATGCATTGGTTAGTGTGTCTAATTTGGTTGTTCGTTTGATAGCCATGGAACCGTTAGATACGTATTTTATTGTTTCAAGCGATTATGACATGCCATGTCTTCAAGATTTAATTGTGGATGTGATCCATCAGATGATACTGATAGCATTGATCTAACTTATCTGTGGAGATTGATTTCCAGTAATTTAGATTGGAGGAGAAGGATTATAGTTTCAGGTCCTTTAAATAGTTGTGTAACATCCATCTATATCCTTTTCTTTTCGTGGGTATACACATCAGGCATAGATGGACTGGTCGCTATGAAGCTCACCTTTGGGATAAAAGTACCTGGAATCAGAACCAAAATAAGAAAGGAAAACAAGGTTAGAGCTTTACTCTCACGTATGCAAAATGTCTTGGCATGCTTTCATATTCAGTCAGATACATGCAGATATGAGAATGAAACTGATTCGATCTGCTTTTGTCATGGAACTGTCTTTGCGACATGCTGTGGCCAGTTTACTTGGGTGAGCCGAGTTAATTTTATGTTTTATTTGAAGATTCAGTTGTTCCATAACAAAGGGTGATTTGAGGTGTTCTGATTTACTTTCAGGGGCATATGATGACGAAGAGGCTGCAGCTAGAGCATATGACCTTGCTGCCTTGAAATATTGGGGTCCTGGCACACTCATTAACTTTCCTGTGAGCAAGCTTCTAAAATTACAGTTCTTCTATGTAAATCATTATAACGGTTGTCTCATCTTTATAAATCGACTGTATTGTTTATTTGTTTCTATAGGTGTATTGTTACGTTAGTAGCTGGTTCATCTTTTTTACCTTACTTGCTTCCTCTTTTAACCAATAAGGATCATGGACTCTCAAAATGGCATGGTTCACTGAATTATATGTCCTTATGAATTCTTTGTTCCTGGTTCACTCTTTTACTTCCATTTGCACTCTGCAGGTTTCAGATTATACGAGAGATCTTGAAGAAATGCAGAATGTCTCTAGGGAGGAGTACTTGGCATCTCTTCGGAGGTACTTCTGCCTTCAAAAGGTGTCCTCTTCGTTTACTGTTGTGCTTTTTTATGAATTGATGCTTACTGCAGAAAGAGTAGCGGGTATTCAAGAGGTATCTCCAAATATCGTGGGCTATCCAGGTAAATTTTCATCTTCTTTTCTTTTTTGCGTGAATGTTTTCAACTTCCACTAGAACGATAGCAAGGATATTCGTGAGAATGACGAGACTCAATTAGATGCCCATGTTTATTTAGTCACTGAACAAAAGTTTGTTGGTCTATATTTCATTTTCTTCTGCTCCGTTGTTTTAGAGTAAAAGTATTTATTCTATTGCATGGATTTCCGCCATCCCACGGCCTTTATTCTCTTCGTACAAGTTATTATTATTTATTCACCTCAGTGTTCCTTTTCTTGCTCATTTTTCTTCCAAGCATTTCAGTGTATGTTTTTCACTAGCAATTTGTCCAAAGTTCTTTTATCTATTCTGTCTTCTGAAAAAGCTCACCTTTGTCACTTATCCTTTCTCCTTCGACATGTTTGTGGCCATCACAAAGTAGTCGATGGGACTTGTCGATCGGTCGTATGGCAGGACCTGGATACTTCAGCAATGTGAATTACGGTAAGGTTAGATTTTTAAGTTTGGGCAATCTTTTATTTCTGCCTATGTGTTTCTCTTCCGTCTCACTTCAAAAAACTAGTTACATGTTCAGAAAGAGTACTACTGAAGGCATATCTGATATCATGATGCAGGTGATGAACCTGAGAACCAATATATGGGCAGTTTTTGTATAGAGAGGAAGATCGATCTAACATCTCATATCAAATGGTGGGCTACTAATAAAAGCCGCCAAGTAGAATCGGTCTCCAGACCGTCAGACGAGCCCAGACATAGCTCTGGAGAAGAAATCAACCGAGAACTCAGAACCTTAGAGTGGGCAGTACAGCCCACCGAGCCATTCCAGATGCCTCGCCTGGGAGTTTCATCTTGTGAAGGAAAAAAGAATCACAAAGTCTCGGCCTTGAGCATACTCTCGCAATCCATGGCATACAAGAGTTTACAAGAGAAAGCATCGACAAGGAAGGAAATCAATAACACCGAGAATGACGAGAACGAAAACAAGATGGCTGTTAACAAGACATTGGTGGACTATGCCGGCAAATCTGTTGACCAATCAACAAGTCATGATGATGATAACAGACTTGGAATAACAGGGATGAATGCATCAGCCGCATTGTGTATCCAGAGAAACATGTACCCATTGACTTCCTTCTTGTCCGCCCCTCCACTTGTTAACAACTATAACAGCATCGGCTCTTTGGCTGACCCTCTCCTTTGGTCGTCCCTTGTTCCTGCTCTTCCTCCCGGAATGTCGACGAGTTCCGAGGTTATTTTCAAAGATATCGAACTTTGCTCGTATAAGATTATGATTATTTTGCGTTGATGATCATTTTTTACAAGTTTGTGGCGTAGGTTCCCAAGACTGAAGCAAGCTCAACCTATACGTTGTTCCAGCCAGAGGAGTGAATCCTATGCATCTCCCTCCTACAGTAATATGGCCAGCTGTGTAATGTAGAAGCATACATGCTGCAAGCGATATTTGTACCAACTTTTTCTTTTCCCAGTAGTCGATCATTTGTAAGTTCGTCTCTGTAAAAAGCACTTATTTTTAGTTATTCCACGCCAAAGCACTTTAACATCAAGAGAAAGAACAAAAAGAGGAACTTTCAAGCTAACTGAGAGGCCTGTATGTCATATTTGATCTAAACATGGTGTCAAAACTGATACAATCACAAAGGGTTGTTAGGTATATGTGACAATTTGAATGTGTTTGTGATGATTTTTATGTTCGGAGATACACCTGTTTGTTTAAGGACAGATGATACCGAGTTTGTGTATCAATTTGGGGTTTTGTATATTCTGAGAATTTGTACAAAAACAAGACAATACTGAAATTTAAATAAATGTACTAATTGGTCCTCGACATTACATTAAAATCATAATATGGTTTGATACGCAGCCAAAATTATGTGATCTATGGACGTATCGATCTAGTTATCGTTAGATTCTCACATCCATTTTCCCAAATGTATCGACTCTAGAACATATTAAAGTTAGGATTGAAAAATCTAACTCTTTTGATCAGACTTTTGTCATAGGCCAAATCCGACCCTAACTATATTTAAGCAATCCAAATTTGGTTTGACCCTCTTAAATATATATATAGTTAGGGCCGGATTCGGAATTTATGCATTGCCCGCCGGTCCAGTCCGACCCGCACCCCAAAGAAACGCTAATAATCAGCAGCTAGCAAAAACCCGACCCAGAAATGGGCAAAAGAGTAATTCACTTGAAGTTCAAATAAACAAACAGAAGTTAGTGAGGTAGCTTAAGCCGGCTACCACTTATTTCATTTCTCTTTCATTTCGGTGGTCTCTTAATTTTGATTTGCCGCCTCCTTCTCCTCCCTCCGCCACCACACGATCCAATCACATACCACCATCCCCACCGTCTTCGCCGCCCGCCGTGCTGACCCACCCACCGCATTAATTTTCCCCACACACACTATATTACTAATTTAACAAAAAAAGAACAAAAAAAAAATGACCGCCGCGGCCGCCGAAGGAAGAATCCTTCCCCACTTTGCTAACCTGCGCCCCTCCTCCTCCCCTCCTCTTAAACCTACCACCACAAACCACCGTCTCCTCCTCCTAATCACCACCTCTAGCTCACAACTCACACCACAATGTCCTCCGCCGTAGCCGCAGACTCCAGTTCTCGAAAAGTCCCTCCCCCTTGCTGGACGAGGGAGGAGACCGTCGAGCTAATCAAAGCTTACCGCGACAAATGGTTCGCCGTCAACCGTGGCAATCTCCGCGCCGCCGACTGGGACTCCGTCGCAGCCGTCCTGGCGGACTCACCAGCCCCTTCCGATCCGCCTAAGTCCGCCGTGCAGTGCCGCCACAAGATCGAGAAGATACGGAAGCGGTACCGTGCCGAGAAGCAGCGCTGCGTGAATTTCCCAGGTCGGTTCTTCTCCTCTTGGGATCTGTTCCCCTTGTTGGATTCCATGGAGATCGGATCGATCGGATCCAAACAGGAGAAGGATGTCGATAAGTCGAATAACAATAATAACGATCGTTACGAGGGCTTGGAGGAGCCTGATTTAGGTTTCGATCCAGATTTGGTTTTTAGGGCTAGGAAGTTTGGTAAAGTTTCTGGTGGATTTAACGAGAGTGTTGTTGATTATGGGAACAAATATGATCAGAATTCAGTGTCTGTAGCGTTTATGCCCAATGACTATGGAAGATTCGATAGGAAAATTGGGGGTAACAACAGTAACCTAGGGTTTGATAGTGACTATGGAAGTGGTGGATTCTCTAGGAAGATGGGGCAATTGCAGAGAGATGATATGATGAACGGCGTTAGTGAAGAGAGAGACCGGTTTGGGAAGAAAGTTGTCGAGGAATGGGGGTATGGCTCCTCCAGGATTCGAGTGAAGAACAACATGCAAGCTGATCGAAACGGGTTTGGGAGTGGTAAAACGAGTGGTGTTGATGGTGGAGCAGTTAGTAGTAAGGGTAAAGATCCAGTTGCAGAAGTTGTGTCAGCTATTAAGATGCTGAGGGAAGGGTTTGTGATGGTGGAAGAGATGAAGATGGACATGGCAATGGAAATTGAGAAGATGCGAATGGGGATGGAGTTGAAGCATAACCAGATGCTGATCGAGATGCAGCAGGACATTGTTGATGCATTTGCAAAGGCTCATGCGAAGAAGAAGACGAACAATATAAATAAGAAGAAGAGGAAGATGGATGTATCCTCATCCCCTAATTTGCACAGAAACAACGGGGAGTCTGAAATTGCAGCAACAGAGTTTGAAACCATTGACTGAATTGAGGAAGCAACTGGTGAAGGTTTCAGGTGATTGTCATCCACTTTCCTTCCTTTTTGTTATTGTATTTGGTTCTATACTAAGAGGCCTTTCATTAAGAAATGAAAGGACAAAGAATGTCGATGATGACGATGATGTTTTTTAGTGTCTGATTTAGAAGTAAATTTGTATCCTTTAGAACTCCCCACCAGATGGTTAGGTCTATATATTATTCTTCATCTTTACCACTTCCAAATTGAAGGTTGTAAGTTCATTTTGATTATTGAACTACGTATGGTGAATTACTATATTAATGTCATGAAATTGAATATGTACCACCATTCATGTTCTGGTTTGAGCTTCATTCTTTTCTTCTCTGGTTTTAGAAATCAAGCTTCTTTGTTTTTTAACAAGAAGGTACATTATTGATAGAGAGATCCTAGGAAATGAATGGGCTATGGAGTGGTCTGTTTGGTCCTGAACTTAAAGTGTTTCTTCTGCAACAAAAGATGCAGAGATTGAATGCAGAATTAAACTCTGCCTACTTGCTCTTTTCTTGGGACAAAGGATGGGGTGTCATGCTTCTGTCACTTTGATTAATCATATCATTGTAGATTTGTATATCATATTTTTTTCTAACTGGCCTTATCTCTTCCAAATTCTTATCCAATTCCCATCTCTGTGGAATTTTGGATATATACTGTTTAAAGTTGTTAACCACATCATCCAGTAACTATTGCAGGCCAAATTTGTCCACTGTATTAATCTACCAGTTAATGGTTAGTTAACTGGTTTAACCGTGTCACATTTCCACCCCTAAATGAAAGTAAAAATGAGTGGGTTGATATCAGAGTAAAGTAGGTTTTATAAACCACTCACATCCAACTTTGATTCCAAACTTGAAGTAGTAGACCTTTCACTATCGTTTCGGGCTAATCATCTCTCCATTATGAAAAGATAGAAACTAGCAATCTCCAAGCTATCAAAAAGTGGCCAATTTGAATGTTGGGTACGCCAAATCCTCTGCGTTTTCTCAAGTGGAGTTTGACACAAGGTGTTCCCACATTGTACCAGGATTGGATCCTAGGTCGTTTTCCACTTTCCTCGCGACTAACAAAAAAAAAATAGAAGCAACTATTTGCTGGTATTTACTTGTATACATAAACAAACGTATGACGAACACTTCGGTACCTTAGAGGTATCGATAGTCTTTATACTAAAACTTTCACATTCTTACTGAGAAAACAAAATGTAAATGATACTTAATTACATAACTGAAAAAAATGGGTATTGAAGTTAGAACAGTTTGGCTTCTTCTAAACTGCAGCTTGTAATTTCGGTTCCATAATTAGTTGTTACCTTTTCACTTTTCTAAAATTTGTATTTTTATTTCCTTTTTCCACAACCTTCTATTTTTGGAATTGAGCATGTTATTGCATTCCAATAATTGTTTCTTCTGCATATTGGGATCATCATTGCTTCCCCTCTGCTCCATATGATATCACCCACCCATCATCATCATCATCATCATCATCTGCAAAAACAAACACTCTTTTTTCCCCCTTTTCAATTTTCGTTTCTTTTCTTTCCCTTTTCTCCAATCACGACAAGCCTTTTAGGCTTTTTATGTATCGGGATGTCACAAAAGGGCGGCGGCAAAGAGCAGGCACACACATGGACTACCAACAGTAAGAACCTACTACTTACTGCATATCTAGCCTTTCTTTTTTCTCTTTGGACACTTACTTTTCCTCTTCTTCCCCACCCATTTTTCTAGTTTTGTCATCATCATCATCATACCATTTGCATCTCTAGCTTATGAACAACATTCTGTTGATGAATTGGCGATGAGGAATCCACATTGTGCTGTAGGATTTCATCATGATCAACAACTCGGCCATCAACTGCGACCTCCTCTGCGTTGTAGGTCGAATGAACACCATACAGAACATAGAACACGGTTATCAAACACCCCCATATGGCAAACCTTTGGAAAGACAGCATCTTTAGCGTCGTCATGAGGAATACATTGAGGAATATTGATATGGCAGCCGGCCAAGGCATCAACGGCACCAACCACCCTTCGTCCGCGTGACTAATGTATGGCACCATCATCTGGAACAACCCTGTGATGGCGATCATCGCGCCTCCAAACACCGGTAGCCCCCACCATTGTCCTTGGAGCTTCCATGCCACCGAGAGTCCCATTGCTGTGGCGGTGAGGAGGAAGAGGAATAATAGGGTTTGGGAAGGATGATTTTGGCTGATGATCACGTATCGTCGGTAGATGAGTGCATTGGCTACTAGGTAGAATACTAGCAATGTGCTGATTGAGATCATGTCGAACACGATGCTTAGGTCCGTGAACAGAGCAATTGATGCTGTGCAAAGTCCTGCAATTTCATATGATTTCGAATACGTTATTTATAAGAGTATCAATAGCGGAAATATAATGATCGAAAACCCTGTGCGGTATTTTGAATTTGGAGGTAGTTTGAAAGAACATTGGGTGAAATTCTAAAACACACAGTACCTAAGAATAGGGTAGCGTTCAGGGGAGTTCCGGTGGTGGGATTGACCTTGGCGAGCCACGATGGAACTAGTCGAGCCCTTCCGATCACGCAGAGGTACCTAGCTTGGCCGAGCATGGCCACAAGAAGAGAAGCAACTATCCCCAAACTCGCACCGGCTCCAACGATGTTGCTCGCCCATCCCCACCCAATCTCTTGGAATGCTACAGAGAATGATGCTTCTTTCGGTATCTACAAAATGGTTAAATTGATTCAATCAGATTCAATTTTTTTAATCATGTTAATACAAATGGTGGTGGCAAATGCAAAGGTTATGGCTTACCAAATTGTAAGGAACCATGACACAAAGAGCCAAAGCCATCAAGCAATACAGAGTGCACACAACCAGAACAGAGCCGACGATCCCAAGCGGCAGAGCCTTGGAAGGGTTCTGAATCTCTTCGGCCATGGTCGAAACCGAGTCGTACCCAATGTAGCTGAAGTAGACAATGGCGGCACCATCAAGGACACCCTTAACACCAAAAGGAGCCACCCCACTTGGCTTGACCAAGTTCTTGCCGCTCCCATTGTAGAAGCCAGCAATAATGATGAAGGCAAAGAACATCACGTGGAACACTGTCATGACAAGGTTCAGCATTGAGCTCTCCTTTGTGCTGCAGCAGGACCATTTAAAGACACATTAGAAACAAATGGAGGGTATGGAGAGTAAAGAAATTGCAGCAAATGCTTGCTCAGAGAAACAGTAATGGCTTCACAGATAAAAGGCTACAGTATAAAATAATTAATACAAAAAGGATGACCCAATATCCAAAATGGAGGGGAGAGCAATCACTTTCAACCTCCATCCAACAATATAAGATGACCCCCCCATTTCTTTCTTTATGGATATGCATATAAATCAATTTCAGAGTGGTAAACAAATAAAATTGCAGCCAGGATGAGTCTATCACCCCAGAATGCCACTTGCCTTTTTAAAGATATTTGATCTTTAGGGTATTGGGGACAAAACTTTTGGCACCACCACCAACATCACCACTACCAGTCCATTATTATAATTTAAAAAAAAAAGAAAACGAAAAGGGTATTCTGCAGAAGCATTGGTAGAAGAAGAAAGAGACAAGAATGGTACTAGTACTGAAAAATTGGAAAAAATAGTTGATTATGGACTAAAGGCCACTTAAGATTCCAAGATTTTAATAAGAGGGTAATGAATTGAGGATATGTATGAAAAGATTACAACTTTAGTACCTGTGGCAAAGGCAGAGTGTGAGAAGGAGAATAAGAGCAACAGCAGGGAAATCCAGGTAGTTGTAGCCTGGAAGAAGGGCATCGACTTCAACCCTCCATGAATTAGAGTCGTTCACTCCAACTGCATGGCATAGGTAATCAGTAAAGCTCCTTGCTACTGCCGCATTTGACAGTACATACTCCATCAGTATGTTTGCACCAGCAAAATATCCTATGAATTCCCCTGTTTTATCCATAACACCAACACCAACACAAACATATTTGTCAGCGCAATGTCGTATTTTTAAATTTTTCAGTGCAATGTATTGGGTAGGATTAATGATGAGTAAGATTTAGTGCAATGTATTGGGTCATGATTTGGTACCATCACCATCCTCGTACTTAATTCATTAAATACTTCTTAGTGTTTCTTCCAACAACATGCAAGAGTTGATTCTTTTGTAGATAATTTCGAGGAGCAACCAATAATATATTTTTCAGTGCATTGTTCGAAAAAATTCAGGATTTGAAGTTCATTGAACAGAAATTGAAGGACGTGTGACTTTGAATATGAAAAGTAATCAATTTATTTAATATGGTTATTTGTTTTTTTGTTGTTGTTGGGAGAATGAGAAGAAATCATTGAAAATCCAAACGACATGCAATTTCCGTTTTGGATCATCAAATTGATTGTGTCATTAAAGCAAAACAGAGTGGCGGGTGGTGATGTTATGTACCGAAAGTGACGCGGAGGTAACTGAAGGCGCCTCCGGCGACGGGGATTTGGACGGAGAATTCGGCGTAGCAGAGCGACGACAGCACTGCGGAAATGCCGGCGATGATGTAGGAGATGAAAACAGCCGGCCCGGAAACGCCGTTGGCCACAAAGCCGGTGGTGACGAACACTCCGACGCCGAGCATTCCGCCGATCCCGAGCGCCATGAGGTCGTACCACTGGAGCTTCCTCTTCATGTCGGCGCCGGAGCGGAGGCGGACCTGGGTGAGCTCCTGCTCCGGCGTCCAGGTGGCCATCGCCCTCTTCCGGAGACGGTGAGGGGTCTGCGTCAAGAGGGTTTTGAAGTAGGCGCAGAGCGATGCCGCGGCGGCGGAAATCGCGGTCATCACGCCGCCGTGTTGATCAGCCATGTGCCGGTGGGAAATTGTTGGGTTAGTAACCAATGAATTTTGGAGAAATGAGGATTGGAATGGTGGGGATTACCGGTTTAGTAACGTTTTAAGAGATAGAGGGAGAGAGAGAGAGAGAGAGAGAGGAGTAGATTGCTCTGCTCTGCTCTTCTCTGCTTTTAGTTTGTGGTGATTTGCTTGAAGAGACGGTTCAGAGGGGGGCTTTTAAATGCAGAGAGGGAGGGAGGCGCAAAAAAGCTTCAGTTACAGCGAGCTAAAGAAAAGGAAATTAAATCCAAAAATTAATAAATGAATATCCAAACAATAAAATCACTGTGAGGTCAAAAGAGATAAGCATCATCATGCAGCATAAACTCAAAATGGTTAATTTCTGAGTTTGTTCAACTCTGACCCAGATTTTATTGCTTCTCTTCGGTTTTGGATGTACATAACATGTGTTCCAATGGCTTCTGGTTTGTGGTCTCAAACTGCAATCGGTTTATTTGTATTGCGATTCAGTTAATTCGATCATTACGAGTCAAGCATTCGGAGCAGAAGTTTGTTGTTTCACTATTTACGCATAAATAATACATTTTTACGTTGATTATCAATTATTTATGTACATTCATTTTTATTCAAGCACGACACATTTTCCATTCATTTACAACATGTACAAATATTACTTTTCTCTTTCTTACTAACTAATCAATTTTTTTACGCTTAACATTATGAGTAGTGAGACAAATTGGTGATATGTTAAATTTTTTCCATTACTCAGTTATAATATTAATAAGCTCATTAAAGTAGAGATTAAAGAATTTACAAAATACTGACTTTCGATCAATTGAAGTTATGATCTAGTGAGAGCTTGTTTATCCAAGAGAATTATGTGGTATAGTTGTATATAATTTTATATAATTAAGAGAATTATATACTTTATATTATAATAATATTTACATTGACTATACGAGTTAGATAGAACAGAATTCAGCGTCTTGTGAATTGATTATATTACTCATGTGAAATTTGATGATTGGTTAATAAAGTCACAAATTTGGGTTAAGTTCCACATATTGAGGTGGGTAGAGTTAATTAGATATTTCAAAGGGATGTGTTAGAATTGGTAAAGTTAGTTAAGGTTGTATAATTTTTTTTTTGATTATTTAGAGGAATTATATACTTAAATATGGCATTCAAGTTCTTACAACAATTCAATCTATGTCAAATGAGTTATATATTATCTGAATCACAAACAAAAGATTATATATTATTGAGTTTCACATCATAATTTGTACTTAAATTGTTAACATGTTTCTTTTATATAGTTATATAACAACTCTACTTGAATAGTATGAATATTAGATTTTTGTCCAATTATATAAATAAAATGTCCATCATCCATAAAGAAAAATAATATAAATTTGTCATAAAAATACAAATAAGGTTTCTAGCTATCATCGTGATTCATGTGTGTGGTGCATGCTTGAGTAAAAGGCATGGTTGCGTTTCTTTAGGATTTAAAGAAACACCCACCTTAATTATAACCTTTTTCGTTTTGTAATTGTGGAATACGTATCCAACAAAATTAATCACGGTATGATCAGAATGGACCTCCAAATCCGGCCAATAAGCTTGTAATGATGTTGGTGAAGTGAAAGGACGTGGATGTGTCAATTAAAATGGGATAATGTGGAGTATTTTTGGCTCTTCTTAGTTGAAAATGAAAGTTGCTAGATTTTAGTTTATGTGTGTCCACTTTAGTTTCAAATGAAGTTGGAGTGATTGGTCCTTTCTAACATTTACTTTCTCCTTCATCATCAAATCAATCAACGATCTTTCGTATCATTCCCTTGGAAAGGCGCCGCCGTGAAATCTTTCATTTTAGCATCTCCCTCGCATGTTAGACTTCATTATTAATTAGCACCATGCAGCATGATATTGACATCCCCACAGATTCATGAACATCAAACTTTCTGTTCATCCAAAAAGATGTTAGCTTTTGTTGAAAAATTGGATAGAATCGATTAATATTTTTATCGGATTATATCTTCTTTTAGATATAATTTAATATAAAATAATTTAAAAAGGCGATTTGAAACTAAAATAACGTTGTCTCTGATCATGAAAGTAGCCATCGATCATCCTAAATTAATTCGTATTAAATCATATCTAAAAAAATCTCACTTGATACAAAATTTGATACAAGCACACACAAAATATACAAGGGAAACACATCTATTCTCTACTCCAAATCTCTAAATACTAACAACCAAAATATTTAATACAGACGAAATATCATACACAATGGTCTTCCGGCAGTGTATAATTTATTTATTTATAAATCTACTATATATATATATATTTCATATTTTAGAATTTGACACATCAGGATAACCGCCCATTTAGACTTCAATCCATATTTTTAGAGATTCCACCAATCAAATCTTTCCCTTTTACATCTAAATATATATTATGTATATATATATTTTATGACTGCCACCTCAGCTGGAGTTTCTGATCTTCTCCTTCACTTTCGCAAAGTAAATAATTGCCCTCATACTTTCTTTTTTCTTTTTGACAAAACAAATAACCTCTCTTTTTCCCATTTCTCTAAAACTATAAAATTACCGCATCACTTTTTTGAACCATTAATTTCTTCATTTTCTAGCTACTTTTTCTCTTTTTCCCATTTTTAACTCTTCTATTTATTCATATTAGTTCTTCATTCTATTATTTCGTACTTTCATCATCGAAATACCGTGCTCCAATTTATTATTATAAATTCATGGGTTAGTGGGTAAAATATTTTTTATTTTATAAATAAGTAAATTATTTTTTATTAATATGAGTAATATTCATTATGATCAAATGAGTGGATTTAATTCATATTAATTATGATATGAATGAATATATTCATTAAAATATTTATGAAACAAAAGTATAACGAAGCATCGTACAACGGTACATATATCGTAATGTATATTAATTGTTTAAATAATAATTCTCGAGCTTATAAGTTCGAGCATTGAGGTTCATAATTTTAAAATTATATTTTGACACAAGAATTATAAAGTCATCGGAATTAACCGCCAATTATATTCAAACAAGAGTAATTCTTTATATCAACTTTTCTTATATAAGACTATTGTGTCTAAGTGTTATATCAATCATACTTGAAAATTATTGAATGACATAAAATAACTTGGTCCTCGGAATTAACCATTAATTATATCCTACTAAAGATATTAATTATATTTAGTTTTCATATATAAGAATATTAAATATAAGTGATACATCAACTCAATATTTTTTATAGATTTAAATAATAATAACAAGACTATTTAGATTAACAATTAATTATGTAAAATCAACTTTATTACATTGCACCATAAATATAAAAGATTAATACTAAAATCCTAAATATTAAAACTTAATTTGCAAACACTGCATTGTAAACCAATCCTAAATTATATTTTCAATTCTAACTTTTGACCATATATTCAAAATAAAAAATCACAAACCCCAAAAATTAAACTTTAAACCCTTGACTCTTTATCCTAAACCCATAATAAAGTAAAACCTAAAACTCTTAATTTTATACACACCATACAATAAAATGTGATAGAGGATACTTAGTACCAACAAGCTACGAGTACACAAATTGTTACCCATATAAGCTTATCGGGGAGTCTAGATCCTACGCCAACTTAATATTTAATATTATGATTTTACATACACCAACTAAAAATTAAGTATTTCCATACATTTATATTTTTATTATTTTTAATTTAGGCATTATAATTTATTTTCATAATTTAATGGCAGTAGTGACCTATAAAAAATACAACTCATCGCCATCCAATTACAAACAAGAAAATGGTAGAAAGTGTTTCAACTAAAATTTAGCAACATTGATATTTTTCTGTTTATTTATAAAATAATTATATATTACACCATTCACAAGCTACACTTTTAATTTTTAAAACATTTTAAGAATTATTTTGTTCAAATTACATGGCATGTCTTCCTCTTATTATTTGTAAGACTATCTTTGACTCAAATTATTTTTAACTAAATTTTAGATTCATTTTTAGCTAATTTTCATGCATTGACAACAATAAATTGTATGTTATTAGAAAGAATTCGATAATAGAACACACATCTGAAAAATATCTACGTAAAAAATGATATTGAGAAACTAACCCAATAAACAAAATGTAACGAAAAAAATTAACCGGCCAACGGGCCGGATCACAAATTAGTATATATTAAAGTATAAAAAGTTAGGGCCCAACCAACCCTAGTCTAGTGTAACTTAGAAACCAATTTTTTAGTTTCTTTTTTACAATATATTATACTTTTTTTCTTTTTAAAATTTCTATTTTCTATTTCAATTCTATCATAATTAATTATTTTTTTTGAAAACTTCAAAACCAATTAATTTTTTTTAAACTCTGGTCTGAAGAAAAATTGTGATTACCAACTATTACTATGCTTATGAATACTTGATTGTGGCTGGCGAAGGTTGATGTTGACGGAGGGTGCGACAGATGCTTGCTATGGTAAATGCAAATAGATTTATCGAAGAAGTTTTCTACTTCCTACCATAAGATTTAGATATAGACTCAGACTCCGCTAAAAACAAGAAAGTCTTAAGTTGGTTCTGATTCACAATATCTAATTGATCCAATTATCTCATCATTCGCGTTCAGGCTAGTGACCTTCAGGGTCATACCTTTCCCTCTATTTTTTAAAAACTGATGCAGGAGTCAAGAGTTTAATTCTTTTGTGGAAAGGTTGAACAATTGTAATATGTTTTTGTGGAAAGCTGGTAATAGAGTAACAATTGCGGAAACCCTATATCAATTTCCATATTATTTTTATTGTTGTTTCATTTTCTGTTTGTTAAACTTTGGAATTAAATTTATATTTCTTTTATACCATAATTCTTAACAGTAAGAAAAATATTCTTATAATTCTTTAAAATGGACATTCTATAAGTGGATGGAAGGATGGTAGGAGATGCAACGCTAAGAACAAAAGTAGTTCATGTTTGCATATTCAATTAGATGATGGTTAATGGTATGTTGTATGCTTCATCAATTGACAGTTCTATAGTTGAGTCTCTTTGCCGCTTCATCAATTGACAATTCTGCAACTGATTTTTTAGGCAAAGACAATTCGTCCATCCTCTTGGACACCATGATATGAACTTATATATGCGAATATTTGTTCATCTTTGATTGACAAAATAAATAAGTTGGTATAAGAAGTTTTTTTCTTTGCCTACTTTTGTGTGTTTAGCTAGAAGTTAGTGTTTGTTTCCAACAATGTATGCATGCATGAAGTGAGTTAACGAAGTTTGCAATTGAAACTCAATTTACTGACATTGCATAATGTTAGTCGTAAAATATGATTTGCTTATTTGAGATTTTAGATATAAAAGATGCATATGATTTGATAAATGATATAGCTGGCCTAAAAGTCCCTAAATAGATAAGCATCAAGATGATATGATAACAGTTTGTGCTCCAACCAAGTGTTCTTTGTCTCTACTTATATAAGAACTAATGCCTTCAACATAAGTAAGGTTTCAAATTGCTTCTACATTATGTTCCATTTCAAGTATGAGATTCCTTATAGGTAATTTACTTCTTTGAAATGCTACAACGATTGTCGAGATAAGAAATGACTCAATCCTTAGTAAAAAACAAACACATTGGCTTTTATTATTTACTTGTTTAGTTGAGGTAATTTGATCTCATTTATGATGGCTATGTAATTTTTTCTTTGTTTCTCAATTTTTATGGAGTGATTGCCATGGTTTTTAATTTTGTCTTCTACAAGAGCCATTAGGTTTAGTTTAACTTGGTCTTGAGCGCATTAATTTCATAACTGCATTTTTTAGCCATTTTAGCCTTTTCAGCCCATATTAAATTTTGCTGCATAGTGTCATGGGTTTGGAGCCTTGACTTTTCCATGACATTTGTGTTTACATTGATTTAAGGGGTTAGGAGTTGAATGTCATGGTTTGAAACAATAACACACTAATGTTTGGTGATTTCATTAGTAATGGGAGATAGAACTAATTATTCTCTTGGGGGTTTGACTATTTGTTAACTTACAATATGATGAATAGTTAATAATTTTAGATAAAGGTGATAAAATGCGTACATTGAATGAATCGTATAATTAAATAATTGTTTGAGTGTGTAATTAATGTAGAATCAAAGGAATATATCCTGATCAATTAATGTGTTGTATCTCCCTGAATCAACCACATAACAAACACTGATTTAGGTAAAACACTTGGTCCTATATATGAATAAGTACATATATAGTATAGTTTAAGCTAAAGCTGGATAAAAAATTTATGACAAATTAAACAGTAATATATAAAATGTATTTCATTTTGGAGAAATACAAACGATCAAACATCAACAACATTTGAATGATTTTGATAATTGAACTTAATCATAGCCGAAGTAACTATAAAAGCATTGTACTATACAAATGAGTATATAAGATTCATGCCTTCCAAGTAACGTTAGAACTTAAGGTCAAGAATCAGCAATATTATGCACAACTAATTATCAACTCATAATGCAAATCAAAAGTAAAAAAAATGCAAGATATCAAGTTTCAAATATGGGAATGAGGGTTATTCAGGATGATACTAAAGAACACTTGGTTGGAGCACAAACTGTTATCGTATCATCCTGAATAACCCTCATTCTCATATTTGAAACTTGATATCTTGTATTTTTTTACTTTAATTTGCATTATGAGTTTATAATTAGTTATAAAAACGTACAAAAAAACAATCATTCATTGTTACTTGATTTAGTTAGCATAATCAATTTGAGTAATAGTGCTACAAAGACCCTCATTCCCATATTTGAAACTTGATATCTTCCATACTTTTCATCACATATTGGATTCTGCTGCATAATGTCATAGGGTTTGGAGTCTGACTTTTCCATGAATTTTGTTTACATTCCCATATTTGTTTATTAATTAAGGAGTTGAATGTTATGGTTTGAAACAATAACACACTGAAGTTTAGTGTTTTCATTGGTAATGGGAGATAGAACTAATTATTCTCTTGGAGGTTTGACTGTTTGTTAATTTGTAGAATTCAATTACAACAGATGTTTGGAGAGGGATATGACGATGGGAATTGGCTACTTACAAACAAAAATTGAAAGGTAAGTTGACATCTCTTTATTTCACTGTTCTCTTTTAATTGGTTACAAACTTTGAGGTCAGCTGTGCATAATATTACTGATTCTTGACCTTAAGTTCATACGTTAGTTGGAAGGCATGAATCTCATATACTCATTTGTACAGTTTAATGTTCTTTATAGTTGCTTCAGCTATGGTTAAGTTCAGCTATCAAAATCATTCAAATGTTGTTGATGTTTGATCGTTTGTATTTCTCCAAAATGAAATACATTTTATATATTATTGTTTAATTTGTCATAGCTTTTGTATCCAGCTTTAGCTTAAACTATACTATATATGTACTTATTCATATATAGGACCAAGTGTTTTACCTAAATCAGTGTTTGTTATGGGGTTGATTCAAGAGATACAACATATTAATTGATCAGGATGTATTACTTTGGTTCTACATTTATTACACATCCAAACAATTATTTAATTATACGATTCATTCAATGTACGCATTTTATCACTTTTCATCTAAAATTATTAACTATTCATCATATTTAATAGATACAACACATTAACTTATCATGATATATTCGTTTGGTTCTACATTTATTACACATCCAAACAATTATTTAATTATACGATTCATTCGATGTACACATTTTATCACTTTTCATCTAAAATTATAAACTATTCATCATATTTCACTCACGGATCTACAATGTCTAATTATAGTCAACTTTATATTTCGCGGCGTCGTACGATCACCCAAACTAGCATCACTAAGTCAAACTAAGTATATATATACATATCTCCTTTTGCTAACTAGCATTACTAAGTCAAACTTAAAAAGTCAAATTATAACCAATTATAATTTGACTTTTTAACAAAACCATTACCAGATAAAGTATGTCTAGCTAATTGTTCATCCTAAAATTAGTTATGTTGACTAGTAATACTCTCTACTACAGACGACGATAATTATAAATTGTCTGGCTGGATGTTTTTGGATAGGATATTAGTCAAATTAATACATGAGAAAGGCTTTGAGTTCAAGAGGTGGCAGTACGTGTAACTAGGATCATTGACGTGCGATTTTTAAACCACCTTTTAAATATTCATTAAAATTTTCAAATATTCATTAGAATTGATTAATGAAATCGTTTCTTTTCTAGGGTCTTTCTAACGTTATTACATACTCAACTTAGATATACAAACTAGACCAAGTAATAATAGAGTTTAGATTGTTTAAATGTTGTAGTATCAATACGAAAACTAAAAACTGAAAGGAAGCAAAATGCAAGTAATCGAGTTTCAAATATGGGATGGAATGTTGTTCAAACTCGAATGCACAATAGCTAGCAATGTATGAATGAATGATATGCAAACTCAGTTAAACAGGTTATAACCTTAGACCGCTCCGACGAATCTAAGGATTTATTCTACTTGACTGAAGACTTCTCTTTCGAGTTAATCTTTACCCAAGCATAACGCACTACATGTGTTCGATGAAATGCCACAACAATAAATCATACAAAAAGCCTAGATTAAACGCTTCTCTCTCAAGCTAACGAGTAACCTAGAGTTCTTCCTAAGCGACCTATTGATCTACCTTTCTCTCAGACCCACAAATAAATGACAAAGATTCAATCAAGTTGATCGGACGAGAATGAATATGAAATTAGGTTTTATCAAAAGCCCATCATTATCCTGAAATTGATAGCATAATCAAAGGGTTAAAAACTCATCGTCCATACACAGTCTAGACTAAAGCTTCATCTAATCTAAACAACACAAAGCGTTTAGCTGCTCATAGTTCTGGAAACAAGAAAGCAAGAAGAGAGGAAAATACCCGAGAAGAAGACATCTTGCGTCGAGGAATCTCCGTCTTATTCTCGATCTTCGATTCGTCTCCAATCGTTGATGAACTCTTGCTCCAACGCCCTCTGGAACTCTTGCTCTCTCTAAGAGCTCGAAAATATGTATGTTATGATGTCTATCTCGTCCAAAAGTGTTCCAAGGGTTTATATAGGTTTCTAGGCCAAGTTGGAGAAAGAAGAGATAAAAAATCTCGTCTGGACAAATAGTACGGTAGTGTTATTTGAAATTTGATTCTCAGCCATAAGCATCAGTAGGAACAACACAGTCGTGAGCGAGATTTCAAGTTTCGATACAAATTTAGAAACACTCTAAATGAGATTTGAGAATACAAATTTTGATTCTAAATTTGTTACATAAAACTTTGCCACTTTGATATCTAAGAATTTTGATACTGATAAAAAATAAGCCAGATCTGGTTTGATCCATCATGCTAAATTGTCAATTAAGTGAGTTCATGTCCCCAAAGGGAACACCTAAACCAAAAATA
Source organism: Linum usitatissimum (assembly GCA_030674075.2). Classification (NCBI taxonomy): domain Eukaryota; kingdom Viridiplantae; phylum Streptophyta; class Magnoliopsida; order Malpighiales; family Linaceae; genus Linum; species Linum usitatissimum. Next base: position 4,529,301 of record JAUJYP020001281.1, on the reverse strand, counting down.
TACTAATAAATGGAAGTGATCACCAGTTTGGAAGCGTTATGAGAACCTATGGCGAAGACTATTGTACTTTCAAAGTATCAAATACTCTAATTTATGTAAATTCATTTTAACCATTCATTTTGAAAATTAAATCTTAAAGGTCAATAATTATTTTATTTAAAAATTAAAATAAATAAAATTTTAAATAGCATAAATATTACCCCACTTAATTTATATTTTGATAGTTGTGTAAAAAATTATATTTTGATAATATTGTCATATAAAAATTTATCATCAGCACATTAACTTAGACCTTGTTTAGTATGGGTGCTATAATTGTTGTTATTGTGCAACAATTTAATATTTATCATAAAAAATTAAATGTTAAATTGATATAGTATTTAAACTAGATAAAAATGTATATGAAAAAATCATAATAAATAATATTTATGAAGAAAGAAATATGTTCGAAATAACACATAAAATTTTACAAAAGTAAAAATAAGAAAAATGAAAATTAAATGAGGAAAAATAAAAAAAAAAGTAAAGTAGAATATTTTGTAGAGAAAAATAAAAAATGATACAATTTCATTAATTATTTTCCATTAGTTAATGAAAAATTATCTTCCAATTAAAAAATAGGATGAAAATTTTTTATTGAAAAAACATATTTACGCAAGTGAGAGGGAAAATTAAAGTGAGAGTTTTTCATGCTAAAATTAAAAAGAAATAAGAAAAGCTATTTTTAATGATCAGTCACATAATAAATTATAAATCGTTCAAATCTTATCCAAAAAATAAACAAACCAAATAAATTTACATAAATAAGAGTATGTAATACTCTGAAAATACGACAATCGTCTCCATATATATATACACTGTGTTTTAAGTATAATTTAATGGTTACAAATAGCATCAGAGATACAACAAGAAACTGAAGCACCCAGCAATATAACACCATCTTTAAGAAAAGCAATATAACACCATGCATGATATGATGACCAACAACCACAGAACTTGAGAAGCATAAAATCAAAATTCTCTGAAGTCAAAAGAGACAGTTTTCTTGACCAGCTTGAATAAAATCCCATATATATTTCTATATTCTTCTTGCAACCCAAAAGCCCTGAACACTCACTCACTCACTGAGTGACTACAATTAAAGCCTGGAGTTCGAGAATGTCCTCTTCTCTTGTCACCGTTAATTTGGAGTTTACTTTTAGCTTGGTCACATTCATTATAGAAAACAATATTATTAGTCATTTAATTATTTAAATTTTCGGTGAAAGTCTTATACACCAATTATTAGTGAGTTGGAAGATTTTACGACTATAACAGTGGCGGGTATGGACCTTCCCGAGTCCCAATTGTGTAATTTTCATTATATTTATAAGTGAGTTTATATATTGAACGAACTATCCTACATCCATCACCGCTGCTGTAAAAAAATCCACTTGCGATCTTGAAGATTGTGTGGAGGGTATGGTAGATACCTGGATGAGGGGGACACCCCATATTTGATTGGTGATGATGAGATTGATCCTACTAATTAAATGAGATCTACCTTAGCTTAGACCACATCACTAGACCAGGAAGTCATAGCTTTGGATTTTGCTTACTTATTATTACTTTTGACTCAATTTAATTAATTAATTAATTATCACGACCATTTGAAAAAGGGTAGGTAATCATGCTTCTTTTTCCAAAAAAAAAAACTACAAATTCGTATGCTTTGATGATGGTTTATAATTTACTTGATAAAATTAATTGCTGCAAATCAATGGTAAGATTGAGGCCATCTCTACTAAAAAATAGTTTATTAATTTTAACCACATCACCAATTTTAGCAATTAACTCATTTAATAATTTGAGAACACTTCCGTCCTTATAATTTTTTGGGGATTTCTACATTATAATATACCTTTAAAATTTTCTATTTTAATTAATTTATCCATAAAAAATTAACCTTACTTTAATATTTACGTAAAAAATTGATCTATATGCTTATGTGACATTGGTAACCAAATTTCTAATTTAATCATTACACATACATTTCTAACAATTATTAAAGTAGTCTTATCTCATCATCTACCTCATTTTAGAAATTATTAAAATTTTAGGATGGAAATATCCTAATAAATATGAATATTGAACCACCTCACTTCTAGTTTACGAGCGGCAGAAGAAACCATTCAGCTACTACAAACAATTCATAGTAAGTTAATTCTACCACATATGTGTATACTTATAACAAATTAATCAATGATATATAGTTTGTTCCTTTTTTTGTGTGCTCCACAAATCGCAATCTTCTTTCAAAAAAATACCCAATTTTAAAAAATTGATTTTTTATTATGACAATAATTCGAGATTGGTACTCAGCTACCCTAATAATATCTTATTGAATCTACCAGTACATATTGGCCACAATGGAGTGTCGAAAAAAAAAGTGAAGGAGAATTCGCTTGATTTTATGCACTAGCTAGATACAGACAATTCCATAATTGATATTTATATAATAAAATGGAGGAGGTTGCCACACACACTATGCACACACTCTTCTTTGTTTTTTATTTATTTATAAAAGAACTAATTTGCCCCTACATAATTATGAAGAACCAAGTTAAAGTAGAGGAGTCCAAAAAAAAGTTTTTCTAATTATAGAATATATATTTGATTATTTGAAAATTTCAGGTTTAAATTTAATATATATTTTTAAAAGATATTTATTTATTTTTTATTTTCTATTTTAGACAAAAAAAATTAAAGTACAGGAGGAATAGACTAATTGGATAGAATTGTAAACTAATATATATATATATATATATATATATATATATTAGAGACTATCATGTGTCAGAGTCTATATAACCTGTTATTTATAATGGCTTATAATTGATTCTAGAGGTTTCGAAGACTAGCGGTGAAAATCTAAGTGAAGTTGTTCTAGTGATAACAATTATTTGATTAAAAATTAATAAAAAAATAAACACACTATTTAATTTAGACACTAAGATTCATCAAAATGTCAAATATTATGCCTATATGACTAGATTTGAGCATATTAGCTTGAAGGTAAAGCAACACTTTATATTGTTTTATGAGTTGTTTTTAGATAGGATGAGTTATGAAAGTGTTGTTGGAATAAATTTTGACTCATTGAATGTACGATTCGACCGAAGTCTAATTAAAACCAAACAGTTTGTGCTACATCTTATTATAAAATTAACTGTTTATCTATCTATCATATAAGAGTGGTTGGCTCTTTTAAGTGCATACGTAACTCTGTTAAGTGAATGTGTAATTCGATAAAAGCGATTTTAATGAAAGTACATATGTAATTGATACGTGGTTTTTATTCAGCATAAAGAATCAGACTGTTGAGAATCTGATTTACATGGTGTTCACACCAAAAATTAATCTTAATGCCACATGGCTAATTAATCTTTAAACCACTTTATTAAAATCAAATTAAGTATATTAATTAAATTGAATTTAAAGTAGGTTGTGAGTTTTTGGGTTTCAATCATTATCATTTTAAGTGATGGTAGACATTCAAGTCAGTACCGTATATTCAAGCTATTGTCAGACATCTAAGTGACTAACAGGCATTTAAGCCACTGCCAAACATCCAAATGACATCAAAATCACTGGCAGACATCTAAACCATTGCCAAACGGACCAAGTTACTGATCATCACAAATCGACCATGGCAGACCCAAGTCTATGGCATATCTCAAGTTTGCAACCCAAGCCCATCAAGTCACCCTCTCACCAAGTCAGTCAATACTCTTGAATACATCACCAAGGCAGTTGACAAGAAATTCCATTTTGCCCACGTCGCTGGAGAGCAGCCATGTTGCCCACATTGTCAGAGGTTGGAGCAGTTTACTCAAAAAGTTACTTTTGAAGGCTGTAAATAGATGGTGAAGGCCACAAAAGAAAAGGGGCACAAAAATCACAACTCTGACACAACTTGTCAAATTATCTATTTTCTTTGCATAATTACTCTCTGCAATCGTAGCATAGCCTCAAATCTTGGAGCTCTCACTGAACCTCAATAGGAGCAGGGATAATCTAATTTAGTTTGTACTGCCAAAAATTAAACACCCTCGTTTGAACATTGTTGAAAGAGGTTTGAGTCGTACATTTAATCTTTGTCCATATAAGTCAAAAGCACATTCAAATCAACGTAGGTTTTCTCACCAGAAAATAAATTGACACGCTCGGTGGGACCTTTGTGTTGATTTGATGGCACCCAAGAGAAGGAATCGGGAAGGTGAAATTCCACAACCTTTCGTGGAGGAGAAGCTAGTGGCTGGCGGTGATGTTGGTCATGGACATAGTTCTAGTAACCTTGCTAGAGAAGAGGTGCCACCTCAGTCAACGCCGAGTGCAGATTTTGGAGTTGCAGTTGCATTCCTCCTTCAAATGATGGGGGAGAATCGTAAGGTGATGGAAGAGAATCATCAATCGTAAGGTGATGGAAGAGAACCGTATGTCTGGCTGGGCTTAGCCAGAATCACCAACAAGTAACTTTTCAGTTAACATCTATGGATGAGCGTTATGAGTTTTACAATTATAGGATAGATAAACATTTGGGTCAAGTCATGAGGTGGTTAACAAAAATAAAAATGAATTTGATAAATTTAGAATTTTTTTGACATTTTCTGTAGCACAAACAAACAATTGATCTTTAGACGATGTCAATCCAATAATTAATAACTTTAATGGAATTATTACATTAAATCAATTTTGTGGAAATATATGGACTCAGGACTTAATCAATTCCACTCAGCAATCTTGAGTGTCGGTTGGTGGTGATAGAGAATAGGGCTGCGGTTTCGGTTAATTGGTTAATCAGTTAATGATCGACTCGGTTAAACATGGGTTCAACCGAAATTATGTCGGTTGGTGAAACGATCAATGCATTAGTGAAATTAGTTAATCGTTTAAAAGTTGATTAACCGTGTTTAACCGAAAAATGTAATGATTCTCAAAATTAAGTGAAATTACTCCAAATTTAATTAAAACTATCACAATTTTGGCAATAAAGTGTCGGTTAAATTAGTCGATCAGTTAATCGATAATTAACCATAACGGTCGGTTAATTAACCGTGAAGGAGGTCGGTCGGTTAAAGCGGTTAACCACCCTTTGGCTGGTTTCTATTTTAACCGACCAAATTTGATCGGTTTTTAATCTAACCGACCGATTCTCAGGCCTAATAGAGAATGAAGAGGAAGGCGTCCTTCGGAGAGCAGATCAGGTACTTTATATATTAAAATTTACTTGTATGACAAAATTACTCATTAACCGTTGGATTGAAACAAAAGGTGGGGATATGTTAGCAAAGACTTTTTTCCTGGCCGGCAATCCACACTCTGACATACCGGTATACGAGGTAATAAATCAAAAAAGAAATTACATTATCAATATCCTTACGAGAGGAGTGCTGAATTCGACAAAACATAACACAATCAATTACGCTATTTTGTAATAACCTAAATAAATGTTCTTCCAATCATTCTGAAAGGCAACAGCCATCCAACCAGAATTTAAAAGAGTTTAATTTCACTGCCGTACAACACTTATTAGAAGAAAGAGGTGTAGTTTGGTTGGAGCAAAAGTGAAAGGCAACCAGAAAAGACACAAGAGTTAGAGTGCAGTTTGCTGTGCATGGCATATTGAAAGAGATTTACTTGTTGGCTGGCGTTAAAGCTAGCTGATAATAAGACAAACCAGTCAGCTTTAAAAAGTAGCCCTGTCTGAGTGAGTGAGTGAGTGAGTTGCCTTCTTTCGGCACATACGTACAAACAATTGACAATTTAATTTTCTAGTTACTCTCGGATCTTCTGATTATTACTCTTCATCAAGTCGTCTTGTACGTTTTCCGTGTCTTTGCTTCTACATATAATTCCACAGCCAAATTTCAAGCCAGTCGCGGTTATAACCCCCACAACAAGACTAGTTGTCGATCGTGGTTAACTACGACTCCGTGACTAACCCATCGATCCATTGTAGATGGTCGGTTGTTGCATATATGTTTCCACAGGTAATGTCAGGACAATCTTTCCCGATCTAGCTCTTGTGGTAAAAATAGCATCCAATTATGTAATCAAATAATTAGGCGAGTTGGAGTCGAAACGACAAGAAGGAAGCATGATGTCATGGGATCCATCCTTAATTAGGTTGTACACAAAGGCTGCACGCACTCCTAATTGATTAATTAACACTTTGATAAAAACAAAGTTAATTCATTTAAAGTGGCACAATAAAAAAAAATTGAAAGTTCGTTTGAATTTTTTATTTACAATGAGAAGATTTAAAAATTTTAGTGATTTGAAATCATTAGAGATTTTAAAAAAATTTGGTTTGGTTTTTGAAATTGATGGTGATTTTGCCCTTTTTTAAAGTTAAATAAACCTATTTTGTAAAATACGAAATTGCCCTCAAGCCCATTCCTTTTTCCAAAACTATTCTATTTTGTTGGAAAAATACAAAAAAAAATAAGCAATGTTTAGAATCATTCTTTCAACATTCATCGATAATATTCATACAATAATAAAAATTTAAACTTAATAATTCAAACTCAATAGATAATATTTATACGGAACAACCCAAAATAACAGTCAACAATTCAATTCATCGTCCCAAGTACCAACTTTGTAGTCATGTTCCCCCCGCAAACTCATTACCGCACTGTCCATTGATTGCTTCCAACAACTTAAAAACAAAATAGAGGCGATCATCGTTACTGCTCAACTTATAAAAGTCCTACAGATCTCTAGCATTCTCATCACGAGAGAGAACGGCACCAACGTCAATAGCCTGCAAATGAATATTTAAATGTGGTTTTCACCAACACCTAAAAAATAACATCATACTGGACTTGACATTGATAACATGGATAATTACCAAGTCATGAACTAATCCAAACAAATTCTGAAAATCGTTGATAATTAATCGCCTCATCTGTTCAGTACTAATGTCCTCCGCACATTTTGTTAATCATTAATTCTACCGCCTTCTCCAAAGCGGGCCTATACTATCAAATAAACCTCAAAAGGGCAACATTAAACAAGTAACAGAAAGCATAATAACTAACCTTTGCAAAGGGTACAAATATTTCAGGTTCAACAACTGGACATTTTCTCAGATCATCCCATCCCCAGCCATTTTGACTCTCACATAATTGGTAGGCCTGAGATTTTTACTTGATTATCTTCAATTTTGATTTGATATCTGGGTATGCAAGAACCCTACATAAACCCTTTCCTTCATCATTATTCACGTTGCTACCTTTGCAACCTCCTTCTTCAGCATCCCTAGAATTCTTATACATCTTAGCTTTAGTTCAGATGTTGCAAACACAATGGACTTGCAGCAAACACAATGAAAGAGTTAAGAAATCAAAGGCTCAACTCTTAATGGCATAACCACAGAATCATCCAAATTCAACGATTTCGAACCACCTGTCTCTATATGACTATGCACAGAACACTATACAATCAAAAAGCTCATACTCCAAGCTTAGATGCATGCAGTTGACTGACAATGTGAAGAATGAAACAAAAAACTGGGCACGAAGCTCTGCATTAACAGCATAGGAAATTAACATGGTCCAAATCAGAATTGCATGCAAAGTGCTAAGATCAGCTTACCCTAGTCCAAATCAAAATAGTAGTTTCGAAAAAGTTCTTTCATCAGAGGAAAGATGCCCAAATCCGGAAGCAACACATCTAGAATCAATTAAACTCGGGACATACTTTCAAACTAGTAAAATCTTTGTTTACTTCGACCACAGATGAATCCACCGCCGTGAAATCCCACTAAGAGACAAGAACCAGAAGCTCCCGATTGAAAGCTGCGAGACGCCGTCGCGAAATCCCACTCAGAGATCGAAAACAGGGAAGCTTCGATTGACAACTGCAAAATCGTCATCGTGGTAAACAGAATCCCTGATCGAAAACGCGAGACGTCTCCACGAAATCCCACCAGAGACTAGAAACGGGGGAAGCTTCCATGGAAGATGCAAAATCGACCCCTAAAGATTTTGTCAATGTTGTGTGTAAAGTGGAATGTTGTGAACCGATGAAAATGAAGGTGGGATGACATGGAAGTACAAATAAATCCAAAAAGGAAAGATCCTCTCCAAAACCCTCACCCCATGCATATACAAACAAATTTGCTTTACTCCAATCCTCCACAAACCATGAAATCATTTTTATGGCCTAAGTCACCACTTCACTTCTATTTTTTCCTTTTTAGACAACAAGAAATCAATTTTACAAATTTTCACATCCATTTTGGGTTTGCTATTTTTAATTAGGTTTTTTGAATGATTTAGGGTGAAATTATTATAGAGAAAAAAAGAAAAGAAAAGAAAATTTGTAAAATAATAATACTAGTATTCCTTTTTTACCATTGCTAGACGGGTCGTATCAATTTTATAATAGAATAAAAAAACCCTTTTTAGGTAATTAAATATATCAATATTCACTCGAGTCCCTTCACAATTGGTAAAGTTTGACGTATTGAAGACATGATAAATAGGTCCTTAAAATGAGTTACTTTGCATGTGTCGTATTTCGGAACAAAATAGGTTATATTATTTGTGAAAACAATTTATGAGGTGCAAATAAATTTTTGTGTGAGTTGGTTGGTTGATAAGTTAATTTAATATGATATTTGATAAATGTAAATGTCAAAAGTACTTGAAATACCATCATATTTTAAATTACCTAGAGGATGTGATTTGTCTAATTGAAATAATTCAAAAATGAATTATTTTAAATATTAGAGTTCAAAATGTTATATTTATTTTGAACGCCAAACGAGTTATGTTCATCCAAATAACTCAGGAAACAAATATTTGAGCCAATATAACAAGGTAAATTCCAAACTATTTTATGTTTGGCCCTTTTAGTTTCTTTTATATTTGACGAAAATAGAAGTAATAAGACGTATAGGGAGGCGGGAGGAAAGAGTGGAAAGCTGATACCAACGGAGAAGAGTTTCTTTTTATATTTGATGAAAATAAAAGTAATAAGACGTATAGGGAGGCCGGAAGGGAGAGTGAAAAGCTGATACCAACAAAGAAGAGTAGCCATCTCGATCTTACCAAGAAGCACACTAGATTTGCAGACCTGTCGAACTAGTGTGTACTATTCAGTGTTTTAAAAAAATTGCATGTGTCATTCTGATTCACAGCCACTTTTCATGTATGAAAGTGTAATATAATAATATAATCTACTACTACATTTGTTTTTGTTTTTGTTTTTATTAGTAGAAAGGTCTAAGACGTGTGCTAGCAATTATGAATTCTAAAGCTTTTTACCAAAAAAAAATAGTAATGTATTCTAAGCTAAGGAGTTGACAGTCTCGATTTAATGCTCTTCTCAAATTTAGAAAATATCACTTTCAATTACCTAACCATAATAAGAAGATGCAAATGGTATATGGGGTAACACTTTGGTAGCCTCTACCATATATTTTCCACAATTTATTTTTAATGTATGAGTTTAAAAGTTTTAAGTTATGTATTTAGGGATTAGAATATAGTATTAGGTTAGAATTTAGTTTTTAATGTTTAATATTTAATAATTTGGATTTATGATTAAAAAAAATTAGATTATTGGATATCATTTAAAATTTGAATTTATGAGTTAGTATTTAAGGATTCGAATTTAACGTATTAGTATAAATTTTTAGTGTATACTTGTTTTTACTTTAAAGGAAGTGTATGCATTTTTTCTAATATACGGACGCGAGAAATGTTTACCCTGCGAACACTCTGATCGAATGGTCAAATGTTTCTAACTTGTTTATTTTTAATTTTTTTGTTTACACCATATCTTTACCATTCGGGTTGATTTTAGGTTGAGTATTGGATTTAAACTTTGAGTTTTTGGGTTTTGAGTTTTAGATTTTGGGTTTGATTTAGAGTTTAAGATTTAGGGCTTAGAATAATAGGTTTCCAATTTGAATTTTAGATTTTGAGTTTGAGTTTGGTTTGCAGTTTAAAGTTTATGGTCTACGGTATCAGTTTTTCAATTTGGATTTTAAATTTTGAGTTTTGGGTTTGATTTACAGTTTAAGGTTTAAGGTCTAGAGTAGCAGATTTTAAATTTGGAATTTAAATTTTGAGTTTGAATTTTAAGTTTGATTTACGATTTAAGGTTTATGGTCTAGAGTATTAAGGTTTAAATTTTTTATTTACCATTTACGATGACCAATGGGTTGATTCACATCCATTTCCCACTTGTTTGGAGTTACCCGAAAATTAACTCGAATCTTTTCTCCAATCTAACTTGCCTTTTTGATGAAGATGAGGTTCTCAAAGTGGTCAAGTTAATTGATGGTAAGAAAGCTCCTGGACCAGACGATTTTAACATGTCATTCTTCAAGTCGTTCTGGCCGATTATTAAAGGTGGTATGCTCAAAGCTCTTCACCATTTTCAGATCTCATACTTGCTGTTAATAGCACTTTTATTTGTCTTATTCCCGAGAAGGATTCAGTGGGTGACATTAAAGATTTAAGGCCAATAAGTTTGGTTGGCTCCTTGTACAAAATCCTCTCTAAGTGCTTGATGGGTAGATTCAGGGAGGTTCTTAAAGGGGTTATTTCTCATTCCCAGAGTGCCTTTTTAGATGGAAGACAGATTACTGAAGCCTCTTTACTGGCAAATGAGGTAATGGATTCTAGGAGAGTTGTTGGTAGAAATGGTATTGTCTTTCAACTTGACCTTGAAAAGGCGCTTGACTCGGTGAATTGGAATTACATTCTCATGATGTTGGGTAAATTCAGTTTTCCGGTTAAGATGGAAAAGTTTCAAAGAAGTTATTTATGAAGCAGTAATTCCTCTACTAGAGGATTTCATGCGGTTAAGTAGAATATTGTCAAAGCGAAAGTTGAAAGGGGTGGATCGGGTTTCTTGGATATTAGAAGTATAAACTTAGCTTTCTTGTGCAAATGGTTCTGGAAATATGCTTCTAATCCTGATAGTTGGTGGAGGCAGTTGATTGACGAGAAAAATGAGGTATCTCCAAGCAGTTGGCGAATGGTGTCAAATTCCAGCTTTGGGAGTTGGTCAGTTTGGAAAAGTATCTTTCGGTTTGAATTTGATTTTTGGAGAATTAGCGACGGTGACTGACATTTTTGGTTCTTCAGACAGGTCTTGGTGTTTAAATTTGAACGTTACTCGTAGAGGAGGTGCGAGAAGAGAACCTGACTCTCTTATTCAGCTTCTCAATCATAGACCAGTTCTTCCTTCTTCGGGTTCGGATGCTTTGATTTGGCCGCTTGAGAAAGCCCTCTCCTTTTCGGTCAAGTCGATGTATCGTTCCTTGGCGCCCCTCGATTTCCTGGAGTGGAGCAGTTCCCAAAGGATGCAATTTGGTTCCGAAGCATTCCATCGAAAATTTGTTGCTTTGTTTGGCTGTGTTTTGCAGGACATATTGCTACTTTGAATGTTCTTAAAGGAAAAGGATGGATCCTGGCAAATAGATGTTGTCTCTGCAAGAGGGATGAGGAAACAGTGAATCATCTTTTCTTGTCTTGTGACTTCACAGTGCAAATTTGGCGCCACTTTCTCCATGTTACAGATTGCAATTTGATATTTCCTCCAAATGTGAGTTCGCTTATCACTTGATGGAGCTCGTTGGGTATGAAGATGAAGCCTTTTGCTGAGCTTTCGCTACACGCGATCTTTTGGGTAGTTCGGATCGAAAGGAATGCAAGAACTTTTAGAGATGTTGAAACACCAATTACAAGCTTGATTAACAAGATTGGACATTTCACGTATTTGTGAGTTGCTGCAGATGATAAAGTCTTTGATTTAGTTCGGAAACGATGGCTTGGAAAGGCTCTTTTAAGACCCCAATTTGTTGTTGTTGTTTGTTTTGTTGTGTATGACTTAAGTTTTTCTTCTTGGTTTTTGTTTCGGATTTTATGCGGCTTGTTGTTTCTTTTCCGTGCTCAACTGTAATTGTCAATCCCTTTAGGGATCGGGGTTTTTTAGACAATGAAATCGGAGTCGAAACTTTTGTTGCCGTTGCCCACTCTCTTGTTTGTACATTTTATATTTTGAACATCTGGTTCACTTCTAATAATTTCATTCATCAACAAATTTTGATATCCAAAATCGAGACCCAAAAACCCAACACCCAACACACTAACCGAAAACCCAATATTAAAACCCAACCGGACATTATGCAAACTAAAAAGAGAAAAAAAAAACAAGTTGGAAACATCTGGCCGTTGGATTTATCCGGACTCGTGAGCGAAAGTGTTTGCACCCAAGCGAGGCTGAAGCATATGAGACCTGGCTAACTGGGGAGAGAATCTTAGAGGTAAATGACTAGTCATAGAAAACAGTAATCAACCCTTTTAAGACCGCCGAAAATATTCTATAATGAATTTTGACTTTGACTAACGTGGTTCAGCTCAGAGAATCAATCAATCAATCAATCAAAGGTACATGATAGTTAGTAGTAGTATTATTCTGCTGTTTAGATGCATCATCATTCAAAGATGCGACTCGACCAACTAGTCAACAACATGAAAATGACTTGATAATAATGCAAGAAAAGGCCCTTACTATTGGGTATTACTATTTACTGTTTCTTACCATTTGAGGCCACCCATCTACTCCTAGTAGTGTGCCAAAGCTTGCATCCAATGCCTTGGCCTTTTACACCATCCAGCGGGCAGAGTGCTTAACCCCACCAATCAACTCCTATCAACAAGTGGCAATGGACACTGATCAATTGGCATTGCTTTCTACCGTCTTACCTGGCTACTTCTCTGCATTGTTCTATTATTATATCCTCTTTGATCTGTTCTAATTACTATCTTTCTCTACAAATAACAGAGAATTGGAGTACACAGTTTCAGGAATCCTAAACGAGACAAGACTGAAAAGAAAACCAGTCCCAGTTTGGGTTACTTGTTATGTAATAAACTACAACCAATAGAAGACACTTCATAAACAAAAGAAAAAAGGCCACTTGTCTGTTAGAAAAAGGATTTTTTTTTCAATCATTCATTGGATACCACCAACCTATACCTTTACAGAAACAACTTTTGGTTTCAGTGAAAAGGTGGATATAATGTTTTTATCCTAAAATTCCCCATCAAAGGGAACAGCCGGCTATTAAGAGGGAAGATGAAGGTATCAGTAGCAGTGTGTAACAAAGGGTCGGTTGTGGTGGAGCTTAAATGAAGGGTACTACTTCATTCGCTTATCCTCCCAGTCAGCATACTACATAAAGACGTGGCATCGGCATCAACCAATCTTTCTTTACTCTATAATAAACATATAGCATATACCCTACTGATGAAGTTGGGTTGACACTGCATTTATGATAAATCATAATCTTATAGTTAAAACATAAGGGTTAGTGTAGTGCAAAAAAGTGATTCCAAATTCTCTAATGTAAATCTACTTATGTGCATTCTCTATACATGGTGCAAGCAACCCTAGAGGATTGGTCGGTCAACAATGGCCTCTTTTGGCCAGGCTGTAAGATGGAATCTTTGTTCTTTTAGATATTGTAAGTCTTGATTCTTAATAAGATTTAGTTCAAATTGTCTAAGGAGCTAAGTTAGGAGATAAGGAATCAAAGATTCTGCTGCATATTGTGCTTGAGTATTTCTTAATGCACCAACATACATCCTGAACTGATTAAACCCTGAAAAATATGGCCCTTCACAGAGGTGGTGAATCTAATTCCAATCCCATCAACACTCTTTAGGAGATTATATACATACTTCTAAACTTCACGATAGTTGCACCATTCCTGGCTTTATCCATTAAAAAAACTGAAGAGGACGCCTTTCTAAAGAACTGACCCCCTAGTATTTCAAATGGAATGTTCCACAAATGAGGTTTAACTAATGTTTATATATGCTGGCATATTACGCAATTTTTGTGCAAGAAAAGTAATGGTTCCATGGTAGATAAGTGCATAAAGGACCACCATTTCCAATCAAATGTTAGTCATTACCGGCTTCAGGAGCTTCTGAAAATCTCTGGGAACCATTGCTCTTCCGGTATGCAAAGCCAAGAACGAACGAGTCTTCGACCTGGACAACTACAGTGGATCTCTATTGACATCTTTGTACAGCAAATATCTTGATCGGGTTTTACCAAGCGCAGCATACCTGGAAAGGATTAAGAATAGATAAGTCTTCAGTTCCAAACAGTTCGATTGATCTTCCTGTCCACCTTTACAAAGTGGAGAGAGGTATCTGTTCCTTACCACTGAGGCACAAATGGGGCCATCCAAATTCCATCACCAGCTTGGACAGGATACCTGCAAACACAGCTTTTTTAGACGGACAAAATCTAATAGACTAAGGGCTTAAAGGAAACTGCAAATAATAAATCCTTTCAACCCTTTTCATGGTATTAAGTGAACTGCACAGCACAATGGATCCCTGATTATTTGGTTCAGTAAACACTTACCAGCTGTCACCCAGACGATAAATGCCTTGTCCCTCCAATAGCAGTAGACCATGCTGATTGTAATGAACTTCCTGCAATATGATTAAATAATAATTAGCATGTTGATATCCCCTTATTGAAAAGGAGATTATGACAGCTGTAAGGAATGAAGTAATGAGATTGTCACATGCAGCTATTGTTCCTTACATCCGTAGCCAGGGTATAAGACTTATCATATCTTGATAGTACCAAACAAAATTGTTTCTACATAAGCATAAGAATTCAAAATAGACAAACAATGAGCTTGCCTTCACATTAAGAAATTCTCCAGGTTGAAAATCCATGATCTGCAGAATATGGAAACATGAAACTGATGTTATACGCAAGAAGATAGCAAGCATCATATCCATACAAAAAGAAAGATTTATGAAATGAAAGGAAAAATCAACTGAATTTCGAGTAAAAGCTCCTCAAACATATAACAAAGCAAGCATGAAAAATTATAATCAATTAGTAACTTTCACAACTTACCTAACCTCTTATAAGTTGACCTGAAAATAAAATGTGAAACCAAAACTATAGACTAAGATACCATAGTATATAAGTGGTTTCACGGTTTGAATTATCTCAATGTCAAAAGAATTTTCCCTACACATTCAATTTAAATGTGGCACATGAAACAAGATAACCTTAATAAATTTGAGCCGGAAGTGGTAGGCTGCGGCATCTTCCCATACCTACTCTTGAAGCACTTCGATCTTATCAAACGCTGATTACATACCCATTGTTCGCTTGTTTAGAATAATGCTACACGAGAATGTTCTTGAACAACTTCTAAAACACTCATTCAATTTGTGCTTATAGAGGAACTACTTGAGAAAGAAATTCTTGAAGAATACTGTAAAATGAAATCATTTATCCTTAATTTCTACAAACAACTGCAGAAAGTCAAAACTGAGACTTGAAAAACCAATAGCAACTTACGTGGATGTTAAAGTCGTATTGCAATGACTGTGGAAGAAGCTTCCTAAGTTCAAAAACCTGTTAAAATATCATGAATCAGTACAAATGGTACAAGCATGCTGGCACGAAAGAGCAACGAATGGGCAGTTAACAAGCAACACAGAGATGAGATAAGTATGTGAACAAGTGCAAGGAAACCAGTACCTTGCCAAAGCAAGGAAATAGTTCAATATATTCACATAGACAGTAATTATACGTTTAACTTAAAGTTGTAGGTTTTGGCGGTAAAGTGTAGATAGTATAAGTATATCCTTCTTTTATTTTCGAATGGCGGACTACAATCAGAAGTTATAGATGGTTTGCTAGAGATGTTTATTCCTTATAAATAAGTGATGTACGAAAATTTTAGTTGAGTCATCAAAAGACTACTAAAACCTTTACCAACAACTCGAAGCAGAAGGGTGGTGAATCATAAACAGGCTTCGTGAAACAATTAATTTTTCTTTTCTTAAAAGTGATACTGTCTGAAAGAAGATCTCTACTTGCTTACGCTGTGAAGCTCACTTGTAATGGCCAATTTGAGAGTACTAATTGACAGAAAGTACAGACAGTCAGAGACAAACTGTTATACCCCCTACAAGTCTACTAGTAGTGTTTGGGATAAGGCATCCATATTGAAAGTTTACCCATTTCGTTTTAGAAAGATATTTCTGTCCTCTTATTCTTAATTTTGTACTATGCAGAGACTGCAATAGACAGATGATATATCATAGTAGTTACCATTACAGAAGTCTTTACATGCTGTTCTAAAAACAGGAGAACGCAGTATTAAAAATATTTAAACTTCAAATCTGTTTGCTCTCACAAAGTAACAAATCTGCAGCTGACTAATTAGTTTTACGGAGTGCACAGTTGAAAGTAACACTGTTGTTTTAGATAATAACGATTTTCAGAAACATAAAAATATATAGAATGCTTCTGCACAGTAATGACTATCTACTTTAAGGGTAAGTATAAGGTGCAAA
The DNA here is from genome assembly GCA_030674075.2 of Linum usitatissimum. Classification (NCBI taxonomy): domain Eukaryota; kingdom Viridiplantae; phylum Streptophyta; class Magnoliopsida; order Malpighiales; family Linaceae; genus Linum; species Linum usitatissimum. Next base: position 4,512,886 of record JAUJYP020001281.1, on the reverse strand, counting down.
TGCATACATGTGAGTTCACTCACACACCTGCCAGGAATTCATAGTACAAGCCCTTCCCTTTTAGCCAAAAAGGAAGGAATAAAACATATGATTAAAGCTGAGATCCAGAAGAACATCCTTTAGTAATCTAACCTCGCCTGGAGTTTCAAGAAGTGGCTGTTTATCTGTAGAACCAACAATCTGCTCGGGCAGGTGACTAGCTATAGGGACATACCTACAAGGGTAAGAAACTCCTTACTTTTACAACATAGCAAGACAACATAGACAACCTGTACCATTAAGTTATAAAAGGTACACAAACCTTTTCTCGAAGACGATTAGAGTAGCAGAAATCCTGCACTCTAGATCATAATCGGACAATGCAGGGAAGTAGGCATATGAGTCCACCTTTGTCATTGAAGAGTTGGCGTTAGAAATCAAGACCTCTACTGAATCTTGCTAAGAAAAACAACCTTACCATCAGATTGTGAGTGGCACCTGATGCATTAATGAGAGAGGCAGAGCCCTGAACCACAAATATAAACCTGATAAAAATAATAAAGACAATATGGAGAAGCATGAGTTAGACAGGGTTTCTTTGAGCGTCCATTGATAATCCATATAGGAAGTCCTTAATGAATCTCCACCTCTCCACACCATTAGACGGTTTCCCTGCCCTTGAATTTTCTGCAACCCATATTGTAAACCAGTAAAAAAAATCAGCGACCACATGTGTGAGGTTTTCACATATACTCCGTGCAACATTAGAGATGCTACACATGAAAATGGCAAAATGGTTATTGTAAAATGTAAATGAGTAGGTTTTTCCAGATTCCCAACTCCCAACCTCCAACCCATTTCTTTCATAAAGGTGTTAAAGTGACCACAGTAACACAGAACACAGCAGGTTCATCATATATATTCTTAACCAACCAAGAATTCTTCAATGTGATAGCAGGTGACATGAAATGGAACAGCTGGTAGACAATTCTATTCGGCAATAAGGGATTTTCTATTTCACTGCTAGGTAAAACACAAGAGTTTAGGCCAAATATATCCGAATAAGTGTATTTTCACATGACCAAAACTCGAACTCAAACCAGCAACCAGAATGTGAAAGAACAGCATATAACAGCAATTACAGTTGATAAATTTAGTTACACATAATGTAAGCATACCTTTCATTTTAGCAAGATACATCACAAAGTGTGAGCCCATAGCTGGGGTGACTAAATAAGCGCCCAGTGTATTTGTCCTGTAAAATAATTAAACCAATGAGTAATCAAAAAGCAACTAACCCTTTTTCTTTCTATGAACTTTCCACACAAAAAAAGAAACTTGAAACGTGAAGCATAAAGTACAGTACCACTTCGGTAAAGGGCTGAACACATGACTTTCAGGAGTGATCAAAGCATGGTCAGCTTTGTAAACACTGCGCGTGAAACCTGGCAAATCTGTTGCAGAGCGCTAAATCTTCAGGTTATCAATTATCATGCATTGCTATCTAGGTAATTATATGTCAAACACGCAGAAAACTTGAGTAACTCGAATTTTAACGTCCAAGGGTACTTTATCTCCCTAGTTCATTCCAGAATCAAAATCTACATCCTCCAGACATCATTGGTCTTCAAAACAATGGCGGCGCATGAATTATGAATGGAGACTCATTGGACCAGTTCCGGCAAACTAAAAAAATAAAAATAGTATTCCTCACTTAAAGGTGAGGTCACAGGGTAAACTCAATCCACGGAAACCAAGCACATAAGATCAATTCGCTACCCCTTTCAATATAAGATAAGAAACGTCCTTCAAACATCTTCATCAGATGCAATTTAGATACAGCTTCACCACTAGATTTACATTCTCATACGATAATCAAGAGCAATTAGCGAAAACAAAAATCACGGAGAGATACCGACCCTGCAAATGATCAGGTGACAATGTGGGGTTCGTGACTTTCCAATAGAGATGTTGGGAATCCACTCCATTCTCCTCTATTGATGGAGCAGAGCAGAATCCTTCAGCCGCAAAAGCAAGATTAACAGTTCCTTCACCACCTCGCAATTTCGTAATAATTATTAATTAGTTCACAGATTAACCAAGCCAGTCTACGATGAACCAAACATCCACCATACGGGGTCGAAATGAAGCAACTCTGTGTAAATGTAAGGCCAGTAGACCTGATTTACTTGCAATGGATTTACGAAGAAAAACGATGGTTATGTTTGTATGGGGAATTATATAGCAAAACAAACGAGTCGGAAGTGAAGTAAAGGCGAGAGCAACCTACTTATTGAGAGGAAGGTGAGAAGGATAACGATCTGCGACCGGGAAATTAACAAGTGAGGCATCATCGCCAATTCTCGGTTCTGACCAGCCACAGCCCAGTGATGATTGATGAAGTAGTAGTGGAGGGGATCGACGGCAGCCACTTTAACTTCTAGCTAGCTAACGATTTTACAAATATTGTTAAAATCAAATAGGCAAATAGTATTAATTTCTTTTTAAAATCAAAATTCAAAATAGTATTAATTTCTTTTTTGGCAAATCGATAGATTTTATAAATCAATGTTCAATCGAGCGGCAGTAGCTGCTAAGTACATGATTGAGCCACGTCGGAGGTGCAGATCCTACAGGCAGGGCTATAAGGAAAATAGATTGTCGAGCTAACACATGAGCAACAAAATTTCGATCTCTCCGAACAAACTGAAAAGAAAAATGACCTCCATATTTCAATAATGATCGACACATGTTTACTATGCTTCCGAATTCTGTTTGGTCTTTGATGACACACGATTTGTCGTGTTCATCATTCTCATTTAAGCGACATTTCATGCATATTCATATAGTTCTGGGTAGAAGTTTAGGATGTTTCGTGCATTTCTAGCATCTATCTCGATTTACTGTCTCAGACCCGTTCGTGGTACTTTTGATGTCGTTTTGGAGTGTGTTTGATAGATTTCAGGTGCATAACAACATCGAGACATTAATCAAAGCGATACAGTATGTGTGGATGGTCTAGGACAAGCAATGCGAAGCATTTTGACATCTTCGTGGAGCATGGATCTCCAATTGGTCGGAAAACGTCGCATTTTTACATTTTGGACATATCTCCTTGCTCAGAAGTCCGATTGATGCAAGGCCAGTCGCGTTGGAAAGCTCGTTCAATTTCCTACAACGTTGATCAGGGAGTTATGCCAAAATTGGCGCCATTAACCTGTAAAACTTGGTGCTATGCACATAGCGTCAATTTTGACCATTCATAGCGCCAATGTTGACACTCCATTATAGAAAATTCGTAAATATTGACTCTATGGACCTGTCAAAGTTGGCGCTATGAACCATAGCACCGATATTAACATAAGCCCATAGAGCCAATAATTGACAATCCGAGATTTGAAGGATTTTTTGAAACTTCTAATTAAAAGCTCGGTTCTCCTTCATTCAAAGACAGACCTGAGGGAACAAAAATGAGAAGGCATCGACTTCAAAGAGTTTGGATCGGAAGGCATAATCAAGATCGACGGTTCTCGGAGAAATTAGGTTTTTCGGATTTCTTCTTGTAAACCTAATTCCAATGTTTTTCTTTGTTGATTTTGATTTGTTCTTCATGATTATGAGTAGTTAAACTTCTCATACTTAGATTAGATGAACCCTAGATAATTCCTTATGAATGGATGATTGTTCGATTTTGATGATTTATGCGAGTTGGATGGATTTTGGTTTATGTTTAATTTCGTTTCCGTTCTTATTCTTGCTTGGTCGTCTTGAATAGAACCTTGTTAGATTTTTCTTCGTCTCGAAAGAGTTTTCATATCTATAACACCAAAATTAATCAACTAGGTTAGTTAACCTCATCCGTGAGCGAATAAACTAGTTCGTTGTGTGAGCAGTTCTCGTTTGTTTTGTCGCCTAGCGGATTCTAGATCTTTTTGTCTCGAAAGAGTGGACCGGGATAGTAGATAGGTAGCAGATTAGAAGAGCCGAAAGAGAGTGATTTGATTAGAGAAGAACTGTGACAGTGAATTGAACCTGTCCCGTTTGTTTAAATCGTGGAATTTGTCTGTCATTGGTGAATTTGGATAGCTTAGGGGGACTCAAAGTCTAAGTAGTTTCTCCCATTTGATTCAAACCTTCTATCGTGCAGTCTTGTAGTCTTGTGTTACTTTCCCTGTCATTTGCATTATTAGAATAATTGATAGTTTTAGAATTCGTGGAACCTACACCATGAAACCTTTTTATCGATTAGCACTTTTCATAACTTTGAGTAATCACGACATTGAAACCCTATGGAGATTCGACTCCAGTTAATTAATTAGCCGGATTATTTTGATAACGCCTAAAAATGGAGATTGAGCTTGAAGAAGACTACCCCAAACAAAGCTTGGGTTGTGACCCAATTCGGCCTCCAAAAATCGCCAGTTTTGTAATATTTTGTATGAAAAATGCGTACAACCAACGTCTCCGGTTGAGAAGGTAACTACCAAGGTTGTTTCCCTAACTAGGCAAAGATAAAAGCCTCGAAAATCACGAAAACCCATGATTGTTTCCATTTCAACCATGATATGTTGCAGCCTGTCATCCGGTGTGTTCCCCACCAGAACGAGTTCATCGTTCGCTCTAATTCTTTTGTGAGAGTATCTGAGAGTTGAAAAGCATTCATGCTATGCGTTGGTAATGCTTGTACAACTGTTTTGGTGAGCACTTCTTTACCCCCTTGGGAAAGTTTCTTACCATGCCATGTTTTTGGATACGTTTCCACACTTTCTCTTGTATATTTTTAAAAGCTTGGTTGCGGTTTCGCCCCATGAGCATCGAACACCCAAATACCTCTCTGTATCAAATTTTGACCATACTCCCAAAATATTGGAGATATCCAGACTAATATCCTATTTTATACCCTTAGAGAATAATACACCTGATTTGTCAAAGTTAAGTAACCGACCTGAAGCTGCAGCATATTACGTCAAGATCGCTTTCATAACAGCAACCTCTGTTGCATGAGCTCGAAAAAAGAAGATTGAATCATCTGCAAAGAGTAGATGGGATACTGCTGGAGCTCCCCGACAGACCCGATAACTATGCAGTTAACCTCGTCGATTCACTGCGTGAATCATGGCTGAGAGACCTTTAATACATAAGACAAACAAGAATGGGGATAATGGACAACCATGTCGGAGTCCTCTATGAGGTCGAATCTCTCCAAAACTTTGATTATTTATCACCACTGAGTAGACCACCCATCGAACACATAGTGACATCCATCTTACCTATAGATTCGAAAACCCCATATTTTTAGCACCACGTCAATATACGCCCACTCTACTCTATCGTGGACCTTGGATATATCCACCTTAAGAGCCACATCACCTACTACAGTAGGTGCCTTTGTGTTCATAATGTGTAAGGATTCGAAAGCAATAAGAATGTTGTCAACAATTGATCAACCCTTCACAAATGCGGATTGTTCCTCTCTGATTAGTGTTGGAACCACTCGTCTAAGCCGATTGACTAATACTTTGGCAATTATCCAGTATCGAATGTTGCATAATGGTATGGGTGGGAGTTCTTGCATGCGCTCTGGTTTCGACACTTTTTGGGGAGAAGGATAATATCCGTGGCTTACGTCTCAGTCGGTATAAGGTCCGAGGATATCCATGCAGTGCATTCTTTCACAATTTTCAGCCCAATCTCTCCCCAAAATTCATGCTAGAATGTCGGATTGAAACAATCAGGCCCTGGTGCCTTTTCTGATCCCATAGAGAACATCGTTTGTCTGAATTTCGCTTCAGTAAACGCAGCCACCAGAATCGCATTCTGCTTTTCGGTGGCAATTCGAACAATATATGGGATCACCCGTTGTAATTCACATTCCTGGGAAGTAAATAAGTCATCAAAGTAACGTTTTTCTATTTCTCCCATTTCATCTGCATTTTCCACTAACTCCCCAATATTGATGTCACGTAGCCACCCAGTGCTTTGTGCCGACGACGACCAGTGACCATAGAGTGAAAAATCTCGTGATACTAACGCCCTCCTTAGCCCAGTTCTGTTTGGCTCGCTGATTCCAAAAAGTGCTCTCTCATCGTGTAGGATTTAAAGAAACTCAGTACGGGCTTTTGTAGTCTCCTATGTGGATGGAATCGGATTGGGTGTACGCATCTCATTTAGTTCCGCATGTTTGGCTCGGATACGTGATCTGAACTGAGGTTGTACTACTTTTGCCCATTCTTGTAATGCCAGAGCACACTTCTTTAATCTATAATCTACTGTCACCGATGGGTGGCCATTCTAGCATTCAACACACATTCTCTCATACCCTGCTTCTTGCTCCATATGTTTTCAAAGCGAAATTGGTATTTATTGGATAGAGTTGGACCCATGTCTGCAATGAAAATCAAAGGTGAGTGGTCAGATCGAGGTGCAATCATATTGTGTAATTCGACTCATGTAAATAGATTGGTAAATGCTTTGGTAGCTAAAGATCGATCCAATTTTTCCTCCATCGCTAATGGCTGTCCCAACGATCGAGCCCACGCAAACTGATAAGCGATTAAAGGTATTTCGTGTAGGTTGCAATTCTCCACTGCATCTCGAAATCCCGATATTAGTGCTGGGGGGTATGGGTGTAGTCCACGTTTTTCAGATGCATGGAGTAAATCATTGAAGTCTCCAATGCATAGCCACGATTCTGATGCCGGTCCAGTTGCCAGTGATCGTAGTAAGTCCCAAGAGGCTTGTCTTTTTTGGCGTTTCGGGAAACCATAAAATCCTATGAGCCGATATTTCTGACCACCGCCTTCGTCGACATGCATATTGATAAAGTTCTGATTGTAATTTGTCAATGTGCAAAGTATCTCATATCTCCATAGAATCGCCAAATCGCCGCTATGGTCGATTACCTCGACAACAAAGCAACCAACAAACCCAATCGCAATGCGGACATCCTCCATCGTCTTGTTCGTTGCCAAGGTTTCGATTAGGATCGCTATATCAGGCTTATGTTTCGTGACTAAATCCTTGACTACCAGGATCGCTTGGGTAGATCTCAGACCTCTATAGTTCCCGGATGAGAGTTGTCGCAGTCAGACAAGGCCACTGATTGCCGACAATAGCCGTTCCCACCACGGGGAAGGAACCCGAAACGAGGGGTGAGAAGGAATATGAAAGTTACGGTGAAAATTATAATAGTATTAATTTCTAAATGTGGTAATTAACTTTTTAATCTCCTTTTACCCAAAAAAAAACTTTTTAATCAATTTAGCTAAATATCCAAATATAGCTCGAACTTTAAACGGGTTGTCAAATCTAACTCAAATTATTTTAGTGACAATATTCTTATTTCGGTCAATTGTCACATTTAGCCGGTTGATCAGAATGATTTTTTGACGGAGCTTATACGGCGGTTTCGGTTCAGCGTCAATTGTCCACCTGGCCATTCTGCACTGCCACATGAGAGGCCACGTAATTAGTAATGTCCACGTGTGTTATGATATTTTGTTCCATAGTTTTTAATGGAGATGAGAATGCACCATCTTCTTCCTCTTTCTTCGTCATCTGAGACCTAGAAATCACAATTCCGACCATGAAAACCTCTTCATATCCCCATCTGATACACATGCTCAGCAATCTCGATCAGAAACACAGGCGATGTAATCTTCAATCCTTTCCTCGTCCTTGCCGTCTCGTTACTGTTCCCTACCGCCGCAGTCTGAAACCCACCATTTGAATTAGATGGCTAGTTACGGTACTTCAAACTCGGTTAGCGTCGCGGGATGGATAACTGCTGGTTGGTGCTACATATGCAGATAATGCTAAATTGAAGGGGAAAGTTGATAAGTTGGAGCAGACATTGGTTAGGATACGCGGCAAGGCTGATCGGAGAAAGAGGGATAGCCAAGTGCTTCAAAATCAAATGGTGCATATGTGCGATGATTGTAGGAATGTAGTTCGTTAGTCTCAAAAGATTGTACATGAACTGAACGGTTGTTGCTGATGGGGCTATTTGACTGCAACAGTATACTCCTACTAAATCCTTCGTCCTTGTCATCGTTCATCCGGTGTCGTGCCTCCGTCATCTTCGTCTCTCTAATGCTTCACCTTTACTGTCGCTTCTTTCCGCCAGCACGAATGAAATCGCAAATATTCACTTCAACAGAGAACTAGGGTTTCAGATCTCCGAAGATTGGATAATGGTGACAATTAAAACGGCAAAGGGGGTTGTTGAAAAAAGTTTACCCTGTTTAATTTCAATCCCACGATTTAATTATTTAGTCTACGTGGCTTTAAATTTCTGACTAACCATCCATGTTTGAAAACATTAAAGGTCTGTCTAAAATGAATTAACGGCCGTGACAGAACTGAAACGACGCTCCGTTAAAAAGTAGTTTTGGAATTTAAAATAGTCCGACTTATATTAACAGTTCGCTCAAAATTCAGGCTATATTTAGGTATTTGAACATTTTTTATTATAATTAATTCCATTATTTGTTTTTTCATCTTTTCGACTAGGAAAATTGTAATTACGTTTATTTGTTTAGACAAAATGGGTCAGAAAGGATAAAATTTTATTTCAGATATTTATAATTTATAAGGCATGGATAAATCGAAAAATTGTCATTCATAAATACAAATAAATTATGAATATTAAAATATTTAAACTGTACCATACCTATTAACATATTTTTATAATGAGAATTATACCGTTTATAATAGCTAATTATTTTAACTTTCATGGTTAGAATAATAAAATAGTTAAGTTAGATGATTACCAATGCTTAGTTATAATTTTTTAATTATGTATGTTAAAACTTTAAAGTATGCCTTGACAAAATTAGTGAATTTTTTATTAGATTACAAAAGTTTTGTTATGATTACGATAAAATTAACCATAACTTCAAAAATATCGAGTTTGAATTCAATACACCTCTCAAAATAAACATTAATCTAATATTTATTTTTGTTGTTTATCTTTCTATATTTTCGCGCCTAAAACATAGCGCCAGCATACATGTCCCAGCTATTCATAGCCCGAAATCGAAATTTGAATGTCGGACTTGAACCTTGTCAAAATCCTATCTCCAGCTTACATCCATTGATTCAATAGCTTCCCCCGAAAAGAACCCCAATCCAAAATTAGCATTCTTCACAATTCCTATATATAAAGATCACATCTTTAATCCTAAATAATCCTCAATAAAAATAATAACCCGCCCAACCCCCAAATTCATCCCAAAAATGGCTCCCAAGATCGTACATCTTCTTCCCTTGGCAGCCCTAATCTTAATCCTCTGCCTCCCATCCCAAACCGAATCACACTCGCCGTCGTCCATCTCCGACTTCCACAAATCCGTCTGCCAGAAGAGCAACGACTACGCAGGGTGCATGAGGACCCTGAGATTGGACCCCAGGCTGGCCGCCGCCGGCGACATTAACACCCTGGCGAAGGTGGCGATGGACAAGGCGCAGAGGAAGTCGATGACGCTGAGCGACAGGTTTGCGAAGATGGAGAACGAGAACCCCGATCCGAAGGTGAAGGAAGCGCTGAAGATGTGCGCGTTCGATTTCAAGGACGCGAAGATCTTCTTCAACCCTAGGTTGCTTGGGGATCCGACGGGGAGCTTGGATATTCATTCGGCGTTGGACAATTGGCAGAACTGCAAGACTTTGATGGAGCAGAATCCGGATCTGCAGAAGATGGCTCCTGCGCTGAGGAAGTGGAAGCACCTGTATGCGATTGCGAATGGGGCGGTTGTTTACGCCGAAGATGAATCTGGCGGTGGCGGCGGTGGGGATTACCCTTAATCTGAAGGAAAAATTGGAAACGGATAAAAAAATTTGTGTCCTGTTGAAGGGGTTATCAATTGTATTTTTTTTTCTGTCGTGATCAGATCCGTAATTTGCCTTTAATAAGGTGATTATGGTTTCTTAAAAAGTTTGTAATGTTGTAAGTGGAAAAAAGTATACAAATTATTATTATATAAAAACAAATGTCTACTTGGTTTGATCATATTCTACTTGGTTTGAGATATATCCACAGTTCCACATTGTAATCATGCATATATATGAGGAAAGAGAATCATCAAATTGAACCCTAAATCAGTTAGAAATGGCAAAGGGATGATGAACTTGAACCACAACGAAAATTGGTTAATTAGGTAACAAGGGTGACATGCATGTTTGTAGTTCGTACACCAAAAAGGGTGAACTCAGAAACTAACTGAACCAAGCACTGTGGCATTAACACACTGTAACCTTTGTCAACACCCATCAGGGTGTTTTGAGCTGAGAGCTATGGCTTCCATTCTCGCGATTCTTCTCGTCATATCTATGATCAACATTCTCAGCCTTGTTTCGGTTGAACCCAAAGTTTACATTATTCTGATGGAAGAGGAGCCTGTTTTCTCTGTCAAGTCCAATACTTCTCATTCCAGGATTCAGGAGGAGGAGGTCATGGCATACAAACAGAGGCTAATGATTAGCCATGACGTATTCTTGGAATCCATCCTCAAGCACAACAACTACACCAAGCTCTACAGCTATACTCATTTGCTTAATGGCTTTGCCGTCCATGTCGATTCCGAAGACGTAAACCCATTTTCACGACAACTTCCTCGTACCCGCAATTTTTGCATTTAAACAAGGTCAGATGACGTTTTTGCAGGTGATCAGTGCTCTCAAGAGCGCAAAGGGAGTGAGAGCTGTTCATGAAGACATCAAAATGCAGAAGCTAACAACACATACGCCAGCCTTTCTAAGGATACCTACTGGCGTCTGGCCGGCTTTAGGAGGGCCTGAAAACTCCGGTGATGGGGTCGTTATAGGCTTGATTGACACCGGCATAAACCCTTTGCACCCCAGTTTCAGGACAAACTTGTCCCCGAGGTTCAACACCACCATCAACACCACCACTTCAAGATTCAAAGGCAAATGTGACACCGGAGTTCAGTTCCCTCCCACTTCCTGCAATGGGAAGATCGTTGGTGCTCAGTATTTCGCCCGTGCAGCCATTGCAGCTGGCGATTTCAACGCTACCCGTGATTATGTATCTCCTTTCGACGCTGATGGCCATGGAAGGCAAGTAACAGATGTCACTGCAAATCTATTGTCTCACAAACTTTCAGTTGTTACTTTGTAGCCACGTGGATTGTAATTCTATTGTCTGTTTTGTGATTCTAGCCATACAGCTTCCACAGCTGCTGGGAACCATCACATACCAGTAATAGCCAATGGCTTCAACTATGGATATGCAAGTGGTATGGCTCCGGGGGCCAGGTACATTGTTGAAAACTTGTACATAATTTTGTGATGAGAAACTCCACATTTGGGTTGGGTTTGGCTGGTGGAAAGTTGGATGGAATTTTGAACAATTTCCCGATTGGACCAAAAAATTAGATCCCAACAGAGTGATTTTGCGATGCAAACTTTTCCGCCACCTTCTAAATTCAATCCAATTTTTCACCTATCATACCAAGCCATGAAGTCTGGATCGATCGAGTCAAAGCACAAGGCTCCGATTGGCTCGTATATCATCCTGACTCCTGTTCCTTGTAGTCCATTAATCTGTTTTTCCCCTTTCAACTTTGCTAAACAGGATCGCCGTGTACAAAGCTCTATATACATTTGGAGGTTACATGTCAGATGTTGTTGCAGCAGTTGATCAGGTATGAGTGACAGTCATTGTGATGGGTTCTTTACGTAACCAATACGGCTTAGCTAGTTCAAAATGAAGCAACCAACCTGGCCATGTTTTTCTGCAGGCTGTAGAAGATGGAGTCGACATACTAAGCCTTTCGATAGGGCCATCAAGTGTCCCACCAGGTCCATCTGCTTTCCTTAATGTGCTAGAAATGGAGCTCTTGTTTGCTACAAAAGCCGGTATCTTTGTAGTTCAAGCAGCCGGCAATGGCGGCCCTTCTTCAAGTTCAATCCTTTCTTTCAGCCCATGGATCACAACAGTTGCAGCATCCACCACAGATCGCAGATACAACAATACCATCATCTTAGGAAATGGTTTAAGCTTCTCCGGCACTGGCCTTGCCCGTAATTCCTCCAACTCACAACTTCTAATTTCTAGCTAGCAATTCCCTTTCTCTCCATGTCTGAGCATTTCGAAATATCCATGCAGCACCAACTTCAGGAACAGCGTCGGTCCCTATAGCAGCAGCAGCAGATGTGTCTCAGAGGAACACTACAAGTGTTATGGATATAGAAAGTTGTCAACATCCAGAACATTTCATCCCATCACTGGCTCGTCAAAAGCTCATAATCTGTACGTACAACTTCGACTTTGAGTACGAAGCTGCAAGCATTGCGACCATAGCAGACACTATTCAGAAGGTAGGAGCAACAGGGTTCATAATCACAATGGACCCAGCTATTGGCTCTGAGCAAGTGAAAGGCACTACTATGACCATGAAAGTCCCTGCCATTATCCTCAACAACATGCAAGCTTCCTCGGTATGAATTCACTTTTTTCAATCTTCTTATTTGTTTGTGGGAATCAAAAGTTGAGAAATTCATTGATTTCATCTACAGGCTTTATGGGAGTACTATAACTCGAACACGAAAAGAGGGACGAACGGGGAAGCTACGGTGTTTTCTGCAGAGGCTAGGATATTGGGTGGAAGACAAGCATTTTTCACTGGACAAGCGCCGGTCGTTGCATCCTATTCATCTAGAGGTCCTGATGTAAACAATGCACTGTTGCAGACTGCTGATGTCCTGAAACCAAACATCATGGCTCCAGGTTCCTCCATTTGGGCTGCGTGGAGCCCGAACAGCGAAGGAGACCCTTACATAAAGGGTAAACCCCTCTGTAACTAGCTAAACTTTTGGTTTGGTTTGACGGGTGAAAAGTTGGATAGAATTTTGAATATTTTCCCGGTCGAACGGGAAAGTATCCCCGAAAAAGTGGTTTTGAAGAGCCAACTTTCCCATTGCTATTTAAGTTCCATCCAACTTTTTCCCTACCAAGCCAAACCCTTCTGTTTTACGAGTTTACTTGCCTAATTAAATTTTATATAAACACTATTTGGTTTCCCAAACCTTTTCCAGGGCAAAACTTTGCGCTGGTATCAGGTACCAGCATGGCCACGCCACACATTGCTGGAGTTGCAGCCCTCATAAAGCACAAACACCCCAAATGGAGCCCAGCGGCAATCACCTCGGCGATGATGACAACTGCTGACAGAATCGACCGCCACTCTCACTCTCCAATCATGGCACAATTAACCAACCAGCTAGCTCCAGCTACACCCTTTGATCTTGGGTCGGGGTCTGTCAATCCTTCCAAGGCTATCGACCCAGGGCTCGTGTTCAATGCCCAGTTCAACCACTATGTCCAGTTTCTCTGTTCGGTTCCAGGTGTTGATGATGATTCTGTGAGGAGAGCACTAGGGAGCGGGTGTCCACCGCGAAGGAGAAAGGGTGCATCTCGGTGCTCGGATTTGAACACACCGAGCGTGACAATCTCCAACCTTGTTGGGTCGAGGAAAGTGGTCAGGACCGTTACCAATGTGGGTGCAAAGGAAGAGTTTTACCGGGTCACGGTTAGGAAACCGGTTGGGGTTAACATCACCGTGACCCCTAGGTTCTTTATTGTAAGGGGCCACGCTTCGAGGCGTCTTAGTATTATGCTGCACGCCACCAACGCCACAAAGAGTTACACATTCGGGGAGATGGTGATGCATGGGAGCAGGAAGCATGTGGTTAGGGTTCCTATTGCTGTTTATGTCAGTAGTTAGCACGTGATTGCAGAGTTAGTGAGAAGTTTATGATCTGCTACTTTCAAGCTCACTTTTTTTTTCAACATTTGAAACATTTCCTGACTGTTATGAGGATGATGCCACTACGTATTTGGCTATATGATCATCAATTTTCCATTTTCAGAATGCATTTCCCATCAAGGAACACAAAACAAAAACTACAGCAGAATTGGCACTAACAAGCAATAAGGGAGCCTCAACCGACACACATTTCGAAAATACAAATATCCAAAAGAGGATAAAGTAAACTTACAAGGAAGAATTAAGTAACCAACTAGTCCTTTTTAGAATTGCTGGTGCTCTCATCCTTCCAAGCTGCCTGCCATTGCTTGTCGTAGAAGGTTGTCTCTTCAATCAACTTCTTTACAGTTTCTACATCCTCATTCTTTCGGAACACGAGCACTCCAACAACAGCGCCGAACAAGAGTGTTTTGCAGAAGAAGTTGCCCATTTGGTCGACCAGGCCTACACCGGTCAAGCTATCCACAAAGTAAGCCATAAAGAACCCTACCATTGCAGCTCGGCCTGAAAACAAGAAGCAAATTACACAATCAATTTCCAGAACACGAGTTTTAAAAGTTCATCTTGATTGAGAGAAAACATTTTTGACGAAACCAACCATTGAGTAGTTCAGCTTCAGGGAGATGGTATCTTTTGATCCAAAACCACCATGGTATAATGGAGGTGTCGAAGAGAATAGGTTCGTCGTTGTTGGTCGATTCAGGGTTGTCCTGTAGCCATTTCCTCCTCCTAGCCTCTGTTACAACATTACAATCAACATGTTGAGACCTAATCATCCGTAACTTCCTAGACCAACTTCTTAAAGACCTAATCAATTCAATTTACTTTGCTCCTAATGCGATTTGTGAACCAGTTCCTTACCAGCGTCGATGAGGGCATCCCAATCGGTGGTGGTCGTCCCATCCTTACGGAACTGCTTCAAGTCCCAAGTCCCTCCCACCCATCTACTATCGGCGAACTTGCTAACACCAACAGGGGCCGACTTCGTCTCTACTTCCCCAACAGCTGCTCCATTTCCTTCCTCGGAGCTAACTTTCACTTCTGGCTCGACAGTGGTAGCCGGTTTTTCCGGATCTTCCTCCACGGCGACGGTGGCGGAAGCGGAGGAAACTCCGGAACCGTTGTCCGCGGAGGCTCTGGGGGCGGAGAGACGTAGGAATGCGTTTGGCGTGGGTTTGAGGAAGAGAGCGGCACGAGAAGAAGACTGAAAGAGGCGGCGAGTGGATGCCGGCGGCGGAGGCGGAGAGAGGAGCGTCGTGGAAATAGACATGGTGGTGGTGGTTGCTCTGGAGCTCGTGATACAGTGTACACTGTACTGGGTTTATCTTCAATGATGATGGAGTTTTTCTTGGCTTTGTACTTCCTGGTTGGATGACACGTGTATGCCTCTGATTGGAGAAATGTTTTGGGAAAAGGAATGGAAGGCCTTTAGGGGTTGTTTGTCTTCAATGACTCTCGATCAGTGTATTTGTGACCGAAATATTCTATTACACAAACTAACAAAGACGAGCCCAACTTTTCCAGCTTGTATCGGGCTATAGGCCCAATAAATTTTTGGTGGGCTTCCGAAAAGTCAGTTTTTCAATGTATGTATTCATATATATTTAATTTATAAATTCTAGTGTTGGTCACCATCATTCTCGTGTCGGAGTTGGGTAATTCCGTTATATTTCTCAACACTACTACGTTAGCCGGTCATGGTGGTTGTTGGTGTGCGTCTGCTTCAAACTTTTGCTGCCATTTTAATTTGCATCTTGTTCATCAAATTAAATTAAAGATCCTTCCTTTTCTTATATTTTCTGGGATTCTGATATCATTGTCTAGGAAAGTTCTGACCACACTAATCAAGTGCAGCACAGCACAGGGGTAAAGTACTGATTTTCTGCAATGGGAAGCAAGCATACATGAACCTTCTCAGAGCCACTCAATGAATTTTGGAGGTTCTATGCCAAAATCTAAACGTTGACCCTTATTAATCTTGCCAATTATTTCTTAAATATATCTATTCATGTTAATGTATTTAATTTTTTTCGAAAAAAAGTTACCATTATATGAACGGGTTAAAACATGGTGTTGAGGTATACACCATAGATGAGGAGGGTGTCAAAGATTGGCGTACCCCCTTAATAACGTACTTGAAGAGTTCAAGTGGGGAAGTTGACCGAAACACTAAGTTTAAAACAAGGAATTACATCTTGTTAAATGAGGTCTTGTTCAAAAAGGGGTCTGATGGTTTGTTGTTGAAGTGCTTGGGGGTAAGGAAGCCCTAAGTGTCATGGCCGAAGTCCATGAAGGATTTATATCTAAGACGATTGAGGGCAACCCAAAAAAGTGACACGAGATTTTGTCGGAAGTCTTGTGGGTTTACCGTATGTCACCACGTAGTACTACCAAGGTGACTCCCACGTAGTAAAAAACATACGGTATAACAACACCTAGAGCCCGAATCGTATGCTATAAATATTGGAATATTCCCCATAACGTCTGTATTCCCATTCCTCGCTTAATTGTCTTCTTCCAATTTCCATATCTTTAAGTTAAGATGGCACTTCTATGACTTATTAGAAATGAAGCAAATATGTTATGTATAATCATGCTTTCACTGATCAGCTTTGTGGCCGGCGGCGATGACTTCGTGTGCTCAAGAGCTACTTACTACGGCAGTCCTGATTGCTTAGGGACTCCACGTATGCATCTCTATCATTCCCATGGCCACCTTTCCCTCTTACCTTCTCTGCCGCATTCTTCAGCTTCCATCCACCAGCACCCACCTCCGTCTCCACCTCCCATCACCACCACCCACTCAAATCTGATACAGGAAATCGAATTCGATTGTTAGCATTCGAATTCATGGATCTGGTAAGCAACTAATTGGGAGGGAGACGGAAGAAACGGAAGAAATCAGTACCGGTCGATTCGAGTCATGACATTCTCCGACGACATTATCACCACCGGAATCTCGCTGAAATTAGAAGATCCTTTGATTTTCTTGAGTAGATCGTAGCCGGTCATCTTCGGCATGCAGTAATCAGTAATTATCAGATCTACTTTGATTTTCAAGCTCTGAGTAAGAACAAATCGAAATAGATACAAATCAGAAAAATGAAATTAACTCTCTCAATTGCAAGCCAGAGAATCCACACAATAAACTCACATCAAAATTGCCAAGCTCTTCTTCTCTTCTCCATCCAATCCAAGGAACTGCAGTGCTCTGATTCCACTGTCCACCGTCGTAACTGCAGAAAATCCGTCACATAAACCGTTCAGATTACTGAAGAAAAAAAATAGAGGAAGAGAGCTTAATCAAGTTGATGAAAGCAATGAAACGGACCTTTGTACGACTTCTTCCTGAGTAACCTCTCGATGATTTTCCGATCAACAAGAATCTGGGTTGAAATAGGGATATGAGAGATGAGTTTTTTTTATTTTAGTTATTAATTTCAAAAGATAATAAAATAAGTTAAAAAATTGCCACATCAGCTGACAGATCACGGGGGCGTTTGAATTTTTGTTAAGTTGGACGAAAAAATTAGCAAAGTTTGGCAGAATTTGGTATTAAAATAAGTAGGTTAGATTTGACAACCCGATCAAAGTTTTGGCTAATTTTTTGTTTATTTTTTTCTTAATCAATTAATAATAAATACAAATATTGAGCCGAAATTATGATTTATATGTATCGAGTATTAAGCGAAACAGCAAAACATTAATCCGGATCTAAAATTATCATAAACCGAACTCGAAAAAATCATAATTACATACCTAAATTTAGGGTTCAAGGCCGAAATTAGCTCCTCTTTACCGCCCACAATAGGATGTTACATTCTCAATAATTTGGAAAGTTTGTGCTAAGCAAATTCGTGAGTGGGGGAATTGGTTGATCTATACAGGTGAGATGTAAGGCACCAAATATGTGCAACGACGACGGAGTGAACATAGTAGTCACTGACTACGGTGAAGGAGACCACACCGACTTTATCCTCAGCCCACGCGCCTATGCCAAGATGACGCGTCCCCAACTGTGCCCCTGAGCTCTACTCATACGGCGTAGTAGAAGTCGAGTACCGTAGAATCCCATGCAAGTACGCATCCGGCTACAATATACAGTTCAATGTTAAAGAACACAGCAAGTTCCCTCACTACTTGCCCATCGTCCTCCTCTACCAAGCTTCCCAATACGACGTCTTAGCTGTCGACATGTGGCAGGTTCCGATCAATCCAACTCCCCCGGTTTAAATAATTTATATACACTTGTGTAATTCTTTTCCATCTTCATATTGTCAGGAGGATTGCAAGGAATGGAGAGGGATGAGGAGGGCATACGGCGCCGTTTGGGACATTGTTACCCCGCCAAAGGGTCCGACTACATTGAGGTTCCAAGTGACGAGCGGTGTGGAAGTGAAATGGGTCGAGGCCAAAGGTGTTCTGCCTTGTGAATGGGAAGCTGGTGCCACTTATGATTCTAATCTTCAGCTTTAATTAGTCAACTATTATTACTCACTCCACCTTCATTCTTAGTTTGTTTACTTCTTATTGCGATTGGTGTTTGTGTTCTTTTAATGGTGTATTTGGACCTGTAGCTGTGTACTCTCCTCCATTGTTGTAACAGTGTTAATAAAATATGCATTGATAAGAGGAGCTTTTACAATACCAAATCGCACCTTGTTTAATCCACTTTATAAGTTGCTTTAGTTGATAAATTTGTATGGTGGCGACTCCAAAATACCAAATTCAAATTTAATTACACCTTATAAACAAATACTTATATAATATATATTTTTTATTTTATACGGACTGAAAGATCTAACTAAAGGACTGTTTAAAAAAATGATAGTTTATACAAGTTTTTCAATTTTCAAGACCCTTTTTACAAAGCGGTCAAAGAGTTGGACAGTTGGAATTACAAATACCATTCTTTAGCTTCTCACCCCCCCAGAAGAATTGCATTGGATAATTCGAACCAACTGTAACCGCGAATCTCGGTGGTTGGTTGCTGTCTCCCCTAAACCTCTTCCCTTCCTGCTTTGTATTTTAAGTTTAGCCTGGTTGGTGCAGCATCTTCAAAAATACAGCGAACAGCGCGTATATAGGAAACGGGAGAGAAACAAACATAAAGGCGGAATGAAGAAATTGCAGATGAAGGAATTGGGTCCCCTGGAATGAAGGTGGAAACCATGTGCAGGGAGGAGGCAACTCATTCAAGACAATAATAATAATAAGGCACCCACCATTTCCAGTTCAACCAAATCAATTGATTACCTTTGTCTAGTTTGAATATTCATATTTTTCCTATACCTTTCTTCCACCCACACATTGGATCTCTGCATTTCTTCTTCTTCTTCATTCAAAATATGAGCTGTGTTCTTGAGATCTGTCTCCTTGCTTTTACTTCCCTGCTAACGATTGGGTCATCCCAATTCCACCCATCAAAAGCTGTCTTCTACCGTAGCCCTGATTGCTTGGGCACTCCAAGTAAGGACATTCAAAATTTCATACCTTCCTTTTCTTTCTTTCTGTTTTTAACTAAAGTTAGTAAATAGTGCTTACCAAACCAAACAAAAATAAAAACTAATTAGTAAATTGGTTTGCGTAGGTGGAGCCTGTGGTTATGGCATCCATGGAAGAACCATCAACAATGCTGTAGTGGGTGGCGTTTCTGGACTCTGGAACAATGGAACTGGCTGCGGTGCTTGCTACCAGGTAAAAGACTTGTGCATATTTCCAAACCTGATAAATCATAAAGAGTACGATAAGATTAAATGATCATAAATTTT
The DNA here is from genome assembly GCA_030674075.2 of Linum usitatissimum. Classification (NCBI taxonomy): domain Eukaryota; kingdom Viridiplantae; phylum Streptophyta; class Magnoliopsida; order Malpighiales; family Linaceae; genus Linum; species Linum usitatissimum. The sequence continues at coordinate 4,493,349 of JAUJYP020001281.1, read as the reverse complement.
CTCATCAGGTGAGGTGTAAAGCTGCAGATCTATGCAATCAGGAAGGGATTACAGTAGTAGTCACTGATAACGCTGCAGCAGACGATGCTCATTTCGTCCTAAGCGCACACGCTTACGGCAGCATGGCTTACCCGAGTAAGACCGCTGAGCTCTACTTATTAGGGGTTGTGGATGTGGATTACCAACGTACACCATGCCGGTTCCCCGGTTACAACCTCATTTTCAAGGTGGTAGAGCATAGCAGGTTCCCTCACTACTTGGCCATAGTTCCTATGTTCTACAATGGGGAACAAGATATACATGGTGTCGAATTACAGCCGGTATGCATTTGCTTTTAATTAAGTTTTAACTCTCTTTATTGATTCCATTTCTTCCTGAAATGAGCAGATCTGGTAATATAACATTCGGGTTGTGTACTTCAGGAGGGTGGAGATAAATGGATAAGTATGAACAAGGCGTGGGGTGCGGTTTGGGACTTGCCTGTTCCACCAACCGGTGCTCTTAAGCTTAGGGTCAAAGTACGCAATGTAAATGGAGAGGAGAAATTGATAGAAGCAAACAAGGCCTTACCGAGTTCATGGAAGCCTGGTGCTGGTTATGATTCCCGTGTCCAGCTTTCTTAAAAGGTTTCCATTATCACGGCTGAAAACATGCTCATTCTTCTATCCCTGCATGCTCAAAACATATAAGACAAGAATGTTGTATTTACTATTTTGAGATGTAATTCTATGTCGGTACATGTAAGAAGTAGTTAAGAAAGAAAGAAAGAGAAGAACTTTTTCATTAGTTTGAAAACTTACGTTAGTGCCAACAAACTCCCAGAGTCCATTGTTCCATATTAGACCAGCTTCAGTACATCCGGCCTCTGCACTCTGCAGAGCCGCAGTAGCAGCTTTTCTTCTTGATGTTGCCATGAGAGTCATGAACTGTATGTAACTGATAATTGTAGTTGTAAGTCAATTCTCGCAAAGGAGGAATGTTTTCCAGCGCAAAGAGCATTATGTGAGGGATCTTCGGGTCTCCATGACCGAAGAGCATATTCTGGGCATACAAATTTGGGGTGCAGCTGTGGTTGATGAACCTCCCTACATTTCCATACTTAGCAGCATCAATTGTGAAGTTAGAATCCTGCACAGCTTTCTGATCACTCGACTGTGCATCATCGGGCTCGCCATTGTCACGACGTCTTCCAATATCGAACAGATATTCGTCATTAGTTCTTCGTTCTGCCTCATTATCTTCAAGAAGTTCCCCGATATACTCACAGATAAAACTTCCGGACGCAATTGAGTTCAGTGATCTAACACCCCAACCCCTTGAACCCGTTTTGAAAATTTCAAGCTGAAATCTGATACCTTTTTGGGTGACTCTGTTGTAGCAAGAAGGAGGACACTTGCAAGAAATACCACACTCGTAGACGAGATCTTTCACTTCAACAATCGCTCCACTGTGGTTGTAAGGAAACTCTCCACCGTTCCTCCCCAGGCAAGAACATCCACTAGATTGAGAGCACCCACTACGACAGCCACAACCATTTGGGCGCGTAGGATGATTTGGATATATCATCTCAGTGATGTATTTAAATGGCGGGGGCTGCTCGTCGTCTACTGTGTTCACGGCACATATAGGAGTTAACTCTTTGCCTCGTGATATATCAGTTACCTTTAGACCCACCCGCACTTTTGATTTTTTGAATTTCCTCACTTGTTTCCAAGTCAGCTCTGGCTGACCTGGAATCCGAACCATGTGAAACCTAAAGACCAGGTAACCGTTTGGTCCTTGTTCCTGCTTATAGCTCTCAACCGTATATAAACCATCGTATACATAAATCTTACCTTTAGCATCAGCCGAATCCGACACATCTCCACGAATCACTCTTACAGGATTTTTCTCCTTAATACTATTCTTCAAAGCAAGATTATTATTTTCAAGCTTTTGATCTTCAGCTTCCTTGGTCCTTGTCTTTTGTCCTCCTTGACCGGTGTAATCTAGAACATCCGATTCATCTAGGTTATCATTATATCCCCCGGATGCCACCACACTCACTGCTATGGTAATGTTACCTTGTCGTACAGAATCAATACCAGCAACAGGAGGGCGATGAAGACCAATCAGGTTAAATTCAAGCCTATATTGAAACTCATCGCCAACTTCAACTCCCGGGATAGCTCCAATGATAGGTATGCCTTGGTTAAGACACATTCCTCTGTTCTTAAGTTGTCCGAAAGCAAAGCAATCTACCCGCTTGACATGTCCTTCACTCCTCCTACAAATCTTGTGAAACTCACGTAATAACTCACTCACCTTCTTTCTGTGACTGTTGAAGCCATTCAAAATGCTAGGACCAGAAGGATCCGGGTTTACGCTTGAATCAATCCTCCTCGTAACTGATAGGTAATCATTACATTTATCATCATCATCTGCATCATCTGGTCCATTCCGTTCAGCCACTTTGTGCATAGCCACATCAGTCTTTTCCATTCGGACAATATTGCGTCTTACCCTTATAGTCGCCGCTTTGTTCTTAGCCAACGGTTTTCTTTGCTCTGGTTTTCTTTGACGTCCATTAATGAGAAAGTTTCTAGACCCAGAGGCCATGACGCCCTTGGTCAGAGAAAACCTGCTTGATGACTTGAAATCCAACGCCACACCCTTTTCTGCTGCAACCTTGTGACCATCATAATTAGGGACATACAACTTCACACTGCTTTTTCTGGCAGCAACCTTATAACTCCTCTTTTCTAAGACGTCTCTTCCAAACTCACGCTGGTGATCTCCGACATTCATCGTAGGGTCTTTTCCTTTTTCCACCTTGCTAAAAGATTCAGCATTTCTTCCACAGTTCTCAGGGAAGTCTCTAACACCTGACACCCTTCTCTTAGGAGGATATTTAACATCCAAAACACCCGCATCATCCAAATTCGTTGTATCCATACTTGGTGGTGGTGCTGTCAAATGGTCAGACTGAATCCTGGTTCCACCGATACCATCAACATCACTATTTTCCTTCTCCAAACCCGCTGAATTTGTCCCGTTGACACTGGAGACTTCTAATTTACCCGGCATTGAATCTATCGGCGGACCACAACCAGCAGGATATTCTCTTAAACCCGAAACTCTCCGCTGCTTAAACTTATGCTCAGCACCACCACCATCCTGTACTGAATCGGATTTCCACTCAGAACGAGGACTACTTCCTGAAGAAACTACGTTCCTCGATTTCGCTTGCAGCACATCATTGTCTGAAATCCCCATTTGAAGCTGGTCAAACAACTTGTCAGTCAAAATACCCCTCCCCCCCTACATCACAGACCTGGAATAGAGAAATCATGAAATAAGCAACATAATTTCGACATTCAACCACTCCAAGAGCTTTTAAATCGGTCCGTACACTTCCATAAACCCTAAACTCCTCATTCAAAACGCAGGAAAAGAGGGAAAACAAAAGAACACGATGCATGCAGGCAAAATCAGCAGAATCACAATCGGAAATGTCAATCAGTTGATGCAAAATCCGACTTCTACCACTACGACAGTACTACTGGCGAAGATTTCATCACAGAGCATAAAAGAAATCAAAAGAAACAGAGAGAACTGGAGTGAAGAAAGATAAAAAGCTAGTTATGTGAAGAAGAAAGTAACACGGATTGTATAAACTCGACCATTTTTAGAAGCTTGAGAAAATAACGAGTAAGCTTACCTACAGAGTAATGGAGCGAAAATGGCGGAGATAGAGAAGGGGGAAGCGATGGAAACTGTGAAGGCGGTGAAGAACGAAAATGGAGGACGAGTAGCTGGAAGTAGGAGCAGGAAGAGGAAGAGAGTGAGACTGAGACCCTGCCGAGAATAGTGGAAGGAAGGGACAGTGCGTACTGTGTAAGGTGCTTAGTGCCTGAAATAATAATGGTGCCAAAGCCCATTATAGTCATTAAAAGATGATTTTATCTAAATGTGGAAACAGAATGAGGGCAGCCTGGTAATTTCAAAACTATATAATTTATTTAATTTTTATTGAATTTACTATATATACCAATTAACATTTCAACACAAAAATGATTACAACAACACCAGACTTAATAGGGTCTGGACAATTTTTTTACCAGGTTGATTGTCTCAAAAATACTCATTCGAATCTTTTTGAATATCGAAACACACTTATAAGCGGGAATTATTATTTGTTGTGTTAGAATTCAAAATTTCATCACTCTAAGAAATTAAATTATTTAATTAAGTACCTTGAAAAGTCAAACGACAAATAATTTTTCTTTCTTTGATCATTTCTGACAATCAAAACCTTTTCCGATTCAAATGAAAATTACGAATTGAGTAATTAATACGTATTATTAAATCAATTTTTCAATCACCACTAATTACCATATATTACATTACTCCACTAATTGCAGAATTTGGAGTTTCAATTCTTAAGGCATCTACAATGTGCGTTCCGCATATCGACTTGCTATCGACCAACTCGGCACTCTACAACAATGGGAGGTTTCAGGTAGTTGGAAGCGACTTTGGGCGGTAGAAACTCAACCTCGCATAAAGCAACTCGTGTGGCGATGTACTCGCGGAGCTATTGCAACTCGACATCACCTTGCTCGAATAGATAGTTGCTGTTGTTTCCTTCTTGTAAAAATGGAGATCTCTTATGGTTGAGATTGGTTTTTGACAAAAAAAATACATTGTTACTGATACACGAACAGATATATATTTCGACCCCCCAATCAACCTTGACAGAAACAAAATTCCTAACTAAAAAGATGAAGCAGAGACCGGCGACAAGATCTGAAACCTACAAATAGGACAATAGCCGCCGCCGCCGAATTGGTCGCTGACGAGCAGCCAGTCGAGGATGCAGTCAGCGTGGAAAAGATGATTGCACGACGTCTTCTTCACTGGTGGGCAGGCGCCAGCTGAGGGGAACATGTTATCTAAACAAACGCAGCACACCGCTGCCTTTCCCGACATTGCCTGATCTTCCATGATGGCTTCTGTTTCTTTAACCTCGACCAACACCTTCTGGATCATCGCTATTTGATCCTGCTCCTGCAACCAGGATACTAGTTTATCTAAACATAGCTCAGCCACGTACCGCCTGAAAGAGGCGGAGCAACGAACCATGGCAGCAAATCCAGAATCTGACCGAACGATGACCAACATTGCGGCTAGAAATTTGTCGGCTTTACAATCGCCGGTGGCAATTGCTCCGTGCTCTGATCTCAGCGCTCTCTTAATTGCGACGTACAGAGAATCTTCTGAAATCATTTTGTTTCTGGCAATCGATTTGTTTGAAATGAGTTTTATTATGTATAGAATTTATATATATATATAACAACTGCTCAGCATTAATTGAAGATTGAACACTATTATTCCTATTTCTAGTTGGAAACGGAAACTGACAACATAAAACCGGTGGGTCAATCGTTGGTCAACCTACTCTATTAAGTAATTTTAGTAGCTATGCCGCCGTAGTCAATCCGAGTCTCACTCGGACTGGGAATCTGAAAAAATTGATGGTTTTTGTAATTATTCAATGCTTTGTAAGTTGTAATTATTCAACATCTTATATTATATACATGTTATTTTATCTTTTAAAAATTTTCTATATGACTCCGTGTCTCGAATCATTTCGAATTTGTACGAATATGTCACGGTTTGAAAATATATTTGAACTCTTACTGTGGGAAAATTAATATTGTAAAATAAGGAACCGTTTGGTAAAGGCGTACTACAACCCTTATTGGAAAGGACATTTCAACTCGAATAGCTGAACTATTAATTTATGCAATCACAAGATTGGCGAAAAAGATTACGAAACAGAAACAATAACCCTTAATTAGACCCTTACACGTTACAACTTACAAGTATATCCCAACCACAACTAGAGCGTAGATAGACGTTTTACCAAACAAGACGTAAATTAAGATACAAAACCATGCATGTATAAATTGAAAACCAGTTATAATTCATTCTTCTGTCCAAAATATTACATAACCCGCAAATGGCTAATAAATGTATTCTCCTGTTACTCCTCTGCCTCTTATTGTCCTCCTCCGCCGTCCGTGGGGAGTCCCTCATGTTGCTCAACCAGGTGATGGATGCCGCCGGCGGCAAAGCCAAACAGGCCGAGGGGAATGTTGTCAACACCATCACGAGTGCCGTGAACAAGGCGGCAGAGAACGCGGCGGCTACGGTTTCCTCCGCCGCGAGTCATACTCGGAGTGCCGTGGATAAGACTAAAGAGACCGTGGTCAATGCGACGGAAACCACAGGGGGGAAAGCAAAAGCATATGCTACAGTCAGTAGTGGGTCGACGGTAGATATGGTTGGGCCAGGTTGGGGTGGGTTGTTGGTTGCTGGATGGTTTGCTTGTTTGCTGATGGACTCGGTTTGATTTGTTTCCTGATTGGTATGGATGGGCTTTGTTTGTGTTATTTTCTTTTTTAGTAAACTTGTTTGTATTATTATTATCAAACTGTGATTAAATAAAGGTGGTCGCTCAGGTGTACTTGGCAAAGTTACCTATTTTTGTAATTTATTTTAATGATTGTTTGAATCCATGTTTTCGTAATAAAATTTGTTAATAAATAAATCTCATTCATACTACTCTTTTTGTGTTGTGCAAATGTTATAAAGACACTTATTTATTAATTTTGATGGATTCGGTTAGTTGGATTTTATTTTCTTTAGTTAGACGTCTTTAATGCTAAATCTCAAATGATTATATTTGGCATTTTACATTTGTCAAAAGGTATTTTGTTCCCATGATGCAATCTTGTATTAAGGATTAGTATTTTTATAAGTTTAATCTATTGTTAATTTTTTTATTATAATTTAATAATTTAATAATTATTTTTATATAAATATAAATATTAATTGAAACAAAAAGTTTGATATAATTTTTTTTATGATCACATAAATAGAAGAATAAATAATTAAAAGCTATTGTAATATAAATATTAAATTTTATTCTATAATATACTAGCAACCAATGAATAAAAGTCACGTGAATTTTACTAAGGTTTTTTATATGTTGAATCGCCCTTTATTTAATGGAATTCACATTTTTTTTATTGGTTGGCTAAATATAACCAAATATAAATTATAAAACTAAAAGTTATAACTTTTAGTCATTTGAAAATTTAACCTTGTGCATTAAAAGAGTTTTAGTCCTATAATTTAGTCATTTAGCCATTTGAACTCTTCATTGGAATGATCTTAGGTCGTTCACCAACTTATAAACAAACTATGTTGGTAACGAAATAACTTTAACCCCCTTATTAGTATAAATGAATTCCTCAAAAACTTATGGAATTCATTTCGAAATGAATGTTTATGTGTTCGGTTTGTAAAAAAATTCATTTCACATTCTAAATTTTGAATTTTGCGAAATTGAAGCTAGTGTTAGCAATTGCGTGGAATTGAGTAGGTATTCCAAAATGAATTCCACAAATTTACTAATTACATTAAAATGACTTCTATACACTCAACAAATAATTCACTATAACCATCAAACCTAATATATATAATTAGAGTTGGCCGACTCTTTCTTTGCTCAAACCTTCTCATTCTTGTTGTCGGCAACAAAGCACCAATTCGAAAGAGATTAGATACATCCTTTCTTCTTTTTCATGTATAATTATCACATTTTATAATTATTAATTGCTATGGTTTTTTTATCAAGAATTAATTGTTATGGTTGTCATCAAATGCATTCGTTCTTTGTTAATTGTTATTGATTTTTAGAATATGTCGGTTAAAGTGATATAGTCGCTAATTCAATAAACTATTCCACTCAATAAGTAATAGTAGTGTCTTGTCTGTTGAAAGGGTATATGTGGAAACTTTTGATTTAATTCAATTCTGAATTGTATACCAAATATGATTTGAGAATTCAATTCAATTTATTATTAGAATTGAATATGACATTCCACAGATAGGAATTTATTTCAGAATGAATTCTATAAGTAATTCATTTTGAAATGAAATGAATTCCTTATTTATTTGATACCAAACAAAGCGAAATGTGTATAATGTTCTTTTCATTTTTGTGAAAACTCTGGTATCTAGACCACTAATCAACTAATTCAGTCGATAAATAGTCCAGAGGTTAAGGTTTTATTCCTCTCCCAACGTTATTGCGGGATTCGAACCTTACTTCTCCCTTTTCAAGTGCAACCCCTAGCACCACTGCACCAAAGTTGGTTTGAACCTTACTAATTTATTGATTACATATAACCCCCATGATTGGTATAAATGAATTCCATAACATATTGGTCAGTGTTAAGAATTTTGGATCGGACCGACCGGTTCGACCGCAAACCGGCCAAAGTGTCGAAACCGAGTTGTCGATTGATGAGAATGGTCAAAATCAAGCGTTGATCCGGGTTGACCACGAAATTCGGGCGATTTGACCGAATTTGTTTGGCCGGTTAAACCTGATTTTTATGACTACAGTTTTTATTTTTAAAAAAACGTGGGAATGGGATTTGAAACATTATCTTTTAAGTAGAGAGGATGAGTGATTACCATCTCTACTAACATCATAATTTAATTAAATGCATTTAATTGACAATAATAAACATTATGCAGCTAATTAACACTAAAAACGTAGCATCTTGTAAATTGTAAATTAGATCTCAGTTATTTGATTAATAAAAACTTAAAATCATTTATATAATATGAAACTTGTTAAAAATGATTCAATAACTATATTTTTTACAATCTAGATTATGATATTGAACTCTCTATACTACCAGTTTAATCCGGCTCAATAAAATCGTTCGGTCCGGCTTAACTATATTTATTTATTTATTTAATAATTAAAACGGTCCAACCCGGTTTTGAAATAGCCGGACCCCGGTAGAACTATCAAACCCTAAACCCCTAGCCTCATTTGTTCAATCTCCAATCCAGTTTTCAAAACCTTACTGTTTCCCACCTCATCCATGCAGAAAGTAAACCAATTTAAAAACCGTTAAGAGTAACATATATATAATACCAAGTAAAATTGATTTTTAACTTCATTTGGCCATTATTTACGGGGTTACCATAATAAAACTTGATTTTTAGCCATTTCCAACATGCATGTCGAATATTAGCCGATTTGAAAATTTAAAATTTTTTTTGTGAAAAATGGTCATAACAGGGAAATTGATAATTTTTACATAAAAATTTTCAAATTTTCAAATTGGCTAATATTTTACATGCATGTTGGGAATGATTAAAAATTGAAATTTCACAATGTTAAACCCTTCAACTAATAGTCAAATGACATTTTTTAATACCTTGAAGCCAAGCCTAATGATTGATCTACTATGTGCAAAGAAATTTTAGCGGTTGTCGAGTTCGAGCCAATTTGAGCATGGCTCGTTAACTCTTGAAGAGTCAAACTCTTGCTCAAGTTGAATTACAATCATTAAAATCATCTGATGGAGTCCAATTTATACTGAAATTGAAGCTCACACACTAAAAACACACGGCAAGTCAAGCTAAAAAACAAATTATTTTAAAATTTACGAATTTTTACTTTTTTCTCGATTAAAATAATAAACCTATACAATATATGACTTGCATTTTCATCTGTACAATCACAAATTACATATGATTTATTGTATGTGATACATGCATGCATTATTGAGTTCATTAATAAACCACACACTTGAAACTCAAACCAGTTCATAAGCCTATCAAATTGAACAAACCCAAACTCAATTTTTCAAAGTCTTTGAACTGTTTGCAAGTGGCTTGGCTCGTCTCGTCCGTTTATAAAAGCTAAACCACTCTCTGTTCCCATCTCACTCTCTGTTCCTCTCTGAAATGGGCTAGGGAAGCCTTATAATTAGCAGCCTGGGAATAACGTTCTTTTAAGATTTAAAAAATCTCAGCCCACTGTTAAGAAAACCAGGCATCAGTGGATCCAAAGCGAGGAACCGAACATCCAAAACAGAACCAGTTGAAACATACGAAGCAAGCGCCATCTTCAGTCAAACAAGAGGAAGAGGAGAGGGTACGAAAAAACCCAGCTCATACTTCATTACCTCTGTAATTGGGTCTGGTCTCCATATCTCTCATCCTCCTCTGTTTATACTGCCGAATGACTCGGCCGATTCCCTCGCTCTTTCTCTAATCCTTTTCTCCAATGGAGAAGAGCAACTAACGGGTTTTCCCGCATTGAAATCGGTTCATATGCTTGAAATTTTGAATCTTCAAAACCTGTACATTCTGCTGCTGCTTGAATGCAATCAGATTTTATATCTCCGGATAACAAAGTTTCTGTCTTTATGTAGGGAAGGTGCGATGTATGCAAGAACGATCAAGACTGAACATTGAGCCCATTAAGTTTTTTTTTAATGTCCAAATAAAATACTAAAAAGAGTCTTTGGCATTCCGCCTCACCACCGCCGCCAGTCTTCTGGTCGCCGCCGCACTACCGCAGCCCATCGCCTCCAGGCACCTCCAGCCGTCGCTTCCGATCAATCGAAAAAATAAAATCGTCGAAAATCCAATTGGCGATAAATGTCGCGCTAGCTGGTTCTTCGACAGCTGTGACTCTAATTCGAGTTCGGAGCTGTGACTTTTTGCAGAGCTGACCGAGGGACGGAAATACCATATACCACTACAACTCAAGAATAAGCTAGTTGAGTCCCTGAGGTGAAATCAGAATGTTTGGTATCTCTTATGGCGAACTCTTCATCTTGCTTGGAGCCACCGTAGCTCTAATTGGTAAGCAGTCTCTTACTTCTGTTATTTTGTTGCTTGTGAATTTATGTAGTTGCAATATGAACTAGTATCTCGGAACTTTTAGGGATTTTGACGTATTCTAATCACTCTATCTATTCTGGACTTGTTAAAATATGACAATTAGGGCCGAAAGATTTGCCTATAATAGCAAGGACTGCTGGGAGGCTAACTGGTCGAGCTATAGCATATGTTCAATTGGCTCGTGGCCAGTTTGAGTCTGTGATGCAGCAATCTCAAGCTCGTCAGGTACCTTTTCCTAATGCGAACTAAGCCCCTGACGTTCATTATGCTTTTTATGATAATGATTTTTTCCTTGCTGTATGGCTACTTGCCCATTTTTGAACTTCCAGGTTCACAAGGAACTTCAAGATAAGATGGCTCAAATGGAGTCCATACTTTATGAGATTAGAAGCACTTCTATGTTGAGACCTGGACCAATGACTAGGAAGATTATTGATGATCTTGATAACTCATCGAAAGCTAATGGTATGTAGTCTTTACTTTTCTTCAATTTAGTTATTGCTTCCTTCAACTGCAAATATTATAATATATGCTTGCTTGCTTCTGTGGGAATCTAGACAATGAAGAGGCAGCCAATTCTGGTGTAGTAAATGTGTCAACAGCTACTGTCTCTCAAGTTTCTACCGAACAAAGTCATACTGCCAGTATATCAACAAGTACCGTCTCAAAGGTAGTTGAGCAAACTGTTCTTTTGTTTTTAAGTCATGAATCGTTTTTGTGTTGGACTTGGAGATTCTGATGTCTAATTATATACTCATTTGGCCTTCAAGATCTACACTTCGAAAATCTCAGATAATACCAATATGCACAGCCAAGCAACTGCTTATGCTAGATTGGCAGAATCTGCAGCCCTCAAAGCTAGTATGTCACAGAATGGTTTGGATTCAAGACAGCAGATGGACGATCTTGGTCTCATTAATATCTTGCCAGTATCGGCCGAGAGCACTGGGATGTTACCTAATCGTCAAGGTACCAATGCTTACCAGAGTTCTATTGTTGCCTAGCACCTGCACATAATTTAAAGGTTCGATTGAACTATGATGCTTTTTGTGTAGTAGAAACTGAAAGGATGATTTCTTGGAACCACGACAGGAAATTTTGTTTCTTAAACATCATATAATCTTTTTATCCTATGGAATTCTTGGCCATGGAGATAGTTAGACATTGGATTAATTGACGTTGAGTAATGTTAAGTATTCTTTTTTCTCTTACTTGCATGTAAGCTAGTAAGCTTTCATTTCTGGAATATTTCACTTTTAGTATCTAGTCAACTGCTTTTTGATTCCTGGAGATTGTACATATGTTCATGCTGTAGTAGGAAATGCGAATGGATCTGATATTTTGTTGGAAGCGATATTGGAGGCTGAGGTGGCTCACAACGCTAAAGATTTCTTCGCACAACCTGAAAATCAAATAAAGCAAGAAGGAGAGGTGATGCTCCTTTTATGCTTTGTTTTAATGTTGGTGAAAGCAAATCCGAATTTCAAGCCGAGAACGAAAACCTTTTTCACTAAAAACTTAATAATTGCATGTAACATTGGCAACGATGACATTTTGCAGGTAGAGAAGAGATGAATATCATGCAATGTGCTAGCACATGACAGAACTGTTAAGGTTACTGTGAATCCATGTGGTAGCTCGATCGATCAACAAGATGCATGTCGAACATTGAAATGTGTGCTTCGGATACTGCTGCTTCTTTTTTGAGCAACCTTGCTGGGGACTATAAAAGCCACGAGGAATCTAGTCGCGACATCGTAGACACCCATGGCTTGGTCCGGGTTGATCTCGAACTGCTACTCTTTGTTGAGCGGGCTTGCTGGAGACAGATATCACCCAAAAAAATATGTTCCTGGTCGGCATTAATCTACCGTATTTTGAATTTGGCGAGTTTACTACTTTCTTGTCCGCAACTATTGCCACATGAGATATTGTTCATCTCTTATGGAATACATCTGCAAACCATCTTTTCTAAATTCTAGTGATGCTTTGTGAGATTTCTATATTAAACTAGGGCTTAGTTTTTACATTAATTTGTTATTATGTAGTTGAAGTAAAGCAATACATCAATACACTAACTTATTTTTTGTGAACATGATTGTTTATTCTTATACCACTTTGGCAATTAACGAATAAGTTCAATGGAAAATTGAACAGATGACTATTACGTTACAAAGCAAATAGCTTATTGTTGGTTGATTATGTGATTGCTTGTTACAGCTCCTTATCTGAATTGCTGTACGGTGGAACAAGGCAACAAAGTAGAAAAGCTTGCATTTGACTTTACAACAATATATTCTACTTCTGCAGATTTTCTACAGGTACAATGTTAGGCATGTTCGGTTACTCTCCGCTAGAGACTGACAACAAGAAGCTTACTCTGCAACTGACACATTTACATCAACAATTAGGAGTCAGTTAGAAGCAGTAGGATGATTAGGGAGATTCCGACATTTTGAACCCTGTCTCCTGATCAAAGACAGCTAAGGTTCCGTCGAGCTTTGCCCGTGTAGGGCAAGCCTAGAGCCTGAGTCATTGTTAGAACCCTGTCGAACCAGCTTCGGCTTCTTGAGCCTCTCGTTTATTGGAGCGAAAAAATCGTGGTTTAGAGCATCTTCGGCTCTGATTCTGGATCTCGGGTTTACTGTTAAACACTTGTCAACAAGATCCACGAGTGAAGCCGGCACTTGCTTGAGAAAATCGCTTCTTTTGGTGTTGATTTTGCACCATTCCCGGAGTGAAAAGGATGGTAGGTACTGACTGGTGTAGAGATCCTGCAGTATAATTATAAGAGTTTTAGTACCCTACTAATCTACTAGCTTCTGTTTCGATTCGGCAAAGTCTTTTGATTTGCATACCGGTGGAAATGAGGATTCCCGATCGTGTAGCTTTGCAACCTCCCAAAGATCTTCACTGCCTCTTAACTTAGCTATTTCCTTTATGTTCCTGCAAAGAGGCTATGAATCAGATCATACATTGAGAGATGACCAACTCAAGATATTCAAGTCTTTGAACATACTGTTCAGGTTCACCATAGAAAGGCGTTCTTCCAATCATTAGATAAAGTAAGGTTACCCCAGCCGACCATGAATCAACCTTGGGACTTTGATACGGAGATCTCAGCAATACCTGCATAACCAATTCAAGCATGAGGAACTGATTGTTGAATACCTATTTATTCAGAGGTTTTCATTAACTATTTATTTCACCTCTGGAGCACGGAAACCTTTCGTTCCGACACAAGGCCCTTCTTTCTTCAACATTGCATCTGATGATCAATCACTAAATCACATTATTATACTGCCGTACCGTCAATCTTAGGATTCAAACTGCAAAATGATGTCTTACCTTTACTATTGGTTAAGCCAGTAACTGTAATTGTTGTGCTAAATGATTGCAGAGGCATTGGAGTAACATATATATGTCGTCTATCCACCTCAGAAGGAGGTGCAGCAACCCTCTTCCTTACAGAAGTAGGAACGCTTGATGCTTCGTGATCTGAGGAATCTATTGCATCCTTCAAAAAATTCAAGAGCCCCTTCCTGCCATGAAATGGTAACGGCTGTCTTACCCTTTCCGCTGAAGGCGTCCTAGTACTGGTCACGTCCTTTACAGAAGTTATTCCTGAACCTTCTGCACCTTGGCTTTGTGTGAAATTCCATTGACTCTTGCCATCCTGAGCCATCCAGGAGCCACCAGTCTTATTTTTCGAGTTCCTTGGTTCTAAAAAAATTTTCTTCGAACCTTTTGATTCATCACGACTGACTATATCCAAGGATTTAGAATTCTGAAGCTGAAAAGATTTGGGCTTTTGAAGCATTACATCGCTGAAGTTTTTAACATTCGCGGCCTTGATTTTTTCTGCAAGCTTGAGATAGAAGTTTGATCAATACGAGATCTGTCAATAGTTAGATGGCAGAATGATATCACTAGCCAAGCAATCTATCGTGGCAGAGTTTTGTTTTCAAAGGGATTTATAAACTTATCACCCGCCTCCAAATAACATGCCTTAGTAGAGATCTAATTGTCTAAAACAAAGGGATTAACTAGAACAGCTTAAAGGTCCCATGGAAGCCATATCATGATTACTGTTATCGTGTGTATAGGAAATTGCCCATTATTGATTTATAGTGATTATTAGTGTCTAGCATGGCTAAGTAAGTACCTAATATATACTAATAAATAATGACTCTAAAATATTATGTGATAAGTCTAGAATTTATAGTAATTATCTATCCTTATATGCATGCTTTTTGAGTGATTATTAGTTTGTTCGAGTTTCATTCTTGTGTGATTTCGTATTTTGGCATTATGTGCCTAGACCCGTTCATTTGGACCGTTTCGATCCATTTGATGTGTTTCTTTGTAGTATTTGTTGTCCACAGGTACTCTAGAGATAGGTGGTCTTGTTATGAAGCAATGAACGTGAAGTAGAGCACGGTTGAAGCTCAAACGGAAGATTGAGAAATGAAATGGATGAGCAAAGGGGTTGCACGCCGTGCACCCCTAGTATGCTTCCAAATCACGGCCCTTAAGCAGGGGAACGCCGTGCACGACGTTCCTCCCATTCAAATACACAAAAAAAATTTAAAAAAGAGGTGTACGCCGTGCACCCCCAGTTTCAGTAACTTCCTATAAAAGGACTGATTTTGAGGAAAGAGAGGAGAACTTCCCCAACTTCGTTTTTCCCGATTTTTCCCGAATTTCTTCTGCAAAAACCAGCACCAAACCTCCTCTAGAAGTTCAATTGAAGATCCATAGGAGCTCCTATCAAAAATTGAAGCAAGGATTGAAGATAAAAGACCAAAAGCAGGGATTGAAAGAAGAACAAGCCGTTTTCTCTTCATCAAGATGATGGTTAGGGTTTCTTTTGAGTTGTTTTCTTCTAGCATCATGAGTAGCTAATTTCTTAGAGATTCTTGGTTGAGATGTAGGAATTGAGACATGATACCTGTTTGAATGTTTTAAGAACGACAATTGTGGATGTTTGAATTGCAATGAAAGTTTGTCTTGGTTGTTTGGTGTTCAACCTAATTCTTGTTATGGCTAGAATTAGGTCAAATTCTTGAAATCCTTTGTTCGTGAAAGACTTAGGAATTCATTAGATTGACAATCAATGATAGAATTAAGTTATCGGTGGGGTAAACCGATAACCTAATTCTACCTTTTGTGTTTCTTCCAGTTTTAACATTAGTCATCTTGTAATTGGCGGGCACTCTGGTTTGCACTCAATGGACCAAGTTGGGTGTAGTTATCAATAGTTTAGGCGTTGATGGACCAAGTTAACGCTATTTCCAATTACTCATGGTTTCTTTTAATTCTGGTAGAACACCCTATTTCTTTTTAGAACTTCTCGATGTTCGTTACCAGCTAGCCTGATTAAGGGGATTTCTACCTTAGTTGGGAAGCTAGTAGTGGTAATCCACGTGCATGATTGTGACACGGATTCATACGAGTAATAGGAGGATTCGTTTTATTCAATTCAAGTCCACATTCGCTCGTTTTGAATGCATTTAGGCGGTTGAGCTTAATGACTCTTCTCTTCCAAGAACTCAATTTCTCCATTTGAATCAACCTTTAAATTGATAGTTTTAGTTAACTTTAGAATCATTAGAAACTAAAACCAATTATTTTAGTCTAAACCGTGTTGACGAATTCGAGTAGAGGTATAACGAGAGGAACCTTCGGACACAAACGCCACTTGTGTTGTCGGAATAACTTCACAGTTATTCGGACGATCATTATGCATTTCTTATTAATATCTAACATAATATTAGACAACTACGAATATTTTCTAACATTAGAGATTAGCACACTAATTCTTTCTAACATTAGGGATAAGCAAGTATTAATATTTTTTAATATTTTTAATCCTAGACAATATTATTTAACACTAGGTCGTTATTAATATTCTCTACACATTATTCAAATGATACCAACCTCATTGTCGAAAATTTCACCGGCTCAATGTCGGTTGCGCTCGCCCCAAAGTAGTTCTCCATCGATCAGTTCGGGGTCGACGCACGGAGATGTTGGTCCGTATAAGTAATCCGTTCGTACAAGTAATCCATCTTACAACGGAAAAATATATTAGTAGGCAACAAATTGAGAAAATTACTATAAAAAATACTAATACCGACTAATTGATTGCGGAACAAGAATTTGTTTGTCGGTATCGAAAACGCAAAGGAGGAAGGAGGAGATAATTAGTGAATGTGATTATTGAATGTGTGAGGAATAAAGAAGGGGAGGAGGGGTATTTATAGAATCCGTTGGAGGCCAGCTACAACGTGCGGCGCATCTTAGGATACGCGGCGCGTTGTATGTAGCCTCTAACGGCTACTTTCTAACGGTCATCTAACTGCCGTTAGAGACTACCTACAACGCGCGACGCGATGCACTGCGCATTGTAAGTCAGAAGAATTACCAAATCGTATAATTTACGTTTTAATTTGATTATCTACATAATCTTCAATTTAATCTGGCCTAAAAAATTCACTTATTTCGGCTTCCATATCTCGCCATGTGTATCGAATTATTTCTCCGGAAATAAAAGAACACCTCTCCCGCCTCTCTCTCCGCGCTTTTCTTAATTTCTTCCTCTTTCTTTTTTTTCTCGCCCTTCAATTTCGTTTCTTCCTCCTCCTCTGATCTCCATGGCGGTCAAAGAAGAAGAAGAAGAAACTATACCGTTGAATTTCTTCTGAACTTCACCTTCCTCTGTTTTCCTCCCCCTTCAACCATTGTCTTTTCTACTTTCTCTACACTTCTTCGTCGATCGTCTGAAAACAAGAAATCCTCACAACACCATGGACAGCAATTTCTCGCTGACTAGGCAAATTCCGCCAGGAATTACGCTTCTCAGAGCGATCAGAGGTCGAGATTGGACTCTCAGAACCTACCGGTACATGATCCTGCTCATCACCTTCATCGCCTACGCATGCTACCATGCTTCGAGGAAACCCAGCAGCATCGTCAAGAGCGTTCTCGATCCGGATCCGGCTAAACCATTGAATGTATCTTTAGGTAACGACCCTTACCCTTGGCCGATCGGAAAAGTGTTTATCACGACCGAAATGAATCTTTCTAATGTGAGCAAGAAAGGATGGGAGCCGTTCAACGGGAAAGACGGGACGTCGAAATTGGGCGAAATCGATGTCGCGTTCCTTGCGTGCTACTCGTTCGGCATGTACATCGCCGGGCATTTAGGAGATAAGCTTGATCTGCGGCTCTTCTTGACGTCCGGGATGGTTGGGAGTGGGATATTCGTAGGGCTGTTTGGGATGGGGTACTTCTGGAATGTTCATGTGTTCTGGTTCTATTTGGCGATGCAAATGGTTGCTGGATTGTTCCAAGCCACGGGATGGCCTTCTGTTGTGGCTGTGATCGGTAATTGGTTTGGGAAGAGGAAGAGAGGGCTGATCATGGGGATATGGAATGCGCATACCTCAGTTGGAAACATAAGCGGTTCGCTTCTTGCTGCTGCAGTATTGAGCTATGGATGGGGATGGTGTTTCATTGTTCCTGGTGCTTTCATTGTTTTAGGAGGAATACTGGTCTTCTTTTTGCTGGCTGCTTATCCTGAGGATATTGGGTTTACTTATGGCCAGTTGATGGCTAGTGATGATAAGGGGCAAGATGTGGAGGATCAGAACCGTAGTGCGCCGGTTGGTGCTGGCAATGATGCTTATGGATCGGGACTTAGGACGAGTGTCGGGCTTCTTGAAGCTTGTTCGATACCAGGAGTTATACCGTTTGCATTGTGTTTGTTCTTCTCCAAACTTGTGGCCTATACATTCTTGTACTGGTTGCCTTTCTACCTGAGCCAGACAGGTATGAGCTTCCACTTTCTTGAGATATTCCGTTTGTTCTTTTACAGGTTTGTACATTCTTTTGTTGCATTCATGTTTGTCTTTTTGCTTAATGGTTCGGTCATCTTTTTTTAATGACAATCCAAAGTAGGAAATGACACTATTGACATTTCGTGGACCCTAGAGATGCTTGAATTATATTGGATGTTGCACTTTTTTAACTTTCCTGCATAAAAATGCACTAGCTGAGAGTGTCCTTTTCCTTATTCATCTCTTGTTATTCAATGCGGAAACTTGTCAAATTTCTTATGATGCATGTTTGAATAACAAGAGATGAATAGGGATCTTGTTAGACAGGGTGTAGGTGCTGAGCCCTATTTCCCCATTAAGCCAAACTTGTCTGGGAGCTTTATCCTTCATCTGTTCAGTTGCTCTGCATGTTCTATAATGCAACTACATTATTAATTAACTGGCTGAGAATTACTGGTTTAGAGATTTAACGGTCTGCAATTTTAATTGTAGAAATTGGTGGGGAGTTCATGTCTGTGAAGTCTGCTGGAAATCTCTCTACTCTGTTTGACGTAGGAGGCATAGTTGGCGGGATCCTTGCCGGATACATATCTGACAGGCTTAAAGCTCGAGCTATAACAGCAGCTACTTTCATGTATTTGGCAATTCCAGCCATGCTGCTATACCGCTGGTACGGGAGTGTCTCCCAATCTCTGAACATCGTACTGATGATGATTGCTGGCTTATTTGTGAATGGCCCATATGCGCTTATCACTACAGCCGTCTCTGCTGACCTTGGCACCCACAGTTCTCTTAGAGGGGATTCTCGAGCACTGGCTACTGTGACTGCTATCATTGACGGAACTGGATCGATTGGAGCAGCCCTTGGTCCTCTTCTCACTGGGTTCTTATCGACACATGGATGGAATTTGGTGTTTGTGATGCTGATGCTTTGTGCTCTAGTTGCTGGGCTTCTGTTAACACGTCTGGTCATTGCTGAAATTGCAGAAAAAGCTGATCGGCCAATGCCTGGACAAACTGGTAAGGATACAAATTCCCAAAGCCCAAGTTGTATAGTAGACATGTTTTGAATACTTGGATTCTTTTGATTCGGCTGGTAACCCAGCACATGTTGAACCTTTCTCATATCCGATGCTAGCTTTTCACACATCCGGACATTTATCTCTAACTGGAACATTCCTACCTTAACCTTCTGTTGTTTGCAGCTCCAGGAACCGAGCCACTTCTAGGAAATCGGAGGTGAACAAATCCGGAAAATACGCTCATGACTCTTTATACAAAGAAGAGAAGAGTAGATAAACAAAGGTTCAAGATTAGGGTCATTTTTTGAATGGTTAAGAGCAAGTCTGTAGAAGAAATTCGACACGAAGCAGCCATAGTTTTGAAGCACATCTCATTGCCATGTATGTTTGTTTTTGTTCTGTTTTTGGAAGTAGTGTACAAGAGAAAAAGAAGGAAAAAACAAACACAGAGTTAGTAGAATTTTTAGGAAATCATCATGACCAGTTGCCCTTCTTTAAACTGGGGGTACTGTTAAACTCTAAACCCAGTTACTTGGAAGTGATAAATACAAAGCCAACATCTGACTTCTGAGTTCCCTTTGTTGTTCTTTTTTGGGAATTCCTTGATGTTAGCTTCAATCAACATTTCCCGATGAGGACGATTTCGATGATCAAGTTGTGAAAGCCGAACATCGGGGCAAAAGATCTCAACTAATTCAGGAGTAAAGAATTTTCAGTATGCTCGGTAGTATAGGTATATAAAGTTTCATCTTCTTTTTCTTTGTTTTCTTCGACAATCAAAACAATCTGAACAGGGGGGCTGAGTTGTAGTTGAGTAACTATCCTGAATTTTACTTGCTGGTACTTTAAGGTCTTCCACTAGTATTTGGCGCAGCTTCTTGTTCTCTTCCACGAGGTCCTCAATGATCTGCTGGTGTTTCAGAACCTAAAGAATGAATGCCATCGCAAATAAATCAATTGATAGCAATCAAATGATAAGAGATTCCCATTCATAGTAGAAAAGCAGGTAAGGAGATACCATTTGAAGCATGCTGTTTTCTGCCTGCAGACGTCCTGCCTGTAAGCATAGGATGAATACATCGTAAAAATGACAGCTCCGATTAAAAAAGGAGCATAATATGCTTAAATTATTTGATCTGTTTAATGGTTTTGCTTCATTCCCTGACTCGCATTTGCGGATCATACTGGTAAAGCAGAAACTTTCAAGAGGTTCCTTAACCCTTTAAAGGGAAGGAAAGGTGGAACGAAGGTTCACTGGATCATACATACCGCTTGTTTGAGGGGAGGATCATCTTCTTGCTTGAGGATTGGATTCTGGAGAAAGCTGGTTAGAACATGTTCAGTTCTAGCAAAAGATGAATCAGCTACATCCTTATGAATTCCTTGAATTCCTATCTGTGTAGTAGGACTATGGAATGTCGGTTCACCAGCTACGCCGGTGGCACCTGGAAAAGAGATTGGAAAGCCACCTTGAACGATTGACGTGTTGGGAAGTCCTCCGAATTTCATCGCAACTTTGGTAGCTGCTTCCTAGGAATCCCAAATTCAAATTCAGTTTCAGACAAAACCAAAGATTATATTGGTTGTGCAAGTCTGAAGCAAGTAGACATACCAACAAACAAGCCTGAATTTTATGCAACGCGCTAGGTTTTACAGCAATACCTGCCAAGTGAATGTTTTTAAGTATTCACCTCTCAAGGTAATATCATCCAGGACGATGCTGGTAAATGTACATGAAAACAAATACAAATGGCTTGAGAAATGAGACACACAGGGAACAACGTACCGACTCCGAATCCATGGCCGAAACCAACTCCACAACCAACCCCGACCTGTATGTTGTTTGCTCCCACCTTCCTTAACTGGAAAACAAGAAATAATGAGTCATCAAGCAAATCTTAACAGATGACAAAGTCGAATTTCAATGTAGAAACCAGTTATACTTACTGCATTGTTGACTTGTCTTGTAACACCTGAAAAAGCATCAGTGGCGCCTCTAGTGGCACTAAGAAGTTGATTCACCATCGGCAGTGCACCTAGATAGAGTTTCCATCACACCAAAATTCCCACGTCACTAACTACACCAAGTATGGGAAAAGGAATCAGTGCTCCTAAAAACAAAAAAGACAAACTCCAAACTGCAGATTCATGAAGCCACATTCCAGCATAAAAGAGTAAGGCTTTATCTAGTGCCAACTTAACACAGCAATTCCAAACAAATGCAAAAGAAAGGGTAAGTTAAGAGTGTCCATTTACAAGGTTTTTGAGGAAGAAATTTGTGATGGGTGTGACCATTTTTGGGTTTGAACAAGTCTCCAAGATTCATCACGGCTAAAGAGATCGAAGCAGCAAAAACTGAAACATAAGGAAGAAGGAAGAGTACCGAGATTTATGGGGCGGCCATGGCCGATACCAACCCCACAACCAATGCCAAAGCCAGTAAATACTTGACCCACTTTCAAAGCAAACGGATTCTCCATTTTAATCATCCCTCCTTCTCCAAAAGGGTTTCTTCTACTCGGATCGTTCACCTCCATAGTTCCAGTTCCAGCTGTCGACAACCCTTCTTCCATGCCTTTTTCCTTTCCTACTTGTTAGCTTTTCGCTCTCTTCAAGCTAAGAATTTTTCGGGAGTTTTGATTTAGAAGCCTAGAACCTGGGTGGATTCGCCGCCGGTTGAGTACAAAGTATCGAATTGAATTATCATTCATCAATATTTACATCTGATTTCTAAGTCTACACGCTGATTTCAGGGTCAGATCTACTGATTTGAAGAATGAAGCCCGACCGCTTAATAAGTCTTAACCCAGAATGCCAGAAACTATAAAGTCCACGGAGTTCTGTACCCAGATTCACAGGGACCGGACTTTTTCTTTGGATCAATGGTGGCCCGGATTTTTCCTTTGAAACTGTGAAGCGTAAACTTTAGATCCCTTTATTGTTCTAAATGACCATTTTGGTCATTTGTGTGTTGCATTTGTACACATTCATGGTTTATCTATAAAGTTTTTTAACGATTGTCACCTACATGTGTTTGGATTTTGGTATGTACCGAATTAAATATTTCGTAAATTTATCATTCAATGTTTGAATAAATGATAATTAACATATAAACATCACCCCATTAATTTATTTCGACTACTATTTATGTAACATTTTAATTTTCAAACTAATCTGATCAGCCATTCAAATTACTATACCAACACGTTGAATCTAAGCAAAATTAGTTATTAAATCCAAAGCTAGCTACTCCTATTTCCATTTTTCAAACTATACTCTTCAAATAAATTCTAACCATCATACTCCAGCCAAGTTAAGCCATTGTAATTTTCCCTGTTACGCTTTTAAAATGGTTCATTGAATGTTTATTAATTGAAACGATGGATATATAAATAATCGCAATAAATGTAATTAGTAATTTTTTTGTTATAAGTAGCTTTAGAAGAAGAGGAACAAAATAGTGAAAAATAAATAAAATTAGAGATCAGCCACAAGCATGAGATCAATCTCCATATAGCTCGAAAAATAAGAAAGAGTTCGGCGAATCACGGACAGCTTTGTTGGCGGTACAGCTGACCACCTGGACTCGAAGACGAGGATAAGCCATCCGAAACAGAGACACCGAAGGGCGCCGGCGGGAGAGGCGGAGGAGACCGTGAGAAGGCGGTTTCCAAATCGACGAAAGCAGGGCTCCAGTTTTCCTTCGGCCGCAGTTTGCGCTTCCTCAAGAGAGGCCGCTACTCCCAGCGATACGGCGCCGGTGACCCGATCTACCTCGCCGCCGTTCTCGAGTATCTCGCCGCTGAGTAACCGAACCCAGAATCCGAAAAGTATTAAGAAACCAAAACTCACCGGGATTATCCGCCGCCACAACCTCACTCACCCACAGCCCCCAAACAATTTCTCCGCCAAGTACGTTCCGTTCAACGCCGGACCCAACTCCGCCGAGTTTTACTCCCTCGATGAGATCGTCTACCGATCACAATCCGACGGCCTACTCGACGTCCTGCACGACATGGAGGCGCTGAAGGCTTTTCCAGGATCTTACTGGAAGCCTCTGTTCGATTCCCGCGTGGGGAAGTTGACTTGGTCGTAGTACTCAACTTCAATCAATCACAAAAGTCCTCTGCAGCGGTTACTTCTGCTCCGGCGACTCCCCTTCCTCCGGCGCTATTACCTCCGTCTCTCTTCCCTGCCGATCTTTCTCGAGGGAACTTCAAATCGAGCCAGCTGTCGTGAAATCCCGTGAAATCCCACTTGTAGTTTAATAAAAATTCATAATACAAATTCCACTTTGATTGTGATTGGTGTTGTCACATGCTGCACTATGAAGCTTCAATATGCTTAGCTGCTTGCCTCTGAGTTCTAGGAATGGGAGGTTGAAGGAGAAGAAGAAGGAGGGGGCAATAATGATGTAATTGAACTTATAATGTTAAATACCATCAAATGTTACATATCATCCATAAATTTTTATCTCATTTTACTAAATATTAATTTAAAATATTTTGAATATTATAATATTTGAAATATCATATACCAAACAAACTTTAATAATTTTTATAAAATAAAGAAATGCATGTATTTTTTATTGGAGTTATTTGCTACCAATTGCTATTTTCAAACATAAGTTTATATAATGAAGGGGTTGTTTGATTTTTACATTTGAGAGGAATTTAGATGTAATTTGGTGTCTAAAATCACTCACTTGTAGAAAAAAGATTTATTTAAAAATCTTCATATCGTTCTAAAAGAGATTGCCACAATTTTGAAATTTTATTCAGAATTTAATGTCGACAATCGGGTCATCATGAGAAACCAAATGGAAACCAAGGAGAACATAATACCTTCAAAGGGCATGGCATCGGCCAAATAAACACCTTCCTTATATACGTGAAATGGGTTAATTATCTAGTCCCGCTGCAAGAGTGTGTAGAAGTAGAACTGGAACATGTGACTAGCATGGAACAGCTTCTCCGTTTACAGCAAAATGGACACGATGTCGTCGAGTCTATATTCAAGGCAATCGTCTCATGTCAAAAGTTCAAACTGTCATATTTCAGACGAAAACCCTCAATAGCCCCTCAGAGTTCCGAGCGAGTGATGTATAACTTCTCAGATTTTTTAATCTATTCGAAATCTTAAAATTAGACAACCTAAGATTCATTTCAATGTTTAATAATTTGAAGACCAACAATTGTGCAAGTGTAAGGTGGATGAAGTGCGAGGCAGCCTCACTACAAATTTATCTAGAAGATGACCCCATTTATTAATTGTTATTATTCATAAACTAATATTCATCTTACCAATTCCACCAACCAACCAACCAACCACCCGTCTTCCAACTAATTCCATTCACATTTATAGCTAGTTTTATTATATTTCTAGTCAAAATAACAATTACCTCCATATCCACAAGCTATATATTAATGGAAGTTGCTAGGTCAAGATTAATTGTATGAATAGCCATACATGCATATATACCTGAAAACACAATGAAACCCCAACCGAATCTCGAACCAGATCGAAATATATATGGGTACCCATATAAATTTTAAATGATGACAATCTATATATGCAGACCATAGTGAAAATTGCTAAAGTCTAAATAGTTTCGTATAACAACCCTCTCTGAACAAAAGGCCTCTAACCACCTTTTTGTGCTCACTTATAATTTTATATGTTATTTCGATGTAGTTCTATGTTCACAAGTTGGATGATAATTATAAAATAATAATAAATTATAATTTTAAAAAGTGATATAAATTAAAAATTATTAAAATATAAATTAATTACCAAAACCTACATACATCCTTGATCAAAGATCCCCATGCATGTTGGATCTAATAATACCAACATAAATTTACTACTCAACATTATTCATTCATAATAACAGAACACAACACTAGTGTTGGCTTGGTCTAACATATTTGTCGCTTCTCGCCACCTGGAACGGCAACGAGAACAACACTGCCGCCGTCAATCGGGTGGGTAAACGCCATCAACAACCCGTCATCGTCATTCGGCCAACCGACCCAACGAGCCAACCCAATCGGTTTCTTCCCTTCATAGAAGCAAACCTCCCCCATCCTTAATTCCTCCCACCTCCCGACGCAATCATCACCCCACGCGCCTACCGTCGCTTCATCCGACTTCCTCCACGTCTTCACTTCCAAGACACCCACCGCCGGAGTTTCTTCCTTCCCGACGACTACTTCAACCACCCGGAACTTATCCGGAATTATCCCCCCCTTCACTTTCCTCTGCGCCTCGTTGAGCGATGCGATTAGTCCGGCGTCGTTTTGTGTGGATTTGAGCAGGAAGGTCAGGGCCTGGCCTCTGCTTGGAGTTGAGCTGAACACTTCGGGTGGGAATGAGCCGTTGGGTTTCAGATTCGGAAGGTAGAAAATTGGAAGCTGTTTCACCCTTCTGACGCCGTCGCTGCCGGGGCCGGCGGTGAATTTGGGAACGACGTCCTGTTGAATTTGGGCCCATCTCTGGAGGAAATTGTCGGTTATGAGAAGGTCAGCTACTAAAAGGCTGCAGCTGATTCCTACTGAATACCCACCACACTTGAAATTTGTTACCTGTATTCATTAACCTCACCAAATTAAACTCAACAACATCAATATCATTCTCTATTTGTGATTTGAATCAGAAATTAATAATGTAGCTGATCAACAGATGCAAAGTACAAACCGAATTGATCCTACTGCTCAACCTGAACAAAGTACAAACCAACCAAAAATAAGTGTTTGATAACTTGTCCAAACCAACCCAAAACAATTAAATGTTGTATATCTTGAATTACCCTTAATTAATTGACCCTCAACCTACCCTAATTAATAATCCGTTACCAACTTATATGACCAAATTTCTGGTTTAATTACCTGGACGTAGAACAGGGGAGAAAACTGGGTAGTAATCTCATCAATCTCCTTCCAGAAAACCAAATCAGCTTCCGCTTCAGCTCTAACCTTGTCATCCATCTCCATAAACTCCGACAAACTCACCGGCATCGTAGCCTCCAGCAGCCGAGCTCCACTATCGTTCGACACAACTTCTAGCTTCTCACAATCCCCTGTTTTATCAACTTCACATCTTCTCACCCTTCCGCTAATCAGAGGCTGCTCCGACATCGCTCGTGCAAGGGACGTCTTCATCCATCCGGCGGCCACCCAACCGGAATCCTGATCCCCGGCCGGTCCCGAGCTGCAGGCATAATACAGCACTACGTTCAGGCATGCCTTCAGAATCCCAGAGCCACCCACTGATGGGCCGCCTTCACCGCCGCCGTATGACACGTGTCGGATCCTCCTGGGTTCTGTCACCGCCATTGGCATCACGGTTAGGATTCCTTCGAGGTGTGGCTTCGGCGGCACGGGGATGGCGTTGCTTTCCATATCTTTTCAGGGGACTCTGTTTTTTTATTTGTTTTTTGTCGTTGGTTTGTCTTATCCTTGTTGTGTTGGTAGTTATAAAAACTAAGGTGTGTTGCTTGGATTTATATATAAAGAGATTTAAGTTAACCTTAAATTTTAGACAACCTGGCTATTACATATTAAGCCGGACCACTAATTCATAATCTAACCACATGTCTCCGTTATAAAAAAAAAATATCAACCACATTTACCAACCAACCAACCGGTTTAAACTTGGTCACGAACCTCATCCCAACATCGTCTTCTCTTGTGATATATGTGTTCTCTTAGTACAACTAAAACAGGGTAATTATGAAGTTTGGATAATTACCTATTGGCATTTAATATATATATATATATATATATAATAGTGAAACATGACGTGGGTGGGGGAGAATTAATATAGCCTACCTAATAGTTCGGCGATCCTTGCTGGACTGGGTCTGTGGTAAAATAGTGTCGAGGGTTTGGTCTGTCTGTGAGCCAAATCTGCATTAGTTTGGGCCCAAAACTACCGTACAGGTAGAGATATTTATATGGGCCCAGTCCCATTAATGTGCACCAGACAAACAGCCAATTGTTTTTTCCCCTTCACCACATAAAATCCGATAATATATTGGTATGCAAATAGAATTTCAGTGCAGTTTCTTTTACAAAAATTATAACCACTAGCATCTTATATATATAATTTATATTTTTTAAAAATTTAATTATAAATTTCAATCTTAATAAATAAATAAAAACATAAGTGTTTATAATTCATCATCTAATTTAATATTAGAATATATACAATAATGTATTTTAATTTACTTAGTTTTAGTATGTAATATAATATTTATAAAATATGATAAATATTATATATAAATTTTGATATTTTATTTCTTACGTTTAATATTGCTAACATGATGTATCTTTATTGTTTATAAATAAATTTCCAATTTTAAAATATTGTTTCCAAACAGATTTCCAAATCATAACTTATATGATATCATTTTTCGAAATAGGGTTTATATAATATAAAATTTAATGTCAAAATTTTTGTTGGTCGACATCAAATGACAGATTTTACCAATTAACAAAGTCTAAATCCTTATTACATTTTTTTTCTTTCGATGAACAATTGTATGGCATGATGATAATTAACAAATTGTAATTCCTAGGGAAAAAAATTAACAAATTGTAATTTCATTTGACCATTTGTAACAAATTGTACATTCATACCAAAAATACATTAGTTCAACCACGTAGAGAATCATTGGACATTTGAACCTCTTGCTGCTGGCATGCATTTGCGGTTTGATTCAGGTTTAGATCATTCTCATAAACCGGTTAATCCGAACACACGTGGCCAGCTAAACCAGCCGACGACACGTCACGGAAACTCCAGGACAGAATGAAACGAAGAAAAAAATGGGTGCAATTTTGAAATTAATAATCCAAAAATTCACCTCTTTTTGTCGTTTCTCTTTTCTATCTCCTTCCCCGATTCCAACTTCAGTTTTCTGTTTCCACCCAAATTCTCTCCCTCTCTCTCCCTCCCTCCCTCCCTCCCTCCCAGACCTTGAGACTCCCTCTCGTCTTCAACAACAACAGAAAACATCGCCGCTGTCCGCTTCACATCTACTCCGGCGTAGCTCGATCTACGACGGTTTTAGGTTTCTCTTCCTTCTCCGCGCGTTCGTCAGCTCGCCATCATGAACTCTGAGTAGTAAGTTCCGATTCGGGGAATCCCAATTCTCTATCCTCGCTCACCTTCTATTAATTTCTTGTACATGCCGAATTCAGGATCTGGATGTTTGGTTTGTAATTTCCTTCTCTTTTGCGATTTCTTAGATCTAGTCGGCTCAGCGTTTTGATCCGTTACGGTTTTATCATTTAGGTTAATTCTGTTGGATTGTTTGTTGAATCGATCGCCTGTTCGTGACCTAGATATTGATATGTTTGCTGTTGTTTATTTTTTCCTGCAGCGATTACTTGTTCAAGCTTTTGCTTATCGGAGATTCCGGAGTCGGCAAGTCATGTCTACTTTTGCGATTCGCTGTGAGTTTTTTTATGTCTCTGCTCATAATAGCTATTTCTGAGTTGTCGATGCCTCCTCCGATTCCTTGTGTCTTCATCGTCGGTTGAAAACTTGAAATTCTCGCTCACGTGTTTTCTGATTAGTGATTACCTGTACGGAGTCCCCTACGTCTCTATTTTAGCAGTCAGTACATTTTTGCACTGAATTTCTGATTCATCCTCATGGTGCTGTGTTGATCAGGATGATTCCTACTTGGACAGTTACATCAGTACCATCGGAGTGGACTTCGTAAGGCTCTAATTTTGCTGGTTTATTTTCAGCTTTCTGTTTGGTCTGTTCCTTTTCGGGTATTGATTAGTCATTTGTGTTGGTACTTGTAGAAAATTCGCACCGTGGAGCAGGATGGCAAAACCATTAAGCTCCAAATCGTAAGTTCTCTTTTGCTGTAGCTTCACTTAACCATATCCTAAAGGTGTTTTTCTTAGAAGACTGGTTCTTTGGAAGGGTTATCTGTTTCAATTTGAATAAGAGGCTGGGTTCCTGTTGATGCCTTAATTCATCTGTGATGACTATGGTTAATACTTCCCTGGCTTCATGAAATATCTAATATTTTGTGGTAGTACTGTAGAAGACGCAGATACTTCTTAGATGTATGTATCCTGGTTTAGTTACTTATTGCTGCTTTTGACCTGCAGTGGGACACGGCAGGGCAAGAACGATTCAGGACAATCACTAGTAGTTACTACCGTGGTGCTCATGGGATTATTGTAAGATTTTCCTTGTTTTCGTTCATTTTTCTTCCGTTTGCTATATTTTGAGGATGAGTTAATTTTGGTACTATTTTCATGCCAGGTCGTCTATGATGTCACGGACCAAGAGAGTTTCAACAATGTCAAACAGTGGTTGAGTGAAATTGACCGCTACGCAAGTGAGAACGTGAACAAGCTTCTAGTTGGGAACAAGAGTGACCTCACTGCCGACAAAGTTGTTTCATATGAAACTGCTAAGGTAAATACCCCCCTGCACTTACTTCGTTTAGGAACCAGGATTTCTTTTTGTTTACTGTGTTGTTGAAGCAACTCTCTTTCGGCCTCTTCAGGCATTTGCCGATGAAATTGGGATTCCCTTCATGGAGACGAGTGCCAAGAACGCTTCCAATGTCGAAGATGCTTTTATGGCAATGTCAGCTGCAATCAAGACCAGGTACTTGCAACATTCCATCACAAGATTTCTTATGGAACTTATGGATCTTAACTTGTGATGTACTAAAATGCTCCTACTTCTTCACAGGATGGCTAGCCAACCTGCATCAGGCAGTGCCAGGCCTCCAACGGTGCAAATCCGCGGAGAACCAGTGAACCAGAAGTCAGGTTGCTGCTCTTCTTGAAACGTAGTGTTGGTTGTGAAGCTTAATTGTGTGTCCTTTATTATGAATGACATGTAAAACTAGTTCTCACTGTTGTTACTGCTTTTGATGTGAAAAAGGATTATTTCTATCTCTTGGGTCAGTTTCAGTAATGTGTTGAAAATTCGATTGTTTTGAATGTAATTTGGTTTCAGGAGAACATTTGTACAAATTAGTACTGTTTGTTGAAGAACCACGTCACCTTTACGGTTTATCATGACAACGACCCTTTCCATAATAAGTTAATCAGAGCCAGAAGAAGGCATTATATCCTTTGCTGTAAAAAAGGGCTGAAAGGTGATGCTCATCTCCATTAGACTACTTGCAACTTTGAATCAATCTATAAAATAACGTGATATCTTTAGAAAGCGATTTTTCTTCATCTATTCCCTCATTGCGTAATCTATCTTCAATAAAGCAATGTAAAAAGCTTGTCGTGATTATGAAGGAACCCAGAAACTTACTTGTTCAAGCATCTTTTTGAATAAAAGAAAAGAAAGCTGTGTGGTAAGCGGGTTGCCAACCTGAGATTGGTCTGAAGTTACTTTGTAATATATTGTTGTTTCCTCGATAAAAAATGCAGAGGTGATGCTGCCAAGCCCAACTCAAGATGCCCTTTCAAGGACAGTGATAGTAATGTCGCCACAACAGAGATTTAACTAAGACAAAACAGGAAATGGAATTACAACATAAGCCTTAAATGCAATTTCAAAACTGATAACACCACCCAAGTTCCAAGACAAAAATGCCTCAGACTACACTACCTTACCTACCTACCAAAGACAGAAGGGTGAAAAGAGATAAACAAGTTAAAAAGAAGTATCATGCTTATCAAAGTTCCAAAGGAATCACAGATAGATAAACCCATGAAAAGGTATTCATCTAAAATTTACACCCCAAATTAAACTTTAAAAAGAGTTAAAATATCCTTCTTTTTCTCTGGTACAGAAAGAAAAAACTGACGATTCCTGATGACAACCCTTCAACTTCAGAGTGGAGAGAAACCCAGGGCACCACAACTAGCAAACAGAGCAGCAAAACCTCACTTGCCACCCAACGAGGGGAACTGCCCCGGGTCTTCGATCGATGGAGCCGACACATCACGGTTGTAGCCTCCCCCGCCAAATCCTCCTGCTCCTCTCCCGCCACCACGTCCACCACGGCCTCCCCTACCACGACCTCCTCTGTAGGACTCCCCTTCGGCAGGCTTCAGGAACTCATTTATGCTCACAGCCTGTGAGTGTCAAGGAAAATGAGGGTGTGATTCAAGCTTTAGACTTTATGGGATATGGAGAAAGAATAGGAGTTTTGGTTGAGGAAACATTACCTTCCTGGCCTTCTCTTCTTTGTCCGCAGCTTCCTTCTTCTTGTCCTTGTCCGAACCCTAGGAGCACAAATAAATCAATAATTTACCCTTGTTTATTTTCACCTTCTTTTTATAACTTTTTGTACATGGGGCATAGTCTAGTCGTTTACCAGTTTGGCAAAGATTTCATCATTTTCCTTCTTACTGGATATCTGTTGCATGGATGCAAATTCTTTGGCATCAACCTTCCTTTGCTCAGTAGTCTTCAAAACAACAGAAGTCTTCCCTTGCTCAGCGCGAAACTTCTCCCACTCCACCAGAGTCATCTCCTGCTTCAAGGTAAAACCAGGCAAGGGAATCCACAATTAGCAAGAGCAAATATACGGATGCGATGCAAGATAATGCAAACTACAAAAATTCATGGGAAACCACAATCTCAAGAAACAAAACAAAATAAATAAAAGGGAAGGGAACCCAGCTTCTTAAAACAACGATGAAATTTCACAATTCTAAGCTTCATAGCAAAACTCAGAATAATTTCCAGATGAGAATAGGATGGAAATATTAAAGATGAAAGACAAAGATAAAAATAACCTTTTCCTCCTCTTTCTCCTCATCCTTGGCAATGTCCTTGTTGGCATCATCAGCATCTTCCTCCTTCGGTTTCTTTTCAAAGGTGGCATTTGCTTCATTCTCAGCATTAGGTTCCACAGTGTCTCTGGTTCAACAAAACCAAAACAAGCAGCACGATCAAAAAATTAATCATTCCTACAAAACTGTTCATAACAAAAGAACAATTACTCACGGGGCAACTTCAGTAGGGCTCCCCCAGTTACCAGAGCCAGATCCATCACGCTTAATGTCATTTCTTATGCATACAAAATGAGGTATTAGTCACACAACCAAACTACATTAAAACCTGCACAGGTAATAATTAAACTTATTACTTCCAAGGAAATACTAACCCGCGTCCACTACCGCTGTGTCGATCATACACCCTCTTATGACGCTCACCACCTTCTCCAGTTTCCTCACCACGGCGACCTCCACGGTAGTTACCGTCACGAGGCCCACCATAGTTGCTACGCCTCTCAGACGGCCTCCGAGATTCACCACCCTCTTCAGATTGCTTGTACACATAGCCATTGCTATTACCAAACCCAGCCTCATTGTTATTGGAACCTCCAAAACGACCACTTCCTCCTCGGCCTCGGCCATAGCTTCGTCCTTCGCCGCCGCCACCACGGCCTCCTCGGCGTCCACCTTCACGTCCAGGACCTTCATATCTGTAATCTCTCCCTACTCGGGAAACACTAAATAATCAGCAACCCAACAAAGCATACATAATAAACTACAGGAATGTTGCTTAATTTATACAGATAAAGGTAGCAAATTACCATCTGAAGTCTGAACACATATGAACTACAGTCTATAGCTTCATTAATTTTTACGGATTAAGTAAACAAATTCTTATCCAATTAATAAGTTAAACAATCATCAATCTTGTATTGTAACCTAGGTACCCTTTGTTACAATATATTCAAAAAATCTGAAAGATATAACAAAGGAATCCAACCAGTCCAGCAGCTAACAATGATAATAATTTGATAACAGAGTAAAAACAAGTACGATAACAAAACAAAATAGAACATCAAAGAAACTACTGATGCTAATATGGATCAGGAAGCTCACCAGCTGGCTTCTTTTCCATATCGGCCTTCTGCTGGGCCAGCTTGTTGAGAGGAGGAGGAACGGCAGCGGCAGCCTTTGGCTTTTCCTTTTCCTTCTCAATCTTCAGCTGAGCGGCGGCGAGGAGGGCAGCGGTGTCCTCGTTGTCGACACCGTCG
Organism: Linum usitatissimum; assembly: GCA_030674075.2. Classification (NCBI taxonomy): domain Eukaryota; kingdom Viridiplantae; phylum Streptophyta; class Magnoliopsida; order Malpighiales; family Linaceae; genus Linum; species Linum usitatissimum. The sequence continues at coordinate 4,459,723 of JAUJYP020001281.1, read as the reverse complement.
AGGAGATCAAAAGGGTTCATGGTCGTCATCTTCTCGGAAGAAACCCCAATCGAATTAGAAACCTCTCTTTTCTCTCAAAAGCTACAAAGGAGAATCGATACTATTGATTAGTGGAAGCCATGGCAGGGGGTGAAGGAAACCGATCTGAGTTAGTTACAGAGAGCGTTTGGGAGGAGAGAAACTGTGGAGAAATGAAATGGGAAAGAAACGAGAGAGAAAAAAAGAATGGAGAGTTGGAGAGAGTGTTGTGTGTGGAGATGAGTGTTGAAGGAAAACCCTACCCAGTGCGGCTGAGAAATAACGCAAGAGAAGCTTTGGATTTTGCTGCCCATCCTAATCTTAAAAACCCTAGTGACCAGTGGCCGGGATAATGTTACGCTACGGCTGGGTACAAGTTTGTAATTTGTGGGACTGCTGAGAAATAAACAAATTTTTGTCATTTCATTTGATGGTCAAAAAATACAACCGATGATAATATAAAATTACTTTTCCTACTAAAAAAATATAAAAATTACTTGAACTCTCCTTCGATAATTTAAAATATCATTATTTTTTAAAGTCTCAAAAAATATAATATAAAATTACCTTTTTATCAAAAATATGTAAAAATTATTTAAACTTTCCTTCGACAATTTAAATTATCATTATTTTTGTTAGTCTCAAAAAATACAATCGATGATAAAATAAAATTATTTTTTCTACCAAAAAATATAAAAATTACTTGAACTCGACAATTTAAAATATCATTATTTTTTATAGTCTCACTTTTTGAATTAATGTTTAAGTGTTTGTGTTTTTATTATTTTTATTTTTCGCAAAGAACTATCACTATAAAACAATCATTAATTGATCACGATTTTAAAAATTGGTAGTTATGGTTTAAACTGTGACTATTGGATGTTGGTCATGAAACAAAATCCATAACTATATTGATCGATGCTATTTGAATGTGTTGAAAATGTTGAGTTTGTGGTGGACCCCAAAAGAGAGCTTATTTCAATTTAACGCTACTACTCTTGGCAACCTAATAGTCTCATCCCTTTCCTTTCTGTCGACAATAACAATCGATGTTGTAGCTGCTCCCTAATCGTTTCATCCATACATGTAGTTCATATTCCTTTTCCGGTTAGTAACCATCAATCCAACCCTATTTCACTGATTACTGCTATTTGGAAAGGTCATTTTCTCCTTCATTGTACAAACTGTTTGTTGTGTTTGATACATAGTCCGTCGGCAGACATTTTACGAATTTATCAACGTTGAGACTTCAAGGAGAACCACTCAGGTTCGCTCCTCTTATTTCCCTTGAATGGAGCTCGCAATTTTAGATAATTAGGAAAATTTAGTATGGAGCAACTTTATGAATTTGTTGATTTATTCCCCCTCTTTGTTACATCTAGATAAGTTTTTAACAATTCATTTTATTACCTATTTAACTGATGCTTTTCATTTTTTCTGTTTCGAAAGTGTTGCAGCAGTGAATTTGTTTATTTTGAAAGAGATAATGGAGCAATCCTTTGATATGTGTGTAATCTTGCAGTCAGAGTGATCCTAAAGTTACAGATAATGAAATAATCTCCGTCAAATTAGTGATCTAAATTCAAAGGAACAAATTGATGGAAGAAAGAGACGGGCACTGAGGTTCTTCACCTGTACACGATGGTCTAGAGGATACAAGGAAAGAACAGAGTAGGAAAGAAAAGGACTGAAACTGTTTACGTGAGCTGGAATGGGAAAGAATGTAAGGGTAGTACCGTCAATGGCCAACCAACCATTAGTTATTATTAAAAGGAAAATCCAATAATCACTTTTGGAAATTTTCCACCCAACCAAACAATGAATTAGTATTTCCTCAATTCAAATTCATCCCACAATTCCTCAATCTACAAACACCATTATGTGACTTGTACGACTCTAAATTTTACGAATTTTATCTCGTTATTTTTTCTTACTTATATAATCCTTACAACATTGTAAATTCTTCTACTTATCTATAAGCTTAACAATACTGTTACCTTCAAAAAAAAAACAATAAGTTAGGAGAAGAGGATAAGAAGCCTGAATCAATGATGGTATTTGGTTGAGAGGGCTGGATCGAGAAGTCCAGTGAGTGTGGAGGAAGGGGAAGTTGAGTGGGCTGTGGGTTAGGTAAGATAGTTTGTGGGCTCAGGAGGTAAGTTTGATGGGCCCAGGCCTAGGGGTGTTTTCGGTTGGTGGAGGAAGATTAATGGTGGGTGAATAAGTGGGCCGTTTGATTTGTGGAGGAGTAGCCCAAGTGTACTATCTAAGTGTTTATTATCGTATCCAAAGATGGTGCAGATTTTAGTTCATACTTATGCTTGATATAGGGTTTGAGTCAAGGAAAACATAAGCATCCGTATATTTGAAGGTCGTTGTAGGCGGGATCACTTTGAGATAGCCGGTGATACGATGTGTTAAATTGAATCGACGATGAAGGAAGACGATTGGTGGCGTAGGCGGCAGCCTTGAAAGCATATGTCCAGCATTACAAGAGTAGTTTGACGTTACGAAGAATAGTGCGTTCGATTTCAACAATATGACAATATTTGCGTTCGACCCAACTATTTTGTTCGGGTGTATAATATGATAGCGAGAGATTTGTTGAGTGGTGCCTTAGTCAACCAAGTAGGGTGATAATTTTGTATACTCCTCCACCACCCAAATGCACAGAAAGATTTAATGGCTGCCCAAGTAGGTTGATTTTTTATATTAGAATATTAAATATTCAAATGATATACAGCGGATTATATTTATAAATATATAATTATATTTTTCTGGTTTTTCTGGTTTTCACTTGATTTTATTATAGTTCTTCACTGTTTGCAAAATTCTTGTATATACACCGAGCTGATTTGTTGATTTTTTGCTTTTGTGTGATTGAGAATTGTGATCACTTAGCTTGCATCTATCTCATCGGGGTTACATGTTCAGAAGACGAATAATATGGACAGGGGACGGAGAACAGTCCGTCATCGTCGTTGCCGGATAACCGCGTGAATTATCTCCTTCAATCAAGAAACCGGGGAGGACGTATCATGGCCCGAAGGCCGCCGATTTGGATTTGATTCGATAGTAAGAATGTGAAGAAGACAAAACATATTATATTTGGATTTAAGAGATTTAATTAATTACCCAAAAAAATTGACAGACCGTTGGTCACATCCTTATTTAATGACTATGAATAAAACTAGCATAAATTTATGTGTTCAAAATGATTATTTGCACAATTAAATTGAAATAATTAATAACAATATGACATGTGTGATAGATACTCAGTACTCACATATATCAGAATTTGTTTCACCTACATTTTATTTATAAAGCTTATATTTTTCATCTATTACTTCTATTTTCAATTGTTATATTTAATATACTACTGAAAAAAAGAGATATCAAGACAAGAAATAATAAAATAATGACCAAACCATCTATAGATTTTTTGTATATAATATTCAAAATCGACCAACTTTATATGTTATTTTTTTTAATCTTAAAACATGACATATGTCCAAGCAATATCCTTTTTTTCGGTACAAAAAAGAAATACCAAGGCAAAAAATAGCACAATAATTACCAAAATAAGAAACAATAAAAAAAAATGTAAAAAATACTCTCCACAAGAATCGGACATACGCCCTAACATGCAAGTAAACACTGGTTAATTTGAAAATACATCTGCAGAAAACCAGCAGCTAGCTAGCTGCATCAGAAGTCTAACAAATACAGCTAGCATGTACCGTACTTGAAAGGGACACAATTAGCCGACATTGTTAATCTTAAACTAATCGATCATACATAAGAAACGACTTAAGTACTTAACAGTCTTAATTACTTACACAAGTAACACATTATAAAGTACATAATATATAATACAGTCTTTAATTTTATATATATATATATATAAATTTGAATATTTTGTGGTTCTGAAGTCTAAAGTTTAGAGCGCCGCAAATATTAATCCCAGCAGTGCGGTGGTTAACCAATAGCTAGCAGTGCGTTTGGAATTGCATATTTTATGTTGGCTTATATCAAATTAAAGACCATTATATAATGTCGTGGAATTCCAACAAATGCATGGTCGTCAAGGGGTAATCTAGCATTCACATTTCAAACAACGACATCTCCGTCCGTACCATGCGTGATTTGGGAGATATTTTTGAAAGATGTCGTGGGCGATTTTGTATGTGTTGATTGACGATGATTTGTTCGAACAAAATTCGTACCAACGTGTATATATATATATTAATTCTTTTGTGATTTGAAATTGGATACCACATAATATTTAGTAAATTTTACTACCTTTTTCATTGATTTCCGTCAAGTATGTTAAATTATTGAATTGCTATTCGACGTCATACAATTTTAAATAAATCGCCCTAGAACACATGCAATTATACAAATACCCTTACTTATAAACGGAAATTCTAATTTAATAAACTTATTGATTAACTAAATCTCCTCTTTATAACCATTTTTTACAACGGCTACTGCACCATCAACAGCGATGACTGTACCTTAATCGACAACAACCACTGCACGCAGCATAGTTCTTTCAAATCCTATATATAATTTTATGGTAATGACAATATTCAAACATAAAACCCCACTTGAAATAAGTCCATATTTTGAGCTAGGTCGAAACTCGTATTAGAACAAGTAAAAATCGGTTAGACTTGCTACATGTTATTATGAGAACAAAAAACTAACAAATTCAAAGGTTTGAAAATAATCACACGAGTAAAATTATACATGTCTACTTCCGAGAAGAATGACTGATACATGAAAACACATTACATGTCTCAATGCATATTTTCTTATCAAACCAATGTCATTTTTGTCGGTTACAATTGATTGTGTTGGAAAAATCATTGTTTTCGTAATAAGCTACATCAAGAACAAAGTACACAACTACACAAGTAAAATATTGGAAATAGAATGATTAGATAAAAAGTGTGTATCGAGAAAGATGTCATCCCTAATTTAATTTCAAAAAATAATGTGTGTTGTACAATAATATGTTTGAACGTGTGAAAACTTATTGTGGACTATTATGGTTAATTGCTTGATTTGGTCCTTTATATATCAGCTATGTATAAAACCGTGCCCCACGCATCAAAAAGTAACATATCCGCCATTGGTTTTGATTGATGAACGATCTACGGTGAAAAAAAAAGAAATGAAGAGGCTTTGTAGTTTTGTACAGTAGCTAGCCGCCGTAGAAATCTCTAGCTTGGATTTTGAAGAGTTTGATCCAGCTTTTTTACGTTAACTGTACACAGAATATTGAGTTTCCAAATTGTTGCTCATTTTGTTCACCCCATCGATTAGCATTCAAGATATCGATGATTTTCCGTCGAGATTGGCCAGCTGCAACCAGTGGACCACCCCAAAACGCCTAGAATAACATTTATACTTGAGCAAGAATTGATCTGGATAGAAGGAAAGGATACTATTCTTAGAACGAAATTATCCAGCTTCATGCGAAGAGAAGAAAAGAAAAGAAATATTAGGCAAACATAGAACCGGACGCCAATATAGTGACTCAAAGACGAGGATGATTAAACAACACTAATCTTACAAAATGAATCTATAAAGTTGTAAAGGGAGAGGTGTATTTAAAAAAAAGTTGAAAACTTTGATGATTTTAATGATGGAATGAGTTCGGCAATATTTGCCGGGAAAAAAGAAGATAAAGGAAGAAATATTAAAATAAGAAAAAAGAGAAAGGTTAATATTGACATATTTAACTAACCACAAAATATCGGTGATTGATTTGAAGGTTTTTCATTTTTAAGGGTTAAGCCAATATTTTGTAATAAAATTATAAAACCAACCAATAATATACTGCCGCATGGCGTTTGCACCCGATGTATGTTTCCACTAGAATGTCCGCCTTAATTTTATTTCAGACCCCACTTGATCAAAATTATAGCTATGCCACTGCATTCATGCATGTACAAGAAAAATCAGTAATCAACCCAACCGTACTAATCAATCCAACCCATATTTAACCGTTAATAATCATGTATAATTAAATTTGGATGATAATTTGACAAGCCATACATTTTATGGTTGGTTACGGGTTTTAATAATTAAAACCAATCCAACTTAACCCATATATATCACTAAAATTATATACGATTAATGAGTACATATAAATATTATGCTCACTTGGCCACACAGCTAAAATCTCAATGTCACCTACATGAAAATTAAATTGAATTTCAATATGAGAAAAGAACGACAAGCCAACATTTTCTAAAGACTTAAAATTAATTAAGCCCAACATTTTGTATAGCTGCTGTATGGTGTCGAATTTTTGTAGCTTGGTGTATGGTGTCAAAATTGTGTAGTTTGGATCGTGACAATTTTGTGCAGCTAGCTGGGTTATGCATCTTGAGAGTGGATGGAGCTTCGCATTTTATTAGGAGTAGAAAGAATTTTGTAAATGTATTTATATGCTTATGAGATTGTAAATGTATTTTTAACAAACTACTCTAATATTTAGAATTATTGATTATAAATTATTATGAGTTGTTGCTATTGAAAAAATATAAATATATGTATATTAACCAACCCAACCCGTAACCAAACCTACCCAATACTACAATCAAATCGTGGGTTTCGTATTTGACGATTGTGTATGGTTATGTTGTTATATAACCGAGAGCTATAGTTAGATTGCTGAAAAAATGTGATAATCGACCCACTCGACCCACATATAGGGCTAAGTCTGCGTTGATATGTCACTCCCAGATCGGCTGGGTAGCGAATTAACCTGGTTCTAATTAATGGTTTTGGTTTGGAAGTGTGTACGTATTACTACTACTGCATGGCGTCTGAAAGTTTGACATTAACCGTGTCCAAGATTCAAAATTTGGCAACCCGAAAGAATCCATTATTCTATATGCAAAGGGTTATTTTTCCAAGTAATGTTTTCATTAGTCTAGGTCGAAGAAGAAGGACTAGGCAAACAGCCGGTAGCTGAGCCAAACCCTCCTTGCTGCCTTTCAAATTTCAACGTCAAGGCTTGCGCCTTTCTCGTATACAATTGTTTTACATTCGACTTTTGCTCATTCAACAACTTCACTAAACTCCTCTTCGCATTTGACCTAAACGGACAGTTTGACGCCAAGAACCCATCCACAAGGTGTAGGTAAGCCTCCAGGTCATGGCAGCACGCCACGTCTGCATTCGGCTTCAAGTATGGGGACATCCTCGTGTCTACCCTTAACTCGGTCCCCACGTGTGAGTACGCCAATGGGTGATTCTCGTCCTCCACCATCGGCAACCCTGGAACTTTAGTGATCAAGTCTTGGTTATTTACTACCCGCAAAACTTTTACTTTCTTGTTGTTCAACCGTCTCCCGAATGCTCGATTCCCTACACGCGGCCCGCCGAACGAAAAAACTGCGACGGGTGGCATGTCTGGGGAGCACGTGCTCAGCTCGTCGGCGACGAGCAAAGACAGAGCCGCTCCTAGGCTGTGTCCGGTCACCGTTATGCTTAAGGTTTCGCCTTTGTATTGTTCCATTAGTCTCTTTACCTCGTCGACGACGGACTGGGCCAGGCTGTGAACGAGGGCTCCTTTTGTTTTGTACAGGCTTAGGAACCCACATTCGACCTTAGGATTATTTTGGGCTGATTTGGATTTATCGGACATTGAAACTAATTGGGCTCTCATGTTTTCGGCCCATTCTAAACACGTGGAAGTGCCACGTAATGCGATGACGATGTCTCTCCTCCCCATCCGCTGGATCTCCCTCTTGTCATCGCAAACCGCGACGTACCCGACCCAGCTTGTCCGCTGGGTCATCCACCCGAGATCCGGAGCCACTTCGTCGACCCACTTTGGCAAGCCGACCGATGAGGTGGCGTAAAGGCTTTTGGTGACTTTGAAAGTCCTGTCGGAGAGCGCCACCTGTCTTGGGAGGGAGGCATCCTCGGCTGAAAATTCCGGATCTGAATGGAAGGCGTGATACGCCGCCTGAACGAACTCCCCGTACCTAACCACCTCCCGCCGGAGATTCTCGTCCAGGGGATCTAACATGCCTTTCCAATCGTTGCAGCCGTGGTACTCCCTCCACCGGGAAGCTAAACTGTTCCTGGGAGAATACTCCGCCGTCTTGGAAAGCAGCCGCTGCAACCGGTTGAGATGCCTTGGTGACATCTCCTCGGTCGCCTTCATCTCCGGCCATATCCTGGCCAGATTAAGCCCCTCGAGTAAATAACTTCCCCTGTTAGTCGACGAAGCCGCCTTTTTAGGTTTGGGTACATTAGGAATTGATTCGATGCGGTTGGATCTTGAATTGAGCTCCGGAGTAGGCTGCTTCTGGAGAAGCTTGTCGAGATTGGCAAGGTGGCTGGGAATAGTTGACGAAGAAGAAGAAGAGCAAGAAATGATGGGATTGAGGGGAGATTGGCTGTACTTGAAGCTGCTGCCGGCGCGTTTAGCCTGGAAGAGGTGGAGGTTTTGCGCCGGGGCTGCGGATCCGAGACCGATCTGCATCGATTTGCGGTGAGTGGAGAAAAGAAAAAGTCAGCTGAAATTAGTTTCAATGTTTGTTAGACGGCGGAGGGAGAGCGTTGAGAGAGGGAAGAACGACAGAATGATGGTGGTTTGGGAAACGGACGAAGGTATATATAGAGGCCGAATATCAAAGTAATTACGGGGACAACCACTTCCTTTCATTTGTTTTTTCTCCAGTTCCGTCTGGGGCTTTTCTGTTTTTACTGTGGCCTGTGGTGGTGAAAATGAAAATATTGGTAAATCATGGCCGTGTGAGCCGTGTCCGGAAGTCAACTTTAATCGTCACGTCATCATTATTAACAACGGGAAAAGTGGTTAAAATGAAAATAATTTAAATATAAAATAATAAAGTTAATTAGAGAATGGGACCAGCAATGATAAAAAAAAGTCTGCGAATGGCACGAGGGAAGGACAAGTGTGATGGGGGCGATCGGAGAAACGCGGGGGCCGCTCTTCTGGGTGGGGACTCATTACGGGAACAGTGTGATTGAAAATTTTGGTGATTCATCGTCGTCGTTGTTGTTCTTGTTGTTGTATTGTACTGACAAAAATAAAAAATGAAACGTAGTTGAGATGTCAGATGTGCAGGTTATAATGAGGACAGCGACGATTTCATTTTAATTGAGGAGACGAAGCATCGTTTCGTTTATTAAAAGAAATTATTAATTGTAGAGGACGAACCATTGTTGATGGATGAATGAATTTCGACGACTCCTTCAAGTTCCATCAGTTGACCTTTGGAATATAAACAAATGGTGACATCATGTGATGCTTTGGACAGGCAAACAGAGAGAAATATAATTGTGTCAAAACGTTACATCTCTTTTCTGTGAAATGTCCATATATTCTCTTGTGTGTTCATGTTTAATAACTCAAAATGGATATAATAGAAATTAAGGAGCTACTTAGCTAATTAATTATTCTATCGTTAAATATGCAGTATGTCATAGACGTGTTTATAGAATAGTTTAATGATTAACGGTGGACGACTATGTATATGTATGTGTGAGACGGTTTCAAAATTAAGAATTTCTTGGAGTAGGTAGAGAGGTTTTGGATATTATGGACTAACTTATTCACCAAACAACGTACGGGGAATTTGACTTTCGTGCTATTAAATACCCGGCTGAGATCGTATATGTAGTATGTACGTATATCATCATTCTCATTACGTCTGCATGGCGCGCGCAACTAAATAGTTATTATTAGTCTTCTCTGCATGCTTTCCTTTCAACATGAATGAACCCATGCATGCAGTCCTGCATTCACATCTAAACAACCCTAATTAATTTTGTGGAGATATTAACTATTGATGAAATTACCATTTCTTTTCCATAACGAGTAAACTAAAACCCAGTCAATTAATCCACCATATCGTATGCCACAAATTCCCCGACAACATGGGATTGAGCAAAGGTTAATTAAGGACACAGGGATCGAGGAAAGGTTTATTTGTATTTTGCATTCTCACACAACCACCGGTAATTATAAAAAAATGGGTTGTTAGAAGTAAACGAAATTTAAAAAAATCATAAATAAATACATTCCTTAATTTAATACTGTAAACCAAAACTAAAGTGAACCGTGACTCATCTCAGCTCCTCGCCCAGGGCTACAATACAATTAAAAAGGAAAAAGAAGAAAGAAAAAAGAGAAAGCAGTGTTCCCGAGTTGGACTAGGAATTGAAGGAGAAGAATATGGAAACGTTGAAAGGCTTTGCTTGCTGCAAGCTACTTTCTTATCATTTATTTTTAATAAAGAAAAAGACACTTTCGGCACCATAATCGTAAAACTCCTAACTAATAACTCTTATTGGTATTTCAAACTTGTCTCACCAAGTTTCAGACTACGTAATGAAGAAGTTGCATGGGAAGTTTCATTTACTATACATTGCGTCTCAATACTTGGCGCTGCCCTTGGACTTATATTTATCTACATCCATCTCTCTACCTCGTTGACTCTCTTAACAGAGAGAAGTGATTAGACTGTTTGCATGCATGGTGGGGAGTAAATTAAAGCTTATATAGATTTGAGCAATGAAGCATGCAGGAAGCAGCTGGTGATAGATCAAGATAAATTAACTTTCAAGCTGTACTCTTGAGAACGAAATGAACCATACATATATTCTCGAGTTGTAAATTCTCGTCATAGTCCAATATATGAATTGAATTGACCGTCTTATAATGAATAAAGATGATCATTCTTTTGATTATTCTGTTTACATTTAGATTAGTCACTAGGCACATATGCAATTCAATTTATAATTTTGCTTTAGATTTCGTGAGTCAACTTTCCAAGCCTCAATATAGTATGTATATATGTTGTTATATATACTTGTTATTTTTCTTGCCCACCTATATGTACCATTGAAATAAATCAATTACCATATATATATATATAAATTATTATATCGTACTTCCGAAATATTATATACTCCCGCTTGTGTTAATTCATTGGGTTTATTTATTTTTTGGACAAAATTTGAACAATTCATCATTTCTTACATGATTAATCATTAAAAAAAGCTTTCCTTGTTAGTTAGAATCAGAGAAGTAGATTCAAGATAGAATGCCAAAAGTTGCTTTATGTTATTAATGTGGAATGAATATATGGAGAGTACACCGGACCAGGGATGAAAAGACAACATTGCCCTTATAACAATACCGAATATTCTAACTATATTCTAACACCCCCCTCAAGCTGGAATGTGGATATTAGACATACCAAGCTTGGAAACTAATAACTGAAGCACTGCAATACCCAGAGGTTTGGTTAGCATGTGAGCTAATTGAGCCACAGTAGAAACATGAGCCACCATGAGCTGCCCAGCTGCGACATTGTCCCGAACGACATGACAATCGATTTCGATATGTTTGTCCGTTCGTCGGCAACAAGATTTTCAGCCATTTTAATGACGGAGGAGCTGTCGCAGTAGATGGAGAGAGCATAGTTGAAAAAGATCCCTAAATCTGTGAAAAAATAGCGAAGCCATTGAAGTTCGCAGGTTGTAGCTGCCAAGGCCCTATATTCAGCCTCCGAGGAATTAAATGTTGGTTTAGGACTTAATAACAAAAATCTCATACAAACTTGCATTCACACCTAATGAAGATATGAATTTGATATTGCAATAAGCAGATGGAAAGCAAATCAAATCCATGCACAATTCAGCTGCAAGTTGGCGATATATGCAAGAAATGGAATGAAACAATTCTCAAGGAGTGAATAAAATCGGACAACCACAAGCCAACCAAGCAAATCAAACCGATTATGGCAAGGGTAACGACTAGGAAATCATTTGAGGATTTCTTTACTAGAGGTCGAAGGCTATAAATAGAGAAGCAGAAGGCTTGGAGAATTCCTCAATTCATCTTGCAAGTTCTCTGCCTCCAGAGTAGTATCTATATTGTTTGTTGAATTGTTCAAATTGTCACTATCTTCTTTATGTGGAAGTTGATAGGTTAAGTTAGTAAGATAGAGAATAGAGTGTAAGTGATTCAGTGAGTGAGTCGGTAGGATTGACAGGGTGTCAATGTGAATCTCAGCTTATAGTCTCTAGGTTGCTAGCTCGTGTCACTTTGTTCGTCGAAGGCTTTGTCACTTCGGCAGTGTCCGAAGGTTCTGTCACTTTGCGTGTGTGCAAAGGTACGTTATTTTATTTGTGATAATAATATAACTCTCGTGATAATCATTCCTTGGGTGCGGAGTAGGCTGAGTTTCCGATACCACATTAAAACATCATATTCTTAGTTCTCTTGATTATTTCGTAAATTAATTCATGGAACTAAATATTATTTTGTGCCGAAATCTGAGTTGCTAAATTAAATAAGGGTTTGAGCTTTATTATAATTTTCAGCCCACTAACAATAAGAAGCCCTTTTTTATGATTACTTTTCAGCTTGGACAAAGTCAGAAGAAGAGACGTTGATTCTCCTTCTTCTTTGTTCATCATTAGTGCATTATTATTTATAGTTCAACTATCTTGATCTACATCAACCGATACCGATAGTGTCTAGTTGAATTTCATATGGTATCAGAGCGTGTTATTTCAATGAGTCCAACAATTGTCGGAGAAGAAGATCGCTCAACTGGAAAGAACAGGTACTATTCGCTGCAATGTCAAAAGAAAAATCCGCTGCACCATCACCGGACGGAATCATTTTCAATCGGGCTCCCTTGTTCGATGGATCCAATTATGGATTCTGGAAGAGCCGGATGAAAGCATTCCTTGAAGGGATCGATTTTGAATTATGGGATGTAGTGAAGGATTCGCTTCCAGAGGTCAAATTGAAACGGGAAAACTGGACAACCGCTGAGAAGAAGGTTAGGCAAATGAACGCTAAAGCTATCAACATCTTCTACAGTTCTGTGAGTGAAAACGAATTCGTCGAGTAATTGGCGGGCGCTCTGATTTGCACCTAATGGACCAAGTTGGGTGTAGTTATCAGTAGCTTAGGTGTTGATGGCCCAAGTTAACACTAATTTCAATTGCTTGTGATTTCTTTTAATTCAAAGAGAGCACCTTATCACTTTGTAGAACTTCTCGGTGTTCATTACTGGTTAGCCTAGTTGAGGTGAGTTCAGCCTTGATTGGGAAGCTAGTAGTGATAATCCGCGTGCATGATCGTGCCGCGGATTCATACGAGTGATAAGAGGAATTGTTTTATTCGATCCAAGTCCAATGTTTTCTCGATCCGAGTACTATTAGAAAGTTGAGCTTGATGAATCATCCCTTCCAAGAACTTGTCTTCTCCTACTGATCAAACCTTAATTGTTAGTTTTGATTGAATCAATAGAATCATTAGAAACCATTCTCAATTTGTTCAGTTTAGACAGTGTTGATAAGTTCGAGTAAAAGCATATTGAGAGAAATCCTTGGACACATATGATACTTGTGTTGTCAAAGTAACTGTGAAGTTATTTTGGCAATCACCCGTCCTCTTCTATTTTCAACTCTCCCCAAAACACCCCGACTCCCAAACACTCAAAAACACCCAAAAACTCAATTCATCACCGACTCCAACGAATCAAAGCTTCCCCAAGGTCTTCCTCCACTCAGGCCCAACCCAATTCCGGGCTCCAACCCTCAATTTCAATTTCCCTCAAATTTCGGTTAGTCCTCCGATTTTTAGGTTGAAATTTTTGATTTTCAGAATTTGAACTGATTGGGTAGAAATTGCTATGAACATTGTGAATTGGATATTATCTTTGATTGCCTTAGATGATTATTTTGTTCTCGATTTTGTTGTTCGCTTGATTTTTCATTTGTTCGAAATCAATAAAAATTTGGTTTTAGCCGATTTTTGAAAATTTGAAAATTTGAATTTTTGTTGATGTTCATATGTTTCATATGATTGTTTGGTGTCTTGATTATGCCTCTTCCCCTCTCGTTTGATCAACCTCTTACCGTTCATTGAAATTTGTAATTTCGACTTAATTGGTGGAATACCAATGTTTTGCCGCTTTATGTGAATATAACTTGTGAGCTGTTCTTGTTAGTAGTTTTTGCACCCCCTTGTGATTCAATAGCATATCTTATGCTTTTGATTGCTGTTTGATGAGAAAATTGCTCTTGCTCTGAATTGTCTATTTAATCGAAATCTTTGCAGCTTTGAGTTAGTTGATTTTGTGCTTCTTGGAAGCATTAGATATTCTCCCTAATTTGATATCAATATTGGATATTTGGATTTAAATAAAAGAAAACTATAATTGTTGTTTTTCAACTTTATTCTTGTTACGATTTGAATTAGGTGAAATTTTTCTTACCTTGGTTCAAACCATCCAAATCAGTCTAATGAATAATTTGTACTAACCCATTTAGGCAGGGGGGGCTACATATATCTACTTGTTTTATTTTGTTGCGATTTTGATATGACACAATATTCATGCCAGCCTTGGCCAAGGCCTACCACATTGTGGGTTGTGTGATGTGATATCCATTGCAAACAATTTATCCTACGAAAACTTGAGGAAATTCATGGCGTGCCAAATTACTCAACAGTTATTGTTAGTAGTTAGCACTATATGAGGAGCTTAAGGACTCGTCGTCTTCACTTTCAGGAAAAGATGGAAAACAACGTGCAGTAGACATGTTCAGTAGCAAATGTTTTGATAGATGACCAAACTGGTATTATTAATTCACACGCAGAAATGAAGAGAAAAGGCTACAGAGACGTGACAACAAAAGAAAGGACAAGGTTTGCAATGAAATGGATCCACTACTTTTTACCCACGAAACAAAAAGAAGTGCTCTCAGTGCTCTTACTCGTAATCTGAGAAAGCCCACAGAACAATTATAGGTGGTGGTCTGGTGGAGTGGATATGTGTCAATCATATCATCATATTTCATTATGCTCAAATATGATAAACATGTGTCCTTTTTACTTGTTCTTTTCCGGCCGCTTCTTCAATCATCCATTCATGAAAGAACCCATCTTCCTTAAACTCCCAAAAATATACCAACTCGTCTTTAATTTCATTATTATTCGTTCCATGTGCAGTTAATCTACTGTACATTTATATCGATGCATGGGTATAGCTAGCTAGGTAGCCAGCCAGCCAGTCACCGTCCCCGGGTGGTTATTAATTATACTAACTCCGTACGTACGTACGTGCCCCAGTTTTCTATTTCACATCGTACGTGTTTCACGTTGCAATTAACAAATAGATACGGATTAGGGTTGACAGAATACTGTACGTCGTTTACTATAGTGTATAGTGTGACTTTTGTCTTTTAATTACACTATAATGTCAAAGTTATCATCTATGTACTAGACTAGGATATTAAAATTAGCAGCCGTTTTCCTCCTCCTTCTATGGCTAAACTTCCGTTTCTTTTCCATGTACATCCTAATTCTCCCTAACCGACCACTTTTCATAATAATTAAGTTCACTCACTCCTATATATTCGAGTTTTGTCGCATTGACTGACGGTGGATATATACTTACCCGTTGACGGGTTTGTGTCAACTCGCAATAACAAGTACTACTCCACGTGAATCGTTTTTCTTAATAGATTTTTGTTATCGGGAAAAACGTAACTCTAGAACTGGTACGTACGTAGATCGCATGTTCTGTACCGGTAGATTATTGGAACTGATTCAAGAAAGAAGTAAATCGATATCAATTATACTTAGTTCTGTCAAAAAATCGAATAAATTATTGCTATTGAGATCCTTACTTATTGTTCTCCAATGAGAATATAGTTTTGATGTAACATATGAGCATATAGTTAGAGTCAGATTATATATTAACTTTATAAAATGGGATTATGATCAAAACGGTCCCTATATTATTACAAGTTATCAATTGAGCCTCTTTATTAATTTTCTTTCTAATCAAGCCCCTACATTTTTTTAGGCCATCAAGTAAGCCCTTTTTCTTTTCTGACAGTTGTGATGAATCAACACCTCCAGTTGGACGTTTTGCTGACGTGGCACTTGTTGACTGGGATTTCTCTATTAATTACTAATTAGGCAGGTTTTAAAATTAACAAAAAAAGATATTATAAAGAAAAAATAGGGTGGGAGAAAAAGAATTGTAGGCCGATTAAAATTAAACAATCCATCTTCTAAAAAATCTGATTTTATTCCTTTTTAGGGGATGGATTATTTAATTTTAATCGGCCTACAATTTTTTTTTCACCCACCCTAATTTCTTTTTATAATATCTTTTTTTGTTAATTTTATAACCTACCTAATTAGTAATTAATAGAAAAATCTCATTCAACAAGTGACACATCAGCAAAACGTCCAACTAGACGTGTTGATTCATCACAACTATCGGAAAAAAAGAAGCTTACTTGATAGCCTGAGAAAAGTGTAGAGACTTGATTAGAAAGGAAATTAATAGAAGGCTCAATTATTAACATGTAATAGTATATGAGCCATTTGACCATAATCCCTTATAAAATTGTAAATTTACTATCCATAAGTGTTTTAGGGTTTTAATCTATTTAATTTTTTGCTCTAAAAAGAACTAGACATCGTCCTCCACCTTCCTCTTCGTCAACCGCACACATATCAACCGCAGCAGGAAAACTGAATACCTCGACTTCTGCTCCGGAGTCGCATCTAGATTCCCAGACACTTTATAGCTAGTTTTGGATCTATGCTTTCACCTTCAATGGTAACTCCACCCATCCTCATCAGATTGCCAAATTAAAGGCCAGTGAGGAGTCCGATAAGGAGCAGCATTATTAATAGTGTGCCCACCACCAGTACTGCAACGATTCCATATTCCCTGTTTCAAACTTTCACGGCTCAACCAAATACTCAAATTTACCTGGAAGTGGGGTGCTATACAGGGCAATTAAAGGGTAATTAATGAGTCATTTTTAATCATTAAAAAAAACCCTCAGCTACCAATGGTAAATAACCGCCACCAATGGGTGAGACTCCGTCTCTAACTAGTTATTAATAAAATTAGGATTTGTAGTGATTATTTATCCTTATCAGCATGTTTTTTGAATGAATATTAGCTTGTTTGTGTTTCAATTCCGTATAATTTTGCGTTTTGGCATTGTATGTCTTCATTTGGACCGGTTTGGTCCATTTGATGTGTTTCTTTGTAGTATTTGTTGTTCACATGTAGAGACACTTGGTCTGGCTATGAGGTTATAATAGCGAGGAATAGAGCACGGTTGGAGCTCGAAAGGAAGGACGGTGTAAGGAATGGTGGAAAAGAAGGGCTACAGGCCGTGCATGCCCTAAGATCTTAATTAGCCTCGTAGCTAAAGGAGGTGCACGCCGTGTAGCCCCTGAAGCTTGAATTACCTTCGTAGGTAAAGGGGGTGCATGGCGTGGACCCATGCACGGCGTGCACCTTCCGGATCCAACAGCTATACACGTCCACTTTCGATGTTATCGCCACATTCTTGAACCATTCCGGAGCAACATACCCTCGAGTCCCTCGGATCATGGTCTTGGTTCTCGTCTGGTCGGACAACAGCAACTTGGCCAGACCAAAATCTGATATCCTGGCTGTCAATGAATGGTCAAGGAGTATGTTGTGAGGCTTAATGTCACAATGGATGATTGGTATGGGGCATTCCTCGTATACGAGACCTCTCATGATCCCCATCACGATGCTGGCCTTGTGGTGCCAATTTGGCCTTGGAAGGGTGAACAAGAAGTTGGACAGGCTGCCATTTCTCATGAACTCGTTGATCAAAAGGTGGTGGGAGGATTCGTCTGCAGTATCCATGCAGCCTCACTAGATTCTTGTGATGTGTTCTGCCGATTGCATTCACCTCAGTCTTGAACTCCTTCTCCCTCTCTTGAGCCAGCTTGTCCAGCTTCACTGCAATTGCTACATTGCCAGGTTTCATTACGCCTTTGTACACAATCCCGAAAGAGCCTCTCCCTAGCTCTTCTTTGAATCCATCTGTTGCTGCTTCCACTTCTTTGTAGCTGAAGGAACGCATACTCATCTCCAGTACAGTGCTCCCCAAGGCATGGAAATCTCTACCGATTTCCATTTTCCTCTTCTTGATTTTTAACAAAACCAAAGAAGCAAACAAAACCAGTACCCCATTAAGGGCTATAGAACTTTCCAGAGATGCCTTCAACGCAACCGGTGTAGTTTTCCTCTTCCCAAGTTGATTAGGAAACCCTGAAGAAGTATGAACATTATCTCCCTTTCTTACTTTGAACATAAGCCTTATCAAGGTATTGTTCCAAGTTCTTCCATTGGAGAGTGGAAGCCTCTTTTTCCAACACCTAAGTCCATCAAACACTGCAACATCACATGCACAGTCATTCAAGCAAGAGTCTTCACACAGTGATTCACTGTCAAGTTGCAGCCTTTCATAGTCATTCAAAGGGAAATCAACCCCACTGACCTTCCTGAACTCGTAAATTTCCTTTGGATCCTTCGAATCATCGTCACCTAATCCACATCCCTGAGGGTAAGTCGGTATGCATCCAGCCAATGGATCTTCAGAATTCGCAATCACGTATCCCGGACGACAGCTGCAAGTAGGGTTTGAGTCCTGATATGCACAGAAGCTATTGTATCCACAAGGACCGCCACTAAGCGTATGGAAAAACGCTGTGCAAAGGTTGGTAGGAACAGTTTGAAAAGGCAGCCAAGACGGGTTATCACCAGCATTGAAATTCTTTGCATGAGAGTATTGTGTGAAAAGACCATCAAATCCCAATGTTACTCTATAGTATGAATCCTGTCTGTAAGTCACAAAGTCCCAAGTAAGAAGCTGAGCAATATCTCCATTCCCTTTCACTATATAAACCTGTGCTGATGCATTGAAAACCAGAAGGTTGCCTGCCTCGGAAGGATTCGAGCTATAAGTACCACTGGTGTAGTAACGGTTATAGAAAGAACCACCCGGCCAAGCTACTGGGACAAGGTCAAGACTTCCATTGGAGAATCTAAGAGCAAACCTTCCCTTTGTGTAATTTGTTTCGGTTCGCTTAGCAAACATACTGGTTCCCAAGTTCAACGTTTGGTTTGGCAGTAAGGTATCAGTAGGATTGCTAAAACTTTGCCAGAGGAATTCAGAAGTAGTATTTCTTACAAGTACAAGGTTGCCAGTATCCAATAAGGCAGCATATGATATGGTACTGGTACCAGTAGTACCAGTTGATCTTGCTTCCCACACTAGTTGGCCTCCAGGATCGGTTAAATGCGAGGCTGCTGGAGGTGAGCTCGACTTTCGATCCTTTGGGAACTGGGTTGTCGCCAAATAAGTTCCTTAAACCCTTTTGTATAATGATTCAGATAGCTCTCTGTTTGCAATAGAATTGACAGGATTAGGTGCGCAAGATTGTCAAAGGTGGAGACTTTGACTTGTAGTCGTTGCAGATATGAGTTTCTTTAGGGGTAGGGATTTCATTTTGAAATTGACTGTCTATTTCTTTTATTGTTTTCTTCAAGACATGAGGGCGCCTAATGGAAAGGTTATAGTTATGATTAGGCTGCAAATTAACTTTTCGGGCAGTTATTGCGCACAAATACATCCATCTGTAACTGGTGAATGATGGGTCTGTAAGGATGTGGATTTGAAATATATCAGATGATTTGACTAGTGTTGGACGTTTCTAGTGTTCTTAAGATGTTAGGTTTACAGCAATTGGCAGATTACAGTTGTCTTGTTCATGTGCTGTCAGGAGTCCTGTGGTGTGTAATTTAATAATTTTTACCACATGTTCTAGACTTTTCAGCCTCTGAAATTTCCTTGCTGCTTCCACAAATATCAGTACTATCAAACTTACACAAGTAAAAGCTCTAAATTACATGCTAGACAAACAAGGTGACAGATGTTAAATTGACAAGTTTGGCGAGATTCGAGAGATCACTCATTCATCAATTTTCAAGTTGGTGTACAAGGATTTATTGCCTTTTGATCAAATTTAAAACACAAGTCATGTTAGCGTTGATATTGGACAGATTCATCAAGCCAGACTTTGACAGATTCCAAGAATGGCTCAGAAGAGCACAGGGATGAAGGAAGCAATCAAAGGAGGACAACTTTCTTACTCATTGATATATCACAATCAGAAGCACAACAGTTACTATCCTAGCTATCATCAGCTTTCAAACTACATATCAATACGCAGATAGAGTAGGATGGATTTTGACTGTTTTATAAGGGTTTACAAGAATCGCAGCATTGTGATCAGAATAGAGAGGTGGTGAGTTCAGAGACATCAGCTACAACTTGATCATAATCTGACTGCAACTTCTCTTGCTCCTCCTTAGGTATCTCTCCCTTGGGGGGTTTAGTTTGAACCAGAACACAGCAAGTAGGCCTTTTTGTGTTTCCTGCTGTAGCAAGATCCTGAAATGGCAGATTAAGGGAGGATATCAGCTTTATTTTACGTGCCCTTTTATTTTCTGGTTATGGTTTCACTTTCCAGGATTAACACAACATGATACTTTAGACTAGTGGAAGCACTCCGGAATTGAACAGAACTCCTTAAGGACATCATCAAGCATAAAAAAATAGGAAGAATGTAACTTACTTCTTTTGAAGAAACATAAAAGTATGGGATTTCAGCCTCTTCACACAAGATTGGAACATGAGTAATAACATCAATAGGAGATATGTTCCCAGCAATAATGCATATCCTGCATCAAATCAAAACAACATTACATTCCTGCCAAGCAGCTATTCTAGGACTGCTGAAGGACACTCTTTGTTCCATCCCATTTGACACTGCCACACAGTTGAAATCAAAACTTTCAGCTATAAGAGGAGTGTGAGTACTCCCCAAATCTATTTCTTTCAGTGGATCAATTCAGTGCAAGAATCTAACAGTCAACTACTTAACATTTGAACAAGTGAATAAGAGAGGAACCAATCCAGAATCCAACAGAAGTACACTACCATGCGCAAACATCAATAAAATATCTAAAACGAAGACCAAACAGGAAATGCAGTCAAGTAAACAAAAGGGGAGTGACTGGTGATAAAGACTAACCCTTTATGACCACGTCGAATGCTCTTAACTACCTCCTTCACTCCTCGTTTCAAGCACTTATGTTCAGCAGCTGAAATCACCAGTAACCACCGCATAACCCCGAATGAGTAAACAAATCACCCAACACAGACCAACTGGATTAAAAGATCATACCTCTCTTGACGAGCTTGAAAGTTTTCTTGGAGAGCTTCTTCCCAGCGAGGGGCTTGGCAATTGGAGCAAGAGTTATCGCCTTTTTCGTCTTCTCCTCCCGCTTCTGCGATTTTTCGCCTTCGCCGTCGCTGCCCATTTTCACCGTTGAATCGAAGTCGGAAATTAGGGTTTTGGATAGTTGAAAATTTCTGTTCGTCTCTTCCTTTATAATGCAGGGTTTTAGAGAGATGACTAATGGCGGGTGAAGGAGGTTTACAGATATTTTAAGCAAGTTGATCCTGGGCTTTGTATAAATGGGCTTCAAAGTGTGCCAGTCTGTACTGGAATCTTTTTGGGCCTATAGGCCCACCCTGGAAAGATACCGTACCCTATAAATACTAGAGCTCACGCAGCTGCTAAAATGAACTAGATTTTCTTCCCTGTTCTGGACTCTGGTTGCTCGTACGATCTGTGCTTCTCCGTGACTAATTCCAATCTTGTTTTTCCCATCGGCGGAGTTTCAGATTAAGACTGTGACAATGGAAATTGAGCAGCGACAAGCTCCATTCATCGAGAAGTTCGTGGAGCAAGCCTCCGCCGTCGTCGACGGTCCTGCTCTCACGCGCATCGTCGTGGAATCCACCTCTCACCCTTCGGTTTTTGCCTTCTCTGATATTTTGTCCGTCCCCAGTTTCGACAAGGTTAGGGTTTATTCCTTCTTTCTCCTCCGCCACAATGTTGTTCATCTGATCTCCTTTTAACGTGGAATTTCCGACTTTGTAGCTTCAAGGAACCGCGGATTCGGCATTCATCTATCTTCTTAAACTATTCGCGTATGGCACATGGCGGGACTACAAAGGTACCGCGACCTCGCTGTACTATTTCGGTCCATTGTTTGATTTTCCTCTTAGTTTAGGATTTAGTTTGACCTGATGGATGGATTTTATTGTTGATTCTGTACATAGCTAAATCTAGCGAACAGCCACAGCTGACGCCGAATCAAATCATCAAACTGAAGCAACTTACAGTGCTTACTCTTGCTGAGGGAACCAAGGTGATCAGTTCACTTCCATCTGTATTTTGAATGTTTTGGAATGCATTGGTCTGTATGAACTCAATCCATTGTAAAGAGCCATGTTATTTTTGTTGTTGCTTCTAGGTTATGTCCTATGATACGCTTTTGGAGGAACTTGAATTCTCTAACATCCGTGAACTTGAAGATTTCCTTATTGATGAGTGTGTGTATGCGGTAAGTCTGGCTTAAGCTGTAAAGTTAGTTTTGAAATTTGTGATTCGAGTTGGTTTTTTTCATATGATGTTCAATTGGTTCTTTTGATTTAGGGCATAATCAAAGGGAAGGTAAATCAATTAAGGAGATGCTTTGAGGTTGGGCTCTTCTCCGATAATTTGAATTTAATGTCCATGATTTTCAGTATGTGTCATTGCTTCACCGGATGTGTTGTCGGGATTATTGCCTTCTCAGGTTAAATTTGCAGCCGCAAGGGACCTGATGCCTTGCGAATTTGATTCTGTGACAGAGACAACAAGAAATTGGTATGTTATATTCGCTTCATAACATATGAGAGTTGCTCATGCTGTGGGAAGATAGAGTGTGCTTGATATTACAGTGAAAGGATTACAACTATAGTAATCATAGATTGGATAGTTTCCATCCATTTCTCCAAATCAGAAATGTGATGATGCTGATTTCAAGGCTGCTCCATGTACTATTTCCCTTGCCTGTGCGACAGCTGTTAAAATATCAATTCTGTTTTCAGGCTGGAAACTTCGGGTAATATGCTAGCCCTTCTTGAAAAGCAGATTGACAAGGCTAATGCGATGGAGGAATTGGAAAAGAAGCATGGTATGGATGTCAAGGTGCAGATTGAAAATGCGAAGAAGAATCTTAATTTCAGAGTCAGTCATCTTTTCTCTATCGACACTGCTATTATTATTACTATTATTATTCAGTTTATGTGTTTGAGGCCTGCGCTTATCTGCAAGATACATATGTCTTTTCTTTTCTCTCATCTTCAGTTAGTACAGTTATATTGAACTCACATAAGGATTCCGTGCTTTTGACAAAAAACAAAAACAAAACGCTGGCTTCATAACATCCATAGATTCTTACTTAACATGATAGGAACCAAGTTTCAATGGTCTTATTTTGGTAGTTCCTCGTCAGTACTTCTCTAGTCTCCTTTCTTTTACCCTGTTGACACTTAAGATTGTAGTTCTCATGAGGCAAGACATTGAGGATCATGAATACTAACATGGCGGTTCTATTTGGCATAACTGACAAATATATATCCACTGCATTAATAATCTATAACTACTGTTAAACTGATAAAGAAACAGCTCAGGTGACAATTTTGTTTGATATTGCAATATATGCAGGATCATGATGTCAGTAGTGAAGAAGATTCATTTAATATTTATGATGGATTCAATTACTATGGGCACAAGAAGTAAGTGTTTCTCTCTCTTCCGTCTTTTCCCCTTTCAGTTTCTGCAATCTACAGCGTAGATATGAAAATAAACTGATTGTTGCGAAAATGATGCAGGAATGCCAACTCGAAGCGGGGACGCAATGTTTCCAGAAGGTGAAGGGTGTTGTTACAGAGGCTCTCGTCCTCCTGCAATTCGTTTCTTGGATGAGTTCTTTTGAAGTAGTTTACAGGGTTGATAAGGATTTAGTAGTTAGCCGGTCAATGGTTGGGTTGCTGTAATTATTTAGTGGAAGGATCCAACTGAAACAGTTTCTTTGTGCAAAGATAAGTGATACTCTGATATAAGAATCCTAATTAAAATCCACAGAAGCAGGCCGTTGTCGTCAATATCCATTACGAATGGTCGACAAGTTGTGACCAAATAAGTTAGTGGATTACGGTAGTGGGCTGTGAGCCAACCAAATTCGAGAATGAATAGGCAAAATCACATCTTTATGTCAAATTATAACTAGCGGTTTGTCCGCCATTGGCTGGGTCTATTTATCTGATTTAATATTTTAAATATAAAATAAAATTGGTTTGAGTTAAAGTATAGAGATTGAAAAGGTTAAAAATGAGCTTGCTCATTTACTCATTTAAATTTGAGGATTTCATAATTATAAGTGAAATTTGAAGAAATAGATTAATAAGTCGAGAAAATTACACAATTGTAGGATCAATCTGACATACTAAAAATTCTTAAACTAACGTCAATATGAGTTTGTGTTTGATGGATATGTTCTATTCAAATTTATCTAATCCGAACAATGTTTTGAATTCGCCAATAAAATAATGAATTGAACCTGACTAACTTATAAAAAATATTACATCAATTCTTCCATTAGAAGAATTTTAAATGATAGATCATTTTATATAAGTTAGGCTTATGTTAAATGGATATGGCCGATAAAGCCTCTGGGGTCCTTTGGCGTCGGGTGCGTCTGGTCGGGGGACAGCTGCCTGGCTCAGTAGATCAACGGCATACAGGTCGTAACCCGTATAGATATGTCCAATGGGGGCCATCTATGGGTGACGCCCCGAGTCATCAAGCCTACGCTTCATGCCTCCGCTCGCGTACATCATGGAACGTATACACTGTCGAACCGCCTCGGTGTCCTCTCGGTCGAGCTGCTCCTGTGAACCTACCCGAACAGATAGGTTCTCCAACCCGTCAATCTGCATCATAAAAAACAAAAAATATTATCGTTGCATGATGTGAAAAAACCCCTAATTGGAGGGGTGCTAGAGTACGTACGATGGACTGCTGTACGTACTGTCCCACGTCTCGAAGTCCATCGACGAGTGTACTGACGGTACCACACCATGTACTCGTCGTGGAAGTGTCACCTCTTCGGATCGTTGAGAAAAGCACTCGCCGCCACGTGGTCCAATCTGTTGCCCCACTGGACAAGGTATTGATCCACCCTCGCCTCCCACACGTGTTCGTTCCTCTGCGTCAGTCCGAGCAAGAACATGACCTTGCCCTCCAACATGTCCATAGTGGGAATGGGCTGGGACATCCCAAACTGTCTAAGGACACGGTCTGGCCGGTGCCAAGAGATGCAGCAGGGCGAAATCAATGGGGCAACGACCCTGTGTGTAGCAGGAAAGTGTGTCGAATCTGCACGGTTGCGGTAGGGGACCCACTGGAAGACAAAGAGAGTAGAAATATAATGACGCACTAGCTATTACCACGAACGGGGTGCCCTCATCGAACATATGTCTGTACTCTAGAATCAAGAGGCATCGAGTCTTCTCGTGCATCCAAGCCTTCCACCGATACAGACTGGTGTTGCCAATAAGACCCGACGCATCTGGACCCCTGAATCTGTCCTCGTGCAATCGTCGTGCTATGGCCGGGAACCTCTCCAGTGCCCAAGCTGTAAGCAGCACGGTCCAACCACCGATTTTACTGGTTCCCCTTCGTAGCAGCAGATTCTAGTCTAAACGCTGAACGGCCACGCTCCCAATAAAGCCACAACATGACCGTTGCCCCCCAAGCAAATGACCTCTCCTCTCGCAACACTAGCAGGTACGATAGGTGGACATAAGCAACCGACCTATCCATGAACAGAAATCCCCTATGCACGCCAGCATGTACAGTCCCAACGTACGACCATCATCCATAGGAATGTGTTCCGGCTTCTTGAACGTCGAGTGAAACCACCCAATCCTTAGTCGTCCATCATGTAAGACATTCTTCGCCATCGACCTCGCTCCCAAAACCTCATCTACCAAGTCTAGCATCTACGAGCCAGAACGCTCGAGAGGGTAGTAGACCGTATCACTGTCGACTGTAAATCGGTTAACATCGCCACGTCCTACAGAGTCAATGTGCACTCCCCATGGTACATGTGGAAAGTGTTCATCTCCGACCTCCACCTCTCGACCAGCGCAGTCACAAGATGTGGATCCGGTGAAAGGGTCGCAAGATCACAAATCGGTAAGAGTCTGACAGCTTCCAAGAAAGAGCGGAAGCGGGGACGGTATGGGATATGTGAGACGTTCTACGGCATGAGAGGGTAACGCTAGGCACCTATTCGATATTGTAGGCAATGATTATTAGTATCTAATATCGCTAAGTAAGTACCTAATATGTACTAATAAATAATGAAATCTAAAATATTATGCATTTCTTATTAGTATCTAACATAATATTAGGCAACTACTAATATTTACTAACAATAGGGATAATCACACTAATGGTTTCTAACATTAGGCATAAGCGAGTATTAATATTTTCTAACATTAGGCATAATGAAGTCCTATCATTTTTAATACTAGGCAATATTATTTAATACTAGGTCGTTATTAATATTCACTATGTATTATTCAAATGGTACCAACCTCATTGTCGAAAAATTCACCGGCTTGATGTCAGTTGCGCTCGCCCCAAAGTAGTTCTCCATCGATCGGCTCAGGGTCGACGCACGGAGCTGTTGGTCCATAAAAGTAATCCATCCTACAACGAAAAAAATATTATTAGGCAACAAATTGAGAAAATTACTAAAAGAAAAATACAAATATTACCGACTAGTTGATTGCGAAATAAGAATTTGCTTGTCGGTATTAACAAAACCAAAGAAGGAAGTGAATGTGTGAGGAATGAAGAATAGGAGGAGAGGTGTTTATAAAATCTAGGAATGAAAAATGGGAGGAGGGGTATTTATAAACAACATATTAGTGATAGATGTAACCGGAATTATCATCTATTATACACACCAAAAAAGGAAGATTAAGAAAAAAAAATCACAAAGTCTGAAAGGAAAAATAAATAAGTAATAAAATTCACAAAACTCTTATAAAATGGTGTTTTTTAATACGTATAATTACATGATTTTAAAACTAAGTCCTACCAACTTTTTTATTCTCCTCATTTTATTAACCGGGCAGTATTTTAGTCTCCACAAAATAATGGCACAATTGGTCATGCGGTATATTAATAATTTAAAAGTATCAATCAAGAGCACCTCAAATAAAAATTGTTTGAATAAAAGTTTAGGTTGGTAATACTAATTTTATAGAAGCATCTATTTCTGCTCTCGAGTAGGGTTTTGTTTTCTCCTCTTGAGTAGGGTTATTCAATTCTTCTTCTACAACAATGACTCTGATTTTCCAACGACCCCCTATGATCTCGCCGATGGAACGTAAGAAAGTCAACGGTAAGAAGTCGTTGAAGTCACCGAAGAAGGGAGGCCATACTCCAGCAACCATGGTACAGGCGGGTCAGATAGTCTCTACGGGGTTGTGGAGCTCCGAATCGGCTCCAACAACGCTCACCGCCTACGGTCGGACCTCTTTCATGCTTTTTAGGTTACTATCTATCTAATTCCCCACCTTCATAGTCCATCTGTCTGTCGAATGTTTTGTATGAGAGCAAGAATTGAGGCCGTTTTTGTTTCGCAAAGGGCCCCCAATCTATGTAGTCCCGTCTGCGAGATCTGCACCACGGGATAAACTTGTGTACGCACTTCGTTTAGCTTTGCTACATTGATGAGAATTCTTCCCAAGTTGGGATTTTGGTAAAAAAAAGTATCAATCAAATTTCTAATCCAATTCACTTAACATATATGAATACCAATAAACACTATGATACTAACTTTTGATAATAAATTAAAATTAATTAGTCTTAACCCTAAATATTAGACTCTAACCCTTAATACTATTCATGAATCCTAAATACAAACTTACAACCTAAAAAATTATAATTTTAAATCCAAAATATAATATAAAATATACTAATACCTATTATATTTAAAATATCGAAACGTTTTCTATATATATTATTCATACATCGGGTGAAAAAGGATAATATTTTGGTCTTCCTCGTATAGATCTGAGCCTTCAAATAAAATTATGAGCTTGCTCTGAAGAGACGTATACGTAGCTTGAAGTTAATGAATGTGATATATAAATGGGAAACAAAGACGCAGCACTGCACGTGCGAGCTCTGTAGAAATAAACTAGGAAATGAAAGACTTTGAATGCCGTTAAAAAATTACCAAAAAAGGGGAAGTAGAGGAATCTTAAAGTCTAAACAGAGACTTATCTGGGTTTGAATTGGATCCACAATCCCAATTATTGATGCGTACAAGGATGACGGCGTCGATAGTCAAACTGTTGACTATCACCAACCCTCGACAATACTACATCAAACATTGTATTGGTATTTACATCTACGGATATGTCGAATTAGCATTACATATGTATGTCACGAATTATTATAATTCTTTATGAATTTATACACGCCGTTAATCTTTGTTAATATAAATTAACAAAATTATCTATGTGGCACCAAAATTATATATATATACTCAAAATTGACTTGACATGCAGATGTATCAGCATTTAACTGATTTAGCATTTAATAATTATAAAAACTAATTAAAATTAAAATAATAATAAATATTTTTTATCCAAAAAAAAGCCTTTCTTCTTCCCTAAAGGTCTTCTTCTTCTATTTCCTTATGTTCATCTTCCTTTTTCTCTGCTTCTTCCTCATCATCCAACTGGGAGGATCGAAGAGGGGACATAGATCTGGTTCTCCGAATCTCTACCTCTGCTCTCCCCATTATACCCATTTCTCCCCTCCCTTGCTGCTTCGCCTTCTTCTTCTTCATCCAGATCAAGCAACGGAGCGAGAACCGGAGGCTGGATCTGCCCGTTCAAGAACAGCTCGTCGGCGGAGCTCATGGATTCGGCCTGACCCGACCCAGCAGATCTGAACCTGGCGGAGAATTCGAACTCGTTCAGACTCCTGCTTCCATCTTCGAAATCTAATTCTCCCTCGCCGTCGTCGTCGAAGTAAGACGACCGGCGAGCTACGGATAAGTATATGAGCTGCAGTGTGTCTTTTCCTCATTCCTCTTCATCATTATCTCATCTTAGCGACATCATCTTAGTAAAAACTCTAGCTAGACCTTTGCTTAAAAAACTCTTATTCGTCTTTTGTACCGAAAAAGAATTTGTCGAAAAATAAAAAGATAAATTATAAGAAAAATCGATCAACATAGTACCATAAAACTTTTAATTGAAGAAATACTGAATTGAGTGAATTAATTACGTCTCATTTTGAATGTCTTGTACGATCTATCAAAATAATTGGAGGAGCGCTAAAACCCTAGCTAGAGAGAAAAAGCTCTCGGCAATGATTGAGTGAATTAATTACGTCTCATTTTAATTTTAAAAAAATTAAAAGAATAGTTAATCATTTTGAATGTCTTGTACGATTATTTTTGTTCTCATTTTCAAATAATAAAAATATTTTTTTCAAATCTGTTACGTAAAAGTAAAAGTTGTCATATAAAATTTATGTAACAGCAGTCCTTACGTAACAGGCAAAAGTTAGCCTATTACGTAAGTGTAAAGGCAATTATGTAAGGCTTACGTAACGATAATTATTTTTTATCTAATAATCTTAATTTTGCATGTTACATAAAAGTAAAAGTTGTTACGTAAAATTTATATAATAACAATTATTCATTATGTAATGAAACCTATTATAAGATATTACTAACTCAAAATTACCTGAGTTAAGTTAAATCAGGTTGGGGGATGTATTCAATATTATATTTATAACGAAAAAACTGCTTTATTCACATATTGATATATCTTTTGATAGTAATGTCTTTATGAGATAATACCCGATGGGAATATAAACGAAAAATGAATACGTAAAAGTTAAAACCGTCCCCGCCTCCCCATCACTATGATCGATTTATAGTCGTAGTCTGTTACATTCCCCGTTTAAAAAAATGAAGAATCCCGAGATATATAAATCGGAATGCTATAAAACGTTTTAAATTTTATTTAATTTATAGATGTCAAATTACGCGAATGTCTTTCGAACTCTCTCTTTAAATACATATGTTGGGGTCGAATGAAACACACTTCCTAATTTTCGTAAACTTTTAACAGTCGAAATACTCTCTGAAATCAATTCCCGAAACCGCCTACCCACCGTTGTCGAAGCCCCAAATGACGAACGACTACATGGAAAAATCATCGGTCGTTACACATATAGTGAAAAAAACATGCACTAAATTTGGACCAATTCTGATCGTCTGCGTTGACTGCCGACCATGTGGTGGGCCGGTCGTCATGCCGTCCTTATTTAATACCTTGGTGGCGGTGCGGTCCGACAGTGGTGCGACGGCATAGGGGTCCGGCGACAGGACTACGGCAGCGGCGACGGTTTTTTTATGTTCGTTTGAATGAGGTGTGAAAGTTCTTCGAAATTCCGCGTTTATAAAGAATTTCATTTTACTATTCAAGGGGCGTTCACGTCATTTTTATTACCAAACTCAAATATTACAACGATATTAGGACATTTGACAGTAAAATGTAGGCGGTCGTTTATCAACCTTATATAAATCTGTTATCAATCAATATTTATGAAAATGGAGGGTTCGAAGAAGCTAACTTAATTGCTGATATCTATCTATATAGGGGGACACAGTAACCCTTAGGACCAGGACGACATGATCAGGCGAGAGACAGGCGCAGTCATTTGGTCCCGTAGCTGTCCGACTGAAATATTTTAGGCTTTTGTTACTTTGTTTTCGCGATTGAATCGTCAAACTTGGAGAAAAAGTCAAAAGGTCAGCATTTCAAAGTCAGACTTCGATAGAATAAATTTAATGCACCAGAGATAAGGCTCTGTTTTCTTCTGGTTTTTGTTTTATTTTGTTTATTATAAAGTAATTATGGCGGTTTGGAGACCGACGACCGTACTCCTGTCCTAACCGGACATGTGCACGTGTGTCTTCGTGACGACTCAGCTCTCTGTGTCTGAATTTGGTTTCTGGTTCTATTTTGCCGACGATTCCTTCCGCCTCCAGCCGAATTGATTCCTTCTCCTGGAATTTAGGATCGATGAATTTGCTTCAACTCAAAAGTAATTTCTAGCGGATTATTTAAAGATATAATTGTTATTACTACATAAATTTAACGGAACGGTACTTATGCATTATGTAACAGGAGAATTTAGGCATATTAAGGGTACGTAAATTTCATTCCTTAATGCTTAAGTAATGGAAGTTATATGAGTAAGAGGAAAGTCCGTAATATAAGGCTTACGTAACAATTGTTATTCCTTACGTAACATGCAAAATTAAGCATTTTACGTAAGAATAAAACTCCTTATATAGGGTAAAATTAAGCTTGTTACGTAAGAGTAAACTCGTTACATACGTAAACGACAGTTATATTTTATGCAACAGGTAAAATTAAACTTGTTAGGTAAGAGTAAAGCACGTTGCGTAAGGCTTACGTAACGGCAGCTACATCTTACGTAACATGAAAAATTAAGCATGTTTTGTTCGTTACGTAAGAGTAAAGTCCGTTACGTACGTAAGACTTACATAACGAGAGTTATATTTTATGTAATAAACTTGAAATCACCTTCTTTATGGTTTTAGTGATTTTACTGTTTAAAGAGATATTATTGGTATAATTATGAATTCCAACTTGTGAAACTCATTGTTCATCCAGCTTGGTAAAACTCTAAACAAAAATCGTCATATTTTAGCCATTACAACAATATTCACATGGCAATATGGATTGCCATATCTTGCATTATGCTTTCAATAATCCCTCATATTTTTCTGGTTGTTTTTTTAGCATATATTTTTTCCAATTTCACGTTGCTTTCTTCTAAACAAATTGCAAAAATGAAATGGCAATAATGCCGAATGAACAAATTTTCATGACAACATTCCTCCTCGTGTCTAGGCAGCCAATAACCGGCCGCCATGTGTACTACTACTCACTCCCACTTGGTATGACGATCCCAATCCAACCGCATTCCCCATACCCGACCCGTCGACATATCCCGCACCCACTTGCTTAGCAGTAGCAGCAACGATACCCGAAGACCCGGCCTTCTTCCTCCTCTTGTTGGTCTTGGGCGACCCGCTATCCGACCCGGACGAAGATGAAGAAGTGGACGAACCAGTCGGCTCCGGCGACGATCTCTTCGTGGTAATCCTCACCGGATCAGGCTTCCCTGAATTAACCATCAGCGGGAAATTCAACAGTGCCCTGGATCCACGCATCCGGTAAGCCGCCCGATCGTAAGCGAGAGCTGCATCCTCCGCCGTCTCGAAGGTTCCCAACCAGACCCGAGCCCCGTTCTTAGCCGGGTCTCGGATCTCCGCCGCAAACTTCCCCCACGGCCTCTGCCTCACTCCTCTGTAGTGCTTCCCCTTCGGCGGCACCACCTCCACCGCCGCAGGCGTCGACGGCACTTGAACCTCCACCGGGGGAGAATTAACCACCGCCGGCTCCAATTTCACCTCCGGAAGACTCACCACCTGAGGGAAATCCAAAGATTGCTGATCCGGGTTGGGGGCCCACCCGCCATGGAAAGCATCCCGGAGGACGCCGAAGAGAAGCATGTCTTCCGAATCGTCCATTTTCAGAGGCAAATCTCCCCAATTGTCGGTCAGACATGGGTACATCGTACCGAAGCTCACGTTCCGGGAAAATACAGGACGACCGGCGGCGGCGGGATTCATACAAGCAGTAGAAGTAGTAGTAGTAGTGGTGTTAATTGATTCGCCGAGCAAGTGTCGACTAATCGAATCAAGAAGCGCGTGATCGGAATCCGTTGCTATGATCTCTCCTTGCATCTTTCTTTTCTTATGATTGAATGTTACTACAGAAAACAAACAGAAGTTGATGGGATTTGTTGAAATGGGTTTGCTCTGTTTCTCGATATGTCAGCAGTACGGGGTTGTGGGGTGGTATATATAAGAGTAGCGAGGTTCATGAATTTGGATGCTGGAGGAAGGTTTTTTAATTTAATTCAATTATTTATTCTTGAACAAGATTGGAATATTTTAATTCGGTTATTTTGAATAAGATTGGGAATTCAAACGTAAAGGTAAAGAAGTCCAATGACAGATTGTGGAAATAGGATGCTTCTTTGAAGCTTCGGAGGGGGGAGTTTATGGTCACGTGTTTAATTTAATATATCTGTTGATTACCTTAATTTCAAGTTTTCGTTAATCGCGATTAATTTAAGATGGAAATTTGGAGAAGGGGGGATGTCCTCCTAATTAAGCTGGGATGGATGACGTCATCGGTGCTGTGGCATTTCTTTCAAGCATCATGGATAGGTTGTTTTTGTCGTTTTCTGCTTACGTGGCCGCCACTGCTTGTTTTTATCGACTACTTGCTTGCCGACTTTGTCTTGTATCTATAGCGCTCATTGGTTACTTAATCTTTCATTAACAAAATGATAACACAGTTCGGATATGCATGAGTTGCGTTCGAGTGATCTCATCGTACGTAATAGTTATTTAAATATTTACGAGGAAACAAATTTAATTTGTGAGTTCCATATATATTATTGTTTCTAGAAACGGGAATTACAAACTGATTGTTGTAATCATGATTTAGTCGGACAATGGATCGATGTACAATGTATTTTAATTGTTTTTTCACATTGTATATAATATCCATAAAAATATAATATTTATAAGGGTGGTTGGTAAGACTACTTTCTTGAGTTGAGTTTATTAATTTTTGTAGTTTAAAGGGTAATGACAATTAAGGGGAGAATTAGATGTGTGGGATCCATCTTAATGACAAACACAATGGGATTTTGTAGCCCAAATCGATTTGGTCACACAATGAATGATTATGGCACTTTTCTATTAAGACTTTAGAACGCACACTGCACAATTTCTTCGATTTATTATTTGTATGACTCACTCGCTAAAGTGTTGATTATTTTACAATCGACTATCCATGTGCGATGAACTTCTTACTTCACAGAGGATTTTTTCCCCCACCTATCACCTTAATGTAATAATATCCTTATTGTTTATGGGGTGATTTGGTGATGATCGAGTTTCTTCAAATACATAGAATTCGTAAAAGGATGTAGCTTTTCTGTTTCGGTTGTTGAAGAATAAAGATGATGATGATGATGTGTATTTCATTTGAAGATCACTCAGGATTCCATACTTGTGTTAGTCAAAAACGCATTATTAAGAGGAGTCTCACTCCAAATATTTAACTCAAAGAAATATGACCGCTTTAATCGGGTGGTTGATGAGCCAAGTTTTAGTGAGTAATTTGGTGTTCTGTTTAGAAAAATTATCGAAATTTTGATTAAGGACTCTACTTGACACTAAACAGGCAGAATTTGAACCAATCTTCACTCAACAGGCTTGTGAGTTGGCTTGGTTAATGCGCTCTTTGAGCCAAGCTCGTGAATCGAATCATTTTTACCTCATAATCCGGCTAGCTTGAAATAGATGCACCATGTATTTTGCCTATATATATTATATGGTTAAGTCTCAATAACTTGAGCTATTGGAAAAAAAGGTCCAAGATTGGTTTTGTATAATTCATTGACACGTATGGTTCTTCAAACCAAAGCTCTCAAAAGTATATGGGGTGTGCACGACTTTGGAAGTCTTGTGTAACTGATTGCAAGTTATTGAGATGACCTCTTTATCATTAAAAACTCTGATACCAAGTAAAGAACCATTTAAAAAATTAATTTTATATCATTCATTTAAAAGATAAATCATATACAACTTGATATTGTGCGTGCCAATTATTGAAAACACAATCATATACATTTTAAGATTCTGCTAAATAAAACACAAGTGATTCATAAAAGTTTTTATTATTTAAAATTAATGAAAAAATAAAAATTGTAAATTTTAGAACAACTTGTTTTATAACTTTGCCTCATCAATATTTATTAGTGTAAAAGCTTCAACCTTAGCTCAAATTAAACTTATCGAAAGATTTTAATGAGCGGAGTTCAAATTTGACTCCGTTGCTCGTTAATGATAGTTAGTAAGTTTGGCTCGTCAAAAATAGTTAATAAGTTTAACTCAAACTAATTCGACACAAACTTTATTTTTCAGAACAAATTTAAACTTGAACTCGCTTAAAAAAGTAATTGGCCGAATTTGACCCCGAAGAATTTGGAGACAAATTATAATATTGTGCTGGACTAGGTGAATGTGGCATGCAAGGATGGATTTATTAATGTTTATATGGTAAACTTAAATACAATCGAACCACGTGAATATGACATATATAGTTGCTAATAGTGACAAACTAATTAATCTACTTGTCAAAACCTTATAATTAATTAATTAATTAATTATTATAACCTTGGTTCAGTCCAAGTTTGTTGCACGTTCAAACGAGTTTAGCTTTGGACGTAACTTTGTAGGAAATAAAAGGAAAAGGATTAAAAGGATACAAGTTGCATCAATAAGTTAAAAAGAGGCACAGTTATGAGTTAACCCCCCCACATGATTAATTAGCATTCGGCTGCTCTTCTTAATTCAATGATCTTCAGCCACAATTCATATTAATTAACAGCTAATTACTGTTTATCATTTACATATTATTATTTAGATTAATCTTACAACTTTGATGGGAGAAACTAATTAAAACAAAACGGTACCCAATGTTTTGAAATACTTACTTAATGGTCCCCGTTTATGTTTTTCTCGTCCGATATGCTTGATTTGGTGGCTACCTGGAGAAGTACTTAATGGTACCGAATTGAACCAAAGTTAAATCATGTTAATCCTTTCACTTTTCTCTCGTTGTTCAACTTATGTTATATTTATTTTAATGGGCGGGGTGATATGTTACAATTCTATGCTAGCTTGTTAGGAGAGGGCGGTTTGAAGGTTATAAACTCACTTCGTTAATATTATATTTAGCGATGCGGTATTTATTTGGGCATGTAACGTATCACCACTCTTTCGAATCGACATCCAAGACGATCTATTCTGGTTCCAGGTCGGCCCCTTCACAAACGCAGATTTGGAGCTTGCTATTCTCAAAATAGACCATTTGTTTGGGTGATTTGTGGGTGCTTTTGAATACAATTATTATAAAGAGAGAAAAATAAAATAAAAATACGAGAAATGCCTCTAGTTTATTTAAGACCGTATTAATTACCAGAAGAAAAAAAAAGGGTAATTTCGATTAAGTTTCTCAAATCTTCCATCTCTACTCTTAAATATCTACCTCACGAAATTCTCTCTGAGTCCACAAGATGATTTCAAAATTTTCCAAATATCTTCTCTATTTAGTGCTCAAATGGGCGATTTAGAATAAAATCTCTTCCTAAGTCCAAATCACCTCCAAATGATCATCCGTTCAAATCACCCAACCAAACGACCCATAAGCCATATACAATTTATAACCCCCTCCACATGATATAATTTCAAATGTGTCTATACAAACATTTTAAAATGACTTCATCATGTCACAATCCATCACCTAAGAATTTATACCCATTGTGTCCATTTAACACAAATGAATTTACTAGGGATTCAAACAGCCTTCAACATTTATGTGATGTGATCGCTATAGTCCTAAATCCAGTGACCATTCATGTAATTGACCCTATGATTAGCATTGCAAGAATGGAAATATATAAAAGTAAAGAAAAATGAAACATTGAGAAATACAATGGACTTGGACGCCCAAGCAAGTTTGTCACTATATAGAGATCTATTTTGTGTGCGGATAAGTCTTTATATTATTTTTATTAAAAAAATAAAAAAAGGTCAATGGTCCACCATTAGCTTAAATTAAATTAAATAAAAACCACCATGGGGGGTGACCAAATTGTCGTTTTGATGTGACCTCACCTCTTTCAACTTGCATAATTCTTGCGTTTTATCCTTTTTATTTATATTTTTAATTTGTATAGTCATCTTCGACGAAGGTGGGGGAAAAGGGTTCCTACACTTTGATGTGGACACACAATTTTCAAACTCTTAATTATTATTCATTAATTTCATTGATTAGTGTCGTAGGAGTTGGATTAGCCTAAACTAACAAGTTAACTAATATTAATTCCTATTAAGTGTTTCGTTGGATGTGGGTGCGAGAGTGACCCACTAATGTCATGATCATTGCCAATTACTGTGTTTCTTTTTCTCCAATGGCTAAAGCTAAAACTGTTGCAAATCTGTTGTCAAGATTTTTCAGGTCATTTGTAAAATTAATTATTATGGCTGGGCATATATATGTGAAATCTAGAAAATGGGTCCGGGTCGGGACGTGTATCATAGTTTTCGTAGTTGGGTGTAGGTCGGATATCTCAATGCAGAGCACGACGGGTATATATTTGAATTAATTATTAAAAGTATAATCGTGAACTTTTTTTAAGATTAGTAAAATGTAAATTTTCAATTTGAATTTATGGTTGTTTGCCTCTGTTTGTCGACCAGGTATTTATGGTAGGCAATAACATTTGTATGAGGTGCTGACTCTGAGTATCGATTACCAACGATTGGCCATCTCCAACCATCGAGGTTAAACACGGGAAGTCGGGTAACTTAGGATGGACATTGGTTGTCTCGAATGATCGAGTATGGATAAGTAGCTAGTGTAATTTTTTAAGTTATATATGAAGCTAATAGATCAATGAGAACAAGAGGTAAAAATGGTGATTAACCTCGGCAGGAGGGGTCTTGGAAAACCAGATGATGATGGTGGGAGTGGAAGCCATATTCGGAGCCAAAAGGACATTAACGAGATGGACTTCTCTTGGTCGATACACTCCCACAAATCATCCGAAAGGAACAAATGGGAAGAAAACGTGAAGACATAAGAGAAAATAAATATTAATGTATGTCCGCGTATGTATATACGTACGTATATCTAAACCTAATCATTAGGAATTACGTATATCATAACTTTTCTTCCTAAACAATGTCGGAGCCGGAAAGAATAAATATAACGGTAAAGCAACATTGTTTGTTAGTTCTGTTTTGTCCTCTTTCCTCTGTTGCTTATATATAACCTTTGGGTTTATCATGTGTAGCTCTAACCAAATCGATTTTGCAAATGAATCAATGGGTAACGGACCGGTTGGTCTTAAAGTGTGTGGATTTCGAATTGTCACAATGAGAAGATTGTATTCTGAAAATTTGCTAGCGGCAATAGGAATTTGGGATACGCATTCGTCAATTTCACCTCCACCGCCAGTGCCTCCAAATTCCGCCACTTTTTCAACGGCCACAACCGAAAATATCCCAACTTCAGCAAATTCTGCGAACTCCATGGCTAAAAGACAGTTGAACTTGGATTTGTTTATATCAAGAATAGAATAAGAATGGTTGGAGGCTCTAAAAAAATTTTCAAATCCATATGTCAATTCATATGAAAACACAAGGCACAAATTACAGTTGCAAAACTTTTCCATTCCTATAATTCTTAGAAATCATTTACCTATATTTTTATTAGTTTATCCTTACCAAATGAACTCTAATTAAATATTTTGTTTAAAAAATTGGTCTTTATGCTTATGTGGCATTGCTAACCAAATTTCTAATTTGGTAATTTCTAATAAAATTTTTAAATTAGCAATTACTCATATATCCCTAGCAATTGCTAAATGAGTGCCACCTCATCCTCTACTCACTTTGACAATTGCTAGAATTTGAGGATGGAGATACCCTAAAAGGTTGTTCAAACTTTCATTGAAATGACAACGATCGATATAGAAATTTTGGTGGCAGCCTTGAACATGGGAATTTGTTTGTTCCTCAATTGACAGGTCTGATGGTCAGTGATCTACATCGGTATCTCGTTGTAGGTGAGGTCATTATGCGTTAGCTAGCTAGCTCCACCTGATCCGGCTATCAAAAAGTACTTTCCGCAAGATGCTCACATGGAAAACATTGTGAATCCGGCCCAGCTCTCCTGGTAAGGCTAACTTGTAAGCCATCGGTCCAATCTTCTTGATAATGTCGTAAGGTCCTATGTACCTAGGAGACATCTCATTCCCTTTCTTCGCAAATGTCTCATTAGTCCTTTCCAATGTAACACCTTGAGGAGCAACTTGTCACCAACTTCGAAGCTCACCTTCCTAGCTCGCCCATCTTCATACGGCTTCTACAACAAGCATAATCCTACTATCTTATGTAGCATTCAGCTTTCGCTCAAACGATGTTAATTCCAGCTAGTAACAGTAAATAAAAATGATCCAAAATTTTAGAAAAAAAAATTATGGCACATTTAAATTT
This sequence comes from Linum usitatissimum, assembly GCA_030674075.2. Lineage (NCBI taxonomy): Eukaryota > Viridiplantae > Streptophyta > Magnoliopsida > Malpighiales > Linaceae > Linum > Linum usitatissimum. The sequence continues at coordinate 4,420,583 of JAUJYP020001281.1, read as the reverse complement.
GTTTTGACTAAATATATATATAGTAAAAAATGTACACTCTTACCTGGTATTAGGATTTTCAAAAAAAATCTACATACGGTCATTTCGAGTTTTAATCTGACTCAAAATGACAGTATTAAAACTATAAAAGCTAGGGTCCAACCATAAGTGTTTTACTGTAGCTTAGGAACAGTGGTTTAGAGTTAGGAACAAACGGGAATCTCCTCATTTTGGCTTAGGAATAGTGGTTTAGAGTTAGGAACAGACTGAATCTCCTCCTTTTGGCTTAGGAACAGTGGTTTAGAGTTGGAAAAAAACAGAATCTCCTCCGTTTGGTTTTCCTATGATGGGGATTCCTTTCTTTTCTATCTGAGAGAGGTATTTCATGGTTTTTTTTATTTTTTTCTCTCTGTCTATGAAAGTCTGATCGCACAGTTCATTTTTCTCTTCGTTTCTTCAAAACAGCTCTTGATTTTGAATCTGATGATTGGAGGAAGGGGAACAGATTCAACTGCAATTCGTTCTCACGACCCCTTTCACTCTTGCTCTCTCTCCTTACCTCAGCTTCCCAACACTTACACAACCAGAGCTCTCATCCATTACCTAGGAGATGCGGCGACGTTCCCGACAAAACTCTCAAGTTTAGTGCTTTGAAGTTGGTGAGTTGCTTCACGAAAAACTTCAAGAGGACCCATTCACCAATGGGGCTCCATTTGTTTAAAAGAATCGTAATTTGATCTTGGCCGGGATAACAAATTTGGTGATTCATCTACAGCTACAAAAGCGGAGTTTCAATCGATCTTAGTGAGAAGACCAGTTTTGGTAGTTCCCCTGCATTCAATTGTTAGCTTTTGATGTCCTGACTGTTGAGAATTTCAGGTTCTTCCTAATTTATGGTATAGTCAGTAGTTTTATTATTGGGAAATATCTCCATAAAGATGTGTGTCCGCCCACTGTTTGTTAAGCACGTCATCTATACGGCTTGGGATTCCAGTCGACAACTCATTTCTCCATTTATATGCAGCTCATGTAATGGAAGTACCTGCTAGAACAATATATAGTAAGAAGTCCAGTTAGTCACTCTTTGTACGGTTGTTCCATTTTCTTGCTGCTGCAATTGTCTGGACAAGAACATTCTATCTCTCTCTACTTTGTTTTACTAATATGTGTTATTCTTTTGTGTTTCAATCTTTGGTAGTCGGCTTTAGTGAGTACTGAAGTATCTGTTCCTGTTGTATTGATGTATGATTTGGTGGTGTTGATTTCTGTACCTCAAAATGAGCTTCGTATTCGGTAATTGAACTTTTCAATGACTACATCCAGTATCCACTATGCATGTCCTTTAAATTTTGAAAAGACTACATCAACATTTTGATACTTGATAACTTTTTCATCAAAGGGAGAGTTCTGGCCTTTTCCATATAGATCTATTTCGAGACCAGGAGAAGACATACCAAGCTAACTCTCCCAACTAAGGTAGGTCTGCAGCTGTTATTGCAATCGACAAAAGGTGTTTTGTACCTGATGTTGAGGACCCGAGACCAGTTCTATCAATTTGATGTCAAGCAGAATAGATGAGTACTGATCATGAACGTAGCACCGTGAGAAGAAGCGTTGATGATGGGTTGGGTTTGTTCCAATTCCAAGCTTTCTTTCACGAATTCTGTTTGCAGGTTATCATAGTAAGTCCCACTGAATGACTTGATCAGAAAACTGCTATCCATTGCTCGGTGCAATGAGCATATCGTCAAAGATGCATGTTGTGAATCAGTATTTTGATTCAACAAAGATGAATTCTTTTAATCGTGGAAATTCAGAAAACTCTGTTTCTAGAAGATGCACATACAAGGTTAGATTTCTTTTTTTTTTTACGGTGTAAGGTTGGAATTGTAGCTATGAAAATTATGAGTCTTTGTAATCGATTTGATTCTAAAGGCGGGAGTTGGTGTATTTTATATATTTATATTTGCAGCAAGTTAAATTTATGTGCTCCTACCATAAGAAGGATGAGAACAGTACTAATCCTGAAGATGTTGGACAATAATGTTTTGAAAAGTTAAACTGCCACAATTGCATTTCCCTTTTTATTGTGAGTTTGCTTCACAAGTAGTCTTTCTTTGTTGCTTGGACTTTACAGTGTTTGCGGGGTTTGTTATATGAATAGTTAGTTAGTTGGCTCCGTTGTCAAGCTAACACAAATTGCCAAGCTAAAACCGACAATGAATTTTTTTTGTAAAATTGGTCAATTTCCATAGGTTAAACCCTTTGGAAATTGACAATTTTGATAGGAAAATTGAAAATTCTCAAATTGACTAATATTTGATTTGGATGTTGGGAATGGCTAAAAAATAAGGTTTCACCAAGTAATGCGTTCAAATAATAGCTAAATGAAGTTCAAAAACATTTTTTTGACATGCTAAAATAATACAAAGTAAATTTGATTTTTAACTTAATTTGACTATTGTTTATAGTCGTTACCATAATGGCACTTGATTTTTTGGCCATTTCTAAAATGCATATCAAATATTAGTCGATTTAAAAATGTTGAAATTTTCATGTGAAATTGGTCAATTTCCATACCCCTTTGGAAATTGACAATTTTGATAGGAAAATTGAAAATTCTCAAATTGGCTAATATTTGACTTGGATGTTGGGAATGGTTAAAAATTAAGGTTTCACCAAGTAATGCATTCAAATAATAGCTAAATGAAGTTCAAAAACAGTTTTTTGACATGCTAAAATAACACCAAGTAAATTCGATTTTTAACTTAATTTGACTATTGTTTATAGTCTTTACCATAATGGCACTTGATTTTTTGGCCATTTCTAAAATGCATGTCAAATATTAGTCGATTTAAAAATTTTGAAATTTTCATGTTGGTCAATTTCCTTAGGTTAACCCCTTTGAAAATTGACAATTTTGATAGGAAAATTGAAAATTTTCAAATTGGCTAATATTTGACTTGGAGGTTGGGAATGGCTAAAAATTAAGGTTTCACCAAGTAATGCGTTCAAATAATAGCTAAATGAAGTTCAAAAACATTTTTTGACATGCTCAAATAACACCAAGTAAATTTGATTTTTTACTTAATTTGACCATTGTTTATAGTCGTTACCATAATGACACTTGATTTTTTGGCCATTTCTAAAATGCATGTCAAATATTAGTCGATTTAAAAAATTTGAAATTTTCATGTGAAATTGGTCAATTTCCATAGGTTAACCCCTTTGAAAATTGACAATTTTGATAGCAAAATTGAAAATTTTCAAATTGGCTAATATTTGACTTGGATGTTGGGAATGACTAAAATTTAAGATTTCACCAAGTAATGTTTTCAAATAATAGCTAAATGAAGTTCAAAAACATTTTTCGACATACCAAAATAACACCAAGTAAATTTGATTTTTAATTTACTTTGACCATTGTTTATAGTCGTTACCATAATGACACTTGATTTTTTGGCCATTTCTAAAATGCATGTCAAATATTAGTCGATTTAAAAATTTTCGAAATTTTCATGTGAAATTGGTCAATTTCTACAGGTTAACCCCTTTGTAAATTGACAATTTTGATAGGAAAATTTTCAAATTTTCAAATTGGCTAATATTTGACTTGGATGTTGGGAATGACTAAAAATTAAGGTTTCACCAAGTAATGCGTTCAAATAATAGCTAAATGAAGTTCAAAACATTTTTTGACATGCTAAAATAACACCAAGTAAATTTGATTTTTAACTTAATTTGATTATTGTTCATAGTCGTTACCATAATGACACTTGATTTTTTGGCCATTTCTAAAATTCATGTAAAATATTAGTTGATTTAAAATTTTTGAAATTTTCATGTGAAATTGATCAATTTCCATAGGTTAACCCCTTTGGAAATTGACAATTTTGATAGGAAAATTGAAAACAAAATTGGCTAATATTTGACTTGGATGTTGGGAATGGCTAAAAATTAAGGTTTCACCAAGTAATGCGTTCAAATAATAGCTAAATGAAGTTCAAAAACATTTTTTTACATGCTAAAATAACGCTAAGTAAATTTGATTTAAATGAAGTTCAAAAACATTTTTTTGACATGCTAAAATAACACCAAGTAAATTTGATTTTTTACTTAATTTGACCATTGTTTATAGTCGTTACCATAATGACACTTGAGTTTTTGACCATTTCTAAATTGCATGTCAAATATTAATCGATTTAAAAATGTTGAAATTTTCATGTGAAATTGGTCAATTTCCATAGGTTAACCCATTTGGAAATTGACAATTTTGATAGGAAAATTGAAAATTTTCAAATTGGCTAATATTTGACATGGATGTTGGGAATGACTAAAAATTAAGGTTTCACCAAGTAATGCGTTCAAATAATAGCTAAATGAAGTTCAAAAACATTTTTTTACATGCTAAAATAACACTTAGTAAATTTGATTTTTAACTTCATTTAGCCATTGTTTACAGTAGTAACAATAATGACAATTGATTTTTTAGCTGTTTCTAAAATGCATGTCGAATATTAGTCAATTTGAAAATTTTTAAATTTTTATGTGAAATTGGTCAATTTCCATAGGTTAACCGTTTTGGAAATTGACAATTTTGATAGGAAAATTAAAAATTTTCAAATTGGCTAATATTTGACTTGGATGTTAAGAATGGCTAAAAATTAAGGTTTCACTAATTAATGCGTTCAAATAATAGCTAAATAAAGTTCAAAAACAGTTTTTGTTATGATAAAATAACACCAAGTAAATTTGATTTTTAACTTAATTTGACCATTGTTTATAGTCGTTTCCATAATGACACTTGATTTTTTGGCCATTTCTAAAATGCATGTAAAATATTAGTTGATTTAAAAATTTTTAAATTTTTCTGTGAAATTGGTCAATTTCCATAGGTTAACCCCTTTGGAAATTGACAATTTTGATAGGAAAATTGAAAATTTTCAAATTGGCTAATATTTGACTTGGATGTTGGGAATGGCTAAAAATTAAGGTTTCACCAAGTAATGCGTTCAAATAATAGCTAAATGAAGTTCAAAAACATTTTTTGACACGCTAAAATAACACCAAGTAAATTTGATTTTTAACTTAATTTGACCATTGTTTATTGTCGTTACCATAATGACACTTGATTTTGAAATTTTCATGTGAAATTGGTCAATTTCCATAGGTTAACCCCTTTGGAAATTGACAATTTTGATAGGAAAATTGAAAATTTTCAAATTGGCTAATATTTGACTTGGATGTTAGGAAAGGCTAAAAATTAAGGTTTCACTAAGTAATGCGTTCAAATAATAGCTAAATGAAGTTCAAAAACAGTTTTTGACATGCTAAAATAACACCGAGTAAATTTGATTTTTAACTTAATTTGACCATTGTTTATAGTCGTTACCATAATGACACTTGATTATTTGGCCATTTCTAAAATGCATGTCAAATATTAGTCGATTTAAAATTTTTGAAATTTTCATGTGAAATTGGTCAATTTCTATAGGTTAACCCCTTTGGAAATTGACAATTTTGATAGGAAAATTGAACATTTTCAAATTGGCTAATATTTGACTTGGATGTTGGGAATGGCTAAAAATTAAGGTTTCACCAAGTAATGCGTTCAAATAATAGCTAAATGAAGTTCAAAAACATTTTTTGACATGCTAAAATAATACAAAGTAAATTTGATTTTTAACTTAATTTGACCATTGTTTATAGTCGTTACCATAATGACACTTGATATTTTGGCCATTTCTATAATGCATGTCAAATATTAGTCGATTTAAAAATTTTGAAATTTTCATGTGAAATTGGTCAATTTCCATAGGTTAACCCCTTTGGAAATTGACAATTTTGATAGCAAAATTGAAAATTTTCAAATTGGCTAATATTTGACTTGGATGTTGGGAATGGCTAAAAATTAAGGTTTCACCAAGTAATGCGTTCAAATAATAGCTAAATGAAGTTTAAAAACATTTTTTGACACGCTAAAATAACACCAAGTAAATTTGATTTTTAACTTAATTTGACCATTGTTTATTGTCGTTACCATAATGACACTTGATTTTGAAATTTTCATGTGAAATTGGTCAATTTCCATAGGTTAACCCCTTTGGAAATTGACAATTTTGATAGGAAAATTGAAAATTTTCAAATTGGCTAATATTTGACTTGGATGTTAGGAAAGGCTAAAAATTAAGGTTTCACTAAGTAATGCGTTCAAATAATAGCTAAATGAAGTTCAAAAACAATTTTTGACATGCTAAAATAACACCGAGTAAATTTGATTTTTAACTTAATTTGACCATTGTTTATAGTCGTTACCATAATGACACTTGATTATTTGGCCATTTCTAAAATGCATGTCAAATATTAGTCGATTTAAAATTTTTGAAATTTTCATGTGAAATTGGTCAATTTCTATAGGTTAACCGCTTTGGAAATTGACAATTTTGATAGGAAAATTGAACATTTCAAATTGGCTAATATTTGACTTGGATGTTGGGAATGGCTAAAAATTAAGGTTTCACCAAGTAATGCGTTCAAATAATAGCTAAATGAAGTTCAAAAACATTTTTTGACATGCTAAAATAATACAAAGTAAATTTGATTTTTAACTTAATTTGACCATTGTTTATAGTCGTTACCATAATGACACTTGATATTTTGGCCATTTCTATAATGCATGTCAAATATTAGTCGATTTAAAAATTTTGAAATTTTCATGTGAAATTGGTCAATTTCCATAGGTTAACCCCTTTGGAAATTGACAATTTTGATATGAAAATTGAAAATTGAAAATTGGCTAATCTTTGAGTTGCATGTTGGGAATGGCTACAAATTAAGGTTTCACCAAGTTAAGGCCTTCAAATAATAGCCAAATGAAGTTAAAAACATTTCTTGACATGCTAAAATAACGCCAAGTAATTTTGATTTTTAACTTCATTTGACCATTGTTTATAGTGGTTACCATAATGAAACTTGATGTTTTGGCCATTTCTAAAATGGATGTCAAATATTAGTCGATTTGAAAATTTTGAAATTTTCATGTGAACTTGGTCAATTTTCATAGGTTAACCTCTTTGGAAATTGACAAGTTTGATATGAAAATTGAAACTTTTCAAATTGGCTAATATTTGACTTACATGTTGGGAATGGCTAAAAATTAAGGTTTCACCAAGTAAGGCATTCAAGTAATAGCCAAATGAAGTTAAAAAACATTTTTTAAATGCTAAAATAACACCAAGTAAATTTGATTTTTAACATCATTTGGCCATTGTTTATAGTGGTTACCATAATGACACTTGATTTTTTGGCCATTTCTCAAATGCATGTAAAATATTAGTCATAATGTTTTTATTGTTCCGTTTTCTTTAAATAAAAAAGCTTTGCAGAAATTTCATCACGATTCGTTGCTCACATTTTAACTATATATTATTAAGGGTGAATTCTTCAGTATACCTGGTATATCGAAACTTTCGGTGTGTTCGGTTTTTTTGGTAACGTAAATCCATCACCAACGTCCATTTTCAGTTTGCGATCTCGACGGTTCACAAAGCGTGAGGGTAAAGTTGTTCGCAACCCTCCGATAAAACTTGTGAACTTGCAAAGTAGAAGCCCAGAATACCTCCTACCCGCCTTGCATAATAGCGACCAACTTGTTAAACTTGCAAACTGAGATAATATATGAGATCAAAAATAAAATATAAAATATAATTTTAATATTCGAATAATTGTGAACCGTCGAGATCGCAAACTGAAAATGGACGTTGGTGATGGATTTACGTTATCAAAAAAAATTTGGCACACCAATAGGTTCGGTATACCAGGTATACTGAAGAATTCACCATTATTAAGTAATTGTCCTCATTTTAAATATTATGTTGTTGACTTTTTATCGTTCAGAATTGAATTTTTATTATATAATTGAAGTTTTTAGAGTGCTAAAAAAATTATTTCTTAATCAATTTTCTAACTCTGCCTCTAAACTCAAACATGCCCGAACCGAAGCAAACATCTCTTGCTAAACTGGATTCTCTCCTAATTCACGAACGGAAGCAAGCATCTATTGCCAAACTTGTTACAAATAGATAATTTTATTGCTATACAAGTACACAAACAAATATTCAATCCAACAATTAACTCCATTGATCCCATTTACCAACAAGTACACTCTATCTCCAACTGGACACTTTGAACAAAGGAGTATCCTTATAACCCAAAACCAACTGATTCTTATTCACACCCTCATTGCTCACCCAATACAAGCTCTCCCCTTCTTTCACAATCTCCCTACCTTCCTCAATCAAACCTTTCTTCATTCCCAAGGCATCCAATCCCAACCTAACCAACTCTTTACTCTCCCTAACAATGTCTCCCCACATCTCAAATCCAGCAATACTACTCACATAAGGCCTCATAAACAGGCACTCCATTGCTATCCTTGCTTCCCTCAGTTGTTGGCAATCAAATGGCATGTGACCTTCCATTGACTCCATCAAAGCATGGAACTGCCCCAACTGACCTTCAAATATAGACCCATATGATGATGACAAGTCTTCACACATTAGCCCTTTCCCCCACCCTATTCCATCCCCAAATGTTATGATCCCTCTACTAGTACTACTACTAGACCCGAGTTCCATGCAGTACTCCTTCCCCACTTTCAAGAATTTCACGACATGTTTCGCTTTCCTCCCTTCTCCCATGTGTGGAATCCCTACCATGCAATTGAACACCAACCATTCTATTGCCTGATTCTCTTTCCTTATCTCTAACTCGAGATCTTCCATGTCTGACTCGCACACAATCAACTTCAATCCTGCCATTCGCGCATGCTCGTGTAACAACATTTTCGTGTCCTCAAACCTCTGCCTTGCAGGATTGTAGCTGGACACTTCTTCATTGTCCTCTTCCTCATTATCGTTGTCTTCTTCGTCAAAATTATCATCATTTTCCCATCGGACGAGGGTCAATCTCATCTCTGTAACGCGTCGTGCCACGAGTCCATCCATCAAGGGAGGCCACTGAACACCACTTCCAATGTCGAAGTCCACAATGTGGATCGTCGAATTGGAAGGAGGCAGGGATTCGAGTATGACGGAATTGGCTGTGAAATGAGCGAACTTTCCATATGGGAATATCTGGTAGAAGGCCTTGAAAGCGAGTTCGTAATTCCTGCTTGCTTCGAGCATTAACATGTCCGGTGGTTGGTGGTTCTTGTCGTGATGCAGAGCCCGTACGAGGTGATAAACGACTCGTTGCAGGGTCGATCCCATTGGAGACGACTTCTCTTCGAGTCTCGATACAAGTTCGCCCACGAGCTCTTTCTGGTTCATCTCCATTGCCTCTCCGTATGCCTTGAGAAGGTGGATTGTGCTCATCATCTGGTCTTCTGCAGCTTTCATAATTGACTGTCACAACAAAAAGTTTTATACAATGGTCTGTAGCAAGTGTAACAAATATTTATATGAACAGCAGAGCATGATTTGAAGATTGATAAATTGATTGGTCTTTTGTCATATAATGTGTTGGTGGGTTTAGGAATAAAGTTGAGGGATCCCAGCTCCTGGATTTGATTCAGATAATTTAATAGTTGGTAGATTGATGAGGAAACAGAGAACCTTAATATATGCACATTAATTCTGCCATGTATTGGTAAGAAAATAGTTCATATCATAACAAAGGTGAAGACAAAAGCAGGAAGGAAAAGAGTTGCAGATAGCATATCTGGATTAACTGGCATCAAATAAATTGTGCATTCCTAGGCTAGGATCCCTTCTTCGTACGTAGGTTGTCTGTGAAAAGATCCGAGTTTGATCATGGGGTGGCATCAGAATCAGTCTTTTCATTTCTCACTTCTTTATAATAATAATGACGAGAATGAAGTCAATCATTCAAATAAATGAGTTTTAGGTTTATTAGGCGATTTAAGTGAAATTGTTTTGTTGATAAAGTTGTAGATTGATAATTCAAAAGTATCGGATTTAAATTTAATTTTATTTCATAAATATAAACTTGTTTATTTACATTTATTTTGTTGTCTTTCCATCTAATATTTTTTTTTATACAGATTTTCAAAAGTAATATGCTATCCAATATCCATGTATATCTAAGTGCCAAACTCACTGGGAAGCATGTGGAAAGTATTTGTCAGATTCATAATGTAGGTCCAAAGTCCAAATTCATTGGAGATTTATTTCAGTAATGAGCAATCGGCCCAAACAAAGAGAGTCCTAAGTAATTATTTTTTATAAAGGTGACTATTAATAATCCTAAGTATTAATATTTGAAGATCATTTCTATCCTATTATTCTTTAAGCAATGGTTAATGTAAACTTTATGGTCATATAAGCAAATTTAATAATTATTTATTTTTATTTGTAGTCACATCCATCCCTATAATATTTTAGCAATTTTTATTGAAAAGATAATATATTAAATTATTAATTTTTTTTATAAACAAATTTCTATTGGACAATCTTATCTTGTTAATTAACCATGTATAAATGCTAGTCTAGATGGCATTGTTAATTGACTTGCTATAGCAACTCCATCCCTATCAATTGCATATTTGGTGCCACTTCACCCTCCACATCACTTAACAATTGCTAAAAAATTAAGGATGTAGATGCTCTAATCGTAATAAAACGCGAGAGAAAAGCCCTAATAATATCTGTTTCAATATCCTATTTACTCACAACCCAAAAACAAACGCAACTAAATATATATTGATGATGTAAGCAGTGATTGGTCACAAAGCTTCATCTGTTTGTTAATTCACACAGTGTAATGTGGGTTGACCTCAATGTCCAACCCTTTCAACTTCACAAAAGACTCCACTTTCCCCTTGAGTGTATGCAGCTCTCTCAACCTGGCAATCTCAGCTCTTCTTTTGGCTTCTTCAGCAACCATGCTTATTTCCCTGAAGGCTCCCTTGTCATGGATTGGCTTGGCCTCTAAAGTTTGCAAACCATGGAGTGTTCTCTGCTCATTAGCCCATGCCGCTTCTCTTGCTTCCCTCCCAAAGTCCTTCTGCGTTGTCAATGCAGTCTGCAAATTAACAACACACACACATATATATATATATATATATATATATGTTACTGACTTTGTAGTATTAGGTCTTCTAGTTAAGTAGTTGCAGGTTTATTGCTTACTCTGTGGTTGTACAGCAAGCCCCAAGCTCTGCCACTCAATCCATACCGGACTGCGAATTTGATAGGATCGAGCAACATGTATGTTATGATGTTGTAAACCCAAATGACCGCTGTCCATCCCCACCCAATGCTGTGAATCCCAGCAAATCCCCAGTTTGCTAGCGCTGATATCACTGTTGCAACCTGGAAAAACCAACATGTAATGTTTCCATATCAGGAACACAATATACAATTCAAGTCATTGGGAGAAGGTTCATATTGTTTTAACATGGCTTTGGTTTCCTGGTTTGGAGAAAAGGTGAAAAAAGAGATGAAACTTTTACCAATTGAGCAATGATGAATGCTACAACTAGAAGAAAACCGGGTCGTTCCATGAACGACCAGCTTCTGGATCGAGTTACGAAGATCAATGCTTGGCTGATTGTGCTGACTTGAAGGTACACTGCTGATGCTAGCTTCTTGTTAAGCAATGAGACTATATCCGGGTTTGAAAGATCATAGTGGCTCTTTCTCAAGCTGGGAACATGGAAATGATCCGAGAAGAAGTCGGTTTCATAAGCTCCCCAAAAGAATACTACTGTCATTATGGCTAGGTATCCTCCTAACACAACACCCGTTGCGAAAATCTCACTCAACTTCCAACTATCCGGGACAGGAGATGGCTTAACTCTGTCTTTGGATATTGTCATTATAGTACCTTCACCAACAAGTTATGCTTACATCAGAAATGTTATACTTAACAGTCAGATTTCATCATCATGTTCATAAAGTGGAAAAATATGCTTTACCATCATTAAGAATGGCTATGATAAGGACCATGAAGGGAGGGAAATCGAATTCCCAGAAGACGGTGAGCAACATGAACCCCATCTGTATCCATATGATCATAGTTCATTAGATTGAGTGAGGCACAAGTAACCATGAAAATATCATATAAGAGAGCTTGGGGATCGAGGGCTTACAACGATACGTATTGTGATGGATACAGCATATATCTGCAGGAAAAAAATATGGAGAGACAGTAATCAGAATAGTACAAAGTCTTGACCTTTTTTATATGAAACAACAAAATAATCAGATCATCCATCCTCCTTACTGTATAATTCTTCATCCTCTGAAAGATCGCTCGACTAGTTAGGACAGCACTAATGATCACACTCAATCCTGGCTCAGTCAGGACTATATCAGAAGCACTACGAGCAGCATCTGTTGAGTCTGCAACTGCAATTCCTATGTCTGCCACTTTAAGAGCAGGTGCATCGTTCACTCCATCACCGGTCATCCCAACTACGTGCTTCTTAGCTTGTAGTTTCTTCACAATCTCATACTTGTGTTCTGCAAACATCAGCATATTTAATAAAAAAGTCAACCCAATTGACCTAACTTGGATAGCAAGTAACCCTAACAGTTGATGTCAAAGTGAGGATTAAAAGACTAAAAGTCTTTTACTTTTCTGTATGAGTGTAGAGAGAGTGGTTTTTGGATTATTACCAGGGAAGACACCAGCAAAACCATCAGCATTTTCGATGAGCTCATCAACGGGGAGAGCCTCGAATCCAGTGCTTCTGCCTTCACCAAGCAAAGAAGAGGACGGATACATGTTGGTTCCCATACCAAGTCTTCTCCCAGTCTCCTTTGCAATTGCTAGTTGGTCACCAGTGATCATCTTAACACTAACACCAAGATCAAGAGCTCTTCTTATAGTTTCAGCACTATCGTGTCGCGGTGGATCGAAGAGAGGTAGAAGACCGACGAATTCCCATGGACTTCCTGAACTTTCCTTGTCATTGTCAGGAACATCCTGGCGGGCAACTCCTAGTGATCGAAGTCCACGCTCAGCAAACTTGTCAATGATTGAATGCACCCTATTTGCAATCTCTGTTTTGTTCTTTGCTAGGTTGAGAATCTAAGGTTTCGTCATATGTGAAAGCAAAAAAGCTGTCAAGTTTTGAACTGTTGCATGTCACATGATTAACCATGGAGTATGCAAACAGTTACCTGCTCTGGTGCACCTTTGCTGACTCGATGCATCTTACCATTGCCGTCTAAGTAAGTGAGTGCTGTCCTTTTGTCAGTTGGATTGAAGGGAAGGAAGTGAACCTCTTTGATTCCGGCTCGTGCCTTGCAAAACAAGCAACATGAATGTGGTTTCCAATCATCTTACTGAATGGGGTAAACAGTTGATTGAAACTTAGTTAGAGCTATACCTCCTTTGGATCAGCAAGCATTGCAACAATGGCTGCATCAATAGCATCCTGATTTTCCAACCTCGAGGCTCTTGCGGCCATCAAAACAACATCATCTTGTTGAACACCATTTGCAAACACCTGACATGAAATTTTTTGAAATTAAATACAACTTTCTTGTAAGTCAGACATTTTGTGTGTGATTTTAAGGAAGCAATGAGGCACACCTCTATCAGATTCTTGTCCACTGTAAGTTTGTTAAGAGTAAGAGTGCCGGTTTTATCACTGCACAGAACATCCATTCCTGCCATTTCCTCAATTGCTGTCATTCTCTTTGTAATGGCACCCTATAAGTGAGACATAATCAGAAAGCTCGTTTTCCGGACTAACTAACTTTTTTGGTTGCATAATCTTAATAAGCTGACGTTCTTGAATTACCTGCTGAGACAATCGATGCGAACCAATGGCCATAGTAACCGAAAGAACCGTTGGCATGGCAATAGGTATGCCACCAATGAGTAAAACCAAAAGGTTGTCTATCCCAGTACGGTAACTTCGTTGTTGGATCCCATATATAACTATTATCTCGATCACCATCCCGAGAGCAATCGAGCATATGCAAAAGTTTCCAATGGAAGTTAAAACCTGAAACAATCAACAACAACAAAGTGTCTAAAACTTGTCAAAAATGGAGTAACTATGCAGAACTTCCTTACTTGGCTATCAAGTAATATATAGATGGATCCATAAAAGATGATCAAGTTTGAAACCTTTTGGAAATGACCGACGTGGTTAGTACTTTCGACAAGATGAGCTGCTTTGCCAAAGAAGGTGTGGACACCTGTCGCGATCACAACTGCTTCGAGTTCACCTTGCTTACATGTTGAGCCAGAGAATATCACACCACCAGGACCCCTAGTTACTGGAAGTGACTCTCCTGTAAGAGCAGACTGCAAGCAAGATAGAAAAAGAAACTTTACCATATAATTTCTGTTCCTTGTCAAACACGGCAGTATATAATCTATATACCTGGTCAATCTTAAGAGGATCTCCTTCAAGAAGTCTAGCATCGGCAGGAATGATATCACCAAGCTTGATGCTAATGATATCTCCAGGCACCAGTTCACCTGCATCTTCCTCTTTCCACTTCCCATCTCGTAAAATCTAATCCATCACATCGGAAAAAAAAGAAGCCACCATCATCAGCTGATCAAATGATAGTATTTATCATTGAAAATGGAAAAGAAATTACCTTGGCCTTTGGTGCCAAACGAGCCATGAGAGCTGCAGCTGCGTTTCCAGCATTGTTCTCTTCGACGAAACTGATGGATGAGTTGATGATGAGAAGCAGAATGATCCCTACGAAATCGTGGAACTCGGTAGGTTTGTCCTGCACAATTGTTCATCATCTCTTGTTAACTAAACATTCAAGCCATGTTTGGAAAGGAAAGATCTTTATACTAATTTTACATCTCCATGTGCAAGAGCAATGGCCATAATAGCAGCCGCTTCCATAACCCATGACAGAGGATTCCACATGAAAGACAAGAACTTGAGGATTTTGTTCTCCTGTAAAAAATTTTAGAAGAGCACATCAAGTAAGATAAAGATCATAAACAATCCTAAACAGAATGATGGAATGATTGGATTGAATAAAAGAGACCCTTTTCTCTTCAAGTTTGTTGTGACCGAAAAGTTGCAGCCTTTTCTCGACCTCTTCGAGAGTAAGTCCATCTCTCGAGCAATTCAACTTCTCGAAAACTTCTTCAACTGGGATGTTCTCCTGCCATGATCACAATAAGCCTCCACGTATCATAACACATCCAATGCACAAACCAAAAGATGTGATGAAGTTGATTAATTCCTCACCAGATCAACAGTTTCCATGTTGATAGCTTCAAGAGAGACATCCTTATGATCCACCGCTTCAAGAACCATCTACGTATCATAGCAAGAACAAGAACAACTAGTCACCAAAACTGAAAAAACTAATCATGTTTTTTGAAAGACAGGTATCTTCCTCCTTATTGAGAGCCATTTTATCCCAATAATTCGAGTTGTTAGGAGAGGTTCATTATTAGTTGTTATAGCATTCCTTTACACACCCCCTCAAAGGAAAGCCCATGAATAGGGATTGAATTTTGCACAGGTCTACCAAGCCTTAGCATATGAAGTTGTTATACTAGGGGCTAACATGATTCAATCCTAGAATCTCTCAGTGAGAAAGCTCTGATATCATATTGAGAACCAGTTTATCTCAAAAACTCAAGTTATTAGGAAAATTTCATTATTAGATTTTATAGCATTCATGTACACTCCCTTGACCAACAACCTTGTCATGTTAACATTGTTCAAAGAAAGATAACCCTTTTTTTTCATCAGATAGCTTCACCTTTGTACAATAGTTTACGTACCATCCCCATTGCCAAGTGCAAACACATACCATATATATGAGACATGATCAAACATGAAAAAAATTTAACAGAAACACATACAATTGCAGAGAAAAGTGCAGAAGGATTGATGAATGTACCTTTGATCAGTGGCTCAAAGGAACAGAGAAAGTGGGGAGAGAAGGGTATGGTCTTGGAGGAGAAGAATAAGAGAGGTGGAATGGGATTATATGTATAGAGAAAGGAAGAAAAAAACTATGCAGCAACCAGGAACTAGCTAGAAGAAAAGGGATGCAGGAGGAGAGGAATATAGAGCTTCAGCATAACCGCCAAAACCCAGAAAGAAACAAGCTTTTTCATCGGACAAACTGTTGTTGTCCTTTTACACTAGCTAGGTAAAAGCTGTCGTAGGTAAGAGTGTGTAAACCGTTAATTACTTGGGGTTAAAAAAAGAAGAAGAAGGAAATGGTGAATTGTTTTCTGTCTGGATTCCATAGGAACGTAAACAAAGTGTGGTTTGTTTATATATATATATATATAATATTATTATTAAAGCTGAGCAGAGTATGCTCATTCCTCGGCGGTGTTCATAGTGATCCCCTCCCCCATTTCTGTTTTTCCTTGGAGGAAAGATATGCATGCAAATTCTGCAGCTGTTAATTTGTCTGTTTATGTCTTGATCTTAGCATTTCCACGGATCTAATAGCCGTTACATTCAAAATGCGCGCAGGGTAGTTGCAGAGTATATTCGTGTCATTCTGGTTAAATTATTGATTATCAACTCCATCTAGTTAACCGTCTCTTAACTTCTTACGGCCCAATACGATTAAATTCCAATTAGATTGACTATTGAGAAAATATAGTTAACATTTTGCACTATATTTCATTATAATTATAATTTAAGTATACTTTTTACGTTTTATATGTCTTTTCAAATCTAATCAATTATCGAACTGACATGTCTGTCACATAGATTATAAGTGGTTGGGATGAATCTAACAAAATTAATAGGAATTGAATGTACTTTTAACTCCTCGAAAATTAGTTCCTACAGGTTTAATGAGTTTGGCTATTTGAAAGTTAGCTAGTTAGAAGTACTTGTTGTGGGTTATTTTATTTTTTCATAATTATTGGCCCCAACGTTCAAACTTATAATGTAGTAAATTTTATATATTCTTCTAGTTTACCATTAGATCAACTCTTTTGAATTCTTAGTTTATTTTACATAAATTTTGATAGACTATGTATGATTAATCACTGATTAATTTTCTTCCTACCCAACTCAATACAATATATAAACATAAAAGATTAATTTTCTTCACCGCTCTCTTGAACGTCGAAAAAGTTTATACTTTACTGCAAAAATCGACTTCAATGGAGATTAAAGAAAATTACTATTAACCAGAATCATAGTTTGACTGTTGACGTTTTCCCGCAAAAACCGCAATTTAACACCAAACCCCAAGATCGCTACTTCGCCGCGAAATCTCATTCCAAATCTCCATATGCATTCTACTACTACTACTACTACTACTGATACTCTCCCCGGTCGGAAAATCCGCCGCCGCCTTTACTTTGCGTTCCTCCTCCTCGTCCTCTTCTCTTCGACGCTTCCGACCACTGTCAACGCTATTGCCTCCCTCCTGAATCGCCGCCACCGTCGGTTCCAGCAACTTGTACTTGGCAGCATCCGCCGGAAAGTTGAGAATCGCCTTGCGACCCCGCAGCTTGAATGCTGCTCGGTCGTACGCTCTTGCGGCATCGATCGGCGAGTCGTAGGTCCCCAGCCACATTCGCGAGCCTTTCTGGCTCGGATCTCTGATCTCCGCCGCGTACTTCCCCCACGGCCTCTGCCTCACTCCTCTGTAATGCCTCCCTTCCTTATTATTGCTTCCGGCTGCAGATCTCGACTCCTCTCGCTCTACTCCCACTAAATGGATCCCGTAATCCTCGTCATCCCCGCCAAATCGGATCCATTTCGTCGGCTCGTGATTCGACTCGGACAGTTTCCGTTCGGTCTCGAATTCCAAATAATCAAGGGAAAATGGAGGTACGCTCGCAATTTTAGGTTTGGATTCGAGGTCGATGAAGGTAGGGTTAGGAATTGGGGATTCTGGTGAGGTGAGGTCGATTACCACGGGATAATTGGGGGCGGTATCGAGTGGCAGGATGTCGTAATCGTTTGATTCCTTAGCGAAATCGAGTAATTCGAGATGGTAGTCGTCGAAGGAGTAATCGGAGACCGAAATGGCGGAGCCACAGGTGGACGCAGCGTTGGAGGAGAAGGTATTTGTTGTTGGTGATGATGATTCGGAGCCGGAGAAGAAAAGGTGGTCGTCGTCGAAGAGCTGGAGTTGTAATTCGAGTAGTCCGTCGTCCGCCATTGAAATTACTGGAAAGAGAGTTAATTTGGAGAATGCAGAGTACGTAGTGGTGAAGTGGTTATTTATAGGGTGGGAATGTGTAGGGAATTTAAAAGGGTGGTGATAGTTTGAAGCAGCTAGGGTTCTGTAGTCAATTGCCAACATTCGCCGGAGCTTCCTGTTCTTGTGGGGGATAGAAGAGACCAAAAACAAAACAAGTCACGGTGTGGGGATGTAATTTGGGTTTGGATGCTTCTGACTTGTCGTTAAGAGTTTGAATCTTGTGTGGTGATGATGAAAGGTAAACTCTCAACTCTGTATCCTGGTTCCGGTACTACTCAACTTTGACCGTTTAAGCATAATAATATTCATGACATCAGATTTTTCAAATTCGTGAAGAATAATGAAGTCCTTGTAATGTTGAAGAAGAGATTGTGGGTTGATAAAGTTTTAGGTTATATAAGTTTTGGGTTTTGACCATTCAAGTTTGACTATCATTCGGTATAA
Organism: Linum usitatissimum; assembly: GCA_030674075.2. Classification (NCBI taxonomy): domain Eukaryota; kingdom Viridiplantae; phylum Streptophyta; class Magnoliopsida; order Malpighiales; family Linaceae; genus Linum; species Linum usitatissimum. Next base: position 4,402,005 of record JAUJYP020001281.1, on the reverse strand, counting down.
CTTTCACGAGACATAATTTAAATGTATAAGATTTTAGGTAAGCCATTTTTTACCATCATTTGCTTTACCTCAAAATAAAGTGTCTTTGAGTTCGTTATCTAATGAAAAATTATTTTTATATAATTCTTTTGTAACGACAGTTATTTCTTACGTTACAGGCAAAAATAGGCACGTTGCTTAAGAGTAAATTAAACCTGTTACGTAAGAGTAAATGCCATTACGTAAAGCTTACGTAATGACAGTTATTCCTTAGGTAACATGCAAAATTAAGCATGTTACGTAAGAGTAAATGTCGTTACAGAAAGCTTATATAACGACAATTGTTCATTAGGTAATATGCAAAAATTAAGTCTGATACGTAAGAATAAAGACCTGTTACATAAGGCAGTTACGTAACGACAATTGTTCTTGAGGTAACGAACTCAAAGTCACCTCACTTTGAGTTAAAGCAAGTCATGGTAGGGAATGTTGTTAGTTTATATTGTGAAATGGCTACTTCGCCTACTTATATCGAAGGTGTATTAGCAGCAGGGATCCATGATGGTTTAATGTACTGTGCCAAATTGTATAAAAATTCAAATACACAGGGCTGTATATAAAAAAAAGTCGAACAAATCAAAACTAAACCTTAAAATTAAAAAATGTACTAAACCGAAGCGGAAGAAACTCTTCTAAATTCGCCATTGTATATTAGTTCATTTATATTAAAATAGAGGTGAAATACAATACAAACTGCATTGATCTTCACTGATACTCGGAATAGTAGTAGGATTTGATAATACATTTGTAAGCCGAGCCTTTCTTCTGATGTCGGAAAACGGGGGAATTGATGATCACGGCCTGCTGTAGCTTTGAGGAGGAACTATAGAATAATAAACACGCGTGATGCGTACAAAAAATAAAATCCAAGCTAATAAGATAATTTTTTAGAAGACTGGATCAACTGATCATAGAAGAATTCCTCTCGTCATCAGGTTGTCCGTTCTGAATCACGGCAGAGGTTTGAAATTTAGAATTTCAACAATTTTAGAATATTCAAGATATTTCTCAGCCGTTAGATTTAAAGGATTTACTTTTTTCACTGGTTTAATGATTTATATTAGAAGGATATTTAAATTTTTTACAAACCATATTAATTTATATTTATCAAAAATAAAATTTGTTATTTTAATTAAAAAGTAACGGCCAGTCTGCCACCTTATCACCTCCTATGAATCTCCGGTGATTGGCCGACGATTTTTCTGTTGAGACTCTGGTGAGCCTCCGACGAAGTTTTTGATGAGTCTCCAGTGACCGTCATCGACTTTTCCAGTGAGTCTCTAGCGACTTTGCCAACAAAAATTTAAAACCGGTTATATTTTTAAAATTATAATCAGTTATATTTTTTTAATAACTAATCATAATTATAACCAGTTATAATCAGTTATATTTTTTAATAACTAATCATAATTATAATCAGTTATAACAAAAAATATAACCGATTATAATCACTAATTATAACCAATTATATATTACAAATTATAACTAATAATTAATCAGTAATTACAACCAATTATATTTTAACTGGTTATAAAAGAAATATAATTGGTTATAAAGAAAACTAAATCGTGCCCGGCCTGTTGGCCGAAAGTCGAACGAACTAAAACACCGTGTGTTTGAAAAATTCTATAAAAAGACATAGTCATATCATAAGTATTGTACATCCTAATTAATGTGGTTTTAGATAGAATTCTAAAAAATGAGTAGCTCGCGCTTTGTCGCTTGTAGATCCTTTAGGATCTTAATATAATTTTATAAATTTAAGAATCATGTGTAATTTGAATGATATTGTTAACTGTTGTTATGATTACTCGACCAAACCTGAATGAGTGAAACAAAGTAAAATCCATAGAGTACTTTTAGGGTGTGTAGATACAAAACTTGTTACATACTAGTACAGGTAAGATGTAGATATTAAAGGATCATCTGTTAACCGGTAATAAAAATTTAAAAGTTCAATCAAATTATTATTTGATTAAGTCATTTGATAACAACATACTGCGATTTATAAAGCAAAACTATATATATATAAAAGTTAAAAAAATCATATTTGATGTTGATTATGATGTTAAGTTGGTCCGTCATTTCAGATTCTAAAACACCGACGTAGTGAGTGAAAAATAATAATTCGGGGACCAAAATTTTGAGCATTGCCGTGGTACCAAACACGTTAACGAGTACATAAAGTTAAAGATGGGCCAAGGACAGTGCGCGGAAGCTTGTCGTAGCCCACATTGTTGCGACACGAATAACATTAGATTAGTATTTATACATATTGTAGGCAAAAATATAAAGACTAAAAAATTATATTATAATTTGAAATCAGAGCAAAAACTAACATTTCATTAACTCAATTTTTTGTTTACCTACTTTAACTTTCTTAATTTAATTTACTCCATCCATTAATAAACAATGAAAAAAACAAAAAAGTTACCGTATAATTTAAAAAATATGAGAAAATATAATACTTTAAATTTATATATTGTGTAAATCTTTTAGAAGTTTAATATTAGTTTGTAAATCTAAACATGATATAAAATAACAATGATAATTTTAATTATTGTTACGGTTATTTATCCATATTCAAATTGGTCAAACATTATAAGATTGAGATGGTATTAGGGTGATTATGATCCATATCAAAAATAAAAACTACAATCAACAAATATAGTTCACGTGAACCTTACTTGATAACAAAGTTAATATAAAGTAAATTTTAATAATGGGCTAATTAGAAAAATTGTCGGTCGTTTAATTTATATTGATATAATTCAACTCGAATAGAAAAATATATTTTAAAAATTGTATAAAGAGATCTAAAGGTAAAATTAAAATTGAGGGGAGTACAAGCTTAACAACGGTCGGGTTCGGGTTCGGGTTTAGAAAGTTGATATCTGTTACTTACCTGTACGTTGTAGTTTCAGGTTCCGGTAATACCTGTCCAGTATAACATGTCGGCTAGTATATGTCATACCGTATTCATACCCGTCAGTTTTAAGGCGGTTAAATATGATGACTAGTGGATTAGTGGGGTTCGAGTTTGAAAAGTTGATATAAGTTACTTGTATATTGTAGTTTCGGATTTGAATAATATATGTCCAATATAACATGACGGCTAGTATAAATCATTACCATATTCATACCCGTCAATTTTAAAGTGGTTTTTTATTATAACATAGCTGTAATCGATTTTTTTTACAAGTTAAGAAGATAATTAAGAAAGAATGAGGGAGGAATGGTTAAATGTTGTGATTGGTTTGGATTAGCGAGACATGAGTACTTGTCTAGAGGTCTCCAGTGGAACTCCGCCAACTCCCGTAATTCCACCATGATGGGTCATGTTATGAGGTTACTGAATCCCGTATACAAAATAGTATGATTGACGCTTGGTATTTGAGTTTGCATACTCATTATATTTTATCCGGCTTGACCGGACACATATAATTTATATCTTTTAAAAAAATTTAATTATCAAATTCAATCTTAATAAATCAATGAAACATAAGTATTTATAATCAATCACCTAATTTAATATTACAATATATACAATAATATATTTTAATTTATTTAATTTTAGTGGGATGACACCAAATTGTAGTAAAAATTAATGTGTCACTTTTAATTTGTTTAAAGATTTATAATCTATGATAAAATATTATATACAAATTTTGATAAATTTTATTTCATACGCTTGCTATTGCTAACATGATGTATCTTTATTATTCGTAAATGGATTTCGATGAGCTATAATTCTCGATAGGACATTCGTATCATTAAAAATAGAAATAGTAAGTTTATAAAAATACTAAATCTTTAGTTGATATATATCTAGTATCATAATATTAAACATTTAATTATTTAACACTTAGACCTGATAAGCATATATATACAAATAAATATAATATATATAAATTATTTAATAAAAGAAGAAACATATACATAACACATAATAATGGTTCGATTTGATGTCTATATAGCTAGCAATATACGAAAATGTAGGGAGGAAATAGGGGGGAGACTGGTTCAAAAGCTAAAAGATGGTCATGTGTACATCTTATCTACACATTGTTGTCACGATGCAGAGAGTCCAGAGTCAAGTCTCCCAAATGAGACAAACATTAATACTAGCTACATTTTATAACCAAACATTATCATCAAAGATTGTACCCAGATTTAGTTTTGTTTTAATTGATTTGGAGTCGTTTGTTTTTTAGTGACTTGTCGTAGGTGGAATTTGCCTTGAAAATGAAGTCAACAAAACGACAGAAACTTACTTTTTAGTGGTTTTCATAAGGAGTGTATATATTAATTCTTCAACCTGTTCGTATACTATACATACACATACTTACCGTGTCTTTTGTTGTTTTGTTAGATTAACGTAATCGTGTGGGCACATAATCCAAACTTAAGAGGATGATGATTAACTATAATTAATTCAGTAAATGTTATCAATGCCTTTTAACTTCATTTGTTTAGCAGCATGCAATAATGCATGGTGACAACTATGAAGTGGTCAATCTCAATAAATTCCGGTCATATATATATATAAAAACTTTTTCAAAAATATAAATACAAATTGACGTGACTTATTATTATTTTATATTTTAAGGCAAATTTTGAAAGCCTCATGAAAATTTCAATGAATCTCAATAGAGTACACGAAATTACAATGAATCGAAATAGAGTACACGAAATTAAATAAAATCAATTGAGTAACAGAGATGTTATCGAGGAAGTTTTTTTATCAGGCCGATACTCGACGCTGGATTGGTTGGAGCAGGGAATAATACCGAAGCATATCGCATCCACAATTATTGTTTTGCTGCCGAAGGTCGATAACCGATAAGCTATGAAGGATCTGATGTCGATTTCTTTGTGTAGCTAAGGTTTTGGCAAATCCATCTTTGAGGAGTCATGCCTAAACTGATACCGAGTGAGCAATCTACTTTGGTTGATGGACAATTGAATTTTGATAATGTTTTGGTGACTTTCGAGACACTGCATAGGATGAAGCGATTACAAATTGCTAAGCAGGGGGAGGTGGCAGTAAAAATTAATATTTCCAATGCCTATGATCAAGTGGTGTGGGAGTGTATGGAGGCGAGTGATGGTGAGGTTGGGTTTGATAGGAAGTGGGTGGATTAGATGACATTGTGCTAGCATTTACTTACCATGAGGTTTTGTTTTCTGCTGCTACCTTTAGCTTGACAAGAAACTGTTGAGCAGTTATTTCGAGAATCATACTCATCCCCACCTTCCAGATTTCGCATACAAGGTACATGAACCTGTTGTAATGATTCATACTAACACTGAATACTGTGTTGATTCGACTGCTATCGAAACATCAAGATTACTGCATAACCCTGATGCTTTTGCCTCTCGGCTCCTTTCCTGTCTTTCCCATTGGAGAACCAAGGTAATCTAGCTTCAAAAGGTTAAGAATTTTGTTAGTTTCTAGTCAAATGCTCGTAACTTGGCACTTTGGAAATCAGATTTTGTTCTTTTTGTGTACGCCGGAACCATTATCCACCCAGATGAGTGTAGATGACTATGAGATTCAAGCTGCTAGGGTGAGTACTCATCGAATTGGCTCAAAACTCTGTAGCCTTTACTTGGTACAAGAATGTTAGGATTTCCATTTTCAATGATGTTACTACTTACCATCAACTCGTTCCAGTGGATGCCTCTAGGAGATCTTCTAGGGCAGAATTTGGCAGTCAAGGCTTTCTCCACCCCACCTTTTTCACTCAGACCCTAATTGGAGTGTTTTTGAGATCTTGTTCTGGTTTGTCATTTTCATTTGTAGTGTACCGATTTGGCCATCACCTCGATAGCCATGAGATTGTTCCTGATACTTGTTTTAGCTTTCCTATTTTCAAGAGGGAGTTCTCCTTGTTTAATGTGTGCTTCAGTGATCAATTACTTCAATTCCATCTTCAGTACATTCAATGGTACAACAGTAAGTGGCAAAAAGGCCAACAATGACTAATGCTTACTGTTTTTTTCTTCCCTTTTGACACAGAGAACAGAGTTGCTCTGTGGTGAAATGGCTATGGAAGACATTATCTCAAGGCTCAAGCTGATGGATGCATGGTTGAAAGAATTCCAGTGGGCAACTTGTAAGTTTAGTTTTGAATTTTGATGGGTTGTTGCCACGTAGACAACTGTTCCACATTTCCAAGTGAAGATATCGTCTCTGTTATGGTTAATAATAAAATGCCTACTTTCTGCTTTTCAGTGCCAAGGCTTAGCTCCAACTTTGTATCTCCATGAACCGGTGATTAATTGGATGATGAACTGCTGTACAACAAATTTTGCCAAAAAGGTTGAGGAGGTCCAGTTCAGTAACTGGTTATTTATTCCTCATGTCCTACTCGTTAACCAACCAACATACCGAAACTAAGGCTGGCTTATCGGTCTGCCCCAATTTTCTCTAGACTGATCTCTTTTTCGCTTTTGTTGAACTCCATTCTCCATTTATGTTTTGTTTAATTCTGTTTTTTGAAATTGTGTGTCGGGGCAGGGGTTTAGTTTGGTTTTTATGTTCCCTTAGCTTTCTCTACTGAGTTGATTGTTGACGTGTAATACATGGTTATGAGGAGTTTAAGAACATGAAGGATAATTATTGAAAAGTTACATGCTTCTCTCTTGTTATCGGTGTTCCCTGAGCTCACTGTGAACAAGCTGATTGTTGCAGGAAGCCATGAATGGAATACTCAACTTATTGCGCAAATCTTCCCCCCTCGTGATGCGGATCTCATTTGTAACAATCCTGTTTACGTTGCTACAGGATCGGACAGACAGATTTCAGCAAAACAGGACAATATATAGTTCGATCGGCGTACAGGCTGTTTATGGATCGAATGGTAGATCGAACAATGCACTACAGAGATGGAGACTGGCGAGCTCTATGGAACTCGCAAATCCCAGCAAATATGACCCACTTTATCTGGCGATTGATCCGTGAGGTGCTACCAACGAGAGGCAGACTGCGACGAAAAAGGGGTAACGTTACCAGGTACATGTGGCATTTGCAGTGGAGCCTATGAAGAAGACTGGCACTTATTTATTGAATGCAGTTGGATGCAAAAGTTCTGGAACGAGGCAGGCTTGCTACCCACCATCAATACTGAAGCAGCAAAGCACTTGGATGTGACGTGTTGGTTTTGGGGTCTATGGCCGATTCTTCATAAGGAAGCCGAGATTAAATTGTCTGTAGGTATGTGGGCAATCTGGTGGGAAAGGAACAATCGAGTGTGGTCAGAGGATGAGCGTCCAACTCACATTGTCTTGGCGGATGCTATCCAGGAGTTGAAACAGTGGGAGCTCTGGAATGACAGGAGCTTACAAGTGGTGCCGCAAACACGCGCAGCTTATTGCTCGAAATGTCACCCTCCGATAGCAGGTTACGTGAAATGCAACATAGATGTTGCATTATTCAAGTCGCAAGGTCTCAATGGGTTTGGTATGTGCATTCGTAATGAAGAGGGCAAATTGTTAAACTTTTGGACCTTATACACATATCGGTTTAGTCCGGGCTTCAGAAGGGGAAGCTATTACTCTCTTGTCGGCATTGAGATGGGTCACTAGACTAGGTTATAAACAAGTACAATTTGAAGACGACTCACAAGTGGTGGAAGCGGCGGTACGAAGTACGAAAGAAAACACTTCAGAATTTCAGATGGATTATTCTAGTTTGCAGGAACATATTAGTACAAAATAATCATTTTTCTTTTAAGTTCGTTAGAAGAGAGCAATGTGGTTGCTCATACGCTTGCTAAACAATTATTATTCCTGGAAGACCTGCATGTAGGTTGTCCGGCTCCTAGTTGGCTCACCGGTGTAATTAGCAATTTATGTCGCTCGTCTGAGCACTAATTCTATAAATCTACTCGATTTGTCAAAAGAAATGTTCTATCAAATAACAAATAGTGTTCGGTACATCAACAAACCAATCAAAAAACGTTCCACACGTATAAGTTATCGCATGAAAAATTTTGAAAATTGAAAATTTTGTACTTTGTCCTATACCTAACAAAAAATTCGAACATTGTAATTTTCATTTCAGTGTTTTATTTTCACACAAAACCTGGAAATGATCCATTGTATTGCAGTGGATTCAAGCATTCATCCACCTAATAGTATCACACCCCAAGCACACATCATATTCATCCCTAAACTAATAACAAGTATATACGTATGGATAATTTTATCAAAATTCAGCATATTCTCAAGATTTTCTTTTCTCCAAGGACATGTCCCAATCACAAAATAAAAAATATCTCCGCTTACTTTTAGCCGTAGGAACCTGCACGCACCTCATTTAGAAGCGCGTGAACGACGTATTTCCACCACACAGAGCTCTGGCCTCTGTGGATTCGCCATCAGTATCCATTTTCTCCTGATCCAGTGAGCCCCCATTGTTTGGAATCATAATCAGCAGCAGGAGCAGCAGCAGCTCCAGTAACCATTGTTTGAATCATAGATAAGAGTATCATACAACCAACACTCTGTTCTTTTTCTTCTTAATTTACTCAACTCGTCCGCAACAAGAAAAAGAGCAATGGCGATGAGCTCTATGGTCTAAAGATTCCTCACCCATAGTCTAGGAAACAGAAGCGAATTCGATTGGTCTTTTTTGTGGGTTTTTTTTTCGTTTTGTTTATATACAGTTATACACACATAGACGACGATAAATTCCCTACAAGTTTATTTTTTTTGTGGGCGAATAATAATGGAGTTGATGAAGCCGTCAAAATCACTAGTTTCTTCTTCTTCTTCTTCCTCCATCTTCTCAAGCATTCCACATTCTTCTCGACGATTCCACCTTAGATTCGCCAGTTTCAAAGGTACACTGTCAAAAATCATCATTTTCTCTTCAGTACCATCTTCCAAATACTCTGCTCTAATCTCTGTTTCCCTGTTCCCCGTTCTGCAGGGTTGGTTGCGAAAGTATCATGTAATCTTCCCACGAGTTCGGTCAGCAGTTCAGCTGCTGGGAGTGGTAAATTTGTGCCTGCCCAAAGTTACTGTTTTGGTGATGCTTGGAGTCATCTATTGAAGAAGACTAGTGTGGAAGTTCTGGAAGCTTTTGACGATGAGTATGGAGGGATTATAGTGGATCCACACAGATTGCCACATAACTCTGATGCTTTTGCCTCCATGCTTCGTTCCTCTCTTTCCCATTGGAAAACCAAGGTAACACCTAATTCCTAGGCGGAAAATTCGTATCAATCTGCAACTTTTTCCCAACAATTTGAGTCATCGGGATGCAATGGTTCTTGAGATGGCATTATAGCCTTTAAAGATGGAGAGATCTCTATTTTGATTTTGAATCCTCTCCCCACAATTCAAATTATTAGGATACAATGGTTCCTGACAAGAACTCACAGGCTTAGTTTTACCGGTAAAAAATTGAATGGAAATTTGAACAACGAAAAAGTTAGATCACGACGAAATGGTTTTGGAGAACGAACTTTTGTGTTACCATCTAAATTTCATCCTAACTGTCAAACTAAGTTCTGGTTAAGTTACATTCTTCCACTATTATTTTAGTCGTTATCCCCTTTTGACTAGTTAGTCTCGCCGGTTCAATCGAATGCACATTCGATTGGAAGTAGGCATCTTTCTTGTCATTTGTGTGAAAAAGAAAGCATCTTGCTGTCATAGTTTGTTTACTTGATGTAACTTACTGACTTAATTAATGCTTCTCCAGTTCCTTTAGTTCTCGTTGACTGCCAATATGTTGATTAGGGTTTCAAAATCTTTATGTATGAAACTGCAGGGGAAGAAGGGGATTTGGTTGAAGTTACCTTTGGAAAGGTCTCAGCTTGTTCCAATTGCTGTACAGGTCATCATTCCCTCTGAAATCCTTGATATCCCCATTTTTGGCTTGCTTTCTAGGAAACAGACATTCTAATGGAGGTTTTACTTCACTAATTTTACAGGAGGGTTTCGAGTACCACCATGCTGAACCAGGATACGTGATGCTAACATACTGGATTCCTGAACAACCTTGCATGCTTCCTTCTAATGCTTCTCATCATGTTGGAGTTGGAGGGTTCGTCGTAAATGAGAACAATGAGGTATGATATGATTCATTGCAGCAGATAGCATGGCTCCATATCCATATAATGATCTCTTCTAAACCTGGTGGTATCTGCAGATTCTTGTAGTGCAGGAGAAGTTCTGTACCCCATCCTTCTCTGGAGTTTGGAAAATACCAACCGGTTTCATTCACGAGGCAGAGGAAATTTACTCTGGAGCAGTAAGAGAGGTCAAAGAGGAAACTGGGGTAAGTTAGTAATGTCAAGTCAAGAAACTTACTAATAATCCAATTCAATTTGTTATGCATGATTATAAATGATGACAATGTCTCTCCTACTTTGGTTTCATGATGCAGATCGACACCGAGTTCGTGGAAGTGATGGCATTCAGGTAAAAAACAATGTACTACTAGTGTCAAACCAGATATGATGATCATTTCAATCAATTCAGGCTTATAGTTAGATTAATTTTTTCGCAAAAAAATTGCAGGCATGCTCATAACTTGGCATTTCAGAAATCAGACTTGTTGTTTGTGTGTATGCTGGAACCATTGTCAACACAGATCAGTATAGATGACTATGAGATTCAAGCAGCCAGGGTGAGAGTTAGACCGAAATTACTGGAAAACTCTTTATTAGCCTTGGTATAAGAATGTTTGGTTTTATCCATTGTCTCGGTGATGTTGACTACAGACGAACTTGTTTGCAGTGGATGCCTCTAGGAGATTTTCTGGAGCAGCCACTTATCAATGGAGACGGAATGTTCAAGAAGATCCTAGACATATGTATCGCTCGATTAGGGAAGCGTTACTGTGGACTATCGGCACATCAAGTTGTTTCCAAGTTTGACGACAGGCAATCCTGCCTCTACTACAATGTCATCGACGCTAAGAATGGAAATAATAGCAACTGCATAGGTTATTGAGCAAAAGAAGTAAAGCTTTGCTAGATCCCTGCGATGGTTATGTTGTATTTCATCTTCCAAAACCCCCAATTTGCTGCAGCTCACCACCCTGTTACAATGTATCCCTGTAAATAAACCAAACTAAACTGTAAGATATACATGTAACTTGAATTCCCCCTTGAATATATATGTTGAGGGTCAACCTCCAAGCTACGTACTAGCTGACTAGCTAGGCTACAAGTGCATTGGTGGTTGGAGGTTGTTCCACACAATTTGCCTGTCCATTTTGGGCTCACTAATAATATTGGATAAGAAAACTGGAAAGAAAATTATGTTTACTATAAAGCTCTTATCTAATTAGGTGCTTGCAATTAAATTCAACTTTTTCTCCGAGTTTTTCGGCTAAGCTCCTCCTCCCTTTCCAGGGTTTCGTCCTCTCCAGTATGGGATCTTTGTCTCTGGCAACGCCGACGACAACCAGCCACCACCAACCATGATTATATTGGCTTGGAACTGACGTGTGTTAGGTACCCCACAAGCAATTTGCCAAAACGATGGAGGATATCCGCATAGGAATCGGTTTCGCTGGATGTTTCACAATGGAATCTCTCGGACATAGAGGCGGCATGTGCCATTATGCACGCTAATATACTACCACAGGAACTTCATAATCCTTTGACGGGATTTTACGGTCATCCGGAGCGGACAAGGCGTCAAGAATCTTGGGATCTGTTGCGTGCTATTGAAGTCAGGGTGGGAACGAAGCCGTGGATTTGTGTCGGTGATTTTAACAATATGAGAAATGTGGACTTCAGCCGCATCCACCACAACACAATTACCGACGATTTTCACTAATCTGCCTCGAGGTATTGGATATCACGTTTGAGTTTCAATCCATTTGCTTTAGGAACGCCCCGATTCTTAAATGGTTAAGAGTCAAGACCGAGTCTGAGCGTCAGTTACCGAGTGGTCACATGAAGGGTTCGATGCGTTACGTGAGGTTCGGGGAGACATTCGGCAACATGCTGCCGGCTTTGGAAGAAGTTTGGATGGGGTCTGAGTTCACAGAGGTGTGTTTTTCAAATTAATTAAATCCTAAATTTCCTGCTTATTAACTTGCTTATAAACTATTCCATTTCACGTTTGTTTCGCCTGATTTCCAGGAGGGCCTTCTACTTTCATGAAACTCAAACACCAAAATCATTATCCATTGTTAACCTCTACTTTTCTGCAGTAAGCATGAATGAGATCAGATAGCGGAATTAAAAGGTGCTTTGCAAAATTAATCTCATAATAATCTAATCGTTTTTAATTATGTCTGGTTCTTTTTTATTTTCTAGACTGATGAAGAAGATCAAACAGAGGAAGCATAAAAAAATTAGGAGGACATATTCTATCTATAAAAGCACAATGAGAATCACTATTATAATATCGAACTTTGCCTTCCTAAAATAATGTTCATGTGAACTCGTTTTTTATGTCTCGATGATGATATGCTTTGAATCACTTGGATATCTCTAGTGAATTTTGTTTGCCCCTCAATCCAACCAGGTATTAATACCATGTTCATCCTCCATTCTCCATATATGAACCCATCCCGTACTAAACTTTGAGCAGGATGTATGCTTTGAGAAAGATAGTTTGGTCGGTAACCTAACCTTACCGAAAGGAAATCCCCTCACGAAAAGTATTTAGCCTTTAAACACTCTTAACATCAAAGTATCAGAGTTCATGTTAGAAACTTCCATCACTATTTACCTAATTTGACGAGATTGAAACATGGAAATTGAGGACTGAAACGATAAAGAAGGTTAAATAGAAGGATTTATCTGCACTTAACTGTACTAATTTCTTAACGAGACAATTGTCAATCAGCCATTGAATGGATTGTCGTCGTCTTGATTTCTAAGCTTTTCTTTCTCTGACATCTCTGCAAAAGAAAAGGACCACTGTCTCGATTTCCTCCGTCTCCGATCCCAAAACCTAACATTCCTTTCTTCCTCCGGCCGACGGTTGTCTTTCTTCACCGCTCTCTCACTTTGTATTCATTATCGCATCCTTGTGTCATTTGGCGCTAGTCCAGCAACTCTCCCTGTTTCAGGCTCTTGGATTATTACCTTTCTTCCCGCTGCCATTTCGCCGTCAAGCTCCGATCGTCTGCAGGATTCGCCGGTTCCTGTCTGCTGGCGATACACGATTTTGTAGTATCGTCGTCCAACTGGAAAGGGACCAGAATCCGAATGTACGATTTTCTTGTTGGATTTTGACTGTCTTGTTCAAAACGATCGGTTATCTTTTGTACGTTCTTTCGCTGATCATTCACAACCTCTGTTGACTTTTTTGCTAGGGTTTTTGTTGCTAGAAGATAGTAGGAGAGGGCGGAGGTGGAGGAAGTTCAAAGAGAGGAATTGTTTTGACGGATAATGATGCATTTCTTTCCTTTCAGCTCAAGTTCTCGCAATGAAGGGAGGAATCGTGTTCCGGTATATCTGAATGTGTACGATCTCACCTCTGTAAATAACTACCTCTATTGGTTCGGCCTCGGCATTTTCCATTCCGGCGTTGAAGGTAGATTCTTTCAGCTATAACTTTGCCATTTAGCAATGTTCAGGAAGGCGTAAGACGTAAATAAGGCAGTGAGGTCTTGCCTCACGCCTTGGATGACTAGGTGTTTAGAAAAAATGCATTAGATTTTAGGTTTAGTATGCAAAATCAAACATAACTGTTCATAAGTTCACAAAGTTGTAGTTATGTAACTAACAAAGTTCAAGAAGGCCAATGTTCAAGTTCTCATATATAAAAAAATAAACATAACAAAATGATAAGATAAGCCATAAAGGGGATGTCAAACTCGTAGGTTCCTAGGTAATCACACAAAATCTTTCAATTTAGGGTGAACTACGTGCTTTTTATTCTTAGTTTTAACGCCTAATAGCTGATTTCGCCACCTCGGCGTCCCGGAAATCGACTCCTCATCGATTTCGCGCGATTCCTTAGTGATTCCTCGGTCGTCCGCCTTATTTCATCGCCTTGCCTGAGGAGAGGCGTATTGCCGGTGCCTTGGGGTTTTTTCCGCCTAGGCGGACGCCTAATTGCGCCTTCCATAACACTGCCATTTAGAAGATAAGAATTCTGACTGCATAAGCTGCTGACTTTCTTCAATGGATAATTATTCAATGCTGATTATCGTAATGTGAATATTCAATGACTGATTAAGGAGGCAGCATCCATGGGCAATTTTCATGCTTCTCGAAGAAGCATCCTAATCAGGAAAGTGAAACCTTAGTTTAGAGACTTCCTCATAGGCCTGAGGATAGCATGCAAGATAGAATTAGTTTATTTGAATAGTATGGAAACAGGTCTTATGTGTGTTATTCCTTGTCTGAACAGCAATGATACGAATATGCAAGGAGCGATCTTCATCGCAGAGGAATGTGTGTTGCCTCTTTAATCTTGAGCTTACTAAGCTAGTTATTCTTTTAGATGATGATATCTACAAAAACAGTTTATGTGGGTGTAAAATAGAGCATGAACCACTATTCACCAAGACCCTTCTGTGTGCTAATTTGTCAAACCATGGGAATGTTCTAGCAATAATCTAATATTTTGTGGCATGCTGATTAGTAAATCACTTCACTCGACTCGTAAATGGCTCATGTATTTGCATTTCTATCTCGTAAGCTTCGTCTTATGTCTTATAGAAAAAGATCTAACACGATAACAAAATGAAATTGTCTGCTGGAGAAGTTCCCCAACGGCAGATTTCTGTGTTGTGTATTGTTTGACATAGATCTCTTAGCGGGTTCCTTACTAAATGCTTGAGATTGATGTCTTACTGATTTCGGTAATAAATGTTTTGTCTATCTGTCTTCGATCTCTATGTCTATGTTTCTTTGATCATTGTCAATTTGATCCGACATCAGTCCACGGGATGGAGTTTAGTTTTGGAGCACATGAGTACCCTAGCAGTGGGATATTTGAGGTGGAACCACGAAGTTGTCCAGGGTTCATCTTTCGACGAGCAGTGTATCTGGGAAAAACCAGCATGTCACGTGCAGAAGTTCAGTTGTTGATGGAGCATATTTCTACAGACTATCACGGTGATTGTTATCATCTGATTGCCAAAAATTGCAATCACTTCACAAATGATGCTTGCGTGAAACTAACAGGGAAGACTATCCCCGGATGGGTAAATCGGATGGCTAGGTTAGGTAAATCACTTCACAAGTTATAACTGCATTGTGCTACCTCTATTGCGTTCCATGCTACACTCTATGTCAAAGGATGCCTAAATCATAAAGTAGTATAGCGACTATTAGAATGTCAGCGCAAAGCTTTGCTTGGTATTGTCAGTCTACTTCATGAGCTAGTAACTTATTAGTTGTCTGATTACAACTTTTCGGCTTGAGGTTTCAGGTTCATTCTGCAATTGTCTGCTGCCAGAAAGTATTAAGATAGCATCGGTTCGACGTCTCCCCGAACATGCAGCACTTTCTGGTAAATCTCTAGTGTTAAAAGAATTTACTTTATATTCTGGGAACTCTCTTTCCAGATTGATTGACATGTCGCAACTAAACAGATGACGATGAGTCAGGATCGATCATGTCGTTGGCTTCATTGGCAAGTGACGAGGAGAATTCAAATCACCACCTGCTACCCATACCCAACGGCGAGGTTTCATTTATAAAGGAGAAACCTATCAGGCTAGCTAAAGAACTGCTATAGAACTGGCTTGTGGACTATTTTTCTTCCCAATGCCGCTGCAGTTTTTACTCCCAACATATGATGGTGATGACATCAGTGATCATGTAATTTTGAACATAGTATGCTTCTAGTGTTCCGATCGAGTTGGATAGTGGTGTTTGATATACTCAGTAGCTCCTTCTAAACTGTGCTTCTGCCACAAGTATGGGATTGGCATCTATGCCATTGGATGTACATACCCACTTTTGTTTGCAGTTCTGATAGGATACTATGAAATTCAGAGCGATTTAGACTCTTTTATGCTTGTATTGATATTTAGCTATGACTATGGAATTTCGATTCGTTCTTAGTATGAGATTTCTTATCAAATGCGCTCTTAACATTTAATCAGAAATCACGAGGAATGACTATAACAAAACCAACAGCACTAAAAACATATTACGTTCAATCAATGTTTACAGTCTTTTTTGTTTCATCTGACCAATGTTTACAGTCTTAAGGTGCAGGTCCAATGCAGTAAGAAACTGGTGCAGAATTTCAGGATAGTCTTGCCAGCTTTATCCAGAGAAGAACCGATGAATCGAGCCATCTAATTCAAGACAACTCTCGCCACCTCTTGTCTTCAGACCGCTATCCCTCATAACCTTTCTTACATCTACAACTCGCTGCCACATCCCTGCATCGGCATACATGTTTGCAACCATAACAAGGTTCCCACTTCTCCTCGGTTCCACTTCCAGCAAGCGCTTCCTTACCTTATCTGCAACTCCATCATCGTCATTCTTGCCGCGGTTGCTGCAAGCTCCTAACAATGTTCTTAACACTGCCGGGTCGTTCCGGTGAGGCGAATGTGTTAAAAAGTCGCAAGCTTCCTTCAGGTGGCCTGCACGAGCAAGTATATCGACCATTGCACCGTAGTGCACCACCGTTGGTTTGATCCCGTACCGGTGCTGCATTTCGTGGAAGTACCGAAACCCGTCCTCTACCAGACCAGCATGGCTACAAGCGCAAAGGACTCCGAGGAAGGTCACGTAATTAGGGCGGATAGAAGAGGTCTCGATCATCTGATGAAATAGTTTGAGCCCTTCGTTTGCAAACCCGTGTTGAGCCAGCCCCAAAATCATAGCACTCCAAGTCCACACATTTCTCTTCTTCATGCTTCCGAAAACCGACATTGCATATCCTACATTCCCACTCTTTGCGTACATATCAACAATGGCTGTGCCCAACTTGTAATTCAAATCCAATTTCCCTTTAAACACTTGTGAATGAATCCATTTCCCTAACCCTAAGTTGCCTACTTCGGCCGAAAGCAAAAGCATGACCACCATGGTCGCCTCGTCCGGTTCAAATCCTGAACCCCTCATTTGGTCAAAGTACAGAATCGCATCAGCTGCAAGCGAACACCCAACACAGCAAGTAATGACAGCATTCCACGACACAACAGTCCTTTCAGACATTTCATCGAACACCTTGCGTGCATAAGAGACCTTCTTGCAGGAGCCATAAAAATGGATCAAATTATTGCAAATGTACACATCAGTGTCCAACCCAGACTTCATAAAGTCGCCATGGACCTGCTTCCCTTCCTTAAGAGCCAAACAGGAAGCGCAGGAATTCAAGACAAAAGGGAAAGTAAGCTTATTGGGGCCAATCCCTTCTCTTCGCATTCCATGGAAAAGAAGTATCCCTTCTCTGGGGTTGTCGCTGGAGGAATAGCCTCGAATGAGGAGGTTCCATGAAGTGGAGAAGGTGGTTTAATGAAGGAACGATGAAGAAGGGTTCGAGCCTGATTCAGGTTTTTCCAAGGAGAGAGTGAACAAACCCGGACGAGTTCTGTTGCAAGAAAGGCGTCCCGTTGTAGACCGGAGGCGTGGATTTGAGCATGCAGTTGGTAGAAATGTCTGATCGAGTTGCAGAGCTTGAGGAGGGCGAGGAATTGGTGTTTTTTGGAGAGGAAGACTGAATTCGTAGGAGCTGACAATCCATGCATAGGTAATAAGTTTGAATTTCTTAAAACGAAATTTTTGAAGCTCACTTTTTATAGGTTGGCAGTTGAATCCTCAGCAAGGCACAAGAATTAATCATTGATCACTTGGAATGAATATTTCTCGGACGAGGAGAATCAGAGAACCGAGATAGCTGGAGTTCATCATCAAAACACTATGGTTATGAAGATTGATATGTATACATGATGGTTTGTTTGTAACGTTTTACTATATATGCAGCATCATCAACCATTCAACCTCATTCATTCTACTGTCCTTTGATACCCCCTGCTGATGCAATCACATTCTCTGCTTGTTGCTTTCTTCTCTTCCTCATACTTCTCGTCACGACACCACCACCGACAAACCCGCCAACTTCCATATCTGAATTTACCTCGTCTCTCTTTCCGTCTTCACCCTATGCTGACATTTCCGTTACCTGCTTCCGAGGTTTTCACGCTGGGAACGTGTTTGATATCTACTTCGTCCCCTTTGTGCTCTTTCACTATCATGTCCCAGAAATCACCTCCGGAACCTTTGGGAATTGACATTGCGAGATCGTGAAGCTTTGTTACCGATAGATCATCAAAGGAGGTCAGAAACAGAGCTGGAACACCTCTACTGTCGCTAGCATCAAGGTGAGCTGTAACATCTTCCCAGTCATGAGGAAATCCGAGCAGGAACCTGTTGCATACCTGTGAAAAATCAACATCGGAAGGAGGGTATCAACTACCTAAGGCTAACATGCTTATAGTACCATAGATTAACTAAATGAGTACACTGTGCTACGTACTGAAACGGGAAAGCCACTCTGCATTGTGCGCGATCTATCTATCAGGCTGCTAAGTGTGATAGTGAAGCCATCTACTTATGATAAAAGCGAAGCAGTAGTCGCTTATCCCCCTAACTCTGGAACGGACATACCTCATTTTGGTTGCCAAAGTTCCGCCAGTCTACCCTTCATGACGTCAAAATTGAGGATCCGTTCCGTAAGAAACGTTCCGACGACACATAGGGTGAAGTCCTCTGATACCGGTTCCTGCTCTTCCCAGTTCTCAATCTCATCCACGCTACCTTCGGATGCCGGTAGCGTCAGAGCGCCGAGTCAAGCCTCCATGGTGTAGTCGCGCCGATGCCGTTAACCCTAGCCGTCGTAATAAAGAAACAAAAAAACCCTTAAATCTTAGGGAAACCCTTAAACCTTAGGGACAAAAATCGCCACTAAATCTATATTTTCTATATTTTTCATAATTTATAAGATTTGGCCTATATTTATTTTGATTAGATTAATTTAATCATTGTTATTTATTAATAAGTTGATTATGAGTAATGATAGAATTAAATTTGACGAATCACTTAGTCTAAACAAAAAATAGAATAGCGTACAAATACCATCAAATAGAATTGTGAAAATATTCAAATTTTATATATAATTTAGTATTCTAAATTAGAGAAGAAGATATTTGATATTTTTCTTTTTATTCGTCATAACAAAAAGGAGATACCTGAACCGGTGAGGTAGCCGGTACCGGTTGGGCGGTTTACGCAATTGGTCAAAATCGGGCGTTGATCCAGTTGGATCCCGATTTTTGGCCTCTTCAACCCAACTCGAAATTCCGGTTGAACCAAATTCCAATGGTTACAATTTTATTTTTAAAAAATGTAGCAAATGGGATTCAAACCCTAATCTCTAAAGGATAAAAGATAGATGACAATCATCTCTACTAATATCATTATTTGTTTAAGTTAAGCATTTAGTTGATAATAATAAATATTATAACAACTCATTAACATTAAAAAATGGCATCGTACTCTACATTAAATAAAGTATACATTAAATCTCAATAATTTGATTAATAAAAAGCTTTAAATCATTTATATAGTTTGAAACTTTTAAAAAAAAATTCAGTAACTATATTTTTGACAAATTAGATTATGATATTGAAATATATATACTACCGGTTTGATTCAGCTCAATTTAAAAGTTGTCCCGTCCGGCTTAACTATGTTTATTTATTTATTTAATAATCAAAATGATCCAATCTAGGTTATCAAACGATCAAACCCCGATCAAACCATCAAACTCTAAACTCATAGTCTCGCCGGTTCAATCTTCGATCAGATTCTCAAAACATTGCAAAATACTGAATCAAAATTAAATATACACAGGTCGGATTCGAGGAAATCATAAAAAAATAATACCCAATTTTATTGATTAGATGCATTCCACCCGTGTGTATGTTATAATCTGACCATACAAAGCATTCGACCAATCATGCTAAAAAGTTCAGTATGATTATCCAATTTTAGACCCAGCAATTTTGGACCCGACCCGTTGACTTAACTCGAACCCACTCTAAAGTTTAGAGTTGGGTTTGTTATTTCAGCACCCGAAATCAAAATGATACAAACCCGACAACCCAAATTTTTTTTAAATAGGTTAAAGTCGGATGTAGGATCGACACGCTGACCCGAAAAATCTTATAATGCATATTGAAATTACTATTCTTAACCTCACCTAAAAGGTTTTAATATTAAGTCGTACTTATGATTATGATTTTTTATTTTATAATATTTGTTAGTTTCTTTCATGTTATTATAGATTACACAATTCATAAATTTTACAATATTATTCAACATACGCTATGTGGAATGTATCTAAAAATTATTGATCTATTTAATATTTTCTCAACGATATCATTGGTTATGTTGTAAACGCTTTTTAAAAAAAATCATAAAGGGATGGATATTTAGTTTGTGCATGCTTATAACGTTATTAATATAAATATATTGTGTATAATTGATATTATGAATTTGCATTTTCAAAATGTATTTGTTTTCTTCGATATAAGCTATTATATATCTATTCTCATATCTTAAGTTTAATTTCAATTAGTCTAATTTTAGTATAATTATCTTAATAAATTTGTCAAAATGTTTATAATATTATTATGATTCAAAGCGTTTGTAACCTGAAATACCTCGCAACCCAATTCAAATTTTTAGGGTTATGATTAATTTTTAAAAATAACGACCCATAACCTAAATTACCCAACTCAAAATAATTCGTAATCCAAAATGACTCGCCCAAATTAACCTGACTCGCCCCAATTGCCAGGTAGATCCAATTTCTAATTCAACCAAAAAAAACATAGCACAACACGTTTTGATCTCCGAATCCAGATGAAATTGAATTAAAAATTGGAATTTGTGTGCCAAAAGATTATGCAACGAAACCAAGTAAGTAAACCCAGAAGTGCGGATTTAGTATTAAATGTTAATGAGACGGTGTTTTTCACGTTACTTGTAGCATTGAAATCCTAATAAATCAACTAGCAGGCAAACCAAGTGGCATCTCGTCAGCGAAGCAACCAACTGCCCAAAATCTCACAGCCCTCAAGAACCCAGGGGAGACGAGTCAAGCTTTTTACAGTAAGCCTACGTCAATCCCTCTGAATTCCCCATTCATTTCACGACCCGATCGATCAATTGTTTGCTTTGTTCCGGCCGCCGTCGAGTAGCTGACTTAGCATAATTCACTTTATTTATCTCCTAGTCTCAAGGGCTCGGTCTCCAATGACTACTCCTCACTTCCCACTTGTTCTTCTCATCACCCTTTTCCTACTCTACCCATCTGCTCATTCCTCCTTACCCTTCATTGTACTCCATGGTAATTACTCTGCTGTTTGCTGATTTCTGGAGTTTGTTTGTGTAGAGTGGATTTCTCATCATCTGTATCCCAAACTTTATGGTTTGTTGTAAAGACAGTAACTTTATGTCCAAACTAAGAAACCCTTGTGCTATAATATTTTTTTTTAATTTTTTAATTTGGGTTTGGATCTTGCTCTGGTGGTTGGTTATGGCAGGTATTTCAGATGGATGCAATAGTCAAGGAGTGAAACGGTTCACTGAGCTACTTACTTACTTCTCTGGTTCTTCTGGACAATGCCTGTACGTTTCAGTCCACTGTAAACATCCACAATTTAGAAACTACTTTGTTGTTGTAATAGTAGTAATGTATTCCAAACATGCATCTTTTCCATTTCTGGAACTGTTATTTGGGAAGGATATTTCAACTCGTCTCACTAGGGTCGTTAGGTGTCAAGCATGCTGGTAAAGACATTATTTGGCTCTTTTGGTTGCGTGTGATCTGTGCAGAGAAGTTGGGAATGGAGTTTGGGACTCGTGGTTTATGACTCTTGAGGAACAGGTGAAGACTATATAATTGCTCCCTCTTTTTTGTCATTTCGACATAATCGTGGTCTCGTATCTGACATAATGACTCATGTATACGTGTTCTTGCAGACTGATATTATCTGTGAAAAGGTGAGATTGCTATCAGGATATATCTTTTACCTGTCACTTTATAGTTTTATTTTCAGAAGTAAAAGGTTTTTGAGAGCTATCTTGCTGACTCTCATAACTTCAGGTGAAGACAATGGAAGAACTGAGGAACGGATACAACTTGGTTGGTCTTTCCCAGGTCAGTTGTTTCATATAACCAAACTGCACATTCTGATAAATCTTCGTAATTTGACTTACGGTTGGAAGAATTTCTGTTCTTGAAAGCTCACAAACAGAGTGCATTCGATTTGTTCATTTTAAGCACCTTGTTGTTGGAGTTGTAGAGAGTTTCGTGGACGAGATAATCCAACATGTTCCCTGTTGGATTTTGCAGGGAAACCTGATTGGTAGAGGGGTATTAGAGTTCTGTGATGGCGCACCTCCAGTAAGAAACATTAACATGTCCACTTTCCTCCACTTTATCTGTCATTTATGCTCTTTGCTGTTAAACCCGCCTAGAACTCCGGAAGTTGGAAACTGATCGATAACTACATCGTTGATTCCACTTATGGCAACAGGTTAAGAATTTTATTTCACTAGCTGGACCTCATGCTGGCACTGCTTCTGTGCCTCTTTGTGGTGTAAGTTCAATCATTGCATAGATGCACCAAGACCTCTTCGTTCAGTCACATTTAGTTCTCTGAGATTTGTAATGGGTTTGCAGGACGGAATCTTTTGCATTCTAGCAGCCAAGCTGATTAAGTCAGAGATATATAGTGATTTCATCCAGGTAACTAAATGATACTACTTGTCATGATCTCGATCTATTACGAAACTCGAAAGAATCAACAACTTACAAGTAGGATACTGCAGGAACACCTGGCTCCAAGTGGTTACCTCAAATTGCCTAATGTGAGGTTTGCATATCCCTGCTATTCAACCTTCCATAGAAATGCCAGTCCTTCTTTAGCTTAAGACTGGTATTTGATTGCAGGCTATCCCTAACTACATGGAGAAATGCAAGTTTCTTCCGAAGCTCAACAACGAACTCCCTGACGAGAGGAATTCAACATACAAGGAAAGGTTCAGCAGCCTCGAGAATTTGGTGCTCATCATGGTATTATGATTCTCATCATTCGCAAACTACTTTGTCTTCTGGACAGCATATGTTCGCTAACCTTCTGTGTTTTTTAACTTTTTCACTAATGACACCAGTTCGACAATGACAATGTCGTGATTCCGAGAGAAACCTCATGGTTCGGTTACTACCCAGATGGAGAATTCGAGCCAGTTTTGCGCCCACAAGAGGTATGTACACAATAATGACGAACACATTCTATCTATCAAAGGAGAACATTAATTATTATTGAATGAATAATGTTTGGTTCTCTTATGAGGGCTTTATTTGAGTATACGAAGGCTTTATTTTTTAATTTACATATTATTCTTTATGGGTCTTGTGGTATTTTCCATTCTCCAATTGACATGACTTAAATTGTCTCTCGCTTTCATTTTGGTAATACGTTTTCTATAACAAAAGAAAAGTCATCTATCTCCACTTATCCTCTAAAATTTTCCGAAACATCGCGCCGATAATTCTAGTTCTAGAAAATTGCTCGAATTCATCATTCACGTTTATGATGCTCGGCTTTCACAGACTAAGTTGTACATCGAGGACTGGATCGGCCTGAGGAAGCTCGACGAGGAAGGAAGAGTATGGTTTGTGAATGTTTCAGGAGGGCATCTTGGAATCTCAGAGAGTGACATGAATACGTTTATCGTGCCTTACCTGGTCGACAATCAACAGCCAGAAGTCATACACTTGAAGAAGCATACTTCACAATTCACTAGGAAACTGATCTACTCAAATTAGTAACCACACTTTTGAAATATAGTTATCCTTCTCGATACGATGATACTAAATTCTACTCAAGCCATTGATGATTTGTACTATATACCGTTCATAGGCAATAAGCAACTTATTTGTTATATTGCAAGACTAGACCAAACACTTACAAACCTTGTTGAAATATGTACTCGAAACTTTCGATTCAACACGCAGACCTCATATTTACAAACCAAGTCTCCATTCAAAGTAAACGTTGTCATCGTTTTATATACTGACAGAGGGAGATGAGAGAAGAAGAGACTTTAAGAAAATAGATAACTGCCCGTCGGTTAACTTCAGTCGCTTCTTAGTAGACGTGAATGTCTACGTTCATACCTCCCAATTGATCCGTGATCGAGCAGCTACTCTTCCTGTTTAGTTGCTTCCCTGCAAACTTCTGGTTGTGGAGCCACAGGCAAGAGATTCTAGCCAGGACGGCCTGCCCAGCGACACGTACCCCATAAACCACGCTCAAGTCGGCCCAAATATCACCCTTCGGGGAACTAGACACGAGCCTTGGATCATATCCATCTAGATCAGATTCCGTCACAACTACAACAGAGCCATCATCAAATGCCAAGAGATCCTTCGAACCGAACAGCTCTACACCTTGCTGTCTGGGGGTCTTCAGAAAAAGACTCTTCAAATTCTTGTACACGCTGTGAGTTTTCACCTTCAGAAGATAGAATTCTTCAACAGCCTGCAATTGGAAGTTTCAGGATCAGAGACTAACCTTCTGATCAAGATCAACCATTAACCACAGTTCCAACAGCAAAAGTGGGCATAAACGACCATCGACCAAGAACTACACCTCATTCGTCAGAGTTCTATCCCATAACTTTGTGTTGATATATAGGAAGGGAACATCCAAATTTTCCGTACCTTCAGCTGTGGAGATGCCAGAAGCACCCTTGGTCTAATCGACTTTACATAATCATAGGCAGCCTGGGGTGTCATATGCTTGTGTTGTACCTGCATGAGAATAAAACAGTACAGCTTAGGTACCGACCACTTCCACTGGCCATAAAGATTGTATATTGTCTCATCTCTCATGCCTTGTTATAATATTCCCTTTCTTAACCAGAAAAAAAAAAAGTTAACTCCAGTTTATGAAAATTCCGTATTCTACCCTTGTACCTAACTCAACAAACAACAAGAAAAGTAATTCCAATACTAACAAGGTAGCATAAGACAATTGTAGTGCTGCGTCCTCGACCAGCCTTGCAGTGGACATAGGTTGTCCTCCCTTGTAACGCATTGACTGCAAAATGAACAGAGATCAAATATTAGCATCAAATGGAATATTTTCAACTTCATGAACTATGAACTAGGAAAAAAACGAAGGGGGGCAGGAATACCATGGATAAATTCAACAGCCCGGTATATGTCTCTCAATGAAGGAGCAAAACAATAGTCCCTTGTAGGGAGTACCAGGTGGTCAATCCCATGTTCCTACAAAAATTGATAGAAAATGGTATTAGAAACTAACAGTTGTGTCAGTGACAAAGAATGCATTCAAAGTTAAAAGAATTACTTACCCATGACAAAGACAATGATGAGACCAAGCAACATAAAGATAAAATTGAACTTACAAAAGCTCGAAAAGACAAGGTTTGAAGGAAATGTATCTGAGCTCATGCATAAACATAAAATGAAGATCAAAGGATATACAAATAATGACAGGAGCCTCACATGATACAGAGTTGTGGGAACCAATGTTTCATAAGGCTCGGTCATTGTAACAACTCCACAAACACCAAGCTCCTTAAGATGAGGAACATCACCAGGGAACGGAACAGCACCTAACAATATATACTGCAGAAGCAAGTATTAGAAACCATAAATTATAATCATGAAACGAACATCTTATGGTATAGTCACCAAGTAAAAAACCTCATATTTTACATAAGAATAGAATTTCCAAACCACAATGACGCTTCCATTTCAATTAAAGACTGAATTGGAGGAGTACAACATATCAGTAACCGAAGGTAACAGAAACAAAGTTGACATAAGCACCCCAAATCGGGGAGACACTGCAAACTAAGAATTCATCGTTCTAACCTGACTAGTGTCCTGCAAGAAGGCGGTAACCCAGTAACAGAAACTAAACATGATCATGCATGATTATATATACAACGTGATCAATTCTTGTCTCTATGTTTATGATTCAAAACATATTGACAATCAGCAATCTTAATTCATAAACTAATTCAATTTTCAATCAAGGCTGCCTTCAATCGAACACAGTATGGAAATATGGAGGGAATAAAAACCAAAAACGATTGAGATAACAACACTGAGTAGAAACGATCATATACCTTGTCCACCCTATCCCACCAGCGGAACTCAGCCTGACACTTGTTTCTAACCACGTTGTAAGCCAAAGTCGGATAAAACAGAGCCCTTGCGCCTGCTCCGATCAACACCCGCTTCGCATCCCAAACAACCAACCTATCTTCCTCAACACCAGTATCCACACCCAACTTACCAGCTTCCACGTTCGCTTCTTCAATTCTCATATTATCACACCGCAACTTTCCGGGTCAAATCGATGACTTCTACAGATCACGCCTAAAAATCCCAGCCACGAAACCCTAATCTTACGCAATCAAAAGAAACTACAACAGATGCAACCCTCCTACCAATCCGTATCTATTCACAGGGGTTGAGAACGACAGAATAAAAGCAACCTAGAACAATTAAGAAGACAATTTAGAGGCAAGAATTGAGAGCAGCGATTCTGATTCCCAGGCGGAATCACCGCGACCATGATCGGAAGCAGGAGAGAGGTGGAAAGAACGGAGAGAACGAGAACGCGGATCCGATGACGGTGGACGCAAAATCCAGGAGCGAATCCGGGAAAAGTGCGCCGGAGAACTTCTTCTGGTTGTTGGATTTGGACGGAGATTGCCTGGATTCCACTTCTTCTTCTTCTTCTCGTCTGCTTTTTCGGCCTTTTTTTGGGGTGTGGATGTGTAGTAAGTAAGTAAGTAGATGGGAACGAGAAACGACGGGGAGGAAAATAAAGAGGGGCTTGCTACAATTACTTGTTGGTGATGGAATCAATGACGATCAACACTCTTCCTTTGCGACACGTGACTATACAACATTCCGGAGCCTGCTTTCCCATTGTGACTGACCTGGAATTGTTTTTTTTCAATATTTTTTATGCGAGAATTTGTTAGCCAAATTTACTAGTTCGGAAAAAGTATGGTTAAAAGCGTGGTTCTTCTCTCAACTTTGTTTTGAAGGGTGTCACTGACCCATCTTCTTCTTCCACGCCCGCGTCAGCTGGCCAGGTTGCCTCCGATGCTGGCTCCGGATCTCCGGTTCCTGTAGATCTGGCGGCGAAGGTTCCTGTGGAAGATGGAGGAACGTCGGAGGGCTTGAAATCGAAGGAAGCTGGCTCCTCCTAGGCAGTGATTGTTGGTGACCAGATGTCAGAACTGAAACGGTATTCTATTCCCGATTCAGCATTGGTGGATGGTGTTTTACAGATTCCTCAAGAGATTGCATATGTCGGAATTTGGAAGCTACTGGCGGCGATTGTGGCCCAATTCCTTGGCTCGGTTCCGCCTCTGGGGCTTTCTATGCCATGGTCAATCGGTTATCGGGATTTGAAGGTGAGATTAGGTTATCTAAGCTCTCTGAGGGTTTTTTATGATTGAAATTCCCTCGGCTCGTTTACGTGATTGGATACTTGGCCGAGCTTGGCATATCCATCATTCTGTTATGGTTCTTCGTAAGTGGATAGTGGTCATTCAGCCGCTGGTTTTTTAAGGAGCAAGTTCCGCTATGGATTACTCGTAAGAGATGTCCTCCCCACATGATTATGAATGAAGGAATTGGGTGGTTGCTTAGCCGATATGGCAGACCCCTTAACAAATTTGTTAATGAGGGATTGACAGTGAAGGTTTTTTTGCTAATGGATAAGGATGTTATTTGCCCTGATCATCTGGATATCAGACTGAATGATGAAGGTTTTACTATCCCGATTGAGACACCTAAACCTAGGACTTTCCCTCAGACTAGTGTTGCTGTCTGGAAGGAATGGAGGCACAAATCCCAGCCATCTCTTGTGTTGAATCCTGTTAGCTCTGAAGGCAATGTTGACAAGTCTTCTTAGCGAGAGAAATCAACACCTTCATCTAATGGCATCTCAACGGCTGGAGGGGGAGGTTCCATCTCAGCTAAGCCTGTCAATGCAGGGAAGGCTAGATCGAAACCTCAACAGGATACGGTATTCAAAACTTCTCCGGAAGTGGTGAATACCTCCCTGGTCCCTAAGAATGCTCCAAGTGTGAGGCAGATTGTTCATATGCCTATTCAGGAAGAGTTGGGGAGTGAAATATCAAAGGAGGTTGATGAAGAAATCTTTGTTGATCCATAACCACAATGTGCCCCGGTTGGAATGGATACTCTTTGGGATTTTATGAGTACGGCTAAGAAGACTCCTCGACGTGGTCGGAGGAAGAAGAGAGGCCGTCGATGAAGGTACTAGTCTGGAACCAAAGGGGGTTTAATTCCCCCTCAAAGCATAGCTACTTACTTGCTTATTTACATAAGAGTTAATATTGATATAGTTGGAGTGTTAGAAACTAAAGTAAAGTATAGCAAAACTATTAGTATTGTTAAAAGTATGTTTAATGGATGGAATCACTTCATGACTTATGATAGCAGCCCCCTAGGGAAGATTTGGATTCTATGGAAGTCTACTGTCAATCTAGCGGTTGTTGCCTCGGATGCTCAACATGTTCTCTTGCATGTGAGGGGGCAGTCCCTTATTATCTCTGTGTTGTGTATGGTGCCAATGAAAGCAGGGAGAGAGGTCTGTGGTATGCTAGAACGGCAGGTCATTTGAAATTTAACCAACCTCTGGCAGTTTTGGGAGATTTTAACTCTATTCTCTCCTTGGATGATGTTTCCAATAACGTGGGTTTCACTGCAGGGATGAGAGACTTTGAAAAAATTGGTGGATCATGGATATGCTGGTCCTTTGTTCACCTGGCATAATAATAAGAGTCAAGAGCCTATTGCAAGAAGACTGGATAGATCATAAAATCAGTTTGGCTCCATGAGTTTAATGGTAGTCGCATTACGTTGGTTGAACCAGTTTACTCTGACCATTGTGGAATTTTTCTCAACACTGATGCTACAATGGTCTCTCTTTCAAAACCTTTCAAATTTTTCAATATCTAGGCACGTGAGCATGACTTTCTGGAGCTGGTTGATAAAGCCTGGAATATTGATTCAATATGGACTCATAAATTTGGGTTTGAGAGGCTGTATGCTCGTTTGAAGAGTGTCCATTATTCTCTTAAGGAGCTTAACGAGCGCAGATTCTCTGACATCTGCAAAAAGAGTGCGAGAAGCTAAATAGTTGATGAATCACTCTCAAACTGTTGCTCTTTCAGTGCCTGATGGGCCTGCTTTTGAGGTTGCTAAAACTAATTAGGAGAATTGGCTTGTGTTGAAGAAACAGTGTACCGTCAGAAAGCTTGTGAAAATTGGCTCAAGTTAGGAGATTCCAACTGAGCCTTTTTCTTTAAATCAGTGTAGATCAGGCAGGCAAGGAATTAAATCACCCAGCTGGAATCTGAAGGAGGTGAAATGGTTACTACCATTGATGGTATCTCTGATATCATCTCTCCCTTCTATCAAAATCTGCTTGGGGAGCCAGACTCTCAGGTAAAACCTATATCGGTAGTTTATGTGCAAGAATATGTTATAAGGAGGCTCTCTCCCCAAAAAGCTCAAGCTATGTGTAGAGATGTTAGTCCAGAGGAAGTAAAGAATGCTATGTTCTCGATTCTGGATGATAAAAGTCCTGGCCCTGATGGGTTCACTTCCTACTTCTTTAAAGCATATTGGAGTGTGGTTGGTCAGAAGTTACTAGGGCACTGCTTCATTTCTTTCATTCAGGAGATCTCCCAGAGGTGGTGAACTCCACTCTGATTGCACTCCTTCCTAAAAAGATTTATGCCACTAACATCAAAGATTTCATACCTATTGCATGTTGCAATATTCTCTATAAATGCATCACGAAGATCCGTTCTCATCGTATGGTTGATTGCCTCCCTAATGTTGTGAGTCCAAGCCAATCTGCCTTTGTTAAAGGTAGATAGATAGGGGATAATATTCGGTTAGCTCACGAACTTGTCAATGCATATCATTTGAAGCAAACCTCCCCTCGATGCACCCTTAAGATTGATCTTCACAAAGCATTTGACTCGGTGAATCTCAAGTATATTATTTGTGTTCTGCAAGCTATAGAGTTTCCTGGTCGTTTTATTGGTTGGTTTTGGAAGTTGCCTTAAGTCAGTCAAGTTTAGTATTTTGGACTTAATGGTGGTT
This sequence comes from Linum usitatissimum, assembly GCA_030674075.2. Taxonomy (NCBI): domain Eukaryota; kingdom Viridiplantae; phylum Streptophyta; class Magnoliopsida; order Malpighiales; family Linaceae; genus Linum; species Linum usitatissimum. The sequence continues at coordinate 4,371,795 of JAUJYP020001281.1, read as the reverse complement.
AATTGGGTATTTTAATGGGAGGAGGGGACTTAGACAAGGAGATCCTTTGTCTCCTTCTCTGTTTGTTATTGCTATGGAGCCTCTCCATGGCCTGTTTGCTAAAGCTGCTCGAAATGGAGAGATTCCCTTCCACCCGAAATGTAAAAAACTCTGCATTTCACATCTGTGTTTTACGGATGATCTTCTGTTGTTTACCAATGGCTCTCTTTGGGGAGTTCAAGGAGTCGGTAAGGTGCTTAAGTAGTTTTATGAACTTTCTGGTTTGCAACTCAATCCAAAAAATAGAGGTCCTCTTCTCTGCCTCAGTGGAGTTGGCAGCTCATGACTTGATCTCAACCACAACGGGATTTCAGCAAGGTGTTCTCCCGGTGAAATATCTGGGAGTCCCGCTTATTTCTGGTAAGATCTCTGCTCGTGATTGTGGAATTTTGGTTGATAAGATTACAAAGCGTGTTTCAGGTTGGAGAGTTAAGATGTTGAGCTATGCTGGGAGACCGCAACTTGTTGCCTCTGTTTTAACGGCTATGAGCCAGTATTGGCTATCTATCTTGTTACTGACTAAATCCATCATTAAGGCTGTTGAGAAAGTGTGTAGTGACTTTCTTTGGAAGGTGTTCGGAAGAGAGCTAAAGTGGCATGGAAGTTTGTGGCTTTGCCTAAAAGAGAAGGTGGCCTTATTATTCATGATGTTGAAGCCTGGAATTATGTGTGTGTGTTTTGTCACATTTGGAATGTCCTTGTTCAATCAGGTTCGTAGTGGATTGCGTGGCTCCATGCATACAGGTTGCGGAGGCACACTATGTTGGAATGCTCCCCCTCCTCTTATCATCCCTAGATCTGGCGCAGATTGTTTAAAAGCTCGTGATCTTGTCTCCTGGTTTATTTCGAGGGATTCTGCAGGGGGTTTCCTTTAGAATGGGGAATCCATGGATCGGTACTTAGTTGGACAGGTATGGAATGTTATTCGAAAGCGAGAAAATGAGGTTGAGTGGTTTGATCTTGTTTGGAAAGCACTGGTTATTCCCAAGCACTGCTTCATCACTTGGATGGTTGGGAGAGGTAAGCGTACCACCAGCATTCACATGGCTAATTGGGGTCTCTCTCATGATGTTTCCTGTCTACTTTGCAGCAATGGAACTGACAGTATTGAGCATATCTTTATGACTTGTGATTTTCGTAAGAAAATCTGGGACTGCTGCTTCGGGAATGGGAGGTCGTATCTGATAAGATTTTTAAAGTTGTTATAGTAAGAAGTTTAAAGGGGCTTCCAAGGCTGCTCCATCTGGGCGGATTATTTGGAGATCTATTATTCGTAACATCAGGTATGAGTGATGTCGTAGGCGCTTTGGAGAAGTCGAATTCATCCAAGGGAGTTAGCAGCTAGAATTTGTCGTGATGTATCCATTCTCTTAAACTAATTGGTTTTTTTGTCTCCTTATAACTGAATTTGTTGAGCTCAATTAGTGGGTTTGCAGTTCTGCATTCCAGCAGTTTTGATGAAAAAGATGATATTTATTCGGAAACAAAATTTGTTAGCAGTCTCCGGGGAGTAGGTTTGGCAACGGGGAGGTTCGGGGATGGTTATAACATACCCATTATCCATCCACCTTTGTGGCGGTTATTAATCATAATCATCACTATTTCTATTTCGGTAATAAATTTCGTTCCATCTCCATACCCGCCCGGTTGCGGTTATAATCGCTCTTCCTAAAGGTTAATCACCGATATGCCAAAAAAAAAGGAATGAAAAGTCGAAAATGCATACAAATTCATTCATCTGAAAATTTTCTAAATCTAATTCCAAATAATAGTAACAATAGCATTCTAGAACATTAAAAGTACTTGTGACTTGTTCTTAAAATCAAAATACAACCCAAAACTAGCAGGGGGAAGGATAGAAGCATTTAAGCAATATTATAAAATATGAATCTCAAAGTCTTAAGTACTGAAACACCAAACAAAATAAAACTGATAGTTCAAATAGAACAATCGTTCCCTCTTCATATATAACTAGTCTGCATCTGATTAATGATTTTTTTTATGAATGATGGTCGATGGATGAATTTATGTTTTGCGATTCTGAAAGACAGAGTTAAGAGATAAGGTTTCTTGAAATTAAAAGCAAAAGTATTGCGTTGGGACATAGGGTTAAAATGTAAGTGGGTTGGGACAGTCAAATGGTATTGGGCTTTATTGCTTTAATAATATAGGGGTAAATAGAGGGTAAGTTACGGGTTGGGAATGGTTATAGGTATGGTTACGGTGATGGTGCGGTTACTTCGAAACTCATAACCTAACCTTACCCATTCGTAGCGGTTAACGGTTATAACCATAACCACAAAATACCCAGTCAATGCGGTTAATAACCGTCAAACTCGGTGAGGGTACGATCGATTTAACGGTTAAACGATCATAATTATCAACCCTACCGGGGAGCACTAAAGCAGATCGAGTGCTAAATTGGTCTGGGCTAATGACCTATTGAAATCAACCCACTTGGCCCAATTACAGAAGATAGAGAAGAGCCCATACATAAGGTTCAAAATCAAGGTTGGACCGTACTTTGAACCTTGATTATAGGATGATACCATGGTCTACATAAATTAAAATAAAATGATAGCATGTTGAATTGAATTATCAATACGTACTTTTTCTCTTAATTATGAGGTCGGGAGTTCGATCATGTACACTTTGTGACCAGTTGTTTACCACGTTGTGCGAGCACCTGTAGCGAAGGGATTGGTTATTGTTGTCGGCGATAAACACCCTAATTACAACCCCCAAAAGTTATCAATAGGTGGTTTGGATTGAGTATTTGGAAGTGATATTTTGGCCAAAATATCACGTTTGGCATGCGAAATTGAATCGGTGGTATTTTGACATGAGATATTTGAAATAGTGGATTTTGATGGTATTTGAAATACTTGGATTTGGGGGTGCTATTTGAATTAGTGGGTTTTTTATAACACCCCATTATTTTTAAACGCCAAACTACCCTCAATTTGTTCTTCTTTTTCATAACTAGGTTTGACAATGAGGCGGGTTTCAGACGGGGTACCTATACCCATCTTCATTCCTATTCATAAAATTCATCCATGTCCCAATCCGAATATCAATATTTATACCCATCTGAAAATCGTGGATTTCGAATACTCGTTGGTTTCGAATACCAGTGGGTATTCCCATTCCCTTATAATTTATTAATTAAAAATTTAAATATAAGGCTATCACATCATCCAACTTCAAAAGACTTTAAGACATAAAACATCAATTTACAGTAAAACACATAACAAAAATAATCTCACAAACACGGTCATTGTCTTCATTAGGAATTGAGTTTTATGAGGGTAATATAGTAATAGATTTTTTATTTATCAAATATCACATGTGAATTAACACATTGTTTTGAAATAGCCAAATAAGATAATTTTAATTCTACAAGTCTTTTGTACCACATAAATATAATATTCTCAAATAGCCCACTATTTTGTTTCAAAATACCTCATCCAAATGACCCAGAAATGTAATTCGATGGTGGTGTTGTGTCCCTTGGAAGATGCAAAGATAGCTTGTTTCTCCTCTTATTACATCTCTTGCTCGTGTACCTCCTTTTACCCATATTGCAGTTGGTAATACGAGAATGTACGTTGTGGTTACCGATTGTGAGCCCGGATGCAGTTTGTGGAGTTTGAAGTAGAGATTCTTCGGTCGATTTGAACACCTTCGCCGGTAGTAGCTCTCCACTAATTTGTATCAATCAACAACCATCTGGGAAACGCAACCCCTTCTTAGTCAATGGGGCAGCAGGTTCAGCATCTACTATAAAAGATAGAATCCACTTCAGATAACCACGCCTCCGCTAGACAGCGTGTAGAATGGCCGAGGATCTCTTGGAACGAAACCCAATCCCTAAACCCAGCTTATCATAATACAACTTGATCACATGGCCAGCTCCTTTCCTGTTTGGCCTTCTTCTTCTTCTTCTTCTAGTTTTTCTGACTGACAAATGATTATAAACGAACAATCGGGCTTGGGGTTGAATCTAAAAACGTAGGACAGGAGCTAATGAGAAATGGACTTTAATAAAGCACAAGCATGCTTTAACCATTAACTCCATTTATTAATTAGAGATCCCCTTTTTCACTTTACTTTACATCCTAGTTAACAAGCAACAGCAGCGATTTAGTAATTAGCTACTCTAAAACTAAAACCAAAACTATGAAAACCCATGTCAACCACCTTGAACAAAGAGATTGATGGATCAATCATACAAAACAGTTCAGACCCACCCAATCTCAAAAGTTACCAAATTACTCTCTTCCTTTAGCTATATCCTTCCTTCTAACCCAAAAACAAAATCACCCACCCTTTTTCTACAATTTACCAACACACCTTACTTCAGCCTCCCAACATCACGATCGAGGACGGAGCAGATTCAGCGGTGCGTGAGCGGTTGAAGACGCCGCCGCCGCCGCCGCAGCAACAGCAGCCCATGGGTTTACATGAGTCATGGGCCGATGCTGGTGGGCCCAGCCCATGAAGCTGGGGTGGGCAGCCAACGGTGGTTGTTGTGCTGACATGGGTGCGGAAGATGATGAAGTGGAAGGTGGGACCCCGACACGCTCACATGAAGGGCACATGGTCAGCGTGGTTGGTGGGGTCATATGCATGTAGAACTGCGGGGAAAGCTTCAGTGCTCTTAGCTCCTGCACTTCTTTTTGCAACCGCCTGTTCTCCTCCGTCAGATTCTCGCAGCATCGCTTTAAAAACTCACAGTCAACCTCCGTTTGCTTCAACTTTGTCCTGATGATCATAATTTACAAAATCACCATCAGTTACTGGAAACGTAATTCAAGGTCAAAAAACGGACTCGAAAAGACGGAAACATCCTTTGGGGGTGGGAGGGAGGAGGCTTACCTAGCCCGTCTGTTCTGAAACCACACCTCCACTTGTCTAGGCCTCAGTCCTAGCTGCTTAGCCAATGCAGATTTTTGCTTCTGGAAAAAAGAAGAAAAAGTTATTTAGTTTTATGCTCTTCCGAAAATACCCCCCGGCAATCAAACAAATTTCGGTTGCTTACCGGGTTGAGAGTGTGGTGTTCTTTGAAGCTGTCCTCAAGCACGGCGGCCTGGCCTTTGGAGAGGCGGAGCTTCTTGCGGGAGGTATCGCCGTCTTCGTCGTCACTGTTACCGGCGCCTGCGCGGCCGGAGGAAGCCGGATCCGCATCAGGATCGGAAGATCCGAGTGGTTCGTCCCTCTCGCTTCTCTTATTACCGCTGACGCTTGAAATGGTACTGTTGGGTGAAGAAACACCAGCATCGTCCCCGCAGTCGTCGGTGGCGGTAGGCGGGAGCCGGTTGACGTCGATTCCCCGGAGGAAAGATCTCGTGGGTTCCGAAATCGGACCTGCAAATTAAACACACTTAATTACATAAAGCTCTGGATCTAGGTAGAAGGTAAAAATAAAATAATTAAATCTAGATAGAATGAATCTAATAAATTACCAGAGGAAGGATTGGGGATGAGATCGGTGTCAGCCCAGGAAGAAGGAGGTGGTGGTGGTTTGTGGAGGTTGAGCTGCAAATTAGAGTTGTGGTGAACAGGGAAGCTAGCAGTAGTAGCCAAGCTCAAGCTGAGCCTCAAATCCTGTTTGCCAGCCATGAATATGATCAGTTTTGCTTTTTCTGTAGTGTTGTTCCAAAGGTAAGTAATAATGACAAAAGTTGCTTGGAGATGTTGCAGATAGAATGAGATGGAGAAAGATGAAGGGGGTAAAGATGGAGGGAGAAGATTATATAGAAGAAGAAGACTGAAATGAAATGAAATGAGTGATGACAGAAGAGAAGGAGAAGAATGGGCCCACCAATGATGTGGGAATCATCCTTTATTGCATCCTTCAATAGTCCCGATAGTCATGTTGCCTTGTATGTCCCCTCCACGCACCACCCTATACCCAATGATGTTGCCCCCTATTGATTAATCTTGATGACCAAAACAAAATCACTGATGATCACCCAAGTTTGGAGTATGTTCAGAATGATCACCCCAGTTTGGAAATTAGTATATGAGTAACTCTTTTTTAACGAAAGGGAGTTGAAGTCTGAAGGGATGTTTATTTATTAGTAATAATGCATGAACCGCAAGTGTAGGCCGCCTCAGTCCAACGTCAAAACAGAACGGAAAGGAACGGAAAAGAATCCAATTAAAATTACAAAGAGTCGTTTCTTGTCATCATTATTGTGGTCATCATTATAGCTTGTTCCTTTGTGCCCTTCTTTTCGACATTTTCATGCATGATGCCATCATCCCCACTCATGAGCTCATTATTCCAGCGATCCCAATTCAAAATGTCCAAGTTTTGAAAAATCAAAATTATTTGATGCAAATTAACAAAAAGGTCATCGAGCTCAAAAAAATATTAAAAAATAAATAAATATTTCAGAGCCGAATTTTTTGGTAGTTGAGCTCTGTTCTGTTCATGAACTACGTATCCCTTTCGTTTCTGAGGTTAGATTTTGAAGTTTTAAAAAATCAAAAAAACTCTAAAAGTTGATTTTTCACCGAAATTTATAGTTTATGATTTTGGATTGTGTTAGTAGGTTTCTAGTCGGATTAAGATTGGATTCTTTCATCTTGCTTCTAGTTGATTGAAGAGGGTTGATTCCCTTTCGTTTTCTTAGTAGGATTAGGATTGGAAACTTGTTAGGATTAGGGGTAAAGAATCACCTATATCTTTGATGATTATAATCAGTTATGATAGGATTGATTTGATAAGTTCAGTTAGGTAACTTTCCATTCGATTGTTGAATTGTTTATTTTTTTAAAAAAATTATTTCGATTATTTGTCTCGATTGCCTCTATACGCGTTCGAGCTCATATCACCCACCCGCTCTTCCCCTCTTTCATCATCCGTTTTTTAACAAATGCAATTAAACCATAACTTTGGCTTGGAGTAGGATTAAATTAGGTATGATAAGTGGATACCATTTCTATTATATGAATACGGGACATAGGATGAAGTTGTCACATAAAGGAATATAGATATTAGTTTAATTTCAAACGAGACATCTCACATATATATTGTCCAACCCTAATCCTCAGCATATCGCATGGCGCTAAGCTAGGATAACATATCTGAAACACATTAAAATCATTTTAGTTGTCAAACTAATCACTCGGAAGAATCACACGATAATTGATCATGACTTATACATAATACTATGGCAAGGGCTACGATGCTTCCGCCAAAAATGGGGTAGTAGTTATCCACACTGACGGTTTGATGGATAAACATGCTTGTAATATCTATTTTTTTGAGGATATGAATTTACATATAATAAAAGGCTAGATTGAGTGATTTGAGCAACAAATTAATTCGAACGCAACTTAATTTAGACTTAAAAAGATATATATGTGGATTACAATGTTTGGTTAAGCAAAAAAATGTGATCGAAATTTTTATTTTTTTATTGATTTATAATTAAAGTTTGTTTGCTATTGCTTGATCGAAGCAAAGAATGAAACAAACCACCAATACTAGGAATGAGTTTACTCCACCGAACCGAACAGAACCGAACCGAACGTATGGTCATGCTGGGTATAGTATAATAAAGTGAAGTTGCATGATTGAAGAGTTGAAAAGATGTACTGAATGGGAGTGGGGCACGTGGGATGTGAGGGAGGGTGGAAAATGACAAATTAGGAAAGGGCAAGGGGTTAAATATTTATTAATTAATTAAAATAGGAGGAGTTGTGGGAAAGGAAGCAAATCACAAGAGGGGAGAGTGGACTTCACGTGGGAGGGGGCAGGTGGGAGGGGCCGGGTTCCAAAACTAAAAATAGATGAAGTCACGTGCTGCAACATGTCTCGCCTTGAGACACGTGCACGCCTCCTCCCTTCCTGTCCTGTGGCCCCCACTTCACGCTCTGCTTCTTCCTTTATTTTCTGTGTTGTCTGTTTTCGTTTTTCTTTTTGGAGTAAATTAAAATTAAATAATTGAAGTCGCTAGTGGTCGTGCGTGTCATCGTGTCCCTCCTCCACCCGACACCCTCTATTTCTCCAATCATTTGCGCCCACCCCATCCTTTTTATCTTATTGTTTTTATTTTTGTAAGGTCCGTTTCGTATCACTATCCCCTTCATCCCGCTACACTTAAAGAAAAGAGTCGATTGTAATGTTGGAGAATCGTAATAAGAGCCAGTCGTGAGGCGGATGATCATGAGGGTATAAAATAAAGGAAGGTTGCTTGTGATGTTCATCGTCAAACTAATAGTAATGAATCTCTGAGACCAATAATTGGTGCATAATGCATTGCTGGTCACACAGTAATAGTTGTCATGTGTTGGAATGTGTATGTTGTCACTTGTCAAACTACTGTATATACTGTTGTCCATGCATGTATGGTTTCCATGATCATCATAGACAATGATTTATGCATTATTTTCCTCTTTGTAGTTTGATTAACACCAATATAATTAACACCATAACAAATGATAGTGTTACTTGACGTAAGGACAGGGGAAACAGACATACTAAACAACAAGAGATGATGATGATGATGATGAATTTGAGAGATTGGACTATACTATCCATGGAAAGTAATTATTAGCTAGTGAACAAAGGTGTAGGACATGTTTGAAGGCGGGGGCGGGTGCGCGTGGAGACCCATGTGAATCTCACGTGAACCCAAATTAATCCAAACTGTATATCTATCTAGTGACACGTGTACACCAACTTGGTCTTGTCTCTTTTCTGATGCTTGCATTCGTGTATGTTCCTCAAGCTTAACTCAATTAAGCATTTAACTATTTATTATAGAGGCTCATTCAGCTATTTAATGATGAGAACCGTTTCCCTGTAAATTCGGATGATGATCGGTTAGTTTCATAACAATGATTAATTAATTTTAGTGTTTGGTGCAATGGTTGAACGTTCCACTCTTAAGAAAAATGTCTGGAGTTCAGCATACATGTGTCGTCTCTGCACAGACAAATGGTCTACTCAGCAGTCTTAGGCATTGCATGAGTTATCAGACTTAGCCCTGATGACATACATCGCGACCAAAATTGAATATGTCCATCAATGAAATGACAAGAGTACGTATAATAGTACTACTGTAACAAAGATATTAATTGTTGGATTTTGAATATATACCACAAGATATATGATCACATAATTAAAACAAATAGAAAAAAAGTGGAAACATGTAGGCTTTGTTTGTATAAGTGAAAATAATGAGAAAATTTTAGGTGATTTGGACTTCAAATTTTTAAATTAGAGAGTTTATTAAATAAATTGTTTGGATTGTAATTAAAGTGAATTCTCTAGTGCACCGGGTATACGAATACACCCTTATATGGCTCATACGTATCATGCTGAGAGGTAATGGCTAAGCATCCTACATAGATTTTTTGTTAATTATTTTTTGTTTGGTCCTCAGTATTCTTACCTTTTTTAGTGCTTGAATTTTTATATACTCTACTGACCAATCACCAATTTAGTTTCAACATATAATTTTATGAAACAGATTGAAATCAAAGTCCGATTCACCTAATCCGTAACTTATTGTGAGCATTCAATCGAGCAATTCATCATCTATAACCTCTTCACTCTGAAGCATAGCCTACTCGGGATCTCCAGCAAGGCAATGGGGATCATGAACAGCTTCATCAACCACATCTTCGAGAAGCTTGCTGCTGAGTCGTTGAGGCTTACGAGGTACAACAAGAAGCCGACGATTTCCTCCAAGAAGATCCAGACTGTTGTGAGGCTTGTTCTTCTAGGGGAATTGGCGAAGCATGTTGTTTCGGAAGGTACCAATGTTGTTACCACAAACTCTTAGATCTATTAGGTTTTGTGGGCCGATCTCTATAATGTGTAGATGAATTTGTAGATCTAGTTTCATTTAGGGTTTGTGGTAGTTGAAAAAGGTGTTGTGTTTGGTTTCAGATTTGGGTTATGTATCTCTCTAGCTTAATGTTTGGATCTTCATTCGTTCTAATGGAAATGGACCGACTTTTGATTCCAATCTTTGTGATTGTCTGATTTTTTTATTTTTTCCATTGTTTCAATTTGGTAAGCTTCATCAATTTACTTGCAATTGGGACTCTATTGAATTAATTAGGGTTTTTAGATTTTACCTCAAGGGCCCTTCATTGATTTTAGATGTATATATATATATATATATTGAGAAGAAAGAAAAATAAGAAATGACAGTTGACAAACTCTGTAATAGCAGCTAAAAAAAACAAGGGAGAGAGAATAGAAAAACACATCTACAAAAGCTTATGATCTTCCTTAAGTGAAACTCAACTTTGGATACCCAAAAGCAAAAAAAAATATCTTTTTCTCTTTTATTATCCCTCAAGTTGGTGGGCACAGATTGTGCAAACCTAACTTGGATAACAATGTTGAGAAGGACTAAGGTGGCAAGGTTTTGGTGAAGATGTCAACCAATTGATGGGTGGTGGAGACGTGGAAGAACTTGATCACATTGTTTTGCAGCTTCTTTCACACAAGGTGGGAATCTATTTTTATATGCTTGGTTCTCTCATGAAATGTTAGATTTTCAACAATATTTGTGCAACTGATTGATTATCGCAATACAAAGGAGTACGCATGATACCTGGTACATGGAATTCTGTAAGCAGAAATTGCAGCCATTGAACTTCACACGACGTGTGTGTAAAGGCAGGATACTCAGCTTCACAAGAAGATTGAGAGATAGTCGTTTGCTTTTTGCTCTTTCATGATATAAGTGAAGGACCAAGGAAGACAAATATCCTGTAATGGATTTTCGACTATCTGTGCAGGAACCCAGTATGAATCACTGAATGCTTTGAGCTTCATATCTGATTTCGCAGCATAGAACAGACCATGTGTTGGGAGCTGCCAAGAAGGTTCTGACGGTGGTCATTTTGATGAATGGAGCAAAAAGTTCTTGGTAGTCAACTCTCGCTTGTTGATCGTAACCCTTTCAAACCAACCTAGCTTTGTAACATTCAATATCACCACTTGATCTGTACTTGATACGATAAATCCATATGTATCCAGGGGTACGTTTCCCAATTGGAAGAGATACCACTTACCAGGTTTGATTTACATCCAAAGCCTTGATTTCATCCTTCATGGCTGCATTCCACTTTGGATGTTTGCATGCTTCAGCATAGGTGGTTGGTTTCTTGTTGGTAGAGATGCTTAAACCAAAATACCTATTGCTTTCATAAAGCTCATTATAAGACAAAATAATGGCTAAGGAATAAACTGAATTTACCTCTGCAGGAGTAGCTTGAGCGAGGTGATTGGTTCTGTCAACTTGAGCAAGGAGATCACAATGGTAATTCGGCAGATAACTTGGTAACCTATGAGAACGGGCAGCTCTAAATGTTTGAAGTTCTGGTGATTACGATGATGAAGAAGGTGTGGATTGATCAAAGGAATTTGTGGCAGAAGGATCGTTGTCATTTGAGTCGTTGGAATCTGAATTTGTATCACTGTTTGATGAAGAGTGAGGAGGGGAGTCTTGGGCAGGTATGGTTGGTGTTGGCTGTGATTCTGACGAGTCAAGGTCAAAATCAGTACGAAGGAAAGGATTTTCATTCTAAGGAAGTAGTGTTCTCATATTGCTGAAAAGGAAAAACGTTTTCATAGAATATAATATCCCTGGACATGAATGGATCTTGTGTTTCAAGGTCATAAACTTTGTAACATTTGATTCCTAGTTGAAAGCTAATAAAGATGCCCTTTCTAACTCTCATTTGAAATTTGGTTCTATGGCCAGCCAGCGTGGAAGCAAAGCAAAGGCCGCATCATGCTTAATGCAATCCCCCCCAAAACCAATTGGTAAATTTTCCTGAAACTTTAAGGCTCTAGCTACATTCAATATGTGTTGGTATTTTCATTCAACTTTGTTATTTAGTTGTGGTGTTTCGACACAAGACATCTCATGGATGATTCCGTGAGTGGGGTAAAAATTAGGCATGCCAAATTCCTTGCCTTGATCACCTCTAATACGCTTAACTTTACTTTGAAACTGAGTTTCAGCATAAGAACAAAATTGTTGCAACTGAGGTCTAGCCTTTGACTTTAATTTCATTAAAATAACCCAGGTCAATCTGGTGTAGTTATCAACAACCGTGAGAAAATATCCATGACCATCATAAGAAGGTTGTGGATTTGATCCCCATATGTCTACATGAACCAGTTCAAAACGCTTAAAGGTAAGTGAAGAACTAATAGGAAAATATAGTCTTCTCTACCTAGCAAAGTGAAAAACATCACAAGGGATGGTATGAAGGGTTTCTATATCATTGAAATGGTGTCTAAGCAGAGAGATTTTGGAATGAGAAATGTGGCCTAACCTATAATGCCATATATCGAAGGGTGGTGTGGAGTTTTTGGCTGAGAGAACTTGGACGAATATGCAGGACTTGTAGTGATATAACCCTTGCCGAAATTCAGCAGAACCAATCACCTTGTTCGTAGCTTTGTCCTGCGAGAAACAAGAATCAGCACAAAAAGTCACTCTCAACTGCGTATTAACGGTCAACTTTCCAACACAAATTAGATTGAAAGTGAACTCAAGAACATATAAAACATGATCCAATTTCAATTTTGTAGAACAAATCAGAGTCCCTGTGTGATTCTATAGAACAAATCAGAGTCCCTGTGCGACAGGTGAAGTCCTTGAGAACTGGAACATGCGTTCGTTTGTTGTTGAGAGACTGATGTTGCTGCTATATTAGTCTGTGGTGCTAGTAGTCTGAATTGTTGCTACTGGCATTGGCCAGGTGGCCTTGGTCTGTAGTTTGAGTTGTAATTCGGATTGGTACCTAAAAAGGGACGTGGTGTCATTCCTGGAGGCCATCCGATCTTGTAGAAGCAACGATCCTCTCTATGTGCCCGAGAGCTTGCAATGAGTGCATAAGGGTTTGGAACTTCCATCTACCTTCCATCTACCCCTTGCCTATATTGTCTCTGAAAATCAGCCATCACCATTCCATTGGCTTTCCCTTGCTTGTTTTGTGTTTCATAAAGTTGTCGTTAATGTTGAACTTTTCTCTATACTACCTTATCAAGAGATGGCAACTCGTCTCCAAACAACATTTGAGATCCAGGACCTTCATAATTCTCATTCAAACCCCTTAAGAAGTGGATAACAACATTTTTTTCTTCATAATTGTTCACATGCGCCATAGCAGCACATTTAGTATGGCTAGTAGTTGTACACTCACAAACAGATAAAGGCTGGTAATTTTTCAACTCATCTCTCAATGTTATAATCATACCATGGTATTCTGTAATTGTTGAATGGATCAAATTAGCTAGCTACTCTTATATTTTAGCTATTCTCACTACATCACCTTGACCATACCTCAATTTTAGGCTCTTCCAAGACTCTGATGCGTATTTGAATCCCATGATTGTGCGTCAAATTTTTGGCTGCACGGACTGCTGGATCCATGACAACACCATGATGTTGCATCTCGCCCAAGGCCAAAATTTACCATCCTCGGCTCTTGGCTCATCCAAACTCCAATCAATGAACGCAAGTTTGTTCTTCGCGGTTGCGTATGCCTCTGCTCCAATATGTGCAATTGGAAGCAGTGAGCTTCTCCGTCACCAGGAAAGCTCTTGGCTGCTCAGAACCATGAATGTAATATGAATCTGCAAGTGGGTATTCATTTGCTTCAGCCATGGTGGCACTTTACTGTTACTCTAGCTCTGATACCATATTGAATTGACCAGGGTTTTGATATTTTGTCTCAATGACCTTTTATTGATTTTGGATGGATATATATATATAACCTGAGAGTTTCTTACATGAGAAAAAGGAAGTGACAGTTGACAAACTCTGCAATAACAGCTGGAAAAAAGCAGGGGGGAGAGAATAGAAAAAACACAGCCACCAAAGCTTATCATTTTTCTTAAGTGAAACATCAACGTAGTGTTGGACACCCAAAAGCAAAAAAAAAAGTATTTTTCTCTGTTAGACTCGTTTATTGTTGCAATCAGAGAAGCTTCAGCAATGATGAATCAAAGTTGTGGTGTAGTTTGATTTTTGATTTCTTCAGTGTTCTTCTAGCCAAATTACTGGTTTTGATGGTAAATAAACTGAAAGAGACGTTGACAAAGTTAGCTTAACACCTACAATTCGACTTGATTCATACATTTTCCACAATCAAGAGTTATTCAAAAAAAAATCCAGTCGGTCAAGGATGTGTAGGGAAGATTCAAACTTACAAATGTATAAGAATAACCCAATTGTATATACGATTTGTTGCCTTGAAAGTTAATTGGAAGCACCGTTTTGTTTTTTACTTCAAATGATTGAATCATATATATGTGATACATAAACTGATGTATTAATTAAGATTAATATATAGTGACCAAAATGCAAATAAACTAAAACTTATGTACTTAAAATAGAAGTAATAATCAAATATTACGTGAATACCCAATCATTGCCTTGTTGTAATATACGTAAGGGTGCATCAACGATCACCTTATAATTAATTAAGGAAGAATTAATGTTAGAAGATCAAATTTTTGATGTAGAGCTCATATTGAAATTATTAGCTTGATGAGAGAATTCATTCTATTTCATTTCATTTTTGAATTTTCTAATTCCAACAATCCCCTAAAATGACACATCCGAACATTTTGTTCTCAAAATAACATAAATTTCATATATTCTTCTAACTATTTAAATTCTCTTCCTATAAATTCACCCTCACTTCACACTAATTAACATCATCATTGATCTTAAAGTTACGGTCTAAATTAATTTAAACGGGAGCCTTCCCTCCAACCTCCTCAACCGGCATGCTGACTCACCGCACATGCTTTTTAATCATTCTCAACCGTCCGATCAACCCAGTCAATCAAACAGTTCCCACCTTAGCCGCTGATCATCGAATGTCCCCACACGTGCATCATCAACCCACCCAACTTGATTAGTGATTACCCTCTTAATTAAACCTATAATTGAACACTAGTTGTGCTTAATTAACAAAAACAAAAGGAAAGATATGGCAGCTTAGTTTAGCTTGGGTTTGCGGTTAGTGGGGCCTAGCTGTGTCTCTTGCATGTGATAGTTAGGCTGATCGAGCTGGTCTGATTAACCGTTAATCAGAATCAGAACACCACCAAAACGAGCTTGATTAACTGCAAACAATTTGCGTTTATATTTTAACACTAAAATTAATGAATACACAATAATCATTGGGGGCTGTGACGTATATAAGTGCGACGAGATGCAACCAGTTGGACTTGCACGTGCATTCCATTCATGATTGTATACTTACTTTTTGTCTTCCAATCCAATTAAGTTTGATTAGTTGTCCGTCGTCCTAATATTATATATGTTTGAAATGATCGACCCATGCACGTGTGGCCATGCTATCTGCAACGTCCCCAAAGGGTATTTTCGGGAAAGCTATTGGAGAGGGGATACTTTTCTGTAATACTTCTTTTAGAAATTTTAATTGAGTTATCGATTTATGTACAGAATATTAAAAACTGAGTACAAAATAGGTACATAAGTAGTGGGTATGCTTATCATATATGAGTATATAAATAAATATATAAGTGCGTATGATATAAAAACAAATACAAAACAAATGTGTACTAGATTTTCTTTTTTTTTGTGTAGTGTTGTTCTGATTTTTGTTTCATGTACTTGTTTTCGTGTACTAATTTATGTTTCATGTATTTGTTTTTGTGTATTAACTTTACCAGTGTACGTACTAGCTTTTTCGGTGTATGTTCTAGCTTTTTTATACATTTTTATAGTGTTGTACTGAATTTTATTTGATGTACTTGTTTCAGTGTATTAGCTCTTTCAGGGTATGTACTAGATTTTTCTCTTCTTGTTTCTATGTACTAGCTTTTTCAATATACTTGCTTTTTAGTGTACGCACTATATTATTTTATACTTGTGTTTTGTAGCGTTGTGCTTAATTTTATTTGATTTGATGTACTTGTTTTAGTGTACTAGCTTTTTCAGTGTACATACTAGATTCTTTTCATACTTGTGTTTTGTAGGGTTGTACTTAATTTTCTTTGATGTACTTGTTTTAGTGTACTAGCTTTTTCACTGTACGTACTAGCTCTTTCAGTGTACTGCCTATTTGGTTGGTGGTTTATTAATTATTATGTAGGTGTGAATCTATTAACTTTGGGTGAATTTATTAATATTTGCCAAAAATTGAAATAATAAGGGATGTTATAGATACTTGATGATCAACTTATTTAGGAAGGAAACATGATATTGTAGCTAGTAGCTTAGCCTACATGCAAATGGACACAGAATCCCTCAGAAATGATTGTGTTGTCCCATGCATGCTGATAATAGTAATGGTGATGTTGGGACCATTTCAATTGACTAACTAAACTATCGTGATGATATAGAAAATAATGCCAACATATCATATATATTTTAGTAATAAACCGTTATGTTGTGACATCCTAGCTAGAGAATTAAGCTTTTTAATTAAATTGTATTTATTTGACTTTTTTTGGTAGAAAGAGCGGACGTTCAGTCTTAATCATTAATCGGAATAAGACGGAGGAGAGAAACACCCATAGAGTCTAAACGAATACAATGAACAGCTGTGCTAGGAACACGTGAAATGAAATGATAACCAAGGGGAAGGGAATGCTCATGGTGGGCCAGAACATCCGCCACGCGGTTGGCTTCTCTGAAAATATGGGAAACACTAACGTCTTTTTCTCTCCGAAGCAGTTTTCGTGCTTCGAGAATGCATGATCTGTGGCGAAAATCGTCGGACGGATCGCCAAGAATCCCTGAGATAACACATTGGGAATCAAGTTGGAGATTAACTTCCCGAAATCCCTGATCCCAAGCCAGTTTCAAACCAAAATAGCACCTCGAAGTTCCGCACGAGTAATCGTACAACATCCAAGATTAGCTTCAAAGGCACCTAGGACTTATCAATATTTTTCGCACGTCGATTCTTGTACTGAACTGTCTACCATGGACCTTCCGGTTCCGATGAAGCGATGACATCAACATCAACAATGGAACCAGCAGGCGCAGCCGTAGTGACTACTCTAGTGGCTAATTCCGGAGTGACCAATTGCTGACGAGAGCACTGTTCCTTTTCATGACCAACATTCCCACATTCAATGCAAAACTTCAGGAGGTTCTCGTTTTCAACGGCTTGCCAGAATCCATCAACACAAACTCATTTTGCTAGTGGTTCCGCCAAATTCACTTCCACAACAATGTGAGCAAACTTCCCCCAAACTGAATTTTGAGTATGAAGATCAACACAGACTATTTTTCCCACCAAATTTCCCAGTCCATCCAACACATCTTTATGATAGTATTGGTATGGAAGGCGAGGAAAACGAATCCAAACCACCATTTTTGTCGGAAGAGAATCCGTGACACGAAAGAAACTATCCCAGACAAAGACAATGAGATAGTGGTCCAAGATAGTCCACGGACCTCATGAGAGAGCATCAAAATAATCTTGCTGAAATTCAAAAGAAACAAGGAAGACTTCTGAATCTAGATCAACCATTCTTAAGCGGCCTTCCAGATTCCACATCCCTCGGAGAAGATTATAGAGATACTGGATCCCAATATGTTTCCCCACCAGACGAACCACCAAAGTTTGTCGTAAAGGAGCACAGAGTTTACCGCGAAAGTTTGTTGACGTATTGAGATATCATGCACGCTGCTGAATCTCAATTTGAATATCTCCATCTTCCGCATCCACCAGGAGCCGATGTCTGGTCATCCCCACACCAGCCACCATCTCAAAGAAAGAGGGTTTTGAGACCGAAGGGAGTCTTTGCGTCAATTGGACGGTGGCAGTGGGAGATCCATTATTACCACAAGCAGACCCAGTCCTAGAAGATTCTGCCGGATGATCCGGTGGTTCCACCTTTGGGAATTGGAAACGATGTTGAGACGTTGACGCCATTCGAGAAACGAGAGAAATAATTTTTTTTAACTATGATATATTTAGTACTGGAATTCTAAATAGATAGACAAGTCACAACTTAAAAACCTTGCATAAAATTCATTTTTTATCGAGTTTTGTTTTATTTATTTATTTGGCTTTTGACAATGATACTCTTATTACTTACTAACTCATATTTCCTATAGGATTAGATTTGTTTAATCCAACAATCTATATTCCCCCCCCCCCCCACCACAATGGACACCCATATACATGATCTCTTCTTGAGTGAATCTATCGGCACCTACGCCGCTTCGGGCTCTCCTGTACGAGCTCGTCCTCACCAACATGGCCCATTACAGGTCATTGGCTGTCCATACCCTTGCAGGCGATAAGATGAACATATTGATACCTCCTTGACCTCTATGTCTTGGAGCTCGAAAATGTTCCTGACGTTTGTACTTGGTGTTTCCTACAGGTATTTGCAGGTGGACACCAAGGGCAATGCTAAGGTCATTCTCTCTTGATTCACTCACCGGTGCAGGCTCTGTGGAGGGTAGCAATGCATCAAGGGAAACACTAAAGTCATTCTCTCCTAATTCGGTCACCGGTGCAGGAGTTGTGGTGGGTAGTGATGCCTCAATTCAGAGGTATTGGCCTCCTTGACTACTTGTTTTCGGTTCCATGTGCAGGTTGTCAACGGTCTACTAATGGAGCTGCCCACTTTACGTGAAAGACTCTATAATATCTCTCAGACTTTGATCTCACAACCTGGGTCGATGCTTAGATTATATTTGCTTGCTTGCTATCTTGATCTCTCTCGTTGGGAGCTATTTATGACAAAAAAAATAATCTAAATTTTTTGTGGGGATGATTAGATTATATCATATTTTCATTCATTAAACAGAGAAAATAAAAATATCTAAAGAGTGATTTGTGTGTTTAATGAATAAAAATAACAACATTAACCACAAGCCACAACCAAATTATACACATATATATTTTTAACATGTGTTTTTTACAGATATTTAGTAGACTAATATAAAAGTGTGGCTTATGAGTTTTTTTATATTTGTTTATTATTTTGGTCCGTCTTAAATATTTGCGAGGGATGGTTTGATTAGTTTTCTCATTGGATATATTAATCCAGAAAAATGCTTTTGTTTGAGACTCAAAGGGATCAGAGCTGTTCTTGTAGTTTGATTCTAACTCATTCTCTTTACGTACTTTGCCTTGTGTATTGGTGATATCTTGATCAGATGCATGTTTCCCAAGTGTTCCTCAATTATAGTTTTTGAAGGATGGAGTTTTCCGATAGCTCGATCCCTTCAGTTCTCTCTCCCCTGTTGTATTCAAGACTTTGATAGTCCAGTCATCTCCTCTGGTGAAGAAGTGTTTATCACGATGGTTTTAGATCTGATCGTCAGATGAGCTTGTTGGTGCCTGTTGATTTCTGTTTGATTTTGTTGTCTTAATTAAGTTACAAAATTCATCTCATCTCATTTTGATTTTGGACCGAGTATTTCCTTCCATGGGCTATGATGACTCCAACTTTGTATTCTTCTCAGTTAGTGAAACTTATATATGATATGATTCAACTGTTGTCCACAGACTTTGTATTGTGGAATTGGATACTACGTCATTTTGATTGGATTGCACTGTTGGTGTTTCGGTTAGGCTAAATCATCATGATGAAACTTGGAAGAAGATGGTAGTGACGACAATACAACTACAGTTTATAACAGATTAAACGGTGACCACCACACATCCTTTCGTTGGTGGAGCTGCCGATGGAAATTGGCCTCCTGCCATCCACAGCTAAAGCTATTTCATTTGAATGCTGCCTAAAGCTTGATAGACCGATGAATCATGATTCACCCAGTCCGAACTTTTTCAATATTCTTCGATACAATATTCAATCGAACAACAAGTCTTTACCAGCATTAGCACATATCTCAGGCACAGGCAAGCAACAATGCAGATTCCGGCAACTGCAATCCCAAACAATTCCATTTGCCCAAGAACTTAACTAGGCTTCTGTACATCCATTTCCAAATAAGTTTTCTTCTGTACATCCGATCGGCTCTTCTTCTTCTTCTTCATTTCTAAGCAACATCCATACTTCTCTCCAAAAGCAACGGACTGTAAGTCGCCAATCTACCTCTGCAACAACAATGATTCCAACATTCAAGAACACACAGCAAATAGCAAAGAGGAAACGAAGAAATAGAATTGAACGGTTGATGAACACATAAAGTAGCAGGGATAACTGTGACGGACCATCATCGGGGTCTCAGCAATTCTGTAAGAATCAACCGTATTGCCCACCAGCCAGAGACCAGGGAAGACGTTCTGCACAGCAACATTAACAACACAACATAAGAACGTTCTATCTGCATATAAAGGATTTCAAACTGGACTACAAAGATTCGATTGATCGAGGAGAACGTTCTCACATCAAGCAATTTCTGGACGTTCTTGGCACGTTTTTTGGGCCGTCGTGAGGGTCTTGACCCGGTCATGATGAAGATATCCTCTTCAATCTCATCCTTGGACAGAGCAATCCATATCTTCCTCTTCTCCTTCTTCTCCAAAACTCCTCCTCCACCACCACCACTACCAACGCCGCCGCCGCCGCATACAACATCGCCTCCT
This sequence comes from Linum usitatissimum, assembly GCA_030674075.2. Taxonomy (NCBI): domain Eukaryota; kingdom Viridiplantae; phylum Streptophyta; class Magnoliopsida; order Malpighiales; family Linaceae; genus Linum; species Linum usitatissimum. The sequence continues at coordinate 4,351,206 of JAUJYP020001281.1, read as the reverse complement.
CCCTCCGTGATCATCCCCCTCAGTCTCACCGATTTCGCCTGAACGCCTTCCTTCGGCTGGATCGTCTGTTCTCCGCCGCCGGAGCAAGAGAGCCCCCTCCTCGGCCTCAATTTCCACGGTCTCTCCTGATTCGCTTCTACTTCTCCTTCTTCCTCCTCCTCTTCCGCTTTAACTTCCGTAATCGCAGCTTCTTTCCGCAGCTCTTCCTCGGGACCCCGTTGGTGGAAGACGGATGAGCAAGCGGTGAACGAGGACCGCTGCTGGCGGGTGGAGCGGGATCCCACCCGATGAACGACGGTAGTATTAGCAGTAGCAGGAGGAGGTGGGGTATTACCTGCGAAAAATTCGCGATCGGACTCCGCATCCGATTCAGACAAGTGAGGATGAGCAGGACGATCAGCATGATTGCTATTACTTCCACCGCCTCCACCGCGATTGTTGTGCCTGTGAGAGTTTGCTGAGGCAAGCTTGACGGTCTGACCCCATTTGAGAGAGACGGTGAAGTTGTGGAGCGGGTGCGGGTTCACCGGCGCCGTTGCCATCACAGACGTAGAAGAAGCACGAAAAATCAAACCCGAAACTGTAATAATATACGGATGTATACTAAATAAATAGATGGACAGAACTTGGAAGTAGGTGTGAAGAGTAATTGTATGAAGTAATTAGCAGAGAGAATAAGATGGATTGAGGAGGAGAAACAGAGAAGAAAGTGAGAGGAACCCTAAGGAGATGATGAAGAGAAAACGGTGGGCGAGGAGCGGAAGGTGAATTATGCAGGAAATAGCTGATGCGTGTTGTTGTAAATATGATCCTGTTGCCCGACTCTTTTCTTCCAATTCAATTCTCTGCCTTTCTCTTTGGTTTATTTTTTATTTTACTCCAGAATTTCCGTAACTTTGAAAATTTAATTGCCCTTTTATTTTTTTTTTATTTAACGAGAGAAATCAAGATATTTATATTTTTTTATATAAAATATAAAAAAGTGGCTTAATATACTTACCAAATCATAATAAAGTTAGGATTTTTATTTATTTTATTTTCAGATTGTTTTTTAATTTTTTTGTTATATTAGGTGATTCTCATTTGAAATATTTATTTAAAAAAAGAATTAATTTTTTTATATTTGTAAAGACCTTCAATTTATATTAATCTCGTTAATGAAGACTGTACTTCCAATTTAAACATTCGGATGATTTTGCCTATTTTTAAAAATATGATAATAAAAAAAACAAGCTTGCTTATTAGGCCCAGTCCGATACTGATAGATAACATTGCACAGGCCCACATATTTGGAAAGGAGGCCCACTATGAACTACAGTCCCGAGGGTGATAAGAGTGAGACGACTAGACGGTTACTTGTTGACTTTTAACAAGCTTATCAAAATTCTGGTTTGCCAACATCATTACGTTCAAACGCAGAGCGAAGATACGGATCAGGAACAGCATAACATAATACATAGACTCAGCAGACAATAAACCAACAACATAATGGGGACGAATATACGATTGTCACTCGTATATTCGTCCCCATTATATCTTACTGGCGAGCACTAGTACAACTTGCTTCCCGACATTGCGGCCTCTGAAGAGCCCCAACAGCGCAGCAGGTCCATTCTCCAGACCTTCCGCAACATCCTCCACATACACAACCTTACCTTCCTTAGTAGGGCCGGGGCGGAAGAATCTGAAGTTGGGATCGCCATAGCCTTCCGTGCTAGACATCCGGCCGTGCATGTAAGGATCACAGGATAGGTACAGGTAACAGGTTCTTGACGAAGTGACATACTTTGTCAGGATGACTTACTTGTTCTGCTTCACTTCTTCTACTTCTCCGGTGGTCACCATCGTTTTTATTTCAAATGTTTTCTCAGTTATATTTTTGGGAGCTCTCTGTTCTCGAAACCAAAGCAGGAGCGAAGCAATGGTGATGTGTTGGACTGATAGTCTTGTTCTTTGTATACTATGTAGTAGGCTGTAGCTGATTAAACTTTGTATAAACATAAATTAAAAAATTTTACTCTTGTTCTTTATCAAACTTGTTTTACTTTTGGTCTTTATTAATATATATTTTTTTACTTTTGGTGAAAACTGTTGCACAAGTAAATATTTTTTTGTACACATGTCATAGAATAACAAAAGGTTCAAATTAGTAACTCATTTCAACCAAAGAAATTTAATTATCGATCAAGAAATAATTTTTATATAAAAAACATGTTGAGACTCATTCAAATTACCATATAAACTACATATAAAAAAGTAAGAAGGAATACATCGAAGAAGAGAATTGCGAATTACGACAATCTTTATGAAATTACTTTAGTTATACCGCTTTGTCAAATGATGGAGTTGAGAAAAATTCCAAGGGTTTCAAATGAGGTCCACCCCTCTCAGGTTTGATCACCAACGTTTTGCTATGGACTCATTGGTTTCTTACCAAAGCAATTTCGTTTGAGATCATTTGGATACTAGACAAAACAGTTCATCTATCATGTCACCACATAAATGTCAATAACTTCTTTATCAATGACCATATTAGAATTGTGTTTGGAGGTAGGAGGAGAAGTAGTTAAGTTTGTAAAAAATTATGAAAAAGATTAATTAATAATGTAAAAAGGAGATGGGTTCACTATTCATGAGATGTTGAACTCTAAAAAAGAGACATGTCAATTATCTATTGGATATTATAGCGTAAAAAGGAGATGTGTTAACTATCTATTGGTTGACATAACATGAAATGAAGACGTGTCCACTATCTATTGAATGTCATAACATAAAATTAATTTTCCAATCCAAACATATCTCTTTCAACCTAATTTCCTTATATGTAAAATATCGTTCAAATTTATCTGGTATTCTCCTCCCCTATAAAATCATCACTCATTTTGTTCATTCACACTCACAATCACAAAACAGAAACACAAACACATCTCTAATAGAATTATGATCATTAATCAGGAAGTCATTGATGCCGTAAGTGACACCATAATTGGACTGTTTGGTCGGTCATATGATGAAGTTGGGTACGGTTCCAATATACTTCATCTTCTCTACTGCCTTACAGACTTGGTTGGGTACCCCCTGGAGTCCCACCGCCTTTCGACCAACATAGCTCGTGGGGGGTGGGGGGTGGGGGGGTGGTGGTGGTGGTTTGTTGGAGGTGATAAAATCGTACATGAGGGTGAGGATGTCTTATGAGCAGGAGGAGGAGGAGTCATGGAGGTGGAGTTGCGGGGATGGTAACTAGGATGGATGTGGCGAAAATGGAAGCGCTTGCCAACGGCGACGATGGATGCGGTTGTTAGGAGTTGAAGGAGGAAGAAGGAAAGTGGTGAGAAGGCTTAAGAGGCATTTATTAATTTGTTTATAATTAAATCTTCTTTAGATATTTTCTTATTTTAGTTTAGGTTGCCATTTGTTGTGTCAATTCCATGTAAGATTCACATGTACCATCATTAATATTATCAATTAACAGGGAAAGTTGATGTCGTGACATAATTTAAATATTTACAATAGATAATATCATAATGGCATTAAACAGTACTATAAAAAGTTAGATTATTCTCTTAATAAACGAAAAAATCATGACATCCTAAAAATTTAAACCTAAATTACAATCACTAAGCAAAGGTTATTACACATTCCATCGTTAACAATTATGAAATTAAAAATAATATTAATCGAAAAAAATTGAAAATAATACTTATAAAGGACTCAATTTTTATTTAAGCGTGGCATTGAAAACCTTGATTAAAATTTCCACCTAATTCTAATATTCATCTAGGAGTTGCTATCATGTTGGGTAAGATAAGTTGTTGAGTCCCCTAGTTAGTGTTCAAAACTTTAAATGGAGTTTTTTCCGGTGATAAAGATGTGTATTTGGTGACTCGAAGATTTAAGGTTTAAATCCAACACATCCCACAAAATAGACACCAATATTATGTTTACTCTCCACCTTCGTATCAGGTATCTAAGGACAAGAAAATGGGTACCTGGCTAAGATGAAATTAATTACTTAAAATAGACAATTAGATCATGGTACTCAAATCCAATGACTATTATTAGTATTCTCATATCAGTAAATCCTATCCCTCGATACAATCCTCAACAACCAACACTCTGCATGTATATGTTTCTTCAGAGGTTATAAATTATTGTATAATCCCTCTTCAGCTTTCATATTAGTCTTGGCAGCCCATAAATCAGTCACGAGCCATAGCCACCACTTGCTTCCCAACATTGCGCCCACTGAAGAGCCCCAGCAGTGCAGATGGTCCATTCTCCAGTCCTTGTGCAACGTCTTCCACATACACAACTTTACCTTCCTTGATGTAAGGCAACATCTTGCCTATGAACTCACCGTACCTACCGAAGTAATCAGTCACCACGAAGCCTTGGATTCGAACCCGCTTGTATACAATCGTCATCAGGTTGTGAACGCCTTCGGGCACCACCAGATTATACTGGGATATCATCCCACATGCTGCGATTCGGCCATGGACTCTCATGTTTAGGAGAACTGCGTCCAGTGTTTTACCACCCACGTTCTCAAAGTAGATGTCGATGCCTTCAGGGAAGTACCTCTTCAGAGCTGCGTCTAAGTCATCCACTTCTTTGTAGTTGAATGCCTCGTCAAAACCAAACTTGTTCTTCAGTAATTCAACCTTGTTTCACATCCACCAAGAAGATGAATCAGTAACAAACCTCAAAGCTCAAATCATACATATAAGCTTCCCGAGAGAGCTGACAGAATCCCAGAAAGTAAAGATGCAAGATTTTTACTATGATTCGGAATTATTTTCGAAATGCAAGCCTAATTGACTATTTGGTAAAGATTTAGCATGAACATTGAACAGCAATAAGAATGACACTGCCAGCTGCTACCCCTGAACTTCAATCAAACTATGCAGATTTTACAGGACTAAAGAAAGATGCTCAACAGCTAAAGTGCTTAGGTTATAGAGATTGACCTTTTCTTTGCTGCCAGCACTTCCAACAACGTAGCAGCCCGCCAATTTAGCGAATTGACCAACCAGCTGACCGACAGCACCAGATGCTGCTGAAACAAATACGTACTCTCCTTTCTTCGGAGTGCAAACATCATAAAATCCGAAGTAAGCAGTCATACCAGGCATACCTACAATCCAAGAGAAGCCCATAGATCAGGTTATAATTTATAAACAGAGGATAGCCATGAGTCCTAAGAAAGATCAGTTAAACCAGCTATATATCGGATCAGAGAGCAAATCAGCATTACTAATTGTGATTTCTATAATCATCCCACCAAGTTATCAGAAAACCTTCAATCGTTAGGTAGTTAAATTTTTTATTTTAACAAATAGTTGTAATGACAGCTTTGAAGGTAAATGTGGGAATCGTACCAAGAATGCCAGTGTAGTAGGAAAGTGGCACATCTGCATCAGGAATCTTGAACAGACCAGTAGGGTTCTCAACGATGCTATACTCTTCCCAAGTAATCCCTCCCCAAACCAAATCACCAATCTTGTAATCAGGGTGTGCTGAATCCACCACCTTCTTCACCCCAAGTCCTGATATTGGCTGCACATTTCCACACCACAAAACAGACAAGCAAGTAAATTACCTTCATTCTTCACCAAACACCCCAACCTAATTATTAATTACTATTTTAAACCTAAAAGTGGTTCAGCGAATCTGAATATAATAATCATATAATAGAAAGGATAAGTTATTAGTAGCCCTCCCCTTCTCAGCTAAAACCCTAAATGGTCACTGCAATTACTCGATTCGAGACTTACGGAGCCGAGAATGAAGGAACTGAACTGGGGATCTTCAGCGTCGCCGTGAGAAACGGGAGTCATCCGGCCGCGCATGTAAGGATCGCAAGAGAGGTAGAGGTTCTTGAACAGAACGGAATTGGAACCATGTGGAACTTTGCGGGGAATCGAGACGGTTGTGACACCGAATTGCGATTCTTTAGGGAAACCGGTGGCGTATTCCTTCAGCACCACCTGCTTGTTCTGCTGTACTTCCTCATCCGCCATTGTTCTTCTTTTGCTGCGTCTGCTGCTATTTCCAATCTACTGCGAAATTGGGTAGCAGAGAAGTGACAAGTTTAATATAACAACCCAAATGTAAAGCTGTAGTTAGTGGTGGTGGTGGTGGTTGTGGTTGTAAATGCAGGAAAGGAAAGGCAGTGTGGTGGTTGGGAACTGGGAAGGATCAGGAGGCATAGGGTCCGCGGCAAATACTAAAATGGTTTTAAAGAGCCATTTAATTCTTCGGTTCTCATTGATTCATTCAACGGCTCGGCTGCTTGATGATGATGATGAGTGGCTGCGGTTGGTTCGAGTAAAATGGGGATCTGAACATTGATATTATAAACCTCTCCCCACGGGATTCCAGTGCCCGACGAGTGACGGAGGTACAGCAGATCGGATTGACTTCGTCGTCTATGAAAATCTTCATGATTTTTGTTATTGGTACGGGCGGATGGGCCATACGATCTTTTACTGTGACGTGAGGAAGCCCAATATTACCACTTCCCTTCACCAAGCCCATTTCCAGGCCCAAACATATACCGCAAACCCGAACCCAATTCGAAAAGCTTTAAGAGTATCCCATGTTCCCTACTTGCAAAATGGTAATTGGATACACAGTAAATTTAAGTACAAATTTACATTTTTTATAATTAAAAATGATAATTAACCCATTTATTTTGGAGTTTATTTTTGCAATTGTACTTGGATTAATGAAAAGAAGATATTAATATTTTCCCTTCAAATTTTTATATATTGGTCTCGATCACTTTTATAATTACATTTATATTGTATTGATGGAAATGATATGAAAGTTAAAATGTGAAATTACAAAAAAATAGTGAACGAAAGTAGGGGCCACTTAGTTTTAGAAATAACTATTCAAGATACATATATGGAGTTTGCTTTTTTTTCTTTTAATTTTTCAACAAAAAAACAACTTCGTCATTTCATTACCATCTCTTTATTAATTCTTTATTTTAATTCCTAACTTTTTTATTTAATTAATATCTTTAGCATACGAATTTGGATTTGAATAATTTTTGCGCTAAAATCTTAGTTTTTCAAAGAAGATTAAAACAAGTATAGTCATGATATAGGTTCTATAAACCTTTTTTTCGAGGTCAAACACGTGACTTGACTGACTCAAAACTAAACTTGATAGCTATCACCACTTACATGTAGTTGTTGACAACTTAGACGTAATCATTAACAACTTAGAAGTAACGATTAACAACTTATACGTTCCTATTACTAACTTAGAGTTAGATGTTGGCATCAACAACTTAGATTAAGTATAAGCAACTTAAACGTAAGGTAGATATACAAGGGCAAAACGTAGTTATTAGAAACTAGTAGACATAAGCGTTAACAACTTTGAGGTAGATATTTAGCGCCTTAGATGTATGTATGGCCTATGAAAAGGTAAGGTAGATATAAGAGGAGAAAACGTAGTTATTAGCCAATAAGACATGTGAAGGTAATTCAGACGTAGTTATCACCATCTCAAAGGTAGGTTTTAACACCTTTTATGTAGACGTAGTTATTATCAACTTAAATATAGTTATTATTTAGTTAGACGTTGTTATTAGCAACTTAAACGCAATATAGATATAAAAGAGAAAACATAGTCATTAGCAACTTAAACCTAAGCATTACAACTTTGACGTAGGTATTAGCAGTTTAGATATATATATGGTCGATGAAAAAAATATTTTCTAAAATCTTCGAAATAAAATCAATATTAGTATCATTAGAGTGGTCTTTAAAAGACAAGTATTTTTATATAAAAATCATAAAAATCGAACTTAAACTAAATGAATTATGTTAGTTTGAAAAAAAGGAAAATATATTTTTTAAATATAAAATCTGTCCATATTAATTTAGGCCTGTAGATTGAAGGGTTAAAAAAAGAACAATTTGATAACTGGAAATCATTCAGTACCCAAATTTATATATGTGATTATTATATCCAAAGAATTGAAAACAAGTAGCTAGGGTGGAAGTGTTGGTCCTTCCAAAAGATTTCATTCATATATATATGGTTGTTGATGTAGGAAATATATACCGCATGTATATAGATCTATCGAGCAATAAAGTGTAAATAGAGTATCGATCACACGAGGATTAATAATTATTATCGACTTTCTAAATTAATTCTCAAAGTGAACACGAATCAATAATTTTGATTGTTTTTAATTTTTAATAGTCGATTGATGAAAATATAAAAAGTGAATTGAACAAACACAAATTAAATGATGATTAAATTCAATTATAAAAAGCTCTGGGGAATTTTTTAGAATTGAAGTTAAATATTAAATGCAAATATGTCGTTTACTAATCAATTTTAATCTCCTGATTTTACGACCGAATAATCTCTATAACGAACGACTCTCCGTTCCCAGACTAGCCACGTACTATTTGACGATTTATATTCCTACTTCAGTAGCCAATACCAAATCATGTAAATTTTTTCATAATTTTTTCCCAAGCGACACAAAAGTAAATACACAGTTTGAAAACTTTTTTTTATCAACACAATAGGATACAAATTTCGATGATCGACTGAATTGAACTGTATCAAGGACTCATTTCAGAAGCAATTTCACCCGAACAAAGTTATCTAAGAGTGATAGACTTCCTCGCACATGGATAAATTTGAGACATTTATTTCGAAGGAGAACAACTATGATTATGGTAGATTCTATGAAGCGGACACATATTTTAACGTTAAGCCCACAATAAACAAATGATGAGATCGATAACAATTTTAAAAACGAACAAGCAGCAATGTTCTCTTTTAATCAATTTCACACAATATCTCTCAAGTGTTTAGTGTTGTGTTTCACACAAAACCCTTGTTTCACCGATGATTACCATAAGCTTGCACTTTGAACACATCTCCACCACTTAGAATTATAACACGTTAGGAATAAAAAGGACTTTCATAATGGGTTATAATGAAGCTTGGGTAATTAGGTAGAGGTAAAAATAGATAAAATGTGTGTATGGAATTCATCAATTTTCACATACAAAATGTCAAATATGCATACAATATTATTTAACAGGGTACTAACTATAAAATGTACAAAAATAAAATGTTACTCTTTGTTTTCATAAAATGACGACAATGATAACAAAATTTCTCTTTCTTTCACATTTTTTCAAATTTTAATTTTATACAACTATTACTACAAACATAAATGAAAATAAACGTAAACTATGATCAACACTTTTTTTTTCCTTTTTTTCTACTTTTTCATAATTTTTTTTACAAACTATAATAAAAAAAATACTACTATAAACTACTATATATATTCTTTTTTCTAACATTTCTAAAACTCCCCGAAACTTATTCAAAAGTATGGATTGGTATATATTTATATGTAAATGTTGATGAATCCAAGAATACAACGGCGAGTTAAGAAAATGGATTATGTGAATGATGTGGGTGAAACAAGAAATAGGATTAGGTTTAATGTGTGTTAACTTAAAGGATATATAATAAATCAGGTTGGTTTTTTTAGGTTAAGTGGGTTGAATTTAATGCCTTAATAATGTCTCATTGTGTTAAATATTTAATATGATCACGAAGCGGCTTGATGCAAGTTCTAGAGTGATCAAGTAAAAAAGGATTCTCATATTTTGAACAATTAGGCTCAATTTCTTATGGCTTGCTATCACAACCTAGATAAAAAATTCGCACTAAAATATTTAAATCAATAAAAAATATAATGCATTCCGTCGATAATCAAATTAACTCGGATAATTTTATATTAAAACTTTCGAAATTAACACTTTTCTTTTCATCAATTTTTTTTTATAAAAATGAATCTAAAAAAGATGAACTTTTTTAGAAACGAATCCCAGCTTTATTCAACGAACGTGACCTTGCACTTAAAGAAATGAACACAACAAAACTAATATAATGAAAACAATTTCATAGACGGGGCAGATACCAAGCCATGTAAATTTTTTATTCATCTTTTATTTTCTTGTCTTATCATTCAAATGATGGACGTCGATGCATGCATAACATCCATTTCTTCTTTTTATTTATTTATTGTTTTCTTTGATAAGCTAAAGGCAAGGTCTATATATAACAGAAGCGAGATCTACTGGTGCTTTATCCTTCCCTACGTTGTTCTGATCATGCCGAAGATGGCAACCACTGGCGGCGAATCAAACAATCAGCTGAACGTGGCCATGTTCCCACTCTTCGCAATGGGACACATCACCCCTTTCCTCCACCTAGCCAACCAACTCGCCGCCCGAGGCCACCGCATCTCTTTCTTGCTCCCTACTCGCACCATCCCCAAGGTAACCAACCTCATCAACTCCCACGCGGATCTCGTCACCTTCCACCCAATCACAGTCCCCCACGTGGCAGGCCTCCCTCAGGGTGCCGAGCTAATCGCCGACGTCCCTCCTCATCTCGCCGCCCACATCTTCGCCGCCATGGACGCCACCGAGGACCAGTTCACGTCCGCCCTCCGCCGCGTCAATCCCGACATCGTCATCTTTGACGCTGCGCCGTGGGTCTCACGCGCCGCCCGCGAGCTGGGATGCGTCCCTGTGTCGTACGGGACCTCATCAGCGGTCTGGGCAGCGATGCGAATTGTTCCGTCGGCGAGGATCGTGAAGGAGATGACGGACGAAGAGCTGGGCAGGACGCCGCCTGGGTACCCGTCTTCTGCGGTGGTCCCCAGGCGCGACGAGATCGCCGGGGCTAGGTTGTTCGCCAGGGAATTCGGATCCAGTTCGCTTTACGAACGAATAGTGGCTGTGATCCAGGGAAGTGAAGCCATGGCAATGAGGAGTTGCCGGGAGCTTGAAGGTAAGTACTTGGACTACTTGGGGGAGCAGCACGGGAAACGGGTGTTGTTGACTGGGCCGGTTTTGCCGAAGCCAGATGGGCTGGGCTTGGACGAGAATTTGGGCTCTTGGCTCTCCAAATTCGAGCCCGGTTCAGTTGTGTACTGCGCGTTCGGGAGTGAAGTCGTTCTCCACAAGGACCAATTCCAGGAGCTGCTCAGGTTAGTACATAACAACCTTTGCAAACATGGTAAATTTTATTTTAGAGCCCTTGCTTACCGTAGATTTTATAGGAGACATTTAGACCAGTCAGCAACAGAAACTTCGCATTACTATAGTATTGGAGAGCCAAGTAAAAAAAAACCTCATAGATAGGATTCTACGGAATTGAATCGATTCGAGTTGAATTTTATTATGTCCTGACTTTACTTTTTACTCTTAATCGAATTTGAGGTAGACAATTTAGCTTATGTAGAGTTTGTGTCAGGTTCGTTAATAATTTTTGACGAGTCATATTCGAGCTCAACTCAAATTTGGTTCATTAAAACTCTTGATAATTAAGTCCAAATTTAAACTGAATTTGAAGCTTGTAATGTTGAATCAAGCAAAAAAACCAGTTTATTCTAAAATTTACAAATTTTAACTTTTCTTATTTTAAGTAATTATACATGAATATGTTGTAAATATGATATTTGAGGCAAAATACATGTTGCATTATTTAGTCGATTAATGAGTCATATACTCAAGTTAGTATTCGGGTCGACTCATGAGCCTACCGAGTTGAGCACACCTAACTAAAACTTGAATAATTCAAAATCAAGTCGAATTACGAATGAATATTTTACGAACCGGCCGAGCAACTTGCAAGCTGCTTGGCTCGACGGTCATAGTCGTACACATATACAGTAATATCAGTTTCACATTAATAGATGTCGTTAGGAAAAAGAAACAGTTAATCAAGTTACAAATGTTTACAGTAATATAACATATATAACAGGGGACTGGAGCAATGCGGGCGACCATTTCTGACGGCGCTGAAGCCGCCACACGGCTGCAAGACAGTGGAAGAAGCGTTACCGGAAGGTTTCAAGGAGAGGGTAATCATCAAAGATGGGAGAGGAATGGTGCACGAGGGATGGGTTCAACAACCGCAAATTCTAGGGCATCGGTCGGTGGGTTGCTTCGTGAGTCATTGCGGGTTCGGTTCGATGTGGGAGGCTCTGTTGAGCGACTGCCAGATACTGTTGGTCCCCAACATAAGCGAACAGATACTGTGTACGATGTTCATGGTGAAGGAGCTGAAAGTGGCCTTGGAAGTTAACAAGGACGAGAATGGGTGGATTAGCAAGGAGGAGGTTTGCAGAGCTGTTGGAGCTGTGATGGATGAAGATAGTGAATTGGGGAAGGAAGTAAGGAGGCATCATTTGAAGTTGAGGGAGGTTTTAGGGGATGATCATCTTCTGGATAAGTATGTTGATGATTTTGTTGCTCAGCTTCGAACTCTGCTTCCTTATGGAGATGAGATTACCAGACAATGATGATCCCAGTAACTTTGATCATCCTCGTTTGATTATTGAGAAATTATTCATTAGATCTTTTTTTTTGTTTTAACCAATATTGTTTGTGTATCGTTCATTTCTAAGTGGTTTTAGTGATTTTATTATATTAGAGTTTTAAGTATAGGATAATAAAATGTTAGTTTTGATTAATTTTACTATAATTTTATATATTGTGGATGGAAATGAGACGTAAGGATAATCCATTCCGCTTCATATTTATTATGGGTCGGGTATCACTAGTTTCAAATTAGTAGTGTCTCAATATGATTTAATAAGGTTATCCAACCGTCATTCTTAATATAGGTCCAATCGTAAATTTGAAAACATGACCTTCAAAAACGATTGGATGGCAGATACTCTATACAATTGATATTTGTTTTTTTTTTCTTTCTAGCTGACATTGTTTGATTCTACTCGATTTTACTCACATACACGAAGAATAGGAAGTCAATCTTTACCTATGACTTTATGTGAATGAAGTACACCGGGTAAAAATATCCGTAACAAAAAAGATAAATTATTATTATCAGCGATAAACACCGTAATTAAAGAAAAAATATTGGAAGAATTATTTAACTGCATAAAGAGTCATGTGAAGGAAGATGAACCAAATCGAACGAAATGATGTGTTGAACTCATGTTATCCTTGGCCAAATCAGCTCAGGAAATGAATGAACACAGCCATACACAAATCTCTTGATGAACTGAAGCAAAACCAACCCACATTAAAAACTGAAGTTACTAATTACTATGGAACAATACGTGATCCTTTGTTGAGTTTGAATCCGCACCTAACCTACTAGCTATATATGCTCTGTTTTTCATGTACTTTTGGACATTTTCCTTGATGATTACTTAAATGCCCGACAAGCTATGCAATGCAACAACCCACAATAAGTAATGGATCAGTTATTCACACGACTCTCACACTAACTCCACTCACTAACATTCAACATTCTGTCGCCGTGTTAGTCAAGCCAAGGCCATCCCCCCATTCCTTTCCCACCTTGGAAGTGAAGGAAACCATTGTCAGGTTCTGCAATTAATCCTAATCCCACATCGGATGCTTTTAATTTCAACTCTGTGTTAAGACCGTGTAGGGTTCAGCTCTGCTCTTTTGCATATAAGCTGCTTGTTTGATGCTAAGTTTCTGTCAAGGCACCATCTTTATTTGGTCGGTTGGTGGTGATTGAATACTTTATTTGTAATATATATACACATTTTTCTTCTGTGTCTTTCTTCTTTCTCTATTTGGGTTCCAGAATTCGGAGGTGTCTTTTCTTTCTGGTTTCTTCCCAACTTGTCAAATTGCCATTTTGGTATTTTCTTTGCTTAGATGTCTATCTGTCCCCACTAGCAACTCGCAGCCGCTCCCCTTTTTACCCTTTTTCTAATAGGCTTTCAATTTTCTTCGTTTACTTGGCTTCTTTCTTTCTTAGGGTCAACCAAATTAGCAAATTCTCATTTCTCCTCCTCCTTATACCAGCACAATCGTCTAGCTTCATTGTGGTGGTGGTCATTTTGCTGTTTCCAGAGTTGGTATCACCATTCTCAAGGGTAAAGGAGCTGCCTTTGAACTAACAGCATGCTACTCATCTCTTAGTTCTTACTCTGTTTTTACCCATTTCTGAACTGGATTTCATGGTTAAATCTTAATTGGGCTCTTTTCTTGCTGTTGGAATGACATTAAATGGGTTTTCTGGATAAGGGGATTTCTGTGTTTGTTCTTAAGGTTGGAGAAGTTCATGGTGATCTCTGATTGGGTTGTGTGAACTGGCAGCTAGGCTTTCTTGATGCTAATATGTACTTTTCCCTTGTAGTAAGAGTTGGGTTGGAGTATGAAAATAAAAGTTTCTGGTTTTGTTTAAGGTTCTAATTGAAGTGTTTGTTGTTAGTTCTCTACCAAATTGTGATCTGGATTGGCTGTTTGTGTGCTGTGATCAGAAATGGAAGAGAGATATGAACTGATAAAAGATCTGGGTGCGGGAAATTTCGGAGTGGCGAAGTTGGTGAGGGATAAGAAGACCAAGGAACTTGTTGCTGTCAAGTACATTGAAAGAGGGACGAAGGTGAGAGTTCCTTTCTGCTGTTTCCCATGCTTCTTTGTTCTTTCAATATAATGTATCAAGTTCTTAATCATGCATCATTGGACGCGTACTTTCTGATAGATTTTAAATTTTTTGTTATGTAAACAATGATCAAAAGCTAGAGTCTTGCATAAGAGGAGTATGAAACGATTATGTGATTGTGACCAGATGTTTAAAGCCATTTCGGACTTGTTAACTGATATTGTTTAAAATATGAACCTATTAAGCGTGGCTTAGGATTATACTGCCAAGTTAAGTTTCCCTCGTGACTGATTGAGTTTACTCGAGCAGTTTAAGCTAAGAACTGTACCATTTCTTTGTGGTTCAGATTGATGCACATGTCCAGAGAGAAATTATCAACCACAGATCTTTGAGGCATCCAAATATCGTCAGGTTCAAAGAGGTAGCAATACATCTTCTGATCGGATATCCAAGTTCGTCGTTTTGTCAGATGATAGATAGTATGCAGAGATATCTTACCCTGTTTCAAACTGATACTATTCCATCTGTAAAATGGTTTGATGTCAACTTGATGATACTGATGTGTGTGGATTATCGAAGCATGTTTAAATATTTGCTATAGTTCGTTTAGCTTATGTTTGGGTGAGTTTAAGATTCCTCCAAATCCAGAGCAAGATTTTCATGTCGACATCAGATTCAGGTCTCATTTGTATATGAGCAGAAAAGTGCTCTAACCTGCAGGTATGGCTGACGCCAACACATCTGGCAATCGTCATGGAATATGCAGCCGGTGGAGAACTCTTTGCCAGGATATGCAATGCTGGCCGTTTTAGCGAAGACGAGGTTGCCAACACTTATTGATACTTGGATTGACAATGCTGTGAAATATTGGATGTTTTTTGAAAATAATAGCTTATTTTGATGCAGGCTAGGTTTTTCTTCCAGCAGCTAATATCTGGAGTCAGCTACTGCCACTCCATGGTAGTTTAGTTTACTGGACCCTTCCCCCTTTCTAGTTTGTTTACATCTCCAGTCTTTATAATATTCATCACATTTTGCAGGAAATCTGTCACAGAGATCTGAAACTTGAAAACACACTTCTAGATGGAAGTCCCGCTCCACGTCTTAAAATATGCGACTTCGGTTACTCAAAGGTTAGCTGTGTGTAGTGCTCAGTAATATGTTTTTGGGTCATCAGCACCTTCTGAAACCTTGTGTTGCCAGTCTGGTCTATTGCATTCGCAACCGAAATCGACAGTGGGAACTCCAGCTTACATTGCACCAGAAGTCCTGTCACGGAAGGAATATGATGGGAAGGTAAAGAACGAATCTTTTTTTTTTCCACATTGTCATGGAAAATCGTGACAATGGCTTGCAAGTTTTGATGGGTTTATCAGCTGTAGATTGCAGACGTATGGTCGTGTGGAGTGACGCTCTACGTAATGCTGGTTGGAGGTTACCCTTTCGAGGATCCAGACGATCCAAGGAACTTTCGCAAGACCATTGGGGTGAGTTCTGTTGACACATTATGTTATAAACCATATCCGGAAATCAAATAATGTTCATTTTCACGATCATCACAGAGAATAATGAGTGTCCAGTACACTATCCCGGATTACGTACGTGTCTCAGCAGAATGCAAGCAGCTCCTTTCACGGATTTTTGTCGCCAATCCTGCAAAGGTTCCATCTTTTTCTCCCAACTTAGAAATGTTTCTTTCTGCAACTAGTTATGTTTTTACTGATGATGACCCGGGAATCCTGGTTGTAAGAGGATTACAATCCCGGAGATTAAACAGCTGCCTTGGTTCCTCAAGAACTTGCCCAAGGAGCTGATCGAGATCGAGAAGACAAACTATTGTCAAGCAGAAGGTGATCAGCCATCTCAGAGTGTTGATGAAATAATGCGGATCATCGAAGAGGCTAAGGTTCCTGGTGAAGGGGCCAAATTAGCTGCTCAAGCTTCTGGCGGTGTTGGGACATCAGATGACTTGGGAACCATTTCCATGGAATCTTCTGACCTTAGTGGAGACTTTGTAGCTGGTTTGTAGACTTGTCAAAGCCTGAGAGAGAGTTTGTCAATAATCTGTAATGTTGGAGTACCACGAGTTCTTCCTGTAAATTCATTACCCAAAATCTATCACTTTTATGAAGCTTGTTGTAATCTACTGGATTCCAGAAAACCTATAAAAATCGGTAATCGTATGTAAACCATCATTATAAAGCCACCCGATACAAAATCTTAAATATAGTGACATACCATGCATTTATCGAATACTATAAAATCGGCCGCATTTTATTCTCAACATTTGCCAAGTACCTATTTGAATAAGCCCATGAATCTGGTCCAGTTTTTTTTTGGCTGACAATGTTGGGGTAGGTAATACTTTGATCACTAAAATTTCATTTTAACAAATTCATGACTAAAGTTTGAGGTACGTAATTGGTGATTCAAATTCATTTTTGTTCAAAAGTCCGTCTAAAATTTGGCATTGCTAAACATACTTTATTAAAATGCATATTTCAAAAGGCTATCCACACTCTGATTAGCCCAATACTCAATCAGAATCTGAGAAAACCAACTCAACTAATGAAAAATTCGATCCACTCAAAAAGGTCTAAACCCTTTCGATACTGTCATCGTTGATCTCTGAGCTGGCCTTTCGATACTGTCTAAACCCTTTCGATACTGTCTAAACCCTTTTGATACTATCAAATTTGTTAACCACATCCGATTCTTTACCGACTTTCGGACAAAAATAAATAAAAATATGGAATCACTAATTCCTTACCTACCTGAAACTTGAACCATAAATTTATTTAAAAAACATTGAGGGACCGAAATGTCACATACTCCTAACTTGAGTGATCGCCGACCCACCCGCTGACAGTCTCCTCCCCTACCCCCCATTGCCGGCGATTTGATACTGGGATTCTGGTTAGAGCCGTAGATTCCTTTTCCGTTTTGGTCGTCGAATCCGCCCCGAGTCATTTTCAGGTATCTTGTTTCCTTCTATAACATGGTTGAGTTGCGAATTTCGATCCATTGGTGTCAACTATAAGCTCGGGGGCTTAACAAATGCTGTTCCTTCTTTTAGATATTTTCCTTGACTGCCTTCGACCTGTTCGATGAATTGTCTAGCTCAGTGGATCAGCTTCACTTCTCTGTAATTTCTTTCAAAATTCGATGTCTAAACATGGATCGACTGTGCGGTGTCTACTCCTCCAATTGCTGTTTCTCCATCTCCTATCCTCCAGAGTGTCAGCAATAAGGAAAGACATCGGCTTCCGAGATATTCAGATTTGCAGAACCACTGTTCAAGGAAGATACTTGCTATCAGACGAAAACGGCCATGTATGTGATTCTCTATCAATTGATCCCAAATCCCGTTGTTGCCCCATGAAAGGAGAGAGATTCTCCTGCAATGGATGCGACCCTCTCTCACGGTGCTGCAATTCGTATGAATACTGTGTTTCCTGCTGCCTGAACCCTTCCAAGACAAGGGAAAATGAGGTAACGAAGCTTAGAATAGCCAAGGCATCAACTGCAGGGACTTACGGGAGTGTGTTTGATTTCTGCGCTTCTAGGTGTCGCCATAATAGCTGGAGTGTAGTTCATGAGAATGCTTACATCAGTGAGTTCCATCACTGCTTTGCTCTGCCTTCGAATAGATCAGGAAGAGGGGGTGGTGGTGATGCTACACGGCTGGTTGGGGTTAATGTGGTGATTGGTGGGCAAGGGGAGTCTTGTGATTCGGTTTGTAGGTCGAAAGGGCAGTCTTGTATTGGGAATAAGCTTACAGTGCTTAATGATTGCGATATCATGCGACGATACATGAGTTGTAAAGGTGGGTGCTTGGCGAGCATTGGTAGTGACCAGCCGGCTGAAGTGTTTGACGATGCTCCGAAAGATCTGAACCCTGGAGCTTGCTTGTACACGAAGGTGCAATCGATGCTTTCTTGTGATGGTTCTCATCGTCATACCCAAAGACTTTGCCCATGTGCCTAGTGGGGATGCTTACTCGCATTAGTTTGGCAGCAGCATAAAGGAGTGAGTTGCTTATTTATTCACAAATGGACCCTTGAGAAAGTTTTGTCTACCTACGATTGATGTTTATATAACTGACTGCTGATTGTTTGGGTCTTCTGGTTTAGACTTGACTGGTATTATACGTTCATTTTTTCTGGGTTGTTCAGTTTGGCTTTAGTCCTAGAGTAATTTAGGTTCTGCTGGATGTCAACACTCAACTCCACCAGAAGCTTGATTCCCTCGATCTAATGTAATGGCCTTTGGCCAACGACGAATGCCACATCCTTCTTATAGATGGGTCTTGACATACCGTGTTGTCGCTACTTGCTTGGATTAATGAAAAAATGGAAAAGACTCAATTTTGTTTCTCATCTATGGTTCAATTGGTTGCAGAACACTGCTGTGCATCAAACTCCATTACATTCTTATGAGTGATGTGTAACAGTTCAGTTTCAATCTTCTCCTTTTGGCTGATAAAGAATAAGATCTCAAGTTGGTTATGTAGTTAGAGATCAGTGTGCTTCATTCATTATGTTTGTACCGACGAGCGCGCGAGAAATGAATGAGATTGCTTTTGTAGTGATGTGTGAACGGATGGTTGGGGGAGCACCAAGGAGGAGAAATGCTGGGATGTAAACTTGTTTTCTGTCAGATTGCTTAGACCATAAGAAATTTTGATGCTTTGGTTATTGCCCAGGAAAACCAGCCAATAAAAAAGGCAACGTTGAAACAAAAAGGCAATAAAGAAGCAAGAAAAAGATGCGATAAATAACTGGATAAGCAGCTGGTAACGTGCAGTGCAGTAAACTGGAATATACCCAAACCTTCACGGCTCACAACATATATATTACGAGCTTAAAGTTTTCTTTATGCGCTCCCCTTGCTCAGCATGTTCAATCGATTCCCATTGCTATCAAACCGTTAAAGCACTGGATTGATTTTGGCCGGTTTGACCGCTGGGTCTGATCCGGTTGAACCATTATCTTTTATCATTTGTAAATCAAAAGTGTAAAGAGCGGGGAAACAAATCCTAGCTAGTGTTCTGAAAGTAAAGAATGATGTACAGTGTACCAGTGTGATATTTTGGATGGCTGATAGATATTTTGGTTGTATAAGTTTATGAGTTTTTATTTTTTCCTCGTATTACTTGCATTTCCATTAGTAGAATTATAAATTATATATGATTTACCGTATATGATTATCAAGATATATCACAGTATGGAGTCTACTAACTAGCCATATATAGATATACTTGAGCTAACATTTGAGTCCTAGTTTGTGACATCTCACAAGTCTATCGAGTCGAAAATACCATAGTTCTCATTTACAATGGAGCAAAGTCATGAACGAGCTTTTTCCAACCCGAATGTCGAGTTACTCGCGAGCGGCTTGACTCATAACAACTCTATTTACAAATAGTTATGCAAATGTAATATGTTCATCACTTTATAGAGTAGATACCTCTCGATCAGTAAAGATGGAAATCAATAAGTAAACATCATATGGGCGTCCGTAATCACTTTCAGAATGACGAATGTGGTGTGTCGGGCGGTGACTGAATCCTAGAACTGTTATAGTTTAGAGCATCATTTTGCAAATTCTGCTAAATCCCATACCCTACAGCATTTTCCTGCTGAGACGTGTGAGCCAAGTTTTTTTCCCTATCCGAGTAAGAAAAAAATCCATATTTGACGACTGGAACGAAATAGCACACGTTGAGCCCGTGACAGCTCATTCGTCAACGTCAACGGACTCCCAACTCCTCAAATCCTCCATTCTTTGACCGTATCACACGATTTTAGCCCCGTAGCCAGCAATCCTGTACCTGCACCGCACTAGATCACCACCCTTTTTATCCACCACCAACATAAACCCTAAATTTCTGGATATTAAGAGAGTCGGATATTATTGTTTTATTATTCCTTTTTCTCTCTTCCTCCCTCCATCTCTCACTCGCAAGACAGAAAACAAAACCTCCTCCTCCCTCGGGTCGGATCTTCTTCCTAGATCCGAAGCCATCTCTCATCACTTCGATTACTACTTTCCTTATACCCTATATTCCGAATTGATCTGAATCCGAAGCAGCGATGACCAGGCGCTGCTCTCACTGCAGCCACAACGGTCACAATTCCAGGACCTGCCCCAATCGTGGGGTGAAGCTGTTTGGGGTCCGATTGACAGATGGGTCTTCGATCCGGAAAAGTGCAAGCATGGGCAACTTGAGCCATTATACTGGTTCGGGTAATCCGGGCGGCCCGTTGAGCTCTGGGTTGAACGCCCCTGGATCCCCCGGTGGAGATAATCCCGATCACGGCGGAACGGCCGATGGATACGCTTCCGAAGATTTCGTTGCTGGGTCGTCTTCTAGCCGTGAGAGAAAGAAAGGTTTGAGAAATTGCATGGAACACTTTAGATCCCTTCTAATCATGTTTTTGTTTTTATCTGTGAATTTGAGATATTTGGGAACTGAAATGTTTGTTAATTTGTTCTTGATGAATTTCACCAATTTGGGTAATCAAAGCAAACTGATCCGGATAAGTATTCCTTTTTCGCTTTTCTTTTTTGTAAACCCACTTTATACAAGTTGGGATGAAGATGATAATGGATTCCACGATTAAACTCTATACCGGACCTGATTAGTAAGCTGGATCTATTTGACTTGGTTCACCAACTCCATTTATGAATTTGGTTGGTTGGAGCAGCAATGGATGGTTTATTCACTGTTTTGCTGGATCAATCAATAATTAAGCATGTTTTGAAAGACCATTACTTCGTAGGTTCAATAAAGAACCTTACCCGTGTATATGCAGACGGTGCTGCTGCTAAGTGGTAGGAATTAGATGTAGAAGATATTTCTTTCTATTTTGGTGTCAAATTGCTGAATGGAGTAGTCATCTGTTAATGGGTGAGGGTGGATTTGCTTTGATTACTAACTAACAATCTCTATTTTCAGAAGGAAAACTTTAATTATAAGCTGTTGGATTAGCTGTCAAGGTATGTAGTAGAGGAATCGCCAGTCACTTGGTTTTACAGCAACTGGTTGCTTAGATTCAATGCACTGAGAAGGGGATACTCCAGATGGAGGGTTGTTAGAGAATAATGATACAAATTGATTGTTGTCTGATGTATTATCTGAGCGGGCATGGTTTTTTTCAGTTGTCCATACTAATGTATGCAAGTTATGCAGGAACTCCATGGACTGAAGAGGAGCATAGGATGTTTCTGTTAGGCTTGCAGAAGCTAGGGAAAGGTGATTGGCGTGGAATTGCTCGCAATTATGTTATATCAAGGACTCCTACTCAGGTGGCCAGTCATGCTCAGAAGTATTTCGTCAGGCAAAGTAATGTATCAAGGAGGAAAAGACGTTCCAGTCTGTTTGATATCGTTGTAGATGAAGTAAGCACCATAATCTTATATTTCCTAAATGTTGTTACTGCAGCTATATGCTGTAATAATTTACTGATTTTGCAACCTTATCAGGCTTTTGTGGGTTCCTTATGATTATGCAATGTGTTCTTCCTTTTGTGTTTCTGCAGGCTGCCGATACTGAGATGACTACTCAAGAATTCCTACCTATCAGCAATACTCAGGCTGAAGCGCAGGAGGAGGAGGATACATTTCCGGCTCCTCCTCTTCCTCCACTCTCATTGGACGAAGAATGTGAATCTATGGAATCAAGCAACTCTAATGATGGAGACAGTGCTCTCCCTCCAAAGGCTGATGGGTCGCAGCCTATTTACCCAGTTATTTACCCTGCATATTACTCGCCATTCTACCCGTTCCCTCTTCCTTACTGGCCAGGATACCCTGCAGCAGCAGAGCCGATTAAGAACGAGGAGACGCACAAGATTCTCAAGCCAACTGCTTTACACTCAAAGAACCCTATCAATGTCGATGAGCTGGTCGGCATGTCAAAATTAAGCCTAGGAGAATCCATAGGCAGTGCAGGGTCGTCTTCACTTTCACAGAAGTTGCTCGAAGGCTCATCGTCGGGGCAGTCTGCATTCCATGCAAATCCAAGTACCCCTAGTAGCTCGAGCATAAACACGAGCAGCAATCCTATCCACGCCTTATGAAGCTGGTGCCAGCTCACTGGGAATGCTTGCTTTGACAAGAAGTGACTGTTTATACAAAAAGAAGACTGATGATGTGCACTGTCTAGTTTGGTGTTTTTTCTCCTGTTATTTATATTCGTTTGTCAGGTGATGTGAATAAGATTGTGGTTAAGTAGAGTTGACAGAGTATCTGGGGTTCCTAGGTTTCCCTCCCCTCCTGTAGGTTGTTGTAGCATTTGGTGGGTAGATGCTAGAAATTATTTGAATCTTTCACCGTCAAGTGTGGCAACTTGGTTTTGTGATCTCCCCTCTCCTAAAGTCTCTTGCTCCCTACTTTTTTTCTTCAAAGTCAAATTCTTCAGAATTTTGCCAATTTTTTGGAGATGTAATTACGCGCAGTGCCCCCCATTGACGATTAAAGACTTGTTAGTAGGGCTGTCATTAAAAGAGGTGAAGTCAACTGAAATTAGTGGACCAAGTCTTTTATCCAAGATGTTGATTTTTGGTTTGCTGGTAAGCCGATTCTGGTTCTCAGGTTGTCCATTTCGCACGTTGTTTTGCGTAAGGCAGAATTTGATGCCAATTGTTAGAACTCCTTTGGTAAATAGAACTCATTGTAAAAGGCCAAAAGTCGAGAAATATCAGAACAATACATAAAAAATTAGCATGAGCTTGGCGTAAAGATGACACACAAATAGAGACATTACCCATATTATTAACTCAAGTAAAATACCATGGCATTGTGTACTGGCAACCGATAGATACCAAGTTCGAATCTAGTAAACCCTACAAATATTCAATTTTTTTATATCTTTGTATCAAAGTATTCACTTTCTTACACGTTAAAAAAAAGAAATATATCTCAATTTTAAGAGATCATCTTAAAAATTATTTATTTATTAAATAAATAGATAAAGTACATGATAAATTACGCATTTGAATTTTGGAAATTCTATTTGATGTTTATTTGATGTAATTTCAGATTAAACTAAATTAGAATATGAGAATTGAGACTGAAACTAGAAGAAAATGTGAAAAATAGAAATAAAAGAAATTACAGATGGAGGCAAAGCCCAACAGGCCCAACTCACTGGCGTCGCCGTCTTCTTCGTCGATTGTCCTACCAAGTCCGACGATCAAATCAAACTACCGGTGGGCGTTCTTGGGAGAAAACTTCCGATATAGCCATGAACACGATACTCAATCTCCACAAAGAAACAACAAAATCATGGAGAAAACGTAAATCCATGAACCCATCTCCTTCCTTCATCCTCGCAATTTCTTTCGTCACACTCTCTATTCTCTTCTTCTTCTTCTACCATTTCTCATTCCACACCTCTGAATCTCTCTTCGTTTCCCAAACCCTAAATTCTCAAAATCCGAAATGCGGAAATATCCGAACTTCAATCGAGGGAGAGAAGTTCCTGTGGTACGCGCCCCACAGTGGATTCAGCAACCAGCAGTCAGAGCTGAAGAACGCGGTACTGATGGCGGGGATTCTGAACAGAACTTTGGTTGTGCCTCCGGTTCTTGATCACCATGCCGTTGTTCTCGGGAGCTGCCCCAAGTTTCGGGTTACGGAGCCTAACGAGATCAGAGCTTCTGTTTGGAATCACGCCATCGAACTGATGGAGAGCGGGAGGTAGAATTCCGCTTTCTTTGGTCACTCTCTAGGTTATTAATCATTGGCTACTCTAATGGATGCAATTGCTTCTGCTTGATAATGCTCATTGAGAGATTAGCTGTAGTAGGATTCTGATCATAATGTTCTAATTCTTTGAAGAATGCTGGGAGTAGAGGCTCAGCGAATGATTGAATAGTTTCTGGGTAGATTCTTGTGCTCCTATGTCTCATTTCTAGATGAAAATTTATGTTGGGCAACTATTCATGCAGGTATGTATCAATGGCAACCATCATTGATATGTCCTCGCTGGTATCTGGATCACTTCGTACGATCGATTTCAGGGAGTTTGCGTCGATATTTTGTGGTGTAAATATGGATTTGACTTGTGTTGATAGGAACGCCGTTGCCTCTTCTCCATTTGATAGCCTTAGGGAGTGTGGAGATGTGCTATCTGGGCGTAATGGTAACATAGATGGGTGTCTGTATGCAGTAAATGAGGACTGCAGAACCACAGTCTGGACTTACGAGGATGGCGTCGATGGATCTTTAGATTCATTTCAAGCTGATGAGCTTCTCAGAAAGAGAAAGAGGATATCGTATGTGAGGAAGCGTCGAGATGTGTATAAGAACCTTGGACCGGGTTCTAAAGCTGACTCAGCCATTGTCCTGGCATTTGGATCTCTTTTCTCTGCTCCCTACAAAGGCTCGGAGTCTCATGTCGATATTCGCAAAGTAAAGAGCAGCTCGAGAGTAGCTTCTTTGATTGAGAAGAGCGAACTCTTACCCTTTGTCCCTGAAATCTTAAATGCAGGGAAGAAGTTTGCGTTGGAGACGATAAAAGATCCCTTTGTTTGCGCACAGCTCAGGTTGTTAGATGGGCAGTTTAAAAACCACTGGAAGGCGACCTTCCAGGGTCTAAGACAAATGCTTGAATCTTTGAAGCAGCAAGGCACTCACCCGGTTAGCATGTTTGTAATGACCGATCTTCCTCGGGCTAACTGGAGCAGAACTTATCTGGGGGAGTTAGCTAGTGATGAGAAGCACTATAAGTTGTATTCTCTTGCGAGAAAAGATGGTATAGTTGTTGAAACAGCAAGACAACTTGCAGAGAAAGCAAGCAAAGATCAGCATTTTTGCCCTAACCAGACACTTCCGGACATTCTCTTAGACGTTGAAGAGAGTGTGTGCAGTTGTGCATCACTTGGTTTTGTCGGGACTGCTGGATCAACTATTGCTGAGAGCATACAGTTGATGAGGAAGTCAGATATCTGTTCCGTGCTGAATCGGACTGCAAGATAATTTTCTACCAGCTTTGGTTTAATTTGATAATCTTTTGTGATACAAAACTGGGTTTCTCAGTCTCTCTCCTCTGTGCAAGCAAGTGATTAGTGAGTCAGACCTCTCACTGGTGTGCAATACTTCAAGATGTTGGAAGTTAACCTGGTCGTGCTGGAAGATGTAGGGGCTGAACAAGGACAATTAAGAGGATCTTTTGTTCATGATTTTTTAGCATCTTACCAGATGAAGGACATTTTTGGACCGTCTGCTCAAGGTATGTGGCAATGTAGTGCAACTGTAACTATAGAGCTTCACTTTCTTCTCTACCAAAAAAGAGCTTCAGTTCTTGCTTCACTAACTTGTCCCATTCAACAGCTGAAGATTATTTATTGGATAGCTTTTGCTCAGTGTAGATTATTGGTTGCGTTGTTATGAACAAGACTGACCAAAGGAGTTTTTAAAGCTTCATGGAGTCAGTGGCACAATTGATGCATACTTTGGCCGATTTTTTTCGATGCGGATAAAGTAAATTTAATGGTTGAGACGTACCATAAGACTAACAACATAATAACATATGAAATATTGTTCACTACAATTATATAGTAACGTCAGAGTAACATACGAGTGATAATAGACTGGAATAAAAGAACATCATATAATAACGTTATAGTAACACCGGAATAATAAAATAGTAATTAACAATTTAATAATGATGAAAGATAACTAAATAAAAGAGAAATAACATGAACCGTAAATGTATTTGAATCAATTGTGAACCATAAAACGTGACAATTGGCAGTGCAAATTTTTTACCCTATCTACTTTCAACCCGTTTCGTCGAAGAATGGGAGGGAGGAAGAGAAAAGGGACAATAAAGATGGAGATGGAAATGAGGAAATCGTGTCTTGAAGCCAATGAGGCGATCACTCGGCTCAGTTTT
The DNA here is from genome assembly GCA_030674075.2 of Linum usitatissimum. Classification (NCBI taxonomy): domain Eukaryota; kingdom Viridiplantae; phylum Streptophyta; class Magnoliopsida; order Malpighiales; family Linaceae; genus Linum; species Linum usitatissimum. Next base: position 4,324,844 of record JAUJYP020001281.1, on the reverse strand, counting down.
TTTGTGTTGAGTCATTACTTAGCAGACTTTTTTGGAAGGAAATATGGACAGAATGACTAATTTGTTAGGAGAGACATAGTACGAGGGTTAAACTACAAGTTCTATAGTGTAGGGGACCAGTTTGTTAGACTGGCATAGTAGAGATAATTTTCAAGGATTGGATATTTGGAATGCTGACTTGTCTGAACACAGACACTCTCCTGTCTGTCAGTTAGGATTGGATAATTTCAGGTGACGCGGACGGCGGAACTCCCTCGTTTTACTCTCGCTGAGTCCCCTCTAAGCCAGAAGAAGATTCAAAAAGTCAACATTTGGTATTCTCCGAGTCACCTGAGTTTCCGTTTCAGACTTGTTTTTTTATACCTTTTTTGACATTAGATCAGCCGGCGGAAATGGAGACCGACGGCGGCGTTGATCACTTAGCCGACGAGAGGAACAAAGCCCAGTTCGACGTTGATGAAATGAAGGTCGTCTGGGCCGGTTCCCGCCACGACTTCGAGCTCTCCGACCGAATCGCTCGTCTCGTCGCCAATGATCCGGTAAAGGTTCTTCCTTTAACTTTATAAAGGTGCCAAATTGGACAATGGATTTTGATTTGAACTACATCCTTTGTTTTAGTTGGCTATTTTCTTGACGGAATTAAGGGTTCTCATCGGAGAAATTGGGCTTTTAGTGATCATCATTTCTTATTTAATTTTAAACCCATTGATTTTTAGTTCTTTCTCGTCGTTGCTTCCAACTGGGGATATTGTTTTGTCAACTTTGTGTAGTTACTTGGCTTTTACATGTTTAAGATTCGGCGTTTATGAATTTCAGGCGTTTCGGAAGGATAACAGGGTTATGCTGAGTAGGAAGGAATTATTTAAGAATACTCTGAGAAAGGCCACCTATGCTTGGAAACGAATCATTGAGCTCCGTCTTTCAGGTACTTTCTATCATTTGGAATTCTGTTTTCATGGCTATGCATTCTTGTAGATATGTATGTAGTTCATCTATCATTATTCAATTTTACTCTTCTAATATGCATAGTGTTAATGTTGCAGAGGAAGAGGCGACTAAGTTAAGGTTATATGTGGATGAAGCAGCGTTCACAGATCTTCACTGGGTAATGATCATGTCCAGTTTTCTTCGTTCTCAATAATTTATGCTCTTTCCCAGCGTTGTAGCTGTTTGCAGGCTACCGGGTTGTTCTCATTTCCTGTTTCGTGTTGGTTCTACTCCATTTCTGATATCCCACTAATTTAGAACCTGTTTGACTTGGATGCTGTAGGGGATGTTCGTACCGGCTATTAAAGGGCAAGGGACAGATGAGCAGCAGAAGAAATGGTTGCCTTTGGCATATCGTATGCAAATAATTGGCTGTTATGCACAAACTGAACTAGGTCATGGTTCTAATGTCCAAGGCCTTGAAACCACCGCAACATTTGATCCCAAGACTGATGAATTTGTTATCCACAGTCCCACCTTGACTTCTAGCAAAGTGAGTAAGAAAGGGCAAAACTGAATTTTTTCCCTTTGGTAAAGTTTATTCCATTGGTAGAATCAGGATTTGGTTGCTAGAACTTGACACTGGATATTTTGCTTCTTCCCATGTGTAGTGGTGGCCTGGTGGACTGGGAAAAGTGTCAACCCATGCTGTTGTTTATGCACGTCTCGTTACTGATGGTCAAGAACATGGAGTTCATGGTGAGAAAGAGAAAAAAGAAAATTCAGTTTTGACATATTGGTGATGGTTCTATTGACTAATAAGCTTCAATCTCAACTCTAGGGTATATCGTCCAGCTCCGCAGCTTGGATGATCACATGCCTCTCCCTGGAATAACCATTGGTGATATCGGCATGAAATTTGGGAATGGTGCCTATAACACCATGGACAATGGTGTTTTGCGTTTTGATCAGGTGCGCATCCCGAGGGATCAACTGTTAATGAGGTTGGTTCTCTTAATCTTTCCCTTCTGCAAGTAAGTTCAGTGATTAATTCTATGGCATAAGCTGCCACAATTTCCTTTCCGTTGCCTTGACATGAAATTTTAAGGATGTTTAACAAGAGTAGGTAACTTTTACAGCTGAGAGTGCAAGGAAAATAAGCATTTGTGGTTTTGTTCTAGACTTTGGAAAGGAAAAATGAGTTTGAGCATGAACTTAGTCATTCTATTTCAAAAGAAAGGAACATAAACAGGAATTTGAGATGGCCAAATGGCGTTTCTTGCTCAATTACTAGGAGTACCGTAACCTAATACATCACGCCAGTCATCTCCATTGCTCTTAACATAATTCTGCCAATTTCGGATTTTCATAGGGTACTGCAAGTTACAAGGGAAGGGAAATGTGTGGAGTCCAATGTTCCCCGGCAGTTGATTTATGGTACCATGGTTTACGTGCGACAAAAGATTGTGGCAGATGCTTCTCGTGCTTTATCACGAGCAGTTTGTATTGCAACAAGATACAGTGCTGTCCGCAGGCAATTTGGTTCTCAAAATGGTGTTGAGACACAGGTATCTTGAGAAGAACTACTTGTGAAGTCTTGTACAACTCAGTTGACCATCGTTAATGCTGCCATATTGCCTCCATCCCTATTTTCATGCTTTCTGCACCTCACATTGGTGTTGTCTTCCTCATTCTGCTCCAGGTGATTGATTATAAGACTCAACAAAATAGACTCTTCCCTTTGCTTGCTTCTGCATACGCTTTCAGATTCGTTGGGGAATGGTTAAAATTGCTCTATACGGATGTCACTGAAACATTGCAAGCTAGTGACTTCTCTACTTTGCCTGAGGTTCATGCTTGCACTGCTGGTTTGAAGTCTCTGACTACTTCTGCCACTGCTGTATGTTCCTACTATCAGTATTTCATTTTCACATTACAGGGAAATTTGGTTGCTTGATGTCTTTGGAAAAAGGCTTTTCACCAAGACAATATCTATTGCTACAGGATGGTATTGAAGAATGCAGGAAACTGTGTGGCGGCCATGGTTACCTTTGCAGCAGCGGCCTTCCTGAACTATTTGCTGTCTATGTTCCTGCATGTACATATGAAGGAGACAACGTTGTGCTGCTCTTGCAGGTTGATAAAACATGAACTCTTGATTCCTCTATTGTACACTTGTTTCGGATAATCTTAATCACCAGATTTTGGATGACAAGTTGCCTTTTTCTTTACCTATTTCCTGACATGTTTGATGTTATTGCGTGAAATGGTTTATTCCCAACATCAGTACTTGTTTATCGTATTCTGGAATGGAAATCTTTTACATAAGAAGTTTTTGGTAGGTGGCGAGATTTCTGATGAAGACTGTTGCTCAGTTGCCTTCTGGAAAGAAGCCTCTTGGAACAACGTCTTATCTAGGACGCGTAGAACATCTTATGCAGTATCGCTGTGGCATTGAAAAGGGTACTGAGTTCTAACTTACTGTCATCTATTACTCTGGGAGTAAAAGGAGCCACTTTAAATTTTTGTATATCTTACTATGATAAGTATTAGCTTCCCAGCTATCTGCTTTTCTTATAGAAGTCGCACATTATATACTGTTCCAATGACTATCATTTATCGATGCAGCTGAGCATTGGATAGACCCTTCTGTGATACTCGAAGTCTTTGAAGCCAGGGCCGCTAGGATGTGTGTTAACCGTGCTCAAAAGCTCGACAGTTTTGCGAACCCCGAAGAGGGTACGTACCACTTCTTCCCTTTCGATTCCACTCTCTCTGAACATATAATGATCGAGACCTCTACGATGAGGATGTTTTTCATCAAACGAATCTGCAATCATCTGTTGGCATATACAGTTTGGCTTTATTCATTATCTCGTCTCGTTCTCTCTTTTTATGTTGGTCTTCTTCCTTGGTCCCTTCGCCTGTATGGTTGTAAGCTTCATCTGATATCTAGTACTGGTCCTATTTCTCCATTTTTTTTCAGGTTTTGCAGAACTTTCAGCGTTTCTGGCTGAGGCTGCTGTTGCTCATTGCCAATTGATTGTGGTCTCCAAGTAAGATTTCACTTCAGTTAACGAGCTTGAGTTTTGACTAACTGGAAGCTAAAAAATGAAGTTTTCTTGTTTAATCTCCCTTAAGTTTGGTGTAATGGAATTAACGTTGTTAATTCAGGTTCATTGAGAAATTGCAACAAGATATACCAGGAGAAGGGGTGAAACAGCAGTTGAAGAACTTGTGCAACATATATGCATTGAACCTGATTAACAGACACTTGGGGGATTTCCTCTCCACTGGTACCATTACCACAAAGCAAGCTTCCCTTGCAAATGATCAGCTTAGATCATTATTCTCTCAGGTGAGTCTCTGCTTCGACATCTCTCCCCTTCAATCTTACATTCTTAGGAGAGAGAGAGAGTACATTAACTAACTTGCTTTTTCCTCGAATATCTGGAATAGGTTCGTCCCAACGCAATTGCGCTGGTGGATGCATTTAACTACTCGGATCACTACCTGGGATCGGTACTGGGGCGTTACGATGGAGATGTATACCCGAAGCTGTATGAAGAAGCGTGGAAGGATCCTCTGAATGATTCGGTTGTGTCTGATGGCTACGAGGAGTACATCCGGCCAATGCTGAAGCAGCAGCTCCGCAATGCCAGGCTCTGAAAGACTTACGAACAGTGTATGTTTGTGAATAGAATAAATGGCCTGAGATCAAGCAAAGGCCCGCACCTCGTCTAACTGCTTTACGTCCACAAAGAAAAGAAAACCGGAAACTAGATCTTTCTTTAGTTTTTGCTTTACTTGCATCTGCGTCTAATACCGTCATGACCCCAATTTGGGGACAGACATCAACCCTTAGCTGTGTCCACTTTTTAAACGAGTCAAACGTCTGGAATTCCGAGCTTTGGCTTAAGAGTGACGCGGAGCTCGGAGGACTGGAGGCCGTGGTATGGTGCCGCCGAAGCCACTACCGGCCAATGTCCAAGCTTTGGCTGTCTGTATGAGAGCAAATATCTAGGACAAAGGCAAAGCTATTGAGTACCTAATGTTCGGGAAGACCAAGGAGAACTGTTCATTGTCGAAGAGAAGATACACCGATGCCTCGATGAAATATCAGCCGACCCTATGAGCACGGAGGAGACGTCGGGTAGCAAGCCGTCCAAATCGCGCAAGAAACTCGGCCAAGACCTCACTCCTGCGTCACCTGTCGGTCCACGGAGGGCGACCGATCTGACCCATTGAGCCCAGTGGAATGACCGGCTAAGGTCCTAACATCCTTAGCGGTCATCGAATAAGGATGTTGGCATCTGCATCCAAGTTGGTTCGAGTGGAAAATTTAGATCTCAATGAAGTGTATTATTAGAGTTAACCTTCTCATTCCCATCCAAAATTTCATTTTACATCCCATTTTGCAAACTGACCAATAGTGTTTTGGCCTGAAGAATCAATCTGAATGAACCAGCCTAACGATATGTAGTTATATGTACCTTGCAGGAAAAGTTTGGTAGCAAGTGGATAAAGTTGTGTGCAATTAAAGAGAGACCGTAAAATAAAGAAGTACTATGGGTGGCCGATATGGTTTTGAAAACATTGCTTTAAAGAGGTATGTAATACATTTCAAAAGTGGAGAATCCCTAATTATTTACATTTCATAAATATAGCCAACTACGGTGCCTCATTAACCGTAAAAGGGAATGCAGCTGTATGCATGACTGTCTCATATGTAATGTGTAAGAACATTATTAACTATCGTGCGACCATACTTTTTATCGGTCAACCTTATCATTATGACTTTACCACCAAAATATATGAAGTTCATATCATTTTAGTTCGATTTACTAGATGAATCTAAAAGAACAAATCTAGACATCAAATTAAATATACAATGCAAACCTATCCTCAATTAATATGTTAGCCTCCATATTACGATTATATTTTTTCAGTTACATAATTATATAAAAAACATTTAACAGTATTATCTACACTAACTATATGAAGTTCATATCATTATAGTTCGATTTACTTGACGAAACTAATAGAACAAATCTAGACATCAAATTAAATATACAATGCAAACATATCCTCAATTAATATGTTAGCCTCCATATTGTGATTATATTTTTTTAGTAACATAATTATATTTAAAATTTTAACATTATTATCTACACTAACATCAGTCTAATTACACAAATAAAATTATTTATTTTGAACAAACAAATTCATTTTAATTGAAAAATGAAATGTTTTCTTTGTTTTTTGTCGGTTTGAACTATTAGTTTCGGATTTGTTGTTTGGTCTTTTGCATTTCCTTTAATTCTTGCTTATCGAATGCCTTGAGCTAGATCAAGAACCGAGGTCGTGCTGCTCGCAGGGGAACCGCAATCCATGTAATCGTCCTAGTTGTGGGATATGGGGATCTACACCTCCTGTTAGACATCATGTATGTCATTGTAAGCGACCTTAAGCTATTGATTAATAAGAATCATCCATGGGTGCCCTTCTTTAAACAAAATTCACTTGTACCAAAGAACCAAACAATTAGTACGATCACTTAAGGGAAGGATATATGATGTATGATGGGCCATAAAGCTAGTGAATAAGTGGTTCAACATAGAGAACCAAGTTAGTAGGTGATCGTTATTAATCATTGCATATCGGGATCTTCCTTGACAGTTCATTGTAAGGCATATATAAATAAAGAATAAAAAGTATTATGAGAAGTTATTAAGGCGTATAAAAAAGAGTGTGGAACACAGAGAAATACCAAAAATACACATAGACGTATGGACCAAAAGTAGATTTAATTTATATCCACTAATTAAGTTGATAGCAACCTTCTTCCAACCTAATCCCTTTCATAATTATGATGTACACTTAACATTATTAAAGAGAAAAATATTGTTTTGCATTTTCACACAATTGATTCCTTTCCCAACTACTAACGGACGAAAAAATCTATCTCATAACTTTATTTACTTTTCAACAAACCACAAAATTTAAACTAAAAACTCCCTAGTTAATTTATTATTATTATTATTATTCACCTTGGAGATCTCAAAGCCTCCACTTGCGACTTGCCACGTGGACCCTTGGTTCTTATGTAAAGTCTGTACTCGTTAAATGTCATGGGTGGGTACAACGAGGGTCTCTCGTCGGTCACAAGCCCTTTTACCGGTTTGATTGGTATGTCGCTTTTTGGATTGTAGAAAAACGCCAACGACATTCTTTCTATCGCCGAGTTCACTATCACCCGATGTTCCATACTTATGTAAATAGCATTGCTCAAGATCTAATATATAAAAAATATTTTTAATTTTTTATTAGAGATATATATATATATAGTGTTTAAAAAAGATATATCTAGTTGTATAATAATGAAAATTATAATTAAATTAAGAAGCAAATCGTCACATGTAATAAATGTCCAAAAAATATATTCCAATAGTTGAAATATGGGTGGGTGGACAAGTCAAAAGACGAAGTTATGGTATAGAATAGAGCGATGTTGCATGATATTATTTATATTCTAGATATGAAATCCCACATGTTAAAAACCAAAAAGAAAAAAAGGCAGGGGATCGACTTTTATTTCAGAAGTGGCGGACAATTAAAGGGTTGTTTTGTAGGGATGTTATTGAAATCATGATATTTAAGATGTTTCCATATTTGGGGCGTAATGATATTTGATGAAATTTAATGTTTGGAGTAAGATATTAGGTAAAAATTTGATTTTTACAAAATTGCCCTCATCTTCTCCAACTCTATTTTGTCAATTCATGGAATTTTCAACCCAACCAAATAATGGAGAATCAATAATCCTTGAATATACATAAATTTAAATTTTCTGATTGGGCCCACGTTCGCCTCCTTCACACCAGAATTTTTAGACTTGTCACAAACAGCTAATCTCACGAATCGCAGCAGCTGCTGTGTGATTCAACAACCAAAAGAAGCTTATCTTCAACAAGAATCCGAAGCAAACAATCTCATCCACCGATTATCTTTAAAGAGGATAGAAGCGATCTCATCCTCCCAGTCCACGAAACGACGATCGAAGAGCAGATCAAGGTGAAGGTACACCATCGAATCTGTCGAGAACTCATCGTCCGTCGCGGTAAAAAGCTGTCAATATTTCCAACTAATCGGAGCGAAATAGTAGCTGGGAGAGATTGTTCCCTATACCCACATGTCCCATTTTTCCATCGGTGTCTCATCTTCCTTCATACCTCGTAGTGTAGCTCGACGGGATATGTATGAAACGACAATGGCGAAAAAGGAGGGAAGAGGGAAAAGGCAAGGAGGAAAGAGAGAAGATGCAGGGAAATAATTAATGAGGGGAGAGAAATTGCATAAGTCGGCAAAAATTATGAAAAAAGTTGATGAGACAATGTAATAACTGAATATCATCGAGGGCATTTCTGTCCGAAAATCGTGATATTGGATGCTATTTCAAAGTTCACCATTTTAGGAGAATTTTCAATAACACCACTTTGTGACATCTGCTATCTCAAATAGCTAGTTATTGGGTGTTATAGACTAAAAGGATTTATATTTTTGGCCAAAATCTATTTTGAAATTTCGAAGGATAATAAGCCAAAGGGAGGACCACCACCGAACTGCGGATCCCCGACAAATAAAAAATTTAGACACTAGAATATTTTGGCAAAAAAAATCATCATAGGGGCAATTTCGTCATTTTTAAAAATTTTGGAACTTAAAATCAAAACCCATAATTTAAGATTCAAAATTGAAAACCCAATACTTTAAATCTAAAAATCCAAAACCTAAAATTAAAATTCAATCTAAAATCTAAAACTGAAAACCCAATACTCTAAAATCTAAACCTAAAAAATTATTATTTATAAAAAAAAAAGAAAAAATATTAAATTTACCCATAACTTAAATTAATATTTTTATCCTTCAAATCTAACGTACGAAATAAATAATCCAAATAGTTCCTTACTGCAGCAAATATAATTTCTCTATTTGCTGCGGTTCCGGAGTCCCATCACAACAACACAAGCCATTAAAGTTAGAGATAAAATAAAACGACACAAGTGGGAGATGGATGAGGGAACAAAACGGACAGTCTAATTATTAAGCTTACGTTTAATTTGTTCGTATCTAAACTTCAAGCTAAAACATCATTAGCAATTAAGTGTCGGCTTGTAATAAGTAGTTATCGCTTACAAATTAAAACGGTCATTGAAACCTTTAAACGGTTAATAATAGGTTAAAACGGTATCCAATTTCTAACACTATAGTTTATTGTAGCGCACATTCTTATTTCGGTTAGAATAATCATTCAAGTACGGCATCGATTAAACTAGAAATTAAACAGTTTACCTAGCTTAAAACTAGTTTATCATTCGAGCTAGCTAGCATGAAAGCTCTAAGAAAAAAAAATCCAAAAACAAACTCGCTAGGGTTTCATCCAAAGAAATTAAACACATGCGTAAATACAAAAATTCAACGGACCTGATGTCGGAAGGGCGGGCGGGCCATTTGCTGTGGTCCTTCGACGCCAAAGGGAGGAGGTGGAGGAAGTAGTAATCGCTCCAATCGAGAATGGCGCCTTTCTCGACGCCGAGGCGGCTGCCGTATCCTTCATATATCTTGGGAGAGTTGGCGTAGCTTTGTTTGACAACCATGGGGAGGTGGAAGAATTCCCGCCACGCTTCACGAACCCGGTCCATCAACGCCGGACTAACCCCGTGGTTCACCACCTGGAAGAAACCCCAATCTCTGCACGCCGCCGATATCTCCTCCGCCGCCGCTGCCACGCCGCGGCTCAGGTCAACGATCGGGATGTTAATATTGTTGTTGTTTAGGATGGGAGTCAACGGAGGAGGAGGAGGAGGAGGGTTATTGGGCCGCTGATGGGGCGGCTTGATGTAGCGAGGGGGATGACGTGGAGGCCGCTGTCGGATAAGGACTGGACCCGGACGATTGGTTCCGGCCAGTGATGGAGGAGGGTAGTAGTGGTAGTAGTGTTGCTCATCGTCGTGGCTTGGGAAACGGAGAGTAGTGATTATAGTAGTAGGTAGTAGTAATGATTGTGATTAAGGTTGGAAAACTGATTAGGGACATGAAATAATTAAGGTAAGGAAGGTGATTAGCTAGGGAGGATTATAACGAAGGAGGAGGAGAAGGGAGGGAGGAATAGATATAGGAAGGATTGGAGGGTGTGGCGGATAAAATGGAGGAAACTGTAAGGGCACTCGAGTGGACTTTGTTATTCACAACGTGACAATTATGAATAATGAATTTATCACTCTCTTCTTTTTCTATATTTACTATTTGTATTATCTGTTTTCTTTTTCTTCATTTGTTTTTATTTATTTCATTTATTTCCTGTTGCATATCGTCACATCGTACATATGGGTGTGTCCTTTTTAATTTATTTAAATTAACGTATTTTGCACTTCTACTAAATTTATTGATATTTTTTTATTATTATTCAGTTAGGGTTTTATATAATATATATATATATATAGAGCCTACAATTTCGTGACGGGATGATTAAATTAGAATAGGTGCAGCCAACCAATTACTTAACTAGCGATACCCGTGGAGATTTAAATTAATAGTAATCCCGTTGTTCAAAAGTTGATTATAAATAAAAAAAGACAATATAGAAGAATTATAATTAGGTACTAATAGGGTTATTATTAATAATATATAAAATATTTATAGAAAAAAAGGGATGATAATTAATATATGTAAAATTAATACATGAAAAAAGGATCTGAGCATTTGGAATTACAAATAGTCCAATTTTGGTGAAAAGTAGTTAAAATATGGACCGACGCTTGTAAACCTTCAAAAATTTCCCGATATACAATGTTGCACATGCTTGTTTCGGGTACGTTGTGATCATTTTGAAGGATAATATGAACACCTTCAACGGATCTCGCCCGAGATAATGCAACATAGAGTTGACCATGAGAGAAAACAAGTTTTGGTTAGTAGATTCCAATCTGCTTGAGAGCTTGTCCTTTACTCTTAATTATTATCGTTGCATAACATAGGCGAATTGGATACTGAGATCTTTTCAAAGTGAATGGCGTTTAGGTTTAGGTTAGACTTATCAAGAAATTTTTTTGGAATAATTGCTATTGTTCTTTCATACGACCCTCCTATGTTAATCCTCGAAGTATATGTTCGCCTAGATGGGTAAGAAGAATGCGAGTGTCATTGCATAAACCTGCAGATGGGTTGAGGTTGTGGAGGAGCATGACAATAGCATACAGTTTAAGGCGTAATTGATGGTCTGGCATGCCACTGAAAGCTAATGCATTCAAGAATTCTGTGGGGTATTCTGCCTCAAGTCGTGTCTGATTCGGGCCACTTGTAGTCAACGTGTCTGAACTAAAATAAATTTTGTCATCCCCGGGAATTTGCGTTAAGACATAATCATTGATATTTGAGACAACTTAATTTATTGGTGTGACAATTGCTTTTGCTCTGATATATGCAACAGACTGATAATCTATTGTCAAATCAGGATAAACTCGATTGACGATTTTTTTTATGATTGGGCTTATGAACTTTGGAAGCACAAAACGTTTAGGAATATCAATCAAATCGATTGTTGAATCGTCCACATGGGTTGTTGGTGGAATTTTTCCATCATCAACAGTTAGGACCCATTCTGCAAAGTTTAGACCGCCAGAGATGGGCAATGTATTAACATTTGAGTTGCTAACACGCATTGGCAGAAAGATGGACGCAGCTACGATAAGCTACAGTAAACAACTGTGCTTTTTTAGTCTTACTGTATTGGATTTCTTTGTCGACACAGAAAAGAATTAACCTCTGATCTGATCGATGAAGTTCGGCGCCGTGGACAAGTTGCCTTCTTCCTCTACTAATTAACTTGCCGCAACTTTCAGCAAAAACCCAATCAATCCATCGCATTCTCGCGCGTTCGCATTTACTGTCAGACTGTACCACTTGTCACTCCCTACAAACTTACTACTTAGTTCATTAATCTTGGTTATTACTGGCCTGGACCATGATAGTATTCAAGCATTTTATTAAGAATAATGATACATAACTAGTTTATTTACACACCTTCATTCGGTTCCCAGACTAAACAGAGTAGACTCTTGCTATCGCTATTATCCCAACTTATTCTTCAACAAGAAGCTTCGAGAAAATGAGTGTTCATATTCTACGACAATATAAGAAACCAACTAATTAAGCTTCTCATCACCACTTATTCATATATAAGAAAAGCTTAACTATGCAATTATCATCAAACTAACTTTCTCAGAGAGACAAGTCTTGCTACAACTTCAGTGATGCTAATTCTGTCTTGTGGAGAATCAGATGAACACAGAACACCAATCTTAAGAACACAAGTCAGAACCTCCTCTGGTATTTGACCCTTGCACTTGTTGTTGGCCTCTTCTGATGAGCTGCAATATTGAGTTGTTGTCTCGTCGCCAAGCAGTAGCTCGTTGTGTAGAACTGGATCCACAACTTTTGCTGCCAAATGTTCGGATAAAGCGCTTATGACAAAGCTACGAAGGTTCATACCTTCTTTGAAAGATTCGTCAGTTGGCCTCTTTCCCGTGAACATCTCGAGTAATAGAATTCCGTAGCTGTAGACATCTCCTTGTATCGAGATTTCGTTTCCCATGCCATATTCTGCAAATTGTACATAAAAAAAATTAGTAAGAAATTAAACACCTTTTAGAAAAAAGAGGTGAACTTGGATCTTATACAACTCGAATATATATGTTACAAACAAACGTGACATACCTGGAGGTGCATAGCCAACAGTTCCCTTTATACCTACGGAGCTTGATGATGTATGACCAGCTGTAGAGAGATTAGGAAATAGCGACATAAGGATTCTTGCTGATCCAAAATCACTGACATGAGCCACCATATCCTTGTCAAGAAGAACGTTGCTAGGCTTGAGATCACAGTGAACTGTGGGTGTACCGTTCTGATGGTGAAGATAATCCACTGCTGAAGCTATATCAATTGCGGCATCAAGTCTTTGGAGGAACTTGATGCATTTTGTAGGGATGTCGGCTATTGTTTGCACCGGATGCAGCCATTCTTCCAAGCTTCCGTTAGCAAAGAACTCATAAATGAGGGCCTTGAAATCATTCCCTTGATAATCGACGCTTGAACACATTGTAAAAATCCTCACAAGATTTCTATGTCTGATGTTCTTCAAGGCTTTACATTCAGCAATAAAACTCTTAGAAGATCCGCGGCGTTGGAGGTTGAATACCTTAACAGCGATACTGGTTCCAGTGGTGTCAAGAACTCCCTTGAACACGGAACCAAAACTGCCCATACCAATTAAATTGGCTGTCGAGAAACCATCTGTAGCTTTGTAAATGCTTTGGTAAGAGAGTTGTTTTATTTGCCAATCATTTTTTTCGACTCCATCTTTTTTCTCCCTCTTACTAATCTTCCTCTTACTTATCCAGAAGATAAGCAAGCAACAACCTATGGAAGCCAACAAAATTAGACCGGAGATCGTTGATACGACAATCTTCCACTTATGGGTGAATGTCTTGTTTCCATGTCTCGAGTTACAAGACGGAAGTTTAAGGTCTGCCATCCCCCCACAAAGCTGGCTATTTCCGGTGATCAAAACGATGCTGCAGTTTCTCAAGACTCCTCCTTTCGGCATTTCACCCTCAAAATTATTATATGACAAATTCAAAAGTTGCAAGATGTTCATGCCTTCAAAGGATTTTGGAATTTGACCTGATAAGTTATTGGAAGAAATGTCTAATTGTTGAATCCCTCTCAATGAACCCAAAACAGAAGGAATATCACCTTGCAGTAAATTGTCTTGCAAGTAAACCGCCTCCAGGCTGACACAACTACCAATGCTGCTCGGAATGCTGCCCGACAACATGTTTTGGGATACATCCAACACGCCCAAGTTCGTTAACTTCCCCATTTCCACTGGAAGGACTCCAGTGAGTTGATTGTGAGACAAGTTAAGGAGGATTGACAAGGATGAAAGACTCATGACTTGTGGAGGAATTGAACCATTGAAATTGTTGTGAGAAAGATCCAAAAGTATTAAACTTTTGCAATTCTCAATAGAAGTAGGAATTTCTCCTCGTAGACGGTTACTATTCAGACGCAGTTTATTCAATCTAGTCAAGTTTCCAATAGACAGTGGAACATTTCCTGAAAATCGGTTTTTGCTCAAATCCAAATCCGTAAGCATTTCCCCCATGAATGATGGGATGTTACCTGAGAGATCGTTCCGGCTTGCAGAGAAAAACTGCAAGTTGACAAGGTTTTGTATCCCGCTCGGAATGCTTCCTGATATTTTGTTGCTAGACATATCTAGCCGCGTCAAGTTGGTTGACAAGCGACCAATTTCCTCCGGGAAGCTACCTCCGAAGTTGTTGTCGTCCATGGTCAGGATTTCCAAGCTTGTGGCATTGGTCAAAGACGAGAAGAACCTCAAATCATTAGCTTTCCCAGTTCCGAGAAAATTTTGGTTGATAGAAAAGCGGAAAAGTTTGGGAGAGCTTGCCATAGTAGGCACGCTCCCGGAGAATTTGTTGGCTGAAAGTTGTAGTTGAACCAAATTGGAGGCATTGGATAAGGAAGAAGGAACACTGCCAGTAAACTGGTTAGTATTAAGATTTAAGCTCCGGATATTTGGAAGTGTTATTGCTAGGTCCACCGGAAGACTACCGTGGAACTGGTTCATTCCCAAGAACAATTCTTCGAGAGAGGAACGATTGAAAATGGAAGCAGGGATTTCACCCGATAAGTTGTTACCTGGAAAAAATTGTAATGAAATGTAACTCATACGTTTCATTATGAATAACATTTTAAAATAAATTATATTTGTGATAATCATACAATATTCAAGATTCAGACTTCATATGATTAGGTATTCATTCACAACAGTAGTTACCTTCCAAAGTGAGAGTGAGAAGATTCCTGAGTCGGCCTAGAGATTCAGGTACCGTCCCGCTCAAGCTGTTGTTTCCAGCTATGAACCTCTGGAGAGATGAAAAATTGCCGTAAGAAGGAGGGATGCTTCCTGACAGATTGTTCCTTGATACGCTGAAGTATTCGAGTTTTTTCAATGATGGCATTAGCAGTGGCAATCCTCCTACCAGGTTGTTACCCGGTACTTAAAAAAAGGTGAGATTAGAGCATGCTGAGATGTTGAAGGGGATCTCACCGGTGAAAGAGTTGTTCGAAAGCACCAGCCTTTCCAATCTACCAAGGCGGCCGATTTCAGCAGGGATTTCCCCAGTGAAACTGTTGTCTGAGAGTACGAGGTCCGTCAAAAAGCTGAGATGGCCGATTTCAGCAGGGATTGTTCCATTGAAGTTGTTGTCCGGGAGTACGATCTGCGTCATGAAGCTGAGATTGCCAATGTGCGGCGAGATGGATCCCGAGAGCTGAAAAGATGGCAAGTATAAGGCAACGACTCTTTCATTTGCTCCAGTTCCGCTAACATACACACCATTGAATTTGCATATGCGGGTGGAATCATTCCATGATCTCAGTTCCCCCGAGGGGTCAGAGATCATGGACTTGATCTCCATCAAAGCCGCTCGCTCTGTCTTGTTATTACCGGAAGTACAACAGATTAAGCACAGCTGAAGAATTGCTACTGCTATAACGACCCGAAATGCACTCAGATTATTAATTCCTGAAGCCATCTTTTTTTTTCTTTCTGTTAAAGTGAAATGCTGATCCACATTACATATGATAGTGTCTTTATACAAGTTGGGTTCCAGTTACCGCAGCTTCAGGTTGTTGCAGAGGAGACTTGGGTTGAGTCAACCTGATTGGAAAAGTAGAGATGATGTTATCAATTCTTACTGGAAAGGGACGTGTTTGGCATGTTCTTCTAATATAAAATGTTTTGGTTTGAAAAGTATGAACACTTTGGATATGGTCCAGACTTGTCTCTCTAAGAAAATCACTTATTGTGCCTGGTTCTAGTCAGGACCACCAGGTCGTAAAAACGGAATGTTCAATCATCTCCCAATAACTCGAGTTATTGGGACTCAATAGTTCTTAACATGGCAAAGGCCCGTGCATCAGAGGTTTTTAATCCAGTAGCCCCAATCCGCTGCGTGAGACTTACGAAACCTCTGCAAACTTCAGAAGCTCTAAATTTGTTGCAGGCACAAGGCTTACAAAAAATGTGCAAAACTTATAAAACCGATGTTGAACTTTCTCTCAACAACTCGAGTTATCAGGACTCAATGGTTGTCGACATTGTTACCAACCAAACTAAAGTGTAGAAAACAAAAGTGGAATCTTCTTCATAACCTATGTAGAACGTAGTTATACAGGCAAAGTCTTTGCCATGAGCTTTCTTCAGTGAACTAGTCAACAAGTAGAGTTGATATCAATTTGGCTTTTATATTTTTTGTGTGAAAAGTATTTCTTCAGTTACAGACAAACTAAACAACAAGTGATTTTCATAGAGAGACAAGTCTGGATACAACATCAGTCATGCTAATCCTGTCCTGTGAGAAATCCGAAGAACAAATAACACCAATTTTGAGGATGGAAATCAGAACCCCCTCTGGTATTTGTCCTTTGTTTTTGTTGCTACTACTGCGAGGGGTTGACTGACCAAGAAGTAGCTCATTGTGTAGAACTGGATCCACAACTTGTGTCGTCATATGTTCGGATAAAGAGCTTCTGACAAAGTTATGAAGGTTCGAACCTTCTCTGAAAGATTCGTCGGTTGGCCTCTTTCCCGTGAACATCTTGAACAGGAGAATTCCGTAACTGTACACATGTCCTTGTATCAACACTTCATTCCCCATGCCATATTCTGCAATATGGAAAATCCAGAATATCAGTTATAAACTTATAATATATTGGAACATTAGATGAAAAAATTACTGGCTTTGTTACGACATTTTTACCTGGAGGAGCATAGCCACCAGTTCCCTTCTATCGCCAGTTGCTATCATGACATCTTCAACTGGCATGAGCCACCTTATCCTCGTCGAGGAGAACGTTGCTAGGCTTGAGATCACAGTGAACAATGGGCGTCCCACATTGATGGCGAAGATAATCCACTGCAGAAGCTATATCAATTGCAGCATTCAGCCTTTGGAGGAAGCTCAACATCTTAGGAGTAGGATTCCGGCCATCAACACTTTCCAGTATGGGATGCAGCCACTCTTCCAAACTTCCGTTAGCCAAGAACTTATATATCAGAGCCTTGAAATCGTTCCCCTGATAGTCAACACTCGAACACACCGTCACTATCCTCACAAGATTTCTGTGTCTAATGTTCTTCAATGCTTTACATTCTGCTATAAAACTCTTGGAAGCTCCCCGACGATAAAGGTTGAATACCTTAACAGCAAAAGTGGTAATAATTTCATTCTCGTCAAGGATTCCCTTGTACACAGAACCAAAACCGCCCACGCCAACCAAATTCGATGAGGAGAAACCGTCTGTGGCCTTGCAGAGCCTTTGGTACGACATCGAATCGCCACCGGCTGAAACTGCATGCTCTTTTCTAACTCTCTTTTTAATCCAGAAGATGAGCAGGCAAGAAGCTATCAAGAAGGCCAAGAAAACCAGACTCGAGATTGTCGATATTACGATCTTCCATTTATGACTTAATGTCTTCTTTCGGTCACTAAACTTACAAGGTGGAAGATTGAGATCAGCTATGCCACCACATAGTTTTCCATTCCCAACGACCGAATTGATGCTCTGGTTCATAAAGACTCCTCTCGGAAACTCACCCTCGAAATCGTTGTAAGACAAATTCAAAACTTTCAACATGTTCATGCCTTCAAAAAGTTTCTGAATTTGACCTGATAAATTATTCCCCGAGACGTCCAGCTCTTGAATACCTCTCAACGAACTCAAAGAAGACGGAATATCTCCCTGGAAAAGATTTCCCTGCAAGTTCAATGATTCCAACCTGACACAACTACCAAGACTTCTCGGAATGCTTCCTGACAACATATTACGACATAGATCCAACGCGCCCAAATTCTTCAGGTTTCCAACTTCGATCGGAAACGAACCACTCAAAAGGTTGTTAGACAAATTCAGGAAAACTGACAAGGAAACAAGATTCAGAACTCCTTCAGGAATTGCACCACTGAAATTGTTATGAGAAAGATCCAAAGTTATCAGCTTTTCACAATCCGAAATGCTTGAAGGAATTCTTCCTTGGAAATTGTTCCTTGCCAGTTTCAGCTCTAGTAATCTGGTCAGGTTTCCAATTGATGATGGCAGATTCCCAGTGAAACTATTGTTACTCAAATCAAACTCCTCTAGATTCTTTAGATTCGCAATGGTGGATGGGATATTACCTGAGAATCTGTTGTTAAATGCCACAAGTCTCTGCAAGTTCTTGAGATTGTCTATGCCAGCTGGAAATCCACCTCATAATTTGTTATCACTTATGTAGAGAATCTGCAAGGCGGATAGGTTGCTTGCGTGTGAAGGCAAGTTGCCTCCGAAGTTGTTCTGGTCAATGATCAATGCTTGTAAACTAGTGGCATTGGTCAAAGAAGAAATGAATCTGAGATCATGGTTGTTGCCTCCACCGGTACCGAGGGAGTTGTTGTTGATGATCAATCGTAGAAGGTTACGAGCGCTCCCCAAACCCGGTACTCTTCCGGTGAAGCCGTTTCCTTGGAGCTGAAGTTGCTCCAAACTCGAGGAATTTGAGAATGAAGCGGGGATGTTACCAGTCAGGTAGTTGAGAGCCACGTTGAAGCTCTGGAGATTCGGGAGCGAGATTCCCAAATCGGAAGGGAGGGTTCCGCGGAGCTGGTTGAATCCGAAGTAGAGATATGTAAGAGAAGAAAGATTGAAGATTAATGAAGGGATGGTGCCGGATAAACTGTTCATTGGAAGGTACAAAATGCTGAGGTTCTTCAATTGACCTAGTGAGCTCGGAATATCACCGGATAGTTGGTTGTTGCTTGTAGAGAGGACCATGAGAGATGAAAGATTCCCTAGAGAAGCAGGGATGGATCCTGTTAATCTGTTGAAGTTGACAACGAAGTTCCGGAGATTCTTCAAGGAACCGATCTCCCGTGGTATTTCACCGAGCAGAAGGTTGTTGGCGGCGTTGAACACGACAAGATTGGAACAGTTTGACAATGTCGGTGGGATTTCGCCACTCAAGGAGTTGTTCAGGATGAGCAGCCTCTCCAGTTTGTGGAGGCGGCCGATTACAGGAGGAATCTGTTGCGTCAGGCTGTTGTTGACTAAGTAGAGTTCCTTTAGGAAGCTGAGGTTTCCGAGATGCGGAGAAACGGAACCTGAGAGTTGCAGGGATCTCAAGTCTAGGACTGCGATTCTTTTGTGCCTTGTGCTACAAGTAACACCCTGCCACTTGCAGAAGTTGGTAGAGGAGGAGGAACTGTTCCATGAGCTCAATACTCCGACTGGATCGCTAGAAATCATCGACTTGAAATGAAGCAAGGCTTGGCGATCCGTCTCGTTGCTTGATGCAGCATCAACAGCATTGAAGCAACTGAAGCACAAGTGGAAAGCCATTGCCAGAAATGGCAATGAAATTCCTGAACCTATCTGGAATAATGTTTTTGTTTTCAAAGTTTGAGAAGATGAAGAAGATAGGCCTTAGAGCCAAAGATCATAATTTTTTTATAGGGATTGAACCCTGCAGCCGAAATATTATCATTGTACGACATTGACTCAAACTTGTATATTCAACTCAAGCCCATTTCAGTTTCACACACTGGATTTGATATAGTGAGTGGCTGACAATCTTCCATAACAAAGTTGGCTTTAGGGGTGAACCATTGACTGGATTGTCTTGTCTCTTCATACTGAAGAAACCCTTCTCAATTCTCATCCACTAGCCGCGATTGCAGATTTCCAGTAGTAAGAATCAGCACAGAAACTTCCGAGTAATGTTCATTGTCCTTTCTGACCGACCTCATCTCGACTGTAACTTTCCGAGTAAGTTGTTGATAAGATACAGAGTCGACTTGTAGGAGAAATTCAAGCCCATTTTTAGAAAGCCCATCGATTCGGCCCACACCTCCGGAGATGACGATGCGTAACAGTAAATCCTTCTTTTAATTCTCCAATGGATGGATAGAGATTAGAGACGAAGGAACATTTCATTTCTCCCATTTTTAAAAAAATTAATCAAATCCCCAACACAGAAACCGATGTCCACGTTCGTTGACTCGTTCGACGACTCGGCAGTCCTCGAGGACGTAGACTCAGCTGGCCACTATGTAGGCTACAGTTCCGAACATTTCGTGGCAAACGACGATGTTTTCATCTCGGAGCCTGTTCCGATCTACGGTGACGGCAGCGATTTCGCTGCGGCGGAGGAAGACAACGGGAGCGGCGGCTTTGATGGATCCGACGGTGCTGTTTTGCCTCCTCCGTCGCAGATGGAGGAGATTGGATTCGCTCTCAGAGAGTGGAGAAGGTACGGTACATCCGTGGTTTCATCATTTCTTTGTTTTTAATTTTTTTTCGGTTCCTGAGAAAATGATCGGACGGATCATAGCCGAATTACGAGTAGCGTCTGGCATCCTTCTTCCGTATCTGTGTGAAATTGGATGGATCATAGCTTTTGAATCCCTATCTGTTGTGTGTTTTGCGGAAGCACAGAGAGAACGCGTTACGATTGGAGGAGAAGGAGAGGAAGGAAAGGGAGCTACTGAGCAAAATAATAGAGGAGGCGGAGGATTACAAGATAGAGTTCCATAAGAAGAGAGAGGTTACTTGTGAGAGCAACAAGGCAATCAACAGAGAAACGGAGAAGGTGAGTAATACATTATGTGCAGTTTCTGACTGTTGAAATGCTTTGAATGTTCGATCGTTTCTGGATTCCTACCAAGTGAAAACAAGCCAAGCATGAACAATGAAAAATCCATCAATCATGGCTGAGTGCTGACTGTTATAGACTTGTCATTTGTCTGCTTAATATTTACCAAATGCTTTCTGCAGACAATCTACAAAGAAATGGTGGTTGTGTTTAGCTGATTACAAGGATTCAATCAATTCAATGCATTGAGATGTTGCTTTCAGGATCGCAATCGAGACTAATTTACAGTCACAAGCAATTTAGGGGTGTTTACCTTATTTGGTAGTCGAGTTTGCATTGAGATGAGCTTCATATAATGGAAGCTGAAAAGTGATCCCGAGTTCTTCAGCTTGTTATTGAAAGCAGCTTTAATATTTGTAAGAGCTATTACTAACTAAACCGAAATAACCGGGACTGACTGTTCCATCTTCTTTCCCCTGCAGGTATTCGTGGCTAAGATAGAGAAGTTTCATGCCGAGGCTGACAAGGATTACTGGAAGTCAATAGCAGAGCTCATTCCTAATGAGGTGCTGACTATCGAAAAGAAGAGGAAAGCAAAGAAAGATCAGGAGAATAAGCCTTCCATTATGGTAGTCCAAGGTCCTAAACCTGGGAAACCAACCGAGCTTTCGAGGATGCGACACATTCTCGTGCAACTGAAACACAATACACCATCTCACTTGAAGCTCGCCCCTCCAGCTCCTGTCAAGGATCCTAAAGCCACCAACCCGGCAGCAGCTACTACTTCCACCGATATGGCAATCCCGAAAGCTCCTGA
The DNA here is from genome assembly GCA_030674075.2 of Linum usitatissimum. Classification (NCBI taxonomy): domain Eukaryota; kingdom Viridiplantae; phylum Streptophyta; class Magnoliopsida; order Malpighiales; family Linaceae; genus Linum; species Linum usitatissimum. The sequence continues at coordinate 4,303,323 of JAUJYP020001281.1, read as the reverse complement.
GCCTCTAGCTGTTGCTTGATATCTTAGTCCTCTTCACCTATACTCTGACTGAAGTATTTATCCTGTTCACATTTCTCTTGATGACTTTAGACCTTTTGATCTTTCTCGTAAAGATCGGAACTATGAGGTTCAAACATTTGGAGTTTGAAACCCCAATTACATTCACAAAAAGAGTTGTATGTACTTGATGTCTGTTCTTCAGGATTTCTTGGTACGTTAGACTGAACTTGGATTGCTAAACCAAACCTAAGAGGAAAACATGGATTTACTGAACCGAACTTTTTAACATGATTACATCAGATAACAGAGTCCATAACTCTTGTTTGTTAGGCTTGTCCTTTTTGTACCAATGGAAGAAATATGCATCTCTTTGCTCCTTTTTTACACACTGAACAATTAATGCACACCAACTAGGATTAATACACTATATATATTAGAAACCAGACATGATGGTCTCCAGCTACTGCTAGTAATCACCTACCTCGAATCGGAGAACGGCCATGTCTTTCAAGGCCAATTTCATCCCCTAGTTCGATTCTGTCGAATGAAATTCCGTTGTTGTTGACACTCAATTCCGAACTAGCATTGCTGCTCGTTGCGAGAGGCGAGTCCGAAACGCTGATGGTTCGACTTCGTGCAGGGCCTGATCTAATACTGTACATTGAGGAACCTGGAATGTTGGTCATCAATGGCCGTAGATTACCAGGAATGCTTCGCCTTATATCCTGCAACAACGAGAAGTGGCCGTTAGTAAAGTCAAAACCCAGAAAGAAAATTACTTTCACCTAAAACAGATATAAACATTACCATGTGCCTGATCGCCATATCCAGAGATTTCTTTGACAGAGTCCTTCCGAACCCAGAACTATCCGGTGAATAAGACTTGACTGACAAGTTACCATGCGGTAAATGTTTCTCATCTAGCCTTGGAGGTGCTAGTTTCCGCATATTTATCACCCTTTCGACCATTTTCGCCCCCATGACTACAGGATTGACACTAGCGTTAGATTTACGATTCACCGCAGGGACAGAGCTTCCACTATTGTGTATGATGCTGCCATTAGGGGTGCGTCCTCTTGAAGGGGAGCACGATTGTCTTCTTATTCTGCCATTCGAAACGACAGGCTGGATAGAGGAAGATCGAGAACTCGGCGCTCCAGGCCTACCTCGAGAAGCCGAAACGGGTCTGTCAGGTAATGACGTCCTTAAATTCGGTGGCGCATCCAGCGAATAACCGGGCATGTCTGCGGGCTTCCATGACCTCCACTTGGGAGCCGGGGAACAGCCACGTGATGGCACTGGATGTCTGGATACCGTGGGGGCTGAGTTGGGACTAGAAAGAGAAGATTTGGTTGGTGGTGCGGACATAGATGGGGTGGATGGCCTCCGAGTTGGAGTTGCTGGCCTTGAAGCAGACTTGGATTGAGGTGGTATAGAAGGTCTTGTCGTTGGTGTTGAAGGCCTTGTTGTAGATCTCACTGGCGTTGAAGGTCTTGCTGTTGATCTCACTGGTGTTGAAGATCTTGCAGTAACTGTAGGCTTCACTGCTGAAGTTGTTGATCTAGCTAGAGGACCGATGGACTTAGCAGATGAGGAACTTGACCTGGTTGCAGAAACTGTGGGCTTAGACAAAGACAAGATAGCTCGGGAGGTAGGTGCCAAAGATCTTGAAGGTTTAGAAGCTGTTGTCAATGGGGAGCGTCCAGCTGGTGTTGCCAGCCTTGATCCAGGACCACTAGATGATGATGATGATGGCCTACAAACTCCAGTACTGGAAGAATTCAACCCAGGAGATGAAGCTGATTGTCTGGATGGTAAGCTGCTACCAGATAAGCTCTCTCTCTGGCTAGTTGCTAGCTGCAACCAAAGAAAATGGAATCCACCCACCATTGCCAGTTCAGAAACTTGAAACTGAGAAGATCAAATATTTACTATTTATGAGAATTGAGAAGGAATATGGTAGATAGAACCCAAATGTAGCAGGAAATCCTTGCTTAAAACAACATCAAGAACTAATCTGTAATAGATTCCCTAAAATTCAGTGCTATCCGGAATACAAACATCTATTTGGACTATGAAACCCGTCACCAGAATCGAAGAGGCAAGGCCACTAGTGAAATAGACGTTAAGAGAACAACATTCCACAAAGTCCCTTATCACTAAACTGAGTTGGTAACCTTGAAACTGTTGGAAAAAATGATCTTACCCTAGACTTGAGGACATTGGGGCAAGCCTTTGGAGTGCTAATCTGACTCATGATGGTCTTTTGTGATTCCATCTCCAAGGAAGGGAAAAGGGGCGTTCCAGGAGGTGTTATAAGCCTGAAATTACAAAAATAAGTCTCACATACCAGCACAATCTTCACACAGACAGTTCAAGCATGGTGGATTATGTTCTATGAACATAGAGTCCAATGTCATAATTGAGCTAGCATTATTAAGTTGTTAGAGAAGATTAGCTAGCTCGAGTTGAACAAAACCATTCATCAGAAACCATGAAATGCCATTGGAAAAATCCAACTAGCCATTTCAACCTCAAGCTTGAAGAAAGAAAAAAACAAAAGAAGATCACGTTTCGACGATTGCACGCCGAATACAGGTAAAAGGCCGTCATCAGCTTGTAACAACCGCACGTCTTCTCAACAAATCTTAACAAATATCTTTGTTCCCGTTCTCACTTTTGTATGACCAGTAGTACTATATCATTTATCTTGGCACGTAATACATCCAAAGAGGAACCAGCCAAACAATACCGAGGAAAAGGACGATCATAGGATTATAATAATGGAAGTGACTAAAATAATAAATAATACTATTCTTAGCGAGAAACGGCATGTTCTTGCACACTGACCAGTCGTAGTCATTCTTATCACTGTCCGAATTGAGAAAATCATCGCCGCCGGTTTTCCTCGCCGGAGTTGAGGACGTGATGTTGAATATCGGAGACGTGCCAGGCTTGGAACCTGTTCCCAAATTAGAACGAAAACATCATAGGCATAGACCATAGTGATGGCGAAAGAAGGATACAGGAAGTAGGAAAACAAACCTAACGGAGCATCAAATTCGGCACTCTCATTGAGCAGAAGGAGATTAGACTCCTGTTGCTGCTGCAGCTCGTTCTCGCCCTTCTTCATCTCCAAGAACAAGGCAAGTTCCTCTTCCTTGTCCTTCATCATGGAGGCTCTCAACTGCTGCCTCTGTTTGGCTACCGCCGCTTGCATTTGTAGCTGCGAATCGTGAGTCCTAAAACTCCGATTCATTCCGCCAAAAAATACAAATAAATAAAAAAGAAACCGGCTCTCGTCTCTAGTAAACAAATTTGAAATTTCCCGAACTGACTGAGAGAAAAAGAAAAGAGAAGCTTAGAGATGGAGCAAACAGATAATAGAATACTGAAACCTAGCTTGGCTTGTCATTTACTTCTTGCAACCACCAACCAGCTGACAAATAGAAATAACAGACACCGCCATTGACAGACCCCCTCACAGAACATGAACAAATTATTCCCACTGAGGAATACTAGATCTCTCCGGCGTGACGTTGAGAGAGCAGTAAGGAATCGGAAAGGGCGTAGTAGTCCTTCTAGGCTGAAACAAAGGCAACAATGGCACTCTGCGGTTGGAGGAGAATGTGTAGAATCGAAGATCATAAGGAGGAAGAGAGAGTGTAATTAAGGTACGAAGGAAGGGGCTAAACGAGAAGAGAAGGAGTGCAGTTTCGTATCGTTATGGAGTGGAAATGGAGAGAGAGAACTGAAAACAGAGGGAGGTTGGTTATCGTTGAGCGGAAGGATATGAGAAGGAGGCCCATGGGCCATGTGGATGCGTGGTGGGCCTTCTCTTCCTTTTTTTAGTGAATTTTATCAAATAAAAATAAAAATAATATTTACCCTCACGAATAAAAACAAACTTTTATTACACCAAACTAAAACTGCGAGTATATCAAGATTCCAACAGAAATATGCAAAGCCCAGTAAATGGTTGGACTTGAGAATCCAAATTTCAAGCTACCACTGCTGGCATTGCCAGAGAGAACTCGGAGATGTTAGTAAGGAGTTAAGGACCATCTATCTCACTTCTCTCTATTTATTGGAAACACGTTCAGATGTTCATCTTAACATATGCAGAGCAAGAAAGACAAAACCAGACGCTGAAAAGGGAAAAGGCAGCAGACAAAGGCAGATTCTCACCATCTTCTTACTTCTAAACCACATGGAGACCACTGGAGTTGGTCCAGGAACCACAGCATGATCGTTGTTGGCTCACCACAAAGGAAAAACCAGCGAAATTCAAGCAAATTAGTTCCATCAGTAGACACTGATGGAAAACTGGGCAAGAATCCAGTAGCAGAAGCTCCAGGGGGGGACTCGGGGGGAACCTGGAAGTCGGTATGATTATCCGAGTGAATAAACTATTTTCTTGGACAGCTCTGAGCCAACAACCTTCCTGTATCTATGCAACTGGCGCTCCAGATATTTCCTTTCTTTCGCACCGAAAGCTGCTCGCAAATCCTTCAAAAGAAGTAGCAACACATAATTATATTACATGTACATCTCATTGTATGCCTTCAGGTTTTTCGAGCTTTAAGGTTTCATTTCGAGAAAAGTTGTTAGCTTTCAACTTATACTATGATCAAAGCAAGAGTCAAATTGGTGCGAAATAGGGAGAAGAGTTTTTTTAAAAAAAACAAAGGGAGAAGAGTTCTAGGAAACCTTTGGTCCAGAGCAATATTCCGGGAAAATCATGACCAGAATCCAGGAGCTTACCTGGTACCTCATACGAGCACCCTTCAATCCAATTAAAGTGTCGTTAATATCCACATCTTCTAGTTCGACCGCTCCATTACTGATGATTTCAGGATCCATCTCATCATCATCATCATCTGAGCTTTCAGATTCAGGTTCGACCATTTCTTCATTCTCATCTACATAAATATCATTCATGTCTTCAGTCACATTATCATCATATTGGCCTTCCGCGTCTTTTTCTGCAACATGAGGAGGCAAAGACTCCCCATTTTCTATAAGTGCATAATCTGACAGGACAACGTAGGGCTTTCTGTCAAGCAAAGGCTTTGCTATATCAAAGGGGACCCACCTGGATAGAATAAATCAGCAGATTAGAAGAGTGGAGGACTAAGAATATTGGTGCAGCGCAAACAGTATATATAAGATACAAATTCTCGGAATTAAATACCTCGAAGACAAAAATCAGCTAGTATTCGCTTTAGGAGAAAAAACGATTTAACATCAGGCATGTACCTAAACTTCACATTTTCAAATTTCAAGCATCATGTCAACCAACATACTCCAAGAGTCGGTAGTATATTTGACGCCACTATGCCAGATAGTTAAAAACTAAGACTTAATAATAGCTTCAGCTAAAATGCCATTTATCCCAAGTACAATCACAGAAGAACTCATAATTAAAACATTACAGTATTGATAAAGAATCAAAAGGTATTTCATATGGAAAAGAATTCGCTGTACATAGTCTAAACTGAAGTGGAAGATAGCAAGTATGTGATAGAATAGTAGGAGACAGTTCAGGCATACAGAAATAGACAAAAAGTCATCGATTGGTGACAAGCTGGATTTAAAGAGCAACTTACTGGTAACGAAGAGGGCATAGCAGTTCAGATGGGCGATATGCAGCTTTGTATCTCATCTTGTTGCAAGAATGTATATAATAGCCGAGATAATAGTGTTCAAGACTAGGGCAATGTACTTGATTCGTTTTCACCCAGTCTATTTCCTGCGAGGCCGAGTACTTACCTAAAGATAGGAACGCATAATCCGGATCCCAGAATAAATATTTACTTGACAAACATCTTGGCAGGATATCAACCACTCCAACGGCAATCAGGTGACCATCCACTACATATTGCTGATGGAAAGAACCAAACCCACAAGGAGGAACCCTGTTATCACCAGATGGTGGAACAAACACTAGAGGAGAATCAACCAGAAACCTCTTGTATGAGCTTTCTGATACCTCATCTGGTGCATCATTATGGACTTGTATCTGATACCGTCTATACAAGGCAAACTCTTCAGGATCAAAGCTAGACCTTTTCAACCTAACCTCAAGCTTCCTCTTCTTTCCCTGCAAATGTTCAATACTCTTCCTCGAACAGCAACTTTTTCTTTTACATCCTCGAACAGATTCTTCAGAGCCACTGAAATCTTGATTGCCTTCAGAAGACAATTGTGAGGCAGCACCATAAAAATTAAGATGGCCATTGCAAGCCCTCACTGCCAGGCTGTTTCTCTGAGCCAACTGAGCAGCAGAAGCAGCTAACCTTTCTGCGATTACTTTAGCAGTTATGGCATCATCTTGAAGATCAAGTCTTTGCTTCTCCTTATTCATCGACTTCACCCGCTTGACAGTAGATGCTATTTGAAATGCAATGTTACTAGAGTACAAGAGATCTTGTCCCTCTTCAACAAATAGCTTCCTTTTCCCCTGGGAAACTTTTTTTACCGACGCTTTCGGTAGCGTGATGCCAGAAGGAAGTTCCCCATCTTCAGTGCACTTGCTAACAAGATTGTCAAGTTGCTCTGACAAATATCTGGCAGCTTCATCTGATCTTTTGTTCTCTTCATTCTTACCGGCAATGGAATCCTTCACTCCTGAGCTTGAAACTTTGTGACAGGAACACGTGCATTTCTTGTTAGAGGTAGTTGGATCCTGTACTAGCCCGACTGATATGTTCCCATCCAATGTTCCATCTAAGAACCTATGCATATGCATCAGAAGTAGTCATTTTGGAAGTAAGGACTCAGACACAAACTATGCTTCAATCTGCAACAACATGCAAACAAAACTTGATTGCCAAACGACGGTCCATCGAAGACAGCCGACTAAGTCAACGAAGTGTTGAATTACAGAAATAACTAGGATATTATTAGGCGTATCACTTAGTGTAATCTAGCTATCCTATAGAATCAGACTAGCCTGATTTAGGCAGTGTAATCATAGTAAGTGGTAGGTAGGATTAATCCCCGATTTGTAGGGATCTCTACTAGCTGGATCTGCATCCTAATGATGCAGACTGTGTATATATGTAAAGGAAACCACAGAAATAAAAATGAATTATACCAGAATCACTTAGAGTTCTGGATTTCTGCATGGTATCAGAGCTTAGATTCAGACCTTGAATCCAGCTCCATCTCCCTTCTTTCTTCTATCTCTCTCACTCTCATCTGATGGCGAACACGAACGAGGAAGTTCAAGTCCCATCCTCGCCATCTGTGACTTCAGGAGATCCCTCCCAGAAGCACTCAAACCCAGCAGCCTCATCAGACACAGTCCTGGGCTGTATCACAAATCATCGCCTCAACGGAGATAACTACCTCCAATGGTCCTCGTCAGTACTGAAGTTTATCTCAGGCAAGGGGAAAAGAGGCTATCTAACTGGAAAGACCACGCAGCCAGCAGAGGATGACCCAGAATTTATCAACTGGGATATTGAGGACAATATGGTCCAGTCGTGGCTTCTGAATTCAATGACCACGTCCATTGGTGAGAAATTCCTTCTTCACCAAACTGCCCATGAGATCTGGGATGGAGCTACGCATACATACTCCAATCAGGCAAACAAGGCTGAGGCTTTTGAGGTGGAGATGCGACTCCATGATCTCAAACAAGGGGAAAAGTCGGTTACTCGGCACTATGACGAACCGAGCAAATGCCGTCTGCAGCGGATCTGTACGACGTACACCTATGGAAGTGTACAGAAGATGCAGAATTGTATCGACAAATCCTTCAGACCAAACGGACCATCCGTTTCCTCCTGGGACTGAATCAGGCCCTCGATGAGGCCAAGGGAAGGATCATGGGCCGTCTTCCTCTTCCATCAGTCAGGGAGGCGTTCGCTGAAATCAAGTGGGAAGAGAGCAGGAGGAAGCTCATGATCCCTGAGTCTAAGAGCATTCCAGTGGAGGGTTCCCGCCCGGCCACTCACTACACCGGAAATCAAGGACCGCTTACACCAAGTCCGGAAAGGTGCGTCCACGGTGTACTCACCGTAACAAGTTAGGACACACTAAGGACACCCGCTGGAAACTACATGGGAAGCCCGCCGACCGGAAACCTAAGGCGAGAGAGGGAGGCTCATGCACGAGCCGCCGCCGCCGAGCAAACTCAACGGATTGGTCGGATGACCGAGAGAACAACCGGAGATCCTCCGGCGGATGATGGCTCAATTCACGGCTAAGAAGGCATGCGCAGCCCCTCCGAAACTCACCACGGCTGTTTGCTAGGCAAGGTATAAATTCTACTTGCTTTACTCGCCCTAAATCGGTTCAAACAACACCGGATATTAGATTCCGGAGCTACCGAACACATGACCGGTTCTAGACGGCTACTCCACAATATCCGGGCTCATGTAGGGAAAGCGAGGAGTTCGTATCGCCGATGGAACCATAGCTCGGTCGAAGGAATTGGGACGGCCTACCCGACCCCTAATCGAGTCGTGTTCCCCGTTCTATACGTTCCAAAGCTAAATTGCAATCCGATTTACGTTAGTCGGATTACACGGGATCTTAAATGTCGACTAACCCGTGACCCATCACAATGTGTATTGCGGGAGGTGGGATCTCGGAGGATGATTGGCGAGTTTGAGCCGTGTGATGGACTCTGTCTTGTCTAAAGACAATAAGCGGACTAAGACCGGGGGAGAGGGTTCCAAGTCGGCATACTTAAGTTCTAGGTCAAGCCGGTTAGAATGCCCCGTCATGATGTGGCATTACCGGTTAGGCCACTCTAGTTTCTCTTATCTCAAAAAACGTTTCCTAAACTTTTTATCAATAAAAATCCGAGTTCATTCTATTGTGAGGTTTGTCAACTTGCAAAACAAACAAAGATCGTCTATCATAGTCCGCCATATAAGCCAACACATCCTTTTTCCATTATTCACGGTGACATTTGGGGTCCATGTTACGTAAAAACAAGTAATGGTTTTCGATGGTTCATCACCTTCATCGATGATCACACTCGCTTAACATGGACATACCTAATGAAATCAAAGACTGAAACCCAACAAATTTTCCAAAACTTCCAAAATCAAGTCAAAACTCAGTTTCAAACACCTATTCGAGTCCTTCACACTGATAATGCAAAAGATTATTTCAATCACTCCTTAAGCTCGTTCACGACGACCAATGGCATTGCTCACGGCGGCTCTTGCCCTTACACTCCCCGGCAAAACGGTATTGCTTGAACGCAAAAACCGTCATTTGCCGGAAGTGGCAAGAGCATCGCCGTTTGCCGCTAAGGCGCCAAAGAGCTTGTGGGGTGATGCCTTGTCCTCACAAAGAACCTATCTTATCAACCGTCTTCCAAATCGAACCCTACGATTTAAAACTCCTCGTAGTGTTCTACTCAAAAACTTTCCCCATAGTCATGCTCTATCATCCAATCTTCCTCTTAGGGTATTTGGATGTACAGCCTTTGTCCATTTAGATTCCTCCCTACGTACTAAACTTGATCCTAGAGCAGTCAAATGTGTTTTTCTGGGATATTCCCCTCATCACAGTGGTTACAAGTGTTACTCTCCAAGTGACCACAAAGTCTATCATTCGAAAAATGTCACGTTTTTTGAACACCATCCTTTCTACTCCCACTGTCAGCCTCAGGGGGAGAATTCTACTGTTGAGTCCTCCATTGGTAGTATTATCACCTTGGAATCATCCCCTGTCATTCTAGAGTCTCCTAAAGTAGCCAAAAATCCCTCCACAGAACATAACAGTCAAATCCCTCCTCTTCTGGTCTATCAGCGTAGGAAGAAGACTGCAGGAAACACACATGCTCAGCCTGACCAGGAATTCAATGAGATCTCAGCCTCCCAAGAAGGTGAATCAGCACAAATGGATCAGGGGGTTGAATCTAGTGATGGGGTTGAGAACGGTGGTCAAACGGAGGAAACAGATGAAACTCAGACTGCTGACATAGAGGAAACACAGGTAGATGATACAGTCTACCTTCCAATTGCTCACAGAAAAGGAACTAGATCGTGCACAACTCATCCTATTGAAAGATGGGTTTCATATGGAAATCTAAGCCAGAAGTACAAGGCATTTGTGGGAACTCTTGACAACACGAAAATCCCTCACTCCATCGAAGAAGCTATGAAAATACCTCACTGGAGGGCAGCAGTGTTGGAAGAGATAAGAGCACTGCTCAAGAATCAGACGTGGGATACAGTACAGCTACCAGCTGGAAAATCCACAGTGGATTGCAAATGGATATTTACAGTGAAGTATACCTCAGAAGGAAAGATTGAGAGGTATAAGGCTCGTCTTGTAGCCAGAGGATTCACACAGTGCTATGGAGTGGACTACGAGGAGACATTTGCTCCTGTAGCCAAGCTAAAAGCGTGAGAGTCCTTCTAAGCATTGCAGTAAATCTAGATTGGCCCCTATACCAATTAGATGTGAAGAATGCGTTCCTAAACGGGGATCTAAACGAAGAGGTGTATAAGAATGTCCCGGCAGGTGTTACCACTGAACCGGGAATGGTGTGCAGACTGAAGAAGGCACTGTATGGCCTGAAACAATCTCCGCGAGCGTGGTTTGAGAGGTTCTCTCAGTCCATGAAGAGATACGGGTATTATCAGTGTCAAACTGATCATACCATGTTTGTAAAGCAAAATGAGGAAGGAAGAAAAGCCATCCTCATTGTATATGTTGATGACATTATCATCACGGGGGATGATGAAAAAGAAATCAGACAGCTTAAGGAGAAGCTAGCACTGGAATTCGAGATAAAAGACCTAGAAAATTTGAGGTATTTCCTAGGTATTGAAGTGGCACGATCTAGTAAGGGACTAAGTTTATCCCAGCGGAAATACGTCCTAGATTTGTTAAAGGAGATCGGGATGATTGGGTGCAAACTGCGCGAGCACGCCAATGGAGCACAACTTGAAGTTTGCTCTTGGCCAAGAAGCGAAGACCGAATGGAGAGGGGGAGTTACCAGAAATTGGTAGGAAAGCTAATATACTTAGCTCACACACGTCCAGATATCTCGTTTCCAGTAAGCATTGTAAGCCAACATATGCACAATCCAAATGAAGAGCATATGGAGGCGGTGATGAGAATTTTAAGGTATTTAAAAGGCACACGGGTGTTGGATTGCCGATCCGAAACACACCTTGGACGCAGAATTTCGATTTATACGGATGCGAGTTGGGCCGGAGACCTTACGGATAGAAGGTCAATCTCGCCTACATCGCACCTACGTATGGGGGAACTTAGTGACTGGCGGAGTAAGAAACAAACGGTGGTCTCAAGGAGCGATCTTTGAAGCGAGTATAGGGCAGCGCATGGGATTTGTGAAGGAGTTTGGCTAAGGCGCATTCTAAGGGAACTCAAGATGGAGGTTTCGGGTCCTGTTAGAGTGCTGTGTGACAGTCAGGCTGCACTAAGCATTGTGAAGAATCCAGTTCATCATGATCGAACTAAACATGTTGAACTGGATCGTCATTTCATTTCTGAGAAAGTAAACAACAAGGAGTTCGAGATGGAGTACGTTCCATCTAAGCGGCCAGATAGCGGATATTCTCACGAAGGCTCTACCTAGAGATATGTTCGATGATCTACAAGGCAAGCTTGGCCTCCATAACATCTACGGCCAAGCTTGAGGGAGAGTGTTGAATTACGAAATAACTAGGATATTATTAGGCGTATCACTTAGTGTAATCTAGCTATCCTATAGAATCGGACTAGCTCGATTTAGGCGAGTGTAATCATAGTAAGTGGTAGGTAGGATTAATCCCTGATTTGTAGGGATCTCTACTAGCTGGATCTGCATCCTAATGATGCAGACTGTGTATATATGTAAAGGAAACCACAGAAATAAAAATGAATTATACCAGAATCACTTAGAGTTCTGGATTTCTGCACGAAGAAAATATTAAATATCCTCTATGAATGTAAAACATTCCAAAGATGGGAGCTTGTTTGATTAACAACTCAGTATGATCATATACCAATCAATCATAAACTAAAGGGGCAGTGGGACATGGATGTTTAAATGGACCGTATTCGAAGAAAAATACCTTTGCAACCTTCTAAAGACACGTTGTTGTTCCTTTGAGGGAACAAATTCATTTGCCCTTAGGCGGATAGTGTAAGATGGACAGCATGTTCTTTCCATCTCTGGTTTGTACAGGAAACATCCAGATCTTCTCCAGCCCTGATCAAGAAGATCTATCAATAAAGCATCAGATTAGAAAGCAAAATATTGATAAAAAGTTACATGCTTTCATAAGGAAAAGTTTACATGATTGGTTAAGCGTCAAACCCATTAACTAGACAACCATAATGATTTATCAAAAACTAGGCAACCAGAATGGCACACACAAAGCTAAAGAAGTCCATCATCACAAGCATCATCTAAAACTTATGAGTATCTATAAACCACATTAGGGGACACTCATAATCCGTAGATATTCCACGGCACATCATTTTCAATGACGTTCTTGATGATGAAATGTTAAGCTCTTATTACAATTTCACCTGGAAGATAGAACTAAGACTTTGTAAAACATGACAACGACAGTTAAAAGGGAAATCAAACCAACCTTGATAGTCATCAACTGTAATGCTGCGTGCCCAGAGACCTGGAGATACAAAAACCAAGTGAGCCACAGTATTTATATTATTTAAATCAAGAAGAAAAAAACAGAATTGATGAGCTACATTCGAAGAAGATCTAATGCATCGAATAGAGAATACAATTCTCGAACTTCGCCAACACACACTAAGATCGATAACCATTTCCAAACGACTCGCAATGATTATAATCACTTACATCCAATTCCAGAACTTCAAAAATTCAAATAAGAATCGTGAGGGAATCAGGAAAAGCGAACCGTGAGAAATGCTGGTGCTGCCTGACGACTTGCAGTAACCGCAAGAACTTTTACACCTGCCACAATCAACGACGACAGTCTCTCCTCGGCTTCGGCTGCTGCTGCTGCCACTGCTGCTGCTTGCCTCGTTTCTCCTCATCTTCCCTGCCATATCTCCTTCTCCTCTTTCAAGACTTTTCCCGATCGTCCACAGCTAATCACAAAACACGACGTACGAATCCTGTATCGTACCACCAGCTCGGCACCGGCTGTTCACGGATTTGACCGATAATTCGCTGCGGAGTCGATGGATTAAACTTGAGGGAGAAGCGACGAGAGAGACGAGACTAGAAGAAAGGGAGAGGTGGTTTCCCGTAATGATTTCATCTCCCTGTGGGCTGTGGATGTGGATTGTGAAATTTCGCTGTCGTAGGTAGGTTGGATCAATTTGCTAATTCTATATATCTATTTGGGAAAATAAAATTTTGTATTTATTCAGAATTTGCAACTAGGTGCCTACTCTGACACGAAATTGGCCAGTAGGGCCAGATTTTCTCTGGACTGAAGAACAAGTGAAACGGCGTTCCTTAAGAGCGAAAAAAACAAGTGAAACGGCGTTTCATTGTTAAATACTCGGCGGTGCTATTTTGTAAAAGGCAACAAAAAATTTACAGTTTTGTCTTTCGGTCTCTTTTTGTTTCCTAGTCAATTAATTAAACACGGGGATGGATCTGTTAAATTTACCGCACAGGTAAAAGACATAGAGTATTTAAAATTATATAAAAATCACGCCAAATCGAAGTTTGGTTGTTCATGTGTTGGCGATCTAGAGGCATTGAATTCCGCTATACCGTCGTCCCATTGGTTCGAATGGAGCAATAAGTGGGTTCGAATGGAGAATCGAATGATCTAAACTGATAGTATCAAATGTAGAAGAAATACTTGATGGTAGAAGAAATACTTGTGTGTACAAAACTCACAGATGAGGCATTTTGCCCCTGCCCTTGTTTCCCAGGCTTGTATTTTATAATAACTCAAAAACATTCATGAACTTGGAAACACAGTAGTCAAATATGAAACGAAACAGAAGGAAAAAAAGGGTTCTGGGAATTCAGAAATCAGTTCATGTTATTCACATTGAAACGAACGATGAAAGAAATGAACACAACCGAATCAGCATCAAACAATCCAATGGTTCCAGCAAGTTATAACATATGGAGCAGCATTTTAGAAAAGTTATGAAAGAGAGAAAAGGAATGTACAATTGGAAACATATGGCTTTTACGCAATCATCAAACATCATCTGCATCACTGCCACCCACATGTGCTTCATGATTCACCCAGTAACTGCTCCCATCAGGGCCAGACACCTTAAACCTGCTCAACAACAAATCAAAACCATTCTGGATTTCAGAGTCAGTTGGTACAACTTTTGTTTTCAATAATAGTTCAGCTATCCATACCGTTCAAGAACAGATTTTCCTTCCTTGTACTTCTGGCTCTTTTCATGGGCAGTCTCCTGAAAGAATAACACCCCGTGTATTTATTCTACCATTGACAAACCAGAAATGCTTTTTCAGGTTAATCTTACATATTTCCAGCCCACAATTGATCCACATCCGACACAGAAAATGTCAGCAACTGTATGCTTTCCGGTCATCATCAATCTCTCCTCTTTATCACCCATACTGACGTTCACTCTGTGAAAAATAACATGTGAAGACTGAAGACAGACTTACCAAGAGATATCTGGGAAAAGATGCAATCTTTACTCTATATGGCATTCCGATTATATAGATTACATTACAGGCATAATGAGGAAACTGATGGTTGGTTGATGAAACCAATGAACACTTACACCTTGCTGAAGAGATAAGCTTTCCCATGCCTGGAGTGGAAAGACTGGAAAGATAGACAGGCACAATAGGTAGTCAGAACCTCGCTTTCCCAACGAAATTTCGTGGGAACGAACGAAAACTAGCAAAATATTTGAGCTGCAGCATGGTAGAAACCGTTTCATAACTAGTTGGACGAAATAAATGCATTGCATTCAAAGTGTTTCGCTTCTCATAGCCTCATATGATTCGATTTACCAGGCCAAAGTCCCAAGTTTTCACAAAGGAGGACGAGATAGGGAGTAATTGGACACTTAAACTGGAACAAAATGAGACATTCCAGAGTACACACTAAATATAGAAGAAAAGCAACAGTACCAATCCACACTAGCAATGGCTATGGACCTATGGTTCACCTACCTAGGCATTTTGTAATGCAAACCATGATCAACAAACATTAGATGTTCATCAGATTATACCGATCACATAAGCAAAAGATCAATTCACTGATACCTACTGCAAAGTCTGCAACTTCCCAAGTCCCTTAATCGGTTCACCAAACTATGC
Source organism: Linum usitatissimum (assembly GCA_030674075.2). Classification (NCBI taxonomy): domain Eukaryota; kingdom Viridiplantae; phylum Streptophyta; class Magnoliopsida; order Malpighiales; family Linaceae; genus Linum; species Linum usitatissimum. Next base: position 4,288,069 of record JAUJYP020001281.1, on the reverse strand, counting down.
GTTTACAGCTAACAATGCTACTACTACAAATTTAATCCGATTCAATCAACTAATTTCCCCTACTTTCCCCTAATCCGATCACAAGAAAAACCCCCAGCTCAATTAACGAAACCCAGATAGGAATTCCCCAAGATAACTTCACCGATTGAAAAAAATAAAACCAGAACAGAGGGAAAAAGCAACAACCTTTGACACAATATCTTCAGAAAGAGCAAGATGGGTTCTACAGTGCTTGCAGCTATAGATCTTCCCTTCAAGACTCACCACAAACAGCCTCCCCATCGGCTCCTCAACCAAACAAGATCCCAACTTTCTTCAACCAAACCGAAGGGGAGATAGGTAATCTGTATTCAGTAGCAGCAAAACCGAAAAGAAATAAAATAATGCCAACAACTTTACGATGATAGATAGGCCTCAAAACCAGAAGACACGCTACTTAACCAGAAGAAATGGCCAGCTAGGAAGCCAAAAGATGGCTTTTTTTGGGTTAAGAAAGTATAAACCTTTGGGCTCGTTTTAATGGAGAGATTGCGTGCCGGTTCTACAGTTCTACCTCTTCAAGTTAGGGATCAGTCACTGATAAACACCACATCCGTTAACTGCTGATTCCTCCAAAGTCCAAACCCAAACCGGCAACCTATTTGATAGGAAGCACTTTCGTATTATATCTGACTTGGAAGGTTGATTGTGATGGAATGCGATTTATCCTTTTGCTCATGGTAAAATGTTGTAACTTTGATTAAGCTTTCATTTTGTTAAAAGAAAATCATCAAATCAATATCTTGTTCGGCGAAATTGCTATGGCTCCGAGAGCCAAATCTCTCGGAAGCATCCTACAGCCGATCCAACGGTCAATATTTATTTTCGCCATTTTCAATTTGATAGTTGGAATTTTATCAGGGATATAACGGAAATTAAAAAATACTCTCTATTTAACTTTTCTTTCTCTCTCCTCTCCCTACTATTCTCGCGTAAACTGGATATAACAATGACATAATAATAATGTACTAATGATGTAATGTGGATATAACAATTTACATATAAAGTCGACATAATGAGTCTATTAAAAGGACATAATAATAAACACATAACAGACTCGTAAAGTGTATATACCATCGACATAAAAGAGTTGTAAACTGGACATAAAGATGATGTATTCAACTACTCGTAAAGTGGACGTAACAAAGACATAACGAGCCCGTAAAATGGTTGGATTAAAGACATAACATACTCGTACAATATTAACATTAATGTGATATTTTTCAATATTTTTGTTCTGAAACTACCCTCATTTAAGTCATTTTGTTTGACTCATTTTCAGCCGTTGGATGACAGTTGACCCAAAAATAATCTGATCCAACGGCCCAATATCCGTCAGGACAATCTCTAGGGACCATATCTCGGAACCGTAGCCGGGTTGTTGTTCGGCTGGCTCGGCACGCTTATAGATCAATCAGTGGTTTAATTTGGAGGGTCGGGTTGTTTTGATTAAAATTGATAGCCGTTTGCTTGTAGAGCGTCTTTGAGTTTCCGCAGGCGAGCGGTTTATCACAAGGCGTGGTGATGTGAGGGTAATAAGGTGTATGAAAGAATTGTATGGGAAACATATAAGTATCGGGATGGGTTTGAGAGCGTATAACCAGTCATAGGCATATGGTGTGGATTAACATATAGTCTAAGTGTGTGGGATCAGAGTATATGAGATGAAAAAATGTAGTAGTCACCTTGTCTTATATAGTCCGCTCGAGATTAGTTGGTTTTCCAAGTGGCGAAAGCCGACTGGTGACCTTTCGTTAAGAAAGAACATATTGTTGATGATGAAGGCAAAGATTGGGCTAGGTATACGAGTGTTGGGTTCAAATTGTATTGACCGGCCCAACATTATATGATTTCTCACACAAGTTAATTAATTGATGTAAGGTAGTGAGTTCAGGAATATTGATGTAAGATTACGAGAAAGAAGCGGAAATCGACAAAATAAAGTCACAAAAAGGAATGTTTCCTCTGAATTTATAATAATCTGCCCTTTATAGAGTGAGTCATACTGTCTTTATAGCTTAGCTAGTCTCGAGATGGGTGGTTTCATCTTAACGGTTGATGTAATCGTCACGATCCCGTCATGTATGCATGTAAGCGATGACCTAACTAAAGAAGTTAGATCTGATAGCTTTTGAGCTCAGTCGGCCACATACCATTAAACGATGCATTTACAAACAAGGCCTACTAATAACAGGCGGTTAAACCCTGAAGGTCAGCTTGAAACGGTCAATCGACAATGTTGACCTTATGGGAAGTTAAAATAAAAATTAGAGGGTTTAGTGGAAACAAGCTAGAATCATGTTGTGGGCGAATGAAAAATTTGGATTAACGCAAAGAAATCTACTTCATCATGATCCATAAGTTTAATATGAGGGTTACTATTTGATGTCCTAAATTTTAAATAAAATGATGTCTTAAACTTCATAAAGATGACATTGTCCTTGGCCTTCCACCCGTTTTGTCTAGCATAGGGGCTCAGGCCTTCTACTCGTTTTGTCTAGCATAGGGGCTCAGCCTTCCACCCATTTCGGCTAGCACATGCGCCTGTTGGCCGGTCATTCCGATTGGCCTGTTCAAGTGGTTGAACCGACTGACCGGCCAGTGTCTTGTGCTAGTCGGAATGGGTGACCGGCCGAGCCCCTATGCAAACCGAAACGGGTGGCCAGCCGAGCTTCTTTTTCTTTTAGTTTTGCAGTTTTGAGTATTTTAACGAGACCGTAATTAGTGCAATTAGAAGGTGTAGTCTCACATAAAACTAATATGAAATAAAACGAAACATCTGGAGTTTAACATACTAGTAAACCGAAACAATCGAACAGAGTACATGACATAAACATGAAAGACAAACGAGTCTCTAAGGTGAGCTAGTACACGTAACAATATAGTTTTTGAGAACATTCTGAAACCAAATCGGGGCATTCATTTGCCCACTAGAAATTTTTGGATTACAAGCCGTTTAAGTCTTTCGACTATCTTTGTTACGTTGTAACAATATCACTACTCGTTGTGAGCTATTCATAACAGATACATTTTATAAGGAATGATCAAAACTCGTAAAACCTAATGTAAACTTCATCGAAAGTTGGCCTGATATTGTCCAAGTCGGGTCGTAAGTATGATGAGGCAGGCGCTCATGCTCAATTAGCTAACTCGATTATTGGCTCGAAAGCCAGCTCAATATAGGTAGCTTCCAAGTCAACTCGATAATAGCACACAAAATGAGTTTGATCATAGCTAACTTGTTTTATTAGGTTACGAATTTATATGATGTGAGTACGTACAAATGATACTAACAATGAATTAAGAGTTATAATACATATTGTAAGTGTTTGTCCTCCTCGACCAGCAAATGGACCATCGATCTAGCTTGTTACCGATCTAGCTTGTTAGCACTTTGAACAATGAATTTAAACAATAATACATTAAGAGTTATGGTTATCGATTTAGCTTGTTAGATATTCTGAGTCAGGATTAGTAGATTAGGTGGTTTTGTCCTCCTCGATCAGCAAATGGACCATCGATTTCACTACGGCATTGTCCATGGTTCTTGATTTCTTCCGCAGTTCAAACAATATATCCATCAATCGGTGAACTAATCTATTCTTCCCAACATACCGACTACTCTCGAGTCACAGAGAACCGCTGCATCCCAATGAATGAAGGGTTACGTGAAAGACGGATAAGAGATGGTACCTCTGGCTTCTGGATTAGCTCCCTCAACAATGAATGAAGGGAACTCTAAACCCTAAACCCTATAATCATATAAACATAGAACGCTAAACCCTAAAAATGACAGTCGTACAACGAAAGGGTACCCCAAACCCCAAACCCTAAAACGTAAACTCTAAATCCCTAACCCCTTAACCCTAAAACCAAAACCTTAAACCCTACAACGAAAGGTCATTGTTGGTTCCGTTGCATTTTATGTTAACCTTGCAGATTATGGTCTATTTTCGTTCAATTAATCTCACAATTAACCTCGCGGAAATTAAAAAAAAAACCTAAGGGGTCGGCCGGCCACCCGTTTCGGCCAGCATTAGGGACCGGCCGGACACCCGTTTCAGCCAAATAATAAAGGCAAGTTGTTCTTAAAGGCTGAATGTGTCACTGGTGATTATTTTTCCTAACCAAATAATAATAAATGCAAGCACTGAACCTAAAATGATCATTAATATGTATCGAGTACTGAACCGAAATAACAAAACACTGAGTTGGAGATCTAAAATTGCCCTGAGCCGAACTCGAAAAAATCGTGAATATACACGAATTTACGACTCAGGGCGAAATTGCTCTGAGTTGTGACTCCCCCAGCTCCCCTTGTATCCACCCCTGATGATAGCTATATCGTTAATATGCATACACTTCCATTTAAACGCTATTTATGCATATTAAACCTAATTCCAAGCAGCACACCTACCATCTCTAATGGACAAGTTTGGAGATTTATTAAGCATACACATACATTATTTTATAAGAATAAACTATCCTTCATTCTCAAAATTCAAATTTCTTATTTGAATTTCTAATTTCTAATTTATTCCTTCCGAATATTAAGTATTATATTGTTAACTTCTTATTTCGTTTAGAATTAACTTTTTTATGATATAATTAATTTTTTCGTACAAAGAAAAACACACTTTTTTAACCAAATTCCTGACTCCGTCCCAATTGACTCAAAAGTCAGACCGGAACATAACTTTCAATAACTCAGATTATTCGGACCCAAAAATAAACTTTCAATTGTACCATCTCAGCTCAGATTCAATACAAAATCCAGACATTTCCATACTTACCCTTCTGTACTGTACCTCTTTTTTTCTTATTTAAAATTTTCACCATGCATCTAGTTCTTTTTTACTGCTGGGAATTATAATTAAGTAACATATGTTGGTTGTTTTAATTAATTAATTACTGGCCGAAGGTAGCCACAAAGCTGATGGGACCTTTGCCCGTATAAGCAGCCTGGATGCCAAAGATGAGGAATGCCACCATGGCCAGCCTCGAGTGCTTTATCTCCGCCAGCTGGAGGCTTTCCTTCTTCTCCGGGTCCGACGCCAGACCCAGCGGGTCGAAATACCCACCCGGGTAGAGCCGCTTCTCCGGGTCGAGCTCTGCATTTCGCTGGAACTCAATGAACCCGATCACCAGCACCTCTATCCATATCAGAGTTGTCAACGAGAACGGCAGCGGCTGCCCTAGGTACGACGCTCCTTCAACCAGCTCCACCTGCATTATTTCATTTTAATTTCCAAACAGAACTAAAAACAAATTAACTATTTAAACATATTAAATATGCAACATTTATAAGCTGGATAATCGCAACATAGGGAAGTTCCAAAAAAAAAAAAATACGACAAAATAATTAGGATGAATTTTTGTTGTTTATCGAATGATAGCCTGATAGGTGATATACATCACACATTTTATGGTTGGATAGCAAGAGGACACGATTTTATGAAAATGATGTCCGACCAAATTTTATGATCCAAATGTCAACATCATTTGATTTTGAAACTCTTGATCTTTTATGGGTAACTTTAAAATATTAGGTTTCAATTATTGTGTCTCAAACCCGGTTTTGTTGTCAGAGTAGGGGAGATTTTAAGTCCATAATAAAAAGAAATAAAAATATATATTAGTGTTTGTGTTATAAGGTGTGTTAGATTCAAAATTAAAATCTTAAAATTATCAATACATAAAATTAACACCACTTAAACGAAATAATTAGTTTTTTTAAAAAAGAAACTGGATAACTAGTTATTAAAAGTAAGAAAAGGACAATTTGGACCCGACTACATAGGTTGATCGGCCCAGATCAATGTTAATTTGATAAGGGCATTTTCATCTTTAAATTTTAATTATTAAAGTGAGGTGAAAAATGATGTGACATTCATTTAATAATGGTTAGGGACGAATATATGTTTTTTAAATTAATAATTTTATTAATTTAAAAAGTCAATTAACCTCAAACATATTAAAGATGATGTATTTATCATTGATGAAAAAATATTATTTAAAAAATATAAATAATCGATAAAAATTATTAAAAGATTGTAGAGATGGAGGTGATTAAAAATTATTTCATAAATTAGTTACTAAAATTACTTATGTGACAATGTGAATATAATTAGAATTGCTAAATAAATTTTACAAGAAGATAGCTAAATATCCAAATAGTAATGTATAAATGAGTTTAATTCTTCCTCATATCTCACTATTTTTTTAATTAGACTTTTTTATTAATAGAAAATAAAAATTAATAAATATTATATTTGATGTTCATTTATAAAGTGTTTGGTATACTAAATTCGAATTTAACCTTTGGAGAGATCTAGATACCGCTACTCGTTTCTTAATTCATTATATACAAAACTTCTAATAATGTAAATTATATTCTAACATTTACTACCTTATACTAATGCCTCTAGCCCTCTCTATACCATAAATATTGTAAAATTTCAGATTCATAATGATATAACTTGCTAATTTTACCAATTGTCCACACACACACAAAAAAAGCACATGCATACGGTTTTAAAATAATTTGTGTTGAGGTCGATCTAGTGGTAAAAAGAAGTAGAAAATACATCTTAATTACCTTGCCGGCATCCTGCCAGGCGACGCCGGTGAGCCCCTCGACAGCGAGGGCTCCAAGAGTACCCAACATGGCCCACCTCCCGTGGATGACCTCACACTCCCTAAACCGCTGGATCCCAAACACCTCATCGTACGGCTGAAACGGCGTCGGTTTAACCTCAGCAGTTTCCGTCCTCACCCCGATGATCTCCCCTGCCAGATTCTTGGCCAGGTTCTGATCCAGCGAGTCGAAGTCATACTGCAGGTACTCAGCCGGTTTAGCAAGACCCAGCGGGTCGAACCCGCGGTCACCGACCATCGTGCCGTCGAGCCATTCGGGCGGGCTGGCTTTGGGGAACCAAACCAGCCTTTCGCCAGCTGGCACGGCTGCCTTCTTGGGCTTCGGGGCCGGCTTCTTCTTGCCTAAGCTGAATCCGAACCGGGCCTGGACTTTCTGGAGGTCAGATCTTCTTCGGGTCTGGGGGCCGATGAACCGGGTCGCTACAGTGGCGGCGGATGCGGTGGTAGCCATCATATTGCGAGATGTGTTGGGGAAAGTTTGGATGCTATATCTGGTTTTGTGGCCTTATAATAACTTGACTGGAGGAGTGGTTTTATTTTTATTTTTTGGGTTGGGAAAAGGTAGATATTGGTGAAGATGAAATGTATGGCTTTCCTTATCCTTTGCCCTTATCTGCTGGTGGGTGAGGGTTGGATGGTTGATGGATTTTCTTCCAGTTTTATTTACACTTGTCGGTACTTAGGTGGTTAGTGTTATATGTTGGTGATTTGACGATATAAGATCGTATTAGAAATAACATACGTTTTGTCATTAAAAATGATAAATTATACGAAAAACATAATAATATATGTGATAGAATGATGTTAGTAATATATCTAATATGTTGATTAGACACTTTTTAATCATAAATTGATTAAAAACCTTAAAAAAATTTCATTTAGAGTCGAGTAAATAAATAAATCATTAGAGTCTCTCATAGCAGCTCAGCTATTGTGATAGATAGGTGGATAGGGGTAGAAATCAAATTCTTGAATCCAAATTCTCATACTTCCAAATTTCCGAAATTTAATTTAAAATTTTTAATTCGGAATCAAAAATTTAAATTTGACACTTGAGGTCCCCAATTAGACTAGTAAAAAAGAATGAAGCTGCCTCCAAAAATAGAGTTTACAATTTTAACCCATCTAAATTGAAGATCTAGGACTCTTAGAAGCCCACTTTTATTAGACAACACTATTGAATCAATTGTAAACTATTTGCTTCTATTATATTCCATAATAATAATTAATGTATGTTGTGTAGAAAATATATACACTTTGTACTTTGCATAGGATATATGGTTTGTAAGCGAACAAAGTATATGATCAAGTATACATGTGGTACGAAATTAAAGGGGAACCGAATTGTACTTAGTCTTGATCTCGGAATTGAAATTTATATGTGGATTTCATCTAAATCTCATCTGTAATTTTTCAGATTTTGTCGTTAATAGTCTGAGAGTGTACCCGAAATGTGAGATATAGAGAGGAGCTCACTAGACTATATATGCTCGGTCGCTCTCACAAATGTAAAAGGGATAGCCATCAGTCGTGAATGTATGGTGACAACAGTGGCCAGTGGAGGTCGATCGACAAATTATTGTCAAAGATATCGAAAGAAAGCTTAGTACTTTCAATTTTTTTGAGTAATTTTTCCATTGTCGTGAACTGTTACATCCAAATAACTCAAATTGTTAAAAAAAAATTAATTATAAATTTTATATCATTCTTTTAACAATCGCATCATCAACATTATTAGCGGACCGTCAAAATTAAGCGTCAATACAAACAAAAATATAAGTTTTCTACTAAGCACCGCTGGACTAACCATTATATTTAAAAGACTTGATTAATGACTAGATTTGTTGATTAGTCCTAATTTGAGGATTAGCACTTGCTCATACCATACGTAGCTGGTAAAACATTTGAGACCAATGAAACGGGAGATGGGCATGCAGTGAGCCAAGTTAGATCCTCTCCCTCGTAACTCCATCAACGTCACAGCGGGCCCCACCACAAATATCTACGCTTTCGGTTCCACTAGCTCTCTCTCTCTCTCTCTGCTTATTATTCTTTTTTGTTTTTCCGCTCTCTCAAAGCATCCTTTGTTTCTTTCTCCACTTTGGTTTCAGTTTCTGGGCTTAGAAATTCTCTTTTCCTCTCCTTCTTCTGCTGCTCTTGTAAGCAAACATATCTTTTCAGTCTCTTCCCAGGTATATATCTGCGTTTTGTCTGGTTGAATTTGGCTGTGTTTGATGAACATTAATTGATGAACAGAGTTGGTCTTAATTAGTTTTTTCTTCTTAAGAATATAATTGTTAGTTTAGTTTCAGTTTGCTTGCTGGTGCAACGGTCCCATCTTCTGGGAGATAAAAGTCAAGAATATCAGTGGGGGATGTTCTTTTATACTGTAACTGATTGATCCTGCAGGTGCTCTGGCAGTTTCAAGATCCTATATATAAAGCCATGAAATTGTCAAGAGGCAGGGGAAACAAAGACCAGAAGAAGGAAGCAATCCTGGACCCTGTGGACGACAGGTAAATTCACAAGTTGATATCCACTTAATTATATTATCAGCACCCTTATAAGTTCTTGTTAGTAGTTGAATACATATGGGTTAACTAGCTGCTAAATTAATTAAGTCAATGTTCGATTTTGTGTTGGTAAGTGGTAATCTTTGCTGGGTTTGGAAAGCAGGAGAGTTGGGAAAAGGAAGGCAGTAGTGGGGAAAGTATCAGAGAGCAGCAGTAACAGCAAGAAGAAGATGGGGACTCAATGTTCAGCAGCAGCAGCCAAGGATCCCAACAAACCAAAGCGACCCGCTACTGCTTTTTTTGTCTTTCTGTAAGCTTGCTTGATACAGATGATGAACTGTATTGAGAAAGCTTAATTAATAGTATATATAATATGATACTCTGCTAAATGCAGAGAAGAGTTCAGAAAGGTTTACAAACAACAACATCCAAATAATAAAGCTGTCTCCGCTGTAAGAGTACAACTACGTTTTACAAATTTGATCTGATTGATTGGGAATTTGTATCCATGAATGTGGATGATGTATGATCTTTTGCTAGGTGGGGAAAGCTGGAGGGGAGAAGTGGAAATCTTTGTCTAGTGCAGTAAGTTATAGCAGGTTACCTGTAACAACAAGATAGGATGATGATGCCAGATTGATTGTGTACGCTTTTGTGCAGGAGAAAGCTCCTTACGAATCCAAGGCAGCGAACAGGAAATCGGAATACGAAAATCTTGTCAAGGCCTATAACAAGAAACAGGTGTACTTGTGTTGCTGAAACTTGCTTAGCAAGATAGGTTATCTTCTTGGTCTCATGTCCAATTTCTGCATTTCTTGCTCAGGAAACCATAAACCACGGCCACGAAGAAGATGATGATGATGATGATGAAGATGCGATTCGGAAATCGAAGAAATCTAAAGCTAATGGGGCCAAGATTGATGATGAGGAGGACTCCGAGGTACAATACACGTTTTTCTTTTAGTGGAGAAACAACTAGATATATACCACTGTTTTATGATCCTTCTGGTTCGAATCGGTGCAGGAAGAGGAAGATGGTGATGATGATGAGGATGATTGAAGGAGTGTAACTTGTTGAGGCTCACAAGTCAATAGATGATTAGAAATAAGGGGCCTTTCTACATGTTGACCTGTGATTCAAATATGGACGTGATTTAGCCTCAAAGGTCAGGTTATTTGTAATTTGTCGGGTCGGGTCATTGTATCGGATCCTGTTCGTCCCGTGTTTCCATGCTGGGCCGGGTCGACTTTTCCCAGGCCAATCCGCTCTTAGAAAGCTGGGCCTTAACATTGGATCTGAGTCTAGGCTCAGCTACTGATGGTCCCGGGTTATCTTTCCCAGGCCGATCCGCAACCTTTTCCCGCCTCACCTAGTTTGGACCGGGGCATTGACATTAATAGTCCCGAAAGTTTGAGATTTTTTTTAATAGCACTTGAGTAAAAAAAATCATACTTTTTGGTCCGATGATAAAGTTTCGTCCAACACCGTCCCAAATTTCCATCCATTTTGCCATCTGGATGTCCACACATGCACGCCACGTCAGCCCAGCGTATTTCAATCAAACAGGCGAGTAAAAGCCCCGAGTCAGAACCGTAAACATAACAGAGTAGGTGACTTTGGCGGGAAATCGTTTCCCAATGCAACCCATGTCAGAAGATTTGTGTGGCTGTAAGGTAAAACCTTTTCATCATTTTCAAGATTGGAGGTAACAGTTAAAAAATATAATAAAAAATAGACGGCAGTACATATATTAACAAGAGCCCACTCCTTCACCCCTTCCCCATTCATTCCTCTATTGTTGAAATTCTGAAGAAAATAAAAATCGGCCATTGATGAAGCTTTGAAGAAAGCGAGGCAGCCAAATCTTCTCATGTCCAACAGTCCGCAACTAAGCAATTTTCAAATAATTTCCGGATCCATGTCATATTGAAGAGTTCGTAATAGTATTCAGGTGACGAAATTAGGGTTTGTTGTTTTGTTATTCAAATTGAGGAGATAATGTTGAGATTGAAACACCCCTCCGAAGGACGAGTTCAGTTATGAGGACGAAGAAGTCTTGTGCCATTATGGATTACGGACGTCTAGACATATATCGCACACGTCCACGAACCTAGGAAAGAGATTTTTTGGATGCCCGTGATATGTGTATTAGGTAACTCTATTTGTTTGTAGTTGGAGTCGTAGGGTAACTCTATTGGTGTGTAGTTGAAGTTGTAGGTTTTATGGTTTAGGATCCCGAGTCTTGACGTTGATCATTGCGACATGTGTAGGTGGTGAAAGGTTGCAGGTACTTTCTTTGGTATGATGCCAAGGTTGCTGCACTGAAAGACAAACAAGAGTTAGTTGAAATGGTGGAGAGGTTGCAGATCCATGTACAAGAGCTAGAACTGGGAAACGTAGAACTGTAGAAAAAATCGGAGAAGTGATTTCGTAGAAGAAGAAGTGTACTAGGCATCGAATCAGAGGATGAAGCAATATGACATTGTTGGTGAGTTGGAGTTGCTGAAATACAGGGTAGGTTTTCTAGAGAAAAAGGGGTGTTGCGGAAAAGGAAATATGAAGTGAAGTGTCATATGTATTATTTATGATTTCATGTAATATTTCAGTTTTCCTGAGCAAGACGTACTATGATGGTGTAATGGATTAGATAAATTTAGTATAAATTGTATGCCTCCGTTTAAAGCGGCATTGAACATAATGATTAAGGCATATAACATAGTCATTTGCATATAATATAACGTCACATAGTGTATCACATTAGATTAGTAGTTAGACAATCCTAACTTGTTCAACCTTACATACATATAAAGTAGCCTCGCTAACTTGCTGAAAACCCCCAAAATACCAACTAACCATAATCCAAACCATTTTTCCTGATCATACCACACCATATCGACCAAAATACCAACTAACCAGATCCATTATACTTGTCATGTCCATACCATAATACTAAGCCCAAAATATATTATGGGAAATTAATAACCATCACCCTTCTCTACTGTGTGTCCCCTCCCCTTGACATAGCTTCGACCTTTGCACACGACTGGTTGGGATAGGCATGAAACCTCCATGATCTTGCAGGTCACTGTCTCGGTGTCAGAACACACAAGCACCAACGCCCTGTCACAATCACCTAACTCCGCCACAGGCTCCAAGACATCAGGACAGAGAGACACTCCTGACCACCACCCCCCGGCAACACCATCAGAACTTCAACCACCGCCATCTCCACCCCTCTATCTATGTTCCCCTTTTGCGAGCAGAAAGATTGCCCAGGGGCCAATATATGCTCCCCAAAAACGCCGGAGCCACCTCGGCCGCTGGCAAGGAACATCCGACGACTTGAGATTCCACTGCCGTCAGGACCCCGTTAAAAGAGTTGGGGGAGCAGGAAGATAATCCCCCCCCCCCCCAACTTTCCCACTGACGTCAATGAGCTAGTCTCAAAACACCTCCTCTCTGAAGTGTAGGGCCAGGGACGTAGGCAAGGTTTCCTTCAGCCTCACCTTGAGTCTAACTGAACCCAACAGGAATGTGTTCGTACAGGCGTCTATGAAACCGCCGTAGCAGTCCCCAATTTGAGAGAATAACTCCCGAGACAGTAAGTGGAGCGGAATGCCCCTGGCCAACACCCACCCCAATCAGAATCTTAGAACGTCTAGCTCCACACACCCATTGATGCACGAATTTTACCCCGCTTTCAAATACCCACTAGATTGCTCTAGTGGGATCGTAAATCTCCCTAGGGTCTTTCTATTCTTATTACTCAAGTTGATGTTCAAACTAAACCAAGTAACAGGTTGAAATTGTTTGTTTGATTATTTTGGTATCCAATTATGAACTAATGACTGAAACAAAACAAATCAAAATGCAAGGAATCGAGTTTCAAAGATAAGATGAAGGTTGCTTGGATTCAAATCCACTAAAACTAGCAATGTATGAATGAATGATAAATGATCTCGGCTATTCAGGTGATAACGGCTCGGCAATTTCCTAATATAGTCTTAGATCACTCTCGCGCCTCTAAGGATCTATTCCGTCTAACTGTAGATTCCTCTCTCGAGCTAATCTACACCTAAACAAAACGCATTAATTATGTTCGATGAAATGCCACAACGATAAACGTGCAAAGAGCCTAAACGATTCGCTCCTCTCTCGAGCTAACGAATAATCTAGGGTTCTTCCTAAGCGACCTATCAACCTATGTTCCTCTCGGACCCACAAATCAATGTCGATGACTCAATCAAGATGATCAGACAAGAAAGAATCTAAAAATTAGGTTTTAGGAAGAACGCATCATAAGTCTGAATAAACCTCAATAACAAATCAAAACATCCATACAAAGCTTAGCTAAAGCTTCATCTCATCCGAACAACACGAAAGTTTAGCTACTCATGGTTCCGGAAAATAAATCACAAGAGAAGAGAAGAAAAACCGGAGAAGACGACATGTTCTTCATGGAAATCCCAATCTTCGACTTGATGATTTGCCCTTCGCCAGTCGTGGTTGATCCTCTCGCTTCAATCGTCTCTCTGGAACTCTAGCTCTCTCCAAGAGCTCGAAAATATGTGTATAATGAAGTATATCTCGTCCACAGGGGTCTCGGGGGTATTTATAGGCTTCTGGACCATGTTGGAGAAGGAAAAGGACTTGAAAACCCGTCTGGGGGTGGGACACGGCGTGGTTCATATGGAACACGCCGTGTTCCATGGACACGGCCGTGTTCCTGGCCGTGTTCGGCCCCTGTAACTTTCTCGGGCAATTTCAGCGGAGGAACACGCCGTGTTCCTTCATTATACGGAATTTGACCATAGTGTCAACATCAAAGTTGTAGACAATCGAATTATCTTTCCAACGCCGCTGACCTTGCATCAATTGGACTTCGGAGCGATGAGTTATGCTCAAAATACTAAACAGTGACGCTTTCTTCCAAAGTCGAACGCTTTGAGTTGTTCGGCCTCCCCATCATGTCTTGGTTTATCTCCAAACGTCATATGACACCTGAAATATACCAAAAACCTACCAAACACCAAAATACTGCCCCGAGGGGCAAGAGAACCAAACATGTACTCAAAACCCAAATTTGAATACATTTCGACACATAAAAATATAGTTTATAACGAGAAAAGGTGTGTCGAAAATACATCACATCACCCATCTATCCATCCTGATGCGCAATGACCCATACCAGCACCTTTCCAACCTTATGACCCACTCGACCTCTTTCGGAGACGCACATTCGAGCAACCAAAGATCGTCTCCTAGAGCAGAGATCTTGGCCGAAACTTTCACCCCCCAGTTAGTCCCCATCCATTTTCGAAAGGAGGGCCACGCCAGAGGTTCCAGCAAGCTATTGGATACCCGAAAAAAAAGACACCACTCTAGAAACTTTAACCTCTCCTAGACCCCTATCGCCTCCACCGTGATGTAGTTTAGGGCCCTCGCAATGCCGCATGTGCCCACGTCCGACCACACAGCACCCTTCACCACATCCGCAAAAGAGGGAGTCCCCGGCATACCACTGCTCCTCCTCCCCACCAACCCATTGACATTCTTACCCTCCAATGGTGCAGACGGCTGGAAAAACCCACTCCCGACCCTCCGCTATCTCCAACACCGACTGAAACGACTTCAACTGATCTCCATCGAAGAACACAAAATGTTCGCCTGGGGCATCTGAAACAACCAATCTAAAGTGTAATCCGACGAAGCGTCTAGGGGCTTCGATGGAAATACGAGCACTGTTACTTTGGAAATCGCGACAACATCGACCCTGGACACGACCATACCCCCACCCCTCTCACCCCCTGTCCCGCTCTCTCACCTCTCTCTAACATGTCAGCTCTTCCTCAATTCTCCGATCCAAAACTTGTTATCAGTTATTATCTAGGACGTAAGAAGATAGATTTCAATTGTCAACAAATTAAAATTGGGTTCAAGCTAATTTGCAACGACTGTCATGAAAGGCTGAAAGGGAAATGGTGAATTGTGATTTGATATTTCTTTTAAAACTAAATTAAAATAATTAATTGGGCCTTTAGGTAGGAGTCTAATGCTGCGAGCGAGCCAAACGGTTCGTGATTCTTATCCCTAATATGTAGACTTTACTCTATAGCAATTTAAAGTAGGGTCCATAAGTTGTGATATCATAAAGTATGATATATATTAAGATTTACAGTTTATTGATAATATATATATATATATATATATATATATATATATTAAAGTTTATGTCCGTTTTTCATAATTTGATGTAAGAAAATGAACTCAACCAATTAACATATGAGATCAAGCTAACAACCTTTTAATCGAACCGATGCTCGAGTTCATTGATATATTTAAACGAATCGATCTTGAATTTCTTAAACGAGCCGAGCTCGAGCTTGAGCTCAAGATTGTTTAAACGAACCGAGCTCGAACTCGATTTCTAAAGCTCGAGTCGAACTTGAACCGAGTTCAAATCGGAAAAATATTAAACGAGCCGAGCTCGAACCGATTAGTAATTTGACTCGACTCGGCTCATATACAGCCCTAGGTTGGACCAGATAGAGGTCGAAACTTAACTGTCATTACTATATATTCTGGCAGCTGGTGGGAATACTCGGTTATTCCAAGTTGGGAGATTAAATAATACTAAATGAACTTATAACAAGTTAATTTTTTCGTTCTTCATTAATTCATTTCTTTCTTTTATATTTTGTGGAAACTTTCCCTATGTAATTCATATTTATAAACGTTTCCTATGTGTAATGTATAGCTTTAATTTTGTTTGGATTTTGTATTTAAGAGTTCAAAATTATCAAAGTAAAACTTTTAAACATAAATATTAAAAATAGAATTACATAATATCACTCGCTAGGTTTTGTTCTGTCCTTAATAATAAGAACCTCCCCTCCATCGTAGGGTTCTCACCACCATCACCATCCCCATCGACCAGCAACCATCACCACCATTATCGACCATCATCTTCAGCATCAATCATCATCAGCACCACCATCTACACCTCACATGCACATCTTCAGCATCAATTAAAATAATCGTATGTAATTCCATAAAAAAGAAAAAAAATTATATAATATCAAAATACTAAATCGAGATAGCTCGTGATAAGAAGAGTGTATTTTAATATGCCACGTTAATGGCTCTACTTATTATGATTGTAAGTGGGTATGGGCCAAACAGTACAGATGTCTCATGCCAAAGCCTATTAATAAAATCAATCATTTTGTTTATTTGATCTCCTTTTTTACGTAATTATTCCCCCCTCATCCTCGCCCTCACATACGCTTTCCCCCGCAACTTACCACACACTCTGTCCCATTTATAAATACAATATCCCATCCAACTTATCCACCTTATACCCCTAGTTTTCAAACATAAATCGCCCTAATCATTTATAATATTTCATCTAAATTTTTATTGTCGTTAATTCAACGATCATATTTATGTGAGAAGGAAAAAAAAGTAATGATTGCAGTCGGCAGTGTCTACACAGGCTCCGACCTATCTAAATTCCATCGGCTGTGCTATTGGGGCGATGAAAATTCGAATATTAGTGCAACAAATATCAACTCAAGTTTTAAATAACAATGGCAGAATCAGTATGGTAAAATATCTTAAGCGAAATTCAAAAATAATAATTTAATATTAGATGAAATTCAAAATCGCTTGAGCAAAATTTGGAAACATGAAAATTTACATTGGAATTTAACGCTCTAGGACTGGAGGACCCTAGGGGGTAGCCCGTGGTAGGCCATGTGGCTCTATCTGCAGTATACAACCTTGTAAACTCGGCTAGCTAGGTGCCTTTGCAACGAAAAGAGATACGACCCGATTACATATCGTCTTAAAACCAATTAACCAACCGACCACAACCGAACCAAACTATCTAACCACTATCTCCTATTTAGATTCTTTCTCAGTCATCACAGAGATCCGCCCCTCGTGCAACCCCTCCCTTCCCTCTTCCTCCTACCTTTAATTTCACTCCTCCCCTCTAACCATTTATTCTATCACTACCCCTTTCCACTTTCCACGTCTAAGAACAAAAACATAACTGAACCAAAGAAAGAAAAACACCACTCATGTTTTCATGTTGATGTTAGTAGTTTATACTCAATTCACTCATATGATCATCTCCTCCTAAAGTTAGATTCAACATTTACATAATGATCACCACCGACGAATATCTCTTCATCTCCCTCCTCCTCTGCCTCCTCTCCTTCTTCCTCCTCCGCCGCCGGTACGACGACAATGGCGGCCGTCTCCCTCCGGGGAGTCAGGGACTCCCCTTGATTGGGGAGACCCTGCAGCTGATCTCTGCATACAAGACGGAGGACCCCGAGCCATTCATCGACGAGCGGGTCGACCGGTTTGGACCGGTCTTCACCACCCACGTGTTCGGGGAGCCGACCATTTTCTCGGCCGACCCGGAGGTGAACCGGATGATACTCCAGACGGAAGGGAAGTTCGTCGACGTCAGCTACCCCGGTTCGATCTCGAACCTGCTGGGGAAGCATTCGCTGCTGCTCATGAAAGGTGGGGTCCACAAGAGGATGCATTCTTTGACGATGAGCTTCTCAAACCCTTCCATATTGAAGGATCACCTTCTGTTTGATATTGACCGGTTGGTCCGGTTGAACCTCGAGTTGTGGTCCGACCGTGTGTTACTCATGGAAGAGGCCAAGAAGGTACTAAACTAGATTATGGGATTTTAATTTTGGAAGTTGATGGCATAGATTAACATGAGTGAGTGATTATTATTCTGTTTTGATTGTGATGGGTTGGGAAACGACAATGGAAAAAGGTTTTTGGTTACTTGTTCGGTTTGGTTTTTTGTGTGTTCCCTTTTAATTGTTGTTCCTGATTCTGACAGCTGCTGCCTCCCAGTTTAGGGTAATAAAAGTTTCTGATATCTCCTTGGATATCAAACTTTTATGTTTGTAGATTTAGGGAGTATTTTTACAGTTTTCCCCATCTTAGTCTAGAGTTTTGATATTATACGATCTTATTTGTATTTTGAGATAAATTCATATAATTCTTATATGCAGTTTTAAATTTTAGATAATTTAATTTGATACATTAAATCATTTTATTGATGTCGCTGGTGCTGATATAAAAAGTTATAGATAATTAATTTAGAGCATCTTTTCATTTCTATGTTCACTAAATTGTACTCTTAGCAATCAAGGATCCTTTTATAAATGTGATTTGGTGTATTTTGTAAAATAGATTATGGGATTTTTATGTTGGAAGCAAATGCATCCTAATCTTCATTCGTTATTGGATGAGTTTCTTAAGAGCAATGATATAAAATGTAGTTGTCACATCTTGCTTATGATAATTGAACGTAAAATCTCAAGATTTGTTGTCTTATTTGTTGGAATTATGATATAATCAATTATTGTGATGTAATTTAACATAATTAAGCACTACTTTTTTTGATTTGTTTTTCTTTGGGTTTCAGATAACGTTTGAGTTGGCGATGAAACAGTTGATAAGTTTGGATCCATGCGAATGGACAGAAAAGCTAAGGAGGGAATACGTGCTTGTGATCGAGGGATTTTTCACCCTCCCTTTCCCTCTCTTCTCCACCACTTACCGCCGAGCCATCCAAGTAAGCTAAATTATCTAGCGTCTTTTACTACCACCTCTTTGGTAATTTCTCACATACACCAAAACGACGCCGTGCGGGTTTTGCAGGCGAGGATGAAGGTGGCGGAGGCCTTGACCTTGGTGGTGAGGGAGAGGAGGAAAGAGATGGAATTAGATGTAGAGAAGAAGAAGAAAAGAAACGACATTTTGGCTGCCCTTGTGGCCGCCGACGAGGGGTTGTCGGACGATGAGGTAGTGGATTTCTTGGTGGCTATGCTGGTGGCCGGGTATGAAACGACGTCGACTAGCATGACCCTCGCCGTTAAGTTCCTTACCGACACTCCTATGGCTTTGGCTCAGCTCCGGGTATGTTCTTTCTCATTCTTTGTTTTTTTGTTTTATTTGAACTGAAACATTCTTATTCTTTGTTTGCTACCAATTTGTTTAATATGCGGTTTTGTCTTAGATTTAAAATCTGGTCCTAGTTTTGAAAATAATTTAGAATTAGCAGATTAAATTATTTATAAATGGAATATAGTATAGTCTAGTATAGGGTTCCTTGATATTTTGATAATGGTTTCTGGGTGATTTGAAATAAGGTTGCAAATTTTGAAATAGAAGATAATTAGAGGGATTTTGCTATTTTCATTATAGGCTCCTGCTTTGGTTATTTGTGACTTAGTTTGAGGGAGATTATTGTGAAACACCATGTTAGCTAGGTATTTCAATTCTCCGCTACCTCCTAAAGCCTGAAATTGAAATAGTTCGCAACATATACTCTCGTCTTCCATAACGATTTCAGTTCATCTTCAAATCTCTTCAACTTTCGATGTCCAAATGAGCAACTTATGGATAAGCAGTTTGAATATGAATATCTTACATACCTCTAAAAATTTCTCACCAAAATCCCATAATATCATCAAAAGAAATTAGAGGTTTGGGTTGGAAAGTGGGGCTAAAAGAAGGTGGCCAAGTGAAGTTATGTTGGGTGAGAGCCATAATGTGAAATGTGGACCATTGAGTGTGGGTGGTGGGATAAAGAGAGAACACACTACATCAACTGTGCTGTCTGTTTTTTATTTCAACTTTCTGCTCTCTCTTCTTTCCTTTCATCATCTGAAATGATAAAAAGGGTATCTTCGCCACACGGGTTGCTCTGCACCATCATCATTCTCTTGATTAATTTAACCAGTTAATAATGGGGCGGGGTTGGTTTCATGTCACAGCCACCCTACTTGCTTATAACCCTACAACTGCTGGACAAGAAGACTTTCAATTACTGAGCTTATTGGACCGACCATTTGCATTGTCTTCAATTAACAATGAATGCAACTCATTCACCCTAGTATGTGTTGGATTCATAAAGGTAAAGGAATGTGTGGAGGAGACGGAAGCACACAGTCGTCGTCAAAATTCATCACAAAAATTTGTCTGTCTGGATTTTCTTTGTAAGAATATCTAAACACATAATTCATCTAGTTAAGGTTGTGGACTAATATAATTACAGATATCCAAAAACCTTAAACTTAAATTATAGCTTTTTATTGGTGGAGAGAGAAGTGAAGAACCCAAACGAAAGATTTGAATTGGGCATAGGTAATATTGAGTCTTATAGCGATCAGTAGCTAGAGCTGAAGTATAGGTAACAGATCGTTTTTTGAACAAGAGTGTTCAACCATCCTGTATAAAAGTATGTCTTTATACTAGATTGTAATTTAACCAGACAGGACTATCTATAGAATGAGACGTCAAATTGGAAGTTCTCGCGTAAACAAAACAAAACCCCTAAAACATGGGTATAGATGAGGATGCACCTAAAGTGATGGTACTATGGTAGGTCGTGCACAGGACAATAAAGGAAGGAAGGAACAGAGAGTAACAAAAGTCAAAAACATAAAAACAAACCAACATCTACTGGTCCAACCAGACAAAATGATGATGCCCTCCTCCTGCTCTTATTCCCCTCCTTCCTTCCTTTGTTTCTTTCTTTTGCCAGACTGCACGCCCTGTCTATGGCAGTGCTTCCCCTTTGACCTATATTCGTTACCACCGCTAACTACAATGACATTTCTAACTTCATCTTCTAGGGCTGTTAATGAGCCAAGGTGCTTTGGCTAATGGCTAGTCCAAAAACTATTAACACATAATACATTCATCGAAACTTGGTTCAAAATTAAACTGGCCTTAGCTCGAACCAACCCAGGCACGTGAGGTGGTTCGACTCATTAGCCCATTGTCGGCTCGACAAAGACTCGATTAGCTGCTTTGCTCTCTTGACGAGCTCGCTAACATAGCATCTTCTTGTTAACCTATGGATATCTACTCATTAACCGAGCTTGGTCACAATGGTTATTCAGCCAATTATTTTCTACTCATCAACCAATATGGTTGTTGAGTCAAGCTTGTTTTGGTAATCAAGCTCAACTCGCTATGACTTTCGAGCTAGCTCATTACAGTATCGAGCGGAACTTGATCTATTAACTATTGATTTGCTAATTACTAGTTGTCATCTAATCTAACGTCACACAACCACTATCAGATCCGGTGTTAAAATTCATTTCTCTCTAAAACATTTTGCAATGACGACATGGCAGGAGGAGCATCACGAAATCAGGAAGAGGAAGAGGGAAGGAGAAGCCCTGGACTGGATTGATTACAAAGCGATGCCGTTTACTCAATGTGTACGGTACCACACTGATGAGTTTCGGTTAAGGATTTTAAATTTTTTATTAGTTCAACTAATGACGTTTAACCTCTCTCTCTCTCAATTCAGGTCGTGAACGAGACCTTGAGAGTAGGCAACATAATTAGCGGGGTGTTTAGGCGAGCAATTACCGACATCCCTGTCAAAGGTCAGGACTCCTATAATCTTGAAGGTAACTTTCTTTTGGACAAAGTGGTAAAAAATTGTTTGACAGATTTTTACCTGAATATCATCTGCAGGGTACACAATTCCGAAAGGGTGGAAGGTGTTTGTCTCCTTCCGAGCTGTGCATATGGACCAGGATCACTTCAAAGATGCCCGAACTTTTAACCCTTGGAGATGGCAGGTAAGTTTTGAATTTACCTTCCCACCATGTTAAACGTAAAAGTTGAGAGAACGCAACAATAAACAAAAACATTGGACAGAACAATTCAGGGGCAATAACAAGTGCTGGGAATGTGTTCACACCATTTGGAGGAGGGGGTCGGCTCTGCCCGGGTTACGAACTAGCCAGAGTCGAACTCTCCGTGTTCCTTCACCATTTAGTAAATGGTTTCAGGTAAGCAAAAAGAATCCTAAGCTTTATGTATCAGCAACGTAGTTATGTTAGTACTTACTTATCTTGGCTGGGGGATGTTTCGGTTTGGCAGTTGGGAACCGGCTGAGAAAGATAAGGTAGTGTTCTTTCCGACCACGCGGACCCAGAAGCGATACCCTATCAATGTCAGGCGTCGAGATCAGATCTGAGCAGAGTAGCCAAAAGTTGGCTTTGAAGAAGTTGTAGTGTAATTCAGAGAGAATGTTACTAATTCCTTTTTGGCTGTTGGTTGCAATAAACATTAAAATACCAAATACAAAATAGAGTTAGAACCATCTGTAAATCGCCACCATTTTCGGCAATCTTTCCGTGAAAATGATGCAATGTAATATCAAGTCGATAGTCAGAGGGAAACGAGAGCCATGATTCAAGTGTTATGCAGTGAAGCAACCTCAAATGCGGTCTTCCTAACAAACTACAACATAACCAGTAGTATATGCGATACACATTTTCTATTAACCACCAACTTATCAAACAAACTAGATATAAATTGAACATTCAGTACGCAGACAGATGATGAGGAGATCCTGACCTGGATCGGCCTGTTTGAGACTTCTCCTTCCAAGTATCTGCTAGATGGAGTCTGTTGAAAAAACAGAGGAATTGGAGGCAATGAAGTTTATATAATCCGCTAAATTATATGTGGCCGATATATTATAACACACAAGAGGCAAATGAAGCAGAGATGAATTTCAGTTCAGCCCAAGGCATAGTTCAGATATTCACTACTCATGAGCTTCCTGTTCTGCTTTTTTCAAATGACAAAAGATCTTGAGTCAGGTGTGGGCACAAAAGCTCTAGCCGCGTAGAACTCCCCGCTCCTGAGCTTTCAAACCAGTTTCTACAATCTTAACTTTCTTTGAGTTCTCGGCATTAACGAGTGAAAGTTTAGCAAGCGAAGATTTTAATTGGGAGATTTGGGAATCCAGAACATGGTTCCTCCCTGCTATCTTCCTTTGCTGATTAGAGATGCTGTCTCTTGAAGCCCGTGCCGCATACCTTCTCTGCCTAGCTCTCAGAGTCTCGATAGACATATGTAATGCGTCTAACTCAACTCCGGTAAGTTGGTCTGCAAAAAAGTCAATTGCAAAATAAAAACACGAGAACCATACAGTTGAAATTGATTTACTTGTTTCTACAATTTCATCATTTCTAATGGACATATAATGATTACCTAGTTCGGACTTGAACTTCCGCTCTGCTCTAGATAAAGGTTTCTTGTGAACTCCAGGCAGATTCCTCAAGTGTTGCAAACGCTGTTCCAGAAGATTGTGCTGATGAACTGCATGCTCGATCCTATCCTCTAAACCTGCCTGTTTCTCCTTTACTTTCACAAGTTTCTCATGAGCATCCTTGAGACGAGCCTGTTGGTCAGTAATGATCCTCTTCAACTGTGGTCCATGATGCTTCAGCTCAAAGTAAACCTGTTCAGGAGAAGTATATGTCGTTAAGCTACCATGATCATTGGTATTTTCGATGACATTTCAACAGAGAGCCGATTCTGAGATAGCTCACCTTATGGGCATATTCAACATAATTTTCATGGAAAAGCTTGAAGTACTGATGAAGCATTGACCGGCCTTCTATAGAGTCGGCAGAAACTGAACGAAAGTTTGGCGACACTTGAGGGACAGGTACCACCTTGGGACCAGCAAGTAATTCTTTGCTTATGATGTCCGGAGCATTCGCCTCCTTCAACTCCTCACTGTTTGCATGGTCCTTATCAATTTGTAGAGGAAGTATAAAATTCCATGTTTTCATCTCAAGCACAACGCATTCTTGAGCAGCCGTGATTCCCACAATCCATGAGTATCCAAATGAATCAGAGAGCGCAACGAAACCACAAAGTGGAGATACAGTTGCACTCTTTGCCTGGCATGTACTCAGGACAGGACGCACAGATGGAGCCCTGACAGTTTCATCCTTTCCACTAGATTGATTAGTAAATGGGAGAAAATGTAACAATATCGAGTCCACCCCACCTTCATGAAGACAATAAATTTTTTCAGGCATGAGGGGATCCGCAATCATAACAATATGGCAGCCGCTTTCTCTTTCCTGTGTCAAGGACAGATCCACAATTGCAAGTCTTAACAAAGGCGGCGGGTGGCCCAGCCAAACAGTATGATCAAGTGGTTGATCAAGCGTCATAACAGGGAGTTCATGTGGAATTGATTCACATATCATGGCAAGACCAAGAACTTGGTCATGTGAATTGACACGGAGCCGAGGTGCACTACCAGCAGTCCAGACTGGCTGGATTTCATCAGCCAATGCATCTATTTGTAACTGGCCACTGCTCCAGGCAGTAACAAGAACGGAGTCTTTGCTGACTAGATTGTAGAGAAAACCAACCGCACGCCCTTGACTCCCTCTACTGGACACGGCCAAGTCTCCATCGTCCTTATTTCTCTGAATTCTCTGAAGAGGTCCCTGAAGAATGCAACATACTGTCATACATCCATTACCATTACCAATTACCAATTCAAATCTGGCAACACAAGTTCGTAAAGAAAAAGCATAATAACATGTTGCGGACAAAATTGAGGTAATAACCAGCCAGATGAACAAACCTGCAAGCAGAGTGATGCATCGAACAAAACATGGGCATGAGCTTTGACAGCAGCTAAGTTTTCTTTGTCTGCTTCTTCAGAAGTTAACTCAATAAATGTAGCTTCTAACCAAGAGATTGCTCGACTAGAATTGCTAACAGCAATTGGATTAGATGACTCCAACCCCAGTGTGTTGGCATCATTATATATCTCCAAAACTGTGTCCCATTTGTAGACACTGTGTGTATAGGCATATGCAGTGAGCCTCAGGAATGTTTCAGAGATATTACTAAACACAGGAAGAGGATTTTACGAGAAAATAATAGCAGTTTACAAATCACAAATATGTTAGGACTATCGGTAAAACAGATGGTACTACACTTAATGGAATAAGAGCAAATAGCAGAAGTAGATAGTATTAGGTACGAAGTTAATGAAAGTTCCACATAGATGAAGAATAAACATGAAACAGAGTCATACTATTTAGCGGAGCTGGGGGTAGTAGTAGGGACACTGCAGAATGATAGATGCAAGTAACTCAAGATACATAACTTTTCTTCTTAAGTTCATGAAAGATACGAATTTGTAAACACAGCAAAAGTGTGTAAGATACTACGCTCAAGCTTCACTCTAGATACTAGAGGCATAAGAAATGTACCTCCCGAAGGGAACAACAGGGCAGAGAAGGTAAATAGAACCATCACTGAACAATACAAATACCTGCAAATGGGCAAAGAGAGAACTCTTATGAAATGAGCGCCGCCGTAATACCTTTAGTCTAAATTCTCCCAGAGCAAGCAATATCGAAGTACTGATAAGAAAATAAGAGGCCGCCCAAAGTTCTATTTAGTAGGATTTGAACAGCAACCATATTCTATTAAAAGGCCATGAAGGTTTGATCACATAGAAGAGGGGTAGGATGTCAAGTAGCATAACCTCTCATAATAAACAACAGTCGTAAATGCATGGTGCAGCAACTAGAATAAACAGCATGCACATTGATCTCAGCTGAACTTACAGAAAACCTGTCCCACAGGTGGTCTCCGCCAAAAGAAAAATCAACAGCAGACATGCAAGCGGCGTTTCTGGATCCACCAGGTTGCAGAGGCTGTAGATAATACTCCTGCTCTGGTTGCAAGAAATCCGAAGACAAATTGAAGATTCTAGCAAGAAAGGAGTTTAGATTTCTTTCAGTCGCCACCAAACTCACAACCAAGAGAGAATAATGAAAGACAGCAGGCTGGCAGAACAAAAAAACGAGGAATAGCAAAATTAAGTTAATAATAGGACTCTCATAGTACTCTTTAGGATGCATGTGAGGTTTAAATGAGATTTTTCTTTTGCACACTAATAATACAAACACAGTAGAAACACCACCAATCCACCCAAACACAGTTGAAAAGAAACCCATTGTACCTGAAAACTGAATCAGATGAAAGAACTCCTATATGTGCCTCACTGTAAGGGTGCCAAGAAACCTGTAGAGTTCGGATTGTGTTGCTTTCATCATAATACAGTTGGGAACCGACTGTAAAAGTCCTGCATACAAGTCCAAAATGAGCACAAAGTCTTAACAACACAATATTTAGTAGAAACTAGGCTAGGTATAGATCTTAGTCATTACGGTCGCCATCCCTCAAAGCTGCTTGAAGAATTGCCAGTAAACGCAATAACAGGTCTAGAGAATCATCGAGCATTAGTTACCTGCAGATAATGGCATTAGCACTAGCAGAACTGCGTCCATAAAGATACATCAAGCAAATACCATCCAAACCAGCAAGAAGCATAGCTGATCCGTTTCTGTTAATGGAGATTTTGTTAACCACGAAGTCAATCTGCACATCCGCTAGCAACGCCTGATAAAACAAACAATGACCTCGCTCATTAGCTGCTTTGAGGTAACACTGCCATTTCAAACCCTATTTTCAAACTGGTACAAGACCAAACACGTTCCTCTCCGGTAATTTCCTGAGAATTTTCTGTTTGTTTGGTAAATTCAATCGCAGAAACAACTTAAAGGCCGGACAGCATTTCAGCTGAACAATCTAAATCAGCATCAAGCTAAGCATACTTATACTGAAACTCCAGCTCCATTTACTTGCACCGGCTTTGTTCCTCCTTAACTTACTAGTCAACTAGGCAGAACCTCGATAAATAACTTAGGGAGGTGAAAAACGAGAAGTACCTTAGACGGAGAAGCGGCGAGCACAGACTCAGGTTCCGGTTCGCCTAGTTTTATAGAAACTCGGTGGAGGCACTTATCGCGTGAATCCCAGTAATACAGCCTGGAGGCACCGTCCCACGCGAGAAGGTTCCGCGGAGCTAGAACATCCGCTGGAGCTCCATCGGACGAGGCGGAGCTCGAAGAAGTGAATACCGGATGCTTCTGGAGCGGAAGCCACTTCACTTCCTCCTTTGGTGTCGGTGTCCGCCGACAAGAAGAATCCGGCGAGCCGGCGTCGTCGTCGATGTCTAATTTGAACCTCATTACTGATTGCTTCTGCTTGAATTGTCTCCGTTTCCCGATTCAAATCGTTGCTTCGTTTGTTTCGAGCTGTACGGGGATTACTATATGACGCCCTAACTTTCGAATTAAACGACGCCCTAAACTTCGTAATGACGAAACTATCCAAATTTACTAATTCGAAAAACTTAGTTTCGACAAAACTATCAAAACGTATAATTCGAGAAACTTTGTACCGACGAAACTATCAAAATACTTATTTCGACAACCTCTAACGGTACGTATTTCGTTAAAAATCGATGAACAGAAGTCGGATGAATCGAAAAAATCGAGCACAAGGGCCCCGCCGGAAGCTCGTTCGGCCGAGGGGGCCTCGGCCGGCCGGCCATTCCGGCCAGCTACTACGCGGGCCGGAATGGCCGGCCGGCCGGGACCCCCTCCGGCCGAACGAGCTTCCGGCCGGGCCCTTTAAACCCTAAATTTCACGTAAACACGAAAATCATATAACCCTAAACCCATAAACTGTAAACCCTAAATTTTAAAACTCAAAACCCTAGATCCTTAAAATCCTTAACCTGCAAACCCTAAACCCTAAATTCTAAAACGCTAAACCCGTACTTTAGAACCCTAAACCCTAAATTATCAAACCCTAAACCCTAAATTATCAAACCCTAAACCCTAAATTCTTAAATCCCACACCCTTGATCCTAAATATGTAAACTATGAAACGCTAAACCCTAAACCCTAGAATCCTAAAAAAGCAAACCCTAAACCCTAATTTTCGTAAGGATCGAGGCCTCCGAAACCAAATTTTCGGAAGGACCGAGGCCTCCGAAACCGTATATTCGGAAGGACCGAGGCCTCCGAAACCGTATATTCGGAAGGATCGAGGCCTCCGAAACCTAACTTTCGGAAGGACCGAGGCCTCCGAAACCTAATTTTCGGAAGGACCGAGGCCTCCGAAACCTAATTTTCGGAAGGACCGAGGCCTCCGAAATCTAATTTTCGGAAGGACCGAGGCCTCCGAAATCTAATTTTCGGAAGGATCGAGGCCTCCGAAACCTAATTTCCGGACGGACCGAGACCTCCGAAACCCTAATTTCGGAAGGGATCGAGGCCACCCGATATCTAATTTTCGGATGGATCGAGGCATCCGAAACCAAATTTTCGAAAGGACCGAGCCCTTCGATAACTACTTATCAAACCCTAAACCCTAAATTTTAAATGCCCTAAACCCTTAACCCTAGAACTCTAAACTCTAAACAATAAAGCGCTTATCCTTAAACCCTATACGTTGTACCCTAACTTTAGTATCCTAGATAATCAAACCCTAAACCCTCAATCAATCCTTAATATTTTACCGGTCAACTATTTTCTGCATCGGTTTATCGTTCATCTACATTACCCGGATATATCCAATTTGGGAAACTTTGTACCGACGAATGTATCAAAATATTTATTTCGGGAAATCTTTCACGGTACGTTTTTCCTTACATTTCGATGATCCCAATTCGGGATGGAACGAAAATTAGCTTCACGAGGGGTCCGGGCCGGAACGAAATTCCGCCGGAGGGGGCCCGGGCCGGCCGGCCGTTTCGGCCCGCACTAGTGGGCGGCCGAAACGGCCGGCCGGCCCGGCCCCTCCCGGCCGGAATTTGGTTCCGGCCCGACCCCCCGTGAAGCTAATTTTCGTTCCATTCCAACTTTTATCCCAAATTTTTTCCGAAATTTGTAACGTTATATCGTACTAATTTTTTCGAGGTTATCACATTGGAAACACGATATTAACGTTCCGTCGATGCACCGATTCCGCATGAGCACTTCGGTAAGCGAAATTAAACCCGAAATTTCTTTACACCGGGAATCATTACGAAGCATATAGTTGATAATTATGTGTTCTGTGTTTATAATGCGGGGAGATTCATCGCTCGCAAGGGTGACGGCATCAATTACACGAACACTTTCTATCCGACGATGTTTACGATACGATTGATGAAGCATTTGAAGCCGCCAAACGAATTGCCCGGACGTTTAATTTCACGCCGACTAAAGGATCGAACAAAATCAATTCGGCGGAGCGAGACTACCGTGTGTATCTATACTGCTCTCGAGGACCGATGCGTAAATCATCGGCTTCCACTCCTCCGAAACGGGTTACCAAAACCAAAAAGTGTAACTGCCCCTTCAAACTGGCGGTGAGGTGTCGGGTCGTGCGTGGGGAGTGGAAGTTCTTCATCGACGGGGTTGGCCAAACCGGCGATCGTACAATATCTAAAGGCTTCCACAACCATTTTTTCGTGCCATACCCCGAAGCTAGCACCGAAAGTAATGCACTTACGAGTGAAGAGAAGAGCGAAATTCGGGACATGCTTGCGACGCACACACGGCCGAACAAGATTAGGTACGCTCTCAACAAGAAGTTCAATTCTCACCATAATATAAATCAGATATACAACGAGTCCTACAAGGTGAGGAAAGAAAAATTAGGCGGCATGAGTTCGACGGATTGGACATTGAGAGCCGCTACACGACATGGATATTTTGTTCAGTCTACAAAAGATGACAACAAAAATTTGGCCAACCTTTTCCTCTGTCACCCAGAGAGTGCACAGATGTTGGGGGCTTGGTATTACGTCATTCTAATTGATTCAACCTACAACACCAACAAGTATAGGAAGCCAGTGATCCAGTTGATAGGTGTGACACCAGTGCAGAAGAACTTCACTATCGGCTTTGCCCTCGTTGAGAACGAGAAGGCCGAGACGTATATTTGGTTGTTGAACCAATTGCGCTCGTTGTTGGGAGAGCGAAAGCCAACTGCGTTTGTCACCGATAAGGAGCGCGGATTGGCTGTTGCTTTGCGGAGTGTCTTCCCGGAAACACCACACTTACTTTGCGTGTGGCATATGAAGAGGAACATAGCTGCTAAGATAAAATTTGTCACAAGGAACGAGGAAAGTGCCGAGGCTTTTGTGCACGGGAGATGGAACAAAGTGTTGTACGCATTTTCCGACGAAGACTTCAAGGAAGAGTGGGATAGCATGGTCGATAGTGATTGGGCCAGGATTGGAGGGTTGATGGAGTACCTAACCGGTGAGTGGTCGCCGTGCAAAACTCGGTGGGCTCATTGCGATACCAATAAGGTTTTTCACATCGGAAACACAAGCACTAATAGAGTGGAGTCCCAACACTCGTCGCTTAAGACTTGGTACAACTCTTCCAATCAAGTCGTGGATTCACTCTTCGAGGGCTACCATGCATCCATCGAAGGACAAGTGATCGAAGTTCGAAGGCGTTAGATGACTCGAGTGCAAAGGTATTCACATCCTCTTTCCCTATGTAGTTACATATTTGACATGTGATTGTTGATACTAGGTCATTAATGGTTGTTGGTAATTCGGTGTAGGTCTACCGTTACGCCCAAAGACCGCCTTTTGTTTATCTCAATAATGCGGTTTCCGCATGGGCGATTGAGCTTTTGACCGAAGAGCTCTCGAAGGACACAACTTGTGATTGTGTAGTGGAGACAACACATGGAATCCCGTGTTATTGTAGTTTACACTCTAAGGAGGCCGCCGACGAGGAGCCGAAACCATACCACTTACACAAATTTTGGCGTTCATTGTCTTACACGACCCCGGCGAGCACGACGTTTGGGCCGAGCACGATGTTGCTGATCGCAATATTCTTGACGGGATGGTTAAGACTATATGCTCTAGAGGAGGGCCATCCGTCCGAGCCTTGAGTCGATTAGTTCGGTCAGCGTTTCAACCCGAGTCCGAAGGTTTGAAAGAACCGAAGGTTGCCGATGCTCCTAAAGGCCGACCGCGTGCGAGGAAGACCGACCGTCGAAATCCGTCTTGGCATGAGCATGCTAGTGCACGGTGTACTCCTCCGAAGAGTAGAGGTAGCTCAACTAGATCTACACCTAATTCGAAGGCTACACCTTCCTCGAAGGCTACTACTTCGAAGACGGGTATGTTCACTTATCGATGTTCCCGGTCCTTCCCGTTTCTCAACAAGAATTTTTTTAACTCATGTGTGATATAATTTCTTCACGGTTCGTCGATTCGGGAGGTACATACCGGCGGGTATGCACCCGGTACTTGGGGACGTGTTTAACCCACGTGGGGATGGACATTGCGGATTTCGGTGCATTTCATACATAGTATCGGGCGGTGACGATAGCCGGTATGTGGACATGCGGAGGCGTCTAATGGAACATGTCACAATGAACCGGTATGAACTCTACACTAATGTCTATTCCACTGACCTAAACGGCGTCATTCACCGGTTGGGTTGGTTATGGGAAACTCCATGTGATGAAACATGGTGGTTTTGGAATGTGGATCTTTTGGGGTATGCCACCATGTTTAACTGGACTTTCGTTGTCTTCGGACCCGGAATTCGCGGGGTACCTTATGGGGAGACTTATCTACCGTTGATAGTAGAAGAAGGCACAACGGCGCCACTAGGCGTGTCGTATATCGTTTGCACAGGGAATCATTGGGTTGTACTCACGTTGGATGATGCTATTCCGGTGTTACCTATCCCGGCGAAGTCTATGTATTGGAGGTACTGGGCGCATGACCGAGCCAAAGAAATGTGGGAACATGACTTATACCGTGAAGAGCATGTAGAGTATGAACGGTTGATTCAATAGGTCATTTACTTAATATGTGTAAACTTTATGTGACTCGAGCGTACGGTGATTGTGACATAATATTATTCCATGTGTTTGTGACGTCCCATAACGTTCAAAATAACATATCTGGGGTGATCGGTGGCTGAAAATTAGGTATGTTCAAAATAACATACCTGGAGGTCTTCCGAAAACGAAATTCGAAAAGGGGGGGGGGGGCTGAAAATGGTTTCTGCCCAGGGGGGTTGGGCCGGCGGCCAATTCCGGCCGGGAGGGGGGTGGGCCGGCCAATGGTTCCGCCGGGGGGGGGGGGGGGGCCGGCCGATGGTTCCGGCTGGGGGGGGTGGGGGCCGGCGGGTGGTTCCGGCCGGGGGTGGGGGGGGGGGGGGGGTGGTTCCGGCCGGGAGGGAGTTGGGCCGGGGGGTGGTTCCGGCCGGGGGGGGGGGGGGGGGGGGGGGGGGGGTTGGGTTGGGAATTTCGTTCGGCGGGAACCCTAATTTCCCGAAACCCTAATTTCGGAAGGGAGTTCCGAAACCCTAATTTCGGAAGGGAGTTCCGAAACCCTAATTTCGGAAAAAAACGAAACCCGCATATCCACACGAGACTTCTGAAACCCTAAATTCGGAAGAGATTTCCGAAACCCTAATTTCGGAAACAAATCCCTAACCCGCATATCCACACGAGACTTCCGAAACCCTAAATTCGGAAGGGAGTTCGGAAACCCTAATTTCGGAAACAAATCCGAACCCCGCATATTTCGGATTAGAGTTCCGAAACCGTAATTTTCACACGAGGGTTCCGAAACCCTAAAAATCGGAAGGACTCGAGGCCTACCGATTCGAAAGGGATCGAGTAAATCGGAAACCCTATTTTCATAACGACATCGAAGCCCTAATTTGGGTTCGTAAGTATGAACAAGCATATAAATATTTAAATAAAACATAGATAATACGAAATGATAGTGACTGTATGTCCATCAAACATAAGCATAATAAAACATGTTTTTCATACATAGTTCGAAAAAAGGAAAGTACATCAAACAATCCACACAACCTCAACCCTCTCTCTGGGCTCCGATATCCGGTATACGGATCCTCAAACCGCACCCGAAGCCCCTCCATGTGATCGTAGTACTCTCGAAGAGAGTACGCGTGCTTCCGCCCAAGCGTACCATCGAAGTAGGAGGCCATACCATCGAACACTCGGCGTGTAATCTACGAAAAAACATAAAGGAGAAATTAGATAATGAACATGTACACATTTGAAACTTTTAAAATGTGGACTAGGTATCGAACTTACCGGCTCGGCGGAACTCCAACACCGGGGTTAGCCGGAGCCACGATGCGTGGATGACTATGCTCCCGGAACCACTCCAAGTATCCCGGACCAACATCCCCACCAGCCGACGCCCTCTCGAACATAAGGTGGAGCCGGTGAAACCTGATGAAGTCCTGCTCCAACCACATCCTATCATCTGCCGGGGCCCACTGAACGGCATATGTCCTGATAGATTTGGGCCTAACGGCCCGTAGCGGCACAGGGATCGAGGGGGGGACGACCTGTGTGTAGCCAAACTGTCGGAGCACACGATAAGAATCATAGAACTCCCCAACATCGGCGCAACGTAGGAGACCACGGTAGGTCGTGGCGGGGACCTCAATGCGGGATGAGGTCCAAAAGGAAGCCAACAAACATCACGGGAATCCATGTTATCGAGGAGGCGACGGTAGTAGTCCAACCTCTCTCGTAGGAAGCCCGCACCCCGACTAGGTGACTCGCACCGTCCCACCTACCGGCTAAAGCCTCTCCGGCCCTACGCTCCCCGTCTAAGCGTCCTCGGAGGCACGACACCCGGGAAGTACTCGTAGATCCGGGGCCGGAGCAACGTCACACACCCCGACATCGCCCTGGCATCCGCCCTGCTAGCCTTCCCCAACTCCCGATACAACCAGGCTAGCGCACCAGCACCCCAAGCATACTCCGGCACATCAGTGATCGGACCCATGAAGTACTCCCAACCGAGAAGCCGTGATCGATCAGCCGACCTATCCTGGAACGAGGTACCTCCAAGAAGACGAAGAGGAATACCACCGTAAGCAATATCGTCCCCCATATGCTTACCGAGAGAGATCATGTCCCTCTCGTGCATGGCACCGTGATCATACAAGGGTGGCCCAACCGTCTCCCCCCCGACCGCGTACTCCAACGCGGCGGTCGAGCCGAAGCCAAGGGACTCCGCTACACCCGCTCTCAAGTCAACCGAGAGATCGGGGCTTATGAAGCGGTCGTCCGGTGACCGGCACACGGAGAATGTGGAAGACGTCGTGCAAAGTGATCGTCATCTCTCCCCACGGCATGTGAAAGGTGTTAGTATCCGGCCGCCACCTCTCAACAAATGCCTCCAGCGAGAGGCTCGTCAAAGTGGGTCGACATGCATCGGCCCAAGTGAAGAAGTCCGGACTCCTGCATGATCGGCCAAATGGTCCGAGTCTGGATGTCGAACTCGCTCACAGTGTCCCACTGCTTAGGGCGCTTAAGGAACCCGAATACCTTCGGGTCCCCGTACCCCTCGCCCGACTCCCACAAGTAGTGGGCAATGTGACCCCCGAAGCTCGGGATCACCGTCGGCGTCCTCGGTCCCCCCTCGGGAATCCCGGTTGTGAGCTCCCATGTACGACTAAGCCCGAAAAAGTCTACGGCACTGGCGGGATCCTCCTCCCGGACCCGCGCGAGACGGCTAGGCTTCCCTCCTCTCACGCCGACACTGGCGGAGGCATGTGACGAGCCCGTAGAAGCCAAGTGCGGAGAGCTCGTGTGCAGAGGAGGCATGTGTGGAGAAGCCATCGGCGGGGAAATCTGTGTGTCGTCGTACTCAAACCCCGGCGGTGGACCCACATCCTCGTCATCATCCTCCGGATACGACCTCGCCGGGTACGTAACAGGAGGGTACCGGTCGGGGAGTCGTAGATGCGCAACTTCTTGTTCTTCTTCGCCGCCTCTCCCTCTTTCCGTCGAGAAGCGGTGACCACCCGCTCCTTCATCCGATCCAAAACACCAACTTGTTTTCCTTTCCCTCTCATCTTCCGGATCCCATCGGTTTCTTCCTCTACCGGATCCCGACTGTGCGATTTACCTCCGCCTTTCGTTTTCGCCATAATTCTCACTAAACTGCATTTAAACAAATAAATGGTTCTAATAAAATTCGGATTCTACTAAACTAGGTTAAAATCTAATTAATCCTAACTAAACCCTAATACCCTAATCCAAAACCCTAATTTTAGTAAATATTCACTAACTAAACCCTAAACCCTAATTATGATTCACTAACAAAACCCTAAACCCTAATTATGGTTCACTAACAAAATCCTAATTTTTATTCACTAACTACCTAAACCCTAATTATTATTCACTAACAAAACACTAATTATTATTCACTACCTAAACCCTAATAATTCTCTAACATTCTCTAATCAAACCCTAAAAATTCTCTAAAACCCTAATCACCCTAAACCCTAATTAATTTCATAATTTAAAAAAAAAAAAAAATGGTTGGGCCGGCCGCCCGTTTCGGCCCGGGAGGGCTCCGGCCGGCCGCCCGTTCCGGCCCCAGCTAGCTCCGGCCGGAATTAATTTCCGGCGGGACTAGGCGGGGCCGGAACGGGCGGCGGGCCGGAGCCCTCCCGGCCGAAACGGCGGCCGGCCCCCTTTTTTTTTTCAAAAATCGTACCTTCAACGATTTCGGAGATCGATCTTCGGTCTTCGAGCTTCGATTTCTTCTTCCGTTAGACGTTTGAGAGTGTTTGGGAGTGTTTGCTACTGTTCGATTGTGTTCGGAATAGTGAATACACACAACAACTTATAAGGATTTCGATTTTACGAAAGGATAATCTTGTAATTCACTTAGATTAGGGCGTTGTTTAATTCGAAAGTTAGGGCGTCAAATAGGGATTCAGCTGAACAAACTTCGCTACAGTGGGATAGACCGAGATGAGTGCACAGAAATAGACCGGTAGAAGCTTAAAAACTAGGCCGTTTGAATTTGATAAAAGTTGACGGAAGGAAATGGGCTGAGCTACCAGCCTACCATAGCCCAATTCCGCGAGAATCAATACGTTTTCGAACACTATGGGCCTTAAACAGTCTAGAATTTACGTTTTGTTATGGGTCTTTCCGGATCTTATAAGGATTCCTAGTTATGGTAGGACCCAATATGGTAAGACGGAAAACGCTTCGGTATCCCAAGGATATCGGTATCTTATATGTCAAATTTTGTTATATTTTGTGCTTAAAATTATGATTTTTGAGGTTGAACGTTTTTGTTTAGGATTAGGGTATAGTGCTAGGGGTTAGAGTTTGATATATAGGGTTTAGGATCTATTAATTTTGATTTCTGGTCAAAAGTTAGAGTTTGTGATACGATTTTGAGTTTGAGTTTATAGTGTTTGAGGGTTACGATTTAGTGTGTAGGGTGTTAGCACCATTCTCTACTGTTTAGGTTTTACTATAAGGACTTTAGGATTTAATTTTTGAATTTTAAATCTTAAAAATATAAGATTTTTAGTATAGATAGTACAGGTACCTCCAGGTTTACTATAAGAACTTTATATATATGTTAACATATTTTGTATGAAGGATTTTATAATAATTTTTTTTCATTGAAATCCCTGGCTTCTTCCAGTGCCGGCGTTAATCTTCCTTGAATCTATCCATGTCGACCGGCACCTAGACTACAAAGGAAATTCCTTGGGGAAGTAGACATTGGAGGCGTCTCACACTTGTCTTCACTCGATCAATGTCGTCAAGCAACAAAACCATTGCGGCTACGGAAAACAACCGTCTGATGCTCTTACACTATGTCTGTTCCAGAAAAATACGACCGCAAATCAGTCTGATCAACAAGCTCGGAGACGATCTTCTGGTAGAGGTTCTAATCTGAAGCTTCCTGGATCCAAAATCCGCCAGCCGCTAGAAATCTCTTTGTAAGAAGTGGAGCTCCCTGATGAGTCCCTGCTTCAATCGTTGTTTTGTCTCCCAACACTAGAAGAAGAATAATATGAATTTGGAACGAGCTTGTATCGGTGATCTTGAGTTTCCTTCCTCCCATGCCTGATAGAGTCGAATGAGAGACACTTCACGTTTTCAATTGCTTCAAGTACTTGGCTTTATGCGGGTTTTGAGATGCAGATTGCAACAATCGGAAACCTGTATTGGATTTGGATCCTTGATCGGCAATGAGCAAAGAATGTTGAGAGAAATTTGAGAGAAGATGAAATTGGAGCTAAAAGCCTTAAGCTCGTTTATTCAGACCATTGAGTTTATATATCCGAATAGTAAAAAGTGAAACAGTGAAAATGGAAAATACAGAAGGAGGATGACAGTTGTCATCAAATTCGCAGGGGAAATAAAAATAACTCATTTATTTAAACGCTCTGTTTCCATCTTTTTCTTCCGCTTCCTTCATGTAACATTGATCAACGGTCTTGCCTTCATTCCGTTTTTTCTTTAGCTCAGTTAATACCCTCCCACAAGTTGGAGATTGTACATAGAAAACTCCCAACTTGTCCAACAGCAATTGCAAACGAGATCGATGTAATGCTTTAGTGAACAAATCAGCTGGTCGAACCTTAGTGTTAATCTGTTTCAATGTGATCATACCTGACTTGATAAGATCCCTTGTCACATAATAATCAATCTCAATATGCTTTGTCCTTTCATAGAAAACTGGGTTTTCAACAATGTATATTGCTAACTTGTTATCACAATAAATCTGCATAGGCATAGAAACTTCAATTCCCAGTTCTTTCATCAACTCTGCTAACCACTGTACTTCACACACGAGATGTGCCAATGATCTATACTCTGCTTCTGAGGAAGATCTTGAAAATTTTCCCTACTTCTTTGATTTCCATGTTAAGAGTGAACTTCCCAAATATGTATAATATCCGGAAATCGATCTTCTTGTATATCGGCAAGCTTCCCAATCAGTATCACAATAACCACTAAGAACAAGCTCATTCTTGGTCTTATACAACAGGCCTTGTGTTGGAGATGACTTCAAGTATCTTAAAACACGATGAGCAGCTTCAAGATGATTGTTATAAGGATCATTTTGAAACTGACTTGATTGCTAAACTGCAAAGGAAATGTCTGGTCTCGTTATAGTTAGATAATGCGATCTTCCCACCAGATTCTAGTATACAGAAGGATCCTCGAGAGGTTTTCCTTGTTTCTTTCTCAAATGTGCATTTACTTCCATAGGACTTTTACTTCCTTTAGCTTCCAGTAGACATGTATTAGTTAGAAGTTCAACACAATACTTTCTATGATTAACTGCAATACCCTCCCTTGAGCGTGCATTCTCAAGACCTAAAAAGTATCTAAGTTCTCCCAAATCTTTTATTTTGAACTGCTTCTTTAGATAATCCTTCACTGCTTCAATCTCTGACATATCTTTACCAGCTAGGATAATGTCATCCACATAAACAAGTAATATTACTTGTGATTGATCTATTCCTTTAATGAATAAGGAATAGTCTAAATTTGTCTGTCTGAATCCATGATCTAGTAGTGAATTGGTTAGCTTAGCAAACCACTGTCTGCTTGCTTGTTTTATACCATAAATCGATTTCCTTAGCCTAAGATAAATTTCTAGTGGTGCTTCTAACCTTGCTGGTATTTTCAAATAAACTTCCTCCATAAGATCTCCATATAAGAAGTCATTGGAGACATCCATTTGTTGTAGATGCAAATTATGTGTTGATGTTATTGTAAGTAAAGTCTTTACAGTGTTTATCTTGGCAACAGGTGAGAATGTATCCATAAAATCAACTCCATAGATTTGTTTAAAACCCTGTGCAACTAACCTTGCTTTATGTCTCTCCACATTTCCATCTGACTTCAACTTCAATTTGAATACTCATTTAGTTCCTAGCTTATGCTTATCATCTAAATGACGGACAACATCCCATGTATGGTTCTCATCAAGGGCTCCAAGTTCATCCTTGACAGCACCATTCCACCTAGTATCAAGCATAGCCTCTTCAAAAGTATGAATGTCTTGCTGAACAATAACACTCAAGGCATACTTTCTGAATGATTCAGAAAGTCTATCATAAGAAACAACAACTACTAAGAGATATCTAGCCACATTAGCGTTCAAATGATAATCTTGGAGATGAATAGGGGCACGTCTTTGCCTTGTAGAGTGTCAAGTACTTTCATCCAACAGAATGGTATGCATTCCCTCT
This sequence comes from Linum usitatissimum, assembly GCA_030674075.2. Lineage (NCBI taxonomy): Eukaryota > Viridiplantae > Streptophyta > Magnoliopsida > Malpighiales > Linaceae > Linum > Linum usitatissimum. The sequence goes on along the minus strand of JAUJYP020001281.1, from coordinate 4,249,058 downwards.
CCTGTTGGATGAATCTAAGGAACCTCAGAGTCCTCCTCTTCTTCAATATCAAAGAGAGAGTCCTGCAACTGGGATGAAAAATTAGTGATAAGTCAATTTGTTTCTGGAGCAATTGACATGGAAGTAGAAGGAGAGCTAGGGGTACTAGGAGGAACACTAGAAGTATGGGAATGAGAATTTGGAGGAGTTATGTCTAAAGGAGAAAGTAAGATTTCTGACTCTAAAGGAGGTTTATTGGACAATTCTCCCGACTTAAAAAGAAAATATTCTCATAAAAAATAACATCCCTAGAAACATATACCTGAGAAATTTGAAAATCAAGAAGTTTGTATCCTTTTATATTTGAAGGATTACCAAGAAGAAAACTTTGCCTAGCACGAGGCTGAAATTTAGTTCGATGATGAGTTGGTGTAGTAGCATAAACAAGACAACCAAAGACAAGAATGTGATCCAGATTAGGGGGTGATTTATAGAGTTTTTCATAAGGAGTCTTATTTTCTATAACAGGAGTAAGAGTGCGGTTAGTCAGAAACACAGAGTGAAGGAAAAAATCACTCCAAAGAGATAAGAAGGAGACTAGATTGAAATTGAAGTGCTCTAGCAACATTCAAGATATGTTGATGCTTTCTTTCAACTTTAGAATTTTGTTGAGGTGTTTGGACACGTGACATATGATGTATTATACCATGTTCAGAATAATATTTTGGTATGTGAAATTCCTTTCCTTGATCATTATGTATCATTTTGAAAATGACTTTGAATTGAGTTTGAACCATTTTGTAGAAAGATTGTAAAAGACCCCTAGCTTCTGATTTAAATTTTATCAAGTAAACCCAAACACTACGAGAGAAGTCATCCAATATAGTAAGAAAGTATGAATAGTCATCATAAGATTCAGTGGATAAGGGACCTCAAATGTCCACATGGATAAGATCAAACACATAATTGACATAAGTTTGACTACTATTGAAAGGTAGATATTTATGTTTAGAAAAATGGCAAACAGAACAATGAGAAATGATTTCAGAATTGACATGATTGTCTTGACTTTAAAGTAGCTTAAGTTTCTCTGCACTGGGGTGTCCCATCCTCCAATGCCAGATACTGATTTCTTCAGGACAGAAGTTGTGACTAACAGCTACTTGAGGAATGAATTGAGAAGAGGGTTGAACAGAATTAGATTTATCATGGGAATGAATGCGATATAGACTTCTAGTCTGAATTGCTAAACCAATCGTCTTGCCATTTGTAAGGTCCTAAAGATGAAATTTATTGGATTGAAAGGTTAGGGAAAATGGAAGATTAGCAGTCAACTTACTGACATAAACAAGATTGAATTTGGGAACACAATGGACATCATGTATGATATTTTAAGGCAATTTAACACTACCAATGTGACTGACAGACATAGGAGAGGAGTCATCATAAACAAGCTACTGACTATGTTGCAGTGTCTTTACCAATCACCATATATCCTCTTATCTTCTCTTCATGCTGAAGAGCATGGTCATAAGCTAAACTTGTTGATGGCAGAGGAGTCATCATCAACAGTTGAGTCTTAACAACATCAAAATCATCATTTAGACCTCTGAGAAAACAAATCAGATAGTATGTATCTTGCTTCTCCTGAAAAGCAATGACAGCAACACAAAGTGTGGTACTAACTGGAGCACAAGCACATGGAACTATGGGAGAAAACTAGTTATATTCTTCCCATAGTCGTGATAACAGTATAATACTAAGTTATCGACATCTAAACCTACTTGCAAGCATGGATTATATCCTACAAGTTAGTCATCTTTAATGCATTCACCTGTCCAAAATGGCGTTTAAGTTCTAGCCAAAGAATATGAGCGTTCTCGTGATTCAGCACACTACGATGGATCTCTGGATGCAAAGAGTTTGAAATCCAGCATAGTACCATCGTATTACAAGCATCCCATAAAGCATACCTATCACTAGTTGCAACACGAGATATAATCATTCCATCGATGAATCCAACTTTGTGCTTCGTTTTAGAGAAAATTGTACTGATCTACTCCACATCTGATAGTTGGATCCATCTAAGATAGTACTAACAATAGACTGAGCGGATTTTCATTCAGATTCAGATAATATGGATTTCCAAAAGTCGGAATTGCATTAGAAGATGATTCGTTACTTTGACGAGCACCTATTGAACCAAAAGTGAAACCTGGAGTATGTTGATGATGAGGCCTTCATCATCTTCCTCATCGTGACTGTGTGTCATTCTGGAAGCTCAAGTTGCCAGAACAAGCTCTGATACCATATTGGATTTGGATCTTTAATCGGCGATGAGCAAAGAAGGTTGAGAGAAATTTGAGAGAAGATGAAATTGGAGCTAAAAGCCTTAAGCTCGTTTATTCAGACGACTGAGTTTATATATCCCAACGGTAAAAAGTGAAACAGTGAAAACGAAAAATACAGAAGGAGAATGATAGCTATCATCAAGTTCGCAGCGGAAGTAAAAACAACTCAATTATTTAAACGCTCCATTTCCATCCTCTTCTGTTTCCTTCACATAATGTTGACCAATGGTCTTGCTCTCATTCCATTTGTTCTTTAGCTCGGTTAGTAACCCGTGAGATTGCTCTTGATTTGCAATCCTTTTACTCAGAAGTGGATCGCTCTTCCTTTGGCACCTATGTATAGGTGTTTTATGGATCATGTACCAATGGTTAGGTTAGTTTGTGAACCCTGTATTTCTACTAATCTTAATCTAGTAGGAGATAGAGATGACCATGAAGTATTTATTTATAATTTCGAGTATCGATTCCGGGTGGTGTGTATGGTTCAAGAGGTGGAACCGTTCTTGAACATGAGACTAGACTTGATTTGTTCGGAATCTGGAGAATGGATGCATAGGGCTCTTTTTCTTGATAGCCATATGATACTCCGACCTAAAGATGTATGTTCATTTAACGGGGAGTTATTTTGGACTTGCTCGAAACTCGGTCCAACCATCAGCAAGAAGAAGAACTTGGTGGGTGTGTTGAATCCTTCCCGGCTCGATATACCTCCAACTTGCATTGAAACTTCTATTATATTGCTCAGCCCGAAAAGTAGACAGATGATTACAGTTTCTCAAGATGCTTTGTTCCTGATTCCAAGGAACGCTACAACGACCGCATGAAGGTGTTTGCAGCACATGATGGTGGTGTAGTAATTTGGAGACTAGATGTACAAGAAGACTGTAACTATTCATAAAGGAAACACAATGAGGTATTGGAGAGTAAGGAGGAGAAGAAGGAAAAGAACAAGTGTTGGTGTGGCTATAAAAGTAAGGTTTGGGTTGAACCTCTTCTTCACCCATCTAATGCAGAAATCGTCTTCCTCAAGTGTTTTCCTTGTGAGAGTAATTTATCTTCCTTGGATTAATCGAGGAAAGAAGGAGAAGTGAAATTATTGAGTGAGCTAGAAGAAACAATACGATTTTGATGCTTGGGTGTTTGAGCCTAGGTTCAACTACTGGCCTACACCGATTCCAACATACAAGGAGTTGCCCAAGCATATACGATGGATGCCAAGCAACAACTAATCTTGTACACAGTTAATAATCATATTTTACATGAATAATCTACCAGATTTATGATCGACCCATTGGCCGGTTTATTTATTTTGTTAAATTTTCTTTCATACATTTTGCATCATCGACATTATCTCCTTGTTTCTAAATAGATCTGAATTAGGCATGGAAATTGAGATTGCAAGTTTTGGGTAATTCCAAATTTTAATGGATTTGAGTACCCATTACTACGTACTTGCAAATATTTAGAACATGCATGAGATATAAGTTGGATGGTTTAGAATTTAGATACACTTGAATACACATTTATCCATTTAGATAAATTTGTAGTCTTGTTTTACTCTTTACCCTAATTATCAACTACCCACAACCCTATTATTCAATAATAACCCATCACCAAAACATTAAATATATTTTGATATTTTGTATTCATAATTTCACATATAACAAAATCTGATACATTATTGGGTTGTTGACAACGTTGCATTGGCTTGATTTAATGGTTTTTATTGTCTCATGAGATTTATAGAACAATTTTTATTTTTGAACGTGTAGTGACCTTACTTTTCATGTTTTGTAATGCTCAGAAATGTTCTTTATGAAATTTGGATATTGAGATATATGGTTACCCAATCGTGTATTTGTAGTACCCATTAGGGTTATGGATACCCGTAGTTCCGAATGAATGTTGATCATAAGGTGTTTGAGCTTAGGCTCGATTGCTGGCCTACACCAATTCCTAGATACAAGGAGTTACCCGAGCATATACGATGGGATGTACTAGCTACGAAGCAACAACTCGATAATTGCTAGTGACTACATACCTTTCATATTATAATTATTCAGTTGTATATGAATGTTTTACCAGTTCCTTGGTGCCCAGGGAGGAAAAAATTGACAATCGATAGTTTGCCAGACTTGATGGATACGTTTGTAAGCTTTCCAAGGCGAGCATCCTGATTCCTAATGTTGGTTGCGAGACCCAGGTTATCATTTAGACGGCGTTGTCTGTACGCGAAATGTTATCGATTCCCACCATAACCTTGTGTCATTAGAGGATTAGTCCAACACACGTACAGCGCTATTGTGATGTCTGTAATGGTAAACCAAAGTGCCACCTTGTCTAGTGTTGTTATCAGTATAAGACAATCAACTGTAGCGGTTTGGACCGGTGACGCTCGACTCTCGATATGTGTTTGATTTGATATCGCCGACAGGAGGGAGTTTACCAAACACTCTGCTGCTGCGAGCGAGATTCGGGAGCTGATGGAGAAGACAACCATGCAACGGATTATCCCACTAGTAATGGGCACAAGATAGATTTTGTGTGTATCATTTCGGAATCCCCATCCCCTATCTAATCCATTGCTGCCCTAGTGGCTACTAGTCACGCTTTGATGTACTTAATTGTTTTGAGAACAGATTGATTGTGAAAGAAAAATAGACTACTGTTAGCGTAAGATTTTTAGAAATGAAGGTAAGGTTGGCCCAAGGAGCCAGTAATTACCCTTCATGGTTTCCATTTATCCAACACAAACATAAGATCGAGGCAAGAATCTGTACAGTAAAAAAAAGTAAAAAAATCATCACCCGCACTTAAATAGCTTAATCTATCATCCATGTTAGTTTGCTGTTGTAACTCTTGCTTCTTCTTCTCCAATCATCCCCAAGTTAAGAAGCTCATCCTTCGGATTGCTACCTGTTCCCACCAAGATTCATTCGATTCAGTACCGAATCAAAACATTGAAAGGAGATGAATTTTCAAGAAATTTACCTCAAACTGGGATGCTGAAGATCAACAAGAGATGTGACAATGGGGAAAATTGTGAATGGAGAAAGCGAAATGTTTGGTTTTGGTTAGCGGTTGTGGTTTCCAATGTTAGTGTTGTTCTCTTTTTTTTTCAGCTTTCTGCAGCTGTGCTAGTATTTGTCACCATTCACTTTGACTCGTTCTTGCTGGAGTATCTTTTGGTACCTAGGGAATCCTTTCTGGCAAGCTGAGATCTGCAACCCATCACAAAAACAAACACCAAGAGTTAATTGTGAACAACAACAACAAAGCAGAGAAATAAGAAAGCTTTAACAAAACCAACTGTCCATGGAGCTTTCTGCTGTCATTCGCTTTTCGACAGAACAAAAAAAAACCCCAGCCAGGTCATAAAATTGATAATTCACAAGAACAGATCAGACCCCACGATTTTCCACGAATATGCAGAGTAGTCTGTTACTGGACCCTATCTGTCTGTTTGTGCCCACAACGTTTACAACGCTTTACACCCAGCTGGCTTGGTTGGTTGGTTGCTTGAGGGAATCTATAGCTACAGAAGATATTGGCAGAAAAAAGTTCGTCTTTTTGCAAGTCGGGGAGGGCAAAGGTTCAATTTTTTGTAACCCCAGAAATGCATTACATTGGACTCTACAGAAAATTTCACTGGATTTCCTTTACCCATTTTACCTTACTGTAAAAACGTCAAATTCAGACATCCAAGCCACCACTTGACGGGAGCAGACGGCTGCCTATTACTTAATAAGTTAAAATAAAAATAAAGGCTAAATATCTAGAAGACTAATTCAAACGGTCAGTTTTTGACCGTTCCACCCAGTCATGACTCATGAGGTTCAACCCGTCCACACCTACTGGTTGGATTTTTCTTTCATTTTAGTCTCCTTTAAGCTTTAACTGCTTTCCTGGTTTCACTACAGATACGCTACCGAGTATGAACCCTAAAATCTCTCAGCAACTTGAACGGACTGGACTGTTATAGAATTAGTAAGAAGAAAAAAAAACTGTGGAGTTTTTCTGAGCTGCTGCCAGAGAATTTCCCATACTGCTCAATGTAATTAATAGCCATTCCAGCTAGCCGTTTTAGTAAACTCATTAGCAATTAATATGCTCCCTAACAGAAAACGAAGAGAACTCTTCGATTTGTCAAAACTCTCAATTCGTTTTAAGGAAATTTCAAGATACGTATGGAAATCAGGAGGAAGAAAATTTGACTGATCTAGCATCCTATTAACTCGTTTGATAAGATTCAGTAAGGTAATCATCAGCAACCATGGAGGAAAGAAAAAGAAGATGAAGGAAGAGGGAACTTACAGCTTCAATGTCAATTTTGTAAACCAGAAGCTTCCTCCTCTCTCTACAGCTTGTACGGTACGCCACAACTACATGCCCGATCGCCAGCAACAGCGAGCAGATAAACAGAGCAATCTCCATCCCTCGCACGTATCCTCCCCGATCGATCCTGTAAACGCTGAAAACGTACGGCGCCTTTGCAGAAACGTAAATCAACGACGAGACGGAGCAGATCGCCGTAATCCCCAAGTACGGCCCTCTGGACAGCCTCGGCCCGTCGCAGAAGCTGTAGACACCTGAAAACGTCAAAATCAACAGAGGATTAGTAACAGAGTTGGCAATCGGAATCAGATTCAAGCTAATTGAATACTTACAGAAGATGACAGCGGATCTGAGGATGGAAATGAGGGGGATGTCGACGAGGGAGTAGCGGAAATCGAAGTTTCCGAGGTCGGCGAACAGACTGTGAGCAGACAAAGAAGAAGGCGATAACGAAGCGGAGAGGAGGGACACCGGGAGCAGAGCGTCGGCGATGACGAAGAGGACCGGAGCTGAGAAGATGAGGAAGGAGAAGATCATAGTGATGATGAAGAACACCGTCTTGACTCCTCTGAGAACTCTCTTGGATTTCTCCTCCTTGGTGAACCCCATCTTCTTCTATGGCGTTTTTGCTGCTATGTACACAGAGAAGAAAAGGGAAAGCTCTGCTCTGCAGAACCTATGGAGGAGAGAAGAGGGAACTTATAAGGGTAACGGCGGGGTTTGGTGTATTCTTGCAGGGAAGACAAATGGAAACAGCCGATTTTGAACTTAAAAAGGGAATTTTAAGCGATCGTGGTTCAGAAATGGAGATTGTATTTTTGACTTGTATAATAATAAGCCCGTGACGGGGAATAATGGTCAAACGAGGCTGGCCACCACGGACTAGGAGAAGACTTTTAACGGCGACTAACGGAAACGTGAAGAAGCTACTTTCCACTATTTTTTCCCGGATAATTGTCCGATATCGTCCCGATCAAATTACAAACTCATCCCCGTCTTATTAAATATAATCGTGTCATCTTTTTTGTTATCGGAATTTAATTTATTGTTGTTTTTCCATCAGTCTCCGCCTAAACGACTGTTAAATTTGATGATGTGACACTTTCACGTCAACACCAACCCAACCGATAATGATTCTTAGTTCAAACTTAATAAAACCAAACCGGTTAAAAACCGTGACTTTTTTCAACTCGGGGCTTTTCATGCCGATTAAATCTTGCAGCTTTTCAACCACGGATTGGGGTTTGGAGTTGTGGTGGGGGAGGAGAGGTCAGGGTTTTAAACTAGTTCGGCTTATCAAAAGTTTGAACTACATGTCATTATCGGTTCGGTTAGAACTGACGTGGAAGTATCACATCGACAAATTTAACGGTTGTTTAGACAAAAGGACACAATAATTACATTTTGATAACGAAAAGGACGACACAATTACTTTTAATACGACAAAAACAAATTTGTGATTTTACCAAAACGTAATGGACAATTTTTCCCAATTATAATCCTATCATTTTTTAGTCCTCCAATACTAACACACTATACACACATGTTTTAGGGATCAAATGAATTGTAGGTAATTTTTTATATTTTGTAGGTTGGTTGGTGGCATTTGAAGTTTGATATTATGGTTTGGCGTTTATATTTGGTTACACTAATGGTTGGAACGAACTAATTGACCAACCGTGATGAATTAATCGGTTAATAATCGATAATTTAATTGATTAATCAAAAGAGATATATTAATATTTTTTTAGTACGAAATAACTATTTATTTGTGATTTAAAAAACATAATGATTTGAAATATAACTACCTATTATCAGATATCTCAATAGCTAACGTACCGCTACGACTCCAAATGAGACCATGTAAAATGTGTGTATAGTATATTAATATTGGAGGATTAAATAATGGTAGGCTATGACCCAAATTTTGCCATATGTTTTTGGAACTTATCCTTTATAAATTAAGCGATTTCTCAAATTAATTTGAATGATTACTCATAATTGATTTTTTTGAAACACATAATTGATCTATTGATAATCATAAAATTTGATCCAAAATAATCAATTTTTGTAATATAAAGTTTCGAGTGACACATTTAAAAAGTTTTTATGACAATTACTAGTTCATTAAGTTGCAACGGTCTGTTTAATAAAAGGAAAAATTAATATTTGCTTTATTAATATTTATTGTCCTTCAAAAGTAAAAGTTAATGATTGACCTCACAGAGTCACCAATGTCTTGCCAATATTGTTATTCTATACATCAAATTCATTCGAGAGACTTGGTGATCAAAGGATTCAATAATGTAACAATAACTACATGTTATTCAAAGGCTTAGACTATTACCATCTTGCTCTCGAGTTGAAACAAACATGATCGATCTTCGTAATCCAGATTTAATAATTAGTTATATGAAGTTAAGTTTTAAAATTTAAACATTCTCACAAAACACATATAATATACGTTTTTTTTTCCAAATACACACAAATATTTGTAGAGAAGGATTAAATTCGAATTATATAATTTTTAAATTATCAACCCACAATGTTACCAACGGATAAATAATATTGGAGCTAACACAAATATTAATTTATTGTTCTAAAACAGCAGTACACGACGACGTCCGATTGGTTGGTGAATGCAAAATAATATTGAGAAATGAGAACCAATCGGGCAATCAATTAAGGAGTTGGCGGGTACGGTGGAACCGACCGTTGGGGAGGAACATGTGGTGATCACATGCAATGAGAAGCCCTTTTTCCAAATTAAATTTTTGTTTTCTTTTGTGTTACTGGCAACTGCAATGTCTCAGTTACCAATCTTGGCCCCAAAATTCTCTTTTCGTTCATGTCATTTGTCTTTTCCTTCGTATTCTACTGTGTTGTGGGTTTAAAGTTGAATGGTGCTTTTAGGTCCGGCTGTCCGAACCCATAACCGGTCCGATCGGTCAAAAAATTTAATGACTTAAGTACATTTAATTGAGACGGTTTATGACACTCATGTCGACCCCAGTCCTAATTACAAGTTGTGTCTTAGCTCATCCCACAGACTTGGATTAGAGGTGTACATGCCCTATGCTTCACCAACGACCAACATTTTCTCTAAGGCGAGTTATCTATCGACTAACGCTACATGGAAAGTTGGATAGTCAGGTCGAATCTCAAGAGCCTATATATTAAACGCAAAGTAATCCTTACAATTATGACACATCAAATAATCGACCTCACGCATAACGCATCTAGAATATACTCTTATTCAAGGTATACGCCAAGGGCTCACATCCACCAACAGGTATCTTTGATCTTTCAGTATTAAAGTTTATGTAAACTGTATTAACGTCCAAACCGATTGTGTGTTCTGAACTGGTCTATAAACTTAAAATTTCTCCCAGAATTAACGAGTTAAGCAGCTTAACTTAAAAGAAAACACAGCAACAGAAAACAAAAACACTTAACTATTTGGGTAGTTGGCAATTGGCATCTTTACAGTCACAACTGCTCTCCAACAGTATACCTTTGTTTTCTTTTGTTGAATTTTCATTTGGTCTCATGGGAGTAGTGTAATAAACTAATCAATGGTACTGGTCTGGTTCTGGTCCCCATAACTTTTTTCAAATGAAGGTGAGGATCATCGATCAGCTCCATGCTTTTATCATATCATATATATATCCCATGCCAGCAAATGCCACGTAATCCTTCCCCCCACTTGGAAGGCCCCGCAATATCCGGCATGCGACGACTCCTTTGGACTAAATCCTTGCAAATGGAGGAACCACAAAGTTTGATTATATTACAGCCTGATAAAGATCTTTTTAACGTAAATACAAATTTGTATGAAAATATTAGTTGTTTTGATCATTTTTAGAGTGTGATTTTAGAGTTCCTGAGCCTTAATTTATTTCATTTAATTTTGGACTTCCCCCTACAAGTTGAATTAATCGTGAGTGATGAGTGTTGTATTACTTTATTTTAAATTGATAAATATATTATTTAATTGTCATACATATGACAAAAGTGACCAGATATTGAACAAGATTCGAGAATGTGACCAGATAATACCTTTAACGTCATGACTTGTCTATGGAAAAGCAAAATTACATGAAAGTTCGGAGTTCACACTTGCTTTAGGGAAAATTCCCGATCGAAGAATAAATAAATATATATCAAGCTAAAGCATATCCATTTGTCTTTTCTTTTTTTTCGACAAGATAAGATTAATGATCCATTTCTCCTTCGAGCCAAATTCAAACTAACTTGTAACACTCTGCACTAGAACACTGTGATTGAACCGCCGGTCTTCAAACCTTGCACTCCTTACTGCCCCTATGTAAACTTGGTGTTTACGTTGTTCATAAAAAAACGTAATAAAAAAATCATGTTAGGGCAAGACAAAGAGAATCAGAACTTTTGATCTTCGTTCACTTGTAATAATATTTGGGTCAAAACCTTGATTATATAAGAGATTCTGATCCTCCGTATGATCCCTATGTTAATTCTCGTGGAACAGAGATCTTAGGTCGAAGCTTCCGAGTTTCGAGTAGCAGCCTCCCCAAAGTTAACGGAATACAACGTGCGTAAACGGCGTTGACTCGTATGCATATGAAGACTATTATTGTATGATCACTACGTAGTTGACTGTACAACCTCCAGATTAATTGGTACGTCGGAATTAGGCCTGGAAGTCGGTTAATTCGGTTATTAATTGTCGATTTTGGTCGGTTAAAATTAAAATTTTATGACTTGTCGGTTTATCGATTTAACCGACTTAATTGACTGAATTTGGTGGGAGGCTAATTAATCGACCTTTACGATTAAATAACCATAGGCTAACCGACCGGCTAATTTAATCGACATGTTAATGCTAAAATTGGGGTGGTTTCTATTGGACTTGGGAGTAAAATTCACTTAGGATTTGAGAGTAATTTCACTTCTTCGGATAACCAACTTTTAACCGATTATCCAATTTCACGAATGTATCGATCATTTCACTGATTGATCACCTAATTTAGGTTAAACCAATTTTTAATCTATTCGATCAGTTAATTGATTTTAACCGATTAACCGAATAGCCAGCCCTCGTCGGAATGGTAAAAACTGACTCTGTTTCCTGGCGGCGGCTTGTATTTTGGAGTTTGGCATTTTGGTAATTTAGTGGAAGAATCGTGTGAGTTACAATTCCACGATGATTTCTTGCATCATTTATTTACATGCATTTGGAAGGTTACCTTCTTCCACAAGAAACTCCGCCGCCGGCCTTCATATATGTTACACATTTGTCGTCGTCTCACCCAAAACCAACTATTGCTTTGCCAATTGGGGTTCTTTAGGACGTATAACACCTCAAACAATGCTAGCCACATGATCACACACTTTTCAAACATGATATAACGTGTTTAGAGACCTTATAGCAACCGGCTGATCAGAAAGTGTTATGGAATAATATATATATATATATATATATATATATATATATATAAGACATGCATACCGGTTAGAATCATTTTCCAACAACTTATAAGATATTGAGATGTAATAATTTTTTATCATTGTATTCGAGTTTTAAAAAATTGAAAGGTACTTCGTTTCGAACCCCAATAGCCCCTATTTCATGCGCATGACTTATCGAAACTATGCAAATTAAAATTTAGCTTTTATGATAGCTTCCCTTTGAGGGGGCGTGTTATGAATAATATAAATATTAATGAGAATCCTCTTCTAATAACTCAAATTATTGGAATGCAACCGTTCTTAACATGAAGCTGTTTAATTAGTGTTGTCTTTGTTAATTAATTCACCTATTATATTGCCGCCGAAGTGGAAGCTCTTCTTTCAGCAGGTGGCGAATACAGTGGGGTTTGACCCCCTGCTCAACCTATTTTCGTAATTTGAAGTTCGATATTATGTCATTTTCTTTATATTTTTAGGTTGATTGACATTTTTTTATATGCGGCCGAGTGTATTTGGATTCCTATACAATCCGGCCTAATGTTATGAACTATCTTGAATCGCCTCTACTTTCAGCCATTGAACTCGGTAACCATATGCCTGGCCATTGACATAGCCTTTCTAATTGATGGTGGTTCACATCCTCAATGGATCCTGGAGCCCATGACCTTGGAAATTACGCTATTAGAATTGTGTGCTAATGATTGGGAGGTTCATAGTTCGAATCCATCACGCCATACGAACAATAAACACTTTTGTTATGTTTTCGCTTTCCATATATCTTATATATATATATATGGATCGAAAACTCTCCTACGACGATGATAATTTATAGAATAGGCATTTATGTGTATCTTAAAGCTAAGGAAAGATGAAATGGAGAATATTCTAAACACGGTTTAGCCCAAGGGAGCCTGGGACCTCGATGTAGCTTGTGAAGAAAGTAACAAAGAACACACGTACGAATACGATACAAAACATTTTGTTCATTTAGCATTACGTGGTTTTGTTATTCATTTTGTCTGAATTTGATCGTGTCCATCACTATTAATACAAAAAATCAATGATGTGACTTCTGCACTATACTCTTCATCAAAGTCCATGGTCTGTTTGAATTTTGCATGGCGTACAAACTTTAATTAATTACATAGATTCATCTAGAAGAAAATGACCTTACATGTTTGACCATTCAGTTTGGTTTGGTTCTTGCTTTGTATGACTAAAGACTTGAAGATATTAGAGGTTAATTTTAACTACACCTATATATATCATTTCTCTTTTGTAATTGTATTTTCGTTTCGTCTATCCTTAACAAAAATAAAATAAAATTTCAGGTTTAATTTAGCAAGTGAATTGTGGAAATTAAAATGAATTTGGATGAAAATGAGAAAGTTAACTTTTCTTTCGTTCTTGTTCCTGTATACGTTAGTTGCTTTTCAGTTAGAATAAATAGCGAGTCTTGTTGCATTTTTTGTTTGGCTAGCCGGTACCCCAATTTCAAAAGGAGGTTAGTAACAGCAGTTTACCTTCATCAGAAATCATGCTTCACCTTCAAAAACTTCTTCAGCAGAACTCAAATCAGCAGGTGAATGATGGATAAGCATGAGTTTAGTTCTGAACTCGGACATGATAATGCACAGTTTCTATAAGGTTGTCCACCTTATGCTTATATATTAATTTTTCCATAAGATTGGAAATGTTTTCGATACCAGGATCTCATCCTCACTTAATTTGTTGAATAGCCTGCAACCAGATGAGGTACCGGATGGTGCGTATGTTTCCTGTGATATGTATCCATCTGATCATGTTGTCTTATTGTATGAGATACTAATTAAATTTGTATCTCTGTTCTATCAGGTGTACAAAATGGCAAGTTAACCTCCATTGCCACGCTGCCAGGAGAGTAACGGCCGGAGTGTTGCAGGCTCAGGAGTTCAACCGATCTGATCGATTGTTTTTTTTAGAATAAGGAAAGCGCATTTAACTGTTATTTAGACTTGCACCTACCGAGGTAGCGACACATCAATAATGTCATACTCAAGTCAACGGGACATGCCTGGATCTGTGAGTCAAAAAAATGTATACCAAAAGTAAAGGTATGACTCAAATTAGCTAAAATAATCCGCAGCATAATTCGTTTCGCGGTATATGTGGGAAAGCGACGACGGCACAGTTCCTGAAACTGCATGACAAGGATCACGTGTTGATGATCGAGTGACGAGTGATGTGTTGTATTTTCGACACACCTATTATTGTTATAAACTATATTTTTGTGTGTCGAAATGTACTCAAACTTAGGATTTTGAGCACATGTTTAGTTCTTCTGTTCCTCGGGGCTATATTACGTTGTTTGGGATATTTTGATGCATTTTCAGGCAATGTACGGCGTTTGGGGACAAGTGGGAACGAAGACGGACTATTTAAATTGATCGGGGTGAAGATCTGTTGAGGCTGCGGAGGAACACAGCGTGTTCCTCAGGGACACGGCTGTGTCCTCTCTCTGGAAGTTGACCCCAGAGCGATTAATGGGTGGAACAAGCCCGTGTTCTCTAGGGAACACGACGTGTCCCACCTCCAAACATTTCGAGTTCTTAGAGAGAGAGAGTTCGGGAGATCGATTGAAGCGAGAGAACATCAACGATTGGAGAAGGAGCAAAGATTGGCGACAGGACGGAGATTTCTCGACGGAACATGTTTTCTTTACGGGCTATTCTCCTTTCTTCTTCTCTTCTTGTTTCCCGAACCATGAGTAGCTAAACCTTTCGTGTTGTTCGGATGAGATGAAACTTTAGTCAAACTTTTGTATGGATGGTGAGGTTTTAACCCCTTGATTTGTTATCAAGGTTATTCAGACTTATGATGCGTTCTTTTTAAAACCTAAATTCTTATTCAATTTCGTCTGCCATCTTGATTGAATCATCGACATTGATTTGTGGGTCTAAGAGGAACATAGATTGATATGTCACTTAGGAAGAACCCTAGATTATTCGTTAGCTCGAGAGAGGAACGAATCGTGAGTCCCAAAACAAAACTTTCATAAGAGCACGCAGACAAGCATAGACCGCAATAATAACAAAAGGAGCACCATCAAGAAATCGAGCTTTTGCATGGACAAAGTGTTTATTAGAATCTAACACATCCACTGACTTGAAGCGGATCCCACAGAAGCCAAATTCCTTCAGGAAACCCACCGAATTGGACCGAAAAAGGAAGCAAACCCCATCTTATTGACAATAACATCAGCTCTAGTGCCACTAATTTTTGGTTCCACAATGATGGTCAAGGCGCACTTGTACTTTCAAATATAAAACCTGAAACTGGCTAGAAAAGATTTATTAGCAGCACCGTTACAATCCCAAAAAAAAATATTAGACATAGGATTGGACATATAATCATAAAAGAAAAGGATAGAAGTAAAAGGGACATCCCTTAGGCAATTATACTGCTGGCAAAGACTGATTAACATTCGTTAGAAGCTCTTGGCAGTGATGTAGTATGTTGGCATTGGTCACCAATCTTCTCGTCGCTACTATCACTGGAATTGCTGGAAACGTCTCCCGAGATTGCATCAGCAATCACCACGTCAACAAGGCCATCATCAGAGGTCACTTTCATGCTACTAGAGAGAGCTAAGGCCCTCGTTTCTTTCGATTGGAACGTATTGAAGGGTATAGGGTCAATTGCTTGACCCTTCCGTTGTTTGCCTCGAGGTTTTCCTTTGGTGTCTTATGGCGTACAGTCGTCCCACGGAGTGCATGACTCAAAGAAGACTTATGACGAGCAGTAGCAGCTCACGTGCTCGCACGCTCCTTGGGTACAGAAATTGACAGTGGGAGCTCGACGGGATTGATCTGGTTAGCCACAAGATTCAAAAAGATAACAAGAGAAATCGTGGGAGTAATCTAAGAATTGTCCATCGACACCACGTTAGAAGGATTTTTTAGCAATGACGCAGAGTTCGTCGGCCTAGTGACTGGAGCAGACGCCAGGGAGGCGGTGGATGATGGTGGAGCACTGGTCGGCATGGCGGCCGCGGCGGAGATGCTGGCAGGTGCGTTCTCGGTTTGGCCTCCTTGAGCTAATGGGCCGTTGGACGGCCCCAAAGAGTAAAGGGGATTAGTAAAACTCTGGATCGAGGCTTGGGCAGGAGAAAGTTGAGCTTGAGATGTAATTGTCGGCCCAACATTCGAGTTCTTGATCCTCAACGCACGAGGAGCAATTGAGCCTCCTGTAATAATCTTTTGCTTCTGATTTGGGGTAAGCTTCCTCCCTGAAAGCCCATTGACAGTTTTTTGAACTTGACCATGCGGTTTAGGTATCCCATTAAAATCCAGATGAGGTAATTCTGCTTTGCTCTTTTTGTTTTTAGTAACTCCTGATTGTTTCCCTCCAGAGGCTGTAGTATTGGGGACTCCATCAAGGCGAGATTGATTCTTCTGCTTTCCTTGCGCAGGCTTTCCTTTCCCGTTGCCCACTAATTGAACAGAGCCGTTGGAGCTGGGAGAAGTTACATTATCGAGACGGCAAGATTTGTGCACCACCAGATGCCAGGGACCCTCCTGCTCCACCGTAGAGATAGCTGTCGCGGAGTTGATAATCTGGTGAGGCGCAACTGACAAATCTTCCTGAGAAGCCGGTAGGGGGGAAACGACAAGACGAAGAGGACAATCCTGGACTTCATGTACAAACCGACCACACTCCCGACAAAAAGAAGGTAGGTTTTCATACTTGACGAGTTACCAAAATCCATCAACAAAAACTCCTTTTGGAGCTAGCTCAGCAAGGTTGATCTCGACAACAATTCGAGCGAATTTCCCTCTGGATGAGCTTTGGGTACGAGAATCAACGCCTACAAATTTACCGACCAGGTTACCAAGACCCTCCAAGATGTCAGCATGGTAGTATTGGTACGGGAGACGAGAAAATCATATCCAAACAACCATCCTTCGTGGGAGATCATCTGAAACCCGGAACTGAGACTCCCAGGCGAACACAACAAGGTAATGGCCTAAGATAGTCCAGGGGCCACCCGTCGAGGCATGGAAGTACTCATCTTTGTCATCAAGAATAGCAAGGACAACCTCAGATTCGAGATCAACCATCCAGAACCACCCCCTCACGTTGTTTCCTCCATGAGTATTTACCGTCTTCTTGTACATCCAATCTCCAAATGACTACACCAAGATCATCATCATCATCATTGTTGCTGTTTTCTGGGATCAGGTACAAAGTATCTTGTGAAACTGTAGCGGTGAGCAATGCAGTAGAAATTTCAATGAAAGTTGGAGGTATATCAAGGCAGAAAGGATTCAACACACCCACCAACTTCTCAATAAAGGCTAGAGCAAGTATCCTTGTAACTGGTAAGGGGTGCCAAGAACAACTATACCTAGGTGCTAATGGAAGAGTCATCCACTTCTGAGTCAACGGATTACAGATCAAGTACGATCTGATAGGTTTCCGACTGCGGCAATGTGCATCCCAAAACCCGCATAAAACCAAGTCCTTGAAGAAATCGAAAATGTGAAGAGTCTGTCCTTTTACACTTGTGTTTCAGAAACTATCATCATAGCAAAATTGCATTCTTGGTAGTTAATTAATGCTCAGAATCGAAAAGAAGATTTGGTGGACTTTCTGACCGTTCATTTCAAAAATGATCTTTGGGCCGTAATATTAGGCCCAAATTCCTAAGGTCCGTTTCAATATGTTTGCCCATTATTTATGTTTGTCGGCACTGTGCCTCTCTTTGTTTCTTTTTCTTTCATTGAGCTTTGCGTTTTAGTTTGATTTATTCTTGCGCCAACAATGGCGGCCCGATTTCTGTGGCGAACCCAGGCGAAGCTCGCGGTAGCATCTACCGCACTTGTCTCCGGCGGAGCCGCGGCGGCAATTGCTACTTCCGATGATCCCGCCACTGCGCTCAAGGTTTGCACCACTGTTCCCCTTCGCCTTGTCCGTGACTCCGTAACTGCCGCCTCCATCGCTTTCGGTATCTCTCCCTTTCGTTCCTTCCTATTTTGCTGTTCTAGCCTTCAATTTGGAGCTCGTCCCATTCTTGGTGGAAATTGTCCTACATAAACCTTTTAGTTTAATTTTTCTCCTCATACACTGTTGTAATGTTTTCCAGCTCAGTCGTTTCTTTTTTTCAAATCTTCTTCAGCTAAGGATTAGTTGAACAATAACACGTTTCTCTTTTCGTTTGTTCAGTAAGTAGAATCGCCATTATCTTGATCTATTGAGTGTTGTAATTGGTCGTGATAGTGGGTTTTGTATTTTGCTGGTGGAAGATTATGAGTACTCCTTGTTGGGATTGCCGGAAGGAAGTGATGAGAGGGTGAAAGTTAAGCATGAAGTTCACCTTAGGTCCGCCCGTAAGCTTCAGGAACTATTCTTCAGAAATGGAGGCATATATATCAAGCTTGGTCAACACATTGGACAGCTGGTACCAATTTGTGCTGCTTTGTTTTTTGATTCAGGGATCGTTGTGAGTTCTAGTTGATAACTTGTTGATGTGCAGGAATATTTGGTGCCACAAGAATATGTTCAGACAATGAGGGAGTCCATGTTGAACAGATGCCCTGTGGCTTCATATGACCAGGTGCGAGAGGTTTTCAAGAAAGAGCTTGGGCAGGAACCAGAGCAAGTACGTTTACTTAGCTTGGATCTCTGTTTACTGTAGTCCCTCGATGATTGGTAACTATCTGGTTCCCAGGATTGACTTTACGTCCTTTCACTTGCAGATCTTTAGCGAGTTTGATCCTGTACCAATAGCTAGTGCTTCTCTTGCACAAGTTCATGTTGCTCGTACATCTGATGGCCAAAAAGTGGCTGTTAAGGTGCTGTGCTATCTCTTGCCTTAGTAAAATGTTTGTATTAATTTATCTTGTAAATTAAGGTCTATTCCCTGCCAAAGAATCATCCTATGAATTCGTCTGACTGGTCAGGTTCAACATACTCACATGACAGACACAGCTGCTGCAGATCATGCTACGGTGGATATTATTGTGAATGCCCTACACTGGATGTTTCCTTCATTTGA
This sequence comes from Linum usitatissimum, assembly GCA_030674075.2. Taxonomy (NCBI): domain Eukaryota; kingdom Viridiplantae; phylum Streptophyta; class Magnoliopsida; order Malpighiales; family Linaceae; genus Linum; species Linum usitatissimum. The sequence continues at coordinate 4,229,909 of JAUJYP020001281.1, read as the reverse complement.
TTACAGGTAGCCAAATGAAAGGCTTCTTACCACTGGTTGGATAGCCATTCTTTAGTGTATGTGATCACATTCACTGTAGGTTCTCTTAGTTGCTCTAGTGGCTGGCAAAGGCAACCTGTTAGGATTTAAAACCATTCATGTCATATACTCTCTCAGCAACGTTATTGGGAAGTTGTTTGACTGCTATAATATTGGTCCTTATGGGTCAAGACCATGAGTTTATGTATGTTTGCTGTGACTTTACTACCTCTGCATTCACAAATAATGTTAATGAAATCTTGGCTTGAAATTGCAGATGGTTGCTTGATGAAATGCGTGAAAGTTTGCCCAAGGCAAGTACCCTTCTTTCTTCCTTATTCTTGGATTTTTGTCTGCTAGTTCTAGTGAATTATGTTGTCTTGAATGAAGGTTGAAACAACTTTCAGGATGGTGCTGAATTGGAAGGAGTTTTTTTCCATATAAATAACGAGACTAGTTTAGATATCACCTTTTGACAACAGGAACTGGATTTCTTAACTGAAGCAAAGAACAGTGAGAGATGTTTGGAGAACTTCTGGAAGTTATCTCCCCGTATAGCAGATTTTGTCTATGCACCAAGGGTCTACTGGAACCTAAGCACTTCAAAGTTATTAACAATGGAGTTCATTGATGGTGCACATGTGAATGATATCAAGACGATTCAGAAACTTGGACTCCAGCCTAAGGAAGTTTCAACTTTAGTAAGTCTTTTCTATTTTATTGTCTGAAGAACAGTACCATATGTGTTAATGGCGGATTTGACTTTAGTAGAAATGATCGTGCCTAGCTGGCTAACTATTACTTGTTACTTGGGTGTTTTTCTATGAATCTTCCTTTGGATAGTATTGTTAGTTGTGTTCTTCTCTTGGTTCTTGAAGACATACTCATATTGTTTGAGAAGATTAACACATTTTTATGGGGTTCGATTTGTAATTTTCCAGGTTAGTCAAGTATTTGCTGAGATGATGTTTAAACATGGGTTTGTGCATTGTGATCCCCATGCAGCCAACTTGATAGTTCGGCCATTGCCTTCTAGTGGAAGGAACTTTCTGGGTAAGACCCTAATATTTTACATCTTGAATTCATCATCATGATCATCATCGAATAAGTAATGGTTTCCAAAGTATTGACACCTGATTTCGGTGAAATGTAGGCAAGAGAAAACCACAGTTGGTACTCTTAGACCATGGCCTATACAAAGAACTTGATTTCTCTACGAGGTTCAATTATGCATCCCTTTGGAAGGTATACTCTCCTCTTTACTCTTTGTTACACCTCGGCACTACCATTTTTCTTCTACATAGTGTTGTCCATATGACGTTCTGCCGTTTTCTTACCTTTTTACAGGCACTAGTATTTGCTGATGTGAAGTCGATAAAGGAAAATTGTGTTAAGCTCGGTGCTGGAGAAGATCTATATGCACTCTTTGCTGGTATCCTTACCATGAGGCCCTGGAATCGGGTCATCGACCCAGCCGTTGATCATTTAGTGATAAGAGGCAATGCCGATGAACGCTCAGAACTACAGGTCAGATCGTATGTTGATTTTACCATGTAATCTGTTAGTTTTTCCCTTCATGGCCCTCACTTACCGTTTTCTTTTCTCTGTAGATGTATGCCTCTCAGTATTTCCCTCAAATCTCAGAGCTTCTAAGGAGACTTCCACGCGAAATTTTGCTGCTGCTGAAGACCAATGACTGCTTAAGAGCAGTGAATAATTCTCTGGTAACTATTCCATTACCTTTTTTTTGCCTGTTCTTACGATTCTTTCTCTAGCATACCAAACAAGGAGGCACTCAAGCGATGAGATTATATTTTTACAGTTGCAAGGTTCTTCCCTCGAATTGTTCTTCATCATTGGCAAACTATCGTCCGAGGCGGTCATCGAGGCAAAGAAGTCGCAGAGGAAATCCGTCCTAGCATGGTTCGGCATTTGGTTTGATCAACTGCGCCTTGAAGTTCGACTTCTAGGGATGAAGGTGGCACTGTGGCTCTTCCAACTCCGCAGAGCTTTACCCGGGTGAGACTAGGAATAGAAATCGGCCTTACGTTTTGCCACTTCGGTTTATAATTATCGATAAAAAACCAGTTACAGTATTCTTTGCCATCGTCCACATCTACTGTCCAAGAAGCAGAAACTCCGGACGACGGATCTAAAGTCTAAACATTGATTCTTTTTCGGTCTCCCCTCGAATGGGGAGGATAGATACGTTCATCATACGGGGTGGTAAATTATAATTTCCCTTGAAATATCATTAAGTAGGAAACTCTGAAAGCGAAATAAGTTGTAGTTTGTTTTGTTGTAACACTTTATGGGCATATTACAGAAGAGAAGAGGATGATTTGGATCTTGCTTGAACATTAGCAGCACTTTATGTGTTTATATTTGATGCTAAATCTTGCATGATAGCTCCGCCAATTAGGTGTAGTAAGACACCGTCCCTAGCAGGGTTACTATGCCGCTCAGCTAGGTGTACTGTTTTCACTGGACGCGGACTGTTATTTGGAGACTTCCTCCGATTCAACTCTGCTCTAAAGTGGTGACCTTTTGTTTTCTTGAAGAGCAAGTCTCTCTTCGCCAACAGGCGTCCACACTCTTCTTGGCTCAATAGTTGTTGGAGTGTCGGTTTATGAGCCATGTCGTGTTTTCGTTACTGGGGATTGGATTGTATCGCATATTCTTATGTATTGGAGCTTCTAGTTGTGTGCGATGTTTGTGTGTAGTGTTAATAGAGCTGTCCATATAGTGATCATTTTATAGCTTGAATAGATTCTTAGTTTGTGTCTATTTGCAATCTCGATTTTTCAGTAGGTACCGTCGTACATAACAAATCTGTAAACCAGACAACTCTGGGAACCCCATTTCTAGAAACATTGCAGAAAGATGAATCGGAACTATACTTTAGAAAGATACATTGTATAGAATCGGTATCACAAAGAGCAATAGTTGTCCCACCAAGGTTTAAACGGAAGTTTAAGTTTGGTGGCTGAGTTATCTGTATCACAACCATTACTTCACAGCAACTGCCAACATCATTCACCATCTTATCTTTTTTGTGGAACTGTAAATTTAATTGTTTGTGTCGCTACTCAACACCACTTCAAACCACTCTCGTTTTTGTCTGAATTTAATTTAGGTTGTTACACTATTTTGATAATTCTTTACGGAACTCTTTTATCCAAAAACTAATAATTTGTGGGCCTTTCTCTGCTAGCTATGTCGATAATAATGTGAGTAACGTTGAGCACATTTAATACACTTGCCAACCATGTAGTTTGGAGCACTAGATCAATAGATTTGTGTACAAGGGTACCTAATTCGAATCAAAATAAAGCATTTACTACAAATTAAAGCATATTTCAGGCCTCATTTAACCTCATAAATCATGAGTCAAATACTTAAATTGTTCCATAAATTTGGGATCAATTACCAAATAGTTATATAACTTCAAATTGATACATATCCGTTTCGCTCTTTCCTTCCTTGTTACTTAGCAATCCTATTAATGGTGGATGCTCAATTTTCCGACAATTTTGTCACATTATCCCCTCCATGAGATTAAATATTGGTATTCACTCTATATTCATTCCACACCAGCCCCTACTTATAGTCTTGACCCCTCTTTGGTGCATCGAATGAAGGTGCTTGTAATGGGTCTTTTGTACTTACTTCTTATTGCATAGAGCCATTTATAGGGTGAATAACATATGAATAGTTTCGTATAATCTGACGTGGAGGGGTTGATGTGGCAAAATCACCGGAAAATTGAGCATCCACCATGAATAGGACTGCTACCTAACGGAAAAGAAAAGAGCGAAACAGATCTATATCAATTGAAAGTTATAGGACTGTTTGATAACCGACCCCAAATTTATAGGACAATTTAAGTAATTGAGCCCATAAATCATGGGTAACACATCAGGTTGATATGGTTTTATGCTTTTATAATGATTTTCTACTAGTTATAAATTGAATATTTCATCCATTGATTTGATTTGTTAAACTCATTTATTTCGTGGACAACAATACGATTATCTACTGCGTTTGAAGGAGTAAAAATATCCTTTAAAAGCGTCACCAATAAATATAAATATATATATATATATATATATAAATAAAATATAAATAAGTCACATACATGCATATTTTGAGATATTTTTCTAAAACAGATCATGCTATGCATATGAATACGTGAATCGTCAATGAAACACACTTCTAAATTCGATTATTTATTGCGTTTTAAGGGTTGTAAGATATGAAATAAACATTATATTGATGTCCATTCGTGAGGTGTACTAGATTCGAATCCAAGACCTTTGTGCCACCAAACACACAACTCTACATCAAGAAACATTGCACAAACTAATGGGAAAATCATGCCTAAGACTAGCTAGAATCATCTCATTAATTTGGTCCACAATAACAAAGTGTCAGTGTTGTTTAAGTGAAGTTGTTCAAGCAGTAAAGTTGTGTGCTTGTCATATGGAGGTTTCAAATTTGGATCAAGCCTACTCCAAAACTGAACATCATTGTAATGTTTATTGTCCTTTCTATCGTGTATTGATCGAAATTCACGACTTATTTAGACCGAAAAACCCAAAGCATCGATGGTCTGATGGGTCCTACCAAATAAACAAACATTATTTTTAAGAAAAATGCAAAGAAAAAGTTTAAGAGCTCGTTTTATGTGCATGAATTCGCAGAATTTTGGGTCAATTTTACCGGATACGTTATCCGTTATTACAAAACAACATTTCCAATTTCGTCATATTTAAAGGGTTTAATTCTACCTAATTTACGTTGTCGAATTTCATTTGGAGAAGTACGGAATTGCCAGACCCGATCGAGTTGGCCTTGGATTCAAATTTTAATGAATTTCGTGATTCCGGTAGGAATTGGAGGTTGAAGAGCGGAAAACGTGGCCTTAAAATTGTGAAAATATTTTGAAAATCAGTTGGTGTGTCAACTAGTCTGCAAAAAACTTATCCAACAGTTTTTCCCCCAACTGGAAACTACTCTCCTCTGTTTTCTTGGAAGAGCGTTCATATTTATACGATCACCTACCTGCCTCTTACTCCTCCACCTCCATCAACACCAAACGTCAGATATCTCATCTCCGGTTGACGAAGCTGACTTACTGTTTCTCTCCTCCGACCACGGAGTAAACGGAAGAACAATGGTGGGGCCGTCCAGGCCGCAGATCGTCCTTTTCGGATCCTCCATCGTACAGCTCAGCTTCGGCAATGGCGGTTGGGGTTCCACTCTCTCCGAAATCTATGCTCGCAGAGTACTCTACTCGCCCACCTTCATCCCTCTCTATCTCCCTTTTCTTTCTCTATGAACACCCGCGATAGCATTGATTGGAGCACGGGAGATCTCGATTGAACTTAAATGGGATTCTGAATCTCTAACAGCCAGTGGTTCATTTGTTTCATTTTGCAGGCAGATGTGATCTTACGAGGATACTACGGATGGAACTCTCGTCGTGCCCTCCAAGTGCTCGATAAAATTTTCCCCAAGGTATGCATCTATGGAACTCTCGTTGTGCCGTCCAAGCGTTTTGAGCTTGGAGTGAGTTCAAAAGCACACTAGCAAAAATTCAAAAACACACTTGGCAAAAATTTCAATTTTATGAACTTTGTATAGGATTTTCTTGTGAGATTAACCATCTGCTCTGTTGCTTAGCTTGTATTTCTGAGATTTACAAGAAGGAATGGGGAAAATAAGTGTTCGTAGTTTGTTTTCTTGATTGAATATGAACGTATATGGATATAAACCTACCTATGCGTAGGATGCTGCGGAACAGCCATCTTTGGTGATTGTGTATTTTGGTGGAAATGATTCAATGGGAGCACACTCTTCTGGATTAGGCCCTCATGTTCCACTTCCTGAGTATGTAGACAACATGAAGAAGATCGGCCTTCATCTCAAGGTCTTCTGAAACTTTGCTCATCATATTTTTCACAAGTTCCGTAGTGTAATTAACTCTTGGGTTTGGTTTATGGAAATTGGCAGAGCCTTTCGGAATCAACGCGAGTGATTTTCCTTAGTAGTCCTCCGGTTGATGAGGAGCGAGTTCGCTCAAACACCAGGTAAACGCTCTTACCACCCTTTCTTTTGTGAATCCTATAGATCAATGGAGCTCTGATTCTTTTATCTTTTTGGTTTCATCAAGTGAATACTTTAGCGAACTAGTTAGGACCAATGAGCTCTGTGGGGAGTACTCAGAAGCGTGTATAAAGCTGTGCAAGGAGCTGGACTTGAAAGTTGTCGACCTTTTCTCTGCAATTCAAACTAGAAGCGACTGGACTACTGCATGCTTTACGTAAGATCTCTCTTCTTTTCTCCTTCCATGAAACTGGTGTGCTCGTGTGTTAGACCTAGTAGTGCATAAGACTGATGCACATCTTGTTAAATCAGGGATGGGATTCACTTAGCAGCAGAAGGAAGCAAAATAGTGGTGAGGGAGATACTGAAGGTGCTAAGGGAAGCAGAATGGAGTCCGTCGTTGCACTGGAAACAAATGCCGATTGAATTCTCAGAAGATTCGCCTTATGATCTTGTTGCTGCGGACGGCAAAAGGACTCTAAATCCATCCACTTGGAATTTCCACTGGGAGACTCAGTGGGATTAGCCAGGAACTATGCCAATCTGCAGAGATTACCATATTTCTATGATAGTACCCTACCACTATAGTCTATAGAGTGAAAGTGAGGGCTTGATTTTCATGAAAAGCTTCACTCTTGGCAGTTCATTGTGTATGCAAACAAATACCAAAAGCCTAGGGAGACTGTGTTGTATAATAATATTAGCTAATAAAACTGACCAGTATCTATCATAGGGCGGCTGACGATGTCTTCATCGTTCAAACAGTAGCGTTTCAGAGCTTCTCTCCGAGCCTTCAGCTTTGCATAAATAAAGATGTCATCTGATTTGTTCCATTCAAGTCAAAAGTAGGCTGCAGAAACTTGCGAGCTGTTAAACATATTTTAACGTTGAAAAGCAGAATGATCTTGCACTACAGTAGTAGTCAGTCTGCTCCTTCCATTCCTGCTCATCCAGTGACACACCCGGAGGCAAATACCGAGGCTAAAGAGAGATGCTGCAGAAGAGGGTACATACAGAACCTGTTAATGGAGATGATGAACACAGGCCAAATTACAGTATATAGTATCTAGGGAATGAATGCCCAATTTCAGCCAGGAAAATTAATTCAACCTTACCATGGCGCGTACCACGCAACATAGAATCCATGGAAGCAGTAATCCACAAACTGCGGCATTGCATTATGAACAATAATGTTAAAATTTTGAGGGAAAGAAATGCAGATGGGCCCAACCCGTCCATGGAGGATGGAAAATGCGTTGATGTCATTATAGTTTTAAATTACTATATTACATGTCATTATATATGAGATTTTACATCATATATCATAATAATAATAATTTTTATGTATTTATCGATTTTTGTAGGTTTTTAAAAGTCCAACAATGAACAAGTTACTACACTGACGTGGCAACCACATAGACTGCAAAAGTGTTTTTACAATATAAAAATAAAATACAACTGATGAAAATTATAATTAACAATTAAAATATCTCTCCTCTCCTTTCTCCCATTCCGATAATGGGATCGATTGTTAGAGCATGTACATTCTTAGTTTTTTAGCAATTGTTAAGTGATGTAGAAGGTAACGTAACACCACTTAAATAATTATTAAGGATGAAAAATTGCTTGCTAATTTAATATTTTTGTTAATAAAATATTCTTGTTAATTTAGTAAATCAATAAGCCATTATTATAGTTTTTAAGAAATTCATTTATATATAGAAAATAAATTGGAGATAAATAATTTGTAATAATTTTTTATTAATTTATTTTTATTGTGTTTATTTACAAAAATAATTAATAAAAATAATTAATTAATTGTTGGGATGGAGGAGTTTAAAAATTGTTGAAGTGCTGAATTATTAAAATTATTGATATGATGATAAAATATATGTTAAAAATTATTAATATGGGATGTAAATGATGTTATTCTTCTCTGATGAAAACTATCCATAATCAGTTCTTCGACTTTCTCAAATTAAGAGAGATCTTTGAGCTAAATACGTGGATCGAGAAAACAAGAAGCATGGTAAGTAAAAGAAAAAATACCCAACTGAACTTAAACCCAAAGCTTTAATTCAAGATCCCAGGAAGAGAGTTCTCCGCTGCATCTATTTTCAACGAATTAGCAAATGTCCCCTGCAGCTAATTCACTTTTCCGATTCCGATCATGCTCTGTTTTACTTAATTCTCTACGGAATTTTCTCGCCTCTGTTTCCTTTTCGGGGACAGTAACGGCGGGGAATTCCAATTATAGAACAGAGGAGGGAAGATGAAGGAACTCAAGGCGAGAAAAGGCTAACCCACCACCAATCGAGGTATTTTTCAGCGGACCCATTTATAGCGATGTGGCTGCCACGTCAGCATAATAATCTGTTGGACTCTTGAAAATCTTAAAAAATGGATAAGTGCACTTAAATTACTATTATAATAACATACGGTACAGAATCTTAAATATAATGACATACGATGCAGTAACCTAAAACTATAATGACATTAGGCCTTCACTGGCCCTGAAACTTTATCCCAAACCTTAATTCGACGACTACGGTTTACGAGGAAGCAAAGCAGCCGTCGAATAAAAACTGGGTAGCCACATTGTGACACCCCGATTTCAGGTCAACTGTTGGTTTGAATTTTAGAGATAAACCAGGAGAGTGATGGGTTGATAATTGGACAACCACAGACGTGACGACTAGACCGATCATAGTCATGGTCAACCGTCCACCATGGGCATGGCAGTCAGTAGGCCACGGGCGTGACCGTCAATATGTCATGGGCCTTAGTAACTCAGAAATTTGGGAGAAAAAAACAGAGACTCGACGGCGTTCTCTCCAGAAGATGAAGAAGATCGATCGCGAGGAAGAATCAGATTCAATCTGTCTAGGATCAAGGGTAGGAGATTAGAGAGGCTAGGAGATTCATGGAAGGTAAGCGACCCTCCTTTTCTCTCCCAATCTTTTAGTTTGGGATTCGCGTAAGAAAACCTGACAGATAGGGTTTGGAGATCCAATCTTCGATTGGACCCTTCGGATGTAGCATGATAGAAGAATCGAGCTTCGGATAGGCGGCTTCAGATCAGACTCTTCAGGGGAAAGCTATTTAGAGGTAGGGGTTAAGATTACTTTTCTGTGAAGAACTATAATTTAGTTGTCAGGAATCCTTGAATGGATTTTTCAAAACTGTACAGTAACATGCGTACTTGTATCATGATTCAAGAGTCGGGGTCTCAAGTTGTGCAATAGCGTGTGATCTACTACACAAACAGATATTTCTTAAGATTAGTTCTCACAGATGAACTGTGGCGTGTGATCCACAGTTTCTAACAGTACAATCAGGATAGACCTACTAGGTTAGTACATGATTATGGTACGTCGGTCACCCACCCATGGGTTGCGTGATCCCCAGATTGCAGTCGGATTTTAGACAAACGTGACGAGCAAGTCTTGAACTGCTCTCACGGTATTACAGAATGGTTTCATAGTCTGATCCATCATGTAACACACATCAAGGATACATTTTAGTTATTAATGGTGAAAAACCTTAATTTGGTATGGAAATTAAGGTGATATATAGAACAATTATTCTGTCAAGAGGCTGCTGATCATAAGTGGATGAGGGAGTGGAACGAAGAATCATTTGATGGGGGGCACGGCTACCAAAACTTCCCCCCATGAATCGGCCAGTGTTGTGATTACCTTCGTCATTCCCACCATCAAGAATGTCAAAATATCCCCACAAAGTATCTCTAGTGAGAGTATCTAACCTAGCAACGCACCTTGAAAGATGGCGAGACTCATCTTCACTTGTAATAGTGCAATATATTGTTGAGCTTCATGACGATATATAAACTCCCTCAAAGATAGCAATCTCTCTTTAACTAAATCAAATCCAAAATAATCTTATTTATCGAATTGTTTGGTCGTTTGCTAGCTAAAACAAAATTATGAGGCTTTCTCATTCAAGCGAAAAATTTAAATCTCAATAAAATATATTTTAAAAATTAATTCTTTTATCCCATCCAAATTTCATTTTACACTCTTCTTTGTAAACTGATTGCTTAATTCTATCTTCGAAATTTCTCACAACATTCACAAAAGTTAAAAACAGAGATGAGGAGTGATCAATTAAATTGTAGTGGCTAATTTGCTGAGAAAACAAAATCACCATGCAGCTTATCCATTTGTTCATAACCTCATTGATTAATATCCATATCCTACTAATTGCTTTGGACGGATGAGTCGAATTTTAGTTTAATTTGAATATTGTATATTAAAAATATAAACTATTTAAACTAAAATAAAAATCTAAAATTTACTAGTTTGTATTTTTGCTCAAAGTATTTAAAATATTACTTATTTTTATTATAAATTATATATGATTTATTATAAATGGTAATGTAAAATATATATTATATTATTAAATTTGCTAACGAATTATACACTAAAACTAGCATTTAAATCAATTTTCAAGTTCGAATCAATTTATAAATTTTTGCTTATTTAAAATGGAGTCGAAGGAAATAGTCACTCATGACGTTTTCATTAGAAAGGTTCTGTCATTTCCTCGTTCACTTGGAAACCTGGAGGAGTTTAGTCATTTACACGTTGCACCAATTTAACCCACGTGGCACTTTTCTCACTTCACTCCTCTCGTCATCTCCATAGACAACCTACATTTCAGAAGAAAAAAAACACAGAAAGAAACAGAGATGAAGAAGAGCAGCGGAAGCTGGCTGCGGCAAGGCTACAACAAACTCGCCACCGCCATCGGCGGGAAAGAAAAGCCGCCGGTAGCAGCAAAGCAACAGAATTTTCCAATCCTGGAAGGCAACCCGATCGGCCAAGAACACGCTCAACAATCCGTCCACACATTCGACGCCGTCAAGAATACAAAGTATCATCATCAGCCTCTCCTAAAGGAATTCAAAATCTACAGATGGAACCCCGACGTCCCCACTGGAAAGCCGTACCTCCAGTCTTTCCACGTGGACCTCAACGACTGCGGGCCCATGGTGCTCGACGCGCTGCAGAAGATAAAAGCAGAGGTGGAGCCCGGGTTGAGTTACAGGAGGTCGTGTAGGGAAGGGATATGCGGTTCGTGTGCCATGAACATCGATGGAACGAACACGGTGGCTTGTTTGAAACCGATTGATCCGGACTTGTCGAGGCCGCTGTTCGTCACTCCTCTGCCTCATATGTTTGTGATCAAGGATCTCGTTGTTGATCTCACCAACTTCTACCAACAATACAAGTACATACTCTAGCTAATCTATTGCCATTTATGTGTAAATTAATCACGTCCGTTTATATGTGCGGGTCATTAATTATTTTGTGTTTCGATCATTAAATTTAGTGGATCAATAGATATAACCGTTAGACGTAATCGAATGTCTATCCCTGCCCTCAAATGAGGTTTTCGGAAAAGTATGTATCTTGCTGAGTTTCCGTAAGACTTGTGCCACAGACTGGAGCTACCGGGATTGGAAACCACCATCGGTCAGAAACACTGATATAATGTCAATCATTCTGTGTTACTAACTCAAGTTGTTGGAGGAGGGGAGGGTATATTGTGTATTACATTAATGTTAACTCAGAGTTATTTGAGAGAAAGAACAACATGCATTTTGTATATGATGATCAGGTCGATCGAGCCATGGTTGAAGACGAAGAGGGGGCCGGAGGGAGGGAGGGAGTACAGGCAGTCGCCTGAAGACAGGAAGAAGCTGGATGGGTTGTACGAGTGCATATTGTGCGCATGCTGCAGTACAGCGTGCCCATCTTACTGGTGGAACCCTGAAGTGTTTCTTGGACCTGCACCTTTGCTTCATGCTTACCGTTGGATCTGCGACAGGTATAGCGCGCTATAGCTAGGTTTTCAATTCTCTGAACCATAAAGCTTCATGCTTTTATGTTTTGGTGCAGCCGGGATGAGTATACAGAGGAGAGGTTGCAAGCGTTGACTGAGGAGACGAAGAAATTGTACAGGTGTCGGGTTATTAAGAACTGCACTGCCACGTGTCCCAAGAGTTTGAATCCTGCTGATGCCATTCATAAGATGAAAACCAAGCATTTGGCATCTGTTCCTGTGGAGGAGTCTGAGAGCAAGAAGAACTATCAAGCCTGTTGATTATTATGTTATAAAATATGAGATTGAAACCTAGCAAAAATAACTCATGTTCAGTACGTAGTGTTTACTGTCCCACACAAATTGCTCTCTTGGCTCGACAAATTATGGATTGTTCCACGTATATCTTGTAATAATGTTCCACCCAACTACAAGCAATATCCGACCGAATAGCCTAAAGTAAATCAGTAATTCGTTTGTATGCCACAATACATATAAATCACGAATTGAACAAATCTGAATGTTCAATTATAAACAAACTTTTAAAATGTAGAACCTCTAAGCGTTAAAATCACGAATTGAACAAATCTGAATGTTCAATTATAAACAAACTTTTAAAATGTAGAACCTCTAAGCGTTAAAATCACGAATTGAACAAATCTGAATGTTCAATTATAAACAAACTTTTAAAATGTAGAACCTCTAAGCGTTAAAATCTCTCACTTATCTGGTTCGACCCGCTAATTGTGATGGCTAATTTTTGTGGGAAAACAATCATTATGCAACGTTTCCATTTGTATATAACCTCATTGATTAACAATATCCTTCTGAATTACTATGGACGGCTACATATTTCTGGCAAAATATCCAGTTAAAATGGTACCTCGCTTTTCCCTTTAAGGATGGTGACTGGTACAAGATACCACCGCCCCTCCACCAATCCAAACGCAGCATTAGATATTTCTCCACACCCCCTTCCCCTTTCCCCCCACTCACACCTCCAGCGCGTTTCACCATTCCATGGTCCCCAAACGCACCACCACTACCGCATACAACACCCCCCCCCCCCCCCCCCCCCCTTCCTATCGCGTGAAACTCCCATCCCCGCTTTTTCCTAAAAGCGTCGCTGCTTTTATTATTCAAAACCTCCTCCGCTCCCCTGTTTCCTCCGCAGCACTCTGTTTTCCTTCTTCTCTTTTCAGTTATGGAGGATACGGGAAAGAGACGAGGAGGAGATCGCCGTCGCCGTGGGAAATGAGGAAGCGTGGGTGAATTTGGACGGGACGTTCAGGGAGGTGCAGACGGTGCTGGACAGGAACAGGGAGCTGATCCAGCAGGTGGACGACAATCACCAGTCAAGAAACGGATCCAACATGCCGAAGAAAGTTCCGCTGATTCAGGAGATTAACCACAACATCTCCAAGATCTCCATTCTCTACTCCGACATGTCGTCCGGTTTCGTGTCCACTTATCACGACCGGAAAAAGGACGGCGGCAACGCCAAGGCCTGATTTTTCGGGAAAAGATTGATCCTTTTGTGCTTGGTCGTCAACTGAGTTGGAAATGGAGTCAAGTGTGTCTGTTTCTGAGTTGTTTGACATAAGTCATCTATGTGCTACTGTGCTTAGTGTTGTGCTTGTGTTGTTGTTCTACCGATTGTGATTAATAAAAAGCTGCGATCCGTTCCATGTCGGACCAGAATTCTTCCTAATTATGGATGTCACAAGAAAAAATTGTTTGTGGGGGTTAATATGAAATGAGAAACGATTAGTCATAAGGTACACTTTGTTTTTCACCAGGGCCTTGACACCATAGTTAAGAGATAAAATGATGGAGGTTTGAATGAGATATTCAATTTCTTGTGGTTTAGTTTGTCGTATGTACATATCTCTTCATAAACTGATGGAGTAGTAGTCGGTCCATATGAGATGGACTGTGAAAAAATATAATAATGATGGGTTATGGTGGGTGTGATGGATTCGAATTTAAAACTTTAGGGTCATTTTTATCACTAGAACAATTTCATTTGATATGTCATTTATACATAAGTGTTGTTTGTGTATGTTTTCGAAGTCTAACAAAACCAATCTTAAAACATTTTATTTATTTATTTTTGAAAAAAAAATCAAACTCTTACATATTTGTTATAAAACATGCTATGAAATACTAGTTTTCCATAACTGTAACGAAAAACTGATAAAAAGTAATAATACCATATATTATATCATCATTATAACAAAACCAATCACATAATAGTGCTATAACACAACATGATGACATCATAACATCAAACACTCTCTCTAACCCCAACATTCTCTCTTTGATATAGACTTTTTAATATCATAATCAAATGTAAATAAATCAATCAAAATTCACTTCATTCAATATTATAATTCAATACTTCAGAATTTTATATAATTCGAATAAATACAATAAAGTCGGAAGCTTTAACCAACATTGCTCGATGGACGATGCCGTTAGGTCACTTGATCATTTCCGTTCCCTACACGAAAAAAAAAGTTGCTATGATACTGAAATGAAGGTGATTAGCAGCAGCTGGTTGATTATGCTTTATTAATGACCTGGTGAAAGAAATCTCAAATCTCTGACAGAAACACAGTGAAAAGATATTGGCTCATCATATGCACGTCGTCTATGGTGGTTATTAAGGGAAAAATTATCACAGCGGTCATGGCTTTAGACTAACCAACTGTGACCTGTCTGACAGTGCCGACAGCTCCTCAAATCCTGCGACGATTCCTTTTCCTTCAGGCATTAATATCCAATTATTGCTATTTTATCCTTTTCCTCCCTTCATCTCCTTCACTGTCTCTCGGAACCTATACCTTACCTAATTCCCCCCTCCCCAATTCTCCCAATAAATCCTCTGTTACAAGCTTGATCCATCATTCGATCCCTTCCCCCAAACAACCCAATTAAAAAAAAAGCATAATGTCCTCCAAACAGACGTACCAAGTATGCTTCTGCTTCCGCCGGCGGTTCAAGCTCGCCGTCGCCGAAGCCCCCGACGAGATCAAGCAACTCTTCACTACCTACTCCGACACCAACAATGGCCTCATGACCGCCGATCACTTCCGCCGCTTCCTTATCGAGGTCCAGAAGCAAGAGAACGCCACTCTCGAAGACGCCCAAGCCGCCATCAACGCCGTCCACCAAACCAGGCAATTCAACATTGTCCAGCACCATAAGGGACTCAACCTGGAGAACTTCTTCCGCTACCTCTTCGGCGACCTTAACCCTCCTACCGATCTCAAACGCGGGGTAATAACTAACGACTCATCAGTTTTCTTTTTCCCCAGTTCTTAAATATTTAATCTTTTTTTTTCCTGGCTCCCGATTTTGAATTTTCCCCTTTCTAGCTGTGAGATACTGAGATTCTAGTACTGGCCACTTGCAAAGTGGCAAACTTTTAATTTTCCTTTTCACGTTCATTGGCTATTGCTTAGTTGCTCTTTTGGGAAATTTTTAAGTTTGGAGTAGGTTAGAAAGTATATTGAATTAAGTTTCAACGTCTGCACTTGGCAAAATCTTCAATTTTGAAAATTTTACATAGAATTTCCTCATTTTGAAGCTAAATTTTGATCTCTTGACTTGAGCCTGCTTTGATATGGGGTTTGTAAGTAGTTTGGCTGAAGTATCCTTCTTTTGGCTCGATTCTGGACGTGGCTTTTTGGTTCATATTTCTTTTGCATTACAGAATTTGTGTAGTGAAGAGTGTGGGGTTCATTTCTGTGTTATTTTTGTTCAGGTGCATAATGATATGAGCGAGCCACTTTCCCATTACTTCATATACACGGGGCACAACTCGTATCTGACTGGGAACCAACTGAGTAGTGACTGCAGTGACGTCCCTATCATACAGGCACTTCAGAGAGGTGTAAGGGTGATTGAGTTGGATATATGGCCAAACTCCAACAAGGACGACATTGAAGTTCTTCATGGAAGGACACTGACGACTCCTGTGGAACTTATCAAATGTTTGAGATCGATCAAAGAACATGCCTTTACTGCATCTGAGTATCCTGTGGTTATAACTCTAGAAGACCACCTTACTCCTGATCTCCAGGCTAAAGTTGCTGAGGTAAGACTTTGTTTATTTCAACAGGATGCAAACATCTCTTGTAATTGCTATTGTAATCCTCGTTGATTTTTTAAATGATTTTGCAGATGGTGACGCAAACATTCGAAGACATCTTGTTCACACCTGATGCAGAATGCTTAAAAGAGTTCCCCTCCCCCGAGTCACTGAAGAAACGGATTATCATATCAACCAAGCCACCAAAAGAGTATCTGAAGGCTAAGGTTCCGAAGGAGGAGGATGATACACAAAACGGGAAAGCTGGCTCTGATGAAGAAGCATGGGGGAAAGAAGTGCCTCATCTTGACGGTCCTGTTTCAGCTGATGATGATAAGGAGGAAGATCAAGATGATGATGACGACGACGATGAGGATAGCGATGAAGGACTGAAGAAATCACAGTCACAGAAGCTACTTGCACCGGAATACAGGCGTTTGATTGCTATTCATGCTGGAAAGCCTAAAGGAGGCATGAGTGAGTGTCTGAAAGTTGATCCAGAAAAAGTCAGACGTCTAAGCTTGAGTGAGCCGCAGCTGGAGAAGGCTGCTGAGACTTATGGTACAGACATTGTCAGGTATGTATGCACACATTTAAAGATCTTTGCTTTTTCTGCTTCAAGTTGATTACTGGAAAACTAGTTGGTCTATTGTCGAATCTAAACAATGAAGGATTGGCAGGTTTACACAGCGGAACATATTGAGAGTTTATCCAAAGGGCACTCGAATCGACTCGTCCAACTACAACCCCCTAATTGGTTGGATGCATGGAGCTCAAATGGTTGCTTTTAACATGCAGGTAGAAACATTTAAACATGTTCATGTTGAAATGTTACAACTTTCCACATGGTGTCATCAACTTCTCTGGATTTAGTCTTGTTTCACTTATGCATGGATCATCGGATATCTCCACTATTTTTCGATTAGATTTCATCTCTCAAGTGTCAGTGTAACCTTGTCTGAGTTGGGTTACTTAAAGTGAGTTTCTTGTTTGCAGGGGTTCGGAAGATCACTCTGGTTGATGCATGGAATGTTCAAGTCGAACGGAGGGTGTGGTTATGTGAAGAAACCGGATTTTCTATTAAAATCAGGTCCAAACAATGAAGTGTTTGATCCTAGAGTCAAGTTGCCTGTGAAGACAACCCTTAAGGTGTTACAATATCCTATTTCTGTTTCCTTTCTTACTATACGCTGATTGCTTCATCGGCCTCCGAATAACTCGATTTCCACATCATTGATCCGTAATAGGTGAGAATATATATGGGAGAAGGATGGTACTATGATTTCCGTCACACACACTTTGATCAGTACTCCCCACCAGATTTCTACACCAGGGTACGTTACATTACATATGTGCAATGCTCGATTAATACCGATCTTTGTATATCGAACATAAAACCGATGTATCATCGGCTCAATGATGCAGGTGGGAATTGCTGGAGTGCCGGCAGATGTAGTGATGAAGAAAACAAAATCATTAGAAGACAACTGGATACCGGTCTGGAACGAAGAGTTCGAGTTCGAACTAACGGTTCCAGAACTAGCACTGCTCCGACTCGAAGTCCACGAGTACGACATGTCGGAGAAGGACGATTTCGGAGGCCAGACTTGCATCCCTGTGTCGGAAATAAGAAGCGGGATTCGAGCAGTTCCGCTTTATGACCAGGAAGGAAACAAATACAACAACGTTAAGCTGCTGGTGCACTTTGATTTTGTGTGAAAGAAAGAGAAAAGTTGGGGTGGGAAATGTTTATTCATTTGCATTCGTACAGAGCGACTCTGAAACATTCATACTGTTGAGCAATTGAGTTTCTTTCGGGGGAGCAGTCAGATTGACTTAACCCAGTGTATCGTGTGTTGTAAACGTCTGGTTTCTGGGTTGAGTTTGTGTACATGGTGTTTATAAGAATGAAAAATGAAGGGTTAAAATAAGTCTGTGCTTCTTCAGTTTCAGTTTTATTTGTTACTGGTAATTTTGCTTCTTTCTGTTCAAGAAAAGAGAGCCTCAAATCTTATGACACCTCTGCGACTGCGAGCTATAGCCCCTTAAACTCGAGCGCACCTTTCATTTCAGAAAAGTTAACTTGTTAATGGGGAAAAATAATATTTTAATGTTGTGGGAAAAAACTCGGACTTTTCTCTAGCTTTTCAAATTTACCAACCAAGATTTAAACTTTTCGAAGTTTTAACTCTGTGAGCCACCTGCCTGAACCTGAAGCTCACGGCTCATCCAGACGGAAGGAGATACGAAGATGTCCTCCGCTGGCGGCAAGCAACAGTCGTTCACCGACTCCGATTCAGATTCCGATCACTCACAGGGCGAATCCAATTCCTCCCTCCGCCACACCGACCTCTCCAATTCCATCTTCAAATCCTACTTCGAGCACACACCCACCGCCACCGCCTCGCCGTCGCCGCACGATCTCTCCAAAATCCAATCTTTCCTCAACTCATCCTCCTCCGGCGCTCTCTCATGCCTCATCTGCCTGGAGCGCATCCGCCCTTCCGATCCGACCTGGTCCTGCCCTTCTCTCTGCTTCGACGTCTTCCACCTCCTCTGCATCCAGTCCTGGGCTCGCCAGGCCTCCGATCTCGCCGCTGCCCGTGCAGTCACGCGCCTCCCGATCACTTCCGACAAGGCCTCCGAGACGGCTCTCTGGAATTGCCCCAAATGTAGGTCAGCTTACTCCAAGTCTCAAATCCCTAAATCGTACTTCTGCTTCTGTGGTAAACTCGAGAATCCGTTGAATGATAATCCCTGGATACTGCCGCATTCCTGTGGCGAGGTGTGTAATCGCCCGTTGAAGAATAACTGCGGCCATTTCTGCTTGTTGTTGTGTCACCCGGGGCCTTGTCCTCCCTGTCCCAAGCTGGTTAAGGCCTCGTGTTATTGTGGCAAGATCGAAGATGTTCGGAGATGTGGATTCAAGGTGTTTTCGTGCAACAATCGATGCAATAAGCTTTTAGAATGCAAGAAGCACAAATGTAAAGAGATTTGTCACGATGGAGAGTGTCCTCCTTGTCACGAGCGTGGGGTTTATCGTTGCTTGTGTGGGAAGAAACAAGAGGAGAGGGAATGCTGTGTGAGGGAATTCCAATGTGAGAATCCTTGCAAAAAAGAGTTGAGCTGTGGGAAGCATTTGTGCGAGAGAGGGTGTCACTCTCAAGAAGGGTGTGGGGAATGCCCTCTTCAAGGGAAGAGGACTTGCCCTTGTGGGAAGAGAGTTCATGAAGGAATGGCTTGTGATATTGCGGTGCCGTTGTGTGGTGATACTTGTGGTAAGAAGCTGAGCTGTGGATTCCATAGGTGTCATGAAAGATGCCACCGAGGCCAGTGTGTTGAGAATTGCAGAATGGTTATCTCCAAGACATGTCGTTGTGGAAGCTTGAAGAAAGAGGTAACTATGGATTTTCACTCTTTCTCTCATCGGGATGTTAGTATTTGTCCATGACTTTCAGATGCAGAAAGGATTTTAGCTCTTTCTCTCATCTTGATGTTGGTTTATAGTATACTGTACTCCTACAAGCTAAATTTTTCAGCTAGATTTTACTGACTTGAGATTAGGTTCCTTGCTATCAAGATCTAGCATGTGAAAGAAAATGCCAGAGTGTGCGAGATTGTGGGCGCCATGCTTGTAGGCGACGATGTTGTGATGGGAACTGCCCACCTTGCGGAGAGGTTTGTGTCGAACAAATCTAACTTGGTTGATCTGCTTCTTTTTTTATTTTTCTGGAATGTGATGGTGCCTTTAAATTTCAGGTTTGTGGAAAGAAGCTACGGTGCAAGAATCACAAATGCCCTTCCCCATGTCATCGGTATATTTTTATTGTGTATGGCTTTAATAGAGATGAAAGCAAAAGGTTGAGTTTCATAGTGGAGTAATTTTGTGCACCATGAAATGATTTATTTTTATACGTTGCGTGTAAATATGCCACAATGCTCATGTTCATGTTTTGAGCAGACTATGTAGTATATAATTTTTTTATGACAAAGGAAAACCAACATACCTTTTCAATGCAAGGGTTTGCAGTTTGGTAAACCCACTTAATAGTATAGAGTTTGTAAGCAACCATAAAAAGAATCCTATGATATTCTAGCTTTAGTCGCAATTGCTAATGAGGATTTTTCTTTTCTGTAGAGGTCCCTGTGCCCCTTGCCCTGTGATGGTTGCAATCTCATGTTTTTGTGGTGAAACACACTTTGAGGTGAGTTTTTCACTCGCCCTATATTATTCAGTTGGATCCTGGGAGTTGTCATGGTATGATTTGGTGATTTCTGTAGCATTCTTAAGTTACTGGTTGACCTGTTTGGCCTGGACCTTTAAGGTTCAAAGACAAATTTTCCTTCTCTGGTAATGCTCAAGGATGACACAGGTTGTTCTTTGCTTTTCGCTATGGAATTTCTTGCAATGATTTGTTACAATAGCAAATTCACCTATTCTTATTATTGTGCTGCTAGGTTCCGTGCGGAACTGAGATGGATCAAAAGCCTCCTAAATGTCGCAAATTATGTGAAATTGCTCCTTTATGTAGGCATGCACCATACATCAAGGTACTACTAGTTAATGAGTCATCTCAGAATGGACTTTGTCCAGATTTTCATTGCTTCGAACAGCGTTGATTGTTATAATCTTCTGTTATATCATGTATTATTATTTTGATTGAAAATCTTAACCAGCCATTCTTTTGCAATATATTCAGCCACACAAATGTCATTATGGGACTTGCCCACCATGTCGGTTAGTTTGTGAAGGAGAGTACCGTTGTGGACATAAGTGCCAATTAAGGTTAGCCTTGAAAATTTGTTATAACCAATATTTGATTATATGGTATTTGGATGATAATGTTAGCTGTTTGCTTCAATATAACTCCTTGTTTTAATGCTTTAGATGCCATGACTCGAGACCCCCTCCCAGACCTGAATTCACATTAAGACCAAAAAAAAAGAGACAAATTCATCAGCCTGAATGTACACCAGGGTCTCCTTGCCCTCCTTGTCCGGAACTTGTTTGGAGACCATGTGTTGGCCAACACTTCGCTGCAGAGAAAATGGTTCAGCTTATTCCTTCATTTCTTTTATTTGTTCTTGTTTATGTTGAGTAGCATTGTGTCCCTGATGCATGCTTTCTATTTCTTGTTTCGCATATTAGATGGTCTGTGCGAACAAAGCTGAGTTTTCTTGTGAAAACCTGTGCGGAAATCCTCTTCCTTGTGGCAATCATTATTGTACAAAGTCCTGCCATGCTGTTAAGTTCAGTCCATCAAAATCACAGGGTCCAATTGGTACAAGTGAAACGTGTGAAAAGTGTAATCTTCGTTGTGAAAAGGTAATAGACCTCAGTTTGAACTTCTCTTTTTTCTTTGATTTTTATTTTCTTTGTTGATATAGTTTGCCAGTATTGTTAACTCTATGGCATGCCTTCCAAACATTCATTAGAAGAGGGAGCCCAGTTGTCCACATCCTTGTACTTTGAGGTGTCATCCAGACGATTGTCCACCCTGCAAGGCACTTGTGAAACGGTCTTGCCACTGTGGTTCGCTGGTTCATGCATTCGAGTGCATGTACTATAACAGCTTATCTAAAAAGGAGCAAATCTCTGTTCGTTCTTGTGGTGGATACTGCCATCGGTACGTAGAAGTATTTTCTCTTTCAAGTCATTGTTCTTTATGTAACTTTTCATGTCTACAGCCGCCAAAGGCATGTGTAGATATGCTACACTCAAGTCGCTTGTTTTCTAAATGATTGTTAATGTTGTATTTCTCTGTTGAAACTTCTGAAAGTAATGGCAAGCTCGTGATGCAGGAAATTGCCGAACTGCACTCATTTGTGCCCAGAGACATGTCATCCAGGTGATTGTCCATCACCTGACAAGTGCAGCAAAAAGGTGAGAAACAAAAGAATTTTGGATAAGTTTTCTTATCATATAGTGGAAAATAATGCAGCACTGTTCTGTTCTTCTTTAAAACTTAAATATATTGGTTGGTAAATATCTTTTTGGAAGGTGTTTGTTCGCTGTCGATGTCAAACCTTGAAAAAGGAGTGGCTTTGTAAAGATGTTCAAGCAGCATATCACAAAGCTGGTTCTGATCCCAAAGATGTGTCCAGAAATCAGTTTGGACATGGTCTTCTACCTTGCAATTCAGATTGCAAGAGTAAACTACAAGTTGCTGAGCAGGAGTTGCATTTGCGTGCACCAAAGGACGTTGAGGTATCTTTTACTTTGGCCAGAATCTCATTCAACTCATTATGCCTATTAATTCCCTGTTAATTCTGTGCTTGATGATGAATTTGTGGAAAGTTTTATACATCATCGCCTTTTTATTGTCACTAAGACATTAGCAGTAATGGAGGGCCAAATTTAAAGGCAGGACACCGTACAGCCCTTCATTATCTACTGGATAATCTTCATTTATAGATTCGTGTTACTTCTATGCATTTCGGAAAGAGGTGGTCCGAAACTCTGAATTGATAGATGACCAACCGAAAAAGTTATATAGGGTATATTCCAGGGACCTTTAGCTCTAAGTTAGGTAGGCATCAATTCATATGAACATTGCCTAATGCTAGAACAGATAGATGATTGGTTATCAGAACTGAAAGCTGTTGCATCATCTCGCACATTATTGGCTCGGCGAAATTCAAACTAAAATGCTGTGCCCCGTATTTTTCACATTTTATAGAAGGAAAAAGATGGCCCTACTGACGCACACCCTCCCAGACGTAGAAAGCGACGTCAACATATGCAAGAAGAGAAGCAGTTATCATCACTTGAGGTGTGTTTGTTTTACCTTGATGGACCCCAAAAGCTGCTAAATTTGGTGTTCTGTCTTCTTGCAGCTTTATATAACTAATTATGAACTATTCCTTTTTGTTTCCGGAGCAGAAAATCTTCCCCGCCTTAAAGAGGCTCGTTCTAGTGGTCGTCATCATCATTACTCTAATGGCCGCATCATATTTTGGCTATAAGGGTCTAATGTGGCTCTCAGATTACATGAACGAAGTTGAAGAACAAAGACAGGGTAGCAAACGATATCCCAGAGTCTAGCACACATATAAGATACATTCTTAATCCTCTGCACTCCCTAAATCATTCGGCAGGATTTTGTGTCAAGTAAGTACTACTCGAAACTGCTGCTTCACATATTTATGAACGCCTTACAGCAGAGTTAGAATAATTGTTGAATGATTGGTGGGACTAGTTAGGTTAAGAGAGGGTTTCTTCTGAAGTTCTTCTTTATATGACTGGATGGTTACATCATACATGTGGTGTTGTCTGGGAAACTGATCTTTTCTGGGTCATTCGGAGTAGGCTGATGCCTGATAGACGCTTCTCTCTAATCATGTTAAAGGAGAGACAGGATTGGATTTTCTTTTGTTGTTTTAGGGTTTGTTTGATTGTGCACTGAAATTGGATAGCCTTGTGGCACAAACTATTGGTGGCCCCTTGTGATCAGGAAACGCAGAGCAGGACAGGCAATGCCGTGTTGCTTTACTTGTTACCCTTTTTGTTGTTTCTCTTGTGGGGTGATAATGCTGCTGCTGCTGTTACTTCTACTGCTACTACTTTTCTTCAATTCTTGACCATTCATGGTTTATATGAGAGAGTCTCTAGATTGGTGCATTTCTATTATTTCCCCATGAATAAATCCATCTAGACAAAGCTACTAGCTTGTGATGAAGTGTTGGTAACAGACCGTTGTTGGGAGATCAGTGTTCAACCGCCCTGTGTGAAGAGTGGCACGTTGGGCCAGGTGTTCTCCGCATAAAACAAAATTGATAGGGACTGCCTGTTACGTTTTAGGAATTGACTAGGTTGGTTTTCTCAATAGTCGGTCAGAGAGTGGTTGATAAACCACTAGTAGGATAGGTGTCTAGATTTAAGGGTCGTTTGGATGAGGTATTTTGATCTAAATATCTATCATTGAGCTATTTGGTTCAAAATAATTCGTTTAGAACTTAAAACGGGATTTAAAATGAAACTCTGGTATTTCAAATAACTCATTAATACTTCCTCCATAGGAAGTATTTGAAATACCACGGTATTTGAAATTATTTGGCATTTTCCTTTATTAAATACCACATTAAATATTATTAGTCAAACCAGATAATTTCTACACCATAAATTTTGTACATTGCAAATACTACATCCTTATTCCTTGGCATGCTCCAAACGTATCCGTTAGTCAGCTGGTTGATATTTCGAGGGTTTTCTGAAGTAACTCAGGCACATGTTTTGCAGGAGGTCCCTGGTGATGTTATTGTTTGTTACAAGAGAAAAACGAGTGGTAAGTGTTAATTCGTGGAATTGTTGGGTTAAACAAAACAGAAAATTAGGGAACGTGGGGAAGTCTTGGACGTAAGAAAATATAGTTAAAGCAGTTGACAGATTAAGGTGGTATAGTTATTGTCGTCGAAAACATACACTTTTGGGGACTGCGACATGTTTCAGTTTCAACTGTCAAAATCATGACGTAGGGAAATTCAACTTGGAGCACTATAAACCTGATAATCCTCTTGTTGATTATTGGACACACAACAACTGGGGTACAGTTAGCTTATCAGTGTCTGAACTCAACAAGTAGAGATGATGACAATGGAGGGTGTTTGGGACCGGTCCACCCGAACTCCATTGGGTTGTCACATATGTATCCTTTGTGTCCAACCCGAGACTTGTTAATTTTTTAGTATAAGAGACGAAAATCTATATATATTAGGTGGATTCAGTAGACTATCATCAATTGCATTTATCAATGTTAAACTGTTGGTATGTAACGGGTATGGAGACGTGTATGATGTATGCATCTAAGCACATCCTCGATAAACACTCATATATTAAGTATTCTTCGTACTTGTACCATAGCTGATCAATGTGAACCCCATTTACCGAATCAGGAACTGTTCATACCCTGGATATAGATTTGGTTGTCATCCTATGGACAAGGATTGTTAGACTTTTCTATGAACATTATTTCTGTTATATTTCAGGCAAATAGTTTCCCTAGTTGTTTATGAAAGATAGTACCATCAACACCAACTAATGGGATAACATTAACTAAAAATATATATATTTATAATAAGGCTCTTTTTTTATGAGTGATATTGAATTCAACAAGATTTCGTAGCAAATATGTAACATGAGACGGATGTTGGGGGTGGCCACTCCAAGTCGGTGCCCTCCCATTCGTATTCATCCTTTAAAATTAGTTATAATAAGTTATTTTAAAAAATTTTACATCCTAAATTCACTTCAGTCCAGTAACTTACTCACCCAAATGAACATATCTTCGTTATCCTACTTATCCTTACCTTAGTTTATGTTCTACCTAGCTGACAGTTGTCCATCAACAAACAAGTTAATATTTTTATTTATTGTGTTCTTCATTTCTGGTGTCACTCCCAAGTTGGGTATGAACACAACTAACTTCTAACGTCGAGAAGTTTGGCCTTTCCATAAGTTGGGACGCACTTTTTAGCCAAACAGCTGAATAAATGCTTTGCCCAATACAGCAAATTGAGTGATTTAGGGATCATTTTACAGGCTAGGATGAACACGGCGGTGTAAGGTGGTGGGTCACCGGCCACCGCCGTACACAGGCCCACCGATCCTGACTTCTCACCACCACCAACACATTAATAATTATTTTGCTCACAGGGGGATTCCGCCGTGTGATAAATATTCAATCTTTTATTTAAACCAACCGCATGGTTTTAATGGCGATCTTCCTTCTTTTTTTTTTAAGTAAATTAAAAAAACAAGACGATGACAGGTGACAACAACGAACTATTCTATTAACATCTCCTCCTCCATTTTTTTTTAGCTCAGGCACAGGCAGGCACATCCGTGTCTATTTTTCACTTATAATCAAATGAAAGTCGAAAATTCTAAACAAATTATATTAGCATATATATTATAAACACTTATAAGTGGTAAACTATGCTTAAAGCCAACTAATATAAATTCGGTTGCCTTTTTAAATGTTCGACTTCCGTGATTCTCTGCCAACAATTACTAAATTGCACAACGCGAATCAAACTACATTTATACCTTTAGATATCCTCTTTACCAAACAATGTGTAACTCTGTTGGAACTACTCGTATTTCTACACGGGTGATCGAACAAATTCCCAAATTCATTGATCCATATTTCTGATTGAATTGGAGGGGGGAAGCAAAATAGAAAAATGAAGTCAAAGGTGTGGAAATTGGTCATTGTATCTATAGAAATCATAACCAACGTGTAAACTTGAAATATTAAAAGGGACCATTTCTGGTATCTATTTTTCCTCTGGAGAGAAAAGTCTCGGTTTGCTTCCTGGATGCTGCCACTTTCATCACTTTAACGTTTTACCGTGTGTCTTGGTTTTATGGTACCCAATCATTAACGAGGTCGAAAATTAAATAATTGAAGTTGAATATATTTATCGAAAGGGAGAAGAATTGAATTACAAATTATTTTATTGAGTATAGTCCTTAGTTTTTAATTGGAGTTTATTTTATAGATTTTTTATCCTATGTTATTTTATTATATGTATTCTCTATTTTATTTGGTATTTTCGAATCTCTTTTGATTATAAGTGAAAAGGAGAAATGAAAGCGTTCAATTTATTTTTCTAAAGCAATAAATCATGTTCTTGTACATAAGATTAAATCGTACGGATGAAATTAATGGTGTGTTTAAAATAGTAACGCATTATTTAATCTGATCGATAAAAAATTATGCAAGTTAATTTAATGTTTAGAAATGTTATGAATATAATTACTATAGTGAATGCACCATTGTGTAACTCCTTATTCCATTCTTCAATGTATTTCATTGTATTTATTTTCCCACCTTTATGTGTAATAATATTAGAGAGTATAGGTTATGATCTATGAGCCTATAAATAGAGCTCTCATTTGTAGCATTCCGTACACCTCAATAAAAAACTCTCTCCCTCTCCATATTTCTCTTGTTCTTGTCTTTCTTTGAGTTTAGTTTTATAACACGTTATCAGCACGAAGTTCTGCCGTCGAGCAACTTCTTGTAATCATGAGCGAAGTGCATACAAACAATACATATGGCCAGTGAGTTCATGCTTATGCTCCTGATGCCCGTTTTGCAATTTTATTATTGCGCACGAGTGCTCGATTCTCAAAAGTTTACAAAGATTGATATTTGATTGCTATTTACTCGATTCTCTTATTCTTCTACCTACTTTCTTTTTGTTTCAAAACTAGATTTAGTTTGCGATTTCAAATGTTATTACATTGATTTACTCGATTCCTTACATTTTAGCTTATTATATCATCACATCAATTTTTTTTTCTCCTATAATATAGTTGGTTCTGCAAGTTGTTCTTGCTATTGACAATTCTCGCATTTATTATATCTGCTACGTGTTTTTTTTCTTTGAGTATATGTATATTGCCATATTTTAAATTAAGTATTTACCCATTTGAATATTACGTACTTTTTCTTTTATCTTATGTTTTGAATACATATACTAAGAAAAATTTGTGATTCTCATTTTTATTTCTTACTTTTTCATAACGCTATTGTTACTATTTAAAAATAGGTCATTAAGGTGGGCTATTAGCTAATTCATATGTTTACTTCTTCAATCTTCATTTTTGTTTGTTTTCTACTAATACCCCACCGAAGATATATAGTAACAAATTGTTTATATGAATATTCACCGAGTAACAATATTATTTATTTATTTTATGTTCATATATGTCTATGACTTAATTCTAATATTTGATAGCTTATCTTTACTGCTCAATTATTATTGATCACGCAAACAGTAATAGACATCTTATGCATATACATATGTATTTTTTTTCCTTTGTTTTTCTCTATCTTACTTAATATTAAAGCATATTTGTCAAAAGAAAACAGATCGGTGGTTATCTGATTATTATCATAACCATTATTTTTGTAACGTTGGTCATCACATTATTACATTACGTTTACATTAATATTTTTCAATCATCATCAACGATTGTCATTAAATATTTAAATGGCTAATGATCATGTCATTATTAATGGAATCGTAAGTTACGTTTACGGATTAAATAAATGTATTATATATGTTGCTAATTACAGTTTTAATAGTATATTCATGTCATTATTAATTCATTCATAATGTGATCTAATTTATTTATTTTGATAATTACGTCAAACTTTTTTTAAATTTGAGTATGTGGTTTTTTATGTTTCGGGCAAGAATTACTCTTCATGGGCATTCGAGGCTAAAATCCATATATATTAGTATTGGTGAAACAAGACGATAATGCACGTCTTATCATGACAAAGCTAAAGCTTTGCTATTTACTCGCCATCATCTGAATGATAGGCCGAAAGATGAGTACCAAGAGACACAACATATCGAAAGAACAAAGCTATACATATATTTTATATGTCTCGAATATTGAAGGTCGAAGTGACAAAATATCAATCTTTGTAGTGATTGATTATACTCATAAAAGCTCGATATGATTGAATGTCCCACGAGACACATATCTTGAGAAACGGGTTATCTTATATTTCCAATGTTGATGGTCCAATGAGACAAAATATTAGTCCATGAAGTGAGTGGATATAATCATATGTCCACAAAGTGATTAGACAATATATATTCCCACAAAGTCAATACACTATCGTGGAAGAGAAAGACCTAATCTTTCAAAGGTCATAGTCCATCCAAATTTATTGTGATGAGAAAATCCCATATGACACTATCATATTTCTCGAAGTGCATACACTTATATCATATTATTTTCCGATGAAAATGTCACAATACATGATTACTATTTCATATACGGAATTCAATGTGGATTTGATGGGCATATAGTACCAAGGAAAGTATTTTTCAACCAATAGTTGAACAAAATCTCGAATAATTATATGATGAAATTCACACAACTTCTCGAGTTTGACGGGAAATTGGTCATCTCGTTGGTGATAGAGATGTGGAAAGATTAAGTTGATAATCATGTTGAAAAATTCTAGTGACATGAAAGGTGATACAACCATCAATTTTATTTTGATGATCATATCAAAATGATGTTAATTTAGCACTCAAAGTGATTGTGCAAAGACACATATAATTTGTTACATTGTTCTTGAAAGCATAAGTGACAACATATTATCATTGTTCACATAAGGAACCGTTTTATTCGGATGGACATAACAATTATGGTTATACGAGAATTATTGATCTATTAATTGGTGACATAGATGATTGAGAAATATATCTATTTATCATTTAAACTATGTACCATTCTCATGACAAAAATGAGTATTTTATCATGAGAATCACCATAATTAATTGTGATATATATCACATCGATGGTGCACCAAGATATATGGTGTAGTACAACATTTCTCTCAAGCTCTAGATCGAGCTATTATATTGTTCACGAAGGAACAAAATCCTTATTCCAATTTGTTTAGGATCAAGAGAGGAACAATAATATGGTCTATGACTATATAATTATTGAATCAATAATATTATCCTCCAATTTGTACTACACATAGTTATTGTGATTGAGATACATATATATAAATGTAAACTATACGTTTACTCGTCCTGACAACTATTATTTGGCATAACCGGTGAGACCATCCCGGTCAATCATGATGCGAATCGATAAGTACCTCTATGGTCAATTTTGATGATTCCATAATCTAAAGTGTATGTTCTATTGAAGATTGTTGTGCATGATGGTCTCAACTTGGGTATTCTAAAGAAATGATTCCTAAGGTTATAGGGATTTAAGTAGTCCTTGTGACTCCCCTACTTCCCCGGGAACACAAACGATTTTACGTTCGTCAACAAGGTTTCGTTTCTAGGAAAGCATTTTCACCTTTCCGTTACCCATTGTTGGGTAAATCTCCAACACAACATAATTCATTTTTGGATTGCTTTTCCTCAAATAGAGTTGATTGTTGGATAATCATCAACTAAAGTAAGATCATTTATCTTACACACAACAAAACAAGGGTGATATTTATGGATCCATACGCCCAACATGTGAGCCAATTATTTTAATTGATGTATCAACTAGAAGGTCACATGTGTATATGAAAGAAAACTAAAATTTGCGAGATTACTAGCTCAACCATTTTGGTTATGAGCATATTTTCATGATTATCCAATAACGAAAATGTGTCATTGAAAACCAATATATTATTGTGAACATGTCATTTACATGCACAACACAAATTCGCATTACGCCAAGAAATTATCATGAATTCCTCCATTATGTTTGGTTTTTGGGTCAAAACCTTATACTTCCCATCTATGGATATATGAATGTGATATACACATCCGAATTGCTCCACCACCATTTATTAGGATGGGTTCTCAATGAAGATTGAGAAATTATTTTGATTACGAGTTCATCGATGGTAAAGTATCACATCGTTGTCGGGAGTATTTTGATGACTCGTTTGGAGGTTTATATTTAAACTTCCCAACATTAGGGGGAGAAAACAAAAGTTGGCCAAGAGATTAGATGAATGATCATATTATTTTGATCCTTGCACTAAGCAATATGAGCTTGAAGTTCAAAAATATATAATTCATTATCTGCCAGACACTTTACTGACCCAACGAGAGTAAAGTTTTCATGTGCCAACTCAAAATGCTCCAATAACAATAATGCCAATATTGGGCAATCTGACATCACAAATGAGTCTAAAACCCGCAAAGGCGTGATAGACCACTCGGTTCCAAAGAAAAAATCCTCAAAAGTGGAATGGAGCTATATATCAAGATGGTCAAATTGAGGTTAAGATTATTTAAACAAAGCCACCAAGAGAAACAAATAATGTGCTCAAGAAGAGTATCGAATTTTCGAAAGATATGAATATATATCTCAATTATCTATATCTTGGATGGAAAATATTGGAACCCCAATGAAGTCAACGTCGACGAAATATTTGCGTATAGTGCAACGCTAAATATGATAGTTGAAAATGAGGATCATTAGCCAAAATGCATGCACATATAGAAATGATTGGCTAAAAAAATTTCAATTTGAGGCAAATTCAAATTCCCAAGAGAAATGAAAAGTTTTAAGACATCAAGTCTTTATACATTGAGATGTAAAGTATGAGTATGAGAAGTTATGAAACATCTCATTTTTGAAAGGTTTTATACAACAAACCTATAACATTTTGATTATGAGAAAATATATTCTCATGTGGTGGATGCAACTACTTTTTATTATTCGATTAGTCTGGCAATTTGTGAAGGGAAAGAGTTTGCATAATTAGAATACACATGTGTATATGAAATTCCCTTGAGGATTTATTTTGCTATAAGCAAACAATTCAAGTTCACGTGAACAAGTTATATCTAATTGACGTCATATGGATTGAATAATTGAGAGAAGTGGTCCATTTAGCATATCATACATTTCTCTATGCATAAAACTATGATTTCTTTTTCATATTGAGTTGAATTTTGAATGATGAAAAATCATCTTTGTCATATTTTATGATTTTGAAATTCTTATAAAAATTTCTATACTTTATTTTATATTTAAAATGTATTTCTTTTGTTTATAAGAGTTTAAATGTCATCATCATCTTTTGTTATATAGATGACATACACTTTATTGAGACTCCTAAAGAGTTTCTCAAAGCAATCAAATATTGATTAGCTAGAGTTCGAGATGGAAGATGTGGAAGATTACCACTAACTTGCCAACCGTGCATCTCTCTCGAACATGATTTTCGTATATCATCAATGATATACTAATTATATCCAACAAAAAGTTATATGGATATGACATGGCTATCGGTGCTGGATGGTAGTCAGATCACTATGTGACTCTATGTCGAGTTTAATCGACCTTTATTAAGACACAAGATGTACTCGATTTTGAAGTAGTAATCTTGGTCATATTTGTGTTGGTTGACCATAAATTGGTCTCATGTGATAATTTTACCACTTGGTGGGCTGTGAAACCAACTTATAAAGCTACACCACCATTTCAAGATCCGATCCTATAAATCATGCATGATATTTATTTTGCATATATCCTTGAGTTGCAAGAAAATGTTGCAACGTGATGTGATGATTATGTACTCTTTTCCTTCACTAGGTTTTTATCCCATAGGGTTTTCCTAGTAAGGTTTTAATGAGACATATTCTCATCTAATGGTCATCTAAGGTGAAGTGTCATGTGAATTATGGATGACCATCGATCATGTGATGCATACATTTTATGCACAAACTTCAATGAGTTGAAATATTTATCAACTAAGTGCACCTAAGTGATAACTTGGTTGATTTATTCACCAAAGATCTCTCTACATCAACTGTTGGAAAGCAAATTTGGAATTGGTGAGTGAATGATTTCAACTGATATAATGATGAGCGAGAGTTGATATCCTCATCGGGGAGTCAATATGAAGGATCTCAACCGATATCATCATCGGGGGGAGTCAATACGCAACAGATTTTTTCCTTAACCATGGTTTTTCCCACCGGGTTTTCCCGGTAAGGTTTTTAATGAGGCAAGATATCAAAAGCGTATTCGAAGAACGATGTATAACCAATGGTCATTCAAGGGGGAGTGTTATGAATATAATTACTATAGTGAATGCACCATTGTGTAACTCCTTATTCCATTCTTCAATGTATTTCATTGTATTTATTTTCCCACCTTTATGTGTAATAATATTAGAGAGTATAGGTTATGATCTATGAGCCTATAAATAGAGCTCTCATTTGTAGCATTCCAGACACCTCAATAAAAAACTCTCTCCCTCTCCATATTTCTCTTGTTCTTGTCTTTCTTTGAGTTTAGTTTTATAACAAGAAACCATTTTTTAAGAAGAAGAAAAATAGATTTTTCAAAATCGTATATGTCCGGACGATCTGACAGAGAAACACTCATCAAAAAAAAATCTAGATGCAAATCTCAATATAATTGTAACTCAACTAAAAAATTTTAATAAATTAAATCTATTAAACCACATATCATTAAACTCGTTTGTTCCATCGACTTCAGATTAGGTAATTCATATCCAAGAAGAAACCAACAACTAAAATACAAAACAACAAAAACTTTGAAAATGAGCATATGGATTGGAGAAACCTCTCCCTTTCTCTTCCACTTCCACTCTACTTCTTAAACCTTACACAAACTAACAAACCACCACCACCATCCCCCCCAAACAAAATTAAAAATAAAAACACGAATCTTCCACTCTTCTGTACACAGAAAAAAATAATGATGAACACCAACTAATCAACAATGGTGCCACAAAAAAATGGTTGAAATTTCCATGAATCGAACCAAGGGTTCTAACAAGAATCAATATTAATTAATCAAAATCCCCCCACAAAATCTAATCTTTTGTTCAATCTTTACTTTAATCTTTATCTGGTTCAAAATTAATATAATCTAATTATTAATTTTCACTCGGAAACGACGGAGATGCTCCCACTTGAAATGCTGCCATGGCTGCCGTCACACAGCACCAGAGCTCTTTCCAAGTTCACCACTATATCCCCCATCGTCGGCCGGTCTTTCCCTTCCACGCTCACGCAGTGCATCGCCGTGTACCCCACCAGCTCTACCGCCTCCGACTCGTTCACGTCCGGCGGCCGTACTCTCCCGTCCAGTATCCCCCACAGCTCCCCGCCGGCGATCTTCGCCAACGCAAACTCCACTATACTCGTCGGCGTCCCGTCGTCCGATTTAAAAATCGCCCTCTTCCCCGTCAGCAGCTCCAGCAAAACCACTCCCAGTCCGTACACGTCGCTTTTCGCCGTCAGAACGTTCAGGCTGTAGTACTCCGGGTCAATGTAGCCCACCGTTCCGGCCGCCTTCGTGGGCCGGAACTCCCGGTCCGCCGGGTCAGGGCCCAATAATGATAACCCGAAATCCGACACCCTCGCCACCCAATTCCCGTCCAACAGAATGTTTGACGATTTGATATCACGGTGGATAATCGGAGGAACAGCGTAATTGTGTAGATAATCAATCCCTCTTGCCGCATCTAAAGCCACTTTAATTCTCATCTTCCACGAATTCATCACTCCGCCGCCGGCAGCGGCGGAGGCGGCGGCGGATTTCTCGTCGGAATTGTGTAGATGATCGTACAGAGCTCCGTTCTTCATGTATTCATAAACCAAAAGCTTTTCATCTTCTCCGTCGTCGCAAAACCCTACAAGTCTTACCAAATGTTTATGGTGGACTCTGGAGAGGAACGACAGTTCCGATTCGAACGCGCTTTCTTTCTCCTGGTATTTCTTCGCCTTCTTGCTAGTTTCGCCTCTCTTGATCGCTACTTCTCTGCCGTCAGAGAGTTTTCCTTTGTAAACGACGCCGTAGCTTCCGCCGCCGATCTTGTTCTCCGGGGAGAATCCGTTGGTGGCGGAGGCCAGTTCCGAGAATGTGAATTCCTCGGCGGCTCTGTCCGCCGCCGAGGTCCCGCTCCTCTGGCGCCTCATTGCTTTGGAGCTCTGCCGCCTGATGGAGGATCTGGAAGCCGCTAGGAATCCGCTGTTGTTGTTTGAATTCGAATTCGCTCCGTTACCGTTGCCGTTGGATCCAGCTCTGGTGATTGTTGGCTGGACGGAGTTGTGGATCTTTTTCCGTCCGAGGCAACATGCCCCGCTCCAGATGCAGTAAATCACTGTGCAGATTCCGGAGAAGATTCCGACTGATCCGATTATGGCGAACGCCAATAGCCCCCTTGTCAGAGCTTTAGATGGAGGGCGAGATGATTCGGACGGTGGCGATTGGGGCGATTGCGTCGGCGGCGGCAATGGAGTTGAAATGTTGAGCTTACTAGGCCTGCAAACACCTAATCCAAATCCTGCAACGCCGCCACCGCACAAGCTATCACCGTCGGTGTAGGACTGGCCCTCGCCGCCGCAGATGGATGAAACGTTGACGCAAGGGCCTGGGAGGATCTTAGGCAGAGGAAGGATCTGGAAATCTGAAGAATTGGATCGAACATTATTAGGCCATCCTTGTCCCCAGCAAACTGTCGATAAGTTTCTCGACAAAATGCCGCAAAGAAAATTGGAACCAGAAACGATCGACTCAAACAACATTCCTTGGATATCTCCACTAACATTCATCCTTCCCCAACAGACCACCGGACTATCGATCTTGCGAAGAGCGCAGCTGTGATTGGCTCCGAGAGCCAGCAGTGAATACTCCAACGGCGTAGAAGAAATATCCGACGGAATGTTCAATTGGCCGGCGGAATTATCCCCTTTGCAAACAAGAATCCCAGTCGAATTCACTCCGCAGAGATGGGAACCACCAGCTTGAACGCTCAGCATCGTCATGTTTCCAAACTCCAATTCGATTCGCCGGGAAATCGGGTTGGTACCCCAGCACCGAATCACTCTCCCATTGACCAAAATCCCGCAGGAAAAGCCGAATCCCGATGAAATCGCAACGAATCCGTTACTCTCACCACCGCCGCCGCCAGGCAATTGAGTTCTAATCGCTTCGTCGCCTCTCCAGCAACTCGCACTCTCGGAACCGTTCGTCGTCGAGCAAATCTGATCGTCCCCGACGGAGACGCTCAGCAATCGAGTAGAGAAGTTGTGGTAGACTCTCTTGGGGTTGAGAATAACGGAATTGTTGTAGTTCGGAGAGAATGTATTCCAACAGAGCAGATCGTATCCGCCGGAGCGGATTCCGCAGATGAACTCGTCGCCGCCGGCGATTGAAATGAAGGAGACGTTGGGTCCAAGCGTCACAGTCTGGTTCTGGATGGTCCCTCCTCCGGCTTGGTAACAGACGAGGCTCTGGGTGGTCTGGTAGGAAACGATGCCGCAGACGGTGGGGTTGCCGGAGGAGGCGACGGCGAGGGTGGATCCGACGCCCAAGGCATCGGCGATTGAGGAGAAAGAGAGAAGGATGACGACGGCCGCGGTCAAGGCTGAGAAATTGGGATTGAAAACTAGAGGAAGAGGTGGATTCTTCATCTAATTAAAGATGGATTAATTACGGCGGTGGCAGTGGTAGTGGGCTCCGCCGGACGGGAGTGCTTCATCTGGTCTAAGGCGGAGGCGGAAATCTAGAGAGAGAGAGAGAGAGAGATAGGCTGAGAGTAATTTGGAGAGTTTTTTTTTCGTCTTCTGATTTATTTTTCAGTTCAGAAAACAGAACTTTAGAGAGAGAGAGAGCGTTTTGTTTATATATAGGAGTTACGGGAACGGAGTAATGAAGTTGCCATGAGTTTCAGGTCCACTAAGGATGCGTTTGGGAACGGGGAAAACAATTATTGCGTTTTTATTTACAATCTTTGTGATTATGTTTTTCGTTCAATTGAGTATTTTTTTGGGAGAAAATTATATTTTGTCGAAGTTCAATTAACTATGAGAATCCAACTATTTATAAAAAAAGCCCATATTTTCGTATGATAAACCCATTTTATATAATGGATTTTACATTTAATCAGCATAATAAAAAGACTAAAATACCTCATATCTCTATCCATCTCTTCCTTTTTCTATCCACGTACTTGTCCTCCCCCAACGCAATTTTTTTTTCTCCGCAAATCAATCATCAGAGATTTCCTGCAACTGCTAATTCACCTTAAACTCCAAAATCAAAAGGCGATGTCAAATTTAAGGCGTTCGAATTATGAAGGTATAGTGGATAGAGGCTTTTTCTTTGAGAAAGCTTGTATGTCTTGTTTCTTACAATCAATACAACAAGCTAATCGACATGAAAAACCAAGTAAGATCTGAATCTCCACGTAGCCGCCTTCCTCTACGCAAGTGACGGCCACCGATCTTCTTCACTGGTTTTTGCCGCGAAGGCGGAGTGTATTTGGGATAGGGATGAAGCAGTTCGGGGGTTTTGGGGAAGTCGAAACATGCGTGAAAAGGACAGATGAGGGAGGGTTAATTGGAAAAAATTATTAAAAAATTTGTGAAATCCGGCCGTTTTTTAATTGACAGTCTTGTTCATATGGGGAAATAAAGTCTGTTATGTGATTGATTTGAGGGCCATGGAGGTTTGAAGTCTAACGACATCATAATACATTATTTTAACAGAAAATAAGGGATTTACTTGCCGCCGGATTATGCTAAATCCTCCCTATTTAACTGCATGGAAAACGTAGCCTATATGTTTCCATTTTTCACCTTTTGGTATACTTTACCACTTCTTAGTTGTTATGTTTTGCAAACGTAATTATTCGTTGCGTACACATTGAATTAGTGGTATATTTAAATATTTGATTAGGGGGTCTTATCGCTCGAGAAGTGAAGATGGATGTCGGCGGAGAGTCTAATAAGTGGTTTGCTTTGAAAAATCGATTTGCTTTATGAGTTAACTATTCGAATGTTTTAGTTCTATTTCATTTGAAGTGTAATTGAGCGTTACTCACAATATAGATAAAAAAAGTGATAAGATGAAGTGTAAACGGAATAAGACATTTAATTGTACACATGGGAGACAGAGAAGTACAATTATCAAGACATAAATCATAAAAAAAACTGTCAGTAAATAAACATAAATACATTATTCATCCAAACAAAGTTTTGAGAAACTAAAATGAAACTTCGGTGGATGATCTAATACGTAGTTTGGTTTGAAAAATAGGTTTGATTCGTAAGTTAACTTTCAAAATATATTGATCATATTCCTTTTGAAGTTTAATTGAGTGTTACTCGCAATACGGATAAGGAAATGTGATAAGAGGAAATATAATAGAGGTAATGCATTTAAGTGTATATGTAGAACTCAATTTTTTTACTGAAATTTGCTGATATATTAAGAATCAATCGATTTAGTTACATTATCAACCAAAAACACCGAGGACGATCCATCCACACAACAAAACTTCGCTAAAAAGCATTGTTATAAGCCATGAACAACCTTATTAGTTTCTCCAACATCCACCCCAATCCCTCCATTAACCGGCGAACATTCTTATAAATAATACACAATTCAGTTTCATCTTCACCAACACTATGCATTCCTTCCATGATAATCATACTGTCCCTCTAAAAATATGATTATCAATATATAAATCATAAAAAATGTAAGTAAATAAACAAAAATACGTGTTTCATCCAAATAAAGTTTTGGAGAAGTAAAATAAATCTTCTTTAATATGTACATTGCTATCGAGATTAAATTGAATCATATAATAAAATTATGAATTAATAATGAAACACGCTTCTACAATATCAAATATCATTTATTTACTGTGAATTCTCAAATTTAACCGAAAAAACAATCATTCAAATAAACTATCTATCTACCTCGTAATTAGATAATGTATTAGTCTCTTCTAAAGTCGTAAACTACGTTCGTATTGACTTAGTGAGAATCGGTCTCCCCTATATGATACCTATTAATAACCACAACTCTTCACATATTAGACTTACAAGACCCATAAACCAAAAGGAATTGGTGGGATTGCAAAACAAACAAGCCCTTAATGTTGACGTGAACTGCACTTGCCATCTTTGACGAGAGATATTTACGCGCCAGGTGAGTTAACCACGTGGACACTGACGAATAGACAAAAAGGAAATAACACGTCATCAAAATTCAAAAATATGCACGGGGTTGAGTTGTTGACCATGTTGAATTTTATATTTTCTTCCTTTCTCATCCATTCTCTTTTCTGAAATGGCAATCTAATCACTCAAAACTCAAATTTTAAGTTTTGGTTTTGGTTTCTTGATCGATTCGAAAAGTTTTGGTCTTTGCAATACTATGGTCAGTCAATGTCATATGTTGCTACATCCTACGTACGAGGTTAGGAGTGTTGGGAGATCTGACAATGTGGTAGCTGATATGTCAATCAAGCATTTTCGATATTTTTATAACATTTTTTGTGGGTGTTGCAATTTCGATGGTGTAAAATGATGTTTTGCAATGTATTGTTGATGAGCATTAATGATGTAGTGATCTTTTGATTAAAGAAAAAGTAATATTTTTTTAAGTGAGTTTGAAAGCTATTAATGCAATATAAATTTAATGAGAGTATTTGATATTCAAATTTCAGTTTTTTTTCTAATTTCATAAAGTATGGTAATATATCAATTATCTTACCAAAGATTGTAACGGTTTTTATAAAAAAATATAATTTTTTTAAAAAACTATTTATATTATTAATAATTTATTCCAAAACAAGTATCGTTCACAACTGTTGCACATCAATTAAGAGGCGTTAGATGATTTACTAGAATTCTAAATCAAGGTTTTTTCATTTTCCTAAAAAAAGTAATTGAAAATATTTATAAAGAAATTAGTGTGATATTAAAGTAACTGTAAATACATTGTATTTGAAAATAGGGATAAATAAGATGCAATCTTACAACAAAAAAATTAACAAATAGATCCTGGTCATTTACACTGTTGTCACTTGACTTTTTCCTCTGTTGCATATTAATCACTCAATTTTCCCCATACTATTGAATTCTATTTCTTTTATAAAAAAGGTGGACACTAAATTTTAATCATTTACTAAAATAATTCGGAAAAATGAAACCCCAATCAT
Source organism: Linum usitatissimum (assembly GCA_030674075.2). Taxonomy (NCBI): domain Eukaryota; kingdom Viridiplantae; phylum Streptophyta; class Magnoliopsida; order Malpighiales; family Linaceae; genus Linum; species Linum usitatissimum. Next base: position 4,190,348 of record JAUJYP020001281.1, on the reverse strand, counting down.
ATTTGTATTATTGAATTCTTTTTTCCTTTAATCATTTTCAAAAAGGATTAGCTACAAACTCTTGTTATTTGTTAGTTTGTTTTGTATAAATAAGTGCAATAGAATTTTGTAAATGGCGATAAATATATTTCCATCCAATTTCTATCTATACTTCTCTTCCAATTGTTTTAAGGTCGGGCAGTAGTGAGAATTCTCCTAGAGTTCAATTATTGATATGATACCAACATAATCATTAGTATAAAAGTAGGAGCGTTTCACTACAGAAAACTTTGTTATCGATAATGAAGAACTTGTTAGATAAATTTTGGAGTTGTTGGTATTGAGTCTAAATAAAATTGGTGATGTTATTATAAAAGTTAAAATGATTATACATTTTAAATTTGAAATTCAAAATCTCTGATAATAAAATTAAACATTATAATCACTCGATTATAACCTATTTAGCGGTAAAGAAAGATTCAATTGATGACGTTGTTACAATAGATGATGTTGCTTCGAACGTTTTCCCTCACTTTCCCGTTATGGCATTTATTTCCAAAGGAAGTGTTAATGAAAGATACGAAGAATGTTAACGGTTTAAAATGCATTGAGGTTATTCATACGATTCATTGGCCTTTTCTATAATATATATTATTAATGAGTAATGACAACTAATTAAAATTCAAGAGAAGCCTCTCCTAATTACCTACAATCCAAAAAAAAAACTTGAAAATCGTTATCAAATGGGTAATTAAAATATTTATTTGTGATGTGACCGGTTTTGATATAGCTTGATAGAGAGATATCGGAGAGTACAAGTGCAGTTTGATTCTCGTTGTGCATTATAATTAATATATTAGGAGACATGAACGATTCACCAATACTTTGCCGTTGCGAGTTTGGTTATGAGTGGATGAAGAGGACATGAGAGATTGAGTTTATTCATGTTTATCGTAAAGATAATTATACAACAGACTACTTTACGAATATTGAGCACGAGTATCTTATACTCGTCTCAAACCATATCATTATTGTTTAAACATCTTTCTTCGTTCTCGACAAGACGACATTCGAACAACCTTTCGAGATCATTACAATGATTGTCAATGTAAAATGCAGGGGTTTCTTTAAAACCTTTGAGGCATCAACTTGAATACAATGACTTCATTTATAATGGGTACGACTTTGAAAAAGAGAAGAACAGATTAAAGATACCAAATCCCATTACCAAATTATAACAACCCCCAATAATTTTGAACTAAAATTTTAATTCGGAATTTGACGACTTTGGACTGCTGTTTTTTTATTGTTTATTAATCTGGCTGCTGGATGCACTGTCCAAATTGAAGCTTTTCGTCTCTCTTGACTTTGATGCAGCTTACATATAATAATCTCCATAATTTGGGTATCTGCATCTTATAATTTTAAAGTCGACATGTTTTCTGCGGTACCCGGACGGTATCGGTACCCTGAGTCACGTGGTGTGTTCTAATTTATTGAAGTTTAATTAATTAAAAATAAGAACGTTTAATACTTAAAGTCTAAGTTTAAGGATTCTATAAAAAACACCAATTTATTAATCATAACGACCAAAATTATTACGCCACGTATCAGCATACCGATATAGTCACGGTGTCGAAACGTTCTCCGTGATTATATAATTAGTAAAACAACTCAAATACTTAGCATTCGTTTGTTGTGGGGAAAATTTTGATGACTCAAATTTGAGTTATATCCGTTTGCTTAGTGTCGGATAAAGTTGAATTTGTGTAGTTTATATGCTCAAGGTTTCTAATTACCTCCAGATTTGCATAACAAGAAATTCTTCTTTTAACTGACTAGAAGTTTTGACTTCTCTAAATAAAGTTGTGGATTCTAATACGGGTTTTCCTTTTTTATCGAAGAATATATGTTTTTCGCCTCCGTAGAATCGGGGGACTAGAACAATGATGGTTCGAACTGAAGAACCGATCGGGACCTAGCTACTCGGTGTATTCTTCTAGAACTTTTCTTTGAGTCTGTGTTTCGCAATGCGTAAAAAAGACTAAAGAGGTTGGACGGGTCCAAGTGTACATGTACCACTACAAAGAGATAGATCGAAAAAAAAAGAGAAGCACACATGAAATAATATTACAAACCTTTCCCTTATAATACTTGGTTATACATCATTTAACTTTCGATCTCTCCCACCAAACAACTCTTACTCAGCTTTTCCTTTGTAAATGGTATATTTCACCTTAGTAATGAACTACTACTATATCATCAAGTTGACTTGACACCTCCAAATTAAAATCCCACTGTAGAGTTAAAAACAAAACAATATTGGAACTCTTGACTAATTGTTTTCAAAGTGATCACATGAACTTTTTCACTTACCCAAGTATGAAAGTACGTACTGTCAAACTATAATTTGAAACTGTTTTAACACTTTTCAACTGTACAGTTTCTTTTACCTACCTACACACTGGCACTCATTCTGTTCTCAGATTTACATTCACCAAACTCAGCATTATAATGTATGAGATAATGGATAGTAGTTTGTAAAGTTGGTGTCTTTCTTTTTGTTGAACTTTATGGAGGCAATCAGGAGAAGGAAAAAACTAGAAAAAGAAGCATGGAAAAAAAAGTCTTGGGATGAAGGCCCCAAGAGGGAACCCACAAAGCTCAACCACACCCACTGCTGGTGACTGGGGGGCAACCATCCCCGGGCCATTGTTTTTCGACATCATTGACTATTTCGATGAATCGAGCGTGTTTCGCCCAATTGGTTGGTTCAATTGGAGGGTTGGGTAAAGTGTTAGCGGATAAGAAGCTCATTACTCTCTCTCTTTGTTTACTCTACTTTACCACCTTCATGACAAGGGTCGATTCTGTGGGTATTGATGTTTTGGTGGGTTTACTTTTACAGGAGGAGGCTTGGCAAGAACACGATTGTCATCGGAACTCGGCTCTTCTTCCCACACCGCCACTACCACTCTCGAAGGCTATGACGACAGATCGTGTTCCATGCCGCTATTTCTCTCCTCGGCCCAACTAAAGGCCCAATAATAACTCCAACTCCCTCCTGGGCTATCCGTCTGCTGCCAAACCACGGCCAGTCTGCCAACTCTGCAACATTACAGGGCATGAGGCACTGGAATGCTTAAACAGGACCAACCTGCAAGACTATCCTTCTCGATGGACTGCTTCTTCGGTCAGACCCACTTATCGCCCTCCTCAACGCCAAGCCTACGTGGCCCAGTTTGGTGATACCTCCACCGACATTGATCCAACGTGGTATTGCGACTCTGGAACCACCGACCATGTAACTCCGGATCTCGGAAAGCTGACAATTGCCACCGACTACCACGGCACGGACAAGCTTCAAGTTGGTAACGGTAACCATCTATCCATAATTCGTGTTGGCTTGGTTGGATCAGGTCGACCAGATGACCAACAATCTAGACCATTGGACCAACCTGCTGGTGACCTTTAAAAGCGGGCCGCTGGACTTGGGTCCATCAGAACTGTTTTAAGATGATATCGTTCGGTTCATATCTAGCTTTAACCTCAGTTTGTTTGGTTTTACTGATTGTTGGGCAAATGGTTACTTCAGTTAGGCAAATGGTTACTTCACTTTCGTGAGGAACATTCTTACTTACCAACCCCCAAACCAAATTTCATCTGGTTTTGTTCAATGAATGTAGTAGTAGACGCAACTCTCAATAGCCCCCTTAAATCTTGAACAACAATAAATAAGGATAAGACTGAATCTAACCACATATAATTCCTTTCGATATGTAGAAACTTCATAACAACTTATAAACTAATCATGATAACTTATAAACCTCCTGCATGCGGCTAGAAAATCATTCATTTCTTGGTCAAACATTGCGACTGATCAGACCTAACCATGAACTTTATTAATCTGTAAATAGTTAGTTGAACTTCAACCTGCCTGCAATATGTAAGTCAGAAATCAGATCATTGAATAACATCGTTGTTACCCAAACTCTGGACGGAAACTGAAAGATGTAAAGATGGAGATTTCGCCATCTCGGAACCTTGTTTTTTATCTCGATTTTCCCTCGTTCATCAGGCTCGTCAATGTCACCAGTTCGTTCTCCATACGTTTTTACAAGTGACCAATTTCGATATTGATGACACTATTAAGTCTAGAAATACAGTGTGTTTCTATACTATACATAATTTCTGGTGTCCAATCTATTTCTGCCAAATTTTGGCAATAGAAGCAAAAGAACGAGCCAATACTTGAAGGTATCAGTCTCAAAACTTCATAATATTACATACCGGTTCTGAGATTTACGATTTACGACCATTCTAATCGGTTCTATTTGTAATTTTTTAAACTAATACGTAATATTTTAAAAGTTTCCAAAACATATACGTAACACGACCCAAAATTACATGATGAATCAGGTATTTGACCTGCAAAATAATACTCCTTTGAATGACAAATTAAGGCTATATACGCTGAAGCTGAGGCTGAGACGGAGGCTTTTACTATCTCGACCCAGAATTAGGGATTCCGTGCTTCTGGAACCATTCAGGCATGTGGAATCTCTCGTAAAGTACAGTCCTAACGTCGACCTGCTGAGACAATTGCTTGAGGAGTGGAAGGATAACATCGTGAAGCTGATGAATTCATCATGATAAGATAAGATCAGAATAATAAGACTCAAAGAAACTACAGGACTTTGCTGAAAGAGTTTTTCGAGTGTTTCTACCTGCGTATCCTCTGCTCGGCCTGCGGTAAATGGAACACATGGGATTCCATTCAGGGGCTGCAGCAAGATGCTGAACGGGTTATTGTCAACGATCACAATTCGGCAGGGATCGTTGGATATCGACGAGAGGTCCTTCACGTGTTCTCGGTACTTCCTGTTTAAATATCAAGAGTAAGACCCTTCAGTAGCTTCTTATAATTAAGGTACAATAGAAGGAGATCATAACTTACGTGCTAATGGTCCAAGGCCGGTAAAGCCGAAGTTTGAATAAGTTTTCGGCATCAATCCTATCAACAAGAGGCCTCGCATAACCTGCAGAGCATTCTGCACAGAGTTTAACTCATCGGTCTCGAATTCACCAGGTTATTAAAGATCAGTGAACAGTGTAGGCAAAATGGAAAAAGTGCAGAAAACCTTCCAAGCCAGCAGTGAAGAGCACAAGATCAGCAAATTCACTGAGCTGTTTGAGGAAATCGTACAACCCTGGACGCTCAAACACTGTCAGATAATTGATCTTAGGTTTTCCTTCACCGTCCTTCAACCCAAAATTCAGCTCAAATAGGCTTCCTCACATTTATAAATAGCACCCAGCTCTTTTCACTCTTCGATTTGCGATAACCCAACAACCTCTCTCTCACACATCAGTCTCTCGGTAGGTATTATCCATCTACCGGCTCTGATCGGATCATCATCGATCATTTGGACCGGATCCCGAGATGTATTGTTAACCTGGACTCTGATACCACTATTTGGTGTTATTGGCTCTTCTCATCTCAAAAACTAACTCAAAATGTGAAATTTTTTCTCAATTTTATAAACAGCACCTAACGCCTTCCATTTTTCAAGGTGAGATAACCCAACAATATCAAACTTAAACTTAAGTAGCGCTCATTCCCAAATGCACCAAGCAAAGTTAAAAGCAAAAGCAAAAGACCTTCTCAGGCGAGAAGCACTCCAACTGGAACCAATTCAACCCGGATTGCGTCACCTGATCCCTCAGCGCCGGCGGCAAACTGGCCATCTCATAGGAACAAACCAGTATTTCGTCTATTTTCGGTTATTCAAATTATTCAAACAGTCAATTCTTCCTAGTTCATACCAACAGTAAAGAAACAGATTAGGAAATTTCCTTGTTCTGACTCTACATACCGTTAACCGACGGAGGGGATGATTGTGCTGACTGGAGACAGGGCCGGCACTCGCGATTTCTAAAGTAGGCGGAGGAGTGGATTTGGTCTCCGATAATTCAATGACGGGCAAGGGTTTGAAGGAGTAAGAAGAGGACGAAGAGAGAAGCGAGAGGTGCCCAAAAGCGCGGATGATCTGAAGGAAGATCTGGAAGAAGAAAGCCAGCCAGTTCCTGAGCGTCGTCCATAGCTGGTGAGACCAAGGCGAGTTGTTCACATCGGGCTGAGGCTGAGTCAACTCAGTCATCGGTATGTAATAGTTGAATCGGAGTGAGACGGATTTGTACCCCGCTGAATCAGGAATTGAGCTGGCGCCGAGGCCGTGCTCGGCACGGTGGGAGGAATGCGCCGGTGGTGGTGATTAACTGGAGGCGGAGTCGTTAAGTAATAGCCAATGACAACTAGATTTATTTGATTTATTTAGGCGCTGCTTTCACCAATTTTTTTTTGTTTTCTTTTTATGAATTTGTTCAACCAATGAAATGAAACCGAGAAATGGTTAAACCATCATTATAAGAAGTGAGTAATCGACCGGTTCAATCAGATTATTTCGGGGAAAACCCCGGTTGAATGAGATGAGATACTAATGGTCAAGCATCCGACCCAGAATCAACATCTTATTTGCCATTTCTGTAGGGGTTCTTAAACAATGAACATGATGAGGAAGTAGAGAAAGAACAATGGAGGCTGGAAGGGCCAAACTTTTATGTACATAACAACAATAACAATACAAGTAAGCCTTGATCATGAGCCATTCAAGAAGAGTGTAGTAGTCAGTCGTACGAATGAGATAGCCAAGGATGACGAAGCGCCTGGCTCGCTGTCAGCCTCCGAGAAGGATTGATCTCCAGCAAACTCCTTGCGAAGTCCAGGAACATCTCGTCGGAGGTTCCCACTTTGTCATCCAATGAGGCTTCCTCCGGGATTATGTACTCTACTTGCTCCGTCTCCTGAAATGAAGGTATCATCATATACATATCCAAAAAGCCTTATGTAAGAGAATGATATAAGATCTATAATTAACCTTCTCCAACAATTCGCGTTACCTCGTTAACGAAATAAAGGTCGCCCTCCTTCGTGAAGTATTTGTCAGTCTCTTGCCCATTCTCCAGCATTTTGGTGTCTATACCGCCAAGAACTCCGACCATCCGACCCAGAATCACTGCCACTGAATTGTTCGGAAACAGCACCTCCCCTGAGCATAGCTCAGCTAAGATGCATCCAAGGGACCACATATCGACCCTTTCATCGTAAGGAAGGCCTAGCATGACTTCAGGTGCACGGTATGAACGAGACTGCACGTACAAGCACAAGTTATCTGTCTTGAAGCAGCTGCTTCCTAAATCAATAACCTTGATTTCGCATCTCCGGTAACTCTTTATCAGAATATTCTCCGGTTTCAAATCACAATGAATGATTCCCAATCCGTGCAAGTACTCCAACGCCTCGAGACACTGTCGAGTTATCATCTGCATACATATATAGAGCCACAAAGTATAGTTCTTTTTTCTATCATGGCCTCGAACATTAACCTTAATTCATTTTACCTGAAGTCTGCTCAATGTTAATTAACCTTAATTCGTTTTACCTGAAGTCTGCTCAATGTGAAGTAGGGTTTGGCGCCTGACTCCTGATTGAACTTCTGAAACTCGTACAAGTTAGCTCGCAAGAGTTCGCAGACGATGAACAGATGTTCCTGATGATAGAAGTAGTCGTAGAGGCGTAAAATGTGCCTCTCATCGTTTGGATCGTGCTTGTTCACGAGCTTCAGAAGCTTGATCTCGTCCAAACTTTGATCGAAGAAGTCCTTGTCGTTCTTGATGATCTTCAGGCAGACATCGAGTCCTGTGTAGAGATCTTGAGCTTGCACTACTTTGCTGAAAGCTGCTGAGCCTAGATACTCGGTGACATAGTATCTGCCTCCGATCACCACGTTTAGTACGATAGGGAACTCCTTGTTCTCCTCGAATCCAGTCCTGAAAAAGATCCATCAAAGATTCGACATTTCAAGATATGGAAACTTGAGGAGCAAGTAAGTAGTTGGTTTGACATAACGCACCTGTTCTTCCTGTGGATGATTCGTAGATCGAAGACTTCGTACTCATCCTCCAGATTTTGGTACATGAGAAGCTCGTCGTTAGTGGTATCCTCCCCTTCTGTAGCGGTTGGGAGTTCATTGGGTGCTTCACTCAGTTCATCGCGTTCTAGCTCATCGTAGTCCACTCCGAATGGTACTAGTTGGGAGTTAGTACTTTTACGATCTTCGATTTTGAAATCTTCCTTTATACAGTCATAAGTATCTGTTGTATGTACAAGAGCCAAAGCAGTTTCCTTGGATCTCAAGTAGACGAAATTTTCGAGTTGGCTTCCTAAATCGGTCGATTTAGCCCCGTCCATGAATGCACCATCGAGAAGACATGGCTTGTCCAAGAAATCAACGCTTGCTTGATCAGTATCGAATCCTTCAGATTTGTCATACAATCCAACCGTATTATCCTCAGCTTGATCTGACGTTCCACCAGAGCTCATCACAAACTTATCCTCACTTGTATCTCTGAAAAAGCCTTCATCTTTCTCGTTATCGTGCCGGAACAGATCATTCTGCATATCGAAATCGGGGTAGTCACGAGCAGTCCCGAATTGTGACATTCGTTCCGAGGAGGTGTCCGAGTTAGGCTGCGATCCGGACCGGAGTCCGTACGGATTAGTGAATTCTGCATGTAGTATCAAAACATGAGAATGTTGTTAATAACTAATATAAAAATTCAATTTTTAACCTCTCCCAACATAGTATCAGAGCTCTTAAAGACCGAATTTGGAAAAAAAATTCGAAGATCCATAGTAATTAGCACATTAAGAAAGAATAAGGAACTAAAACCCAGACAGACAAACTAAACCCTTCCAGTTGGTCCAAACCGTTGGGATTCAAATCGCAGCTAAAAAATTCAAAATTACCAAACTGAAATCTGAAACTAATTATCCATCGCCGGAAACAGAGTAAGAGACAAAGATCATAAATTTATTGGTCAAGAATCAAAATTAGGTGATCGTATATGTACCTGAAGAACAGACGCCGGTAGTGGTGGAGCCCACGCTGACAAACTCATCATCGGAGCTAAACCCAGAATCGGATCTACAGCCACCGTCCGCCGCCGATGGACAGAGACTGGCCGGAACTCTCACCGGAGGTAGCTCGAAAAAAAAATTCTCGAAGTCGACAGAATCAAATTCTTTTCTCTCGAGTATATCCCGTTTAAGAGCCGATTCGACCTCTCCCAGGCCGTTCCTGCGCAGAAATTGGAGAATTTGGTCCACGTCATCATCCCCACCTACTCCGCCGCCGCATCCCCCAGCGGAAAGTTCCGCAGCTGCCATGGTGGTAAGGGAACTAAAGTCAGCAACTTCGGAGGAAGGGAAGGTGAGTAATTGAGAGGAGAAGCAGAAGAAGAGAGAAGGTGAAAAAAAGTGGGGGGAGAAGAGTAAAAGAAGACATGGTGGTGGAGTAGAAAGATCAGGGCTTGCATTTGCATGCTTTCTTTCTCTCTCTGGACTTTTGTATTTGCAGAGTGAGTGAGTATTTTTTGCAAGTAAAACTGAAGCTAAAATGTCGATGGATGGAGAGTGTGGCGTCTTTCTTACTGGGTACCTACTTTGAAAACTGCGGGTCTTTCCTTGTGTTTGCGTTAAAACCATAGGTGGTCACTCAAATTAGAGCAAGTAACATTTTAGTCATTTAACTTTTTTCCTTAACAAATTTCCAACTCTAATTTTTTACTTCCGTCCAAAAATCTGATGTGGCAAATGAATTTGATAAGATAATTATTTTAGACTGCCAATTCAGAATTTTTCAGATCTCTGATTAACCAATTTAGCTACCCTCCAACCAAATGGATCTGGAAATAAAAAGTAAGAACTACCTAATTCAAAGTAAAAGAGAGATCATTGCGATTTAACCCCATTCGAGTAAATATAAGTTGAATTTCCGGAGATATGAGGTGTCATTTTTCAACCTGATGTTGCAGGTGACATGGGAAGTTGTGGATTTTTTAATGGAAAAAAAAGAAAGAAGTGGATGGAAAACTTTTTTGTATAGTCAGAAATTGGTTGAGAAAACATGAGTGACCAAAATGTTAAATATCTAAAACCTGACTGACCGCTACAATTCTTTTGCTTTTCGTGTTTCCGGGTTCGGTAGGGACATCACATCTCGTCGGCCAATGATTGCTTTACACGCTGGCGAATCATTTCTCATTTGTTCTTTTTTGGTAGAATAGTATGAATTCTTCTTCTTTTTGTTTGTTTGTTTGTTTGGGGTATTATTAATTAGTTCAAAATTGGCTGGTGGATCTAGAAACAAAGTGAGGTCCCCAGCGTAGTTTTGGCAACGGTGAAGTTTGAGATTGGTTATAATATATTTATTATGTATTTTTTTTGTAATAGTTATTAATTATAATTATTTTCATTTTTATTTCGGTGATAAAATTAATTTTATCACTATATCCATACGATTAACAGTTATAATCACTCTCAGCGGTTATAACCACTCTCCGTTATGAACAAATAAAAAATCAAAATGCATCCACTTTAATTCATCTCTAAAGTGGTGGATGAGATATTTTCCATCAAAGAATAATGATTGAGTTTTATAGAAAACGAAAAGACGAAGAGATATCGGTGAAGTCGAAGACGATAAGAGATATTTTTAGAAAGGAATGAGTAAGTGGATTAGATTTAGTTTTCTTGATCAATTTCATGTACATTTAGGTTATCTAGTAGGCTTATTGGGCTCATGTATTGACGGGTAAATGATGATTATATAGCGGGTCGGTGATGGTTATGGGCATCGTTACAGTGATGGTGTGGTTACTACAAAACCCATAACCTAACCTTACTCATTCCTAGCGGTTAACAGTTATATCCGTAACCTCAAAATACTCAATCAACGCGGTTATAACCGTCAAACTCGATAAAATTATAGTCGGTTAAGTGATTAAGTAGTCAGGATTGCCAAGTCAAGTGAGTGTTGTCGTAATTAAGGAATTGGTATCTTTGGAAATGTCTTTAAGAGTCTGTTTTTGTTGCCGATTGCCAAGTCTAGTGAAGTGCAAGTGAGTGTCGTCGTAATGAAGGAATTGACATCTTTGAAAATGTCTTTGAGAGTCAGTTTTGTTGCCGGTTGCAGATGATATAATTTTCTTATAGTATTTATTATGCTGGTTATAATAAAAATATGTAAAGTTTCATTTATGTTGTTGCTTCGAGTCGAAGTATAAACGAATTTTAGACATCTTGAAAGGATATATTTGGTATGACAAAACTAAGATTAGTTTTGCGTTTATGTTAAGGGTAGAAAAAGTCTCGAATTCTACCAAAAATCATGCTATTGCGTATTAGTGATCATTTTCTAACCGCTTTAATTGCATTTTCTCATATTTCGCATATATTTCAAAATGTCATCTTAGTTACAGACCGTTGTTTACTTGTTTTAGTATTTTTATTACAAATTTTAATTTTCAAAATAAGAATATTCTCTCCCAAATTTTATTTTATTTTATTTTGGTAAATCTAACTATAAATTTGACAAAATTTGGTGGTTTTGAATCAAAGATTTAGGATATTTATTGAGAGTTTTGAACTCATATTTACGCCAAGGTTCAACAAATTTGTCATCGCTGTTATTAACTCTCCGTTCACAATAAGCAATGAATTGATTAGAACAACTTGGAGGGTGATTAAGGGTGCTTGTTATGTAATTATGTTGGCGGAATGTCACTAAATTAACTTGTTTTTTTTAATTCCGGACGCTCTATTTTTCATTAAAAATCAAACGGAATTGAAAAATCCCAAAAAATAAATCATATAATAAATGTTAGATCGCTAATAATTTCCTTTAAACCAAAAAGTTTATATTATTCATTCATTACCAAAAATAATAATTCACCGGCTCACACGAGAATACAAATCATCAATCATCAAATGTTATAACACCCCTGTATTTTTTTTGACAATATATTATTTATATTTTGAGAAAGTGACATTTCTTGATATTAATTTAGTATAAACATGTTTTACTTCAAAATTTCTTACAATAATTTTTTATCCTAATCCGTATCTAATTAATCTTGTCTATTGATATTATATTTCTCTTTATTTCCATAAAATACATTCCAAATGCTTAAATTGCCTAAAGTATTATATAGGGTTAAACTTATAATTCACCCGTTAATTACCCGTTAATTTCATGTAATGTTATGTACTAAATATAATATGATCGATTAAAATAATTATAAATTTTAAATTCTAAATTAATTATACATAAGATCACTAAAAAAAATTAAGAGAGTAGATACATAACCTGACCCAAAATTATGTCAGGGACCATATCTCCGGTCCACCTAAGTTGGTCCATTTATTCCCACTTATTCCATAATGAATTAGCAAGCTCTTTCCCTTTATTATTATTATTCCCCAACACTTTTTAGTAAAGGGTGGCCGTGGGGACGAGACTGAATTTTTATTTTCGTTTTGGAAGGTAAATTAAATGTTATATCATCAACACTTTTACACAAAATCGTCGGATAATTAGCTAGCTAGCTAGCTTTGTCTTTGTATAATCTTCTAATTCAAATAATATACAACACCAAACCAAAATTTAGTTACACAACTAAAGTGAAACGGTACAACTTGAACAAAGGTGCGTCACATAATAATAAATGTGTCAAAATCGTAAGCTCTATCGAAATTTATCAACAAAATCCAAGTAATCTAGTCTGGTTAGTTTGAATTTTTTTGAGTTCAATCAATTAGGTCAAGATTACAAGTACAATATGATTTATTTATGTATGTTATATGTGATGTGGAAACTTGCCTACTTTTTGTATTTTGACAAAGAAGATGGATACTGATAATAAGTGTTAGAAGAATCAAAGGTTCCCATCAATATTCGAAGTGTAAATTGGAATGGGAAAAATTCACTTAGAAAGCCTAACTTGTTTGGTTATTTCATGATTTGGCATATTCTTTCGAAAATATAAAATATGACATTGTTTTTAACGATCGTTTGGTCTGTTAAGTTGAAGTTAACGACAGGAAGACGGAAGCTAAGCTGGCAAATGTCTCATCCAACATGGATGGTCGGAAAGGCAAACAAAATACAATGAGCACAGTTAAAAAAATGGGTGATCCATCTTTGTTTCCCTTATCCTTAGCTTCTCTCTCCCGTACACAGCTCCATCCGGCCGAAGCTCTTCTCCTCACCGGAAGTCAACGATGGGTCTGTTAGAATCCAAGTCTAGTGCCACCTGTCCACACGTGGATTCTAGAAGACATCTGAAGGACGAGTAGCATAGAGAGAGTGCACGTTTGTTACTATAAGTCTTAATGTAGGGTATCTAAGTTAATAGTCGGAAAGTCGCCGGAGTAGTCTGTTAGAGCTGTTTGTATATAATCTTCTTCCTACGTACTGTAAACATTACAATTCAATACAGATAAGTACTCGATTCCCAAGACTAAGTTTAGGTCGCGAGCTGCGACCCTATAAACTTCATGTTGAAATTATTAATCTTGTTCCTCATTTATTAATAATTTTGAAGGCGTTGATAATTTTATCTTATGAACAAAAAATTTATGACCCTAAATTTTAAATAAAATAGGAATATTCTTTAAAAAAAGTATATGTTTTCATGACTCTATTAAAATTTTAGTCGTTGATTATTAATTTGAAAGGTTATTAATCTACGAGACGGAACATTGACGTTCGAGTTAAAACAATTCGAAGCCGTTTACTTTCTAAAGTTAGAGGTACGCAATCACAAATTACATAGTCTTTGATTCCAATTTTATTGGATACGTAGAGAGTCGAAAAATACAAGTTCGTTTGGACAAATCCCAACAACAGACACGACGTGCGACTCTGTAGAGGTAGATGTCTTTGGTTCGAGTTGGATTTGGTTGATGGCTGCGGGGGCGGTGTGCAAGGGGTGGAGAGGCAGGGGCAGAAATGGCGGATTTAATGGAAGAAGAAAGGAGATGAAATGGCGGATTTAATGGAAGAAATGCAGACTGAAGAGGCGGTGGTCGCAGCGGAGTTTGACGGAGAAGACGATGAAGAAGAGAGGTGGCACTTTCCGCTAATGTGGAGTCCTACATGTCGCAGAAGCATTCCTCCATCGTAATGTCGTTGCTTTTCTCGTTAATTCTAACGGTCAACCGTAATGTTGACCATATTCCTTTGATGGCTGTTAAAAACAGTACCATATTTTGTATTTCCAAAAGAATATGCCAAATCATGAAATAATCGAATAGGTTGAGTTTTCTTAGTAAATTTTTTTATTAGAATATGCCATCATGTAGTGTAATAAGTGTATAACAAATAATAATAAAAGGAGAATGGAGGAAAATGGAGTAAGGTTAAGACAAATTAACATGGAATTATCCGTTGACCTTATAAACATGCAAAGACATGTTCCTTTTAATTTAACTGCATTTTTAAAATAGTTGTTCCTAATAGAACTACATTTAATTAAATATCACACTCTTACACATGTCTGATGTGAGAGTTTCAAATCTTAAAACTATTGTAGCTTTCATATAACGAGTCAAATTTTCATTTACAATTGCAAAAATATATACACAAAATGATATATTATGTCCAACACTACTAAAATAATCTGATTGATAATTAAACCTCAAATTATATATATCACACCTTTCACATCAACTTATGAATCCGATTCACTATACGAGCAGAATATTTGTAAACCTCGTCATCCTTCTCGGACTAGTGAGCGAGCCGCACATATACTCGTAGGTGCGAATGAATGATGAGGGTGGAAAGTGGAGAATGTAAGAGGAATTGTGTGAAGGTCGCAGAATGCAAGGCATGTGACCACCGCACTCCCCATAACTACGTACGATCATTCAATTAATTCACAATATTCATCCACTTTTTTAACCCTTTGGATTTCGTGGTCCAAAACAACAACATACAGTAGTACATTACATATGAAGATGAAGTGGTTGTTGATCCAAACCATATATATAATATAGTACTCGATCATTTAAGTATTAAATGTTGTCTGGTCTGCACTCACGATTCCCTTATTATTCTACGAATATATATTATCTCTTCACTGACTAAATCTCACAAGTACACTGACTATTATATATGTTTCTGTTACAATTTTATTAGTAATCAATCAAACAGAGCTGATAACTGAACCAATTAATTACCTTCTCCGTCCGATTTTGTTGTGTGTTTTTAGTTTGCTTGCAGGTTAATGAAATGGTGTGTTTCATGCTAAGTCACTTAATACATAAAGTGATGAAGGTGCTCTTCAGTGAGTTTAGTTTATTCATTCCACACCTCGAAACCCTAGCTCTCTCTCTCTCTCTCTCTCATCTTCTCAACTCGAAAAAAGAAGACGAAGCGTCAACGGGAATCTAAAGATCTCCGATGCTGGTCCGATCACTATGCAGGGAACTTCAAGTTCCTCAGCCTGAAAGGGGGCCGAATCCCTTCGAGTATCTTCTCTGTACCGTTGTTAGTTTGATTGACTTCTTTGGTTGTTCTAGGGTTAGGTTTTGGGATTTTCTTGTTCTGCAATCTGTACCCGAGTGCTCTCTATTAATAGTGGATTTCAGGTTGAGTCTTTCTTCTTTGAGACTCTGAGCAGGAGATTTTTCCGAACAACATCAACAAATCTATGTCCTTTTTACTTTTTGCTTTTAGTTTTTTGTTTAAATTTTGCAAGCCGAACTGTTTGTAAATTTTTTATTAGACTCGTTCCTCCGCTGCGCTGCATCAGATATCAATTTCTTTATTCATTAGCTTCATGGGGGTGGCATTGATGAGTATCTGGTTTAATTAATTAAGTTGAAGAAAACTAGATGGAGCTGATACTATTACAATAAGATGGATTTATCTAGTGATTAACAATGTTAAGACACGTGTGCAACTTAACGGAAAAAAATAAGGGCAATTTATAATTTAAGATAGTTTATAACATAGAAAGTAATGTCAATAATTCATGTATATTTGAGTAATAAGTTGAAAATGGGTGACATTCCAAAAAAAATTCCAATTAAAAATACATTTAATAAGTTTTTTAAAAATAAAAGTATCCCTTTTACCGGTCATTAGCCCATGGTGACCGGTGGTGCCATTATAAAGTTGTTAAAATAATTATGTATTTTGGATTTTAAACCTCAAATCTTTAAAAATAAAGTTGGGTGTTATAACCAATGTTAAGGTAAAAATGTGGGAATGAGATTTGAACCGTGGTCTTTTAAATAGAGAAGATGAGTGATTACTATCTTCAATAATATCATAATTTGATTAAAACATGCATTTAAGTAAAAATAATAAATACTAAGAAAATAACATCTTATTATAAATTACGTAAATTATATATTAGATCTCAATTTTTTTATTAATAAAAATATCAAATCAATTATATAATTTGAAACTTTTTTAAAAATGATTCAATAATTATATTTTTTACAATCTAAATTATGATATTGAACTCTCAATACTACCGGTTTGATCCGACTCAATAAAAAAATCATCCGGTCCAGCTTAACTATATTTATTTATTTAATTAATAATTAAAATGGTCCAATTCGATTTTAAAAATAATTAAACCCCAATCAAACCATTAAATTCTAAATCTCTAAACTTACCAATTTAATCTACGATTCAATTTTCAAAACCTTGATTATAAGTTATAACCACTCAACTACAACATCCTTCCCTAACTAATAAATAATCATGATAAGAAAATTGATTGGATTTGCCTATTGGGCTGTTACCCACAACCAGTCATAGTAGCATTTAATGACCCAAATCATGAAGCAGGCCGGATTAGTAGGCTGAGCGGGCTATAGGCCCAAATGATGTAATGGGCTGGTTGACAGAGGCCCAACCACTTCCATCATTTCTGCTTGCTTAAAATTTTTGAAGTAAAAATTATGGCGGACCCTCCTATAAAAATATGTACCGGATGCAAACATTATGTAATAATATATTATTTTATTTTCAATTCAAAAATATTTTTGTAGCCCTTCCAAATATGAAAATAATCAAATAAACCACTCACAATTTCGCCGTTAGTTAAATTATTTTTTCCACGTTTACCTTGTTTTCTTTTTTTTTCCAATAAATTTATATCCATTAAATTTAATATGATTGTGTTGGTTGATAAGTTTTATCGAAAATGACCCATTTCATTCGGACCGAAAGAAATAGAAAAGAATGTCCAGAACTTCTGTGAAGTTATCATTGAGGGTGCTATTCTCCCTTCTTCTCATGATAGTAAGCATTTGGCGCTGGATGTTTTGCTCCTCCTCCGTCCAAGACTGCCTGCATCCTTGGTACCTGTGGTTCTCTCTGACAAACGTGTGGATATTCTTTCAACAAAGGGTAAGAGTTAAACGGTGGACATAATTTGTAAGATCGGTTGGTAGAGCGATTACAATATCAGTATTTTCCACCATTAAATTGAAGAATGTTCGAGCGTAATACCTCTTGCCGCCTTAAAAGTGATTCTCACCTTGATCAGGCTTTCGATGATTCCATTCAGTATCTCATGGAAATAACCCTCCGCGCTCTCCCAGTTAACCTCCTCTTGTCGATCCTGTTGCGAGATTGGTTACAAGTACGGACCCTACAACAGCTGCATGACCACCGGAATAACCTTTGATGAATTCCCGCGCTTCTTCCTCGCTGCTTGGCTTCTCTTTCACTACTCCTTTGTATACCACAACCGTACCTGCAGTAACCAACACTGTAGGATCACTACAGTTCTTCATTTGGCCTGTGTTCGGCAGCTTTGCTACGATGGGATCTGCCTTACCCTCAGCTAGGGCCATCACCAACTCCTCTGCCTTGTCCTTCCTTATACTTTGCTCATCAATATCTGCACTCATCAAAGTGAATTCATAGCCCATCGAGGCAGAACCGAGTATTATCTTAAAGGGATGTTTCAACATTTCTTCTCCGGGCAGGGTATGTCGGGGTGATTGAGTCTCTCATAATTTAATCGACGATAAAACTTTGAGTGATTCATTTGAATGTTTTTATATTTAGAATGATTATAACAACATTTTTGAATGAATAATAAAAATCATTCAATAACCTATCGTCATATAACTTTTACATCCGATGATACATATTTTCACAAGAATATTATTCAAAAAGTATATTGCACCATAGAATTATAGGCTTCAAATGTCATGATTGGATATGAAACGGGCCCGTCAGGATATCGAATATATTTGGGTCCCGCCACCAAAAGTCGATGACAAAGAAAGAAATATCAACCGCTCTTAAATCTTTGGACAAATTTCATGTTACTTTTACCAGTCAGTCAGTCTCACTGCTCCTTTCATGTTTCACTTCCACAACCTCCTATAAAAAAGTTAAAAATTAGTAATTATTCCTTTCAAATATTCGGTCACTAAAAAATTTTGGCCAAATTCCTAAGATTTTGTATAATCTGTGTAGTTTGTTTTTACTAGAATGATATGTTTTTTTTAAGTGCAATCCATTTTACTTTTATATTTGATTAATCAATATTAATTTGATGGATATGTTTGAAATGTGTGGTGCGAGGAGATATAGTACGGGCTTGAAAAGGTATGAACAACGAGAATTTATCATGATGTCAAAGTACAAAAAAGAAAGAAATATCAAAAGGCATAAGGAAAACATAGGAGGTCCGAGTCAAGAAGAAAAGAGGTAAATGTCGCTGCGGTGGGTAATAATAGATGTAGTCCTAACCGAGACAAGGGTATAAAGCTTAAAAGATGAAGTTGCATTCAAAGATAACTTCCTCTGCCAGCTTTTTCTCTAATTGTATGTGAACTGTTGAAAGATTGTCTAGATTTTTAATTCGAAAAAATAAATCAGATGGATTGAAATGATTCGTTTAAGAGGAAACAATCGCCACATTGATTTATAAGAGTATTACATTTAACATTGAGAGTTACATCTTTAAAAAAAATTAACCAAATTCTATAGCATGTTTTGCTTGACAACTTAGCAAAAAAAAAGTAGAAGATGGTTAACTTGGAAATTAAAAGAGACCAGAAAATACTATTTTAGGTAAGCTCCGAGGCACCAAAAGAAACTTTCGACTGTTGGAAATGGGTGGATGCTGATCAATCAAACACCCCCCCCCCCCCCCCAAACACTATAGTTTTGTTCATAATTGAGGCACTTTACATAGGAAATCATCACCTTTTTCCACAGTTCATGGGATGCCACCTATCCATCTATCTCTAGAGAGAGAGAGAGAGAGAGAGAGAGAGAGAGCTACACGCATTTCCTTTCATTTTGCTTATGAATGAATAGCCATCCCCACCAATGGAGAAAGAAAGAAAAAAAGATAGGGTTTTGGAAATGACCTTTGATTCAGTAGATGTCAATGGGCGGCCATATCACTACTCGCATTTTCCTTTACTCTTCAGCCCAAACCTCTATACTTTTCTCAATGACTCAAGTCCATCTCAAAGTCATGAGCAATGTGTTTATGTTGGTGAATATTTTACGAAAGGTGTCTGATTCGATTAATTCTTATGACTTTGTTATTCTTTAGATTAGGTAATTGCTATGGTCTATTTCGTAATTAGTAATGAACATTGCCTTGTAGTATGTGTACAACATGAACTTAAGAATTTGCCTGATCACAAAAAACTAAATTTATAATACGGTTATATATAGCTTGGGGAAAATGGTATGATCAAATAGTATTTATACATAGGTGTAATTGGATTCATGGATTGATGGTGGAGGTTGAGATTACACAACTTTCAAGGACGCCGACTTTTTTAAATTGTTGGATCTGAATTAGATGATCAAAGTTGATCAAACTTATATTTATCTGAAAACAAATAAGACATGTGACCTCTTATTAACCGGCTACAAACAAGTCCATTAGTTTTCAATTTGTTTTAATATCCGATCGTGCTAATTTATTCCAACCCATATCCATGGAATGAAAAATTTGGCCCGAAAATTATTCGTGGATTTAGTGTCGGAATGGATAGCTACCAAAATCTTATCCAAGTGATCATTTTCGCTTGCATTTGCTCGTAAAGGCTATATATATATATCGATCCATTGCCACTTGCCAGCTTGCTATGTGAAAAATTCTTTTCATAATAAACAAATGAAAAGGCCTTCTTCCGCAGTCACTTCTTCTGGAATCAAAATTCCAATGCTTAGGCCATTAAAATTTAGACTCTTCAGTTCAAACAGATGTTCATTGACTCAACCGTCCTTCAAAAGTTGATCACTTTTCTTACTAATTGAGCTTATAACTATAGGGGTAATTTGTACAAAAGAGTCATTTAAAAATAGTTCTTGTACCCAAAAGTATGACCGCGTGACCATCTTCAATGATAAGTGTGAAAGTGTCAAATTAAAAAAATAATTTTAATTTTTAAAATTTCAAAAAGTGTTTCTGCTTCAATAGTATCATGACTAAATTTGACTCTGGTTATTTATAATTTTGTTAAAATATGAGTTTGGCATAGCTTTTAAAATTTTAAAATATCATCAAAATTAATTTTATTATATTCGTTTTTGAAAGATAGAAATTTTGGATGTAACAACTACCCAAATCAGACTTAAAATGAAAAAAATTATGACGAAAATAAAAACGATCAAGAAAATGAAAAAAATTTACAAATTTTACTAAATTTAACATTTTAATTAGTTAAATTTAGCACCAAATTTATATATATATAAGTGGAGGTATGGTTTTTCAGGTTTTAGAAGTGGTATCTGCCTTTAATTTTGATGAGTCACTGCTCATTTGCCATTGTGCAATGATGTATAAAGTTGACTTTGATTTTATATGAATTGAAGTAAAGCTACAGAACCAAAGAAAATACCCAAAAGGAATACCAAAAAAGAAGAAAGATTTGATGAGAGATTCCATAGCGGGACTAGTGGTAACTCCAAAATATCAAGTGCCGACTTTTAGTAATTACATACAGCGACGGTAGTGAAGATTTGGCCACCAACATGCCTTGCACCACACGTCGTTTTCCTTCATTACATATAGCTAACCATATTATCTTGTTGCCTCTTTGCACCTAAATGGGGGCATTTTCTTCCTCAAATTCCTGCCCCACCTACCCCCCACAAAACATCTTTAAGCAGCTTGATGTTCGGTTAGAAAAAAAGTGCTTCGCTAATTGATCAATATTGCAAGATTGTTACAACACTGGTGGGCTTTAGGCATACGTTACGCAACAACCCGTTAGAAGGGGGGAAGTGTTTACAAAAGGGGTCAATGGATAGAAGAAATGGAGGTTTGGACTCTAAAGAGATTTGGTGCTTCTCATCGTACAATTTGTTATGAATTATTCATGATTCACCCTATTTTTAGAACATAATCATTATGTTGAGATAGCAGAGTGGTTCAAGGCATAGCATTGGAATTGCTATGTAGGCTTTTGTTTATACCAGGAGTTCGAATCCCTCTCTTTTCGCATCTTCACCTATATTCACATAATTTCTCAAATTTACTGACTGAAATAAACCAAATCACATGACAACAAATACCAAGGCAAAAAATGGATACGATACGGTACTTGAGAAATGAAATAGCTATATATTCTGAAATTAAAAATTCTCTCTGGCTGCAATCCTGACTAGAAGAAGATTGTTCTAATGACGTCTAATTAAACGATATAAATCAACTCAATTTAAAGAATATAAATTATGTAATGAATTGATCCAATTAATTTCATCCACTCAAATTCCGCTCAAAATAAAGTTTCGGCCAAAATATATGACATTACATGATGGGAAGAAAGAAAGAGTGGGGGGGTCAAATAATAATGCGAAAACAAAGCACTAATTAATGGCCTATTTTTCCAGTCAGAAATCCGATAATAGAACATTTGAATAATCTAACACTTCCAAAATTTAAAAATAAAAAATAAAAAAAACCCTACAATTAATTACTTAATGTCTGCCTCTAAATAGACAAGACCCTGTTTCCTTTTGGGTTATAGTATTATTGCTTGATTTCTATTACTTCTTCGTCTTTGCACAAATCACCTTCTTATTACTTGTTCGCATTATAAGAAAGCTTCAAGCTAGTTATTTATTTAAATTACTTAAAAACGTCCTACTTTTTACTTACAAAAACTCTAAAATTTGAAATTGGTATATGAAATGACGTAAATATTCCTGTTAGAATTCTACGTAAGAGGCCTCAACCAATCAACAATCATTTATACCAGCCAATCATATTCCACAAATTCAAACCGCCACCGAAGCTCACTGCCATTCCTGAAAATCGAAATTACCGCTGTCGCCATCGCCGTTGTGCCGCCGCCGCCTTATCCGCTGTCCCCGTTACGAGGTACGGTGAACAAAAAAAAATTAATGGCATACACCGTCGCCATTAGACGACGACCTATCAACTGATACCGTCGCCATTAGACGGCGACCTATCAACTGGTACCATCGCCATTGAATGGCAACGCTGTTTGCATAGCCGTCGCCATTGGTATTTTTTTATTCAAATTTATTTAAATTAATAATATTAATGATTGAAATTAATTTTTGTAATTATATAATTTGTTATCCTAATTTATGTAAATTAGTTAGTAAGTATTAAAATTAATAATATTAATTGTTGAAATTAATTATTGTAATTATATAATTTGTTATCCTAATTTATATAAATTAATTAGTACTTTATTTAAAATAAAAATATTAATTATTGAAATTAATTGCTGTAATTATATAATTTTTTATTTGAATTTATGTAACTTAATTAGTAATTTATTGAAATTAATAATATGAATTATTGAAATTCATACATGTAATTATATGATTTGTTTAAATTAATTTATTGAATGTGTCTTAACTATTGGAGTTAAGAATCAGTATAATTATTGTTTGTGGTTTTGAAGAAGTGCAGTGATGAGCGTTTTTGTACAAAATAAATAGTTGTGAATCGTAGGGTTAATATTTCGTATTAAGTGAACAAATACTTTGAACATAGTACACCGACTGATAGTTTTTGTTATATAATGTCTTAGGGAGGTTTTAGTGATGATGGTGATGATGATGTTGATGGAAAAATGGATTATGGTTGTTATTTCGTAAACGGTTTGTTTTACGACACACAAAATGATGTGAGTTCTACAGTGAAGGACATTGCTTTAAGTTTAGGGTTTCAGTTGACTAAAATGCCACATAAGATGATTCCCCGTGAAGAAGAAAAACATTTGTAATTGTATTGCTCGCATGGGGTAGGGGGAAATCACAGTCTACTGCATCTTCAGAGAGTTCACGTACGTCTACAACATAATACTCGGGTTGTACGCTCATGGTGTGCGTGCAGCCTAACGCGTTGACGATGAGTGGAAATGAAAGATTAACACTGTCAAAAGATGATGTAAACGTGGGATTCTTAGGTCAGTTCACAACCACAACTTCGAGTTGTGGCGTGAAGAAACACAACAACAAAATCAGCTCACAAACGAGATGAAAGACCACATTAGAAAGTGGGAGGAAAACCTCATTCCCCCGAGACAGATACAGAGCATACTCAACCGTGAGTATGAAAGTATGATCAATGTGAAACAGATCTACAATGAGACAGCGAAGATAAGGCGGTTGAGGTTGGGCGGTATGAACCCCATGAATGGACATTGACCGAAGCGTTAAAATTGGGGTACTTCACTACATACCTCAGGGATGTCGAAGACCATGCCACTCATCTCTTCATGTCACATGCGCAGTCACTTTGAATGTTGCACGCGTGGTATTATATCGTCTTGGTCGACTCTACATACAAGACGAACGTGTACAAGAAGGCGGTGATTCATTTTGTAGGTGTGACGCCGGTTAAGAAGAACTTCAACATTGGGCTGACACTTGTAGAAGATGAAACGAAGGAGTCATACCCTTGGGCACTGAGTCAGTTGAAAATGGTTCTTGGTTGTCGAGTGTCGAATGCTTTTGTAACTGATAACGAGAGAGGTTTGGCGGTTGCACTACAAGAGATATTCCCTTCTTCGGCACCTTCACTTTGTGTCTGGCACATGAAGAGGAAAACCGAGGGAAATGTGACCAAGTTGTATAACAAAGAGACCGCTGAGAAGTTCGTAGTCGGTCCGTGGGGAAAAGCTCTGAATGCACGAACTACTCGAATGTTTTTCGCAAAGTGGCACCATTTGGGTGAAGGTGGCTGGAGTCCGGAACTGTTACAATACCTGATATCAGAGTGGCTCCCTTGCAAGCAGAAGTGAACGCATTGCTACACTAATCATGTGTTCCATCTCGGCAACACAAGCACAAATATGATGGAATCTCAAGCTAGCTGTGCTCGTTGTCAAACACCCCTGACGAGGCAATGTCCAGTGACGCGTCTAGATGAAAACAACATGCTGCATAGCATTTCACCCTAATCGTCTCATCTAAAACATTAAGCATGAAGGCAAGCTGTGACACATGATTAACCTCGCCGTCTGAACTAAGCTGGGTGCCCCGTATGGGAAGCCGGAGTATGTATAGTACATCGTGCAACGTAATTGTCATCTCTCTGAAAGGCATGTGAAAGATGTTGGCGGCTGACTGCCACCTCTCAATGAACGCTAATAGTAGCGGAAGATCCAACCCCCATGACATAAGGGGACCGAGGTGCGACAACCCAGAGGCATCGACTAGCTATCGTGCCACATCGGACTGCCACTGGAAAATCTCTAGCTTACGAACGCTAGACTTCACAAGGCGGATCTTGAACTATGATGTCAGCCTCGAGTCCAAACCACGCGTCCAGAGGCGATAGGCTATGTGACCGCCAAAACTATAAATCATAGTGGGGATCCGTGGCCCACCAGGTACTGGACGAGTAAGCATCCACTCCTCGCCAGTGCTGCTGGACTGGACCCCTGTAGAACATCCAGCTTTGCCACATCTAGCGCTCGCGGTAGAAGAACCCTGAGATCCATGAGATGACCTACTACCCGCTCATGATGTCGCGCTCGTACCCCTCCCTGCTGGTCTCTTCCGCGATCGAGTAGTGTCAAGTAGGAAGGGGTGAAATGAGGTGTCATGATCATCATCCTCAGCACTGTCACCTCCTGACGGGATATGCTCATTGTCGCCATCTGAGTCATCTCGAATGGTATTAATGTCAGTGGTGGCTGGCTAGCAAAACTCTCATCAACTGTCAGCTCTCTCCCAGCAGACTGCGGCGCGGGGTGCATATATATATCGGTTCGGGAATCTAGAACTACGCACTCGAGTGACCAACATCCCCTAACTTAGATGTGTCGGAGTCGCCGTTAATGGCGACAGTGACTTTTTTCTTCTCGTACCTTAGCGGCGGCGGACCTGCAACGGCTGGGACCAGATATGTGAGCGGAGGAAAGAAACTGTGGCGACGGGGACCGAATATGTTACCGGAGGAATGAAACGGCGGTGGTGGATTTGGACCGGATCTGTCACGGAGGAAGGAAACAACGGGGTGGTGGGCTGCGGAGGAAGGAAACAGCAGGGCAGCAAGTGGCGGCGAGTGGCGAACGGCGGCAGCGACCGACGGCAGGCGGCGGCGGCTCGATTGTTAGAGAAAAGAGTTTTTTTAGAGAGCTGAGAGTTTCCATTTAGGTAGTGTGTTTGATTCGAGTTACGTCATGTGTGTATTTAAACATTAAGTTCGAAGGACATTTGCTTGACTGTTCATATCGTTTGAAAGATGTTATTAAGCGTATCTCGTTATTCAAATTTAGAATAGTAGTAAGAGGAGAGAAGAGAGGAAAATAGAAGAGAATATAAGGGAATAGGAGGTTGAGGAATAGAAAAGTCTTGAAGAAGCCTTTTATATAGGCGGTATGTTGAGACTAGAGGCATATGTGGTAGGTCATATGTAAGCAACATTATGCAACAACATTGTTCTTCCGTTTTATACTTGCATCGAAATTAGGAATGAAGCGCCATATGTCACCCTCTAGTTGGTGAGATCCGCCAATTAGTTGATTACGACCGTTGATAAAGCAACCGCCCAAGGGATAAATTATTGGGAATCCTAAAATTGTCGTGGACGCCTTCATTCTTATAATTAATGACTGAATTGTTAGACCTTAGAGTTTAATTGACATACTCAAATTTAATTTCAATCGTCGAATGATCAATGATTATTACCAGGCGTCGATCCTCCATGGACCGAAACCAACCCAAGGCCTATCATTTTGTTTGGTGGGGGACTTTTTTTCATAGTATGAAACTGTTGAACAAAATCCCAATAAATTGAAAAGGTAACATTGAATTATTATTGAAGATGATGGGCCAGATTACTTTTGAGGAATACGATGGGGGCACATTGTTGTTGTGAATAAAAATAGAATGGTCAGATTCCACCCTTCATTTCCATAAACTTCACTACAAAGGGGAAATGAAAGCTGAAAAAAGATTGAGAGGGTGGTGAGTGGTGCTAGCTAGCTACCTAGCTTTCATTTCAAATTTCAACCTAGGAAGTGAGAGGAGAGTTGAATAAAATAGACACGTTTGTTCTTTACCAAACCTCCCAAATGGCCTACACCTTGTCATCATGCATCATGATAAGATCAAATACCTAATAACTTCTCTTCCATTTGTGTTTGATCCTATATTTCTTAGTTACTGACAATTTACTTTTGATGAAATGGACAATGAAGTATTTAAGGTCAGGTGTTGAGCTGTATAGATTCATTCTAACGGTTGATATCATCAAAATAGTTTTAACCATCGAGTTAAGACGGTCTATTAGGCGATCAACTAACCCTTATTTAGACCATCAACTACTTTCAAGGGGCTCTTATAAGGTGGATTAGTATAGATGTACATGACCCTCAGATCAGCATGGTGAATGCTACAATTTAGGAGGTAAATAAATAGGGTTAAGCACTTAATTAGGTGGGTGCCTTTAGAATTTTGATTGATGAGATGGATGGATTGATAAATCGTTTTCTTGCTATTTCGCATATTGACGGAACCGGAAATGGGATGTTTGCGGTGGTGGTTAGCTTGCCGTACCCATTGGGCCCAAATATTAAAAATTAAGCTTTGATCATTTTCATATACTTTGATAATGCATAACAGTTTTGAAATAATATATATAACAATTTTCATAATAAATTGCTAATTCCGTTTGTTGGACCCGAATCAGTGGCTTCAGATTTTAATTCGTAGTCTTAAAATTTTATGAGCCGTATCAGAATCTTAAAACTTCAACGACAACGAATTAACGATGATAATCTTAACTCGAAAAATCAGGAAAAAAAACAAAGGAAGAAGACTAGTAGTTCATGCCGGGCAAGAACCTGACTCGACTCTTTTTCCTCACTTAACTACCGATTCAACTCGTTCGTTAAACTCATTTGACTACGATGACTCCCGCCATAATTAATATTTCTTTTATTGTCTTTAACATCCTTTTCTCTTTTTTTTTTTCGACCAACATCCTTTCCTCTTAAAAAGAAAACAGTTTTTTTCCTTCAAAGGCTCCCACCTTAAAAGGAGGAGGGATACCACGTCATCCGACAGCGACGATGACTGTCGCCTCGCTGGGGCCCGCCCTCAAAAGTAAGTGGCAGTGGCAGCAGCAGCATCTCTCTCACTTTCACTCGTACAGTAAGTAGCCAAAGATCTTCTGATTTATTAGAGAATCTATACCCATCACCACCACCACCACCACCACCTCTTCCTCCGGCCGCCACCATCCTCGCCGCCGCAGCTAATAATTTAAGTTTAAAAACATCCAAACCCCCTTCTCTCTTCACAAAATTATAATATTTTCTTCCAGTAAAGAAAATCCCTTCTCTCTGTCTTTTTCTTTCCTCTTCCAATTTCTTTAATCGTAATTGGAACTGAAAAGCAGCCGATTTTCCGCAAAAGGAAAGCTCAACGGATTGTGTCGTTTCCTTAAATTTCCTCCACCGGCGACGAATGCGATGCCTACGCCGGTGAGTACAGCCAGGCAATGCTTGACGCCGGAAGCTGCCCACGCGCTGGACGAGGCAGTAAGCGTGGCCAAGAAGAGGGGACACGGCCAGACGACGTCGCTTCACGCCGTCTCCGCCCTCCTTTCCTTCCCTTCATCCGCCCTCCGTGACGCCTGTACACGCGCTAGGAACTCTGCCTACTCCACGCGCCTCCAGTTTAAGGCGCTCGACCTCTGCCTCAGCGTCTCCCTCGACCGCGTCCCTTCCGCCGGCGACAGCGGCGGAGAGTCGTCGCCGCCGGTTTCCAACTCGCTCATGGCGGCGATCAAGCGGTCTCAGGCGAACCAGAGGCGGCAGCCGGAGAGCTTCCATTTGTTCCATCAGTTTTCCTCTCAAAACATCAACTTCAATCAGTTGACGGCGTCTTCACCATCTTCTCCTTCATCATCCTCTTCTTCCGTTTCTTGCATCAGGGTGGATCTAAGGAACCTGATTATGTCGATCCTGGACGACCCGGTTGTCAGCCGGGTCTTCTCCGATGCCGGCTTCCGGAGCTCCGAAATTAAACTCGCGGTTTTCCGGCCCATCCCTCTCCATCTTAAAACCCCAACTCTCGCCTACTCGGATCCGGGTCGGAAGAACGGGTTCACTTTCCAGTTCCCGGGTAGTTTCCCCGGGTTCTTCAGCGGGAACGAGAACTTCCGAAGAATCGGGGAAGTACTGGGGAGAAGCCAGGGGAGGAATCCTCTGCTTCTCGGCGTATGCGCCTGCGATGAGCTCGCTAACTTCACCGAATCAGTAGAGAAAAGGAAGAAATACGACGGCGGTGGAAACAACAACATCCTTCCGACGGGATTGTCCGGGTTGAACGTGATTCGATTGGAGAGTGAGATCTCTCAATTCCTCAGCCAGAAAAAATCGGATAAAGGAGATCTCGATCCCCGATTGGTAGAAGTGGATCGATCTCTGGACCGGGATCCGGGACCCGGATCGGTTGTGAGCTTCGGAGATTTGGATTCGTTTGTGAAGAACGAAGATGGAAGAGTGAGTTACGTAGTGGAGAGATTGACGAGATTGGTGCAGGGTAGTAATAGTAAGCTGTGGTTGATCGGTGCGGCAGCGAGCTACGAGACATATTCAAAGTTTGTAGGGAAGTTTCCTTGTGTTGTCAAGGACTGGGATCTGCAGCTGTTGCCCATCACTTCCGTCACTAAAGCTTCAGCTTCCTTTGCTGCTGAATCTTACCCTAAATCCAGGTATATTTAGTTGCAATTAATTAATCTGAACCCTCCGTCACTCTTAATTATTGTTTAATTATAAGCTTATTAAATTCGTGAACTTAGCTTCTTCCTTGCTGCAAGTTGCAGTTTGATGGAGTCGTTTATTCCATTTGGTGGATTCTTTTCGACACCATCGGATTTCAAGGTGCCCTTAGGCAGCCCTTACCAGTATATGACAACACGTTGTCTCCCGTGCAATCAGCAAGAGTCAGTCACCCTTTCGAGACGATCGTCAGTTCCTACGATTACAGATCAGTATCATCAACCTCTTGAGTTACCTTCTTGGTTGAAGGTAAGTATTGCTCTCATGATTTATCCTAGTGACCATGCATATTCTGTTTAGAATGCAACTTGCTGGATAATGCAGCTAACATTTAGATATGAATGATCTGTTGAATTCGAATCGTGCATGCAATTCCTGTAACACACTAAAAAATCACGTTTAGAATCACTTGATCTTTTCTTGACCATAAGGCTGACTTAGATACTTCAGTCTTGCTAACTGACATCATTTCGATCGGAACAGGCATATTTGCTCGATTTAATTGCAAATGCCGTGTTATATCTTCAGTGCAGATTAGAGATGATAAAGATGTGCTGAGTTGCAGAGCAGCCAGTTTGCAGATAGAACAGGATTTCATGTGTCAAGGCCAATCACCTTCTGTTGACATTCATCCTCCTAAGTTTCCTACCATCATGGGCTTTAGGCTGGATGAAGACGGTAAAAGGGGAGTAGGGTCTGGAAATGATAGCACAACGTACTTAAAAGCTGCTTCATCTGTCACCATTGATTCAGCTGTTTCTTTGCCTGCAATTGGGAAACAAAGTGAAAAGCTTTCGAATGAAGATGCTGAATCTGGCAGTACTGCTCTGAAATCTCCTCGTAGTTTTTCAAATTCAAGCATGTGTTATGGTAGCCAAGCATCTCCTTCATCTGTGAACTCCATGACAATGGATCTTGGCCTTCGTATAAGCTCTGCTCCTCCCATCAGTCACCAAGATATCCGACAAGACCTGTCGCTATCCTTCTCAGGAATCACAGATGTCAATGGAGGAAGTATTTCTGATTCTTCACCAAAGTTGATTCCTCAGCGTGCTGTTAGTAACTTCAAGGATCTTCTCCGGTATCTATCTGACCGAGTTGGCTGGCAAAATGAGGCCATACGTGTTGTCAGCGAAACAATAGCCGATTTCAGGACTCGAGATGGAAATGAACGAGGAAGGAACATATGGTTTAGCTTCCTTGGACCTGACCGGGCGGGTAAGAGGAAAGTTGCTTCAGCGGTTTCCGAGTTCATTTTTGGAACCAAGGAAAACTTCGTCTGTGCAAACGTGGATCACCAATTTGACCGACATGGATTCAGTTCGATGTCGAGAGGGAAAACAGTGGTGGATTATGTTGCTAGGGAGCTCTCCAGGAGGCCGGTTTCCGTTGTGTTACTCGAAAATATCGACAAAGCTGATGTTCAGGTGCAGAACAGCTTGTCCTGCGCCGTTCAGACCGGAAAGTTCTCTGATTCTCACGGACGAGAAGTTTCCATCAACAATGCAGTAATCATTACAACCTCAGTAGCTACTACCAGGCTTTCCCAGAAATTGTCTGCATATTCTGAGGATCAAGTTCTGAGAGCAAAAGGGTGGCCAATTCGAATATTAATTGAGAAACATTCCGAATTAGGCCAGGACCTTACTCTGTCAGTAAACAACGGCAAGAAATCCAACTCCATCTTCAAAAGGAAGCTTATAGGAATGAACCAAACTGTAGCAGTCCAGGATTTCCACGAATCGGAGCTAGCAAAACGCGCACACAAGGAACCGATCAGGAGCCTAGACTTGAACCTTCCGGCGCAAGAAAATGACTTGGCTGTCACGGAAGGTGAGAACTTGGATCACTCCAAAGCTTGGTTACAGGGCTTCTATGGCCGAGTCGACAGAGTGGTGGAGTTCAATCCATTTGACTTCGACGCACTGGCTGCCCGAATCTCCGACAAGATAAAGAAGAGCTTTCACAAATTTGTCGACATCGAGTGTTGTCTGGACATTGATCCGAAGGTTATGGAGCAGCTTCTTGCAACAGCTTATGTATCTGATCATAATCGGACGGTGGAAGATTGGATAGAACAAGTTCTGGGACGGGAATTTGCGCAAGTCAGGAGAAAGCACGGCGAACTGAATGCCGATTACATGTTGAAACTCGTCGCAAGTGACGTGGAAGAGGCCGATAATCGAAGAGGTTGCCTTCCGCTGAGAGTAGTCAGCAACTGAAGGGCCGGCCGGGCAGTATTGCAGTTGTAAGGTAGTAGATGTATAATCGTATGTATTTTTGTAGCTTGTGAGTATAATAGTATGTATTTTTGTAGCTTGTGAGTATAATAGTATGTATTTAACTTAGTGTTGTACTGTTGTGGTTGCTCTTTTGTGGTATGTATTTTTTGCTACTGTAAGTTGCTTGGACCTGTTGTGACACAGAAAGCCCAAAAGTGGATGGACAAAAGATTAGGCCCAATACCAAGTTTCCAGAACGCGAAGCCCACACACAACTAAAAAACTGACACTTGACTACCCTTTTGTTTTATTCTCCTTTGCTTCTTCCATTCTCTTTATTCTTCTTCTTCTTCACTTTGGCTTTTCCTCTTCCCCCGATGTCTCTGTCTGCAAAAGCAACAGCGATTCACTCTCTCTGCGTCCTGATTTTCTGTTTTGCTGTCCGAATTCTCTCGTCTTCTTCTTCTTCTTCTTCTTCCTTTTCTTCAGTTGCACGATCGGATTAAACCTTATCTTGGGAAGCAACAAAGCAAACTCTAAGTTCCGCTTTTCTCTTCTATGGTAAATGACTTCCATCTCCACTAGCCCACGCACGGTTGAAGAGATCTTCAAGGACTACACCGCCCGCCGCTCCGCCCTCCTCCGCGCTCTCACTCTCGGTAATTATCAATCCCAAAACCCTAATTTCACCTGCTTTTTTGTTTCCATCCATGTGCTAAGTCCTTTCCCTTTTTCAGATGTCGACGATTTCTACTCGCAATGCGATCCAGGTTCGTGCAAGCGTTATCCTTCTATCTCTCTCGTCGTTTTTAAGGTTTATTTTGTGTTGAGTGAATTGGATTTTCTCGTATTTTTTGTGGATTTGAGATCGGGCTGGTCGTTGACGAAATGAAGCAGATTTGACTTCTTTTTCTTTCCTCACTGGATGATTTGAATTAGTCGAGACGGCCAATTTGCTTGACTAGCTGTTTCATTTGGATTAGTTGATTAGTCCGCCTATAAAAAATTCCCTTGCCTCTCTGAAAATGCCAGAAAAGGAGAATCTGTGCTTGTATGGACACCCAAACGAGTCATGGGAGGTGACACTTCCGGCAGAGGAGGTTCCACCGGAGCTTCCCGAGCCAGCGTTGGGCATCAATTTCGCTAGAGACGGAATGCAGCGCAAAGATTGGCTCTCTCTTGTTGCAGTGCATAGCGACTGCTGGCTGCTCTCAGTGGCATTCTATTTCGGTGCCCGCCTTAATCGCAACGAAAGGTGAATAATAATTTCGGTATTTGATCTTCGTTGTGGTTTTGCTCACTTGTTTGACTATCCGCTGATTTGCCGGAACAGGAAGCGCCTTTTCAGTATGACGAATGAATTCCCCACCCTCTTTGAAGTTGTAACTGGTCGGAAACCATCGAAAGACAAACCGAGCACGGATAGCGGGAGTAAATCCAGAAAGGCAATATACACACATTGCTGTTTTTCTCTGTGTTATAAAACCATTCTGTTTGATTTCTAGATCGAAACTATTTCAGCTTTGATTTCTTTTGGCAATGCAGAGATCACAAGAGGGGCATGCGAAAACTAACTCGAAGCCACTTGACGAGAGCTATGGGGACGATGAGGATGAGCATGGGGAGACTGTTTGTGGCAGCTGCGGAGGAACTTACAGTGCCGACGAGTTTTGGATTGGCTGCGATATCTGCGAACGATGGTATCACGGGAAATGCGTGAAGATCACACCGGCAAAGGCGGATAACATCAAGCATTACAAGTGTCCGTCTTGCTGCACGAAAAAGGCTAGGCAGTAGCTTTTTCAAGCTATCAAGTGTTGAAGTCAAGTAGGACAAATTAACTGATTTTGGACCCTGTGAGACAAAAGAAATCAATGAATGAATGAATGCGTTTGGCGTAATTGTTTAGCATTACAGGTGCCTTTTCGTCTTTACATCTGTTTCTCCCCTGCAATCTGAGTTGAGTTTAGAACTTCGTTGAGATCTAATTTTCTCCGTCGAAAAAAAAATGTACAAAATTATATCCAACTTTTCACCTGACAAATCAAGTATGGTGTTTTACCTTACGCAATGCCTTTATCCCTTAGAAAAGATATAAATGAATCTCAACTGAAGCCTTCCTTGTTCGACCCTTTCTTTTTGTTGCAACGATTATTCAGAGGTCCTTAGTTTAAATTTTTAACTTCGGCTATTTTTCTGATTCCCTATTTTTTATTGGCATTGGCCTCCAGAAAGAATGATAAAAGAAAAGAAAAAACCCGAAATATTAGTATGCAATCGTGACTATTTAATTGTGTAATCACTCGATACGAGAGGAGTTATGCCGGGTTGATAAAATTAATCACAAATCATCATGTGATTTACTTATAAACACCCATTCCATTGGTGTATAATTAGTCAATTAAGTAGTTGGTAAGAACCATTGTGGTAATTATAATACTATTTCTTTTGTTTGCGAATTGGGTTGTAAGTCAATGGCTCCTTCATTTGAGTCTTTTTATTCATTAGTAAAATGTAAGCAGAATCTGTTAATGTGCCGACTTCATAGCATTCACCATGTTCTGACTTTCTACTATAACAATGGCTGCCGACTGCATTTCTCTTCACATTCAACCAAAACACATCAAATCATGGCTGCTGCTTCTGTCTTCAGGGTTGGCAAAACAGTTCTGAAGAAACTGGGTCCTCTCATCCAACAAGAGGCTTCCTCACTATGGACTCTTCGAGCAGAGCTCGAGAAGCTGAAAGGCACGATGAGTGCCATTCAGGCTCTCCTCCTCGACGTGGAGGAGAAGCACGAACACAGTCATCAAGTCAAAGACTGGCTCGAGAAGCTGACAGTCTTACTGTTCGATGCTGAGGATCTGCTCGACGATGTTGCTACTGAAGATTTGCGCGCAACTCCACCTCATGATGATAATGACTTGAGATGCAAGATTCAATCTGGAGTGCGGTACGCTTCCTTTTCATGTCCCTTCCAAACCGCTTGATCTATGGTGTCAAAATGTCTTACAGAGTTAGGAGTCTTAGGGAGCAATTGGATGTCGTGATAACACCAAACTGCATTTGGATTTGAATCCTCGTTCCCAAGAGAAAGGGAAAATGCGGAATCTTGCCCGCTCGGTTTCTCTCATCCCGTACACAGTTATCGGACGAGAAGAGGACATTAACAAGATCAAAACTTCCCTTCTTCTGTTGGCTAATGATGCCATCTCTGTGGTTTCCATAGTTGCATTGGCGGTATGGGGAAAACAACACTCACTCAGATTGTTTATAACAACGATGAAATCAAGGAGCCGTTCGAATTAAGGCTGTGGGTATGCGTCTCCGATGCATTCGAGACCAATGTGGTCGTTTGAGAAATACTAGAGTCTGCCACAAAGGCGAAACAATACCAAAATCTCAAACTCGACACGCTGGCAACTCTCCTCGATGGAGAAATCCACGGGAAGAAGTACATTCTGATGCTAGACGACGTGTGAACTTCGATTTGGAGAAATGGAGCGTTCTAAAATCCGCCTCGCGAGAGGTGGCCCCACCCGAAGCAAGATCCTCGTCACTACGAGATTCGAGAATTTCGCAGAGTCGATGAGGAATCGTGGTTCTCCCGCGCCTTACACTCTGCCCGGTCTATCTCCTTCCCTGTCGTGGTCATTGGTTATGAAGGTAGCATTGGCATCATCATCATCAAATGAAGAGAGTATACAAAACATAACAGACCAAGAATAAGAAGGCGAAATCAAGAGGCTGATCATGAACAAGTCTGCTGGAGTACCTTTAGCAGTGAAATGAAAGCCATGGCAAACTTGTTACATTTCAAAAAGCCTCAAACTGAGTGGTTGACTTTCCTCAGGTCCAGTGAACTCCTAGGATATCAGGGTAGCTTGCTGCATAACTTGAAGTTGCCGGTTATAATCAGTTTCGGTTAAAATATTGGATCTGGGCCGGGTTTGAGCATGTTTCTGGTGTTGATGTTAATATGGGTTTGATGTCCTGGTGTTGAGGCGGATGCGAGTCTGAGGATGTTCAGTTGTTGATGTGGATCTGGGTTTGACTATGTTTCGGTGTTGATGTGGTTTTAGGTTTGATTTGCTTCAATGTTGATGTGGATTTGGGTTCGACGGGTTGATGATGTTTTGCTGTCGATGTTGTTCGGCGCCGACGGGATCTGGATTTTGTTCTATTGGCGGTGACGGCAGCGTTTTCAGATTGGCCTTTGGTGGTGTTTGTGATGTGGGTTTCGGCGCCGGTTTTGTTGACGGGAAGCAGTGACGAAGATGGTGGAATGTTGATGTTTGTTGGTTTGAATCGTGGATGACGGCTTTGCTGATGTAGGTTGTACTGCTCCAAGTTCTGAGGACAAAGTCCTGATGCTCCAAGTTCTGAGGGACCACGTCGCGAGAGGATTCGGTTGAGTGGTGTTGAGTGGTGGTGGATCGGGCAGCCTCGAAATTATTGTCGTCGTCGAGAGGATTCGGTTGAGTGGTGGTGGATCGGGCAGCCTCAAAATTATTGTCGTCGTCGAGAGGATTCAGGGGAGTGGTGATGGATCGGGCAGTGACCTGATAGCTTACCTTCAAAGTATGATCTCTGATTACTTTATCCAGCTTCGCTATGCCAAGGAGTAAACGAGTCTCTCCTGCTCAGACACAATGGACAACCTGACTGGATGTCTCCTTGGAGACTTCATGGCCGTAAACTCGCGGACGGACATCAGCCGTTCCCTCCGCAAAAACTTCGGCATGGAATTCTTCAAAATCTTTCGATTTGATCTTTGGTAGCAAACTTGGGACATCTATCTCCAGCATCTCATCATGTTCTCATGATGATGAGATGAGATGAGATGATGGAGATTGATGAAGGAGCGCTCGGCACATAGGGATTGATAGAGGAGATAGACTGAATGCGCTCCGCTGGGCGGCTAGGGGATTGACAGAGGAGTGGACTGACTCCGCTACCTAGGATTTCAAAACTTTTAGTTTAAAACCCACTGTTGGATCTGAAGACTACGTCGTTTAATTATTGTCACTTAAGTTCTATTTGTTTTGTATTTTAGTCCAAAGCTTATATTAGTTTACATTTAAGTCCTGCAGTAGTTTGTTAGTCGTGGTTAGCAAAATTGAGTTGTGTGAGAGCAATTTATGTGCGAAAGGTTTGCTCAGGTGAGTATAATCATTGGAGTAGAAGCTTGCTGGATAACTTGAAACTGAGCTATATGATTCCCTTCACATCTGAAACGTTGCTTTCTGTGCTGCATTGTGTACCCGAAAGGCTCAGTGATACACGTCCAACACCTCATCTACCAATGCAGTGATTTAGGACTCATCAAGAAGCCGGATGATGATGATGATTCTCGCCGAAGTATATTCGAAATCGGTCTTAGAGTTTCTTCCAAGAGATAAAACGAAACTGGGATGGAAACGTGAAACGTTGCAAAATGCATGATCTTATTCATGACCTTGCAACCACAATAGCTGGAACTAGTTTTAAACAGATAGATTTTGGTACAGATGAAATTAGTGAAAAGACTTACCATATTTGTGTGAATCATGGTTTGTGGTCACCTTCTGCTCTTATACTTCACCTCGGTAAAGCCAAACATCTGCAGACATTTTATCTCTAGCAGTGAGAAATGGTATAGATTAGGAACAGACGGGGATGAGTCCAGTTTGAAGTGTTTTGTTTCGAAATTCGGAAGCTTGCGTATACTCAATTTCACCAACTCTGGGATGGAAAATGGTGCCCCGTCACATTCAGGAGATGAAGCATCTCAGGCTTCTCGACCTGTCGTTTCAAGCAAAGATGACTTGCTTTCCAAGCAATATTACCATGCTTGTCAACTTACAAGTGCTTGTTCTTCATGGTTGCAGAAGCCTCCAGGAGCTGCCAAGGGATGTCATCAAGCTTGTCAATTTATGGTGCCTGAATTTAACTTGTTGCTTTGCAATGCCAAAGGGGCTTGGTAAACTCAGCCACCTTGAGAAACTGACATGGTTTGTGGTGGGAAAGGACAGCTCCGGGTTGAAAGAGTGATGTACGCTGAACAACTTAGGAGGCGAGCTCGAGATTGTGAATTTACGGTACCTTGCTGATCAAGAAACGGCGAGTTCAGCGTTCGAGATTGGTGCGGCAGTGAACATGAAGGCAAAGTGCCGTCTTGAATAGCTGCAGCTGCATTGGAACAATGGTGACCTGGAAAAAGAAGATGATGGTGAGTGGGAAGAATGATTGAACAAGTTCTCAGAAGAAGACGTTGAATGGATGAGAGCTTACTTGAAAGCCTCGAACCCCACTCGAATTTGAAAGTGCTTGATGTGCTTTGTTACAGAGCCTGGATTTCTTCTCTTACTAACTTAAAAGGGCTTACTTTGGCAATGTGCAAAGTTCGTCGCTGTTTGCACCACTTGCAAGGCTTGCCACTCCTGGAAAGACTCATGCTTTTCCAGATGGTTGAGTTGGAGTGAATGGATGAAGATGAAGAAGGAGAATGACAACTGTCTGTCGTTCTCCTTCTTCATCTCGCTCGAGTATCTTCAAGTGAGTAACTGTCCTAAACTGCGGGGATGGATGAAGAGTAAGAATCAAGATCCACCTCAGTTCTTTCCTAAACTTTAGAAACTTGTTATACAAGGATGGCCACTGTTAGAATGGATGCCATCGTTCCCAACACTCGATAACAAGCTTGAGCTTATGGACACTAGCCTGCAACCATTGATACGCATGATAAACTACTCTGTTGTTTCGGTTGATGTTCATCAGTACTATCCTCTGTCGAAGCTGAAGAAACTGGTCGTGACGAACATCTGTAACCTTCCGAAAGAGTGGCTGCAAGGGATGCAACACCTCACCTCTTTGCAAGAGATGAGAATCCGGCACTGTTCTGGATTGGAGGAGACTTTGTGCTGGAACGTCTCTCGAGAAACCAGGTCTTGGTTGGATGAAGACGAGTGGAACGATTTCGGTAGGGTGCTAAACGTTTGCTGCAACTTTGTGTTCGTTCTTCAACATCACTTTGTTACTGTGGGGGTTCGTTTGTGTCTGCTTCTTAGCTGATTTTATAACTGTTTATTTATGTGTTCTCTGTAGGCGATCTCGAAGGCGAATGCAGAAAGTGGCTAACAAGGATCCAAGTTCCTAGCGGAGCAGAGCACATAATTCTAACTGATGCCTTAAGAAATATGATTTCTACGGTACCTTTTCGTTCCCTGCTCCGTTTCTGTAACATCAAAATTTTGAAATGGTTAGTAACTTTTCAAGTATGTAGAAGAACATCCTGATCAGAAAGCTAAGAAGCAGAATTGGAGATCATCATCATCATCATATACTTCAAATCTTCAATGGCATTTATTTACATATGAGATTATTAGCATCGTTTACATATAGTCAAATAGTACTTCTAAGATCCTCAAAACTCTCTACAGTCAAATAGTGTACTTCTCAGATTTCTATTTCCTACATGCTAAGATAGCATCTTTGACACAACCCAAAATATTCACTATCCTGCTGCAAATCCCTTCACTAGTTGCGGTTTAACATCCCACCTACTACTCTTACGCTTGAGAGGGACGGTCCTACCCAATATCTTCAACAATGCCTCAGGCAACGGGGCTCGCTCCAGCCTCACAAGGTCCGACTCATCATCATTATTGTCCCTGACCAAGCCGTGGAAAGGTCTACGATTCCTATGCGGAGGTACATAGGGAGCCAGCTGTTCAGTGACACATGGACTCTCGGGGTTTGGAGTTCCTTTGTCTGCATCCCCATCGGTGTTGTCTGGTTTGCCAGCACCTTCGAGTTCTTCACCAAGGAGTGTGAAGTCATTGCATGGACTGACACATGATACACGACGAGCCGGTTGTTCACTGATGCGTTCACTCTTACTGAATGGAGGTGGCTGCAACTTGGAGCTAGGGGTCCCGTTGTCTGGTTCGCCAGCACCTTTTCCTTCTTCGGCTGTTGCAATTAGCCAAATTTAGGGTTCATTATAAAGCTAAGAAAGCCGAAAATGATTTCCAGTAAGCTAGGCCTCAAAGACATCAACAGTAGAACATTACAGAAACAGACCATAAGTCAGGAAACAGCAAGAGATATGCTAGAATATACGTCACTGCAAAATGATTGATACCACAAACATAAGCAAAATGATTACAGTCTAACAAGATCATATAACATTGGGCCGTGAAGAGCATGTTGAGTAATATAGAAGTCTGAAAATAGACTTAATAAGTTATTATTGTTTATAACTTGTTACTTGAGATGAGGCTGTTTACTCTACAGGCAACTTCGCAGTTTTGTGGTATAGACGCAACAGATTACAACAGAGCAGGTACTTAAGATAGCAAGGTCACCAGATTGAGGAATAATCAATGGAGGGTTCTGAACTGCCTCGACCCGCGACCCGCTGTCCAGACCGTCACCAACCAGTGATGGTAACGGGGCAGTGTATGTGTCAACAACAGGTGCAAGTGTTTCACTAGAGGACCCAACTTCAGATTGTCGATGACTGTTCTCCACTCCTTCATCATCAACCTGTGAAGATGCAGCAGCCTTCCCCAAGCGGGAAATATTTGACATGCACAATTCAGCAATAAGAAATCAATAACTTAATGCCACAGGTTTCAGTTCAAATCAGGCAACATTACATGGTACTTAACTATAAAACCAAATAGCACACATGTGACAGAGAGAAATGGCCACCTAAACACTAGAGTGAGTCGAGCCAAACCGAAATTCATTATGCTCAAGTTTGGCTCGTTACTTTTTAGGCGAGCTCGAGCTTGAATCCAGCTAGAAAAGTTTAGCTCTTGTTGAGCTCGAGCCTAATGGCTCGTTACCTACCTTTGAGGAGCAAAACTCAAACTTTCGCTCGTTAAAATCCCTTGATGAGTCCAATTTAAGCTAAATTTGAAGCTTGTAGAGTATAATACATCAATCAATCAAGCTAAAAAACAAGCTATCCTAATATTCACCAGATTCTACTTTCCTCATTTGAAACGGTTAAAACCTAAATAGAACATTTACCTCTGGTTCGCCTTTCTCCAGAATGGCGTCAATCAGTACTCTATAGGAATCCATCTCTATGAATCTCCATCCTTCATCGCCCCCGTAAACCTGAAAGGAGAAATATCTCCCATCACTTACATCTAAATAACCTTTCAAAGAAGGAAAAGGAAAGAAAGGAGAAGTTAGACGCTCACTTGCAAGAGCTCCTTGATGGTTTGGTTAATCAGTTTCCGGGAGAACCCTAGTTCCAACATTGCAGCAATTGCAGCATCCCTTCGCTTCAGACCCACCTGAAATGGAGCTAAGAAATCAAAAAAAAAAATCCAACCCGGTACAGAATCTCCAAATTGGTTCGAAGAAAATAGAGTGAATCAAGAGCAAAACCTTACTCGGGCGTCCTCTAGGCGCCATTGTCGAGTGAAATGATCAAGAACACTCTCGCTGCGCCGTCGTCCGTTTGGGGGGGGTTTTGCTTC
Organism: Linum usitatissimum; assembly: GCA_030674075.2. Classification (NCBI taxonomy): domain Eukaryota; kingdom Viridiplantae; phylum Streptophyta; class Magnoliopsida; order Malpighiales; family Linaceae; genus Linum; species Linum usitatissimum. The sequence goes on along the minus strand of JAUJYP020001281.1, from coordinate 4,149,480 downwards.
TTTGTTCTTGCAGGGTCTTCTTGGTTGTGTCGTCTACCTATAGACTAACGCAGTCTTTTTTTTCCTTAAATTATTCGCTTGGTCAATGGTGAGTCAATTTGTCTGTAATTTTGTTTTTTTCACCGAAGTAAACTGAATATGTAGAGGTGGATTTTGACATTGGTTCAGCAGTACAGCTGATTAGCCGAGCAGTAACTTTGATTAACTGGTCGCTTAATTAAAATACGGTTGGTTAGTGGTTAAGGTTTTAGATTTTTAACCGACCCCTTTATATTTAATACATATTTTAGCCGAAATTGATTATAACCGTCGGTTAATTAATTTCTTACCCAATCCTAATTGACCTACCAGACTTTGGTCGGTTTCTAGCCGCCCTGGTCGACTACCAACTCTAGTAATATTGATCGAGAGAAAAGTTGGGCGGTACTTTTGTGCCAATCCTATTCGGTTCAACCCACAAAATCTTGAAACGCTTATCAAATTGGTTCGGTTCGGTTAGAAAAACCTCTCATAAAAAATCAAACGAAAGATGAGTTGATAGACCATTACCAATTTGGATGATAAAACATGCCTCTAATATCTCATTTTTTAAGGATATAAATTTACATATTACAAAAGGATAAATCCAGCAATTTGAATAACAAACTAATTTAGTAAAGATGGTTATCTATCATTTTAATTAAAAATATCGTTCTAAAAAGAAACTTGAAGAACATCTAGTATAATTTTATATTACGATGACTAAAATTTTCAAAAAAACTTAATTTGATTTTAAAAAGATTCATCAAAAAATTGAATTTAAAAAGATTATATAGTAAAAAAATCATTTTGGATATCACAAATTGTCAGTTGGATAACTATTACCCTATTTTGATGAAAGTAATGTAGCGTTCACCATCTTATAGTTATAATCAATACCCAACTTTATTTACCGACTTTCATAATTAAAGTTTCAGATTTATAATGGAAAATAAAGATCATTCAAAAAATTAAAACAACTAGAGATTGATAAAATGTTAACAAGATGAATGACAATCCGAGTCAACATTTTGAACGAGGTGTCAAACACGGACATTGAATCATAACCAAGTCGATACGATAACTATTTCATGGATCAAAATCGGCAGAAATATGAAGGGTGCAACATAGCATAACATTTATGAACAAACATAAGTCCCAACGTTTTCTTCTTGATCAATGAACAAAAATGGAACCTTAAAGTGAAAAGCTTGGTTTTTTGCTTTGGTTTTCCAGATTGTCATTTTTTGTACACCAGAGAACATTGACATACATACTCACTCAACTCCTACCAATATTTATGCATAGAATATGAGTCTTGAGACAGAACCAAAAAAGCCAAAATAATACTCAATAATCCTTCACTATATGTATAGAAACACTAACTAATGCCATGCTCAACGAGCCTCCGACGAACCTCAAAGGAGAGAACATCGGGTACGTTGGGTGACTAAATCTTTCCCGGTTTCGGGCACTGGTAGCACTTAGCAAACAGTCCAAAGGTATTAACTTGCCTTATGAAATTGGTCACACTAGCCCATCCACCCAACCCGAACCCGACCACAAACACCCACCCGACCACGAATGCATTCACCATGTACATTGCTGTCCAGCTCTTCATGAACCTCGGAGGCTTCTCGGCCGCATTCTGCAACCATTTCGGAAAAAAAATCAATCAATCATCGGTTCGGCTCGATTGGGTTTTTCCATTATATCAAATCAGAGAGGTAATTTGATGTGATGTGCCAGTTTGCAGTGCAGATAACTAAATTGAAAAGGATGTTCCAACTACCTGCTTTTCTTGTCCCTCATAAACTTCCAAGGTTATTGATGATTTAACACTACCCAAATAAACAAAACAAAAAGAAACCCATCTCCTAATTGAATATTAGGCTAACTAAATACCTAATTTGAATATGGTTTTTGGAGTCAGTTAATTTGAGGTAATGTTCCATGTCTGGACAGATCTGGTTGGCTTATATTTTAACTTATAAAACTCTTTTACTCAAGTGCTACCCTCCCCTGTACAACTCTGTTTTACCTAACAATAAGATGAGTCCAAGTTAGTCCCTTACCAGGTCTGCTATCCAACATGTCACAATCTTGATTCACACATTATTTTTTTGTGTATCCCTACCATATTCAGAAAATATCACTGGACAAGAGCTAGCTACCAGCCACCAACTTGTTTACTAGGGTCGTATATGGGAACCAAAATCCAATCCTGCACTGTACTCTATCCAAACCCAATTATTATGTTTGTTGTATTGTATCTGTCGAGAACTTTGTATAGTTTCGGTAAGTCAAAAGCAAGTTCAGGGGCTATAAAGATCTGAAATGGAGACATGTCGGTGTTTTCAAACTATGATAGTATATAATGAACCATTGCATCCCAATAACTCGAGCTGTTGGAAGAGGATTCAAATAAATTTTTATATTATTCATCAATGGATCGTTAGGATGAGATATTTCGGACAAAATACCTCATCCTAATGACCCGATCTGCATGCGAATCAAATACCTGGTTAGAACCTGAAATGAGGTATTTTGGGCCAAATACCTCGTTTGATATTCATTCTAAGTTGTTTGGGGTCAAAATAACTCATTCGACATCTAAAAAATTATGGTCTTGCCAGACTGTGGTATTTCAACTAATTTGATTTTTCCGTCTAACAAATACTACATTAAATTAACTCATTAGCCAAACAAAATAATTCCGACAATACATAATAAATACTACATTCTCAAATAATGCATCATTTTACTTCAAAATACTAACTTATGTGAAATAAATCATTCGAAACATTTATAACCAGATAAAGGTCGAAATGGGTATTAATGATTTTTTGTACCTGGCGAGCGGAGGGGGATCGGTAAATGAGCATATGAGCGAGAGCAGGGATGATGTAGACAGTGAAGCTGACAAGCAGAGCACCCACGGCCGAGTTGATGGGACCAAAGAATGGGAAAATTATGGCTAAGAACCAAATGGGTACCACCACTGGCAATCTCGTAACTGCCCTCTTTAATATGCTCTTGGTGTCGTGCATCCTCACCACTTTCTCCCACACGAAGTACAGCGGCGTGCATGCGAACCCAAATGTTATGAACTGTCCAACCACAAAACCAAAGGTTTAGAACTCTGTTCCGAGAAAAAGAGATGAAGAATCGTTGCATTTTAATAATTTAAATTGTTGGAAGAAGATAAAAAAATTGACCCAAGAGCTTCTGTAGGGGAATGGACATTCCGTTATGATTTACAGCAAGTTAACCTAAAGTAGCTTGGTTGGTCAATCGGTTAATGATTTGAGATTCTGTTAACCTGATTTCTTCATATTTATATGTATTTTAACTGAAACCAACTGTAATCGACTTACTTCAGTGATTAATCGGTTAACCTATTCTTTATATAATTTAACTAATCGAACGAATGTGGCCGGGTGATCGATTATTAACCGCCTTGACCAACTCCCACCTCTAGATTTTTTGTACAACTTTGGTAAATTTTATATACCGGGACTACCAAGATTTAAAAAGAAAAGCTCCTGGTCATTAAAGGCTCTAATATCATAAAGAAAACCATATCGTTGAGTCATTGGGACACAATATATAATTCAAGACATGTTATCAAAACCTTTCAATGATTGGGAGGTCTTTATATATATAGAAACAATAGAATCCTGTTAGCCTCCCAATTCGTTGCACAAAATCTTGTTGAAGTTGTGCTAAGACCTCGTGCTCATTTGAAAACTTCCATTTGAAGATCAATGCGTTAAATGAATGATGTAAAAACCAATCTTAATCTATGTCCTAACAACTCGGAATTATTAAAACCCAGTAGTTCATATTAGTTTTATGGATAAACCTGATGAATGAGCATGAGGATGACAGCAGTATCGCGCCAGGCGGTCCTCGGGAGGAGGGCGAAAGCATTGGAATGAGTCAGCAGCTGGTCTCCAAACGCCCAGTACATCGCTGCAGCCGATGGCAATGTCAAGGTGAACACATACAACGTCGCCAGAAGATATATGTACTTGAACTTTTGTGGCTTCCACATAGCATGCATTATTTCTCTGCAACTCAAATCAATTCATATTACAAACCAAACCAAACCAAACCAAACCCTACCGATCAGTTTCCACTTACACAGTAACAGCATGCCCCCCAAATGTGTAGAGTATGTTGGTAGCACCGGTGAAGTAGAGGACCAGCTTCTTGGGTCCAGTGTGAACCACTCCAGGGTCCTGTTTTGTACACCAATGATCAGAGGGGCAAAAAAGGAAAAGGGTAAAACGGGGATTAGTAAATTAGTGGGTTTTTGGGAACCTGGCCGTGGATTAGAGCAGCAACGGTGAGATACCAAGCGGTGTAAGTGGTCATACCAAGGCCAAGAAAAGACCAGACTCTGTAGTTGTGGAAAGAAGGGACGAAGACTGTTGTTGCACAGCAAGCTCCAAATATGTACGTCCATGTCCTTTTGTCAAACTTGTCGTTAACGTAGTATATGTTACTGTTGGACCAAACCAAACCACCCGATATTTATTTAATTTCGATTATAATTTTGGTCAAACCATTGTTTATAAAAAATGATGATGTGTAACCCACGTCATCATGGCATGGGGTTAGAAATGATGGATTAAAAATGATGGTGTCACCTTGCACAAGCAATAAGCTGAATGACAGAGCCAAAGAGGAGGAAAGTGCAGTTGAATGCCAATCCAATAGCTTTCCAAGTTGGACCCAGTAACCCATCCAGCACTTCAAACCACTGTCACCCAACCCAACCCAACCCAAACCTCATCATCATAATCATAATTAATCAAACCCACCCACCCAATGTAATTAATAAACCCTTACTCGAGCAAACGTATCCATGGTTTACTGGTTTACCCTTTTACCCCCCCCCTGTTTCTCGGAGATTTAGTGAAAGAAATATCAAAGTATTCTATGCAGACAACACTTGCTACTTTTCGGACCGTTCTGCTCGGTTAAACTTCGGATGTGTTTCGAGATAAACCCCCATTGCTTATTGACCAAACTAGTTGTAATACTTCCTCCTAATGAGATATTAGAAATAACTTAAAATTTCCACATACAAAAATAAAATAACTCAAAGTGAGATATTTTGAAATATCACAATTCCGAAATACACATTTTTTATAAGAGGTCAAATGAGTTATTTTGTTTTAAATAACTAAAAATAATATATTTGGATCAAAATACATCGTCTAAAATGACCCGTAAATTAATTACCCACTTCCCCAGAAGCATTCGAACTTGGAACTTCAAAATATCCGTAACTTACCTAGTCGACGGCCTTGACTTGAAAATAAACCGTAAATACACTAATTGTACAACCTTAATCATATGGGCTTAAGAGCATTATTATAAGTTTGACTAACCTGGATGACATGGTTCTTGAAGCTGACATTCTCCTTCTCTTTTCTGGTTCTGTACTCAACATAAAGAACACTAATAAGATAAGCAGTCCAACTCCCCATGAACCCATAGAAGAGCTGCAATATTATCCCTGACAGCATCCCCATTTGCGAGAACGAGTACGGCAGAGTCAACAGCACTTGCGCCACCTTGATTCAAAAAAAACCCAACACACATCAAAATTAAGGCACCGTTTGGATGAGTCACTTTGAAAAAAAGATGATGAACCTGATTAGAAGCGCAGCTGAACCAGGCATCATAAACAGAGCCGCCGTGCCAGAAAAAGCTTTTCAGGCTATGATTCTGATGAGAATCTCCTCCATCGTCTTGATCTTTCTCTTCCAAGTGGTCTCCAATTGTAGAAGCGGAAGAAGGTCGAGCTGCCGTCGCCTCGGCGTCGAAGCTAGAAACTATGGCCTCTTCTGCTTGCTTTTGTGACAACATTTTCCTTCACAGATCTGGTGAAAGCTTTCAACTTTGCTCTGTTTTGTTTTTTCTTTAGAGTTCTGGGTAGCAGGTGATGGGAATTTATAAACAGTAAATAGCAGAATTCTCCCACTGTTTGACAAATGTACTTTTTCCAGCAATTCAGACTGTCAGTCACCCACCGCCATGCTCTCACTCTTCGTAACTGCAACAGGAAACAAAAACCAAGTAAAGACGATGAAATTGTAAAAGAAAAAAACAGAGTTCCAAGAGAAAAAAAAACAGCTAAAGCTCCAACCTTTATTATTTACCTGGAAAGGCAAAATTGGAGTGTTGCTTGAAAAGGATATCTGACAGAAGAAGAGGAGTTGGGAGAGGAAAAAAGCAGAGCAGAAGTGGAGGTGGCTCTGTTTTCTTCTGTGGTTATTAATTTTTGTTTTGTTTTCTGGGCAGAGAGCTCTGCAGGTTACTTTTGGGTTGGAGGGAAAGGGAAGACTAGCAATCCGGCGGTTAGGGTGGACAGTGAAGCAGTGAGCCAGTGTGTGTGAGAGAGAAAGAAAGGATGAACTGAAACTGGGTTATTGAAGAAAAGGAAGAATCTCTCTGGTTTTATTTTGTTTGGCTTTTCTCTTGCTCTGCCTTTATATATGTACTGTGGATTGATTCCATCTTCCTCTGCTCAGACCGTTTTTTGTTTTATGCAGAGGACAAGAGATAACAGAGATTTAAGTAAATATAAGAGAACTTATTAGTAAAGCTTCCTTCTAAAACATCAAACTCTTTACTTTCTTTCTATTCCTCTCAGCCTTTTCTTTTTATGAATTCTTGTTTCCTTATGTGTTAATGGCTGATTAATGCTATGCTCATAAAAGATACGTATTACATGATTAATGAGAATAGGTTCCAACGGCATCTCAATCGAGTTCAACGAATCTCGGCTAATTTGTTATTTTGTCATCTAAGAGTGTTTTCTGAATTAACAAGCTAAAGTTATTGATGTGGTGATAAAATTCCGATTAGAATTTGCTTCGAGATTCGTAAAATGTCGTAACCCTTACAAACTTGCAATGGCGACTGACCATGTTGTCGAGTGTACATAGAAAATGGGTCAAACCTTGGATATTTCTTATGTATCCATGTTTTCTGACGTGTTTGGTTTGATTCATTACAATGCCCCATCCCTTTATGAAAAAAAAAAGAGGGGAGTTTGGTATAGATCCAAATCCAATCAAATCTATTGGTTCTGATCTTACTCTTTTTGCAAGTCTTGTACTCCATTCGTCTTTCCAGATAATTTACATATGAAATATTTATAAAGTTAGATGGCGCATGCTTATAAAAAAAAAGTTATTTCATTTGGACCCATTTTAATCAATTTATTTATTGTATAGCATGTTTATATTTCAATTTCTTGTTATCTCTTTACATGATCAGATCCCGCATAAACGTCGTAATAAGAAGGCTGGGATGTGTTTAGGTTAAAGAAGTCTGTAAGATATCCAGAGAACCAATGAAAAGGCTGACAGGAAGTAAGCCTGGGTCGCCTGCAAATAGAAGATGCATGTAGATTCGCTCTCTATATATGGCGAGGTGAGTTTATTAACTTTGGTTTTCTCAGTGCCAGGCTAGTGAGTTGTTGGGACAATCAAGTCGCCCCTATTAAATGAGCTGTCATAGTAAGGGGATAGTCCACCACCAGCAGCAGCAGCAGCAGCAGCAGCAGCAACCAGAATTATATATGTAACCTTTCTGTGTTCATGTCAGGCCTACTAACTCTCCCTACACTATCATTTATATATCACAAATGTGTACAGGATAAATAACTATAGAAGAACTCCAATTCTTCAACCTCAATCTAACTTATTATAGCAATATATATATATATATATATATATATATATATATATATATATATGGTGAAGACTTCGGTGCTCCCGGAGTATTACATACTCCCGCCTGTATGGATTCATCTCAACCCTTCATTTTTAGGATAAGATCTAGACGGTGAATAACCATTTTATTTTAGAAATTAAAATAAATAAAAAACAAAATTCCTCAAAGATCACTCCATTTAATTTATATATAGTACATCACTTGATTGGAACATATATCATGATTCGACCGTGAAATAATTACATTAAACACAATTTTCGTTTTAATTATACCGATTGAGTTGTATGATAAATAAAAATTTATATTCGATTTTGCTAATTGATGGGCCTTAGTCTAGGACGACTGGTCAAATCTCATAACCAAGCCGCCCCGCCAAATAAATCGGGGACGTCCACTCAGGGACAGTTGTGATCATATTTTTACAAAGACACGTCAAGTCCTAGACGCTTGTTGCTGGTGTCACATGCCTGCAGTCGAGCCTTCTAGGGCTCCAAGAGGAAAAGGGACAAGGTCATGTCGAGTTCTCTTTTTCCATTGGGGTAATGTGATCAAATTCCCTCTGGTCCATCGACATCATTCCACGCCTGGTTGACACATGCAAGCCAATCGGATTGTGCCACCTAACGATCCTAGTCTTTACTCTATCTCAATTGGATTTGAGAATCCTCTCGACCTTACTAGGGTTCTTCACCAACAGACAGTGGATTAAGGATCAGAGCTTCTGAAGACCACACTTAAGGCCTCTTAATATTCATACTAGGGTTCCTAGAGTCCAAACACAACGTTTGATTAAACGCTGATAATGAATTGACCATCATAACCAGTCTGACCCAACCAGCTCAAATTTAACCCTGAAGCACTATAAAAGAAAAACATGTTCACATCCAAAGCATCAAACAGTTTTCTTTTTTCTTTTGATTATCATCAAAGCATGTGAGTAGAAGTCATAAAATTAACGGCTAAACCCTTTCATTGATTTGAATTAAATAAATAAAAAGAAAAAGTGAAAAGAAATTGTTTACCAATGATATGAAGGGGAATATTAGTGGATTGAGGGGGCCAGTTAGCCATCAGTCCCATCATCCTCTTATTAATTTCTCCTTAATTAATCTCCTATTTTTTTGCCTTCAACTTTCCCCCTAATATGCTCTATGTCTCTCTTTTTCTCCCATCTTCTTTGACCAATAATAATCATAGTTTCCTCCAAAGTTAATTACTTTGAAATTGTTCATCCACACAACTAATCTCAAATATCTCATCCCACATGATTCCCACAACCTTTTACTTAATCCAATCCCATATGATTCCTCAGAAAATCACAAACCAATGGTTGCAAACAACTCAAAAAGAGAAAAACTTATGTACGATTTATCTTATTTGGAGATGATATTGAATTTTTGGCTATGAAACTTAGAAAGTGAGGAGTTAACGCAATTATTTATGTTTGTTTGTGAAGATTCAATTTCGAGATTTGAATTATGCCGATTATTTTTTATTCAGAAATACACCCCCTCTTTTTTAAAATGAATCTTAATAAAAAGTTAGGAATTGGTATTGGAGGAATTAAATTTGTGCTAAATTCGAAAGCTTTAATTATTGTTAGTCAATTTCGTTGCAAGTTCAAGAGAATGAGTCGTCTAAGTAAGCTTTGATTTTAACTAATCAATGAATGAAGACAAAGAAGATCTATAAATGTTTCTTACGTGCGTAGCACTTACCCGGTAACTTATAAGAAAAGATAAAAACTTTTTACTCAATAGTTTTACCAAGCCAGTGAAAATTGAGTTAAAATAGAAGTAACGACTAAGTTAGTAGAACTCACTATGCACATAATTACACACATTCTCTTCAATAGTAAAGGTTGGGTGAGCAAGCAAGTATGTAATGTTTATATACTTCCAAATTCCAACTAATGGACATTTTTATGATCATATTTATGGGAATATGTGTGATACGAAGTATAATCTGATCATTAATATTTTTTTTGTATCATAGATAGATCATGTCTTCAAGCATAGTTGAAAAGAAGTAGGAACCTACGATCTTTTTGCCGGCTATTTGTCCAAAAATATCGAATTGAAATTCTTTATATAATAACAAATTGGTTAGATTTTCATTAACCATTTACAGAATGAGACTAGCTAGAGCTTGTTAGTGACGTATGAGCTTAGACTCTACATCAAATTTGAGGCAAACAGTTTAGTGTTTGAAGAAAGTAGCTAGTTTAACTAGTTACGAGATAGTCGAATCCTTGTTTAAGTCTCTTTGATAATTATAACTAGTTATTCCGTTCTTTTTAATTTGACTCGGTAGCTTAATCTTGTAGGCTTATTTGTTTAAATTAATTAAATAGGGTAGTTACATTTTAAAGAGAGAAAAGTTTCACAAGTAATCAATACAATATTGCCCACCAAATTAAATGAGCTGTAATCGTTTTCTACACACAGAGAAATCGTGTAATTAATTATACACCATTGTTAATGCTTCAGGATTACTTTACGACCTATCTACCTAGTTGTGTCCCTATCAAGCTAAATGCGGAAAATCATATCGTGGCTCTCTCTCAATCTAAGGTGATTGTTTCAGCGTTTTTCGTTTCTCGTCATCGGAAGAGTTGCCATCGTGGGGTGTGCTCCTCTGATGCTCGGTCGGTGTCATTGATTCGTCGACGGACCTCTGATAAGCAGGTTGAGCAGATTTGTTCCTAGTTCCTTTGGAATTTTGATCTGAGTATAGACTAAGAGGTCGTTGTATTTGGGATCACACCCCTGCTACTTCTGCCTCTTGGGTCTGGAAGAAGCTTATGAAATGCCGTGAAATTTTGTTGCACGATATCACTCAGAATCTGAGCAGATCTGTCATTTGGGATGGTGGTTTAATGCTGCGCTACAAGGTTACCCGTGTTTGGGATTATATTCGGGTTCATTGTCAGGAAGTGAAATGGTGGAGATTAGCTTGGGATTCTCCTACAATTCTCAAGTATTCGTTCATTGGCTGGCAAGTTTTGATAGAAAGGTTGCCTTTGAAGGATAAGTTGATATCATGGGCATTGGTGTTGATCCGTCTTGCTGTTTGTGTAGTGTTGGGAACGAAACTTCCATTCATCTGTTTCTCACTTGTTCTTATATTTCCAGTCTGAGATCAAAGTTTTTTTTTCCGTCTTGTGTTTCCGGTTGATTGGTAGGATGAGATCAATTGGATGGATTTCAATTTCCCCGGTCACTCCTCAGCTTCGAGGGTGGCGAATCTTTTTTGGTGTTGTCTAAGTCATGTTTGGAAAGAAATATGTTGTCGGATTTACTCGATAGTTCAGATGAATGTTGAAAGAGATTTGTTTTTGGATAGCATATTTATGGTACGTACCTAGAAACATGTAATATCACCAAACTTGGCTCAAAATATATGTCGGAAATCAAGAGATGTCTCAAGTGGCTACAAAGTCATTAGAGCTCCATCTTTAATGACTCTGGAAGACTGGTTCAATTGAGACCCATCAATTGATTTTGAAGTTTATTATTTGTTGGTTCATCGATGCTTGATCTTCCTGCAGTATATCATGATCACCATTCACCACCCTCATTCTTAATTAGGTAGTTAGTACATGCTGGCCCTGGCCAGCGTCAACATCCCGTTGTTTTATTTTGTGTAATTAGGGTGTTTATCGCCGACAATGATAACCGATTCTTTCGTTGCGGGTGTTCGTACAAGGTGGTAAATAGCTGGCTACAAAATGTACTTCATTCTCGTGGGCAAAGATCAAACTCCCAACTTTATTGTTAAAGGACAAGGTGAACAACCAACAATATCGTACCTTTTTGTTGTTAACATCCTGTTGTTGTTCCCATTGTCCACTAAGGAATCACCAAAAATGAAGAAACACGGAACTTGGGCTTCTGGTTGCACCACTTGAGCCTCCCCTCCCTTCATGATTCCAAACAATATTACTATGACAGCCAACATCAGCATCCCATTACTGAAACTCATCTTGATTAATTATTTTATTCTGTATACATAGCAATGTATGGACTCTCTCTTGATCAATCCCCAACCAATTTTCGAATCCCGGATGATGTACTCGAATCAGATCCGATGGATTTCGAAGCTCGGCCGGACGTTTGACGGAAATCAAAATCAAGAACAGTAAAAATTTGAAAGTCAAATTTTTTACGCTCCACCAATTCTTAAAAACCACCCACAGTCAGTCTAAAGATCCTTAAACAAAAACCCTTTTTAGCAATCAATTGTAAGAAAATAAAATTTCTCCACAAATTGAAATTAAAGAACCTTGATTAACCTTGAAATTATACGGTATTTGGTGTATGGAAGATTCAAAGATAAAGATGATTTAATAACATTACTCCTACGAAATAAATCTCTATAGTTGTAATGGAAGAGGTGTATTTAAAAAAAACATTGAAGACTTTTGCGATTTTAATGATGGAATGACTTCTACCATTTTGAAAGAAAAAGAAGAAGATAAAAATATTAAAATAAGAAAAAGATAAAAAAGGTTAAAGTTTGATAGATTTTAATTAACTAATAAATATTGGTGATTGATTTGAAGGTTATTTCATTTTTAAGATCTAAGCCAATATTTTTTAATAAAAATATAAAACAAGCCAATAGTATATTGTCACATGGCGTTTGCACTCGATACATATTTCTACTGGAGTGTCAACCTGAAATTATATGTTTATCAAGGACAGTTTGGACCTTAAATTTTAAATTCTTGTCCATCTGAAAGCGGTCCGATTATTTTTATACCATATTTGAAATATCAAGAAAACAAAACAAATTCTAAAATGCATAAAAAATCTAATTTTTTTATCAAAATTACCTCCAAAATCTTACTTTCAAATGTGGCAAAAAAAAATGGTATAGAGTACAAGTAGTCGTGGATTCCAAAAGATTACTATCATTATTATAATATATAAAGAAAGGAAATTTCAAATAGCAAGAAAAACAAAGACCAACAAGTGTCAAAGATGCACAAAGAATCCAAGACGACCTTAGTTTCAACCACAGAAGAAAACAAACTCAACTACTTCTACCAAATCCTCCATTATTTGAAGAATTCGGTGAATCAATTGTCTGGCTTCCTACTGGGGGATCCAATGCATGCATTTGAAAGTTCGAGATTACCATTTGAAATTTTTTGGATCATTTATAATCAAGAAACTACTAGGCAAACTAGTTTTACCTTACAAAATCTTGTAACTTGTTTGTTTTGTCCTCAATTTTTGTCAAGCTTTATGTGTTGTTGAATTTGTTTATCCTCTAATGGTCTGTTTTGACGATAGTTCTACTCGATAGAAACAATAATTGATATGTAAGGCTCTAATTTTTATACGAGTTTATTCTGTAAATGTTCTCATTTCAGTTAAGGAATAGAATTTTCGTAAAGTATTTGAGTACTCCTATTTATATAAGTGTATAGTCTTATTTTCCTATTTCTATGATTTTATACTCCTTATTATCAAATGAAAATCAAATCTCCTATAGACTCAGTTATTAGTGAACCAACATAAACTTATGTATGTATAAATTATTTCTTTATCTTTCGTATCATCTGTTAGTTACGTTTTATTATGTTTGCTTCATTTGATGAAAGAATTAAAGCTCTATTATTTAGGTCATATAAGAATGAATTTTGCTAAATAAATATGCACATGCATGCCATTAACTTGTAATACTAATTCATTACCGATGAGTGGATTGAGGGGAATTTGAGAAGTGAAAGAGATAAGACTTAAGAGGAGAATATGAGGCTTTGAGATTTGGATGCTTTTTATTTTTTGTTATGGTATTGGATAGAAAGGGAAAGCTTCCTCCTTGCCATCCCCTCCTTCAAAAAGCCTACTTTTAACCAATTCTACACCAAAAATGCAGTGATGAAGATTCTTCATCAAACCAAACGTGGGAAAGGCCTTATCTTGATTGTAATAATTAGCTACTACTTTCATCAAGAATATAAAAAGAAGAAGAGTTGTTACAATTTTGCCTTTTCTTCCATCTCTAAGGGCACAATTGAGAAAATATACAATGGATCCTTTTAGGTTTGTAATGGTTATCAAACTTATTAAAATATTACTAACCTATTTTATTTGTAATAATATGACATTCTGTCAACTTAACGTTCATCGTTGTACCAACTCACCATCTTATTTATGTCACCCTGTGTCACATGGTTACAATTCAATAGGTGGATGACGATAATGGATATCAATCCTCACTTTTTATGGAACCCTATCTTCTTGAAGTAGCTTAGCCAATCTCAAAGTCACAACCCAGCATAGAAAGCTTGAATCTTTTCCAATTATCCTCTCTGTAATACCCTAACCCTTGATTGATTGATGAGAAATAAGATGTGGGTGACTCACAATCCTGGTCAATTAAAGATGCAATAGATTTCCAGCTTGATACGAGTCTCTCATTAGTAGTGGACTCCAAGCAGTATGGTGTCATATCACCTTCGTTTTTTTCTCTCTTAAGCACCTTTGATTTCAACAGTAAGACTGTACAAGAAATTAATCACAAGATTCACTTCACTCAGCCAATTTGAACCGGATCAAAATCCAGAACCCAATTTTCTTTTGCTGTATCAATTAGCTCTAGCACTCATAACAGATGATGGAAAACACCAAAAAATCAGACACCCACTAAACCAGATTTTTCCCATTTGCGCCAAACAAAACAATGGGTAGGAAGATTCTGGAGCACAGCTAACTACTTAGTAAGTGGAGTCTCAGTCCCACCATAATGCCAAATTGAATCAATCAATCAATCAATTTCAGTAGAAAGTGAGGTCTTGGTTGCTTCCTCAACCATCCATTCAAAACTGTCATGTATATAGTTGGCAAAATCTATCCCACTGTATTAATTCCATTCCAGCAAGCAGCGAAATTGCAGAGAACAGATTCATCCCTTCAAGAATATTCATTTTCATGGCGAAGTTCATTGCCACTTATAGCAGGGGAACTAGGATGGCAGGAAATCTGTTCTAGAGGTTCTGCAAATAAGTGGCTATTGTTTCAACAAATTAAAGATTATGAATTGATACACAAAATATGTCTCTATCGGATTGTGTCAGGAAAAGAGAGAAGAATGTCAATCGAATTTACAAAACAGAGGATGATAGCAAACCTAAATATGAATAAAAAAGCTACAACAGATACAATAATGGACCTCTGTCTCTTATCAAGCTACAAAGAAGATGAAGACCATCAAGAAGAATATTATGATAGCGAAGATCTTAATAAGAAGCCACCTATTTGATGATATTGAGTTAAGATGTTGCAGCAGGGCACTGCGAGCACCTTCGACGTTGGACAAAGATTCATCCATGTTGTCATCAATTCTGTAACCGGTTATATGGAAAATTCGTGTCAAAAGGAGTAATGACGGTTCCGATGAACGAACAAGAATAAAGAGGAAACAAAACAAACCTGATTGCCAGCTCTCCTTGTTGCGCAACCATGGTAGCCAAATGTGTGAAGATCCCGCCAAGTTCTGATATGGTTGATTCCACGTTGTGAAGAGCAGATGCTCGACTTTGAGTCAAACTATCCTGCCTAGGGACTACTTCTTGTAACATGGCCATTTCCATCTGTTGCGAAGTAGCATTGTCAACCCCTGGCCTCCGTCTGATTTGGAAGAGTTCAATAACCAGGTTCAGACAAAAACACCAGAAGCAATTCTGTACACAAATTCTAATACTCAAATGTGGTTCCTTCTTGGACAATGAATCAACTGAAAGTAAACCCGAGAAACAAAGTTTTCAAGTGGACAAGAAGCGAACTCGTGAAAAAGCAAAAACAACGATTCGTTTCAAAAAGAGGCACCGATTCTGTTGTTGCTAATGATTCCGGTCCGAACAGACTTTTCCCTTAGAGTTGAGCACAACCCGAAAACCAGACTAGTCCTTATAAATGAAGTAAGACGGCTCATAGATAACAACAGATGAATAATCCACGATAAAGGGGTTTGAGATATTCACCTCAATTGGCTGCCTACTTGAATGCCATTTGATGGTAACCTGGAGATAGAAGCAACGAAAAGTCAATAAAACAAATAAAATTTCAGCATACAGGAAAGGGGAAGAAAAGGTAACTTGGAAATATAAACAACAGCAGTAATGAATCAAATAAGTGATGAAGTCCTCCAGCTTGAAAATTACATTGGAATCAACAGGAGGAAAAGGCAGCTAGGCAGAAGAATCAGTAAATCCCCGAGCTTTAAGAATATAACTTACGCGGATGGCTGTAAAGGGTCAAATTGGTTTGTCGAACTTGACCAAGGAGGTGGTTCGACCAAGGGTTTTGCAGGACGAACAAAAGGGTTTTCTCTTGAAGCATTAGCAGAAAATATCTGCTTCCTGTTCTCATGAGCTTTGATATTCTGAGGGTTGAACAAAACAATAAAATGCCCAAAAAAATTACAGCATTAGAAGCTAACAAATGCTAATAAAAATAGGTCTCCTCAAAGAGAAAAATATTAACATTTATTTACCTCTGTTCTAGTGGTCAACACATCTTGAAGTTGTTTAGTAGTCCCCATTAGCTTGTTCTTCAAGTCATCACAAACTGCCGTGGAATGAACCACTCTATCCTCAGAGTAGTTCCCATCAGCTATCTCCATCCTCTGAAGTGTCTGAAGATCTGTAAGAGCTGAGTTCAAAGCTGTAATATCATTCTTTATAAGCACAGTCAGTTCTTGGATCTCAACTGTAGGGTCATCAAACATCGACGACTTCTTTGCCACTGCACAATTGACACCAACATCAGGTGAGCATTTACACGAATTCAGCAGCAATTTTCAATCTAATTGCTTTTGCAACCATTCAACTAGAATGAGTTAGGTCCAAGACCAATCAGACAGATACTGCTCGAATCATCAATAGAGGAACATAAATACCAATAGGATCAATCCATCATTTCAGTTCAGAAATAAAAAGGAATCTACTTGAATTCAAATTCTCCAAAAAAGCCATTCATTTCTGATCACAAAATTTACAGAGAGACAAGCGGGAAAAGAAGCTTACGTTTGGCAAGCCTAGCGACTTTCTGGGAGGCTTCATGAACTCCGAGCCCGATCAAAGAAGCCTTCTTGTTGAACTCGGATCTGTAAGACAGCGACGAAGAGTGTTGGTTTGAAGGCAGAAAAGGATCAGTTTCCTGTGATTGAGGTCGATCGGGTTTGATCCCTCCGATCTTGGTAAGCGTTTGGGTGAGTGATCGGAATTCCGCCGTCCGATCTCTGTAAGTGGATGCCATTTGTTTAGCACGGTGGGGAACTCTGATCGGAGTGGCGGGCTCCGATGGAAGCGAAATTTAGCCGGAGGCAGAGATATAGGTGGTTTAGCTCGCAGGCCGCTTTATGTTGGTGGGTCATGATGGGCTTTAAATTGAGCCCGCTTAATACCTGAGCGGCCCAACTTAAAAGCTAATGATGAAGTCACCATTATGCACTTTAGTATTTAGAGATTTGGAGTTGAATTTTACTTTTTTTATGTTGTGGGTGGGAAGAGAAAAAAATTAAAAAGATCAATAAATCTATTGAACTTGATAATGTCTAAACTGTGATAGATTTACATAAACTCTTTGTTTGATGTTTGATGATGAATATGTGAATATATAGTAACTGTTGGGAAATGGGGAATGATATATTGTTGAGCAAGAACAGTTTAAAATAAACATATCTCGTAATTTTTCGTATCTTAACTTCTTCGTGCTATATTGAATTTGATCAGTAGGCCAAGTTGGAATAGACAAAACCCTTTATTAAGTCATAGTGTTGTGGCATGCAACTACTGATAGATAGTAAATGAAGTCTCTTTATGCCGAAATCTAATGTAAAATTAAGAGTAAAAACAGTACTGTAATGGAAAAATATAAGGTTAAGATGATTAAAACTAAATCTGTAGACTGTAGATGTTCAGTCCACATCGATAAATTCGAAACAAGCTGCTTCCAATGCACTTTTGAGGTCTGCCACCAATGGTCCCAAAACAAATCATGGCCCACGTAAAGTAGATTCCGGTCCATCTTTGGGCCTACAAAATGTTCAGCCCATACAGGAGAACGGGGCAGGTCAGTAACAGCCATCCGATCGCCAGTTCACTAAACCCCAACCGTCCGATCTAGGTTTTCGCGATCTCGCATGCAATTCCCATGAACTATAAAAAAATGACTGCAGATTTTGGCGTCTCCTACCACCGGCGTACAATTGGCATAGGTTTTCAACTTGGAGGTTCCGCTTCATCTCTTTTCTTTATTCTTCGTTCTGGAGCTTAAATAATCGTCTTGTATATCTATATGTTGCTTGATCTACAGGTTTCTCAAGTTTTTCTCGCTTGTGCAGAATCGTGAGAAAAAAGCGCAGCGAAAATGGTGGGGAAACCTTCGAAGGCCGATAAGAAGCTGGCTTATGACTCCAAGATGTGCCAGCTGCTCGATGACTACAGTCAGATCCTGGTCGTCGCCGCCGACAATGTTGGATCGAACCAGCTGCAGAACATCAGGAGTGGTCTTAGAGGGGACTCCGTCATCCTCATGGGGAAGAACACCATGATGAAGAGAACTATTAGGGTTCACTCTGATAAGACCGGCAACAAAGCTATCCTCAACCTCCTTCCCCTTCTTCAGGTAATAACACTGGTTTTTTCCCTTTTGTTTCATTTTTATTTTTATTTGCTTGGTCATGTGTTGATTGGACGTGGAATCATTTTCATATTTCCTTCGATATAAGAATTATGGTTATCGTCAGCTTATATGAATCTCATCTGCCAATAATTGTGCACTTGTTTGATCTATTGAAATTGTATGGGTTAGCTTTAAAGATCTTGTGCTAGGAGACTGACGTGGTATCGTGTTCAAATTTCCATAGATCTTAGAATTATGGTTATCGTCAGCCTATATGAAAGTGCTCTGTCAAGAATTTCGTAGCTTGTTTGATCTATTCAAATTGTTTGCGTTTGTTTCCGTGATCTTGTTCTAGGAGACTGTCTGCTATTTAGATAACTGGGAATGAAATAACTATTGAGTGATCATAAACTTGACACTATACTGTTTGGCTTGCGATAATTCAGCTACTAGATGCTTATATTTCATGTTTCTGAGAAAATTTTGTTTGGATCAGGGGAACGTTGGTTTGATATTCACTAAAGGTGATTTGAAGGAAGTCAGGGAGGAAGTTGCTAAGTTCAAGGTGAATAGATTTTAAATTATCTCTCCATTGGTTGTCATGGGGATTGAAATGATCTTCGTGTTTAGATTTACCATTGTTTGTACTCTAATGAAATTACAGGTTGGAGCTCCTGCCCGTGTTGGTCTGATTGCCCCCATTGATGTGGTTGTGCCTCCTGGAGGCACTGGTCTCGACCCATCTCAGACATCTTTCTTCCAGGTTTAGTCACATATCACCCACTTGTCTTCTAAGTTCTAACATAACCGTTTCTGTGTTGTTTGTTTCATCACTTGATACGATACTTGTCAAAACTTATTACAGGTGCTTAACATCCCCACCAAGATTAACAAGGGCGCAGTCGAAATAGTTACCCCAGTGGAACTGATCAAGAAAGGAGACAAGGTCGGGTCTTCTGAGGCCGCCCTTCTCGCCAAGCTTAACATCAGGCCATTCTCCTATGGTCTCATCGTAATTTCAGCCTACGATGATGGTTCAGTTTTCAGCCCAGAGGTGCTTGATCTCACCGAGGATGATCTCATGGCCAAATTCGCCTCCGGTGTGTCAATGGTCACCGCATTCTCACTGGCAATCTCTTACCCGACACTGGCTGCTGCATCTCACATGTTCTTAAGTGCTTACAAGAACGTCTTGTCGATTGCTGTTGATACTGAGTACACTTTCCCTGAGGCGGAGCAAGTCAAGGAGTACTTGAAGGTCTGCTATCATATATATCACACATTTTGTTGAAAGTTGGTTACTTAACATCTGGGTTTAGTTCTTGATGTGAAAATCTTTTTTGGGGTTTCCAGGATCCAACCAAGTTTGCAGTTGCTGCCGCAGTTAACATCACTTATGCGGACCCAAGTGATGCCCCTGCAGCTGCCAAGGAAGAGAAGAAAGAGGAGCCTGAAGAGGAGTCTGATGAAGAACCAATGGGCGGTTTGTTTGATGACGAGGATTATTAGGTTTTTACTATCCTTGCGTAGGAAATGAGCTTTTGGAACATCGGTAAATGACGTCACCTATCCACGAGTAGCAGTACTAGTGTTGCTTCTTTTTTTGTGAACAATTGTTGAATGATTTCGCTACTGTGTTAATCCACGAAGCCTATCTATTAATCCCTTTTGGTGCCTTTAATTAGTGTTTCATGCCTTCTGCTTTCTATAGTTGGTAGGTTCTTATTGGTAGTATAATTGGGCTAGTGGATCAAGCCCGATTTGATCTTTGTTTCGGTAACTGATTTGAATACGGCCCACTAAGATTGTTTATTGATGTTTCTACTATCTTTAATTAGATGGAACAAAATGTTTTTTTAAGTTGACGGTCTAGTTGTGCTACTTATTTTCTGAATAATTCTTGATTAGGAATGTGATCATGATGAATACGTAATGTGAAAGAGTAGTATAATCTGATGTGAAGATTAGTATAAACTAGCTTTTTTGGGTATAACTCATTGTTAAAAGTTAGGTTATAATGATTATGCATCATCATAATGTGGAGGGGGGGATAAAAAAAGATGAGGTAATGCACATTTGGAGAACTACAACTAATTAAAGCTATCAGACAACTGAATGAATGGAGATTGATCTCATCTCCTCCCTTACCAAATAAAAGAAAACCCAAGTGATATATAGTTCCTAAATAAAAATATAGAAAATTCAATGTTTAGATTAGAGCTGCCTAAGGCATCTCTCAAGCTGACAGCATCCAAACCCTAAACAACCAAAGTTGCTCTGCAACCTTATCGTCATCAACCCTTTCTATCTCATACACACAGCTCCCCGCCATCGTTAACGCCAGGCACCATGACCAACACCACGACAGACGACAACAGACCATTCCGGGGCTCTTCGCAATCCTCGAATCGCCTCCTCCCCAAAACCCGATCTGGCATTCCTCCCATCAAACCTGCATCTGACGCCATCGTCCAACTCTCCTCTGCACTGCAATCTGCCTTCGCTGTTGGAACAAACAAGATGACCAACAAACCTTGTGGTCAATCTCAGGCAGCGGACCCCAAGATCGACAACAACCAGAGCTCAGGATAGTCAAGCACTGATACCCAGACTACAATTTCGATCGTCCTTGTCCGGCAACTAGGTACGCTCTCATTGTCAACGCTGGTTAGGCAACCGCCGGTGTGGGAATACGAGCTTTGCGTCGCGGGAGCCTTTTTGACTAAGAAATAAATTAATTTCCAGGCAATGAGGAAGAGCGTTCCGAATACCTGGATGCCGATGAAAGAAGTAGATATACTAGCCATCGAGAACAAGCGTGTTCTTTTCCGCTGCGGCCACAAACTCGACGTTCGTCATGTAATGGACAATGGTCCATGGTTTTTCGATGGCCATCTGTTGCTTACACACGAGTTGTATCACGGCGAAGCGCCTCAATAGTTTGCTCTACAAACAGCTGATTTGTGGGTTAGTGTCCATAACCTACCGTTCGGGTACTTCTCGGAGGCGGTTAGAACTGCACTCGAGGACTCAGTAGGGAAATATGTTGGCTATGATGAAAAAAACCGTATAGTGTTTCCCAATGCATATATGAGAATCAGGGCCATTATGGACATTAAGACGCCATTGCTTAAGGAACGGGTAGTCAGCCTTCATGATGGAACACAACTCACTTGCAAATTCAAATATGAGCGACTAATGAACGGATTTTACTCGTTATCAAAATAATCCATTTAATGAATTAACTGAGTCGAATTTCCCTAGGGTATGTTTTAGTATCCTACTCAAAGTTGTAATTAGAATCAATCGACGTAACAAATAGTGTGGTTTAGGTGCCACGAAGATCAATCAAACAGTTAAAAAGAAATATTAAAATTGCTTTAAAGGAGACTGGTTGCAAGACTGCACGATATAAGGTTGACAATCTAAGATGAAATTGCTTAGATGTTGAATCCCCCTTGGCAATTATAATTCACAAATGACAAAAAAAATTCATGAATTAAACGAAACAGGATGGATGCATTACACTTTCACAATTCTTCTTTAATTTTCGTCCCCTCAAGTCTGTCTTCGAATGAGGGGAACCGGCTTTAAATAGGAGTCCCAAAAAATCCTTTCAATTGCAGAGTGTCAATATTGGCGCTATGGGCTTATGTCAACATTGGCACTATGGTCCATAGCGCCAATTTTGACAGGTCCATATAGCCAATATTTACGAAATTTCCAGAATGGGGTGTCGACATCAGCACTAAGAATGGTCAAAGTTGACGCTATGTGCATAGCGCAAATTTTGACAGGTCCATAGCACTAATTTTTACATAACTCCATGATCACAGTTTTAGGAAATTGAACGAGCTTTCCAACAGCGTCGGTTTTTCATCAATCACACTTCTAAATTAGGAGATATGTCCAAAATACGAAACTGTGACGTTTTCCGACCAAGTCGAGATTCATGCTCCTTAAAGATGTCAAAATGCTTCTTATTTCTTATCCTAGACCATCCACGCACACAGTATTGCTCTGATTAATGCCTCAATGTTCTTATGCACCTGAAATCTATAAAAAAAACACTTCAAAACGACATCAAATGGACCCTGAACGGGTCCGAAACACTAAATTGAGATAGATGTTAGAAATGCCCGAAACATCTGAAAATTCTAACCAAAACTATACGAATATGCATGAAATGTCGCTTAAATGAGGATGATGAACACGACAAACCGAGTGTCATCAACGACTTCCGTTCTTCTATTACATATGTGGGATCATGGGTCATGTGGAAAGAAAATGTGAACTCTGCTGCCAATTCTCAGAGGAACAATTAACGTTTCAATGAGATGATTCAATTAAAGTCCCAAACTGGAAAGATCTGCAACATCAAGCCGCGAGTCATTGGAATTCAATGAAGGAGCGTACACCGGAACAACACCAAGCTGCATTAGTAGTCACTCAAAAACCATTCATTAGGACGAGATCATACACAGTACCGACGAACCACGAGGTGCTAGCAATCAAAGACGGAGATCGAGACTCCATGAAAGACGAGAAAAGATGGAGATGTGAGTTAACCACTTTAGATTTTATGGAGTTGGAACTGAATATCAACTCGTCTGCACACAAGTCACCCCGGAAAGAGGACCAGACTCTACCTTCAACATGTTCAGCTCAAACAACCAGTCAGATTCAGGTGAATGGTACTCCACCGTGATGCTAGATGGTCAGTCAGCTTAGGTCCTAGCCTGTCTCAGTCGCACTCCAATAAGGATGATTTCTCCATTTTTGCTATATTTTGAGATTCTTAGTTTACTTTATTTCGTTAGTCGGTGTTGAATTGATTTTATTTGATTTTACTTGTCTTTATATTGGAGAGAAATGATTGAGGTCACTTACGTGTAATGATCCGCGATCTATATAGTATTGTTTTCAAGGTCTGCACTTCTGACGGGTTGTCTTGTATGTTGTTGGATGGTAACTTTTTCGTTAATATAAGGATTGATGTTTTTGGTGTAAAAAAATATAGAAAATTCAATACTCTAAATTGTATGTAGGGTTTTGAATCCGTCGGCTCTACTAGTCCAAGTAATTAACTATTTAAAGTATCATATGTCAATAATATGTAAAATGTGGCTGGATTCAAATATGATATTTATGTAAGTTGTTAGTTCACAATATTATCGATATGTTTGTTAATAAGCTAAAATCAAGTGATAAAAAACAATATATTTATTTATTATAGCCATATGGATTTGAGCTCAAATATATGTGAAACATAATACATTTCTAGTAATGTATCCTGCCGCCGCCGTCACCTTTGCCATTCCTCCCCTTTAGTCATTTAAGATGCTTTACGAGTTTATCACATCATATAGAAGATGATGCAACAAAAAAAACTGTAGAGGCGGATCCAAAATAGCTAGGTTAGATTTTTACAAAAACAAGGCCATATATAAAACTAGATATAATAAATACAAATAAAATTACATAATATCGAAATTTAAAAAGTGTTTGTAAACTAATTCGTCATCCAAAGCTATATTTGAGAAGGGCTTTCATCAAAAGTGGCGTGAGGATACAAAGATAGGATGAACATTACAACCATGTAATTAATTATTTGTGTTGTGAGTGACGCCTCTTATGCAAATCTTTTGTTAAAATAACTTGAGACGGATTTTATCGGTTAGAGACGGATTGTTCCTTTATAATTCATATATGTAGAATTTTTCAAAGATATTGTAATCATAACTTTTCATTCAAAAAAATAGTTTTGAGATTCAGATTTTTTTTCTTCTTTTATAAATAACATTCATCTTCTTCCAATCTTCCATGTAGGATAACTAACACGACAATTTCCTCTTTGTTATATCGAACAACTTGGTAGCCAGGTAGCACCCACCTACTAGCTTTTGACCATGTCCTATACCCGAAAGGTATTGTTATAAACCATACTCTCATGCAAGTACTGTTGGATGCTACCGCGCGAACATTCTCTTCTACAAAAAAAGCTATCTCAACGAATAAAATGTTTTATCACACTTATAAACAACACTCATGTCTCAAATACATACCTATCGAGTTATCCCGGCTATCACAATAATGAATGTCCTTATAGGTAATTTGGGTCCATTGGCATTAGACATAATGAGAAGTGACATAAACCCATGTATATCCATCTGTTTAATTTGATGACGACCCCACCAAAATTTTATTCTAATGGACGACAATCAACAGCCAAACTTAGTGTTGTCAAATTAATTGACGCGCTATCCAGTTGAGTTTGATCATATATATTATATGACAACTACGTACTAACCTCGTATTAGCTAGTAATCAATGATTGGCGTAGAAATCCTTGCAGAGTATAATGTGGTTGGTTAAGGTCATGTCACATTCTCCACCGGTAATTAATATGGTCTTAACGATAATTGCGGCGATAATTAATTAATCAATGTTTGGATATGCCTGCCTCCTTATCCTCTCTCGCACTTATTATTTGTTCACATAACCAAATCCTACTACTAATGATTCGGTCGTTTTTTCTTTTTGGTACGTACGGCTGTCAAAAGAAGAGGCTTTCCAAGTTTTGGAATTGTATATTGTATCGTTAAGTATGAAATTGACAATCTGAGTTTGTAATTAATTTTTAACAATTTTTTTATTACAAATTAACTTTTAAAGATGAATTTTAATGGGTTAGGATCTAGCAGCCCGCTTTCGGTAAGAATCTAACCCCGACGATTCACTCTCAGTTATGATGGTCCGGTTCCAATATCCCACCCTCAGTTTCCACTAGCATGCCCAACTGCCCACCTTATAGAATCTAACCCGACGATCCACCCTCAATTATGATGGTCCGATTCCAATATCCCACCCTTAGTTTCCACCATCAGGCTCAACGGTCTACTTTCAGAGTCTAACCTCAGCGTCCTGGACCGCCAAACCAACCAATCTACCCAGACGACCCAACCGTTCAACATACCAAATGTTAACTTGGGGATTTACCACTCTAATGTGACAGAGTGGCCAGTCACTAGGTTTGAAACCTAATATAATTGATGTAAGAGTATCCCCTCCAACTTACTTTGCGAAAGGGGTGACTTGCAAATTAAAGGGGGTCGGGCTACTTGAATGGTAAGAGCTAGAGTGGACTAATATATGTGGATGCCAATATCAAAAGCACGATGGTATTGAGTACCATATTTCTAAGTATGAAGTTAATCACCTGAACCTGTCAAATTAACGGCTAGCTAGTTATCATTGTGATTCACTGCGAGTATTGGATCATGATGGAAACTTGGGATTCTTCTAGCTAGTACTGTCATCCTAAAGAAAGGATAACTTCCAATCTTTCATTTCCTACTGCTCTGCTCATCAAATTAAAGAGATTGTCGTTATGTTTCCTTAAAGAAGGGTTACTACTTGACTTTAGAAGCCAGAAGGGAAGAAGAAAGAAACACAAAGCATATCTGCAGAAACACGTTCATGTCAGTCATGTGTACATTTCTATCAATTAACAGAGCTAAGCTGCATGCCCTTTTCAAACCTGCAGATATCAAACTGGTACTTCCTATGGCCAACAATGAGAGGAATCAAACATGATTCGGTGTTAGGGGAACGTCCTTCTCCTACCTCCTATCTTCATCTCCAAATAATTTGACCTTAATTCCCTTCCAAGTCAAATAAGCAAGAAGAAAGATGCTTAACAACCTAAACCCGGCCCCCCTAACTTTTGGATAAGCTCCAACCATCCCAACCTAACAAACATACTTATACCCTTACCAAAATAACCCATCAAATACTCCAAGAAGATGTCTCCAACCTAACCAATGGATAAGGTTAAACGGAATCCACACCATTTGTACTTTCATTAGTCCAATCACACGTTATATATAAAGTATATTATATTCAAAACACGATACAATGTTGCACCGTATAATACTAATGTACGGGCTATATATATATAGTCGAGTTAGTGTCTGAGATGACTCACAAACCAAAAAAATATACTCTTACTTAAAATTGACTTATTTAAAGGGGAGTCGATAGGTAGACAAACGAATTTTTGGGGTCGAACTCAAAACAATTAGGCCCTTAAATAGTGGCGGATCTAAGATGCTTCAATGCACTGAGCCAGATTATATAGAAGTTTAAATAAATACTTTTTTTTGCCTGTGAAGAATAAACTACTAATAGTATGAAAGTTCTAGATCTGAAAGTGGGCTGGGCTGTGATTTGAAGAAGCCCACTAGTATTCGCCACGACCCTCAAAACCACCTTATTATATGCAACATATTTTTTTATAAGTATTATATGCAACATATCAATATGGTATGACCAACTAACATTGATTTTCTTTCTGTCAGGCTAAATATCTAAATTAATATAAGATAAAAATGAAATAAATATTATATTAATATTTTTTTAACAAATTTTATTGATATCCATTATATCGTTTGTGAGATCGCTCAACTCACAACTCTACCTTACTAGTAATGGATATGGCGCGTGATGGGCGCAGAGCTCCATCCCCATTGGCTTATCCAGTAAAGAAAAGCTAAACATCCAACGGTGAAATGCCACGTAGCACGGGCACCCCAAACCGACCATGTTCGGCACCGCCCGACTGCAACCCGAATTTGCCACCTACGCCTCCGAAAGGTGTGGGTGGGGAGTTGGACGATAGAGACGTAAATGGAAACTAACTGCCCACGCAGCATTATTTTCTAATTTTCTATTTAACCAAAAACATGCTGACCTGGAAATAAATTAGGAGTAGTGCGCAAGCACGTGACTCCCCAAGAGGGACTCAGTGGGCCAAAGTCACGTGCTGCCCTTCCTACCGCGTCATTAGTTGGAAAACTCTATGGATGCCACCTCAGCAACCCACTCAGACCAAGTTAACCGACTCTGCCCACAATCAATCAGAAATTGTCATTTTCCGGCAAGGTCAAATGTTTTTTTTAAAAGGAGTGTATCTTATCTTATTAACGTGCCGTTAAACGCGGGCGTCGGCTGATCCCGTAATGATAACTCGGCTCCGTTTTACCTTCTTTCCCACCCGAAAACTTGGGTTTGGGTATTTGATTTTGATTGCGAGGTAGGAGATGTAAGTTCAGCAAAGTATATTGTGATGTGAATAGTTATGGTGGATGTGACACCTCGTGATTTATTTATTGAATTTTAGATTTAATGCTCTCATGGTACATGTGGTTGTTGAGATAAAAGGATCCATATTTAGCATGTTACGAATTTGCATTACATATGAGTTTATATATATATTTCGAGATATTTTTATTAAGAAAATATCTCAAAATAAGGATCGTCAAGAAACCAAAATAATAGCTCATCAAGGATCAAATTCCAATAAATCTAAAAGGGTCATTTTATTCAGAGATCGGTGTGGAGAAGGCCTCACCCACCCGCAAATGAAGTTATTCAACTAGCGGAAAAACGCTAAATTCAAAAGAAAGTTCTTGACAGATTGTTTAACTAGATGATTTGTTACTACATGCATTCAATATTGCCAAGTGATAGTATTTTATGTTTGATTTGACAAGCCTCATGATCGATGGTCAAACTTGATTTTATATAAATAGGAAACACGTAACACTATTGAAAAAGACATTAAATACATTACAATCGTGTTCATCTACGCTACTTTCTACTTTTTACATCTTTCTTTAAGATTAAATTATCATTTTTATATCATCCCGTTTCTTCTCCGCTCAAATTACATTGTACGTAGAGTTCATTAGGCGGTGGCGATGTGATGGAATATAATACAACCATTTAACTTGTACCAAAACCAACTTGTGTATTTCTTTTATTGGAGTAAACCGATTCTCGGTGATCAATACAAGATAGAAGACAAAAAATAAATATCACATTGATGTTCATTTTATATAATATTTTGAATTCGAATCCAAAATCTATGAATTACCAAGCATACCGCTCTACTCCTAAAAACAACTCTGCACAATTAAACAAAACCATCCAGTAATGATTTCACTGTAAACCAACCTAACTTTTGCCTTTTTCGTATTAAATTCTACGTACAAAGATGTTACACACAAAGATATTAGGCGGAAGAAAGTAAATATAAACAAACTTAATTGGTGGGTAAAGGTCCAATTCAAGGGCTGAGATGTAGTTGAAATTTGGGAGGTGGCAACTGATCCAGAAAACACCAAATTATGAAAAAGAAATGGCCCTATGTGGCCGCCACTAATTAAGAAATTGGGATTGGTAATGGGGGATACAGTAGTAGTTGTTGAGCAAATACTTAAGGATACCGCCTGCTCTATCAGTGTAGACAAGTGTCTCGCGATGTGTTTGCAAGCAAGTGAGAAAGGGGTTTCTTTCTCCAGTGGAACCAACCAAACCATGATCTCAGTATATATACAGTCATCGCTTTTGGGTTTCAATGGGTAATCATTTTTGGTCTGATGATCTCTTGTTGACATCTGGCATGTTTTGGTAGCTAGGTAGGGAAGGTTTGGCTTCCAATCTAAGTGCCATTAAGAATATGTATGCATGTATATCCATTTGGGTGCGATTTATCCAGAAAGGGGAGACCAAAGTAAATGTGTGATGGCGTGTGCTGATCCTCTCAAGGCCGACAGCCAACTCCACTGTTCCTACACTGACTTAGAATTTCATCTCTTGTCCTGTGGATCACCTTCTATGAAGATTAGTCTGCTAGCTAGCTGGGCCCATGTTTCTTAGTCAGCGGTCAGCATTCGACGAGACAGAGACAGAATTGTTTGTTGGAAATTGATTAATTTTAGGATGATGTTTGATTTTGTTTAGATTTGGTAGCTAGCTAGTTGGATTAAGTCCATCTAATTTCTCTACTGTTCACACCTAGCTACTTTCCACCTTAATTATCCCAACTTTCATATATATGTTTCTGGATACCCCTGCAGTTGTTGAAGTTCGATCGAGAGAGGGAAGAAACAAGACTGTACAACTACCTTGTATTTTATTACCAAACATACAACATTAATATATATATATTTAATTACAACGGTCAATTATTTTCTACTCTATTCTACCGGCTGCCTGCTTGAATTTGAAGTAATCTTTTTGCCTTGTCATCTAGACTAAGTTATGATGGTCAATTACCGCGAGTTAATGATACTTATATATTTAATTAATGAACAAGATAAATGCTAATATTGGCTGATGATGATGTTTATATACAAGATATTAGAGGTTTTTCGAGTCCGTCGTCATCGTGGGGTGTCTTAGCAATTCAAATCGTATACAACACATTTACAACTATTCAAGATGTGTCACAAGATGTTTAGTCTCAACCATTCCAATTCAGTGTTTAAGGAAAAATTACATACAATAGAACATTAATTATAATACATTATTGCCATATCAACACTTTTTCGTTTTTTATCTATTTTTCACCACATAAATCTATCATACCTAAACCCTTAAATCTTAACTCCACTAATTTTCTATTACGCGCGACGAGGTCTGTCAAACAATAAAATATATAATTTCAACACTAAACAGATCAACCATCACTCTCACACACGTTTTCGTCTCGAACCGAGAAGTGCCGAACCTTGAATACCCTTCTACCCACTAAGCAGGACCACAAGGACTTCCAAAGTCTATTTATTGTTAAAACGGGTGGAATAAATCGAAGAGACGCCAACATGGGCAAAATCAACGACCATAGTCCAACTATGGAATATACACATTTCCTTCTTCTTTCCAAGTCCCTTCTTTTTCTTCAGCTCTCGACTCTCCACGCGCCTCCCACGTTATTTCTTTTAAAGTATTCATTCCCCTCCGGATAAGCTTCACCAGTGTTTTCTTCCCTTATCCATTCCCACGCGCCGTATTTCTTTTCCCACAATCCCCCGCACATCATTTTTATTTTATTTAATTTAAAATTAATTAAACCCCCTCTAATTTAATTTCCCCTCGTCATTTTTCCCACGACTTTTCCGATTATTTCAAATTCCACACGCCTTTCCAGCTTCCTTCCACCCCTCTCCTTTATATACATACGAGCCTCTCTTCTAACAGATTCAAAACTCAAAATCCCCTGTTTCCCACAGAAAGCGACATTAAACCATCGCCGTTTATAAACACTTTTTCCGATTTCGAATTCGAAAGAAAATGGTTGATCTACACTGGAAAGCCAAGATGGTCTCCTCCGATCTCCCAAACACCCTGCAAGTACAGATTCCGACCCCGGCTCCTTCTTTCCGAGGTGTCACCTCCATCTCCCCTGTCTCCGCCTCCGACGCCGCCTGCTCCTCCTACGAGCAGTACCTCCGTTTACCGGAGCTCAGGAAGCTCTGGTCAGACCGGCACTTCCCTGAGTGGACAAGCGAACCGATTCTCAAACCGGCTCTCCAAGCTCTGGAGATCACCTTCCGGTTCGTCTCAACTGTTCTGTCCGACCCGAGACCGTACGCCAACAAGAGGGAGTGGAAGCGGCGACTTGAGTCGCTTTCCACAGCTCAGATTCAGCTCATCGCCGTCTTGTGCGAGGATGACGCCGGCGGCGTCAGCGCTCCGATCGTCGATCTTGGATCGACGAGCGGAGTTCTGGAGAGGGAGAGCAGCTACGCGGAGGTGTGGAAACTCGCCGGCGATGGAGTAGCCGTGAATCGAGCTAGCGAGGCGAGCCTTCTGCCTCCGTTGGCGACGTGGCAGACGTCGGAGGATGTGGCGCAGAAGATTATGTACTCGATCGAGTGCGAGATGAGGCGGTGCCCGTACACTCTTGGTCTGGGAGAGCCGAACCTAGCGGGGAAGCCGAACCTGGACTACGACGCCGTTTGCAGGCCGAGCGACGTCCATTCCTTGAAGAGGAATCCGTACGACCACGTCGAGAACCAGGAGAATCAGAGTCTGTACACGGCGCACCAGATTCTCGAATCGTGGATCCAGGTTGCTAAACAGGTCATAATCCGGCTGGCGGAGCGAATCGAGATCGGAGATTTCGAATCAGCGGCGAACGATTGCTACTTCCTGGAACGGATCTGGAAGCTCCTAGCCGAGATAGAGGATCTGCACTTATTAATGGATCCAGACGATTTCCTCAAGCTGAAGAACCAGCTATCAATCAAATCGGCGACAGAGAAGGAGCCGTTCTGTTTCCGATCGAGAACTCTCGTCGACATCACCAAATCTTGCAAGGAGCTGAAGCATAAAGTGCCGGAGATTCTAGGGGTGGAGGTGGATCCGAAGGGAGGGCCGAGGATTCAGGAGGCGGCGATGAAGCTGTACAGGGAGAAGGCAGATTGGGAGAAGATACAGATACTGCAAGGGTTGCAGGCGGTGGAGGCGGCGCTGAAGAAATTCTTCTACGCATACAAGCAGGTGTTGGTGGCGGTGATGGGGAGCTTGGAAGCGAAGGGGAATAACTCGGCGGCGAGTTCAGAGTCGTCGTGCGACTCGTTGACTCGGTTGTTTCTGGAGCCGACGTATTTTCCGAGCTTGGATGCTGCGAAGACGTTTCTGGGACAGTTCCACGAACGGAAACGAAGGCAATAGAGAAGAAGAATCCTTTTCCCCCCCCAATTGGTCAAATAAGCGAGTGGATTTTTGTAACATTAATTAAATTCTTTTTGTTTGAATTTTATTTACGCTTCATAATGTAAAATATTGGCTGTTAATTTTATACACATCACCAGTTTAATTGATTATTTTTTTCTTTTGGCAACAAGGTTCGAAAATAGTTATGACATATTCATTATATTTTCACGGCGGTTATTAATTATAATCATCTATTTCGGTGATAAATTTCGTTCCATCCTCATACCCATCCGGTTACGGTTATAACCGCTCATCCTACGGTTAATCACCGATATGTAAGGAATGAAAAATTGAAAATGCATACACATTCATTCATTTGAAAAAATTTCAAATTTAATTCCAAACAATAGTAATAATAGCATTTTAGAACACTAAAAGCACTTGTGACTTGTTCTTGAAATTAAAAACAAAAGTATTGTGTTGGGACATAGGGTTAAAATGTAAGTAGGTTGGGACAATCAAATGATATTGAGCTTTATTGTTTTAATAATATACGGGTAAATAAAGGGTAAGTTACGGGTTGGGATGGTTATGGGTATGGTTAACGGTGATGGTGCAGTTACTTCGAAACCCATAACCTAACTTTACCCATTCGTAGTGGTTAACGATTATAACCATAACCGCAAAATACTCAGTCAACGCGATTAATAACCGTCAAATTCAATAAGAGTACGATCAAATTAACGATTAAACGATAAAAATTGCGAACCCTACTTTTTTTATAACTAGTTATAGCCATGCGAGCTAAATAACTAGTAACAACAAGAAGCATATGAGACAAAATTTGAAACAGTCAGAATCAATATAACTGGATAATACATGATTGAATTATTGAACACATTATACAATTTCTTTTATATTCTAAATACATATTTCCTTAAGAGGAATAGATGCTCAGATCATCTTTGTATTTGATATATTGATATAGCATCCGGGGACCTATCTAAGCTATCTGTTTACTGCTTCCTAGCTTCGCTTAAGTCTCAATTCAATTTTGAAGTTTTTGTTATTTTTATCGATTAATAAATACGAGAGTAAAATATGGTCTATATCTTTATAATAATAATTTAATTTATCGGATGTCATTATAGTTAAAATTCTATATGAGTTAATGGCGGATTCAGGATCAAAATGTAAACTAAACCGGATTTGAATCATTTTTTATGTATCGACTATTGAATAAATACTTTTTGAAAATATTTTTCTAACATAATACTAAGTTCAAATATACAAAAAAATATATTTGTTTTGCTATTTTTAGTTAAAGCATGTTGTCTTTCAAAATTAAATGTGTTACCGGCTATTTTTTCTAACCAAGTAATAGTAAATGCGAGTATTTAACTGAAATTGTGATTAATATGTATCAAATACTGAGTCGAAACAACATAACACTAAATTGAATCTAAAATTATCCTGAGCCGGATTCGAAAAAATCGTAAATTTATTCCTGAATTTACGACTCAGGGCCGAAATTTTCCTGAGCCTTTGCGGCCTCCGGAGGAATTTTTTTTATAGGCACGATTAAATCGAAATTACGTAGACAGTCAGGTCGAAACCTAAATTACAAAAAATGACAATTCTCAAGATTTATGGCGCGCTGCGCACTGTATGACACACGACACGTACTACATAGTTTAAATTTCGACTTAACTATTTACATAATTTTTAATTTAATCATACCTATATAAAAAAAATTCTCTATCCGCCCCTAACATAAAGTGTAATTATATTATTAATTTGGGTGCACTTACTTATTTTTATAGAATTTATAAATTTTAATAGTTAACCAAAGTGACATGGCCTGCCACGTAGATTAGTGGGTCCAACAAATAAAAAATAACAAAGTAAATATAAAGAAAGCTAATCCTCATCTTATTCTTCCCCTTTCGCCTCCCCGTACCACCAAAGTCCCACACCCACCGACGACGACTAAGCCATCTGTGTGACGATCTGGAGGTTTAACAAGAACGGCGGGTATCTGGGTATCGTGGGGATCGAGAGGTACAGAACCAGAGAAGAGATAGCAGCGGCTGCAGATGCTGTGAAAACCTAATCCCTAAATTCGGCTTCCGTGAGGCAATCTGCCGCTTCTTATTTTTTATCAACCTGCCTCTTGCAGCAGCCGATCGTCTTTCACAGTTACATCCGATTGGCTTTCACAACAGTAGCAGGGGAACAACAGTTCAATCCTGGATCTCTCCTACCATGGGATGAATCCAGCTAAGATATATATTATTGAAAGGCTACAGATTTAAACAACTCCACATGGCAACACTAAACAGCGAAGGCAAATGGTTTCTTCTCCAAAATGAAAACCCCCAAATCCACAAATCACACAGAATCTGTATTTCAGAAGTGAGCAAATTAAACACTTCCCATCGACCCTTTACTTTTCAATCCAATTGGCTTCCTTCGATCAATACATCTGTGGCCTTGATTATACTCACGAGAAGCAAATCGTCCACGCCATGTGCTTAAGTCTCGCCGTCGACAAACTTAAAGTTAGTTTTTGGAATTCATTGATCGGAGAGTGCGCAAGGGGATTCAAAGGGAAGAAAAATAAGATAGGGATTAAGGTTTTAAAAAAAATTCTCATTTTTTGACCCACTAGTCTACATGGCAGGCCATGTCACTTTGATTACCTGTTCAATTTTAAAAAATCTACAAAAATAAATAAGTGTACCCAAATTACTACTCTATAATGACCCATATAAAATCTTAATTATAATAATATTTGATATATTATTTTATTACTATAAAAAATATGAGCCGTATTTTACTGTAAATATGACATGGTGTGACATTCCAATAGAATCCACGTACATGTACAACATGATTTATTTATTGTTTTCTACTTTTCTTTGCACTAAACAATAGTCCTCTTAACAACTTATTTTTTTTAGGTATCATAAATAATACATAAAAATTAAAAGATATATATAAAAAAAACTACACAATACAGTAACGTAAATTTAGAGGACAAGCTACAAAAGGATAATTTAGAACCTCTTGTTACGGCATAGGCGGTGTTGTTATCCTTAAATAGCACATGCAAAACAAAGAAAAAGGTCGAATTCTTAAGAAGAAGTCGACAATCATCCAAAATAAGGCCTGTCTGAACATCAGGATCGGGGGAGTTGACCAAACGAACCGTCTTTGCCAAATCCGAGTAGAAAATTGTCGGCGAATGTCCATATTAAAATGCTAAAACCAAAGTAGTCCGTAACACAATCATCTCCAGAGTAAAAGGATCTGCAACGGAAGAAAACACTTCCCCTACCAAAGACTTGAACTGATCAAACAAAACCAAACCAATGGAGCCATAGCTCGCCGCTCGAAGCTGGAGGGGGGACTTGGATTTCGTGATTTTTTCTCGATCAATCAATCTATGTTGCTAAATTGTGTTGACGTCATCATCATTCTCCTAATAGCCTTATTTATCGAATTCTCAAAAGATGGTATTTTCCTTCTGGTTCGATCTTAGGTGCTAAGAAGGGCTTTTCTCCTTCGTGCTCGTTCTCGGGTCTTACCTTCCCCATCTGGTCCTCAATCTCCTCCTCATCAAAATGTGTAGGAAGGCCAAGATAAGAAGATGCAAGAACAGTAACTGGAACAAGCAACAATAATAAGTTTCAGGATTTGCTGTGATTTTATCCGTACCAACAGGAGAAAAAGACTTAGCCTTCGAACAGTTCAATCGAGCTGCCACACGTTCCTCAAGGTGACCGAAGACTTTGAGAGATTAACTTTTTGTCCATTGAATCGCTCATGAACATGAAGAAGATCCAAAAGATGGCTGCACTCCGCAGGAGAAGCACGAAGAAAAAGAAAGGTATCGTCAGCATAAAGCAAATGAGAGACAGATGGACAACGGTAATTAAGTTTGATTCCGGTGAGCATTTTGAAAGAGATAGAATGGTTAATGACAGCAATAAGATCCCTTGACGGAACCCTCAGAATGAAGAGAACACATAAGATGGGTGTCCATTGACAAGAATAGAAAAGGAAGATGTAGTGAGGCAAGCTCACGGCCAATCCATCCACCGAGGCCCAATCTTTTCTCCGAGTGGATCTTGTAGGGCCCATAAGATGCATTTTAAACGGGCACCCTGACTAACCTATTGGGCCGTAACTAACCCATAATAACAACCATCGGATCTTGTTGGTTGCAGCCCACAGCCAGTTGAGTTCAGAATTCAGATATCATGCAGTTTTCAGCTACATTTGCATTTCATTCCAAGTTGGCTACTAACTTGACATCATGATTCACGATCCTCTTTTAATAAACTGTGGTAAATGCTGCTGAGCGGATCATTGAATCTAAAGACAAATCTCAGAGTCTCAAACGGAAAACAGAACACATGAAGATGTAACTATCGACAGAAGTCGTGTCTAGATAGTGGAGCTATGATTCTTCTAGTACACCGTCTGTCTATCTGAAAGTAGACGAACTAAGAGTGGCAGTTTCAGGGGTAAGAACACAACAGTGCAGTCTATCCATAAAGCTTAATTAGCCTTTTTTTATCTAGCTACCAAATTAATGAATGATACAAAAATGCAACGATATTGTACAGATCGAAAAAACGAGAAAAAGAATGAATCAGAGCCGCTAATACGATTACCGAATAAGAGATTGATGATTTATCAGTGGAAATATATTGCAGAGCTGCTCTACTACCGTCACCAAAACCAGCTCTGGCGGCTATCAACTGCCTTCACTGTTGTGGATACCAACGGCATTCGTCCAAACTCGGCTACAAATCTGTTGATACACTGACTTCTTCTTTCGCTATGACCGCCCAAGCTACTGATCCCCGTGGAACCAATCTCGAATATTTTGCCTACAGTTGCAAGATCAAAACAACGATGAGTCGATGAATACACAAAACTTGAAAAGCGCCTAAACTAGAGCTCTTCATTGATTAAAACGACTATCCGGGAAAAATCATCGATTGATAACTAAACATACCCTTGACCCATATAGGTGGCGCACCAGTTACATTTGCTACGAGAAAGGACATGGCAATATCTTCACAATTCCTGGAAAGTTCCATGCTCAAGGTCAGTAAGAATGTAGAGAGATCAGAGATGCCACAAAAGACAAATAAAGAACAGAACTTATTAGAAAGACCTGATCTTGGTTGTGTATTCCTTTAGTGACGCTGGCATCTCATTTGTGTAGAGACTAAGATACTTTTTATGGAAAAATGCAGCTTTTGAAAGAACCATACTGTAACTACCCGTCCACCAAACAGACCACCATCCACCATACGTATAGTACTTAGTCTTATCATGCTGGATCAAGTTCAGAGAATTGCAGAGTATTAGAACATTCAGACAGTTTGATAATATTGCACTAGAAATATCACTATAAGGCAGAGCATTGATAAACGCTTGCACTATTAGCTACACTAGAACAACTTCCTTATATGCATAACGGCTAAAATTTTACAATTTCATGAATTTTATAACTTAAGCAAGCAATGTCTTCAGTTAAGATGGAACATAAACAACTGCCTCCTATGAGAATATTAATCATGTGAGTCTTGATCATTTGAATTGAACCAGAATTGTCATTCACGAAAAAAATAAACGAGACGAATCAAGTCGTACCGCTGGTTCGACCCAATGGGCGCGTGGCACAAATCCCACCATGGTATCCGGTGCACTTTGCCAAACGTGGAAAGCAAACTCCACTGACGAGCAGGGAAATATGATATCATCATCAATTGAGAAGACAGCATCCGTCTTCAAATCCTTAATCTCTTTGAATCTATTGTTCAAACTATCTTCCTTGTTGATGTCAAATTTAAGTTCAACTTTCCTCAGTCCTCTTGACTTTGACTGCAGGATACGGTTTAGATGTGTAATAAGAGAATCAGAAGGAGGATCAGGTTCACTCCACACAATATGTATCGAATCAAGCTCGGAGCATGATGCATAGTGACCAATGGATTGCTTCAACAGATCGTATCTTTTCCACGTGTTCATAACAATAGCATAGCCTTTCCTGCACAAAAATTAGACACTAGTATAAGCACCAATAACCACAGATAATACTTTGTTCTTGCAGAAATACTGAAGTATATGGACAAACAGTTCCACACAAGCCAACTGATTAACGAAAGAACAACGCACTTCGAGCATCAACTAAATCTCTTTAAGCATAGTACATTTTAATAGCTTCAAATTCAGATATTCAACACCTAGGGTGAAGAAGCAATCATTCATCAGTAAGTTTCATTAAAGGATTCTACCTCTACTCTATCAAAACATACCACAGCCAAATTCAACCAGGTGGCACTATGCTTCCATTCAATCCTACAGAATCCAACAGCCAAAGACTACTATTCCACTCAAGAATTTCATCTCAGCTCCTAAGGCTAGCAAAAATCCATAACGTATGAATTAAATACAACTACTTTCTACCCTATCTTAGCCTTAGCAGAAGATAAATTCATTGGAAAAGAAATGTTTACTTTCCTTGTCTGCATGATTTTAAAGCAGATCTTTCCTAAGATGAAGCACCAACCAGTAACAATCCCTAGATTGGTAATATCAAAATCGATGAAATTGATTAATTCACCAAATCTGAACCTAAGTGGAGTGCAATAACTTCCAAAAATAGCATTAATAACACCAGGAAAAGAAAGTAATTAGTAGCTACTTAAAAAAAAAACCTTGCTAAATTAAATGCGAGGAGGAGCCAAATGAACCAGGCTAATGTAATGATCGCGCTTCTCACCCTGGCGCTTGGATAAAATCATCGGAAGCAGAGAGATTACTCCATCCCATAAACTTGGACGCCCATCCTGGCAAAGCTAGCAGTGTGAAAACGATGCAACACCCGAGCAGTAGCTTGATCTTCGCCGATCCGGTGGATGTAAACGCAAGCTGCCGGAATCTCTGCAATCCGCGGCGGTTCATCAGCAAGCTCCCTCTCATAACCGCCAGCTTATTAGCTTCCGTATTTTGACTGTCTCAATCCCTCAGCTCAATTTGAAAGAAATGAACTCAACGATTCACCGCGCGGCCGATCCGGTCCGAACCACCGCGCGACAGATTCATCCGTCGCGGGGGAGGGGGGGGAGTGAGTCGAAAACGGTGACAGCCTAGATTTAGCAGGCGCAACGACGGTGTGCCGTGACTTGAAAAACTGTGTCGCCAGTCACCTTCTTCTCTCCTTCAATCGAGTTGATCCCTTCTTCTTTGTTGTTGTTCTTCGGCCTCGCAGTGACGAAGTCTCTGGTTTTTTACTGGTAGAGTTGTTGGATCTTTTTATTCTTCTTATTTTCCGGGTCATGAATTATGATTAGATGATATCTTCAGATTCGGTCAGTGTGCCAATGTCTCAGCCGTTGGATTAGATCCATCTCTGTCCTCCTATCGATTAAATTAGCTAATAAATTATGATTTATTTATGAAATATTTCTGATCAAAATTTTGTAATAAAAAAGAGTTTACCTCAAACATAGTTGTGGTTTTAAAAAAACATAGTCAAGAGTAAATGTCAAGAATCGCTTAAGCTACTTCATTTAACTATGATACCTTTTAGGTTAGTTAGTAAAACGTTACACAATTTTAATTTTTGTAGGAATGTCAATGGTTCCGGTTGGGGTGATACGTTAATACTCGAGTGGCATGTGATGTTGGGTATTTTATTGTGGGGTACAAATCGGAAAAGATATATTTGTTATAGTAAATCATTTATAAAAAGTGTATTTTTTATATCCATTACTGATCGAATACTATCCATTTCAAAATAAATAAACTCACGTCAAATTATTCTTAAATATCATTCTTAATATACAAACAAATGGTTACATTGGTCTCTTAGACCATTCACATGCAAGTGCTTAAATGCCAAATAAAATAATCAAATTTAGCATTTTAGCACTTCAAAAAATTGTTTTTGCTGTAATGGTAATTGAGCTAAATTCGACACTCACTATTAACATTTTTGTTATCTTCTTTATCTATATTTGGCTATTTATGTCAACATTGATATTCTTATATTTATTTTTTAAAGAGAAATCTTGATATAAAATTATTTAAATTAAAATTAAAATAAAAAATTATGATAAAAAACAAAAACGATGGGAGAAATGAAAAAGAATCACAAATTCCGAAAAATCCTCTATACGAATACAAACCGTTAGATCAGTGGGGTAAATTTGACATTTTAGCACCATGGTGAGTCAAATTTAGAACCAAAATCCAAAAAAAAAATTAGCACTTTGGTGCTAAAATTAGCATTGGAGATGAGGAGTTAGGATTAAGAAAAAACAGCAAGGAGAAATTATGGTCGTCCATTTTGGGTCAAGATTTAATAGTTGAAATGACTGATTTAATTTATTTGAATTTGAGTTTAGGTTTTGGGTTTAATATTAAGATTTTAGTTTTTGATTTTTTGGTTTTGGATTTTGAGATTTAGGGTCTAGAGTATTGAGGTTTCAATTTTGGATTTTAGATTTTGAGTTTCAATATTGGATTTTAGATTTTGAAATTTAAAATCTAAGATATTGAATTTTCAGTTTTGACCCTATTCGAAATTATTGATTTTTTAAACAGTTAATTTATAAAATAATGTATCTATCATTGATCAGACAATAAACCGTTGGATCAAATTTTCAAAATGTCTAGTGGTGATTTGTTTGCCGGGAGCAATACTCCTTTCATGACTGCCTATCCAGACTCAGAGATGAGTATCAAACCAAGTGGTAGATGCTAAATTTCCATATAATATGGTTAATATTAGGCATGACAAACGTGACATACCGGATTTTACCCATCTCGGCCCGGACACCAGCTCGGGTTGATTTTGAATACCAACTCCATTATCCAACCGATTTCCCGTAATCACAGTTGTAACATCCCAAACCTAGGAGTTTGGGGCCATGATTACCAGAGGGAGCCCAATGGCACTTCAGCCTACTAAACATTAATGTCAGGGCCCTTGGGCCGGGACCATCTCTATGATCGTGAAAGGAATATGTTCTACTAATACAAAAGTTTAATCAAACACTGTGTTTTTATTATAATAATTATTGATGGTAATTGATTGCCCAACTCATGACCTAATAATAAACTAAAAAAGATGACAATAACAAGAACATCACAAGTGTTGAAGCCGAAATTTTATGTGGCTTTTGTCGAATGGGCGGTCGCGAACCACCACAGCATTATTGACTTTTTCCTCCAATATATATTATTAATCTAGCGCATACCTTCTTCATTCATGGGCCTGTTACAGTATTAGTTCGGCATCTGTCACTAATGTGATCAAAGGTGAATGATTTTTTTTATGATTTCAATGGCTAAATTATGAAATTGGGATGGAATCAATTATTGAATCACAGAAGTGTTGATAACTGTTAAGTTCAATCTGTAGGTAAGGAAAGATTAGCGGCTTGCGGGCTTGGATGTCAATTTTTGGACATTTTGAGGTAGTGATACGAGTGAGTGGACGATAGAAGTTAATTCATCTTATTATGCTAGTTTTATTTAAGGAATAAGAATTTCAGGAGATCCAACCTATTTAAAAAGATAAAATAGATTAACCCCTTATATAAAACCTTATTCACACCTCTCGATGACAGCTCGATGGGGCTATGGTCCAGCATAATCATGGGAGGTGTGTCGATAATGAGCTTCTTGGAGCAGCAGCAACATATACCATTGAAGAAGGATAAGTTAGAGAATATCGATAAAGAGAATTTATGTCGTAATAAGCATTTCCAATAAGTTGTGTCATTATAGGTCAAGATTTAATACGTAGGTCTCTTGATATCATTATTTCTTGATTTAATACAAAATGGACTTATAAAAGTCAGTAGTTGATCCCATCAACATTTAATATTTATGATCGGGCCCACATGAACATGTATGATAAACTTGCATAGCCCCCCTCCCTCAATTGCTTTATCAGCTCAAATGGTCACCTTTTCGTTACGGCCAACGATAAAACGTCCAGTTCCTCCCACATACTATCTCATCACAGACTGTTTAACTTTTCAGCTCGAGCTTGTCAAACTCTCTTATCCGTCAAAGACAAGGGTCGACCGGGCCAATAACGAGACCACGGGTGAGCAAAATTAGGTTATCGTCCAGGATCCATAGGTATATTTGTAAATTTCGCCTGGAAATATAGTCCTTATGCTTAAGGTTTGCGGCCGTCCTAGTTGGCCGTAAACGATGAATTATTGATTGTAAGTTTGTAGCCACATAGATATGATTTATAAACTTATATTGCACGATGAATGTAGCATGGAAGTGTGTATATGGTCTGCATGAAGACACCAAAATGATTATCTGACGACACTGTTGGATAAGTTAGCGCATACGAGGCTGGCAAAGCAGCACTTAGCCATAAACACGATGGATTCATCAGCCAATACAATCAGCTAGCTACTGAGAAAGATTCCCCAACATAAACAGAAAACGACGTGGCATAATTTTCAATATTATCTTCCCATGTCACTCCAGCTAGCTAGTATACTAAACAAAATAATGAAGTTAATTAAATTAATCTAATTATTGACGTATGATTAACTAGCTAGGAATATGATAATCATAATTATTCATGAGGCCTCCAGTCTCTAAATTGTTAATCCTATCTTCCCCAAACTACTCCCAGCTTGGCAACTTCTTGTGGTTGATTAATAATTGTAAGCGAGCCTTTTGCTGGCCATTAGAATTAGTGAATGAATTTGACATTGGGCTTATAAAAATTAAGCTCACTAGTTTTCCATCTCCTAAATAATTTACATCATCTCCATTTCATTAGCAATTTTTAATGGTGTTTATACTGCCACATGCTCACATCGGAAACTTTAACAATTATTAACTCATTCGATAATTTTTAATCACATCTATTCCTAAAATTGTTTAACAATTCTTAAAAAATGATATGTTTGGAAAAAGTTCCAATCCTAATATGGCATGGCAAACATAAAAGTTTTGCTTGGAAAATTGGTCTATGTCCTACGTGATTTTGTTAATGAAATTGTCAATTTAGCAATGATCCCTACATCAACAATTGTTAAGATCATCTACATCACTAGTTTTTTAGCAATTGCTAAGTGATGTGGAGGATGATGTGGCATCCAATAAGCAATTGTTAAGGAAGGAGTGATGCTTCCTAAATTAGCAAGATTGTTAATTTAGAAAGTCAATTAGCAATGCCACATGGGCAAATTGCTACAAATTTCAAGAAATACATTTATGAATTAAAAATAAATTGAAGATAAATAATATATAATGATTTTGATTGGTTCATTTTTATTGTGTTTGTTTGTAAAAATGATGATTAGAAATTGGTAATCAATTGTTGGGATGGAGAAGGTTAAAAATTGCGGAACTAAAGTTGCTGATGTGGCGATAAAATTCTGATTAGAAATTGCTAATCAATTTCTAGGATGGAGATGATCTAAGTGGAGTGCCACGTCACTCGACGCTCCACGTCACTTAGCAATTGCTAAATAATAGTGATGGAGATGCTCTTATCGTCTCTAGTTGTTTAGCAATTTCTAATTGTCAAATCATCAACTTTAACAATTAACTTAATGAGTAATTTCTAACCACCTCTATCCCTAAAATTTATTAGCAATTTATATTCACTATTTATGTATTTCTTATTAGCAACTTTTTGCACCAACGATAATATATGTATTTTCTAATCATAAATGTCTTTTTCTTGAAAATTGGTCCATTGTCTGTGTGGCATTGCTAATGGACTTGCTAATTTAGCAAGCACTCCTCCATCCTTAGCAATTACTTATTGGGTGTCACTTTATCCTCCACATCACTTAGCAATTGCTAAAAAATTAGGGATGTGGATGCTCAAACAAAGCATGCTTATTTCAGGTAGACCTACAAAACCAAATTTCGATTCTCCTTATGACAGGTTCCGTCCGCAAGGATGCTTCCTTCAACATATGAATGAATACCCACATTTTGTTAGTGCTCTTGGTTGATCTAAGGTGGAAGCATTCAAGTTTTCTACCGATGAGCAAGCGTTAGGATCATTGGCCATTTTCAGGCCCACAGAGTCGACCGAAGCTTCAGAGACCGATGTGAAAATCCTAAGGGACCAGACTCAAGAACTAGTTAACCGGCATAGGGCCAATCTCAACTCTCCTTCAATGGTCCATATTCAACCTTAGTTGGATCACAAATTAGCCGATAACACATAACGACCTGACTTGAACTTCCAAAAGACTACAAAAGGAATAGATGATTGATCATTTATGAAGGGACATATATACATTATTCATGTGACACCCCAATTTTGGGTTAACCATTGATCTTGGGTTGTTGCTTGGTTTCTATGAATCTGGAGAAAGTCGTGAGGAATGACCGCCATGTGCGTGACTAATTGTCTGGTACGGGCGTGGTCGTTAAGTAGACCAAGACTGTGGTCTGCTTCTGTCATGATCGTGACTGGCAGAGGGTCACGGGCATGGTGGACCTGTTTTATAAACAGAATCGCGACCAACAGAACTCAGAGTTACCGAAACTTAGAATTAGAGTTCTTTGACGAAAGGCGATTGATTTTGAGGCAGAGACGAAGGTCTAGTGGATAGATCCCAGGCTAGTAGGAGAAGGCTAGAGATCGTTGAGGAAGCTTCAGAAGGTACTATATCTTCTTCATCCTTTCTCAAATCCTTTGTTTGAATCCTACGTAGGAAATCCTGACAGGTTTGGGTTTGGGTTTTTGGGATTTCAATCCTATGATTGATCTCTTCATGTCGGGAGGATCAGGAGATTGAGCTCTAGGCAAGTTGCTGCAGACCAGAATCGACAAGGAAAGCACTTTCAGATGGGGG
Source organism: Linum usitatissimum (assembly GCA_030674075.2). NCBI lineage: Eukaryota > Viridiplantae > Streptophyta > Magnoliopsida > Malpighiales > Linaceae > Linum > Linum usitatissimum. Next base: position 4,104,671 of record JAUJYP020001281.1, on the reverse strand, counting down.
TTTAGATTACTTTTCAGCTTTAATCATAGAACTGTAATTGGGATTTTCAGGAATCCGATGAATGGATTTTCAGGATGGTTCAGTGGCGTGCGATCCATGGTACCGTTGTTGTGTGTTTACAGCCGGGCTCCGGGGACTGTGCAATAACGTGTGATCTACAGTACAATTATTGTGATTATAGAACAGGGCTCTGGGCCGTACAATAGCAAGTTCTACTGTACTGCCAATTGTATTCGAGCATAAGCTCATGGCATTTGAACTGTGACTCACAGTTTATGATTAGGACATGATTAAGGATTAGCTAGACTAGATCTCGATATGTGTTGGTCACTCACCCTTGAATTGTGCAATCCCTCAGGATGTTCTACGGCTACAGACCTGTGGAGTATGCCTATTAGTGCTACTCACATGGTGTCTACGGTCTACGAGGTAATTTTCATGGTCTGATCCAGTATGAGCTATCTACTCTAGCTAGGGGGTTATTGATGATAGGATGATGCCTACGGACCACATGGTCACTTTATTAGAGAAGTGACTAGAATGATTTTCTCATTATGTCCTCATTAAAAGCTCAGTATGGGTATATGCTTAGTAAATCCTCAGTTCAGTTTCAGTTCATGGCAAGACAAGTTTAGTCACTCAGTGCTTATCACCGACCTCATCTATGTTTCTTTGTATGATCAACTATGGGACTTGATGAATGGATTTTACTCGTTTTAAAATAATCCGGCTAATGAATTAACCGAGTCGAATCTCCCTAGGGTCTCTTTGTCGTGAGTACTCAAAGTTATGAAAAGTGTCAATCGATTAAACAATGGTGTAGGTGCCATGAGAATCAATAAAACAATCAAAAAACAAATAAAGATTGCTTTAAAGTAAATGGTTGCAAGACTGCACGATATAAGGTTATAGACAATCAAGGATGAAACTGCTTAGATTTCGAATCCCCCTAAGTAATTCAAACTCACAAATGATAGGCAAAGTTAACGATTTACATGAAACAAGATAAATTCAATTCACCGTCACAATTCTTCTCGGATCAAATCACGCTCTTTCGGGTCCGCTAATCTGTTACCTATATACTATCCCAGTCCTCTCTTTTGAGACCAAGATCTAAAATCCGCTAGGCGACAAAACAAACGAGAATTGCTCACACAACAGACTAGTTTATTCTCTCACGGATGAGGGTTAACGCCTAATCTAGTTGGTTAATTTCGATGTTCTAGATATGCAAGCTCTTTCGCGACGAAGACAAATCTAATAAGGTTCTATTCAAGATAGCTAAGCCAGAACAGAACGAAATCGAAATCAAACATAAACCAAAATTCATCCAACTCGTATAAATCGTTAAATGTAATCAAATAATTCGTTCATAAGGATATATCTAGGCTTCATCTAATCTAAGCACGGGGAGTTTAACTACTCATAATCTCAAAGAACAAATCAAATTCAAAGAAGGAAGACATTGGAATTAGGTTTACAAGAAGAATCCAAAAAACCTAATTTCGCCGATTCCCGCCGAAAACTTGATTCGACGATCTTGATTATGTGTTTCGATTCGAGCTCCTTAAAGTCGATGCCTTCTCGTCGCTCCAAAGTCTCTAAAATATCCTCTGATTTTCGTCTTCTAAGGGTTGTCTTCGAATGAGGGAGAAATGAGCTTTAAATAGAAATTTCCAAAAATCCTTTAAATCTCGGATTGTCAATATTGGCTATGTGGGCTTATGTCAATATTGGCGGTATGGTCCATAGTGCCAACTATGATAGGTCCATAGAGCCAATATTTACGAAATTTCTAGAATTGGGTGCCAACATTGGCGCTATGAATGGTCAAAGTTGGCGCTATGTGCATAGCACCAAGTTTGATAAGTCCATAGCGCCAGTATTGATCCCTGATCAAAGTTGTAGGACGAGCTTTCTAACGCCGCCGGTCTTGCATCAATCAGACTTCTAAACTAGGAGATATGTCCAAAATACGCAACTGCGACGTTTTCCGACCAAGTCGAGATTCATGCTCCTTGAAGATGTCAAAATGCTTCTCATTGCTTGTCCTAGACCATCCACACACATTGTATCGTTCCGATTATTGCCTCGATGTTGTTATGCACCTGAGATCTATAAAAACACTCCAAAACAACATCAAAAGGACACCGAACGGGTCCGAAAAACTAAATCGAGATAGATGTTAGAAATGAACGAAACATCCTAAACTAATACTAAAAACTATACGAATATGCATGAAATGTCGCTTAAATGGGGATGATGAACACGACAAATCGAGTGTCATCAGGACTTCATGAGCAAATGCCGCCTGAGAGAGCGAGACAACCGGCAATATCTCGAGCTAGTGACTTTAGGAACCGTACCCACCCAAAATCCGTCTAATTTTGGTGGGTAAAACCCTAGTCAACATGGGTAATTGACGAACACGGGCAAACCCGATACCCGGTCACAGCGGGTAACGGGAGGACGGGTTTGATAGTATCCATCCTATGGGTACCCGCTATATATATTTGTGTCATTTAATTACATATATATCATCCAAAACTCATTTATAGTTCACCAATACCCCGCCCTCTTCTTTTTCTATTTTTACGGAAGCCTATTCGAACTATTTATATTATATTGTTCATTGTTAATATTGAAATTCTTTGATTGTTATTGAATACGATCCATATTTTTGTCAATTTTAGCAACTACATTCGATCATTCTACAATTCAAAATTTGAAACACGAATAATTTATTTTAGTATTAAAAAATTACCCGACTAAATGACTATATTCAAAACCCATAAACAAATTGACACGGTCAAAAATTTATACTTATTTATACTCAAGTCCGTACCCATACCCACACTTTATTATCATTACCCATTACGCTGGAACAGTTCCCAGCTACCATGAGATTTTCTTTGAACAATGGAATTCTTCGAAGCTGCCTATGACAGAAATCGAGCTCGGAATGTATAAAAATTAACTACGTACTTCTCATGCAAGTGTTTAACCGAGTATTAAAAACTTGTTTCGTGGATTATAGGGTGAGTTTGTCAGGCTCTTCCAGCAGTGGCCATGGCATGTCGGTAAGTCTATGGAAATAGTATACACGGACCCTAGCTCGGTTACTGTACTCCGGATTTGAAGGCTGAGTTGTCAAAATGACTGCAACGTGCAGAAATCAGAGATGAATCCAGAAGTAAAATCACTGCGCTGAGGAGCATACGTACGTGGCGTAAAGTTGATGGTCTAATGCTAACACTCCATTGAAAACCCAACACGTGCACTAAATAGCACGAAGTCTACATGCCCAGTACGTAGTCCGGGCCCAGCTGTGCCCATGGCGGCCGCCCGGCCGGTCGTTGGACGCCGAGAAATTGCCATTCTTTCTCCACTCCCATTAACTCCGTTCATGCTTATTGCTATGGTTTTATTACACTTTATTGCATTGTGAAAAATACTCAGGTTTATGATGCCAGGACAGATAAAATATGGTACATGAATCAAATTATATCTCCAAACAAGTATGTAGTCTATTTCTTCAGATTATCATCGCATAACATTATTGAGTGAACTATTTGACCGGACAGTTATTTTTTAGCGGATATCACGTTTAAAGATATATCGTCAAAAGAACTTCAAAACTACCAACCATAAACACATATGAAATTGAATTACTAAAAATAAAATGAATGGCTACAATTATTCAACTATAACCTATTTGACACCAAAGAATTATTAATAGTTAAAATTCTCAGTGTAAACATTTCAAATTACCTGCTCTAATTATAGTAGTAATAATATATGTAAAGTAAGCATGGGCAGTGCCACGGTGGCTTTGATATAATTAAATCATTTTGCCATTTTTGTTATGACCAACTCTGCATTGCACTATCATCTCCCAACGTCGTTTTCCAGCAAAACGACACACCACCTGCCCCTGTTATTTCATTCATTCATTTCAAATTCTCCCACTAGAAAAATGTTAGGGTCGGTCGCAAACCCCAATATAGTTTTCTCATAAATAAATCTCCACCGTACGTTCTCCCTTCTATAAAGCACCACCATCACCCTCCCACTCTTTCCACCACTCTCAACTCAATCCAAACACCAAACCCGCCATTACCAACAGAGCTCGAGATCACCAGCATTTAGCAGTAATGGAAGGAAAGGAGGAAGATGTTAGACTTGGAGCCAACAAGTTCAACGAGAGGCAGCCTATCGGAACCGCCGCCCAAACACACGACGACAAGGACTACAGGGAGCCCCCACCTGCTCCCCTGTTCGAGCCCGGTGAGCTCACTTCCTGGTCCTTCTACAGAGCCGGAATAGCTGAGTTCATCGCCACTTTCCTTTTCCTCTACATCAGCGTCCTCACTGTCATGGGCGTCGTCAAGAGCCCTACCAAGTGTGGAACCGTCGGTATCCAAGGGATCGCCTGGGCCTTCGGTGGGATGATCTTCGCCCTCGTCTACTGCACCGCCGGAATTTCAGGTGAAACTTTCTTTCTGATGCCTGCTATGTGTTCGATAAATTTCCTCTGAGACATACTTTCTAGAGTGTTTTAAGTTTCAACTGAGCTGTGGTGAAAGTTTTTCTGATGCCTGCTATGTGTTCGATAAATTGCCTGTGACTGTGAGAGCAGGTGGACACATAAACCCGGCGGTGACGTTCGGGCTTTTCTTGGCGAGGAAGCTGTCGCTGACGAGGGCGGTGTTCTACATGGTGATGCAGTGTCTAGGAGCCATCTGTGGAGCTGGTGTAGTGAAGGGTTTCGAAGGGAAGCAGCAGTACATGCTTTTGGGAGGCGGGGCTAACTCTGTCAACCCTGGATACACCAAGGGAGATGGGCTTGGTGCTGAAATTGTTGGAACTTTCGTTCTTGTTTACACCGTCTTCTCTGCCACCGATGCCAAGCGTAGTGCCAGAGACTCACACGTCCCTGTAATTACCCCCTTTCCCATTTACCTTACTCTTATTTTCTCATTTTGATTTTGTGTGGTTGCAAGAATTAATGTTTATGAAATTGGTGAATTATATGATCAGATTTTGGCCCCGTTGCCAATTGGGTTCGCGGTGTTCTTGGTTCACTTGGCTACAATCCCCATCACTGGAACCGGAATCAACCCAGCAAGGAGCCTCGGCGCTGCCATCATCTTCAACCAGGATAAGGGATGGGATGATCACGTAAGTCCCATTTAGATATTTGGGGTCAAGTTCCAATCTTTTTCATGTTCTTCATCAAATTGATTTATAATAGCAACATCGTCTGTGTGAAATTTGCAGTGGATCTTCTGGGTCGGCCCATTCATCGGGGCAGCTCTAGCAGCTTTGTACCACACGGTGGTGATCAGAGCCATTCCATTCAAGAAGTGATGAGGATTCGGCCTAGCTTTTCAAGGATTTGCCCCATCTCCTCTTCTGTCGTTTGTGTACTGCTGTAATATTCAATAATCTCCTTTTTTTGGATCCTTTCTTTCTGCAAGTGAGCAAACTCCCCTTTGAAATTTAAGCTGTAAGGGGGAATATGCTGAGTAAGCTTTGAGGATAGGGATCTCCTACTGTGTATGAAAAAGTGTTCAAATGCTATGTATCTTCAAGCTCTGTGATTGTGAAATACTGGAATGTCTCTTTCGTCTTGCACATCAGAACTCAAGAACTCTCTCTCCTTACCTTTTGTTACGGCATCAATGATTTGACTTTTTGTTGGTAATTTGTCGGTTGTGTTGCAATAGTGGACGTTAGGTTGATAATGGATTGTTATGGGGTGGATTAGGTGAGCTGTAGCAGTGCAGCCTGTAGCCGTTGCTGATGATAATTTTGATGACGGCCATTATTTGAAATATTATGCACCAAGATGGCAATGGGAATATTAAACGGTTTTTGTTTGTTTGGATGACTATATGAATATGGCCGGGTAGGATAATGGTACAAACGAAAATATTTTCCAGATTTTTATAACTAAATCATTTCTAAATGTTAAATTTTAAATGGTTATTTTAAAGTTTTAAATTTAATATTTTAAAATAATTAAATTTTTTTTTAATAGTATAATTTTATATTAAGACTTTTATTAATATGTGTTTATCAACCTTCAATAAAAATAAGACACATTGATTTCATTATCATCTATATCTTTTTAAAAAATAAATAAAAGGTAATAATTATGAAAATGTGTCCACCAATGTCCAATAAAATAAGCCATGTGGATTTCACTATGTCTTAAATTTGGAATTTAAGATTTGAATTAGTCAAATGTAGAACTCAATATGAAATCTTTTAGTCATTTGAGACTTTAATTTTGTACATTGAAAAGAATTTTAGTCTTATAACTTAGCATTTTGACTATTTGAGACTACATTGGAGATGGTAAGTGACTTGAATTGTTAATCATAATTAATTATATTAGCATTAAATAGTTTTAAATGGTTCAAGATGCACCCGATCGAACCATTCACGTTGGACAATATTTAAAACACTTATAAGGAAGTAAGTCCGACTTCAAACAAGTATCAGAAGACTCGTTAAATATGCAATTGCTTAATCCAACCAACAAAGCTTAAACCCCAAGAGGTTGAGGGAATGTTTTTTTATTACCTCAACATTCAACTGGGATTCTCTGGACCCAATAAAATATTGGACCGTAGTTGGGCTTTAATCTCGTCCCTAGCCCAACAAGAAAAATAACGAGAATTTACACAGGCCCTTACAATAGACATTTGAGCTCAACAACTGGTTCTGCAGTTCTATCGTCGCTCACCAAAACCCTAGATAGTCAGTCACTCGATCCCTCGCATTCCTTCTTCCGTTGCTTCTCATCTCCGTGTCATTCGAGATCGCAGCAATGGCGGCAGCGAGCGAGCAGACAGTACTTCAATTCGCGCCGACGGCTTCGTCGAACACCTTCTCGGCGAAGGTGCATCCTCTGGTCATCTTCAACATTTGTGACTGCTACGTGAGACGGCCGGACCAATCTGAGCGCGTAATTGGCACCTTGCTCGGCTCTGTTTTGCCCGATGGCACCGTTGACATCCGTAACTCTTTCGCCGTTCCTCACAATGAGTCTTCCGACCAGGTTATCTCTTTACTCCCTTAAAATTTTCTGGATATCCATGGTAGCTTTATATTCGGAAGTTCCCAAGTGTAAGAATCAGCTCGATCGGATTGATGCAAACATGGTTGTTAGTATGGTAAGCTATGCGATTGAGTTACCCGGCCGATGAGTTAAGTGCTAGGTGGAGAATATGATTCTAAATACCTTGCCGGAAGGAGGGTCTCTGTTAGGTGGAATTCTGGAGCTTAATTGATCAAGTTGGAGTATGGGCGGAGTATTATACTACATAAAAAGGAATTGTTCAATAGATTAATGTAGCTGTATCTGTGTTGGCTCTTAGCTGCTCTAGTATTATTTTGGATTGAAAGCTTCTCCTTTGAAATTATGGAGTCTTTTTCCAATAGGGAGCCTCTGGTCATGTGCAAACATAATTGAGTATTCTGTACCTTACTAGCACACACATATAGAGTATATGCGAGTAGATCATGAGTAATACCTGTCTATGGTTGCATATACATTCATTTGTATGGTAGAAACTAATAAATCGTTTGGACTTGATTTGATCGAATACACAATACCTATAGATGATGAAATCGTGACTGTTAACCTCTTCATGTCTTTTTCTGTATTGTTAAGTTTTGTTTCATCACTAGAAAGTTTATGCATCTGCATTTGTTTTTTCTGTATTGTTAAGTTTTGTTTCATCACTAGAAAGTTTACGCAGGTTGCATTGGATATTGCTTACCATAATACCATGTTGGCCTCCCACCAAAAAGTGAACCCCAAGGAAGTCATTGTTGGCTGGTAAATCTCTTTTATGGATTCCCTCTGTTTTTTGTTACTGGTAGTTGCTTTTTGATATGATGTACAATGAATGAAGTCTTTAGTTTTTTGCTCAGTGGCAATACAAATGTGGTTGCTTGAACTTTTTGAAAGTTACTCTTGGGCTGGGAATATTGTCAATATCGTAGTTCTCTTTATCTTGCTAACTGAAATATGAGCCGGATATTAACTGGCTACTTAACTGCCGTAGCTCAATATTTGTACAAGTATGTTAATTTGAATTTCTCATAATTGATCTATCTTATTGTTGGTGCAGGTATTCAACTGGTTTAGGAGTCACTGGTGGCAGTGCTCTCATTCACGACTTCTATTCCGATGAAGTTCCCAACCCTGTTCATCTAACGGTTGACACTGGATTCAGAAATGGAGAGCCTGCAATTAAAGCATATGTGTCGGTGAATTTGTCTCTTGGGAGCGCTCAGTTAGCGGCACAATTTCAAGAAATCCCACTTGATCTTCGCATGATCGAAGCAGAGAGGATTGGATGTACGTATCTACGAATAGTCGTATGCCCACTTATGTTATTTTTCATGCTTCTCTATTCTTATCAATCACATGCATCAGTTTCTGTGTTCTGCTTGAAAGAAGCAGTCTTCGAGATAACTTGTTCAAATATTGTCAACTTTTGAAGTTCTGCTGATTTGTTTCTTTCCCCTCTAAATGTTTACAGTTGACATTCTGAAGACGACAATGGTCGACAAGCTGCCAACTGATTTGGAAGGAATGGAAGCCTCGATGCAGCACCTACTTGCACTGATCGATGATATCTATAAATATGTTGATGATGTGGTGGTGAGTTCATGCTCTTTTTTCTCCCTTGTACACATCTATTGGGCTCCTCATCTGATGTTTAAGTACTCTATTTATCTTCCTTCTCAGCAAGGTCATACTGCTCCGGATAATAACGTAGGGCGAATGATATCAGAAATCGTCGCATCGATTCCGAAACTTTCACCGGCTGTGTTGGATAAGCTTGTCAATGACAACATGCAGGTAAAGCTCGTATGATCCTTGAATTTCCTGATACTGTGCAGGGCAGAATCATCATTTCAGAGTAATTGTGTCGTCTCTTTATCTTGTACATGTTTCCGACCATGTTTGCCTTTGCCGTCGTTGTTTTGCAGGACCATTTGCTGTTGCTATATTTGTCAAGCATAACAAGGACTCAGCTGAGCTTAGCAGAGAAATTGAACACAGCTGCTCAGATCATCTAGAAAATATAACTTGTACTGGTGTTGATCGATTGATTCAAACAGGTTGAAAAATTCCAGAATTTTTGTTGTAAAAAATCGCTACTACAAAGTGTTAGGAATCAGACGGTTTAATGTATGAGAAGGTTGTAGCGGTTTTCGAAATTGCTTTGATTTCTTATATCATCGGTGATCTTACGAGATCGACTATTCGGCTATACCTACTTTTGCCTTATGCCCCGCGGACGCCACCAGCATGGCTGTTCACCCGATTTGAAGATCTTAGATCTCAAGTTCTTGCTTGCTCGACGTAGCATTCAAGTAGATTTGGTCTTCTTATCAAAGTGCCGAGCCACTTAACTGCCGTATGTGGTGGTCAGGGGACGGTAGAGATCATGCAACTGTGGAGAGACGGGGAATGAAATGAAACATCATGTATATGAAGCATGGCCTGATTTGGTTAGATCGGACTATTTGAAGATAAGCATGTTTGGGTCGGGTGGTCTCCATTATAAATTAAGAAAATAATGATCGCAATTTGTATCAGCACAACTCTCTAATAACAACTAATTTATGACATACATAAAGTGGACATGAAACCAAATATACGTAATACATACTTTTAAGGTTTCTGGTGGTGGACCAATAGTTTTACTTTGACAGCATGCATGAATGAGTAGAGAGTGCAGTGCAGTTGAGACTTTAGAAGCCCAGAAAACCAGGAGTGGCCACTAATCACTACTGTAGTGTTCGTACATGAATCTCCATTAACGTGACAGAAGAAGGAAAAGCCACAAATTAATCAGTTATAATTGCACTGTGATTGCTTGTTAGCTAGCTAGGGACAAAACCCTCGCGTTATGATTTGGGTGGGGGGCACCCTGGCTTGTCGCCGCCCACTATGTTTGATCGTTGCCTGCCACTTGCTGTTACCTGCCTACGCACGTACCAGATAGTAACTTAGGATTTGTTCTGATTAATATCCTAGCTATAATATTTCGATCGAGTTTTCATGTAAATAATCAGTACCAAGATCTTAATAAATTATGACCACGCTCGATCTCTTCGTCCGAATATGAACGAAGCATTCTGGTGTAAGGACACATCTGGAGAAGTTTGGTCCGAAAATAGACATTATTGATCAGCTCTGTCTCTGTGTTTAAAGAAACAAGAAGGAAATAAAAACCAGTTTTTAATCCATGACATTGTGGTTGGCGATGCTCCACTATCGACATGCACATTAAAAACAGAGGGATCCAAACCTTGCATTTGAGCTTTTCCATCACTACTTTCGAACAAATCCTGGATTTCACCTTCGCGTGCATTAATATTATTATTATTTTTAATTTATTTTACACCCGCTTCTTCTTCTTCTTCTTCTTCTTCACCTTTAATTTGCAGCATAGTATATATTAAGCAAACCAAACTACGCGATTTCTACTTTCTACTACTCAATGTTCGAAATCCAAGCCACCGCTTAGTGTCCTTTTAGTAGAGCGATAGAAATTTTATGTAAAATTTACGAGATTGTACGTAGTTTCTGCTTAGTTAATATATTTTTGAATTTCACCTCGTACATGTATCTTTAACCTCATCAATAAATCTAAAATTTCAAGCCTGGAGTCTCTCAAAATCCTGATTTCGCTATTCAGAATTGACGGACTATGTCAAACTTCTTTTTCAGAATTAATGATCAAGATGCATGCATCTATTTGAGTGAGAGTGCATATTTGGGCCAATGAAGAGCTGTATGCCAAACAATTAGCGATGCTAAGATAAAAAAAACTGCTAAGAAAGATCATGAGTGACCCGATTCTTATCTGCTCTATAACGCCACATGCGGCCGGATTATGCCAAAATTAAGCTACACCTTTTGCTTTGTTTTTCTCTAAAGAAGTTAGTAGCTAGCTAGTCCGATGCAAACTCAAAAGTTAAAGAGGAAATCAACAAAGGTGTCGAGGAATGAGCTTATGTTCTGCTGACTGACAGACTTACTTTCTGATATATCTTCTTCTCCTCTCAGCCAAAAGCACAAAAGGGGAGTCGAGAACACTAGCTTAATTATAAGTGTGATTAATTAATTAATTAAAACCATGGAAGTATGAAAAAAATAATTAAAGTTGGACCAATTCCCATGCATCTTTGCTAATTAATTATATTCTTCCAGTTTTTTCTTTATTTTATTTCATTATATTCCAACGGTTAGTTTCATATATCTTATAACTTACTTGCTTAGGATATGATTGCCGTTCATAGTATTAATTAATATCCAGATTCAAATTTGTGTAAATTTATTTTTAAAGTGGAAAACAGAAAAGTTTGTAGCTTTGTGCATGGCGTTATTGGAATTGGTTTAATTTGAAACTACTTAGAACTCTGTATAAGAAAGACTCATATACTATATTGAGAATGATTGTATCTGAATAATTTTAATAATTTGAAAAATACTTCAAACAAGTGTTGATCTTATATCATTCATGTACGTTCTTTCAAACCAAAATTCTCAACAATAAAGTTTTATATTTTTTATTGCTTCACTAAGTCTTAATTTGCAGAGGTTGCTTTTCTTAACTTCGATTTCAGTTGCACTTACCTATCCTTTTTGAATCGGGGCATGCGGAGACAATATTTTCAAAGTTTGAGATTTATTTCTTTATACTTCCTCTTTTTTTCTCTGGAAATTTTGGTTCCTTTTCTAATAAAATCGTTTCATTGATTAGAAGAAAGTCTTAATTTGGACAACAAATTGAGAACTTTAAATATTCAATTCTTAATTGTGTCTCCGACAAATATATCATGTAAAAAACCATCGCGGCCTAAAATAAATAACTTGGGAGTGTATAGTTAACAATTTGTTGGTTGTTAGAAGTAGCTAGAAATGTTGTATTAAATGGAAGAGTGAGGTAGCCTAGGAGTTAGAGAGACATGGCAGGCCAAAGTAGAAACAGACAAAAACACTACCACATTATCGTGAATATACAAGATCGAACATCCTCGGCAATTTCAATATAAAAATAAATCTTCTACTCTGCAATAAATCTTCGGATAACCAGACACGCGTTCTACCACTGAAGTGACTTCATTTGGACAAATTTAGAGGGTACTCATATATGATATATCATAAGCTACTTCATGTCAATTACCAAATCACCCCTATGAATAAAGGAAATCCTAAGGATAAATCAAAATTAAAAAGGGTAAAAATGTATATATATATATAAGTGTAGACACATGCACACGGTAACTCAGAAAAAAAAGTCAGAAGGATATAAACTCAGACTGACTGAAACACTGACTGCTTCCGCTAAAGACATCGATCAAAAGCTTACAGATAAGAAAGAAAGAAAAAAGTGAGCCAAGCAATTCAATCATAATACAATGGAGGAGACAATGGCGGCGTCGGGGTTTTGCATAGCCAAAGCTCGAACCCATCTCCGCAACAAAACCAACAACACTCCTACAAACGATCAGTACGGTAGCGGGACCAAGTGTGGGAGGTGGAACCCCACGGCGGAGCAGGTCAAAGTTCTGACCGACCTGTTCCGGTCGGGGCTCCGGACTCCGAGCACAGACCAGATCCAGAAGATATCGTCACAACTCAGCTTCTACGGCAAGATCGAGAGCAAGAATGTGTTTTATTGGTTCCAGAACCACAAGGCTCGCGAGCGCCAGAAACGGCGTCGGGTTTCCGTTGATGATAACGACGTCGTTTTTGTTGCTCCTCCTCCGACGTCTCATGGTCTTCTCCGCCGTCATGACCACTTCTCTTCCTCCGCGAGATGTAAGTTCATTTAGATTACGGTGACTTAGTCAATGTCATATTCATGCTTATTAACAAAAGTGTCATATCGAGCCCGGGGGAGTCTGAGTGAGTCTTTTTTTTTCAATTTGGTTTAGTTTATTTTAAGTTCCATTGAGTATTTATATTCACTAATTCGAGTTATTGATAAAGGGTTTATATTAATTTTTATATTATTTATTAAAACAACTTATTCAAATGAAAATACCCATTAAGATAAAGTTTGTATCCGTGTGTCATGTGCATAGATTGGGGTTATAATTTGCAGGATTTGAAACAGAGACTTCTCGATCGTTAAAGGCTACGAAATTTTGATACTCCATTTGTATCCTCGAGAGATATTCAAATTAATTTTTAAATTATTTACTAATAGTCCAATACTGCACGTATTGGACTATATTCTACTGAATTTGAGATGCACCATGCCGTATATGACAAAATATACTATTTCATCCTAAAATATTAGAGCAAATAATAACGTAATTAATATCGGAGCTTTAGACTCGAAAATTTGGTCAATCATAGTCTGGGAAGGCTCCACTAAATATAATTTGTGATCACTGAAGTACATGATATCGCTTGGTTTTGACATATGGTGTTTCAATTTAATTGCAGATCATCATGTTACAGAGAGCTTTAGTAATCGTCGTCACCAGGAGCAGGAGGAGCCGGCGGCAGCAGAAAGAGTGATGGAAACGCTGCAACTGTTCCCGATAAATCCATTCCACGAACCTGCAGTTGATCATCACCATCATCAGATCATAGGTGGAGACAAGTTCAAAGCTTCTTTTCAAGCCAATCATCATCATTACTACTACCGCAAGCAGGATGCGGCTAATACCGGGTTCCCTTGCGGGTTCGGGTCGGAAATGGACCACCCGCCATTAGATCTGCGATTGAGCTTCCTGTGATACGTAATAAGTGTGTGGGGATATCATTAGGGTTTGGTTTGTCAAAATTGGTGGCTGCAGATTAATTAGCTTATATGTATTGGGTGGGTGCAGTGTTAATGTGTGATAATTACTGGCTAAGGTTCTCTTTAATAAATATTTATATGTTTGAGATGTCGTCGTCCAAATTGACCAACCGGTCGTGTTTGATACAATTTTGATGTATCCGCTCAGTCCAATTGGTTGAATTGTGAATCACTCATTAAGATTGTTTGATACAATCTCGATGTAATTGGAATTTAATTACTCGGTTCAACTATGATTCATAATAATTTGAATGCTTGAACCGCAGACGCAGTCAATTTAATTAAACAACTGAACCGCACCCTGTTATAGACGTCAATTCGATACGCCAATACGAGTTCTGAAGGAATTAAAACGTACCTTCCAAAAAAGTTGCACAACCACTATATTCTTGGTCTTAGCTACACTGCAGTACTACACCTACGTAGTGCAATGTTTATTAAGACGCAAAAGAAACGAAATGTTTTGAAACAAGACAAGAAAAGATTAATTGCTCTGCGCATTCTCTGTTGGGTTTAGAATTCATACAAAACTGTTTGGGGTTTTGTGGTGTGTTCTGCTTTGGGAATTGGAGTTTCCGATTATCGACCACCGAAAAAAGAAATGTCTGTCCCTCCTTGGACTCCAGACAGAGACCAAACTGCATCGGGTCGGGTTAACTAAGCTGCCTCGGAATTCGGATCCTTCTTTCTTGTATACTGCAAAACAGTACTGCCGATCTGTGTTCACATCTTCCAGTCAAGATTCCAGAAACCAAGCATCAGTAGATATAATGGATTCTCATTGATGTTTGGGGGTTTATGCAAATCTGTGCTCTGCTGCTTCCTATCACAGTCTTTGAATTTGTTGTCTCTCATCTGATCAATATATAACGGTGTGAAACTCTTGACTTATTAGTTTGTCCTCCATATATGATCCATCCTCAGCCCAGTTTCCTGTCAGGATTGGTGAATTATTGTCAAAAGGTGTCAGCCCATTTGCCATTTCATGGGGGTTTTTTAGTCCACATCTATTTTCCTACCAACTAGCAAGTTGTTTAACATACCAAAAGAAACGTAACACTCTCACCCTCCTAACGTCGTTATCCTTAGTTCTTGTGAGATATTGGATTAGCAGGAACCACTAGGAGATGTTTGCTTTATTGTGGTACATTGAGCTAAACGTTTAATTGGCTTTGCTGAATATAGTGGTACGTACATGCATGGGAGACCTTCCAAAGAGCACTCCTACTATGTCCACAGCAGAAGTTAATTCACACCAACATACTACAACAAGTCACGACTCACTAACTTGTTGTGTCAAAACAAACAAGTCACCAATAACTTGTCTTTCAATTGACAGGAATGATGCCATCTGATTCCATCCTAGCTCTCTGTATAGCTACAGCAAGTGTTCCAATGGGTTTGCTGCAAATGCTTACAGCTGAGCCTGAAAATTTGGTCTTGATATATATATATAGTTTGAATAAAAAGAAAGTTAGGACATGTCTGAGCCCAGGTTTGAACTGGGGACCTTTAGTGTGTGAGACTAACGTGATAACCAACTACACCACCCAGACCGACCTGTTGATCATTTGAACCATCGATTTATAATACAGTAATAATAATTAAGTTGAAGGTAACTCTTGGCTGTTATGATATTGTTTTCTCTGCCAGCTATAAAGACGTGCGGGAAGCTTGTGTGGACTGTGGGTAATGACGTAAAGTCACCAAGAGATACAGATGGCCACACAGGGCAAGCAATGGAAAGACATTGGGAAAGGAACAGCGACAGGGAGAAGTTCCTTCCTTCAGCAAATGTCTGCTGGCCCCATGGCTGCTGCTACGACGCGGGCGGCAGAATTCAAAGATGCTATTGCGCGATAATGGCGTTGATCTAATCACTCCGTCTCCATCGGAGGAAAAGAAACCAGTTGACTGTTCCTGGATACTCTAGCAATTGGATCCAGTCCAGTGTTCTTGCACTATAAAACCTGACACTATATGTGGTTTTCCGTTTTCTAAACAGCTAAAAATAAAAAGAACTGAGCAGATTCAATAGCTGGTCCGAACTCGAGCTTTGTGACTTAAATAGCTGATTTCACTTCATCCATGAGTGTACATTAACGGTAATGCATTTGTGCCTGGCCTTTAACAGTTCTTGAAAGAGATTGGAGAGGTTGACCCAGAGAAAGCGCAAAAGGGGGAAACTTGTTCTTGTGGAGGAAACAATCGACAGGCTAAGTGACCTTCCGGATGGCATTCTGCATAGCATCCTCTCCTTCCTCGACACAAAATCGATGGTCGAGACTAGGTTTATCTCGAGGATGTGGAGATGCCTATGGAAAGATGTTTCTATCCTCAATTTCAGGAGGGAGGGTCTCCGCTGGGGTTTCGAGAAACATGTAAGCAAGCTTCTGTCTCTCAGGTCCAGCCATATACATGTTACCGAAATCAACTTCAACTTGATGATGAGGTGTTTGATAGAGTCATGCACTATGCAGGTAGTGGTGGTGTTTGTGGTCATCTTCACCATCCTTTTGCTGGTTTCCCTTGTTTGAAATGCTTGAAGCTGCTTAAATTGAGAAGAACAGTTGACATGGTAGTGTCGGGACTCGAATTACTGGACCTGAAAATCCGTGACCCGTGTTGTAATAACAGGAGGATCGAAGTTCTAGCTCCAAAGCTGAAATCTTTCTGTTTGGTAAGTAGGAATCCACCCTGGATCGGTCAGTGGCCAGAGTTAAACGTCCCGTCCTTGGATCACGCAGACATCCGAATCGACTGGTTTAACTGGAACCGGAGTTCTGGGAACCGTAAGCCTTTGGTGGCGAAGGCTAATCAGGAATTTGTAGGTTTCTTGCATGGTTTGCATAATGTCAAATCTCTCTTCCTCCTGTCGGAATGAGGCCGTTGATGGATCCAAAAGCTTCCCATTGAAGACTTGAAGGTTCAGTAATAGTATGATAGCGGATTGCCTGATATAACCTATCAAGCAAGTAATTCGTTATTTTTTGGACGGCTCGGAAGAGAAATCGTTTGTGCTTGAGAAGATTGATCAAATCTGAATACAGCCTTGAACTCCTGTATTGACTGCATGTTAAGGACTTCATAAGGAACTTTTGTAGCCTTATCTATTTTTTTATTTGTTCCAGAATCTTGTACCACATCGCTTGATTTAGAAGATGAGAGCCTTTTGTAGGACTATAAATAAAGGCTTAGGGTTCCTCAACGCGTTGTCACTATAGGCTTAAGGTCATATTATTCGACGGCGAAGCAGATCATATTGAAGAACCAGATGGCAATGTGACGAACACACACGAAGATCTCTACTATGAATATGATGATTTAGATTATTTGTTGAAACTGAGTCGCATAGGTACAACGGCATAATGCAGAAAGTGGAACAAGCCTTGGAGAAAGGGGTCGTTGACGATCTTGACTACCAGCTGACTGGATTGCAACGCATTGTCTGCGGAAATCGAGAATGAAATCACAATCCTACACACCTTCATTCGTTACATGTCCGATTGATTATGCTCGTTGGGTGAAGAGAATCGGGAACGAGATGGATTTAGCCCTAGTTGATCTGGAAGGTCTTCTTCCCTCCCCGGCTGTCTGTAAAATTGTTTTGGTGACAGCAGCGACGACAACCGGTAAGCCTCTTCCCGATGACTTGCTCCGAAAGACTACCGATGCTTGCGATCGTGCTATAACTCTGGATTCTGCAAGGAAGAGGATTCTTGAATTCTTTATGCAAGGCATTGAGCTGAGGAATCCACAAGCTCCAATCAGGGAGCGGAACTTGAACTCGAAGGAGCTACTTCTCCAAGACCGGTACCTTTTCGAATATCAAGAGGACCCTGTAGTTCCTGAAGGCCATTCCTTTTTCACTACTCCTTATGTTATACTATTGTTATTGTTCTACTGTTCTATGAGGTTTTCCTTACGCACACTCCTAGTACATATATGATTTGTTTATGTAATGTTCAATTTTTGTTGATAGGAATACTAACAAGCTTTCAGCTTCCGTTGAATATATGTGTATGATTTCCTTTCCGGGCTGGTCAATGTATACAAACCAAGCTGAGTCGAACTTCACTATGCTCTAAAGCTAGAAATCAGTTTGTGTCGAGTTCGAGATCTATTCGTGTTAACTACCCTTGAAGAGCCAAACTCGAGCTCACTTTGAAATTTGCTTACATACATAACTAACCAGTTTCACGAGTCATCCTTCATCATCAGGCTGAACCGATTGCTCGAATTCGGCATCCATGATCACCCCATCCATAACATGAACTGCGATTCTCTTCTTCCTCCTGATATCAACCTTCTCAGCTGCAACTCTATTCACAACCAGCATTCCTTCAACATCCTTGGAGATGAATAGAGTCAATCCGGACAGTGAATCGTACGAAACCGGTGATGAATCATCATCCACCGCGGCCGAGAAAAGAGTCCGGGGAACCGCTGAGAATCCTAGAACTCGAGAAACCACTGCATACGTGTCATTCCTCGAGAAGCTGCTATCGTTGTTGAGTCTGAGATCGCGCTCGAATGCTCTCTCGGAGGGCATGAACACCGTGAAAGCAAGGTCGTCTGGCAGCATTTCCACCATCATCTCGCCGAATTTTGAGTTTAGAAGCTGATGATGAAGTTTTCAGCTGAGAGTTGGGGTGAAGTTTTGAGTTTAGAAGCTCGATGCAGAAGATCGGGGAAACTGATCCTCGATAAGTTTGAAAGTGATCGGAGACAAGTTGAAATTTTGAAATCCAGTTTGAATTCGGGCCCATGGACTATTAACAATACCGACAAGCTGAATTTTGGGCCTAAAGCGATTGGTGGCATGCAAGATTTGGCCTGGTCATAAGTCCATTTAACCCGACTCTTTAATTTCTTTATTCGGCCCAAGGTTCATATCTTGATTGGCCTTAATCTATTTTTTAGATACGAAGAGAGAACATGAGTCGAGCTGCACAAGTATTTTATCCCAACCTAAATTAAGATATGTCACAACGGCTATGTACGGCAATCCAAAATATGTAAGAGTTAATATGAATTTCCAAATTGTTAAATTCAACAGAAGAAAAGAAATTCTAATTGAGAAGCAGAGTAAGAAAAGGGAAGACATGCAAAGTTGATAGATGATTATGATTTGGGATTGGATGTAAATGATGAACAGTTCACTGCACTGGGGTATGAGGAAAAGGAATAGCAAACCAGAAACCAGAGATTGATCTCATCTGGTCCAGTAAAGTCTCCTAATATATACTCTTGATGTTCAGTTCTCTTGATGTATTCAATGGTCCAAAGACTTCACTTCAACCCAGAAACGAAACAGTAGTATGGAATGGACCAGCTAAAAAGGAACAAATACTTTGTTATGACATTCAGAATAATCATCAATGCAGTCAAACTAAGATAAGATTCTGTTTAGATTCCACAAATATCATGTCAACCAACCAATCAATCAAAACAACAAGGGCCCAATATATATTTAGAGAGTTATAATAACATTGGATCACTCTTCATACTTTACATGAACATGATTAGCAAGCATTACTTTTTGTCTGGTGACAACCAATCTTTCAGCCTTTCTTGGTACTATTGTTTGTTTCTTCTATAAATATTCCATTAATGGCATTTCTATAAGTTCCCCACAACTTTAGAGTAGTGCTTAATTAGGAAATGAAATTTTATCGATCATAAAATTACAAGTGTATTCAGACGACGACTTAGATGGAGTGTAATGGCCCAACTTTCCAATAATCAAGTGTTGTTCCCAATTGGAAAATTAATTAAGTCTCCATTAGATGTGCCGGGAGGGTGAGTAATAATTATTTTTACTGACTATATATATATATATATATATATATATATATATATATATATATATATATATATCTATGTGAAAGAATAAAAAGAATCTTAATTCCACTAATTTTCCAGTATATGGAATCCGTTCCGTTTGCGGATTTGACATCACAACAAAACCCTGTTATGGATTCCATTCCTGTTGGTAATCAAGCTCTTCAGAGAGGATAGTAGTAGTCTTTTTGCTAATGGAATTCCTTCGTCACCTTACCAAAAAAATAGCAAGTTCGTCGAATGGTGTGGATGAGTTATTTGTTTAAACTTTATACAAATAACTCGTCCAAACCATTTGACGAATTTGTTGCTATTATAAATCTATTGAGTATTTGGGCGAAAATAATCTATTTTTAAAACAATATTGTTGCATTTTTTGACAATGGTAATTCAAATAACTAAATTTTTTTAGTTACATCAAATACCATGGTCCCGTAATTCAAATAGTGCATTATTATTTGTGCTATTTTGAAGCTAATAACTCACTTATTGCCTCGAGTTTTAGCCAAACATAATAATTGAATCTTCCTTGCACGTAACAAATTTCACATTTTTAAATAATACATTATTACTTTACTATATGTAGAATGATGCATATGTACAAATGATCCCTAATTTTACATATCCACTAGAATTAGATTTAGGATTTTTACTTGTACTATGTACTCGCTTTATGGTTTGTTATTTCAAGTGCGAGTAGCGGAACTAGGACAGCCGTGTCGAATTGCCAATGACGGAATCACATGGCTCGAAGTGGCCACTATAAAAATGTTATAAGATTCATAATTAATTAACATTCTCTAGTCTATGCCAAACTATTATCTCTCTAGGAGAACTTGTCAGAGCCGATTATCACGTCTTTAAAAAATCCTAGCCGCAACCCTACCCCAAATTACAACCCACCGTCGGCAACAGAATCACAAATCCTCTAGCAGCCTCCATCAACAATGCGGCCTTCAACCAACCCGACATCACCACAACCATCCATCCTCACCATGAACAGGGCCACCACCGAAATCATCTGCGGGATATCCACAACCCCTCCGACGGCGATTACCGATCTCTCAGCCGCACTGCAAGCAGCCTTCGCGACATCAGCAGAGAGCGCACCAGCAACACCACCACCGATCACTGCTGCAACCCAAACCCAGATCGACGAGCGCTTCGTCAGCAACCAACACACCCAGAACCAAAGCAAGCGAATTAAAGAACGATCGGCCAGTCGTGCTCATCCCTAAGCTAGCGGAACACTCCTTAGTTGAGGTTGTCAATCCATCACCATCATCTTCCCTTAGCCCACAAGGATGGGCGGACCGGTCACATTGAACTTCCAAGTACACGATCAAGGCATAGCCTTCCTTAGTCGTGCATTCCTAGGATAATCCCTTCGCTGATGTTGGCTATTTTTCAGTTTTTCAAAACTGTTGTGATTTTTGTTTTTTTAGCTTTATTTCATTGAATTGTGTTATTTCTAATTCGTTCGGGTGAACCCTGATCGGATGTCCGTTTGTTAGAGAGAAAGGATTGAAGTGTTTGCGTTTGTAAGGACCCGCAATTCATGTATGCTTAGTCGTTAGTAAGGACTGCACCTCCGATTGGAGTCCATGTATACTTCGCATTTGCTACGATTTCATGATAATGAAATATTTGTTATTTGGTAAAAAAAATTAACTTCATATGACAACCACCCTTCATCAACCAATCCATTGTCGTCGTTGTTTTTCCCGCTCTCATAATAATTATTATCTTTGATTGGTCTGAAGGTGATGTCAACGTCGAGAAAATCAATGAATACATAGTGGGATCGACGGATGACTTGAGCGTACGTAGCCTGTGGGAAATTGGAGAGTTTGAGATGGATAGCAGTCGTGCAGGAAGAGGATAAGCCTGCAGCCATCAATTGTTTACTTACTTACCCTCTTCCAATGAATCCTGCATGTAAACCCACCTTTCTTATGTATATGCTTGGCCGGTTTATCCCCCACACTCTTTGACTGTGGACCCTCTGCAATCAAAATACTAGCCATCTAGAGCTAACCTAGTAATAATGTTGTCACCAAACTCATTTGTCAGAGTTAGCTCACCCCAATATGGCCGCCGATCTCTGATACTCTGACGCCAGCAGTTACGATTCATATAAGTTTGCAGTTTCGAGGAGTCTAATTAACTAGCTGCAGCTTTCCAGTCTAACTAACTAGCCATAAGCCATGTTACGTGTATAACTATAACTGAGTTTCTCTGCAACCATACATAAATATAAACTTGTATAGATGGTATCTAATAAGGATGATGGAGGAATGATGGGTAGGGGAGGAGAGGGTAAAGTATTGGTGGACTCTGGCACAACAGAATTGGACTTCGGACCTACAAATGGATCACCGATCAGCCAATGACATGCACTCGTCCGATTTGAACTCCAAGAATCTATATGAAGAAAGAAGATTGTCTCGTTAATTAAGAGACAAACA
Source organism: Linum usitatissimum (assembly GCA_030674075.2). Classification (NCBI taxonomy): domain Eukaryota; kingdom Viridiplantae; phylum Streptophyta; class Magnoliopsida; order Malpighiales; family Linaceae; genus Linum; species Linum usitatissimum. The sequence continues at coordinate 4,082,503 of JAUJYP020001281.1, read as the reverse complement.
CTATTTATTCTAACCCAAATTACGTCATAATTATAACATTTTTCTAATTTTGAAATCGAAATGGCTTTTTTTTAATTATTTTTCTCTTCTATGCATACGTAATTAAGCACAGTTTGCAGGAGAACGAACCACCAACAACTCAATAATTGGAAGTTTGTAATATTCTGTGTTTTGGACCAAAATATATATAAGCTTCCAACCGTCCCTTGATTAATTATGATGCTTTTTTAAGGTTAAGTAGCTATATATTCTCTTTTTTTTTCTTAATGATTATAAAAACAAATGATGTATTAATTTATGGTCAAATACATCCTCGTGGCTTAATACATCAAGACGAAAATTAAGAATGAACTTGAATTGAGTTCAATTTAATTTTTAAATAATTATTAATTAGTATAATTTTGGAGTATCTGAAGCTTGGCTGAAGACGGAATTGAATTGTATACGTATTTCATAATGGAGTTATTCATACATACACTAACTAGGCACTGCCGTCCTCTGACTCTTTTGAAGTGGTTGTTAATTATATTCAAACTAGGTAGCTAAAGGAACCATATATAAACTCATTGGCAAGCATATGATCAAATGAACCGATTAATTAACTTGTTACATGCATAAATAATAATGAATTAAATACGACGCAATTGACCATCTATATATGTGGAACCTAAATAATTTAAACGTGTGGAATGGTAATTGTCTTCACTTTTAAATACAAAAATGCCAAGTGAAAGTCGACAAATTTTGACTTGTACAAACATAGTATCAGTGTTACTTAGTTTTTAATTATTACTAAGTTAGACGCGCTTGGTTAACAACTTCCTCTAATTGTTGTTTAATTAAAAAAAGTTGAGGGATGGGGGATGGTCAAAATTGTTCAATACTGATATTGACACGTACGTACATTAGTAGTTACGATAAATACAGATACCGAAAATGTTATCGATCTGAGAACCTTTTTTCTCAGATAAATTCGAAAGCTAATCCAACGATTTTAAATTATTTTTGTCAATGTCAATCTGACGGTTGAAATTTTATTAAGGATATAACGGGAATTTAAAAAATATTCTCACTCTTTCAACTTTTTTTCTCTCTCTTCTCTTTCCTCTTCCCACGTAAACCGAATATAATAATGGTATAACAATGATCTATTAATGACGTAACGTGGATATAACTATATCATATGAAGTCGACATAATAAAATTAAAAACGCATAACAGACTAGTAGAGTGAATATGTCACCGACATAAAAGAGTGGTAAACTGGACATAATGATGATGAATTCAACTACTCGTAAGGTGGACGTAACAACAATATAACGAGTCTGTAAAATGTTCGTATCAGCGACATAACATGCTCGTACAACGACCATGCTCATGTGATTTTTTCCAAAAAAGATTTTTGAAATTACCCCATTTAAATTAATTCGTTTGACTCACTTTCAGCCGTTAAATGAAAATCAATCTAAAAATGACCAAATCTAATAATCTCAATCTTGATTCGACAGAAACGGCTCTCGGACCATTGCAGAAGTACGAACTTGTTAAGATAATTCAACTAAGAAACTTCCTAAAACATTTCATTCCTGCCACTAGTTCTACTTAATTATTTATTATAGTGTCCAAGTTGATCAACTTTCTATTTATTTTGAAACCGGGAGTCTATTTGACGAATTCGAATATAGTGAGTCAGTGACAATACGTATGATGTGATTTCATGTTTTATTTATTTTTCTTTATTTATTTTTATAGTACTAGATTAGGGTTTGCCACCACGTGCTTGGACGGGCTAGATGAGTTAGGATGATTTGACCAATGGGCATTCAACGGTGGCGATGGACTCTGGAAACAACCTTAATCAGTCTTCGTTCCTTTGCTAGTACTGGGAGCTTGATCACGATCGACCATTCGTGAGTGAACCGCTCAAACGTGTTTGGGTGAACCTTTATAGACCGTATACAGTGACTTGATTCTGGTCTTTAAACTGGTCGCTAAGACTAGGGGCCATTTGGTATTTACTAATAAAAGTAATAAAAAAAAATAATGAAAATGAAACTCCCACAATATTGTTGAAGCGGTACATCCGTCCGTATCCGGAAACAAGTGGAAGACTTGTCTACTACATATACACAGTAGCCATAGACTTTGGTATTCATTGCACCAACCCAACCGGCCAATGACTTATAAGGCTAATTAATTAATTACTTGGGTTCATTTTGTTTACTAAATAGCCCCATGTAGTTTGTCCTTTGTATAATTAGAGCCATATATACATCTAACTTAAAGCTGATCAACACTAATATCGTCATCTTCAAATAAAATGGGCTCAACCAATACCATTTACAAATTTTATCCATTTCTAAAGTTAGATGGAGTCGATGTCACATATTTTTGTAATTCAAATGAAAATATTATGATCTTATGAATGAGGGAAGGTAATTTTTAAGGTAATATTTAGTGATGTCGCTATTAGATAAATTTTGGGGCTATTAGTCTTCAGTTTATGTGAGATTAGTGATGTCATCACATGCGTCGAAATAATTGTGCATTTTGAGTTTCGAACTCAAGATCTCTAAGAACGAAATCAAATATTACAATCACTTGACTGCCACATATTTAAAAAGAAATATTAATATTGATTTCATGCATAGAGTACGATGGAATTCAAAATCAAACACGGACAAATCTCCGTCACAATTAACTGAACACCAGGACAATTTTTGTAAAGGAATAAATTAGGTCGCTGTTATAAGTTGGACATAAACTTATAACACAGCTAGCTGCAGCCTAGGGGTTACGTTTATGGACGGTTTGATCCAAAAACCTTGATTCAGTGTTCATAGAACAGTTGGTGATGATGATGATGATGCATGCAGTGTTGTTATTAAAAACAGAGCAGAGAGAGACAGAGTCCAACAAGATACATTGCATGATAAAACTACACGTCCTTTCTTGAATTATTATTTGTTTACTTTATTCTCCTTCCTTTATTTTATTTATTTATACCTTCCATTTTTTCCAAACTCCATCACTCCTTTAACAGTCACCAGACTTTGAGAGAAATTGTGAATGTTCAGTTGGTATCATGAATGTGCTTATGATGATGTTGTTAGGCACAAAATAAATTAGTTAACATTCATCTACTTTTTGTACCATTCCTTGAATAATTTGGTAGTTTTTATTATTATTATTATTATTATTATTATTATTATTATTATATATGCAATCATCATGTGCCCAACCCCAATGGTTTGTTCAAGAATCAACCTCCAAACCTAAGAATTTAAGTGATAATTTAGACGCTGGTTTAAGGTTCGTCCATGTAGAATGGTTGGAATAGGGTAGGATGGAAGACACCAAACCCCTATAGAGCCTTTAATTGACCTTGTGGATCAATAGTTGGGCCTCATATCCATAGACTAAGGGACATGAAATCACATATTTACACATCGCCTAGGACTTTCTCTAAAGTCTATCTCAATCGTTATATATGCAACAATAACCCAAATCACTAGTGACACATTCAACCAACTGAGGCATGTTGCATATCGACTCAACTCTAATCTTGTGGCACTATAAAGAGAAAAAGTTTTCACTATAGAACGTTGATCACATCTATATGTATATATCATCATCTTATCCAATTCACCCTAAAAACCCTAACGACAATCCTTTATTTTTCATATTTTTTCCCCTGCTTGGCTCTAATAATTAAACCTAAATCGTAACTTCACTCGTTGTCAATGCACCCATACCCGATCATCCGCCAAACACAGTTTTCATGGTATGTGCATCAAGCAAGCTATCGTTTTCACACGCTCTCTACCCCGAACTATTATATATTGCCTCATCACTGCAACCTATTAAAAATCAAAACAACTCTTGGCGATGTGGTTGTAGGTAATAACAAACAATGATGGATTCATAATGGTTGTATCGAATATATTATTTATCGAATTTTAAACATAATGAATAATTTAAAAACTATGAGGTACGTCCCTCAAAATGGACTATCTAAAAGCTCAACCAATATGTGGGGTTTTGTATACATCATTTTCAACTCAACTACCTTGGAGAATATGTTGTTTTCCATACATCTCCTAAACACACATTTCTTTTAAGATCACGTATTTAATAATTTGTCAAATGAGAGACCCTTAAAGTATCTAAAACACATTTCTTATAGATTGTTCTTGTTCCATCTGAAGAGTACGATGAATTTAAAACCCCATTAAGTAAAATTTGAGCCGATAAAAATGTATTAATTATTCGTAAAATAATAGTTCCATCCTCAAATTGTTTGTATCTTATAATTATATATTTGGGACGCATTTGTAAAAATGCGGATTACAAGTAAAATTTGGATTGTATTAGTACAAAACGAATTGTGGTAGTAAATACATGAAATATTAGGAATCATCTGTTATAAAAATAATAAAATGTGTGGTATTTAACAAAAGATAATCTTGTAAACTACGTACGTTGTCTTATTCTAATTTTATAATGCGAATACGTCCAAATTAAACCATCCAAATTAAAAATGATAGCACTAGCCAGCTGGAGTTAATTAATACGTATTATATAATGTTTGTTTCCGAACTTGGCAGTTGCAATATATTTTTATATTATTAAACTTAGTTTAGCTAAATTAGCTCACTTTTGTAGTTAGATGCCCAATTTACAGCTCAATTTGGTCTCTAAGCAAGCAAAATTAAGGGTTTGTACCGTTGAAATATACTAATTAAACTTCGATCAGAATTAAGAGTTAACTTAACGATATTTTGGATAAAAAAAAATTAAGAGTTAACTTAACTATACCATCGCAAAATAAAAAATATAAAAATTTCAATTCTCAGTGAATAGAAAGAATTGTAAATATCATCCCACTGCTCTAATATCATAGGTTAATTTTATCTATTACCCCAAACTAATAAATATTTAAAGACGTACATTATATTTTGTTTATAAACTAAAGAAGTACATTATATTTATCACATTACAACTCTACACCACGAGGCTTCTCGTGGAGGATCGTCGGAGGACGACCACCGATAAAACCTAGTCTTGATCAAACCTACAGTCCACTAAAATCAATCGCATCTCTCGAATCAACTGAAATGGAGGCATTTAAATACGTATAAATACGCATCCCGTCTATAACATTATTTTATAGTTTATCAACTCATTAACTGACAACACCTATAGCACGACCTGTTGAGTATATTCAACTAACAAATAATTATGTTTTTACGAAAATTTTAAAAACTGACAGAATTAGTTTAATTATATTTAAATTTGGTTATTTTAGTTATATGATGGACTTGATCTCAATTATTGGCTAGACTCTCCCTTACGAGTGATGATACTCTTATTCTTTTGATATTTTCTTTTTTTTTCACTAATCAGAAAACAAAAAGAATTATTATTTTGATTATAATGGCTTGAGGAGCTAGCAATGAAGGAATCAAGTCAACGAATTAATTATTTGGATTAATGAATAATAGTACGTGCTTATGAAAATAATACCATACTGGCAATATAATGGCGAGCTTAGCTGGGGTGATTAATTGAATATTAGTTGCGAGGCGCCGACGAATCAGATGGCGGTTATTGTGATAACCGACCTTTTTCCAAACTGATCAGAGAAAGAAGTGGAAAAATTAATTATGAATCTGAAGATTAATAATAATAATAATAATAATAAGATACATACAGGGGACAGCAAGCTAAGCCAGCATCAAGTAGCCGTAATTAATTAATTTTGGTTGTAAGAATGACAGTTCAACGTTAGCTAAACATGCATGATTTTAAGATTTAAGGAAACCGCCGACCTTTTTTCTGGGATCGTAAGAATGACAGCCAACAAACAGAACGCAATTAGTATTGTATTAGCCCCCATATATGCCATGCATGGAATCTTGTTTCCTGTTACATTAATCTCATCACCATCTTCTAATTCGAGACAATAAACACTGGCTGCATCCCGTGCATGAATGATTAATGCCTATCTAGATTGTTGTGTTAACTAGATATGAATGTTGTCATTCGATTTCTTACGCCCTCTCCAACATCTCGTGAAATCGCATGACCGCCCGTAACGTTGATGGTCAGCGTACCATATGTGCACCATATGTACATATATATTAATCAAGATGACTCAGCTGTCAAGGAATGGGGAGGATGTATACTTTTGATATATATATAAAAAAGAGCCAATTGTACATATTGGAGCTAGTTAATTAGTCAAGTCAATGCTGCATAACTATTGGGAGATGGGACAAGTATAGTTGGTTATTGGCCTTATTGCTAGACATCCAATCTGCAGGTGGCACAAATTAGCATGGGATAAGAGCCAGAGGGCTGCAAAATCTCCTAATTTGTGGCATTCTGTAAACTCTCAAGGTTGATTTTGTGTAGAATATATAATTGCTTTGATTTTCCTCAGATACGAAGGGAGGATTAGGTAAGCTAGGTAGTGAATCTGATCAGTTATCAGATTAACTTAGATATGGTTAAGATTGAACAAGATCCCCAATAATGTTATAGAGATTTTGAACAAGATCCCCATGTTGCTTAAACTAATTAATGCATCAATAACCTATGTGACTCTAATATTGTTTCAGTTTCCTAGAAGGTCAATTTTTGTGTATATCATATGTAGGTTTGTTTATTCGTTTGTCAAAGGAGCTAGCTAGGCTCCCAAGCATTTTGTATTTTTATTTCTTGACATAATTTGGGGAGTGCTTGTTGACATAACTAGCTAGGTAGTCTAACCCGCACAATTTGATATGTTACCCGATTCTCGTTAACCTGTTTTACAAACGAAACATGCAAACCAATCCATATAAATTATTAAATACCCTCTTAACCAATTTTTTGTTGATAATAAGCTGTCAAACTTTCATTCATGAAAAAGAAAATTACGTTGTGATCAAGTTGTCCAATTGAAGGTGCAGACCTTTCTAACATAGCTACATGGACTGCGGGTCCTTACGAATAAGTGACTGCACTCATTTCTCTCCAACACATAGACCAACCAATCAAAAGTAATGGAAACAAAGAGATAGTTCAAATTAAACAACGAAACAAGCAAAAACTGAAAAGACGTCATAGCAAACAAGCGATCTTATTGACACCCTGAGAGAGGCTAGGATCTCAAATGGTCCAGCTACGAATCAGAGAGGCACCCTGAGAGAGGCTAGTATCTCAGATGGTCCAGCTACGAATCTCAGATTGCCTGCTGCCGGTGGATGCCTGGAGTCATCGTCCTCCTCCTCTGTTGCTGGAGCCGAGGCAGGGTCAATGGTGGAGTAGAGCGCCAGGATGCTGCCCTGCGAGAGGAGGCTGCCGGCCTCTTGTGCATGTCGGCGGCCATGGTGGTTGGGCCTTGCAGAAGCGATGGTGATTATGATGTTTGTGAGACCGAGGAGTTGGCGGTGGGGGTAGATGTAATTTGCGAGAAAAGGTCGCAAGAGTGGTTAGAGTGGGAAGCCATTGGCAGCTGTATCAAAATTTCTTCTCAATTGAGAGTTTTTGTAGACATTTAGGGATTTTCTTATAATCCCTCTCAACCAATTCATTTTATACATTTCTTTCATATATATGGTTTGATTTAACGAGTGAAAATTTATATGGATTTTGAACATTTGTTGGTGAGACTGCAAAGTTAAGTACCAAAAAGTAATTTTTGACAACAACTTTTCCTCTAAAATTTGATCTAGAAAATATAAAGATATATAATTGTGTAATGAAAACTCTAAACTTAGAAATACATTGAGCCATCGTTTATGAGAGGCTTGGTAGATCTTCCTTTCATTATATTCATGGCATATTCATAGCCATCCTTTTGGGGTCCATGACATGAATACAATATATATATTTCTATTTTGGCTCCATTTTGTCCCAATTTTGTCTTAATACAATGTTGTAGTATATAGCCACCAGTCAAAAACACAATGTAGTACAGCCATCTTACTATAAAATCCATTATTAATAGAATTCGAAATGAACACCCCAAAATAAGATATAAAACCCCCCATGCATTGCTGCCGCAATTGAACACAAGATATAAAATTAATTAATTAAACCCCAAATGGATTGATTACATATAAATACAAACAAAACCCACCCTTGTATTTATTTAAACCCCAAAATTGAAAGAAAGAAGTAAAAAAACATTAATTTTGCCACCTCAGCAAGGTTCATGAACCGAAAAAATCTTCTCCTTTCCTCCACCATTAATTTCCCTATAAATACCCGTCGCCACTTGGCTTCTTTCATCACCCTCTCACCCACACTTCTCCTCGTGTTGTGCCTCTCTCTCGAAAACAAAATCCCCAAATTCCCCCCACCGCATTATCCGGAAGCTTTTTTTTAAAATGCCTGCCGCACCTTCAAACTCCTCAGCCGTCACTGTCCACTCGAAATGCACGGTGGTCCCTGACCAGAAATCCACCATGGCCGACCTCAAGCTCTCCGCCTCCGACCTCCCCATGCTCTCCTGCCATTACATCCAAAAGGGAGCTCTCTTCTCCAAACCTCAATTCCCTTTCTCATCTCTCTGCCTCCTCTTGAAATCCTCCCTCTCCCACACTCTTTCCTTCTTCCCGCCGCTCGCCGGCCGCCTCTCCACCGAATCCACCACCGCCGAAGTCTACATCGCCTGCAACGACGCTGGCGCCGACTTCCTCCACGCCTCCGCCCTCTCAATTTCAGTCCTCGACATCATCGGGTCTGTCCGGGGACCCGAATTCGTCAACGGATTCTTCGCCATGGACCGCACCGTCAGCTACCAGGGTCACCACCGACCGATTTTATCCGTCCAGGTGACGGAGCTGGCTGACGGCGTCTTCGTTGGATGCTCCGTTAATCACTCCGTTACCGACGGCACCTCCTTCTGGAACTTCTTCAACACCTTTGCTCAGGTTTCCCGTGGCGTGAAATGCATATCTCGCCTCCCTGATTTCACGCGTGACGGCTCTTGCCCGCTGATGTCATCAGCCGTTCTGAAACTTCCCCCAGGAGGGCCACGTGTCACTTTTGATGAAACGGCACCGTTGAGCGAGAGGATTTTCCGGTTCAGCAGGGAAGCGGTTTTAAAGCTGAAAGCGACCGTCAATAACAACAATTCGAAATGGGCCGGGTTGGTTGACCCGGTTGAGCTGATGGGTAAGCAGAGCAACGATGCGTTTTATCACCAAAAGAAGATGGGTGGTCAAGGCCTAAACGGTGGCGTATTGGCGGTGAAGGAGAAAGAGATCTCTTCGTTTCAGTCTCTATGCGCGCTGGTGTGGAGAGCGGTGACACGAGCTAGAAACCTGAACGCGTCCAAAACGACGACGTTTCGGATGGCGGTGAACTGCCGCCATCGTGTGGCGCCGAAGATGGACCCCTTGTACTTCGGGAACGCGATTCAGAGCATTCCGACGTACGCGTCGGCTGGGGATGTCACTTCTCGGGAGCTGAGGTGGCTGGCGGAGAGGCTGAATGAGAACGTTGGCGCGTATAACGACGCGACGGTGAGGCGCGTGGTGTCCGAATGGGAGGCGAATCCGAGGTGTTTCCCTCTGGGGAACCTGGACGGCGCGTCGATGACAATGGGGAGCTCGCCGCGGTTCCCGATGTACGACAACGATTTCGGGTGGGGCAGGCCGTTGGCTGTTAGGAGTGGGAAGGCGAACAAGTTCGACGGTAAGATGTCGGCTTTCCCTGGGAGAGAAGGCGGCGGGACGGTCGATCTGGAGGTGGTGTTGTCGCCGGATACGATGGATGCGATTGAAGCTGACCAGGAGTTCATGCAGTTTGTGTCGAGCTGATCGACACAACAGAGAGATTGTGTCGATTCTGAGTTCTGACTGCTGTAGAGAGAGAGAGAGAGAGTGAGAGTTGACTGCGAAAAACAATTATGGTTTGACTTTTGGTTGGTGGGTTCTGGGACTGGGCGAGAGGGGAATCTGGGCCGAAAATTGAGTGGGCTTTTAATGTGGAACAATGGGTTTTGCAGGCCCGTTTGGGAATGGAGGATGGAGAGTGTAATGTGTACGAATGTATCCTTGTTAATGATTTGTATGTTATTGTGACATAGTTTTCTCTGCTAATTTGGTTCGGTTTAATGGTGAGAATTGTTACTTTTATTTTAAGACAAATTACTTTGGAAGATGGTCAAGCTGTTTCTGCAAAACTTGATTAAACCTCGAGATATGCCGTAGAGCAATTACCCATAGAGGGAGGACAAGGTAATTGCTCTACGGCATATCTCAAGGCCTGACGGAATGATTTGGTAATAATTCATTTGGGTTGATTCGAGCAAGTGATGCGTGAATGAATCGGATCAGAGTTTGTTTCCTTTTCTTTGTTTGAATTACTGGTTTTTTTGTTGGTCAGCAACAAAAAGGATCGGGGCCTATACTAAATCGTACTGCTAACTCGCAGGGAGATATTTGTGTCGCAATTGGGCCCTGTTCTAAATCTGTCCGTGGGCCATAGGTCATGGCGCACTGGCCAACTATAGAAATGGATATATAATATAAACTAGTTTTTTTTTATCAGAAAAAAGATTTAAATATTTGAATTTTGCATTTGAACTTTGTAACCACTGACTGATTCACCTTCAGCACCAGCCTATCACGAGAAAAAGTCGGCTACTCTACTGACGTGGTGCTTCCTTCAGCACACCAGCCCATTCGGCCCACTCTATCCAGTAGGCCCAGCTGACGTGGAGCTCTCAAGGCACCATCGTCATCCATCTCCTCGGACCTCAAACCTGATTTCTCGCAACTACAAACCAAAATTAACAACATCCCTTCGCGTCCGCCAGGGTTTATATAACCAGATTTCGCATTCCCTTTGCCTATCGTTTCATTTTTCTACAACTCCCCACCGTTGATTATCCGTATCGGAAACTCCTCTCCGATCTTCATCTTGGACTGTTCTTGTTTGCTGAATTGCTTTTCCTGGAACGAATTTTTGAAATTCTAGGGTTGCAGCTCTCTGATTCCGTACTTCTTATCGTGAATTCGACGATGTCTAACTCGACGAGGCGTGAATCCGATGACGACTTCTCCGGCCAGCTGAACGGAGACGAGTTTGACGACTCCTCGTCCTTTTCCAACAGAGCCGAGACCTCTACTGCTGGATCTGTTACGGCTGGGCTGACGGAACGATTGTCGGAGATTCTGGTTGACGAAGGGGACAGCGATTTGCTGCTTCAACGGACCGATCGCGAGGATAGGGTATTGCAGTGGTTACAGGCGCTCGATGTTCACGTCATGGGTGCTTGCCGAGCCGACGAGAGGCTGAAGCCTCTATTGAAATTGAATGCTTCTGACGGTGCTGCCGAAGATCGGCTCCTGGCGTATCTGAGCCAGGTATGGATTGAATTCGGCAGGGAAGGATGTCGTCGGTGGTTTATTTATTTAGAATTGATATTTGACGTTGTTCTTGGTATGCTCTTGCAGCACTTTGATCCATTGGAGGTAGGCATGCTTGCTCGGTGCTTCTGCATACCGCTTGTTTCCATCAGGGTTGGCAAGATCAACAAACAAGGGAATCTGTTTTGCCCCACGTCTGCAAGGTATTCTAGTTTTGACGGATGTCCGTGTGCGTGCTTGTATGATGCTCATTGCTCCGCATCATTGTAGCTTAGATGCATATATATAACGTTGTGAAATTACTTGCTGAATCCTTGATTCTTTACATTCTTTTGATCTGTTTATTCAGCTACCGCTATATGTATATGTGATGAAGTGCATCAGTTTTGTTTACTCCAAGGTCTAGCCACGATTGTTATAGAGTCATTTGTATCCAATTGTGCTCCGGATAGTCCCTCTTGCAGGTAGCTGATTTGGAATATTCTTGACCATATAGTCTCTGATGTCATGAAGCTTATCAACCAAAGATCATGTATACTTCAAAAAAATTTTGGTCTAAACAGTATTAGCTGATCTAAAGAACACAAACGTTGTGTTTTGTTCAGATATATCTTTTTAGGTCAGCGTCCGTCCTTGTTCATGTTACTTCCACATATGATCGCCTTCCTGTACTACCTCTGTGTGTAGTTTCTTCATATACTGGTTGACCATCTGTCACATAAGCATCAAATGGAATTATGCAGTTACTACCTGAGGTTTTCTTCAATATAAGCCTCCATCTCAGGCATCCTGTGTTTTGTTTTTGAAAATTTGAGGCATCCTGTTGCTAGAGGTCATGTGAAATTTAATGTATTATTATTATTTTATGGTTAGTGAACAATAGAGGGATATGGCATTGCCTATTTTAGTTTAACCCGTGGTGAATTGTTCATACTTCCAAGTAAAATATCTTCTCACTTGTAGGTAAACTGGGCGTGTTCTCTATTGATCTCTGAATAATGAGGAAGTAAAGGTAGATTCACTCCTATGTTATATAATTATATGGCTGTGCTATCTGTAGCTTAACCGAACCTTATGAGTAAACTTGATGTTCTTATGGTCAAATGTTGTAACTATCTTCAGTAGTTTTTTATTTTCTTTTTGTTACATGCTAACATGTTTTAATTCATAGATTAGCTGTGGTGTTGGCTTAAATTGTAATTATTGCGCCAATAGGATGGTCTTGCTTTGTTCTTTTGTTTTGCATTCTTTTGTCCTGGAAAATGCTGAATTATTTTCCAAAACCAGAAGATTCATCTTTTCGGCTTATATTTGAATTTTTACCGTCTTACTGAAAATCCTATTCATTTTAAGAATCTGATGTAATGTTACTGTATAATAACATTAGTCACTGAGGATTTGAGCTAGAAAAAATTATGAATCTAGGTCTAAATCCGCTAAACAGTTCAGTCATATTATTTCCCATTTGAAGGGACTTAAAAATTGAAAACACATCTTTGTGTCAGCCACCACTATTTTGCTACTCTTTATTCAGTCCGGAAGGCGAGAATTGTGTGAATTTCCTGCTTATATTAACTTGTGATTCCACAGTTTAATGTGTTCTCCTGTTCCACATATTGCAGAGGGAATTTGAGTCTGTCAGTGTTGCCAACTTCTGATCTACGTTTAACATTCATCGGGGATGATGGCTCAACAGAGAGATTATTTACCCTAAGTGGTAAAGCCCATGGCTTAGCTGTTGTGGTTGAAGAAATTCCAGCAGACAGTTCTGGCCGGTCTTTTCAAATAAAAATTGCCGGCGGTAGAGTTTTTAACTATTGGTGCTGCGAAAAGTTCAAGCTGTTGGGAATTGAATTAATCTCCAAGGTATAAATGGCTTCTTGAATTCCTTTTGATGCTGGCATGCTGTGTATTGTATAGTTCCGTACATTACTTACATGTAAATTACTTATTATGTTGCTGTGGGTAATTTTTTGTTCTTTTGTTAGTTACTGATTAGTGCCGTGTTTTATGGGTATAATAGATGAAGGATATCTTGAAGAGGAAACCATCGGTAGCTAAATTAACCGGAATTAGCAAATCTCGTCTTGATTGCTTTGCGAACCACATTCGATCATATCTCGTGGGAATTAGCAACAAAGAAACAGCAGCTACTACCTCTCCTCCTTTGTTTTGCTCCGGTGCAGATGACTTGTCTGCTTCAACAAGTTCGTTGCAGCGTTCCAGACACCTTGGGAGGCAGCCATTGAAGACCAATCCCAATTATCAAGTAAGCCTCAGTGCACGGTCAAGTTCCTTCAAGGACGGTATCACGAGAAGCTTGTCTTCTTCGAGGAATGTTCCTCGCGAGAAGCTACACGACGTAGAGGCGAACAGTTTGCCTGCACCAGACAGCCTGGTGGTTACTGTGCCATCTTCTGCTGATGACATCGGTAAATCGCACGAAGTTACAAGTTACCCGGTGGCACCGTTGAGTTTCCTTGGATCTCTTGCAAAATTAGATATTCCAGAAATTCAAAGCTCAACTTCCTCGCCATTAACACCACCAGTATTCTCTCCATATTACAGTTGGTGCCCTTTAGGTGGAACGAATTCTTCAAAGTTTCCAGAAGTCCCTATTTCCTCAATACAGACACCTTTGCTTCCTCCATTTTCCACGTTGATGTCTCCCTCGTCCAGTGCTTTAGCACCACTGCCCCATCTCAGCTTACCAGGACTTCCTTCGCTCGATTTGCCAGCACTCTTTCCCGGGCCATTGGTTCGGCTTCCGATTCCTGGATCTCAACAGATTTCTACCTTCACCCCTTTGATGTGTGACCCCATTGTTCACCTTCCAGTCATCGACATTTGCTCATCTGGTCCAGCCTACTTGGTGAGTGCCGGTCCAGCTATCCCAGGTACAATCCCGCCTTTTCACTCACAGCGACCAATAACTTCCGAGACCGAATCAGCTCTAGAAGCTGGTGCCAGAGAGACTCTTCGTTTACTCATCAGCAGTTCGACTAACCCAAATCAGCAGCTGATTAATGTATTCCCGGGTATCTATTCCTCTGCCTGTGATGATGATGATGATGATGATAAGAAACAAGCAGTTCTTGCTGTTGGGAGCCGCGGTCTCTATTCTGGAACTAGGGGCGTCGATTTGATTGCAAGTGACATGGCCACCTTGGGATTGATCTCGATGTCGCATAGCTCGATTGAAGGTGGTGGTAGTTATGTAAGCGAACCATTTGCGAATTGTGAAGGATTGTCTGGAGAGACCAATAGTATGGATGAAACACCGTCTGCTCTTCCTTTTCCCAACTTGGGGGATGATGCTTAGTCCTCCTCGTTTGGGTGTTTTTTCGTTTCTCCCTTGTGTTGATCAGCTTTTGGCCTTTAATCGAAATAACTGTATATATACGGTAGGGTGTGTTGCAGTTGCCTAAGAAAGTGTAATTAGTTACTACCGAGTGCAATAGAAAGCTGGTTTGGCATTATATTTGTGTATCAATAAATTGTTGAAGTTGGGCAAGTCCTCCAGTATATATCACTGTTAACCAATATTTTGACTAGTAATTTCAATCACCTTCTACGATATTTGCTGCTCTTTCTAGCTTCTAAAACCAGATTCTATCCACAGCTTTGCAATAAGACCCATCTTCGGTAGACCATCTGCAACCTTGTTCGTTTCTCGAAAAACATGTATCGGCTTGTAACTTCCGATAGATTGAAGGAGTCTTCTAACTTCAAGCACAATGGCGAGAAGAGGTTCATAGGAGTTGGGCTCTCCATTGATAAGAGTGACTGCCATCAACGAGTCCGATTCAACCATAACCTGCTTAAAACCAAGCGATTGGACAAGAGATAGACCATCTCTGATTTCCAACAGCTCTGCCTCAAGAATTTCCACAGTACCAACCTGGTTGCAGAAGCCAATCATCCAACCTTCACCTGCATCTCTAGCTACTCCGCCTATAGCCGAAGAGCAGGGAGTCTGCTTTTTACTGCTGTCATTGTTCAGCTTGGTCCATCTCGTCATTGGTGGAGTCCACTTAACTTGCCGAGGGGGTTTCGGAACTGAAATCGGAGTAATTCCCAGACTTTGTAGTTCGTTAGAGAGGCCTTGAACCATCTGCCAGCTAGTTTCCTTCCTCCAGGAAATCTCGCCGTGAGCAACCCGGTTCCTCTATTTCCAAGAATACCACAGGATCGGTATAAACCAAAATCTCCAACTCTTCCCCGTGATTGAGATAGCACCCTTCTGCTGCATATTGAAAAGTAGCCACTCTTTTATGTCCATCACAAAGAATTGATCCCAGGATATAAGTATAATCTGAGGCCAACATCGACGAGTTTCAGCACAATCTCACAGGATATGAAGTGAATCTTCCAAGGGACCCTGGCAGCGAGGGCAAGGAATATCGACAGGGATGTGTCGCCGATGGAGCATGGCTCGAGTCGGCAGTGCGTCTTGGAAAATTAGCCAGAAAAACCAACGGATACGTTGGGGTACCTCCGTATGAATTTTCATGGCCCCCCAATGCTCCCGTAACTGAATTTTCGCTAGTACAACTCCCAATAGGCTGACTTCACTTGATACTCACCATTAGTTGACGAATCCCAAATTCGTCTATCCATCTTCATGTCTGCACGATTTGCATAGAGCTGATAAATTGCAGCTTGAATATCCTGTGGGAATGCCCCAACCCGGTCTCTCCGCCATTGATCGAAATCATCAATGAGTTCTTCGACTTTCCAATCTTCCTCAATTAAAGGGGCAACAATACCTTTGGTAATAAGGGGCTACTCCCCAACGCATCGACCAGTCCATACGTTGATTTCACTTCCGTCGCCAATTCGTCACATAAAATTAGGGAAGAGAGCATGGTAGGTTCGGTTAATTCCCCTCCACACCGCCGACTGTCGGACATTTTTGCGTACACTGAAGCTTCCATATTTATGCTGAACCACCTGAGACCACAAGCTTTTTTTACCTGATATAATGTTCCATACTGTCTCACCAAGAAAGGCCATATTGTTGCATCTTGTTTCCGGTACTGCTAAACCTCCCGCCTCCCGTGGTCGTGTCACCACCTCCCACTTCATAAGTGGAAGTTTACGTTTTTCCTCATTACCTCCCCAAAAAAAGTTACGACAGAGTTGATCAATAAGCGAGCAGGCAGAATTAATGAAATCAAACTGTCAAAATTTCATTAATTCTAAAACACAATTAAGAGAGGAGGCCGAATGGGCAAATGAGAGTGAAGTGAGGTAGGGCAGCATCACCATAAATGAGGAGGTTATCCTTAGCCAAGGTTGAAAGAGACAACGACATGTATGAAGCAAAACTCTGATAATAGTGGATCCCAATCATCCTTACATCATCATCATCATCATCCATTTGTTGAATGTGATAGCTATGAGTGATGTCTCTCTACCTAACGAATGTAACTGTTTTTTTTGTTACATTCCAAAATTTCTAGAGAATGGTGTAATTTCCAAATTTTTGTTCTCGTTACAATCAAACTCATAGTTGTAGGTATTTGGTCCTTCTCGAATCGATCTAACGCCACGAGAATATACCCGCAAAAAACATATAGGTATGGTCAGGGATGAGTATGTGCTTTATCCCAGTGCTGATAACCCTCCACACACTAAATTATTTATGTGTCAACCCGAAATTTCAACCTTAATAAGTTCCATTAACAATTAGTAAATGATTTTCGCTAAAAAATAACACATTTTTTATATCTCTACCCTCACATGTATACAAGTCCATGTCGTATGCAACTCAATAAATACGAAAATAAAATGAATTTTAGAACAAAACGGTGAT
Source organism: Linum usitatissimum (assembly GCA_030674075.2). Taxonomy (NCBI): domain Eukaryota; kingdom Viridiplantae; phylum Streptophyta; class Magnoliopsida; order Malpighiales; family Linaceae; genus Linum; species Linum usitatissimum. The sequence continues at coordinate 4,065,317 of JAUJYP020001281.1, read as the reverse complement.
AAACCGAATAGGCTAACGCACCGCAACCCCGCCTCATGCAATCCCTACCCAAGACCAAACACAAACTTTGTGTTGAGTATTTTGATTAAAGCATCATATGCTTAGCCACTCAATACAACACTACAACTATATAGCATGCTTTAGAGAAAATAAGGAATTATTTTTACAATATTTTTATTTAAATTCTAATGATAATTTTTTATTTAAAACTAATTAAACTCAGGAGAATCCTGATGGGTTATGGAGCTGAGAAAGCACGTAATGGTTTCATGAATAAAATCTTTGGAGAAGATCAATTATTAGAAACAAATAAACAAAAGAATACAACTTTTATTAATGTTGGTGGATTCCTTTAGAATTAGATACTTGACCAAATTGCTAATTTTATATCAAGAACTAATTAATATTCGTCTTTGACCATACTATTTATACTAGTTATATTCTCCCCTCTCTACCTGGATCCCATTACGTACACCAACTTACTATTAACAATTAATAACAATAATTTCCGGAATTATATTGGATTGGGATTTTGAGTTATGAAGTTGATCAATTTTGGTTATTTGGAGCGGACAATAGAGAATATGGCATGTAATCGTTTGAAGTTGAATGTTATGATGTAAGATATTAGAAATCTAATTTGGATAACCAGTTTAAATTATCTAATTAATTCATATTACGAATATAAAAACCTCCATGGTGATGATGATGCTTGTTAGTATAAATAAATGTCTTAATTAGGTAGATGCATCATCGTTACGTAATTTAAATTATCTAATTAATATTGATTTTGGAATTGACAAAAACCAAGTTGTTAGCTGATGATGTATTATATTGCGCATCATTTGGAGCAAAAATGACTCTCTAGCTACATCAAAAAGTTGAGTCTCCAACTTGATCGAACTGAGTTAGGTGTGTGTTTTTATTCATTTAGGGGTGAGAGTTAGTCGGGATAATAATAACTAATTATAATCGACCAATTAGATAAGATTGTATAAAAAACAGGGCAATTGATTAACCAATTTGTATTGTAATAATTAATTAATTAATTACCGATCAATCATTCCAAATAAAATAGTTATCCTCGTTTTGATCAAAAGAGGTATAACCAAGAATATTGTAGTATTTTATTTTCATTAAAAGGATTTCAAAACCTTAATGGATTAACTAGTTAAATAATTTTCATTTAACCAATTAATCGAACAAACTTGGTAAACTAATGCAAAAAGTATTACTGGAAAACCTATAATAAAAAAACGAATTCATTATTTATTCTAGATAAAAAAATCATAATAAATAATAATAAATAAAAAGGGAGGCGAATAAGTCACGAATACGACTTTTTAACATTTTACATTATTACACTAGCCGTACAATTATTTCTTGCAGATAGTGAGAATGACATCTTATATAGAAACTTCTTTTATCCAAAAAAAGTTTAAAAAACAGTTATGTAGAACTAATTTTTTTATCTAAAAAAGTTCCTTTTTATTACTCTAATTTATTTATTATATTGATTGATAAATTATTTGTTGGGAATTTATGCCATGATTCTTTTAAAAGTTTATATCACGAGACATAATTTTGTTTCACAACATAACTTTAGTGAATAATTGTTTGTCATATTTCGTACGAGAATTGTGATAAATAAAATGAAGGATGAATCTAATTATTTTTAAATTTACTAATTCTTTGAAGCGTGAAATCCCAAAATTTGGGAAACAATTAATTAGTCTTACTTGTAGAGTTTCATATCCTTCCATGTGATTTGGTTCGAGTTAAATTTTATTCGTAGAGAAATAAATTTAGTGGAAAATACGAAATTTATTAAAGTGAATAGTGATAGTGAGGCATTGTGAACCGTGGTAGTGAGGCATTTACAAGGGGTGACGTGGACGATTAGCAAATAGCAATTCAGTAATTTTAGAGGCCGCCTCCCCACGTAAGCAACCAGGACATGTGCGTCCAAGTGGTTTATTTTTATTATATATAAAGAAAAAACAGAATCCAGATTAAAAGTAAAGAAAACACTTTTTTATAAGTCGTAAGGAGAGATCTGAATCGTTTATTTATTATTTTAATTTAGTGGTGAAGATATTTATTTTAATCTAAAATAAAATTGATATTTTAAATTTTAATTATATTTATTTTAAATTTTTTTCGATTTAAATTTTTGGGTTATGAGTTTAATATTAAAATTTTGATTTTTTATTTTTAATTTTGGATTTTATATTTTAAAATTTGATTTTAGAATTTTAAATAAATTTATATGTTAAATTTGTTTGATGGCGACAAAAAATAAATCTCCTTATCGCGTATCCGGACAAAAAAAAAACACAGCTTCGCTTCGATCCACGTCGTTATGCATTACAGCTGTCGCTCAGGTGCACAAACCACCGAGCTGCTACACCTCGTATCCCACCCTGGCAATCGCATGACGCATTATTCCCCCCATTATTTTTCTTAATTTTTAGTTTATTCAAAATAAATTCATATAATTTCCCAGTAATGTTCAGTTGGTTCAATCGGAAAGAATTCTTACTCAGTGGATCACCTGCTTCCATATGTCGTTAGGGTACATTTTTGGTGTAACTGGCAACCTGTGCAGGAGAGCGTGTCGCTAGAGAGAGTGGGAAAATGACATCGTAAACATATAAATATATCAGAATAAAACAAGCACGATAGCGATGTAGGAGACTCGAGGTTCAAGTCATTACTACATAGATGACCTGGTTTTAGTCGTCCACTACTAACCGACTCGGATTATCCAAGCGAATCTTAACCCCACGCCCGAGTGTTCCGTCACTCCCATTAAAAACTAAGATAATTTTTATCTCAGAAATTAATTAATAATTTTTAATCATTATTTTTACAAAGAAAAAGAAAAATGAATAGTTACAGCTTTTGAGACTTGCAAAAAATGGAAAAGTGGGAAGAATACAACAAAAAGAAATAAGCAAGTGGGTTAATAAATTATTTGAACATTTTAGTTAACCGTTAAGAGAAGAGAGGAACCTTAACTTTACCCATCGACCAATGGACTCCCGCCACGTAAGATTACTTGTATTAATTGTTTAGTTTAGGCACCCGAGGATGGAATCAAACCCCCACTTGTCGTTTTCCCCTCCCTGATCTGATCTCTCTCTCCACTTAAATAGTGTTATTTTATTTTATGAGGCACCTACTAACTTTTCACTTATTTACTAAATTTAATTTTTGTTTTTCCTATTAATTTCTCCTTTCTCTTTCTTTCCCCATATATTTCTTAACGATTTTTTCTCCTCTGTTAGTTGCCATAACTAGGCTTCGTTTCTGCGGCTAACCTCGATCATCATCCCCTTCCTCTTTTCATTTCCGTCATCTACTCCGACTGTCGCCCTCAGATTCCCTTCCGTCGCTTCCACCTTCGCCGCCGCCGTCGTCGTCATCGTCATCTTCCTTTTCCTATCACTTCACTCTTCGATTCCTCGATCTGGATCTCATATCAATAAGGCCGCTCGCTCTGCTCTCCGATCGGGTTTCCATATTGTGTTTTAGGTTTTAAAGGGGATTCTCTCTCGTTTCTGATATATATATATATAGAGTGGCGAACAGCTTCAGCTTCTTGTTGATATTTCGAGATTGGGATTAGATTTGTTCATGGAGGAGTCACTTTTATAGAAACTTCGGATTTGTGAGGATTTGGATTTCCATCTCTGTCAAATAAAAAAGAGCAAAAAAAGTCAATACACTCATCACTCAGTTTTCTTGTTGAAGAAAGTATCGTCGGAAGACTCAAAGAAGAAGATGGAAGAGATGAATCAAAACAACGGGAAGGTCAGCAGAACGGAGAGCTTCAGTGGCGAAGGAGGAGTGGTCGCCGACGACGTCGTTTTAGGGTGCGTGCTGCCGCACATCCACGACGTTCGGGACAGGGAGGTGGTGTCGCTGGTCTGCAGGAGCTGGTACGAGCTGGAGGCTCTGACGAGGAAGCACGTGACGATTGCGCTCTGCTACACGGCGAGTCCGGATCGGCTGCGGCGGAGGTTCAGCCACCTAGAGTCGTTGAAGCTGAAGGGGAAGCCGCGTGCCGCCATGTTCAACCTCATCCCGGACGATTGGGGGGGCTACGTCACGCCGTGGGTGAAGGAGATAGCGGATTCCTTCACCTGCTTGAAATCGGTTCACTTCAGGCGGATGATTGTGTGGGATTCGGATCTGGAGCTCCTCGCCAGGTCTCGTGGCGAGGCCTTGCAGCACTTGAAGCTCGACAAGTGCTCCGGGTTCTCCACCGATGGCCTTCTTCACGTCACTCGTTGTTGCAGGTAGTTTGGATTCTTTCTTCTTCTTCTTTTGAAAGTTTGATGCCGTACCTCGTTTTTGTGTGTGGTGTTTTAGTTTCTTTTCCTTAAATGGTGAGATAATTCTCCGTATATGCATATTTATGACTGCAAATACCTATGTTAAAGGAAAGCTCTGCTTTGTTTTGTAGCGTTTTCTGTACCTTTTTGAATCTGGATTTTGTTATTTGTATGTTTAATGTTTCTCTCTGCCTGCATTTCGATTACTTCTTTTGGGTTCGTATGAAGAGATCTTGCTTCCTTGGTTTCTCAAGCTCTACTAGTTTGTAAATTATCTATCCTGCTGGAAAATATTAGCTTCATGCACCTTTTTCAGTGGGTAACTGCAGTAATCTTACACTCTACGACATGTTACTCGATCGTAGACTGTAGTTTTTTTTTATAAGTGATCGTAAACTGTAGTTTTCCTCTGACAGCTTTCAGTTCTTATAGTTATCTATCTGGAACAGCATATTGTGGATTTGCTTTCAGTTCTTATATAGATTAGCATTCTGTCGTAATTTTCAAGGCTGGTTTTCAAACATAGTTATTGGATTTCTTGTCATTGCTTGTAAGGTTTCATTGTTTGATTAGAATGATATAACTAGTTTCATAGGGTCGAGCTGTGCGATTCAGAATTTTTAGTGGTAATCTACTGTGATGACTCTGGTTTTGTATGTTTTTTTCTGCATCTTTGCAATCTTTATTCCTTATTTACCTGATTTGTACACAAGTGATGTGCGTAATATGAGCCAACATCAGAGTAACTCATTATGAGGTGTATTTTACTTGATTGATCGCAAATTGAATCATATTGATTTTGTGACACTCATTTTGTGAGGTATTATGCAGGCAATTGAGGACGTTGTTTATGGAAGAGAGCATCATCGTAGAAAACGATGGCGACTGGCTACACGAGATTGCTGCACACAATAACGTCCTCGAGGCTCTGAACTTCTACATGATAGACTTAGCCCAAGTGAAGGTTGAAGACCTTGAGCTCATAGCGGAAAACTGCCGATCTTTGACCTCAGTAAAGATTAATGACTGTGAAATCCTGGATCTTATCGGCTTCTTCAAATCTGCTTCTTCCTTGGAAGAATTCTGCGGTGGCTCCTTCCCTGATCTACCTGATGATGACGCAGCAGACAGATACTCTGCAGTGACCTTCCCCCCTAAACTATGCCGTCTCGGTCTAACCTACATGGGAAAGAAAGAAATGCCCATAGTATTCCCATTTGCACCCATTCTCAAAAGGTTGGATCTTCTATATGCATTGCTGGACACCGAGGACCATTGCCTTTTGATTGAAAGGTGCACCAATTTAGAAATTCTCGAGGTATGTCTCCATATCTAATTTTGTTTCTCTTAGTTTTTGTTTTTAGATAAGTAAATGAATGGGACAGATTCTCTTAGTTTTTGTTCATCATGGTTTGTGTACATCTTGAGTTTGCGTGGATAGACTTTGCTCCTTTTTTTGTCATAGATGATAGACTTTGCTCCTTGACCATTAACAACTGCCTATTTGTGTGTGCAGACGAGAAATGTGATCGGAGATAGAGGGTTGGAGGTTCTAGCTCGGTGTTGCAAGAAGCTAAAGAGGCTCCGTATCGAGCGGGGTGCCGATGACCAAGGACCGGAGGACGAAGGAGGCGTAGTCACACAACGAGGAGTGATATCTCTTGCGCAAGGCTGCCTAGAACTCGAATACATGGCCATCTACGTCTCCGACATCTCCAACGCAGCTCTCGAGCACATAGGCACCTACTCAAAGAACCTGAACGATTTCCGGCTGGTCCTACTCGACCGAGAAGAGAGAATCGCTGACCTACCGCTCGACAATGGAATTCGAGCACTATTAAGCGGCTGCGACAAGCTAAGAAGATTCGCTCTCTACATCAGGCAAGGCGGTCTGACCGATTTGGGAATGAGTTATATCGGTCAGTACAGCCAGAACGTGAGGTGGATGCTTCTCGGTTATGTCGGAAACAGCGACGAGGGACTTCTCGCATTATCCCGAGGATGCCCCAGGCTGCAGAAGCTCGAGATGAGGGGGTGCTGCTTCAGCGAGAGCGCCCTAGCGAGAGCTGCTGTGCAACTGCATTCTCTGAGGTACTTGTGGGTCCAAGGCTACCGAGCTTCGCAGAGTGGCAGGGACCTTCTAGCGATGGCTCGGCCGTTCTGGAACATAGAGCTGATTCCGCCGAGGAAGGTGGTTGTGCCTACAGACGGAGGAGAGACGGAGTTGGAGCATCCGGCGCAGATACTAGCTTACTACTCTCTAGCTGGACCGAGAAGAGACTTTCCGGATACAGTTGTTCCCTTGGATCCAGTAAGCTTTTAAATAAGTCTTGAGTGTAGCATCATACAGTGGGAGAGTATCCGTTTTCCCTTTGTGTTCATAGTTTTTCATATCCGTGTTTCTGTATCCTGTACTTCTGTAGTTTTCCACGTTAGAACTTCTATCTTTGCTTTACTTCTGGGATTATTGTGTGTGTAAACAAATAATAAGGTTTGCCCTTTTGCTGGTTTTATTTAAGGGCCCTTTTCAATTTTAGTAGTATTTTCCAAGTTCGGCCAAGTGATAATTTTGAATATATATTTATGAAAGTTGCTGTGTCTCATAGTGCCTATTATGACTTGGAACACCAGAGATACCCGAAACATGTCTGTCTTTGTCATTTGGTCTGCGAGTTCGATTTTTCATGTTTATCGTCGGTATGATAGTGGCGTCAAGACTGTGGAATCAATGTGTAAGGCTCTTCTTTATACCAACCGTGGAAAAAACGAGATTTAAATTATCGATATTGTCTTAACAGTTAATTTTTATACTATGTAATTCCTTTTTCTTAAGAGTATCAAGCTTGATATTTTCGAGTGACAAAAAGAAAATTCTTGATTTGGAATATGTTATATTTTCGAAATATACCAGACACATTTACAATATGTGATCCTACTAATATAGAAAGAACTTAATTCTAATTAGGATACTCAGAACGAGCTCCAAATCAGTTATCCTGATCAGCTACGGATTCCTCGACCGACAGGCATCCGAAACACATCCGAAACGTCAGGATTGGACCGCGCATTAGGATTGTATGGAGATAAACCCATGAAGAAGCTGGTGGAAGAACTCGGACGATATTGTTGTTGGTGGTGATGGTTCCAATTGATCGGAGTTGTTGATGATGATAATGATCTCTTGCCGGCGACCGAGAAAGTGTTGTTGCCGGCGAGATTGAGGGTGGTGATGTCGTGGATGCTAGGCCTCCTCTTGTCCTTAACGCCGGAGAGCTGCTGCTGCCTGATGAAGTATTTTTGGGCGTGGCTTGCAACTTGTGTTGGTGTCTTTGTTACGACTGCGTTTCGAGAAATGTTCCTCCAATCCCCTTTTCCATACTTCAGCAGCCCCTTCAAGAATCGCCTGAGACAAGGGTAGAGAATGAGACTGCAAGTATAAACACAGCAGATGTAGAGAATGAAACACGACATGAACACTAATTATACGAATTTGTTAACTCGGCTCGTCTTTACGAAACCGGAACCAAGTTCAAGCGAACTTTTTCTAAACGGAGCACTTAATTAGCAGTTTGGTTTGTCAAGTTTTAAGTATTGACGGATTCAAATATGAATGAACAGAGTAGTGTCCGATCACCTGTGTTCATCCTCAGTCCAAGGAACGCCCTTCTTCCTCCCCTGATCGGAACTTTTACTGGAACCCACCATCATCGGCCTTTTCCTGACGCCGAACAGGTCCAAGGTGAAAGACGAGTAGGAATCGAACCGGGTCAAATACCCCGGAACCCGGCCAGCTTCAATCTCAGAAACGTCATCTTCCAGTTCCCTGTACTGTTTGATCACATCGGACACCGTTTTCCCAGGGATCAAAGAAGCCACCTTTATCCAACGGTCAGGATCATGCTCATCGCCTCCATAGATAGCCAAAGCGCTCTCGAACGCCTTGTTCTCTTCTCTGCTCCACTCAGAGCTGCTGCTGCCGCTGAAACAGTCGTTTTTCGTGTAGAAATGTGGGTAAAGAGCTTCCATGGCTGCTGCTGAATTATATTCAAGGAAATTATAACGAATTCATGGTGGAAATCGAGCAAGGAATATAATTCCGGAAGAAAAGAGGAAAACAGAGACTCTCCTATTGACAGAACAGAGACTTAAGATTTGGGAAACAAAGCTCTTCTAGGAATGGATTTGCGAGGGAGAAGAAGGTCTGAAGGTTTGAAGGGAAGAAGGAATGAAGAAAGGAAGGAAAGTGGAGTGAGGGTTATTTTGGGGAAGTGGAAAGATGGCTGCTGGAGATTAATGGAGCTTAGAGTTCTGGGCCACTATCTCTATATCGTTTCACTTTCACACTCTGTTACACTTTCTTTTCAGTGAGGAAGACGACAAAGGAACTCTAACTACTCTTTTTATAATTTTATTTAAGCAATCAAACAACTTCTTCTAAACTGTGAAAAAATTATGCAGCGTGACCGACCTGGTTCGATCCAACCAAAATAAGTGTTACAATATTCAATTATTCAAATGTGTTATGTTTGCTCTGTTATTATACTTATGTATTTCTTACAAGTACATTCAAATTTCTCCTATAACGACTGACGTTTAGTATAAATATTGATGACTGAATCATTTTGAGGGTCGCTTGAGTTTTACCTGGATTATCAGCTCTGAATCTGATGGCGGCCCATCCAGCGGTCGGAACACTCATCGTGTTCCTCTCCACCGGATCAACCAAATTGAAGCCGCTCGTTCTTTCTACTTCTCAAAATTCCCCAACCCTTTCCCGACCACGAAGAAATTGAATCCATGAAGATGAACCGGATGGCTCTCCGGGGCTAAACACCGACGTCCCCTGAAGCACAACCTGCACAGTGCTGTTAAACGCTAGCCGATATACTCTAGTCCCATTCTCTGTCTGCAGACTCCCGGGGGTCGAAACCCCGGTGTAATTGAACGGCGACAGCGGATTCGCCGGTAAATCGTCAGTGAACACCACCTGCACGCCGAAGTAATGAGCCTGGAGCAGAGCCACAGCCGGGGATACGAAAGAGATGTTGTTGATGTCCGCCACCGCCCTGCTTCCGTTGAAACAACTTGGGCAGGCGTTGATTCCGACTCCGATTGCGAAGAACAGGGAGTGGTCCACCGTCTGCGGGACGGCGGCGGGGAATTCCTTCGAATTGAGGCTCCTGAGGCCGGCGGCAAATGAAGAGGTCACGGCGGTGGCGTTTATCGCCGGGGTGGCGGTGAGCTGCGGCGGAGAGAAGGGAGGGATGCCTTTGTAGCGGAGGAAGCCGACGGCGGTCACGTTGTCGACGGCGACGACCGTGTCCATGAAGGGGGAGACGGCGATTATGTACTTTCCGGCAGTTTGGTCGGCGGTGAGTAGGGCGTTTGTGGTTTGGCCGGGGCCGAGGAAGATTGTGTCGGTGGTGAAGGGTTTCGTGTAGGTAGCGTCGGCTTCGACGACGGTGAATTTGTGGCCGGCAATTTTGAGGAAGAGCTCGTCGTTGAGCGCTGCGTTGACTATACGGAGGAGGTATTTTTTGCCGCTTTCCACGTGGAGACTGTACCCTGTGCGCGTAAAATCTCCGGGGTAAATTACATATACGGTACCTATTGTTTCGAAATAACTTGCCTGGTCAATGAATAGCATGAAGTTATTATAAAGGGTGAGTGAGAACAGGTTTTAACTACGTCAAATAAATTATAACAACATATCAATTAGTTCCAACAAATTTTTATTATTCTTGTATTGAGTTTTTACGTGGAAAATGAGATGAGTCAAATATTTTTTTTGGTTAAGATAAAAGATTGAAAGTAAACACAATAATGGTGTCTATTTAATGGGATGTACTGGATTTAAACTCGGAATCTCCATGTTATCAGACACACTGCTCTATCATCGGAGCAACTCCACATTGATAGATAATCAAATGATAACTAATTTTAGGCCATATCACATACCAGTCTCGAAAATTACAAATGATACGTATTTGTTCGAAAATTTACAAGTCGGACCACTCTAATAGATCCTATTCATAACTAAATTTAGCATCGGTAGCTCTGCCCATCTGACCACCCGGTCCGAAGCTGCCTAACTCCATGCCTGCATCAAACTCGAGTTGTTATATTCGATTAGATTTTACGATAACTGTCTTATGTATGTATATATAACTAGTTACCAATGGATGCTGATGTTGTTTGGGACATGGTTGTTGACTTTAACAAGGACATTGTCATCTTCCCTAGCGTAAAGGGTCGGCCCGGGCACTTTCCCATTAATGGACACCACTGACTTGCTTGAACATAGCCTTGTTGTGTTTGTGGACACCACCTGTAACTTTTTTGGGTTAACATTACTACTGTGACATTTTGAATGCAGAAAAACACCAATGAATGTGTCTACTTAAGTTGAATGTGTACTTTCGAGTAGCACAATCGACAAGTGCTGGCCAAAGGAGGACGAGTGCGATTAATATCGACCGATTCCTACTCGGATTCTCCATTCTGTTTTTACTTCTTGTTCTGCCTCTGCCCCTCTCAGAGTTTGTATACTTCTTACTACTAGGACAAAATGTGTGTGACAGAGCACCTTATAATATGCTAGTTATATATGTTATGAATGTGTTCTTTTTCAGCTTGTTAGGTGAATGGCAGTAGCCCATAGCTTATATTGCAAAGATCTTCGTTTCCCTTATGGTTTTACTTGCAATTTACACAAAGTAAAACTATCACTCGTGTATATACGCCATATGTCAAGTGCCTGATGAATCCCCCCTTCTGAAACTTACAGCCCAGCTGCAACTTCTGGTTTTTTTTTTTCTGTTTTGTTTTTTGATGTGTTCAACGTTGTCTTTAGTTTATGTCTTTGTTTTTTGAAGGAACAAACGGTGACTTTCTTGTAAAGTCATGGTATTTTCTACTTCTTCTGGAGAGTTACTATTGCTACAATCATGATGGACTTTATGGACTATTTATGTGAAGAATCAGCAGTGAGAGGTGGCATTGCTTCAGATGTTATTCATTTAGATCGGGTTTTCATTAGCTTAGATTGCGAGTAATCGTTTGATAAGCCAGATGCTGATTCCTTCCTGTTTGTTGTTTTCATTCGACTGGTTTGTAAGTCTTGAATACGAAACCGTACACTTCCAGAAGCGTATGAAACCACACATTTGGATGGTGATTGAGGTGGTGAGTAATGATCCATGTTTAGAACAGAAACAAAAAGAAAACAGTCAAACAAGAAAAAGGTGCCAACTTTACATATGTTGTAGTTAAGAAATGGCTTTCAAGGACCATTCTTTTTTTCTTCTTGAATGGCACTACCAATCCTACCAATGGAAGATTTGTAAACATAACCCAAAAAGTCTATAATGTAATCCTGAGAGGCACCCGGAAAAGGGTCTATCTCGAACGACCACACGACCAAAGTCGATCTGTTCCCATAATCGACAAGCTTGAGCTTGTTCGTGGAGCCATCCAAGCCGACATTACTGGTTTCCATCTTGTATTCATAGCTGTAGCATGATGAGTCCATGGAGATCAACTTCTCCTTGATCCAAGACATTTCGCCATCTTCTCGAGGGAACATAAACCCGGACACTAACCGGACATAGCCTACTTGGCCTTCTTGTCCAGCCAGGTCTGTGCACCTTTCAACCATTGGGACCCAGTCTGGTAGTCTCTTGGTCTGTGAAACCATGGTCCAGACTTGGTCTATGGGTGCTTCCACGATTGCCCTCACACTTCCGTGCCATTTCGAGTCTCCTGATTCGAGTTCCTGAAGCGAAAGAAAGTAGAAAGAATGGAACTTTTTGGTACTACATCCTAGGTTTTGAATATAACTTGTTAATATAAGCACATACCATTTGTTGTTGTCTTGTCTCTTCCCTTGTGTTCTGTAACTTTACTGTGATTTCTTGAACTCCAAGGTAATCCTTATTGAAGATGGAAAGTGAACTACCAGGCAGGAAATTGTTAAACACAAAGACATACATAGTTTATGATGATAAAAATAACATTTTGGTTGGTATATGTGTCCAAATGATTGGAGGGACATCCGAGGCAAAAGCATCTGGGAATCGTTTATCAGAGATTACTATGTGACAGCCATGATTAAGAAAACACACGATCATTTACAATACACATGTTTAGTGAACCGTTCTGTTCCGAAAATCTCGAAAGATATGTTTCCATTGATGCAGGTTATTGAACAAGATGTGTACAAGATATGTTTCCATTCTGCTCAGATGAAGTACAAGGAAGAAAAAAAGGTGTTGGAAGCCTAGCAGGGTGGTGTTTAAGCAGCAGCTCCAACTGGAACACCTCCAGCTTCCTTAAGCCTAGATTTCCCGTAAAGAGTCTCTTCGAACCGGATGATCTCGTTCTTGGAGCCATAGGCAACTTGAGTTCTGTCATCAAGTTCCTTGATCACCTTATCTAGAACAGACTGATGTCCATCGCTGCTGTAACCTCCAGCATTCTCGACTAAGAGCCCCAATGGAGCCACCTCGAACAACAACCTCAGCTTCGCTTTGGTTGTTGGGGATATCACGTTCGTGAAGATGCCTTTCTCTTTTACAATGATCTGAACAAAAAAGATACAGAGATAAATGAAATCACGTCAGGTGTAATCTTATCCTGCAATGACAAAAAAAAATCAACCGAACTTAATTTAGACTTATTAAGGTTAAATCTCTTGATTTCAACGTTTAATTAAGCCAAAATCCACTCTATAAAGCATAAACGTCAATGGGGTAATGTTTACTCCCAGTTTAGTTTAGTTGGGGCACTGTAACCTTCACCCTAATTGCATATTCCAAGAAGGGAAGAAATGGAGAAATACCTGATTGACATCTGGCACCATTCCTCCGGTGTATCTCAAGGTGTACTTCTCTTTTACATAGTAGTTAATCAGCTGTTTCAGATGACAAAAAGCAAAATCCTTTTCTTCAGAAACTAGTAACATGAGAGGAAAAGATGCAATTCATGGTGATCGAATTTGGAAAGTTTCGAAATGAGAGACCTTCTCGTATTCAGGATTATCAAAAGTTGCTCTCAAGTTTCCAGGTGAGAACAGTTTGCCTTCACCGATTTCATTGGTCTCCTTCACAAGTTGCCACTTCCCTGTATAAATGCCATGTTAAAGACTGAACCTTTCTAAGCAAGACACAATTTGTGAATCCAAAAAACAAAAACAATTCAGAGCAAAAGAAACCTTCATCAAGAAGAAGGAACTCATAAGTTCCAGGATAGTCCTTAAGTGCAAGAACATAAGTAGTTCGGGGGCCGTAAACCCCCATGGCAGCAGCCACTTGATCCCTGCCAGTGACTCCGGTTAGCTTGTCGCCCGGCCACACTCCGAAGATGGTTCCAACGGAGAAATTGGTGTCCACAATGCTGGATCCATCAAGTGGATCAAAAGCAACACTGAATCCACCTGTTCATCATTACCGCCCCCAAAATCACATCAATCGAATAGCTTGATATCACTTGATCTCTCGATTGTTGGGTAAAAGCCTTGAAAGATAAGTTACCTACCTTCAACAGGTCCTCCCATGTCTTGAAGCTCAGGGACTTCCTCAGAACAAGCATACTTGCAGAAGTGGGAATGTTCCAAGGCCTATGATTGAAAATATACTAATGAGCAATAGAAATCATAATGAAGAAAAGCTTTTCGAGTTGGGAAATTTCTTACCTCAAAGAGCAACTTGTCAGCAAGCATATCAACAGCAAGCTGCTCATCACCAAAGGAGTTGACACACTGAGTTCCTCCACAAGAAGCTGTTCTAACCTTGAAACCAATTGTCCTTATTGCCTCTCCCATGCAAGTCATCACCCTAATAAGTCCCTTGTCTGGCGTTGCCTTTGTCAAAAACTCTTCCTATCCACGCAGAATGATGTTCTTGTTGATGAATAATATAAAAAACATCTGAACTCTCTCTCAACAACTCAAGTTATTAGGAATGTAATGGTTCTTGACATGGTATTAGAGCCTTTAAAGACCTAGAGGTCTTTGATTCGAATCCAAGTAACCTTCAATCCCGTGCACATGACTCACTGAAGTTGTGCAAACCTTAGCTCTCCGGAGAGCTTCCGTTTGAGAACCAATCCAAATCCTCTCCCAACAACTCGGGATGTAACGGTTCATTGAAAGATTTCCCCGTCAAGTAATGAGAAAGCAAGAAACTTGAGTTACACAAAAGAGAGTCACTTTTTCACTTACCAGGCTATCACCAATCTCACTTCTGATGACAAGAGGAGAGTTCGTTGCCTTGGACACCTTAAATGATGATGATAATCTTGGCACCAACTTCAATGATTCCCCAAAGATGGAGCTTGATTTCAGACTCTGCATGGGAGAATTTCAAACAAGTTAGAAAGCAAATAAATTCGCCACACCATTAAAGAACCAAACTTTGATGGATCAAATTTTACCCTGGAGCTGAAGGAAGGAGAGATGGATGAAGGAGACACTACATGCTGAGAAGGTATGAAAGCCCCACGAATACTACATGCTATACCAGTCGCCATTGATGAGGAATTTTGAATGCTCAAGACTCTTCTTTGGTGGTCTTACAGTGGCTTTGCAAGTATCTAGCAAAGGAAAAAAGTAGCTTTCGCAAGTTGGCAAATCGTTTGTTTGGAGGAGCATGGAGAACTGGGGAGATAGATAATCAGTCAAGTTGGTGATGACACGTGGCATTGGTTGCGATACAAAAGGATATTGCATTTGCTCGGTTGCATTTTGTGGTTCTGCTTTTACCTTCACAAAGGGATAATGCAATTATGCCTATACCCTCTCTGTTTTTGTTTTGTTGATTTCGCACTGTTCTTTTAACAAGTTATGAGACTGCATAACGTAAGCAGCTAACAGCCTTTTGCCATCTTCATTGGACATTGTGCCAATGAAGTTAAATTGCTTTGGCTATTGAAAATCTGGTGCAGTCTGCAGTCATAAACCTTGGTGCTTTTATAATGGTGATGAGCCATTATTCATTCTATCATCACATTCAACGATGAAGTGCCCCATAAATTAAACAGTTACAACAATACAAATCATATGCAACGTCGATGTTAAAAGCTAAATGCAAAACTGACTAGAATGACTGCATCAAATTTGAGTCTCAGCTTTCGGTACCAAATGAGGCCGGATCACTGTAATGAGACCATCTTGCACGATATCATCTAGCCAGGCCATCAATCAGACCGGGATTTGCACCCATTTTAAACTTTAGCTACCTAGCCAAGCCTATAGAGCTCTGACACCGTTCACAACATTAGTAATGTGACCAACAGAGTTGGCCAGTTCAACAGCTGCTCCAAAGTAGTTGTGGGGTGTCAGCTCCAACAGGTAGGATTTAGCATCTTGAGGCAACTCCAGGCCTTCGATGAATTCTCGAATCCTCTCCTTCGTAACATCTCTTCCCCTTGTTAGCTCTTTCAGCTTCTCGTAAGGCTCCGGAACACCATATCGTCGCATCACCTTCAAGTAGAAAAGTTCCAGGCAGTGATTAGAAAGGAGAAATTGCTAAATTGCAATCGAACAGCATTGATAAACCAAAGTGAGCTTCGACGGAAGTGCTTACTGTTTGGATTGGTTCCGCAAGCACCTCCCACCACTGGTCCAAGTCTTCAGCCAAACGAGCTTCGTTTACCTGAAGAAACGACAAGGAAACTATCAAACTGAAAGCTTTTCTACAGCAACTTTCGATGATACGGTAAATCGATCACACTGTATACCGTAAGCTTTCCAATTCCCTGCAATGTACTCTTGTAGGCCAAAAGAGAATGTCCCAAGCCTTCACCCATATTCCTCAGAACAGTCGAATCGGTCAGGTCCCGCTACAGGTAGAACAAGAAGCAGGAAAGCAATGTGAATTCCAAGGCAACAAACAAAGCGAATTACTACCAGAAACCGGCAAGGTGTTACCTGAAAACGAGAAATGGGTAACTTCTCACTCAGATGAGAGAAATTTCCGTTAGCTTTCCCGAGATTACCCTCGCTGTTTTCAAAGTCAATAGGGTTTACTTTGTGAGGCATAGTTGAGGAACCAATCTCACCAGCTTTTGTTATCTGATTTCAGTTCAGTTCAGTACAGAAACTAATCAGCTGTATATGCTTCAAATGGAAGTAATTACAAATGTAGGGCTAGGAAACACAGAAAGGATTTTTTTTACCTGCTTGAAGTATCCATAGGATACATACCCCCAAATATCCCTATCAAAATCAATTAATATTGTGTTGAACAAGCTGATTCCGTAGAAAAGCCTTGCCATATAATCATGTGGCTCGATCTGCAAGAAAGAAGCGAATAATACGTGAAATTCCATATGATAGAAGTTGACTAATCATTCCGGAACATGCTGGAAAAAGCATAAGAAAAAGGTAAATACCTGAGTGACATAGGGATTGAATACCAATCCAAGAGATTCGACAAACTCTTTAGCAATCTGAGGCCAGTAAATGCTAGGATATGCACTGATATGAGCATTGTAGTTCCCAACTGCACCAGCAAACTTCCCTTTGATCTTCACTTGCGAAATTTCTTGCTTTTGTTCACTTAACCTCGCAGCAAAAACGGCCATTTCCTTTCCTAGAGTTGTTGGCGAAGCTGGCTACAAACAGAGAATACAGAGATTCTCAGGCTCAACATGATAATATTCAATAAGCATCCCAGAAACACCAAATTCAGCGTCAAGTTTTCACCTGTCCATGAGTGCGAGAAAGCAAAGGAATAGAAGCATATCGTTCAGCCATCCTGGAAATATCTTTGATCAATTCATCCATAACAGGGAAAATGACGCCATTCAGCGACTCTTTCAGCATCAGTCCATGGGCAAGATTGTTTATATCCTCGGATGTGCAAGCAAAATGGAAAAACTCGAGCACCTGAAAATGCACAATCGAGTAAAATGAACACAACTTTATCAAGTACCTGACAATGAAAGATGCGAAAAAATACAACAATGCGAAAACCATAACTCCACACCTTAACAATCTCAGGATGTGATTGACATTTCTTCTTCAGAAAGTACTCCACAGCTTTCACATCATGGTTAGTCACCCTCTCTATGTTCTTAACCTCTAAAGCATCATCCAGGCTAAAATCACCAATTACTTCTTCCAAAAACAATTCAGCATTCTGACTAAACTCAGGGACCTCATTGATTTCAGGAATCTGTGAAAGCTTCAGCAGCCATTTAATCTGAAACACCACAGACGAATCATTACCACCTTTCAATTTAAAAAAGGCTTTAAGAAAAAAAATCCTAAGAAATCACCTCAACAAGAACCCGGTAGAATATAAGACCATATTCACTCATGTAAGGAGACAAGTCCTTCACTTTACTCCAATACCTCCCGTCCAAAGGCGATAACGCCGTCAAATTCGAGAGCTCGAACGCCCGAACGTCAGCTTTCCTCATCTTCAGCACCAACAACACAAAGTGTCACAATTTAAAAAACACAGCTACAACTTAACTGATGGTAAAGGTTCAAGCTTTTTTCGCGAGGAGGGAAATACCTTGGGAGCAGAGACACTGCAAAAGCAAGATCGTCGGGAAGACGGCGAAGAGAAGGGGAATGAAGCATTCGAAGGGAGAATTGAACCTGTGTTTCCAAGTCCAGGCGTTGTTCTTGGAGCTAAGGATGAGAAAAGGCTGCTGCCGCTTAAAAGCCTAGAAGAAGCCCCGACCACCATTGATGACGAGAGAAGAAGAAGAAGAAGAAGAAGAAAAGGTTGCACAGTTGCAGCTACTGCGGCTTTGGAGTGGGGCTACTGGGAAGCGGCTACTACTTTGCGGCGACGGCGTCATTTGAAAGCCAAAGAACATTGCCGGACTTTTGTGGTTTCCCGTCTCTGATTGAAAACCAATGGGCCACAATTGGGTTCTTCATTGTTGAGCTTTCTTTTGGGCGTATGTATCAAACTTGGGCTGGAATTATGCTACACGATCTCAAATGTTGGAAACTCATCAACCTTTTTTTCCGACGTCAATAAGATATATAGTAAATTTGAGTCCAATCGCGGTCCCTACGGTGATAAAGTTATATACATGAGGATCTAGAGATTCAAATTTAGCACAATTGAATACTTATATAGTATTTATAATTTTTTTTATAAGGATATATTCACCAATTTATTTCTAATTAAAAATTATTAAAATAAATTTAAAAAAGTGTGTACAACGATTTCCCTGAGAAAGCAAATAACTTTAGCAGTTAGCATACATTGCATCCTCAATCTCCACAACTATATCAAGCTCCAAACATAGAGACACAAGATTCGACAATCACTACACTATCTACCCGCGACATCGGAAAGCCAATCTAAAAGAAAAACCACAAAACATAACCAAAAAACATGAAGGGGGCGTTTGGTATGGGTAATATCTAATATGATATCACCCAATATCGTGGTATTCGAGATATCTCCATGTTTCGAAACGCGAATACCATGATATTAAGAGATATCGTCCATCTTTGGTATGGATGATATTGGGTAATATTGATATTCAATATCACCCAATAGCTAGCTATTCGAGATATCTCCATGTTTCGAAGTGTGAATAGTTAGCTATTCGCTGATATTGAATATCGCAATATTGTGATATTCAATTTTCACCTAAATGGGGTGATATTCAATATCACCTCAATATCTTTTAAACGGATATAATTGCCACCAATGCAATTTAATAGTTACATGTAATTGAGGGCTACAATAATAATTTTATCTGCCCTCATCATTACAAATCAGGACCCACACATCTAATCATCCCCAAACCCTACAACTCAATATCCTACGTCAAACAAAAATATTCATACTTTTTGAATTCAATATCGTGATATCTCGAATAGCTAGTTATTAGAAATATCATGTACCAAACGAGGCCATCAATATCGCAAAATCACGATGTATTGAATATCACCCCAATATCACTGTGGACGGTCTAAATTACCCCTATGGTTGGCAATAACTACACACCACATCAGCAATTTGATCGATATTATTGGCCCACCTATCAACTCTCTCTCCTCAATTTTGTCGTTCCTCTCTCCTCTCTCTTCTCTTCAATTCCATAAACTTTCAATAGCTATTGCATTTTTTTTCTTCTTCTGCAATGTCTACTCTTATCTCCTCCGAATCGAAGAAATCTTTCACAACCTCGATTACCAGGAGAAATTTCGGCTTCAATGTGAATATCGTCTCTTTTCTCATCCCTAAAGGTCTTTCTGAAGATACAATCAGGTCCATGTCCAAGTTGAAGGACGAATCTGATTGTTGGATGCTTGATTTCAGGTTGATAGCTTTTCACAAATTCTTGCTTATGAAAGAACCTAACTTATCTGATAATCAATACCACCGATTAACTTCCAACATCTTTGCTATTATTCTGCTCTCAAGAAGAAGCCCACTTTGAATAGTCTTGATGAAGCTGACCCGGAGCACCTTAGTACTTCGATAGGTTGTGGGTGGGGTGTGCCTCTGAATGAGTAGAATAGATTAGCTAATGTTGTTGTTGATGCTGTTCTTGATAGCGTATTCACAGCCATATTAGTAATTTGGGCAATTGATATTAATAGTTCTCTAGGTTTAATTTTTTTTACGCGAATACCTTAAAGTCGTGTTTTTCGTCATTTTTGTCTGAAGTAATTTATCGTTGACGCCGTCTATAATTTTCATCGACTTCCATCTGTATTTTCAGCACAGACCGGCCACACGTGCACGCCACGTCATCATTAGTCCTAATCATCCCTCAACAAATTAAATATTCAAAAATTAAAAAGAAGAAAAAAATTTCTCAATAAAAAAACAAAGCTTGTCTACCACAGTAAATTCACATTCAGCTTTGAGTTTAGTGATCAAGGCACTTACCTCACCCAGCTAATCTCTCCAAATCATCATGTCTTGGAGCAATAAACTTCTCTAATGAACGAAATTCTTTCCATTTCTCACTAACTTTCAATCGAAGATCATCCAATATAATCGTTCCAGCCTACTTTGAACAGAATCCATTGTCCCTTCCTTAACCTCAAGCTTCTCAATAACCACACACAAGTCTATTTTTCCAGTTCAAGTACATCATTGCACTGGCTAATCAAGTCCCTTATCTAGCCAAGCAATCATCTTTTGACTCCATCTTCCTCGCCTTCAACTCGTTCGACTTCTTAACACAATCCCTTTCTTCTTCTCTCTTGGATATCTGTTTGCTGATCTTAATCAGTGTCCTATCCAAAACCACCATCTCTATCTCTTTCCTCCCGATTCTGCTTCACACTCTTGGACCCTTTCTCGAACAAACCTCAAATCCCTCCCCTTCCGGCGATGAGAGAGGCCAGGAGGTGAGGGTCGGAAGAGGGAGATATCAAGGAAGAGATTGAAAATGGCGTGAGCAAGCTTGCTCTGCAGCCATGGATGAGTTCTTTATTTATATCCAATTCAACGGTAAAAACCGATTACACTGTTTAACCAAACGGTAACTAAAACAGTAAGAAAGATAAGCGTAAACGCAGCGTTTAGATACAACGCTTTACATAATGACTTAACGGACCACTTCTCCCTTGACGCCGTTAGTGAACTCTTCCTTCCTTCCGTTAACACTCGCAGCAACCTAGAATGATCATCTTCCTCATCCTTAGTTGCAGCTAGCTGCTCGTTTTCTTCTTCATTCCATTCTTCTCATTCAATATGCCCCCACAAGTTGAGGAGTATATGTCAATAACTCCCAACTTGCCAATTAAGAATCTTAATCGAACACGGTGCATTCCTTTAGTGAACAAATCAGCTGGTTGGAATTTAGTTCCAACATGAAATAACTTCAACAGTCCACACTTCACACGATCTCTGACAACATGACAGTCAATCTCAATATGTTTCGTCCTCTCATGAAAGACAGGGTTTTCTGCAATGTGTATAGCCGATCGATTGTCGCAGTAGATCGCCACTGGAGTGGGAATAAACACTCTCAATTCTGACAATAATAACTTCAACCCGTCAATCTCACATGACAAGTGAGCAAGTGCCCTGTACTCAGCCTCTGATGAGGACCTGGACACAGTGCTTTGCTTCTTGGACTTCCATGTGAGGATTGCATTCCCCAGAAAAGTGCAATAACCAGTCACAGAACGCCTAGTATCTGGACAGGAAGCCCAGTCTGAGTCACTGTAACCAGACAGAACGATCTCATTGTGAGCTGAATAGAATAATCCTTGAGCTGGTGCCAACTTCAGGGACCTCAATACCCTATATGCTGCTTGGAGATGCACATCAGTAGGATGTGCTTGATATTGACTGAGTTGCTGCACAGGGAAAGCTATGTCAGGTCGTGTAATGGTTAAGTAGTGCAGCCTTCCTATCAGCCTTCTGTAAACTTCTGGTTCTGATAGGCTGACTCCCTGACTAGCTGAAAGTTTAGAGCCAAAATCCATAGGAGTATGTGATGGTTTAGCTTCAAGGTATCCTGTATCCTTCAACAACTCGAAACAATACTTCCTCTGAGAAACTGTGATCCCTTTGTCAGAACGAGCCACTTCCAGACCAAGGAAGTACTTTAAAGCTCCCAGATCCTTGATCTTAAACTGCATTCGAAGAAATGATTTCACATTCTCTAATTCCTGCACATCATCTCCTGCAAGAATAATGTCATCTACATACACTAAAAGTGATGTGGTACTGCTCTCAGTGTGCTTAAGAAAAAGGGAGTGATCGACGGTGCAGACTGAGTGAAGCCATTCTCAAGCAAGGCAGCAGTCAATTTAGCAAACCACTGTCTGCTTGCTTGCTTGAGTCCATACAGGGACTTCTTGAGCTTGCAAACAGATCCAGATGGTGCATTCAATCCTAATGGAATCTCCATATAAACGTCCTCCTCCAGATCTCCATGCAAAAAGGCATTGGATACGTCCATCAGATGTAATTCCCAATTCCTCACAGCTGCTACTGCAAGCAACGTTTTTACAGTATTTATCTTTGCCACAGGGGAGAAAGTATCCAGAAAATCAATCCCATATGTCTGAGTATAACCCTTTGCTACCAGCCTTGCTTTATAACGTTCTACTGCACCATTTGGTTTGTATTTTATCTTGAATACCCATTTGCTACCAACTATCTTCTGTCCAAGGGGCTTAGGGACAATGTCCCAAGTTTGATTCTCCTGTAAGGCTCCCAACTCTTCCTTTGTAGCCAGGTCCCAACATGGTTCCTTAACAGCTTCATAGTATGTGTCAGGTTCCTTTTGAGTAATGATGTTAAGGGCAAAAGCTCTATATGAGGCAGAAAGGTTATCATAGGTAATGTGTTTAGAAATAGGGTGTTTGGCATAGTGAGATACAGATGCAGCATTAAGATGAAAGTCATGAAGGTAGGTTGGTAGGGTTTTTATTCGACTGGAACGTCTAGGGACTGGTTCTGGGACTGGTTCTGGGTCTGGAGGGAGGTTTGGATCTAACTCTGATTCGGAGTTGAATGATTCTGGTAAAAGGAATGAGTCTGGTGATGTATTATTTGGAGGTGATGTAGGTGGTATTACTGTAGGTTGGGATGGTTGATGGTCTGGTGGTGTAGAGAGTTGAGGTTGAGGTTCTGGATGTGTTGGTTGATATGTAGGTGGTGTAGAGGGTTGGTCCCCCTCAAACCCTGCTAGAGGAATCTCAGCAGAGTTTGAAGGTCAGAGAGAGGTAGTAAGAAAAGGTAAAATGGTTTCATGGAACCTAACATCCCTAGAGACAAAGAAATGGTGAGAATGGAGATCATAGAGCTTATAACCCTTAATACCACCTGGATAACCAAGGAACACACACTGTCTCGCCCTAGGCTGAAACTTAGTCCTGTTGTGGGACAACGTTGCTGCATAAGCAAGACACCCAAAAACTCACAATTCATCCAGATTAGGAGCAGTGCCATAGAGTAACTCATAAGGTGTTTTGTTGTTGATAGCTGTACTTGGCAATCTATTCAACAGATGGACAGCATGAACTACAAAATCACTCCAAAAGAACAAGGGGAGACCAGACTGGAACTTCAATGCTCGTGCAACATTCAGTATATCCTGATGTTTTCTCTCTACACGAGCATTCTGTTCTGGAGTGGCTACACAGCTCATCTCATGCAAGATGCCATGCTTGGCATAATATTCCACCATGTGGAATTCTGCTCCCTGATCACTACGAATAACACGGATTGAACATCCAAACTGAACATTCACAAAGTGGCAGAAATCTTCCAACCTATTTCTCGCCTCAGATTTGTGCTTCAGTAAGTACAACCAAACTCCACGGGAAAAATCATCCACAACAGTAAGAAAATATGAAAAACCATCATGTGATTTAACGGACAATGGACCCCAAATGTCAACATGAATCAACTCAAAGACTTTACTGGCTCGTTTCTCACTATGAACAAAAGGAAGTCTCTTATGTTTAGCAAAGTGACAGGTTTCACAATGCTTTATTGTTTCCTTAACAGGATCAGTGTTACATGAATCTAAAGACTTAATGCGGGAATTGCTAGGATGACCAAGGCGCCAGTGCCACAATTTGATAGGTTGAGACTGGAAATTATAGGTAGTTGCCACAGTGGGATTATGAGAAGGAACTTGAGAAGGAAGGAGTTGATATAGACCTCGAGTCTGATTAGCCAAACCAAGAATCGTCATGGAAGTATGGTCCTGAATGGAACAAGATTCAGAACGAAAAATCAAGGAAATATTGTGGCCACTGGTCAACTTGCTGACAGAAATTAGGTTAAAGGCAAAACTAGGAACACAAAGGACATGTGTGAGGATAAGTTTAGAAGAGAGACGAACAGTGCCTATATGACTAACAGGAACTCTTGTGGAATTTGGCAAGTAAACAAACACATTCGTGACAGCGTGAGATTCGATGAAATGCAGTAAGGAACAAGCAATGTGGTCTGATGCTCCTGTATCCACAATCCAGTAACTATCATCATGTTTCTTAGAAACAGAACTCAACGCATATGTACCTGCATAGTGAGGTGGTTCAGGCTGATGTTGAGATACTGCAAAGGCACGATGGGGATTCCCAGAAGATGAGCTCCCTCCACTAGATTGCAACAGCAATTTCAGTTGCTGCATTTCAGCACTAGTGAAGCCCACGGTTGCCTCTACTACACTGGAGTCTCTTGAGGAAGAACCATTTGACTCAACTTCTTCATTTTGAGACGCAGAACCTGCAAAGGGACCACCAGCACCAGGTTTGGCAGGAAACCTCCCTTCTGCAGCCTCCTTTTTCTTCTTAGCCTTGAGCTTAAAGCAATCTTCAATGAGGTGGTTATCCTTCTTGCAATACCTACAAAACTTCTTTCCACCGTCATTTGGTACTGCAAATGCTACAGGATTGTGTTCATCCTTCTTCACACCAAGATGACCCTTCAATTTTTCTTCATGTTGCAGTGCATTGTTGTAAGCATCAATGACACTAGGCAACGGACGCATCATCAGCAACTGTGTTTTCAGAACTTCATACTCATCATTGAGCCCTCTTAGGAATCTGATTAAATAGTCTGTTTCCTGCTTTGTTTGGAATGCCACTACTGCTGGACAAGCCAATGGATTTCCAGGTGCACAAGAGCATGGGACAATGGGGGAAAACTGCGAGTACTCCTCCCACAGTCCCTTGATTGCAGTATAGTGCTGAGACACACTGCGAGTTCCCTGTTTACACGCGTGGATCTCATCCTGCAGATTAGCCAAACGTATAGCATTTCCAATTCCAAAACGAGTTTTCAACTCATCCCACAAGTTCTTAGCTACTTCATGATTCATAACACTTCTCTTAATCTCAGAATCCAGAGTGTTAAGAATCCAAAGAAAGAACAAGGGTATTACAAGCATCCCAAGATATGAATGTATCGTCATTTGCATCAGGTATATCAATGGTGCCGTCGACGAAACCCAGTTTATGCTTTGTTTTAAGTGCAAAACGCAAGGATCGATGCCAGATCTGATAATTTGTCCCGTCGAGTATAACATTTGAGATGGACTGAGAAAGATTTTCATTGGGATTCAGATACAGTGGGTTACCAAAGTGGATCGGAGGTGGATTTCTGCTAGTGTTGATGTTATCGTCAACTTCTTCATCTTCATTGTGGAAAGTCCCAAAGGTGACTCCCACTGATCCTCGTCCTCTACCTCCCCGATGCTTGTGAAGGTGAGGTGAGGTCGACCATGGTCAGTATGTGGTGAATACGCGCTCTGATACCATATCAAGTTTGAGAGGAAGAGATTGAAAATGGCGTGAGCAAGCTTGCTCTGCGGCCATGGATGAGTTCTTTATTTATATCCAATTCAACGGTAAAAACCGATTACACTGTTTAACCAAACGGTAACTAAAACGAGAAGAAAGATAAGCGTAAACGCAGCGTTTAGATACAACGCTTTACATAATGACTTAACGGACCACTTCTCCCTTGACGCCGTTAGTGAACTCTTCCTTCCTTCCGTTAACACTCAGAGCAACTGCAGAATGATCATCTTCCTCATCCTTAGTTGCAGCTGCTGCTGTTTTCTTCTTCATTCCATTCTTCTCATTCAATAGGAGATGAGAGGATTAGAGAGTGGCACCAGATGGGATAGGAGAGAGAGGTCAAGATAAGTAACCGATCGGAAGCAGGACGGGACGAGGAAGAGATCTCGCGCGTTTCCCCGCATCGTGAGGGAGTAGAGCGTGGAGCGCTCAAGGGTGTGGAACTTGTGGTTCAAGAGGGCGAGGGAGTTGCGAGCTCGAGTGTCGGAGACGGCGGCGCATATCTCGAAGAGAGTGACATCGGGAAGATCGTTGATTGTTTTCGCCGGAGATTCTGCGGTGGTCATAGTCGTTTTTTTTGGTTTCCGGGGGATTTGGGGGATTGGATATTGGGATGGCGGAGGAGAAACGACGTGGACAGAGAAGGAAAAGGTTGAGAAACAGAGTGATGAAATGGATAAGAAGAAAGAGAGAAAAGAAGAGAGAGGGTGGAGGGGAAAGAATTTTTTTTTTAATTTTTTAATATTTAATTTGTTGAGTGATGACTAGGACTAATAATGTGGCGAGCCCGCGTGGGCGGTCCGTGCTGGTAACGTGGACGGAAGTCGACAAAAATCGTGAACGACGTCAGTAGTAAATCACTCAGACCAAAATGACGAAAAATACGACCGTAGGGTGTTGGCGAAAAAAGTTAAACTTACGGGACTATTAATGTCGATTGCCCGAGTAATTTTACTTTAAGACATACCAAACAATAATTTCATGATATTTTATACAAATATCAATAACATCCAATATCTCGATATCTTGAATATCATAATATTCGAGATATCGTATATCAAACGATCCCTAAACTTGTTCCAAACAAACATCACTAACATGAAAAATTCAAAACAATATGAGGTAGACGGTCCTTCATGTCAACCAGTGGTGGAGCTCCCGGAAAACCGTAGTTGGTAGAGTATCTCCCATTAACGCTTGCACCCCATACGAGACTATCCATCTCCCCAACATCCCGCAATGGAATTTGTAAAATAGTGTGCACGAGGCATCTATTCGATCGAATATGGGGAGATCGATGGTTACTTATGGTACAAGAGGGTTTTATTCCTTCGGCTCTGGTTGAATCGTTGATGCCATGGTAATAGAATTGATTAACCCACATCCCAATCAATGAAATAATGCACTTCTTGAACGCTACTTTTCGCCTCTAATGTTATATTATATTAACCTTTCAACCATCCTCTATCTAATCCCATAATTTTCGGCATTCTAAAGAAAAGGAGTGATAATCTCTATAGGTAATCCCGAGCTGTGGGGCATTTCTTAGATCTGATTAGTAATTTTGCAAATCTATAATGATGTTGGTTTACAGATCAAATCTGAAACAAGATCATTTCACGAAACAATAAATCTGTAACAATATCTATTAACCAACCAACCAATCCCAGCTCTCTCGCATACAGACCATCCCCAGAAGCTTCCTGCGAAATTTACCAAAATTCCCAACCTCTTCACGTTCGCCACCTTCTCAAGTGAAGTAAACCAAATCACTGTCCTCCGTCTCATGGCTTCTCTTCCATCACAACATCAGCTCAAGCTTCTTCTGATTCTCTGAGACTCCGTCCCATATAAATCTTCCACTAGGTATTACTCAATTCACTGTGCTAGTTGACTTTCTTCCCTTCAATTCATGAGCGATCGTAATTTTTATTTTGGTGGTTTTGCTGCAAGACTCTCTAGATTCCCAGGCATTCCTAGGGAATCTTGCGTTTCTGGCATTGAGTTTATACATCAATCGCCAGCCGGGGATGAATAAATCATCATCTGCGGAAGAAGTAGACAGATGCGTTGAATCATCTGCTGCTGCTGCTTGTAAGTTTTTCTTCTTTCATCTATCCAACTTGTCGTTCGTTTTGTTGTTATTCTTAGGCAGGATGATGTTTAATTGCTCTGTTTTTGTACGCATGATTTTCCAGGCAACCATTTCTCTTATCTGGAAGATAGCTTAAGAGAGAATTTGATCATCATATATTAGTCGAAAACAAATAATGTCAGCCTACGCACACCAGATGGAGAGGGAGTACTCTGCTGGAAGCCTCTCCACCGCTGAAGATTCCGGTAAAGATTCCCACTTCACATCTTCTAAGGATCATCATCATATTGATCACTTGGTAGCACCAGAAGAAAGGACACTGATCTGTTTGTTAGTCAAATATAACCTGGAAGGAAATTTCGAATTTTTGGATCATCTCACATAACTGAAGTTGTATAGATTCAAGACTTTGTGTTACTTGATCTCATCTTATTGCTAGTTGAGAAATTGGGTTGGATCGCCTGGTTTGGGCCACGGAAAAACCAGGAGTGGACTAACCTAGGCCACAGCCTAGGTCTCTTGTGACGAAATTCTGTAAAAATTTTGCAAATTTCAAGTTTTTATCTAGTGTGCTTCTGATTTTCTCTCTAGTGTGCTTTCAAACTCATTCCAAATTTCAAATCTTTCCCGGAGTCTTCGATCATTCTTTTGTGTTTGATACAGAGAGGGGAAGCGGATACACGATGGAGTCAGGATTCTACATGACATCATTCGCAGCAACCATATTCATTGCTCTCCTCGTAACAGTCGGAGTCTTGATGGTCAGCTTGCTCATTTTATTAACAGTCATGCTGCAAGCCTGTGAGAACAGAAACAACGGTGTCGTCGAGATGCAAACAAAGCATAATGCTAATTACCACTACTGCAAGAGCTTTGCTATGCATGCGGAGCTCAACAACCTGCCTTCACTGGACTTCCCTCCAGCGTGCTGGGACGATCTCGCTACTCGCCCCAACAAAGTCGTCGAGTATCAAACAGACCTGACGACCAATCCGAGGGTTGTTGAAGGATACTTCGATAAGGTCGCGCCTTCAGAAGATGAAAGAGATGTAGTGTTGATCGACGCAGA
The DNA here is from genome assembly GCA_030674075.2 of Linum usitatissimum. Taxonomy (NCBI): domain Eukaryota; kingdom Viridiplantae; phylum Streptophyta; class Magnoliopsida; order Malpighiales; family Linaceae; genus Linum; species Linum usitatissimum. The sequence continues at coordinate 4,036,551 of JAUJYP020001281.1, read as the reverse complement.
CAGTGTTTTGATTTCTAGTCCTCATTTCAGCCATTCCTTGAGGTACAGGTAACCATCATTCTTCAGCATTAGTGTTAGATATGACTAATGTTGCAGAACTGGAATATCTTTCCTTGTCATGTATATATGGATTCTTCATTTCTTGAAATTGCTTAGGGGTCGTTGGTATGGGATATGTTGAATAACATATTATTCAAGATAACTAGCTATTGTGTGGGTTTGGCATTGAGTATTAATTATGGTAATGTCTGCTTCCGTAGACAAAACCATTCCCGACAAGCGCGTCTCGTTAGACTGTACAAGAAGCTTCAAAGTAGTGGATGGTTGTTGGTTTTGGCATCCAAGAATCCAGAAATACAAAGAAATGCGACTGTGGAGCAACTCAATTCTGCAGGATACAGTGCCTGGTCATTTTTGGTTCTGAGGTAGGAATAATAAAATGAGCTCATCATCTATATAGAACACGAATCACTGAATTTTCTTTTTATTATCAAAGGATCATTCTTTTTGCAGATCAGACGAGGAAACGAAGCTTCCTACGAGTGAATACTTTTCGAGACGAAGACTTGCATTAGAGAACGAAGGATTCCGGATATCAGCAATGATTAGCAGCCAGATGGATGTACTGACAGGTCCATGTCCAGGAACTCGTATGTTCAAGCTTCCGAATCCACAATACTATTACGTCCAAGATTCTAGAAGCTAAAATCTTCGTGAAGAGAACACATATTCGCAATGATTCCTGTTAAGTTGAGTTTTACAATTACATTTTTCTTTAATCTGCTTAAACTGCTGCATTCTCTGCTTGAGAATTCTGTTGTAAATGAGAGAGATGTACATTTCAAAATAGAAGTTAGTTAAAAAATATAGCTGTATTTTAAAGGACAAATGCATTTGCTTGCTATGAACATAGATCATTTGATTTTAGAGACAGTTGATTGCAGCCTCCATGACTCGAATGCTAACTTCCTCGGCAGAATTAACCGGATTTGGGGTCCAATTCTGGACATCAGACCAATTCCATCGAATACGTTTTTCTACGGCCACAACAACATCCATAATTTCGTCGGATTTGGTTACGCCTAATTATACCACCGAATTCCTTTCAGTGAGGTACGGGTTTGGTCTTGAATCCTAATTTCATCCGATTTTGTGATTCCGGCCGAAATTGGAGGTTGATGATCAGAAAACGTGACCTAAATGTGTGGCTTATAGGACAAAATCCAGAAGAAGTGGTCGGTTTTGGTCATGGATCTCGTACGTCTGGATAAGATTAGGAACCATGACCCAATGTTCTTAAGGTTAAGCATGGTTATGATCGCCGGTTTAAACCAGAGTCCACGCTATTCCAAGTTGAAGAAATGCGAGTAAAACGACATTCAATCGACCAACAAGTGTGTCAGATTATTCGGTATTCACCATCACAGAACTGGAAAAAGTACATGAAATGAATCCCATCCATGGAATGTATCAGCACAAGTACAGCTCCATCTAAAAAGAATCCACAAAATTTTCGAGTACTCCTGTACTGCCACAAACTATACTCAGATAACTAACCACAACACGGAATCATCAAATCAGCCTATACGGGTGGTTTACTCACATTCCTAAATCAGATGAATCTACAAAGAACAGAGCAGAATGAATGAAGCAATGACCAAAAGAAACAGTTTCCCCTTACTGATTGTGATGCTGGTAGTACCAGAAGAGAAGTCGAAGTGGTACTTCTTGCTCGTATTAGGGTACAGAACTCCCCAATTGCGCGTTCCTTGCTCGTGCACCTCTCGATCTACCAACTCGTAGATGTAAACCTGCGATACGCCTTCTTTCCTCAGCGGCGTACCTCTGCCGGAGACCAGATGAGCAACCAGCGACCTCAAGTACAGCTCCGCGTACGCCGGATTGGCGTCGGCCTCGAAGGGGCCTTCCCCGCCGGAGCTCGGCCAGCCCGTCTCAGCAATGATCACCGGAACATTCTCATGACCGGCAACGGCCATCGAAGTGACCACGGCGTCCACCATCATATCGAACAAGTTGCGGTACCGAACTCCCGTCACCACGTCGTCGCGGAAGTTGAAATTGTGCTCCTGGAACAACGCAAATCCGAGAGGGATCTGAGAGTGCATCCTGTAGACGTTGTACGGATACAAATTCACCAATAGCGAGGAATTCGTGTCCTCCAAGAACTGGAGCAGCGGCCGCATCAAGATTCCGCCGATCGTCTCCTTGAAAGTCGCGCTCGAAGGCGGGAACGCCGTGGTGACGAGATTGACGAACGAGAAAGTCGTGGAGACGGAGATCTTGTTGATTCCGAGATCTCGCAGGGCAAGATGAACGTTCTGGATCGCGGAGAGGAGTAAGTTCAGCTCAGGTAAGGCGTCGACTCCGACGGAGATGATTGCGATCTTGGTGCGGGGGAAGAACGGGAGCACATGGACGTAAATCCAGCGCTGAGCCAGAGTCCGATTGGATGCCAGAGACGGTATAAGGACGTTGGGGATGGATAAGAGCACGGTGATGTCGGTGAATCCGAAAGCTCTGACGAGGTTGGGGTCAGGATGGGGCAATCGGACGGCGCCGAAGTTGAGATCGGTGACTGTAGAAGCAATCGCCTCCGGATGCTCTTGATTCTGAGGCGGAGGCGGCTGGGAAGCATTTCCGGCGCCGGTTGATGAGGAGGAAGTGATCGGGGGTGTGTAGGTGACGCCGATTACGGAGGCGGACGGCGGAGCAGTAAGGGAGAGAGGATGGATGAAGGAAAGGCAGAGGAGGAGAAGCGGAACAGTGTAGAAGGAGAGACGCAGAGCATCCATGGCGGCGATGGCGGTTTGTTGATGTGCTGTTTGGGGAGAGTAACAGAAATCGAGAAGCTCTTTGAGAGTGTGGGATTCTGTTTGTGCTTCTGGAGAAAACAGAGAGCGTCTCTAGCTGTGGCTTTTTATGTTTTCGAATAGCGCGAGGGATGTGAGTGAAATTTTGACAGCCGTCCGTTTCGGTGCTGACGTCACGACGGTAACGAAAATTGGCGGGAAATATGAGCGAGGAGAAAGAGAGGTGGCCCAGTGGGAGGGGGCAGGCTACGGAGCGTAAGCGTCGTAATTTCGGGCTTGATTGTTTCTTATTTTTGGTGGGCCAGCAGTGTTAGCCCAAGTTGTGGTGATAACAGAATTGAGTTAGTTGGATGAGACAAGACAAAAATACTTGAATAAAATATGAAGGGATTATGGCTAAAATGGCTCCTATTCTATTATAAGTTAATAATTAAATTTTTTAATTAATTTTTTATATTTTTCTCAGACTATCAAGTAAATCCCTTTTTTTTTATAGTTATGATGAATTAACATGTTCAGTTGGATGTTTTATTGACATGACACTTGTTGACTAGGATTTCTCTATTAATTACTAATTAGATAGGTTTTAAAATTAAAAATATATATTATAGAGAAAAATAGGATGGAAAAAGAAAATTATATGTCGATTAGAATTAAACAATCCATTTCTTAAAAAGAAATAAAATTATATTTTTCTTATACTCCTCTAAATAAAATTAGATAATCATTTATAATAAAAAAAAATTTGTAAAAAAATTTCTCTTGAACGTTTCAACAAGAAATATGAATTTTTTTATATAATATGCTTCAATTGACACCATAAAACTTATTACAAACATCATATCATAAAAAATAAATTTATATTTTTTGTTGAAACGTTCGCGAGAAATTTTTCAGAAAGTTTGATTTTTTATTGTATAGGATTATCTTATTTTATTTGGAGAAATAAAAAGAAAAAATATGATTTTATTCCTTTTTAAAAGATAGATTGTTTAATTTTAATCAACTTACAACTCTTTTTTCTTTCATCTTATTTTTTTTATAATATTTCTTTTGTTAATTTTACAACCTATCTAATTAATAATTAAAAGAGAAATGACAGTCAACAAGTGTCATGTCAGCAAAATGTCCAACTAAACATGTTAATTTATTACAACTGCTAAAAAAAAACTCACTTAATGACCTAAAAAAAGTATAAAAATTTAATTATTAAAAAAAATAATAAAAAAACTTAATTGTTAATTTGTAATAGTATAAGGGCCATTTTGGCCCTTATCTCAAATATAAACTATAGTGTATCAAACTTTTTTATTTATCATATGGATGGAAAAATTGATAGTGCCACCGCATTGCAATCCAGCTCAGAATCAGATATTTCATTTTTATTTTCTCTGATATTTCGCCATTATTATTTCATATTTTAAACATATCATCATCATCATCATCCACTTTGCTCGCAGCATCCGCTCGCTGCAAAAAGCGCCCAATCACCCGCTCTCTCGCTCTCTCTCCTTCAAACATTCTCCTCTAAAACCACCGGCCCCTCTCTCTCTCTCTCTTGACTCAATTTTTACTTCCATTTCAAATTTCAATCTCTCGTCTTTTTTCTTTCTCCCCCCTTTCTTGCTCTTCTGACTCCCAGATCGCCAGGGTCTCCCACCTCCCCTAACGCCAGATCAAGGTACCGTGGATCTCGTTCCATCTCATACATATTTCCATTCTCCCTTTTCGAATTTTTGAATGTCGATTTCTTCCAAGTTTAGCCCAGATCGGCATCCATATTCCATATACGGTTTCCGCCTGTGCGTAGCTACGAATCTGGTTTGTTTCCTCTTTGATGGGTTCTTGAGATTCTGATCTGTGTTGTTGTCATTCTGTGCAGGCGATTGGGGAATCAGATCTGTATAAAGGGGCTTTCTTTAGTAATCCTTCCCATTAGCTTTTTGCTACCACCATCATGTCTTTTCTTGGTACCCAGGATAAATGCAAGGCCTGCGAGAAGACCGTGTATCCCATGGAACTTGTCTCTGCTGATGGCGTTCCGTATCACAAATCTTGCTTCAAGTGCTTCCACTGCAAAGGCACATTAAAGGTTTCTTTTTTTCCTTCTCCTTTCAGCCTTTTTGCTCACTTTTCTCTTTTTATGTGGAAGCCATTTGATTTCCTGGTTCGGTCAGGAGAATGTTGCCTTATTATATGACCAGACTTTGCTCACTTCTTATCAAAGCTTCATGAGAGATAGAGAATAGCTAAAGAACGTTTCTTTCTCTGCTTTTTCAGCTGGGAAATTACTCTTCTATGGAAGGAGTGCTGTATTGTAAACCTCATTTTGAGCAGTTGTTCAAGGAGAGTGGTAATTACAACAAGAACTTCCAATCACGTACGTCGTACTTACTCCTGTCCATGCTTTTGAGTTATTCTCATACTCCTCTTTCAGATGTTTGATTTGTATTCATTTCCTGATTAACAGCTGCAAAGTCAGCTGAGAAGTTAGGCCCTCAACTGGTAAACATTCCCCGAGACATTAGTATGCTTGACATTCGTACTATTTTCTATTTATCGTCTTTCCTTCTGTTCTTATTCTTGCTACCATTTACTGGTTTCAGACCAAGTCACCTAGCAAAGCTGCCAGCATGTTCTCGGGGACACAAGATAAGTGTGCTACGTGTGGCAAAACTGCATATCCTCTTGAGAAGGTACATTGATGGTTTAGCTTTATCCAGTTTACGATGTAGCTTCCTAATCTGGAGTTATCTAATGTCGTGTTGTCGAAAATGGCAGGTAACGGTGGAGAGCCTGGCATATCACAAGACATGCTTCAAGTGCGTTCACGGAGGCTGCTCCCTCTCCCCTTCAAACTACGCAGCACTTGAGGGAGTGCTCTACTGCAAACATCATTTCTCCCAATTGTTCAAGGAGAAGGGTAGCTACAACCATGTTCTCGTCAAATCGGGGTCAGTAAGGCGACCAGCAAGTGCAGCGGCAGCTGCAGCTACTGCTGCTGAGGTACCAGTGCCAATGCCAGCGCCGGAGTCCTGAACTACTTGTTTCTTCCTTCAATGACATATAATCTAATCTCTGTGTGCGGCTTTCTATGTACTGTGTTTTTTTTACCTCCAGGTGTGCTTTCCTTCTCAAAAAAGCTCTGAGAAAACTTGTGATTCATTCTACCCTTTTTCTGTTTCATGAACGTTTCAGCTTAGAAAGCTGTGTTGAGCAGTTGGGTTGGTTGTGGCTTTCATAGATGAGATGCCGTGTGCATATCAGAGCATTTGGACGTCACCAGTCCGGCAATTGTACAATCAAGTATCTGAAAACTGTCGAATGATATTTGGTTATTAGACTGTGTACCAAAATATTTTATGATGGGAGATCTTGAATTCTCTTTATTATTGTCCTTCAAATTTTGTCAACTGGGTATCTTTTGTCTTCTTACATTTGTGACACAAAGACAGATTCATAATGGTTCAATGCATTCTGATCAACTATCCGGATTAGTAGTAAAAGTCTTCGCAAACTATCTCGCCAAACGAATGTTGAAGGAGAAATCGACTTTGTTCGTGGTTGGCCTAATGCCTATAATTGATAATATTTTGGTTGATGTTGAAACAATTCATCACATCACATGAAGAACAACCATAATGGTATTGGTAAGCATGATAGAAGTGGCTAATCTTACATAATTAGCAATGGCATGATATGCTATTCATGGGCCAAAATACAGAAACCCCAATAGGCTGAAACATCTACCCGCCCCAAAAAAGCCTGAAACTTCGCTCTTCTCCGCCGCCAATGGTTGTAAGATTAGACTGGAAGTTTGAAAGTTAATCTGCCGCTGCCATCGCCGGAAATGTCAAATTCCACTGAGCCTTACCATCGTCGGCTCACCGAGTAAGCTCTCTCTCTCTCTCTCTCTATATATATATATATACTGCTCTGCATCTTCAATCTTTCAGTACACGATTATGGAAGTCTGAGCTCGCTCTGGGAACTTCCTTTGTCCTTTCAGGTTATCGGGGTCGTTACTCAATCATCTATCCAGTACACCGTACTCGCAACCTGAAGGCACACCCGTGTCAGCCAAATCAATCCTCGAGTCTCTCCTCCGTAAACCTGCCGCAGTTACCACCGCTGTTGGGGAACCACAGCTCCACGAATCGATCAGAGACTTGGCTCTAGCATCCGCCTTGCTAGCCGCGTCCCAATCCTCCGTTCACGAGTTGCTCTCATGGATTCACGGAGAGCTCGCCGATGCTGCTGCCGCCGCTTTCCAGACTCTCACCGTTATTTATAGCGAGAGATATGATAAAAGTTTGGTCGTGGAATTGGCGCCGGAGGTGTTGCTTCTGTTGAAGGACAAGATTAAGGAGAGCTCCATCGATAAAGGTACTGATGGAGATGAAGTCTCCGCCGCTTCCGCTAGGGTTCCGGTTGGCTTCTCGATTCTGGCTGCTTATCAGCTGAGGTGGTTCATTACGCAGGTTTGCATCCATTGTCGCTTGTGTTGCTATTTGGCCTTAAAAAATTAGTTCTTCTACGAATCAGTTGCTTGTGTTACTAGATTGATCGTCCACATTTGGGGAAGCTGTGCAATTTGGTGATTCCTTGTGGATTGACTGCTCTTGATCATTGGTCAGCGGAGGTGAAGGCAAGTCTTGGTGATTTCCAGCTGTTCTTGCTACTGATGGATTCAAGTTTTCATGATGAAAAGATGTGTGACCTTTGTTTTTCTTTGGATTCAGGGGCAAGGGATGATTTGTTTCATTCATCTAGCGAAAAATGTTGATGCTACTGAGTTTAGTGTTTTTGAGGATGTTATCCTTGATGCTTGCTGCCAGAACATTGCATCTGCTGACGAGATATGGCATCTTGCAGTAGAAATGTCAGTGCTTCTTGTGACCAGCATTCACCCAAGAAATCCTAGAAGCCATTGGTATGCCTTTTGCTCTTGTGAATCAGTGTTTGATTATGGATCTCGGCAGAGAAGATATTTGCTTGGTTCATCTCCAATTCTCGTTCAGGTATGAGAGGATGCTAGGTGAGATGCTAAGTCACCTGGAGCGTCAGCCAGGCAATAAGGATCGACGAGTTGCATGGCTAACATCTATCGACCGACTCTTTGAGAGCATTGGTCTTGTATTATTAGCTCATTTCAGGAGACTTTTCCCACTTTTCTTTAAGTGGATCCACGCTGACGATGATGAAACTGTTCTTCTAGTAAGTATATCCTTTTTCTCTGGTGGATTTGTAAACTGAAAATAAAAAGTCACTCTCTTTGTCTCTGTGCAGGTTCTAAAACGGGTGCATACAGTCCTGAGAGTAACATGGATAAGGAACTCGCCATACATTGCACGGTTATTTACCCTAAAACCCTACCAATGTCTTTTCATCTGTTCATCATAAGCTCAAATCGCCTAGCGGTTTGACTAGAGTGTTGTCGGTTTTTAGATTGGTGGATGAGCTTGTTTCCTTGTACAAGGAAGCAGCATTGAAAGTGGCTCGTGAAGAGATTAGGACAAATATACTCAACGTACTGTTCTTGCTGAAGCGGTAAGCACTCTTGATTTTGGCCCTGAATCTAGGTAGGGCATTCTTTTCAGTCGGCTTGTTGATATATCTGAATCTTACTGACATCTCTCTCTCCATTTGTTTGATCTACTGTAAATAACCCAAAAGATGCAAGGGGCAGCTGTTCGAAACAGCCTGGGAAAAGTACACAGATGATTCGAATCTCACAGCTCTGCAAATCTCTTTGACTGAGCTCACCATCAATGATGCAAGTTCAGCCTTGAAGCGAGAGGACAGCCCACAACTCTCCCCTTGAATGCTTGCTAGCTGATACAGTTATCATTAGAGGTTGCAATGTAAGTTAGAGATGGAAGTCTGAGCAGTTTGATTCTTAATCAACTTCACCAACAAAGACAATTAGTAGTAACAAACACTGATTCTGTGTAAAGATGGATGCTTTGAGAGTAAATGATATTCATTTACAAAATCCAATTTGGGGATTAATAAAGATACAAATCAAGTCTCTGACTCTTTTCTTGTTTCTTACTGATCTTCCCTTTTTACACCCTTTTTTTTTCAATCTGGGCTTATCATTTTTGACATTGTTGCTGATACAAAATGGAAACCCTAACAGGGAGAAGAAGAAGAACAAAAAAACGTGTTGGTTTTAAGAAAAAAAGAGGCGCCAAAATAGTGATACAACATTTGCACTGCACACTCATCCCCACAGCCAAACCTCCCTCTAAAATAGGGTTGCTGCTGCTTCTTCTTCAGCTCTCGTTGGCCTTAGACAAAATGACAGAATACACAGAGGCTTTCCTCAGAATGGATATTACTAAAGCTGCAACCTTTCTGATCACTTGCTTCGTTTCTTGGCTTCACTGTACAGAATGACTCCAAAGACTGTTAGCCCGTAACCAAGCATTCCTGTTACGGATACTGGGTTTCTGAAGATGAGAATCGAGATCACAACCGCTACGGCACCCTTTGCATTTCCCAAAACCTGCATCCAAAAAAGATCCTTCCTTGGTCATTCATTGTCCTCTGATGGAGCTTAAGAAGGTTGAGCAAACGGCTAGTTCTGACCTACTTCAGATATTAAGTTAGAATTAGAGAGCTAGGAGGTCCAACCAAACCGGGTACAAAGAACCTAGAACAGTTGTTGTGCCAGATTAAGACCTAACACTCTGAAATCGTAATGTAGGATAAGAACTTTAGCAATTCCTACTTACTAGCTGAATAAGAGTCGGTCGAAGTTGCAATTCGCTATGTAGATGGAATGCATACCTGGAGTGTGAGGGCACTTGTATGTTTAGTGACCAAAAAGTTGGTCCAATTCACAAAAAATGCTAAAACTGAGCTGAAGAACAGCAACCAGACGATCTTGCTGTCATCTCTCGCTAGAGACACAGTAATGCCAACCACATTCCCTTCCATCATCAGGCTAGCAGGTAGCAAGAACACAACAGCAACTGGAGCCATGTACATTAGCAGGTTCATGGAATTCAGCTTCTCCCTTGAAATGAAATAACGTTATTTTGTCAGAAGCATGTATTAGCACCCTATAACTACTTGTATCACAAGAAAACCTTACCCCTCGGAAGAAAGCAATATTCCCTGCATTACTGACTTGAGAGCTCTTGCAGCTGTAGCAGCTACACACATTAGAAATCCAAACAGATCGAAGCTTGGTTCACCCTAATTGCAACAAAACAACACAAACAAAACGCAATCCAGATCAGATTCTAGGAATTTCAAATTGTATCTATACATAATACTTGCAGGAACAAAAATCTGAAGCAATCAAACGAAGATTATTATATATTACCCCACTGGCAATGATGACTCCAGTAACCACAGGAACCAGAGTGAGGTAAGTGAGCCAGGCCTCTCTCTTGAAGGTCATGAGATAAGCGAACACCGCAGTGAAGAAAGGTGTAGTAGCACCGACGGCCTGAGTAAATGAAACGGGGAGGAATCGGAGGGAGATGTTGCCAAATACCACCGACACGCAGAAGACGAGGCTCAAACAGGAGATCTTGAGGAACTGGGAGCGGGATCGGATGGTCTGGAGGGGGACCATTTTCACCCAAACAATGGCTACGTAGCTGAAGAGGCTGCAGGAGGTCATGTGGCACATGGTGAGGAAGATTGGGAACTTGAATCCGAAGAAGCTGAGGAGGAACTTGTTGAGGAGGAGGACTCCGATGTTTGAGGTGTACCATGAGGCGATTAGGCCGACGGTGAAGAGGAACGAAGAGGACGACGATGGTAGGTTCTCCTTAATTGACTTCTCCATCTTCTCGGTTGTTAGGTTAGGTGTGAAAAGTCGATCGAATTGCTGGTGGGGGAGTTCAGTGGCTAGAATCGATCTGCGGGAGAAGTCATGGATCTGTGGCGATAACAATGGAGGAAGAAGAAAGGGGAAAAAACGAGGAAGAAATTCGACCAGAGGAGAAGGACAGGGGGGAGAGAGGGGTAATAAAGAAATGGAGGGAGAGGGAAAGTTAGGAAATGGAGGTGGTGGAGGACGGAGGTAAAGTCGACGGAGAAGTGACGGCGGCGGAGCTAAAACGCGTTGAGGAAGAGAGAGGGGATTTGTATATAATATGTGACGTGGGGTTTTTTATTGCGAGGCCGGAGGATGTAATTTTCTATTTTCATATCTTTTATTTTCTTTTTTATTGTATTTGACTATTTTCTACGCGATGTGGGCAGACTTTTTATATTGTTTTTTTTGCAGTTCACTGATTACTGATTAGTAGTTAGTTTGACTTATTTGAGTTAATTATTTTTCGGACTAGATCTTCGATAAAATAAAATATAAATATAAACATTCGTGTATGTGATATAATTGAATTTGAACTAGTTATTCTCAAATCACCAACATATAATTCTATGAGCAGAGCAATTTCACTTGAACCGATCTAATTAATTCAACTCTACCACAATTATTTCGAGTACTATTCCATTTGTTTCATTTGTGCTTTATGCTAATACATTTAGGATAGCAAAAGTCGGCATGTAGCAGCCAGGTTAAATGAATACATCAAGGCCATAAATACTCATACCTTGAACAAACATGTATTCAATGTAAAATAAATACTGATATGAAAACTTCGTTTGAGAGAGAATTTCTTCCCCAAATGGTTTAATATCCACACGTTGAACATAGCACGAATAAAGGAAAGCTCATTAATTGACTCCCGATCGATTTGATTTCATCATCATTTCCGACCACCGAGAAGGGTATTGAATTACCGCAGAAATCTTGTCATACATCGTTCAGCATATATCTCGAAGTCGCAACACAATATCTTAAGCTACTGTGATCTTAAGAATCGAATTTTACGTTACATGTCTCAAGGAAATTGATTGGAGAACATAGGAGCATGTAATGGTAATGTAGATGTCCTTTATCTTACTTAACCAAAGAGGCGTCCGACAGTTAGGTGCTGACTGGTGGCCTCAAGCCAAATAATAGATTAACAAACTCGCAGAAGAAAGTTTTGCCGACACTCAAATAGAGTACACAAATTTGTGAAGAATGATTGCGAACGACTCCAAAACCAGTGATAGGGACATGATAAGGATCAACACTATCGGCCAAAATTAGATTAGAAGTCGATGGGGTAATTACACAGGATGGTACATACTCGATCATCGATAAAACCTACTCAAAAGATTCATTCTAAACTCGGCTTGTTAATTATACAAGCCAATATCAGTAACCAAACCAAGTACCACCTAAGCTTAAGAGACAATCTGAGTAGGGTTGCTCACAAACCCAACCAAACATCATCATGCTCAAACTCTGCTCACCCAGCAAGCCTATTCGAACCTAGCTTGTTAACTACCTTTAACGAGCAAAACATTTTAGCATCAATGATAAGCATCAAGCTACCCTAATGACGACAGAAGCATCAGAGAAAATCTATAATGAAAGCAAGCATAGTTGAGAGGAGGATTTGACTGCATTCAAACAAAGAACAATCTGAGTGGATTACTGTCACTGGAATTGTTCGAAAATGTTCATCCACTATCCTAAACAAACAAAACTGTCTGACAAAAGAGGCACAAGATAACTTAAGCTCGACTTATAGAGAACCCACGTAAGCAACACTTCCCTCCAAGACAATCCAATTGACATCATCTACAGAACCTGGGGAAGGACAACAATACACAATGACATTTAGCAAACTGAAGAAGCTACATTGATTTAAGGAGCAAGTAGAGCAATTAACTTATAGATAATGGTTCATTCATTGGCCTATATCAAACCCGAATGCCAAAACAAACAACAATTATCGACGACAAAATATAGCTAACAAAGTCCATCTGACAACATGCAAAAAAAACTACAAGAATAGATTAATGAGGTTGGATGTACCTTAGATATTGCTGGGGTACATCATGACTCTAACTCTGTCTCCCTGCAGAACCAACCAAAACAAGATTTGTGAAATAATCTGACGGGAAAAAATAAAGATGAAACTCCAAACCATCAGAAACTTGCTAAACATCACAGTACCATGGACTTGGGAGGCAGGTTAGAGGTGAACTTCGCTCTAACAACACCACTGTTTCCGTGCGGCCGAGTTACCTTGCCCCAGATGCAGCGATAGTGCGACCCATTAGTCTTCACCTTAGCCTTGTAGATGTAAGCAAGCTTCTTTCCAGCATACCATGCAACATCTTCCTTGGTGTTCACTCCCTCAATCTGGATCAATGAGGTATTTGGGTACTGGTTCGCCTTTGACCTGATTCACCAGTTTCAACATTCAACACATCACAATCCAGTAACTAAACCTTTTGACATAAAAATCGTCCACGATTTCATTTACAGTAAAGCTTCAATACAGATTCCACAGATATCACAAATTGTAGTTATTCAAGTTCTCGTACAGCTACACTGAGTATTACAGGCCTTTAAAAAGCAATAAAATAATCAGAGTTTAAGCCTCGTTACCTCTTGTAACCAAGGATAGTTCCTCGGACGTAGAGTCTGCAAAACAGGAAGAAACAAAAGGAAACCATAAGATCGTAACGACAGCTAGCTCAATAGAAAGAATCATATATCAGAATGACATCAGAGTTAATCTACGCTCAAACTACATATACGAATAAACAAGTTCTCGGATCTGCAACCAGCTATGATTAGCTCAAAGAAGAGACGCAAAGATGCGAGAATTACCTGACGCGCTCTCCTTGGCGTTCCTTCATTGTTTTTGCGGGATTGAAGGCGAAGCTTTCACCCTTGGCGTTCCTAGCTGCAGAGGTGGTGGCTGCTCTGGTGAATAGATACTGCGGCAATAGACGTTTCTTAAAACCCTAATCACTCCGATTTAAAGGAAGAATGCGGATCTATAAGCCGGCCCATTGGTTGGGCCATGATATTCGGCAGCGGATTCGGTGGCTCGGCCCTGGGGCAAAAAGCCAAGTTTTAGCCCGGCTTGTCAAGATGTCTGAACATAGGCCTCAAATGGCGGGCTATTTTATTTTTGTCCAAGTTCACGCTGCACCTCCAGGGTCCAGCTACGAGTATCGGACCGGGTTTTTTTCAAATTTTACGCGAAAAGTTTGAAAATCCAAAATACTATATTTTGTAAATTCTATTCCAACATGTTTCTCTTTACGTCAAGTTTTCTAACTCAAAAGTTTGATTTGGTCGGATTAAATCGAGTTAAGCCTGATACAATTCTCACTTTTAATCCGACTCAAAATTCAAATATTTGTTTAAAATGCCATTATTTCTATTTTTTTCTTACATCAACTCTACTTAACAATGAGCATGTTTATCATTGGTTACATTTTAGTGATTTGGGTAGAATATTATTTTTTGGATCTTTATCTGAAAATTTTGTAACATCACATTTTCCAACCTTGAATCCTATCCTACCTTGATACCTTCGGAAGGCTTTTCAAGTTACACGGAACTCAATTTTACGAATTGAATCGAGTTTTCCACCTCTACTTAAAACACACATAAAATTTAAATCTTTTCGCATAATATTCCAACTTTAATTAAAAAGTTCAAATTATAATAATATAAATATTAAATTGGGAATTTTGAGCTATCATCAAATGAAGATAAAAATAGAGAATATATAAAACAGAAAAATCATTGTGATCGGAGTCGCCTCATATTTCGGTGTTTCAAAATCTACCCACATTGTTGTTGGCCGCTGTTAATTTTCCAATTTTTAATTTTCTTCTACGAAGTAAATCTTCATTCAAAAAGACAGTAATTAAACAAGAAGGGGAGATCTCCTGAGAGGGAAGAGGGTAAAAAGGAAAGGAGGGGAAAGGGGAAGAGAGGAGACGAGGGTAAACAGTAAAAACAAAGATAAAAAGTTTAAATAAATATTCATTATTTGCTCTCTGTTTCATTTCTTCCCTAATCCCTCCTTTCTTTTTTATTTTCACCTCTTAATCCTTTTCTTCTTCTTAAATCTTTCTGTCTCTTTTGTTTGTTTTTCTTTCCACTAATTCATTGTCGTAGATGATAGCAAATTAAATGACGGGAGCAGGAGAAACCTCATCATCCAACACACCACACTTGATGACCCGGCGGCGAGTTGGGGACTGCTTAGAATCTCAAGAACATGTCGTCAACGAATGGTCAACGTCCGGCGGCGGCGGAGGAGAGAAGAGGTTGCTGCTCCGGCGGCCGGGAAGGAGGGGGATGTTCGGGGTTTTGTCGCTGATGGTATTCCTCACGATGCTAGCCAAATTCCCACTTCTGCACACGTTGCAGAGCTTGGATTCGGATCCGGTCATGACCGGCATTGTGGTCTCGGGTGCCGGTAATAATCTCGTGAACGAGACTTCTTCCTCTTCCGACGGCGGGGGTGGTGGGAAGTTACTCAATGCGCCGGAGAAGTTTTTGGTTAGCATCAATATAACCATGCTCGTTATTTAAAACTGAAAATATATTATTAAAATAAAATGATTGTCAAATGGTACCTAATGTTTTTCTGAATGTCTTATTTAGTACAATTGTTTTTATTTTGTATTTGATTTTTGCATGGTGTTGCTTGCAAGGGAAGTGTACGTACGAGGACAATTCATGCGCTATGAATTAGCTTTTTCTTACCCTCAAGTTTTTCTCTATTTTTTCTAGGTTTCTTATGTAAGAGGGTTGCTTGTTTTGTAGCTAAAAATAAGAAGGTGGCTATTGAAATAAATTTTTTTGAAGTGAAAACTGTGATATTACGTGTGTTAGAGGGTATCACGTTTGTATCAAAGCGTGTAATGACATTTAGTGTTATCAAAATCAAAAATTTAACAATTCACTAATTGTTCAAAAATTAGCATGTCAAAATCATATCGAATTTTTTTTAATAAATAAACTCGTATTGGTTTTCAAAACATGTAACTGTTTCTTCATTGGTACACGCAGGTTCCGGACATTTGGGAGAAGCCCAATAGCGACGGCTTTTACAGTTGCATTGACGAATCGAAAAGCGACGAAAGTAAGTGTTACCTGGGAATTTAGAACTGAGCTTGATACAATTTAAGTGTTACATTTTGTTTGAAAAGTTACTAGCAATAACTGTGAATTGAAAATTTTACTTCCAGTGAGAACAGTGACCACAAATGGATATATAGAAGTTCATGCCAATGGCGGATTGAATCAAATGAAAGCTGGGGTAAATGTACATTGTTTTTGTTTTCAAAAAATTGAAATTTCACTGTAGTTTTATTTTTGCCCTAATTTTGGTTTGCTGGATGGAATCCAGATAAGTGATATGGTGGCCATAGCCAAGCTCATGAACGCCACATTGGTTCTTCCTTCCCTCGACCACTCTTCTTACTGGACGGACCCAAGGTAAAATGCCCAACCAGTGAAAGGTCGAATTTAACGTTCAAATGCAACGGTTTCTGAGCTGGATTATCGATTATGTTCTTCAGTGGGTTCAAGGATATCTTCGACGTCGAGCACTTCATTCGAGTCCTGAAAGACGACATTGACATCGTGGAATCGGTTCCCAAAGAGCTTGACGGGGTAATGCCGTTGGAGAAGCCGCCGGTTTCTTGGTCCAAGGCTGCCTATTACAGAAACCAGATGGCTACTCTTCTGAGAAAGCACAAGATCATCAGATTCACTCACTCGGATTCTCGCCTCGCCAACAATGGCCTCCCGTCTTCGATTCAAAGACTCCGCTGCCGATCAATGTACGATGCGCTTAAGTTCCGGGATGAAATTGCAGAGGTCGGCAGGAAGCTGGTCGAGAGGCTCAGGGGGGGAGCTAGACAGCGTTTCATAGCTCTTCATTTGAGGTATATATCAGCATCACAAAGCGCCCTGTTACATGTTATATTGCCATTAAAAATATTTTGCTAAACCACAAATGAGTTACAGATACGAAAAGGACATGCTTGCTTTCACGGGTTGCAGTCACAACCTTACCAAAATCGAGGGCGACGAGCTATTAGCCATGAGGATGAACACGAGGCACTGGAAGCACAAACATATCAACAGCACGGCGAGACGACTGGAGGGGAACTGCCCGATGACCCCACGAGAAGTCGCTGTGTTCCTTCAAGCAATGGAGTATCCTTACGATACACAGATTTACATAGTTGCAGGGGAAATCTACGGCGAGAATGGACTTAATGCACTCAAGGAGAAGTTCCCAAACGTACATACCCATTTCAGTCTGGCAACTGAGGAGGAGATGGTAAATCACAGGAGTCGACAGAATCAGCTTGCGGCTATAGACTACATTGTGGCAATTGAGAGTGATGTTTTCATCTACAGTTACGACGGTAATATGGCTAAAGTAGCCACGGGTCACCGCAGATTCAAAGGGTTCCGGAAGACCATAAGCCCTGATAAGTAAGTAAAGGGAATAATCCATATCAGTTCACGTAAATTACTCGTCTCTTGCTGAAACGATGAACTAATGTGCTGTTGCAGATACCATTTCGTAAGATTGATCGACAAGCTGGACGAGGGAATGATACCTTGGGATAAATTTTCGTCGAAAGTGAAAGAAATGCATAAAAATAAGACTGGGGCTCCGTCACATAGAAAGCCAGGGCGTTCGTCGAAGCACGAGGAGAGCTTTTACGCAAACCCTTTTCCGGGTTGTATCTGTGAAAGAACACCAGAAAACAAAAGATCTAGTGACCTGAGATAGGAGTAAATTTTTAACGTAGGATAGCTCATACCTTCTACCTCAACTGGTCTTTAAATGGTAAAGCACACATCTTCTTTTCATCTGCAATCATAGACTACCATTGAAAATGTCAGACGAATTCTCAATCGGAAATGGCTGGCCCTTCCAGCTTCTCGAAAATCTCTGTCGATTCTTTTGGCAGTAAAGCATCTGTGCATCTGTGCTATGTTAAACAAATGTGATAACTTGAGGTTTCCTGTGTTCTTTTGTCGGATCCACAACTACATAAATGCTGCATTCAATTGCTCAGGAACAACTTATCCATATCGATCGGGCAACCTCTCGTGCAATTCTCAGGCATTAAAAATCTGAAAAACTATGTCTAATAAACGAATTGCCAAGACATTTGTACGTTATCGTAAAAGTGCTGATTCCAGCCACTAAATGGACGCAAATCAATACATAATTTCTACATTCTTTCTCCTATTGTCATTGATTCGTATAAAAGCCAGAACAGATACTTATATATGGCATGGTATTCGATTGATTCAGCTGTACCAATCAAGAAAAATAATTGAAAATGTAAGTACAAATAGAAAAAGCACAAGAAAGGTCCTGCTACTGCTATTCCTCTGTA
Organism: Linum usitatissimum; assembly: GCA_030674075.2. Lineage (NCBI taxonomy): Eukaryota > Viridiplantae > Streptophyta > Magnoliopsida > Malpighiales > Linaceae > Linum > Linum usitatissimum. Next base: position 4,018,450 of record JAUJYP020001281.1, on the reverse strand, counting down.
TGGCTTGAGACAGTTCCTTGTTACCGAGTTCAACGTTCTTCGTTGCTTCCACTGCCTGATAGATTAAACAATAACCAAGGTAAGAACAGAGGGCTGAATAAAGATATTTCAACATTATTGCATCAAATTTCAGTTAACATTGAGTGATTAAAACGAATAGAGGAGTTATTTAGTATGGCATCAAATACCACCAGATGAAAATATTTGATGTATAAACAAAAGATTGAGCATGCAAAAGAATCGGAAAAAGTATTGACCTGATCATACAGATGTTCTATTTGTTGTGCTTGCTGCAAAACATGGGTTGACATGAGATGATTTAAGGCAGACATTTCCACCATCTTGGTTTCAGTTTGTTGAGCTGCATCTAAGAGATTGGTTAACTCCACCTGCACACGAGGAACATGAGGGGCTTCATATGTGAGGTTCACGAAATTTAATAGGTAATATGGAGGCCAGGTGTGTAGAAAATATTTAGAAAGTCCTGCCAAACTCAATCTGCTCACCTGAAGTGCACGAGTTTCATCATCCAATAATTGTTGCTGAACTCGAAGAGGCTCCAACTGAGTTACATTAGGATCTTTCATTTCTGGATCATCTATTTTAGATGCTGAGCTTGAAGTTGCTACTCTCTTTTGTTTTCTTCTTGGCATCCTTTTATTTATAGCATCTTGGAACCTTATGGCCCTTAATTTATCAAATTGTGATGTAACAGCATGAAGTTTCTCACTCAGAATCAATACCTGTAAATATATAGAGCATGATAATCAGAAATAGAAGATGGGTTAACTCTTAACATTATATTAAAACCGAATATCCAAAAGTTATAATTGGAAGAAAATGATCATACCACACCATGTTTGTGTGCTATAGTATCAACATTGGAGTTATCAGCCCTGACACCAAGCCATCCTTTTGCATTTGTTTCTTCATTGTTTATGCTATTTTTAAGAATGTCGATTTGTTCTTTGCATGCTTTGATGAACTCGGCAACCTGAATCACGATGGGCATACAAAAGTGACGTTCAAGGAAATTAGTCAGGAAATTGGACCGCAGAGGAATGCAAGAAAAAATGCAACAGTTCTACTAAGCCATCAAAATTTCCAGAGAAATTTTTTCCAATAGAAGCTGAAATCATGAAAACAACTGTCCTGATATAAACAGAGCATCTAATACTCCTCACCTCTTGTTCAATGCTATCTCTTTCCTGCTCAGTGGTACGGTGCATATCCACATAATCCTTTCGATGCTTCAACATGAACTGTTCTAAAGCTCCTATGCTTTCCAACTACTCAAACCAAAAAGCGACACATTACCAACTGAATTTCGATCTTCAATGCGAAAGGTTGGCCCAATGAATCAATGATGTCAGGATGAGGTTAACGCAATGAGTTTTGAATCTAACCGTTTTCAATGCAGCTTTAGTGAAAGGTGACAGTTGCTTGGGCTTGTGAATGATGAACGACGCCATGATTGCCGCCAATTTCGACTGAGGAACAAAAGCGAGATGGAAACGAAAATTCAAAATCAACGACGGTCTATTCTAAGACTCCATTTCAGAGAGAGTTATAAGCTTACCTCGTCATATCCTGCAGAGACAGCCAAATGCCTCACCGCATCTTTGAAATCCTCCGTCCTATCCCTAACTCTCGCCATCGCTTCACAGATTTCCACCGGAAAATTCACGATTCGAGCAGCAGAGACGCGACCTGTAACTGCCAAACAAATTGACAGATCGCAATTCCTTTTACAAATCTATGGGTGACAAGGAGGCACAATAACTCCGATTAAGTAAAATATAGGCAGAGCTGACTGAACCTCGTGGAATCCTACTGATTCTTTCGCCACCGTCACCGTCGTCAAGCTCCTTAATGTGTTGGAACTCGTTTTCTCTTTTAACCGACGAAAGATGGACAGGTCCGACACAAGGGAAGGAGGGACATCGATCGGGTCGGATCTAAGTCGGATCCGGATTGTACTCAATACTCAGTTCGAATAGTGAATCTTACCCGTACCCGAATTAGACCCGTCTGTGAATGGGCCGTGGGCCCATAGTTTTATACTACAGCTGCTCATGAAAAAAAAGCTCACAGCGATCCGATCTGAGACAGTTTGCTGCTCCTTCGATTCTCAGTTCTCCGTTCCGGACTTTCCTCTGCCAATCAACTCCAGGCGAAGCTTCGCAGGGTATCGTATTTCTTCCACTTTACGATCTTTCGTTTCTTCAATCTAGATTAAGCTTGATGATCTTCGTCTCTGGATTTGTGTGAATGGATGCATTTCATTGCCAGATGGCTCTCGCTTTTTCTTGGAATGGTTTTTCGCTAAATCTCTTGGCCGGTGACGGCTTTTCTCATCGTAGTTCGATCAAGCTTACTTTTAGGATTCAGTTCTCCTGTGGTTTGTTCATATTTGATGCTATCCGTCCATTAGCTTCTCAAATTGAATGCAATCTGCGATAAAACCTTCATATTGAAGTCATTATCAACAGGCAGTGATTTAGTTCTAGGGCTTGTGATGAACATACTGGAAATTTTGTCATTTCCCTTACTGCCTTGAGTATGAAGATAGTAGCAACTCTTACTTCCATGTGCTTCTATGGTGTTATCTGTAAACTGGAGATTGTCAATTGAGCTAGAATATAATGTAATGTACACGGTGCAGGAAATGGGGTTGTGGACGTTGCTAGAGGGATTTCTGCTTCTTGCTAATGCACTAGCCATATTAAACGAAGACCGTTTCCTTGCACCTAGAGGGTGGAGCTTCTCCGAATTCTCTGGAGAACGAACAAAATCTTTCAAGGCGCAGATCATTGGTCTTATTTACGCCACTCAGTACATGAGAGTTCCCCTCATCATACTCAACTCGATATGCATTGTTGTAAAGCTTGTGTCTGGGTGATGCCACTAAGGTAAGACGACACACTGAAAGAACACGTCTATTCCATTGAAAATCGAATATGTTTATTAAGATTACTTGATTACTGCAAACTGGGGCATCATTAGAAATGTTCTCTAACTAGATTACTGGAGCAAACTCGGGCATCATGCTTTGGGACTGACAATTAGCATTATGAGCGAGAAAAGTAGGCATATTCCCGTTGGATTTAGCAAGTATATTGCTGACATATGCATTTGGCATAGCCAGTGAACTTCTCCATTTTGGAGTAATGCTTCTTTAACAGCAATAATGATTCACACAAGAGAGAGAGAGAGAGAGAGATAAAGTTAAAATAACTTTGTTAATTGAGCAATAACTGTGAATTTTTTTGCAGGATTGTGATGTTGCATCAAGACTAGTAGGGAGTTTGCAACACGAACAAGATTTCGCTACGAGGGGCTGAAGCTCATGGTTTGCAAGGTTGGTTATAGTGTCCCTTGTAGATTAGTGCTCTTAGAACAGTTTGCCTAGCCTTGAGAACAATCAATTGGTTGTGGAAATTATGATGTGATGGAGTTTCACGTTCTATAGTTTAAATGCAGCATTTGAAATGTTAATCTTCTTCCAGACATACATTTTGTCATGAGTGACCTGAATACGCCTCAGATCAATTCAGATGATAAGTTCAGATATCTTGTTCGATCAACTGTTTCCAATGGCTAACTATTACATCATTCCCACATCCAATAACATATGCGTCTTGCACTGTGCTTATGATTTCATGATCCTGACTTTGATTCGCTCGGTTGCTGGTACAATGTGCATCTTATGAGTGAAAATATCGCAAGTTTTGGTATTTGCAGCGTAAAAATCGACATCCATCGATCCCATACTTAAGCATCCAAGAACTTGTTCTTCCGACTCGCAAAATTATGCAGATTAGCGGTGTGATTAGGTATTAACCATATCAATTACAGTAACAGTTGTAAAGAATAATAGCAAGAGAATCCACAAACACAAAAGCTTCACCACTATGAGAGGTTGTGAAGAAAAACATGACCACTTCTAGTGGTCACTAAAGCCAGAATCTGTCTACATTACACTTCACACTTTTGGGACCAAATTTTCAACGAAGAATATTTAATAAAAAATGAAATGGAAGCCTGAGTGAGTCACATTGCGTTATCTTTTTTAACAGTACTAATTCCTGCAACTGCTGAAATTAATAGAAAATTCTCATCTAAAGTGTAGAAATTCTCTCCTAAAAAGTTCTAACCACTTGCTATGATCTACAACAGTATTCTCATTTCAGTCTCAAAACATATGCTCTCTCTATGATCGTCGACCGTTGAAATCTTTCGAGCAACTGAGGTTCAGTGTTTACCACTAATAACACCATCATCGTCATCATAAGTCAGCAAAGACGTGATAAGTTTTCGAATCGACAGCAATGAGCCGAAGAGCAGCAATGAGTGCTGCTAGCGACATGAACGCGAAGAACCACACGTTAAGCCAGTGCCAGGCCCTTTTCAAAGAGCTCAAATTGTTCCCCATAGCCATTAGGTACATATGGTTCGCGAGAATGAACGTTAAGGGGAACGTGCTTATGGCCCCAGTCAAGCTCATGAAATCTCCCAAGAATGGCAGAAGTGCCGAAACCAATGTGTTGATGAAAAGGTATCCACCTCTTACTCCTATCCTGAATGTCAAGTTGTGGAACGCGAACCGGCTCCCTGTGATCCCGTACTTTGTGTCCAAGTACTCGTACATTGGACTGGCGAATATCTGCAGATCAAATTTTAATGATCATTGATTGGAAATAGCTACATATTCAGAACTACGGTGTATAGAGGGAAATCACATTACATGTAATGCTATGACAGACTGAAAGAATGCAGCAATGTTAGCCATTGCCTTCACCCAAACCGGACCGTTCACACTGCTAAGCAAGTACGTAGATGTCGATGATCCATACGCCCAATAACCGATGAAAGTAACAGCATACATTGGTAGAACTCCGGCCGAAAACTGGAAGTAGAGTGCTTTCATCATGTTCTTGACTACCGGCTGCTTTATGGTTGCCTGTTGCAAAAACACAAGTTCGTATTTGTTTAGTACGAAGATCAAAATGATATAATTCAAATACTCTCTGTATCCAACTTTCGATTTTCTCCCCCCCACCCCTCCCACCACTCGGCCACCCCTATTAATGTTAGAAAATTGATTCATAGTAATCAATAGAAAAGACAATAGTACCCAACATAATTTCTCATCTTCGCTCTCAGAGCTGCATACCGACCTGTATCTCTGGAAGCATTCCAGTATTGAATGCAAACACAAGATTTGCAGATGCTCCGATCGTTGTAAAAATCTTGCTTGTCGTTGTTCCCGGGATTTTGTAATCCCTAACCGGTCCATTGACTCCTGAAAATCACCATTGAAATCAGATAAACTCCGGATTTCCAACAACTTTCGCTCATCAGTCATCGAATTTGGAGAAAAGGCACCGTCTTTAATGGAGAGCACAATGGCGACAACGATATATATCAAGCTTAGAACTGTCGAAACTCCGAGCCAAACTCTCAGAGCTGACAAATGAGGAGTTGCAATGGCGAAAAGGACGCATACAACGCCAGCAATGGCTATGAAGTATGGAAGCTTCATTTGACCATCATCATTGAATAGCACATATGCAGCCTGCACTCCAGAAAAAAAAAATAAGATTTTAACTTTTTTCCACCATTGATGCAAAAAAAAATCACTCACCTTAAGGGCTTGACCAGCTAGGATGATGTAACCAGTGTTGATCATGAAAAGATTCACATACTGTAAACCCCATGTAACCGAGTAAGCTCTCTTGCCTGCAAAACCAGGTTTTAATAAGATTAGGAATTGAATGATTGAATTTGAGATAGCTAGAACAGATTTTTGACATACCATAGATGAATCCAGCCAAATCTCTGTATCTGATATGTCTTCTGCCTCCAAACTCATGTAACTTGGCTACCAGAGAGTTTGCGTACAGTGAAATGGCAGTGGCCAGAACCAAACCGATTACACCAGGAAACCAACCCAGAGGGACCATAATGGTCCCTGAGTAACCTAATACATACGCACTGTTGATTCCAGTTGTAAGAATGAATCCCACTTGGAACCATGAATCTGTCAGGATAAGGAAACAGAAGATGAAGACTAAATTAGTGTCTCCTGAATCCCGTTTCTCACAAATGTCCAATCACTAAACGCCATGCATGTACATAGAAAAAGGCTCAACCTTTTGTCAGACCCATTTCCCAAAATTACAAAAACACTTATTTTGACAAATGTTTAATCTTGGGATCATCAGTAACTTCTCAGTATAAGGTCAACTCTACAAAAGTTTGCTCTAAGAATCAAGACATGCAGGGTGTCTTTGTTAATCCCATCCCAGACGGAATTCCTTTATTGATAAGGATTCATAATGATGTCAGCATCAGAGAAATGGATAAACAAACTCGAAGAAGAAGTAGAAGATAACAAAAAATCACCGACCACTACTGATCTGATGAGCGGTCTCAACGCCCTCCACGGCCAACTTCTCCATGTCGTGAACTTTCCTCGGCCCGGCAAACTCCCCTCCGCCACCGCCGCCGTCGACCTCCATTCTGTTTTTTTGGACGGCGCAGAATCTGGCCGCTAAAGAGAGAAAGAGAGAGAGAGAAAGGGTATTTGGGTTTTGGAGGAAACTTTGAGCTTATCCCGATCAGTTATATTGGCTGCCTGATTTATAGCTATGGCAGGCCAGCAGAATCTGTGCGGCCGATGCAATTGATTGGCTTTGGCTTCTCTCTCTCTTTCTCTGTGTGTTTTAGTCATTTATAAAAATTTCTGTAGAAGGAAAAGATTTCAAACATCTTTTATTCGCAGTAAGTGGAGGAAACAGAGGAACAGAATTCTTCCTGGAAGTCAAACTTGGTTGGTCTGTTTTTCTTTCGTCTGTCAGATGATATTTCGTAACTGCGATTTGTTAATTTGTTTATAGATGATGAATGAAACCATGGAGTTATTAACTGTTAATTGGTGTTTTGATTAGCATCCACTAATCTCAACATATCTAACTTTTTCGCGGGACACATGTTGAGATTGATTTTTAGCTGCAATTTGGGTCCGAGTTTCGTCAGAACCGCTCTTTCAGAAGTCTGCAGATTTGTTCACTGTCATTTTATTGCTAATTGGGAGGTCGTGGGGAATCAATCAATGGCGGCGGGTGATAATGGAAGTTGGCATCTTCCTTTTTGCAGGCCAGTATGTGTGTAGCAGAGTGAAAGAGCAACTGTTAATGGTGCTCATCATCGTCCCTCCTGGCTGCAAATATGTTTTAGACCATCAGATTCGGAAATCTAGGCACAAGTTAGATTTAGATTGGTCAAATTATCAAATTTAATTTAATTTGAAGTGGCTGGCTGATCGGATTCGATGGAGTTCATTAAGGAGTTTAACTGTTTATACGAAAAGGGAAATAAATCATTGTGGCCTGTACGTGGGGTTGATTTTCTTGCGTGTATCGTGTGACAACGTGAATTTTTTTTTTTTTATAAATAACTCTTAAAAGAAAAAACAAACGTAACAAATTTAAGCATCCATCCAAATAGTGAGATTAGACTCTATACGAGTTAGGAATTTTTTTTATAAATACGAGTTGGGAGATATGAAAGAGCATTTACGTTATTTTATGGGCATCTTAATTACTTGCAAAGGCAAGCGGATGACAAACTACCATGAAATACAAAACTTTTACGATACTTACGCCACATATCGCCTATTGAGTGCTCCTATATAATAGTTGGAGCACAAACATCTCGTCTTCCCATATCTAGTTGTCAAACCCCATATAAGGTATCCACAGTTTTTTGAAAAGAAAACGAACCAGTGATGGCTATGAAAAGCGAGACAAGCTCGAGCGAAAAAATCCAAAATGACACGAACCCTGATATGTAAAGCGAAGATAACAATTATATAACAGACCTGTAACATAAAATTTACATAAAAAGACATAACATATTTATAATGAGATATAATAAAAATACAACAATGGTGTAATTCTAATATATGGTCTTATATATAAAGGTTATATAATTATGACATAATAGTAACATAATAACTTTCATAACATTAATATAATAATTCTGATCTTTTCATAAAGGTTATATAATTTTAATATTTTTATAAGACTGACATAATATCAATATACTAATTTCATTTTTTTCTCAAAAGTTGAATAAAATATATCAAAATTAGTCTTTTTAGACTAAAAATTAAAATAAATAATATTTGTAAAAAAATGAATATTATGTTTTGAATAGTTTATAACCACCTGATCAAATTAAGATTAAGGAGAAACGAGAAAGAGAGAAAAGTAACATAAAAAAAATGTAATAGCTGAAATTTTATTTCCCTCCTCACATTTTTGTTTCCTGTCCATTTTATTTTGTCATTTTTATACGTTTCAATTTTACCTCTAATTTTTCTCACCGTTAGATGCAATTTTTTATCAAAGTCAACTAATCCAACGATTACTATTCATTGGATCGTCTTATTGACCCGACTCTTGACTGAATAGCTGGGTTGCTTCCTCCTCCTCCCCCTTTGCCTCATCTTTTTCCCCAACCCTGTCATATTCATGGTCGTTTTCAATGGCGGATCCAGGATTGAAACATGTACAGAGTTGGATTTGAATTAATTTTTATATATCGAGTAACTAATTTACAAATATATTTAGAACGTAATATTTAGTTAAAATATATAAAAAACATTTGTTGTCTTATTTTTAGTTAAAATAAATTTTTATTGAAAATTAAATGTGCCACCAGCGGTTTTTTTTCTAACAAAGTAATAGTAAATATGAGTTTAAGCCAAAATTATGATTAATATGTATCCAGTATTGAGCATACGAGTAATAAGTCGAAATTATATTAGTTGTCATTCATATTTTGAGTTGAATTACATTAAATGTATTGTAGTTTTGGGTTCTTAATTTGAAATTACAATAAATATATGTCGATTTAAGCCAAAATTATCATTAATATATATATCTATTACACTAATATTAAACCAAAACGATAGTACCCTGAATCAAACTCAAAATAATCATAAATATATATAGAAGTTTATTACACTATATGGCTGGCACCCCCGATCCGCTCCTGGCCGCCTACGCCTCTCCAACCGACTCCCTCTCCATCCAGAGTCCAGATAAACTCCCTTCTTCTCAAGTTGGAAAGTCGGGGAAGCTAATGAAACACAGGAGGGCTGCTTGCCAATTGTGGGTGAAAACTAATGGAATCCTCATTCATCTCTCCGACGAGTTCTTCTGATACTGCTGCTTCCCATTTTAAAACCATTTTTCCAAATCTTAAACAAACCCTAATCTCTTTGTCAGCATAATCTCGATCTGCTTAATCTGTAGATTTATGTTTGTGGTTGGAAATTGAAACGAAAGAGGATCAAAATCGTTCAGTAGTTTCTTTGAAGATTGGAGGCAGGGACGGAGGGTGAATGGGCGAAGACGGGAAAGTTTTAATTTTTATATTTTGTTTTCCTCTTAGATTCCTCTCTCTCCACTTGAATTTTTTGTATGTTTTAATTACGATCGTCAGATCTCCTATGCCCATTCTCACTCGTTAGATCTAGTCGTCAGCGCCTACTCACGAATAGGCCATCCAACACCCAGGCCAAACTGTATCATTGACTCTCGGAGGGATTCCCATGTTTCAATCCTTGCGTCAAATAACCAACCGTCCAAATTTCAGCCAATTTGCATTTTGTTAAACTACTGCCCACGTTCCTTGTCGACATCATCTGGCCATGCCAACAAACTAAACCAAACTTTTTTTACAAACGATCCGACCATGAACCAATCAACAAAACAAATCTGATTCGATTTCGCGCCCTGCATTGTAGGATGCGCGGCGCATTGTGTGCCATGCATTTACTTAAAATTCGGTGATAATGATATGGACAATCATGGGTATTGTAACTAATGGGCCATGGCCCTATAACTCAGACCTCCGCTACCCGACAACTATGACTTCACAGGCCCAATGGTAGGCCTCCATCAGTCCAGTATGGTAAAGCCCAAAACATGTTTACTGGTATTAGGAGTGAATTTCAGCTGTTGATCCATGCTTTATTCGTTGGAAGCCCGAAGGTCTCCTAATTATGAATCGGCATGTGGTATTCGGCTTCGAATTCGATTAACTATAAAACCAAAATTTAATATCGGCATCTGATATTTCATTATAATTACGTAGTTTTAAGCGATTTAAACTAAATATTCAAATAACTAATTACTTTCACAGTTGTCTAGTTATTACTTATTACTGAGTAATCAGATGTGACATTGTTGATATAACTAGTTACCAAGTGGAACAAATAGTTATAATAATAGAACTAGTTGTTTAGTCACACACTACTAATTATTCTTACAATTATTTATTAAGTATCACATAAATAGTCAGTTTAATACTAATTTATTCGTGTAACTAAAAAAATTAATCATAACTAGCTAGTTATTCCTAAGACTAGTTATATCGTCTTATTACTGAATTGAATGGGTAATTTGTAATTATAATTTTATAATTAAATATTAAATTATGTAATTATTAATTACTATAGCTAGTTATGAAGTCAAATAACTAGTTCTTTTAATCTAGATATTTTCTTTTTAAACTTTTACTAATAAAATGTGCAATTATTTTCCAAATTAAACCAATCTGTAAATTATTATTATAAAATACATTTTTACTCGCAAGTTAAGATAATAGTACTTTAGTATGGGTGTTCACGTTCACCGTTGACAAATTTAGATATTAAAAACAACGCGCTAAATTGTTATCCAACGTATATTCGACAAACGGATTTTATACCCCTTTGTAAAGGTTGTGATTGAAGAAGCCCGTTCCTTATTCAGGTTTTTACCGAATATCATCCTCCGACACACCGAGAGAAACAAGTAATTAAACAGTCTACTAACTTACGAAGTACTCCTTAAACTTCCTACCGGCCTCCTCCTCTATTCATAATCTAATTTCAATTGCAAACTCCTCAACGTTTCACAACTAGCATAATTCCTTAATTATTTTAAAATAATTCACGATTTTATCACTTTTAATTGGAGTTGATGTGATACAAAGAAATATAATTTAATATATATATATATATATAACAAAGAATCATAGAGAGAGGAGGGGGAGGGAGAGATGCATACTCGTTTACTTTCCGGCAGCTAGCTCTCCACGGTGGCGCTAGGTTCTCCGGCGCGGACGGCGGGCGATAAGAGTTGAGAGAAAAACACACAACCCAAAGCTACCAAAGGAGAAATCCAAAGGGATAGCATGATCCAAGACTGTGAATTTGGTTAGGCAGGTAGGTAGCTGGGATCAATGCGATCCCTTTGGATGCCTCCTCTAGTTGCAGGAAACCAACTTCTTTCAATTCTTCTCCCTTCTTTCAGTTTCTTTCTGGGTTTTGGAAGGAAGGGCCGGTCCATCTTTTATTATATATATTAAAATATGAGAATGACTTGATGAGATATCAAATGATAAGCCAAATATTATTTTATTTAATTTCCCCCTTTATTTTTTCAAGTTCTTTTTAGGTAATTTTGCTTTTTTGTTTTAGACCCACCCACCCATCACACATGGATTTAATGGTTTTCAATTTATTTACCCATTAATCCGTATCAATTATTGCATTTTAATAATTTGAATTGTTGAAAGATAGTTAATATATAATATTTAAATTTTTAGAAATTCAAAATGCACGACCATTTAATTTTTAAAAACTTTAATAACATGTTAGGAACTATTACATCTTAACAAATTGCTGAAAGTATTGGAACATACTTTTCCCAAATTGAATATTTAGTTTGGTTACATTTTAGTAGTGGTATGTGCTTATGTGGTCCTCTCCTCCAACCCAAAACCTATCTCTCCCTTTGATTCCATGCTTTGTAGTTTCTCCACAAAGGAATACATTCCCACAATTATTTCTTCCCATCCCATTAGTTCTATATTCCTTAAGAAAGTAATATAGTTAAATATTAAAGCAAAAAATTATTGTATAATATAATCAAGAAGATAGATTATAGTGTCATAAAAAAGAAGATTGATTATATGTACGTGACGTGCCGTCATTTGCTTTCACACTAGTATTGGGTAAGATTGTATATTAGTGACAACTTAGAATCGAAATTGAAGAATTAAGGGTCAGTTTATCAACTATTTTCATTTAAATTATTAGATTCAACTAGATTGCATTATTAATGGAACAAAAAATTTCATATATAATTCTCAGCTAAACGGTAATTTCTGTTTTGGTTTTTAGTCTTTACAATTTTTCAGAATTATCAGTAGAAAATGTTTTTATTTTGATTTCAATTTTTTCTGTTTCGAAAATGTTTTTATTTTTATTTTGGATAATATTGATCCAGAACAATATATATGCAACAATTAATCACCTGCAGACACAGCTTAATCAGTCATTGTAAACAGTCAGCAGTCGGCAGTCGTTGAATGAAATGATAGAATAAAAGGTTGGAGGCGGGTTCAAAATAATTATTGGGTTGGATTATGTTAGGGCTAAAATAAAATGAGTCCAACTTTATTAGTCTTGACAGAAACCCATGACTCATATGTTTGTGAACCCAATCCAATTTGTTCAAATTGGGTTGAGTCAGATTGGGCCGATGGGTTGACGGGTTAAAGTTACAGCCCTAGATATATTAGCATAAATGCCGTTTTGAGAAACGTTATGATTGGCAACAGTATTTGTAAGCTTTGAAAATAATGCATTGACAATCCGTGTATATTTAAACACCAAAAATAGCGTTATTACATGCATTGATTGACAACAAATATATTTTTGAACAGTAACGTTAATACGTGTTAATGCATGATTGACAACAAATGTATTTGTGAACCCTGAATATAAAATTTAACTGTGAGCTGTATCATTAACAAGCCGAATTTGAATAAAATAGCGTATTTGAGAAAAACTCTAATGGTTTGATTAAACCGAATTCTAAAATTGGGACCAAACTTGGATTTCAACCCATCCTTTTTATAGAGCTCTGCAAAATCTATGTGAGGCAATTACATAATAACGTAATAAACCAATTTCCTTACCCAAAATACCCGAATTGAAATCCAGTGGTGTTCTTGTTATTGACATTGGAGAATATCCATATGAAACTAAAATGATGAGCTAATGCCTAATGAAGGAACTAAGGAAGACGATCTCAGCGGAGCTAAGATCAAACGCCTAAATTTGGCCCATTATTTAGCCCATATACTTGTACTGTTTTCAGCCCAATCAATGTAGAAAAGAAAATAGTAAGCTGGGGGACTCGGTCGGCCCATCTATGCGGGTCAATTACACAACCGAATTTTTTATATCCAAAGTACCCGTCAAAGTTCCTCTTATTTACGGGATGAAAGACCATCCACCCGCCAACCGCCAGGGGTAAACCCGTAAAGCCAGCCATCCGCCGTCTCTTCCTTCACAGCCCACTTCCGAAGTCAACGGGAAGTCAATCGGAAGACAAAAAAGCGGCGCGAAAACGCAGTCGGCCTTGATGGGGCAGAAGCGTAATTGCAAGGAAAACCGCCTTTTACACAGAACTGGAAATTCGGAAGAAAGAATCCATTAGGAAAACCGAAACATCAGCCCATTAAAACCTCTCTCAGTCTCTCTCTCTCTCTCTCTCTCTCTCTCTCTCTCTCTCCATTTGCAGTTAGAAAGGTAGGTACCGAGAATTAAAAAATAAAGGAATAGATGGGGAGCTTGGACGGCTTCGATGAGGCGATGAGGGAAGCAGCGGCAACGGAAGAGGAGGACGAGGGAACCGCCGGAGACCTCACGGAATCCCCGACTGGTGGTTGCGGCGGTGATTCGTCTGAGCTCGGGGGAGTTAGCGGCGGCGGTGGTAATGGGAGTGGTGGAGGAGTGGTGAACAGTAGAGTGAAGGGACCATGGTCGCCGGAGGAAGATGGGGTGCTGAGTCAACTGGTGAGTAAGTTCGGGGCGAGGAATTGGAGCTTGATCGCCCGTGGGATTCCTGGGAGGTCTGGGAAATCTTGCCGGCTCAGGTGGTGTAACCAGCTTGACCCTGGTTTGAAACGCAAGCCTTTCACTGGTAAGCTTTTTAGGAATTTTACAATCTTTGCGTACTTCGCTGCGAGGGTTTTAGGTCATTTCTCTACAAGGGTTTTCGTTTGCTCTGTTCTTCGATTCTTTCTTTGCTCTCTATTCTTGTTGTTTGTTTGTTTTTGCGTGTGTTCTTGATTGGACAACTATCCGGAGATCATTTACGAAGCTGTTCAATTTGGTTGTCAATAGTTTGTTTCATATTGGAGCTGGGTTGATTTAGGAAAAGCATGTTAGGCAGCTGATCAGCTGGTCTCCGAGCCTTTGTAATCTGTTGATTAGTTAGTTATCAATGTCTTGTAGTGGAGGCTGACTCTGTAATGTTGAACTCATGTTCTTTGCTGCTTTGGTTGAAGGTTAGTAGTACCATAGTTCACTTAGGCTTGGTCTGGCTGGTAGAAAGTTGGATGGAATTTTGAGCATTTTCCTGCCCCGAACTGGAAAATTTGATCCCTCGAAGTGCTTTTGGGAGTGAACTTTCTCATTTCCATCTAAATTCAATTCAACATTCCACCTGCCAAAACCAAGCTTTAGTGATCGAGCTGTAGATACCACATTTGGAGAACTGCTGAGTCAAGTCTTGCTTTTGTTTGTTTGTCTATGATGGAGTCTATCATAGGAAAATTTTCATCACCTTGGTCATGGATGGTCAATCACTGTAGTCTTACTTCTCGTGGAGGTTTATGTTCTTAGTTCTTCATTACTCTTGTAAATTCGGTAATGTATTTGATCTGGAGACATTCACAAATCAGATTAACTATCATGAATATGTTTCTGCTATAATGTAATAGTGTTTCAGTCCGTTTTAGCTTGCTTTTGAATTAGAACGTTGGCATGATATCTTATTAATTTGTCATGAGTATTATTAACTGGTGATTATTTTCGACATTTGCACATATTTTGATTCATGTCTTGAATGTTTCTTTTGCCTGATTAATGGCCGTTCTGTATGCATCGGATGGTTGAGCATTCTGCCACACTTTTGGATGGCTCAAATGGTTGGTCTTCATTGGGTTGTTAGAAGCTATTCCAGTGTGTTTCGATAAACAGCGAAACATGAATAGTCGACCAGATGCCGAATTTTAAGTCTACATGTTAATGCATATGAAAACACTAGGCATAATCATAAACTTCAGATGGAGAATTTCGCATAGGATTTCATTGCTCTTGGACGGTGGGATCCTGGTCGTTGGTCTAGTTTGGCCCACCCCAGTTCTGGCAGTGTTTTCAGTTACAAGGTCCTGTAAAAATAAATTGAACTATCCTACATTTGAGCCCTTGATGATGTCGTATGTTGATGTTGTGACTACACTTGGACACTTTTGACAGATCAATTCCAAACCATTGGATGATCCACGATCTCGACAGATTCCTTTTTGATCTTTTGCTTTTATGTGGCTTCTTTTGCTTGAAATGCTATCACGTGTTGATGAAATGAATGTGCATTGGCCAACATGCAGACGAAGAAGACCAGATCATCATTTCAGCTCATGCAGTCCATGGAAACAAATGGGCGGTAATCTCAAGACTACTCCCTGGTAGAACAGATAACGCAATCAAGAACCACTGGAATTCCACTCTGCGGCGCAGGAAAACCGAGCTACCAAGAGGTAATAAACATGCTTCATCTTTCGGCATGATGATCGAAAATTGTAACCACGACAGAAGAAACGCATCCCCAGACGAAGAAACTCCTTCCAATATGGGCGATGGCAATTCGGTGAAGTCTGTCGAAGAAATCCATTATATTGTCTCCCCACCAAAAGAACGGCCCACTACCGTTCCTCGGCCAGTGGCACGAGTCGGCGCATTCAGTGTTTACGTTCCTCCAGGTGGTAGTTCGAAATCTGGCTCCATCGGTTCAAGACAAGCTCCGACTCAAGAACCTTTGGTCAAAGCTTCGAAGCCTGACTTTGGGATCTGCAAGCTTCTTGAGGATATTCGTAGCGAGCCGATCGTTCCCTCTACATGTGGTTTCGGTTGCTGTTCGACACCAAGCAGAGGTGGACATTCTCGGAGCTCGTTATTGGGACCGGAGTTTGTAGACTACGAAGAGCCGCCTTGTTTCTCGAGTCAAGAACTGATTTCGATCGCCACTGATTTGAACAACATAGCTTGGATCAAGAGTGGGCTTGAGAACAGTACTAACAGTGGAGAATTATCAGGCAGTCATGGAATCATCCATCAAGGGCCACAATTCTCAGTGTCCCAAATGGGTATGCCGGAACAGAATCTGAGCAAGTTCGTGGGGACGATGACAGAAGCTTTACCGAACCATAAATCTTTGGCGATGAGAGCTGAAGTTGAAAGCTTGAGCTGAAAACCATGCTGTCTGGAATTTGCTTTTTTTTTTGGTTGTATGTTTTTCTCTTCTTCCTGGCTGGGACGATTGGTTGATATGGTTTAGACTATGTCTTCCCTATTTGGATTTCATAGAGTTGCAGATAAGTCCATTTGGTGTAAGATCAAAATGCCTTGCCGTGTAGGGTATGATGTGCTATTTGTTCAGACTGAAGACGTTCACATTCTTCAGGTGACGTGGAACAGTGATCTGCCAGCTCATCATCCCATATTCACTCGCAGTAATTGGCCTATTTGATTCGTTGTTTTTTAGGCGAGTTAAAGTTGGAGATCGAAAATTAATTTGAGCTCAAGCAAACTTGAGTTTCTCTCATTAACTATTTTTAACCATTAAAATTTGATTGTGGTATTCTGCTCATTAAAAACCTTATGACGAGCCGAATTCAAATTCAACTTGAAATTTTCACACTAAAAAATCTTGATGAGTTAAATTAAAAAAAATTGTCCTAAAATGTACATATTGTTAGTGTTCTCATTAAAATTAGTTCAACATGAATCATGCATTAGTTGTTTTATTATGAGCACATTTTGTGTACAATTTTATAATTTAGGGTATTTTAGACAAAGCACAAATTATATTATTAGGATGGGTATATTAAGGATCTTATGATAAAATAAAGTAGAGTTAATATTCGAATTAGACATTTGATTGATACTCTAACCAGCTCGTGAGCCCGTTAAATAGAAAAAAAAATAATGAGGGGAAAAGAAGAGGTGCTACGAAAGGAAAAGAAGTTTTGGTTGTGAATTGGTGGCTTATGTCAGAATAATCTTTGACTAAAGCAAATAGCAAAGTAAGCAGAGTAGTCGTCATTGAAATGAGACCTTGTTCCTAAACCTAAAGCTCCATTATGGATGATAATGAGGCATCACCTGCAACACCTTTTCTCTTTTCTTGACAAAGTCTGAACTAACCCTCTCACCCTCAAACCAGTTAAGTTGAGAACACGGTCCAGATCAAGGGGCAAAATGGACCGTAAAGCACTGCAGATCTTCATTAGAAGGTGGAGCTGCTCTGAGTTGAAAGCATTGTTAAACAAAACTCTGTTTAGGGGTTAAGCAAAGATGCATGCAATTAAAGAGAGTCACGTAGGAGGGGAAAAGGGCAAAGCAGCAATAAGAGACAAATAGAAACTTGCTTTCTTTTTCCACACCTAATCTTTATCCCTAGTTGTGCTGTGGCAGAACACAATATCAATCATTTCCAACTTTTTATAAAGAACATCACCAGTACTCTGCATTTTCAACCAAGTTTTTGGCCAATCTGCCTTCATTTCCTCTCTGGGCACACAACCATGATAATCATACTTGACATTTAGACTTTCTACAAGGGTAGTTTCGTATGTGGCTTGTGCATTTTCAAATTTCTACAACATTGAGTTTATAAAGAAAGGAAATTGATCAAAACTCACTCATTCATTTTTGGAATTTAGATTTATGATGAAGGTCTTCAATAATTTTCAATCGGTCATCGTCAATAAATTGATATGTATTGGCGGTAACAGATATAAAGATGAGAGAGGCATAAACATTGCAAGAACAATGACATGGCATAACATTCATAAGTTAACATATCGTTTAGTAATAACTAATATGATGTGAAAGATGTAGCTTAAATGACAAAATAATAATACTTGATGTTGACTCTAAACTATATTCGCACTTGATAAGTTTACTATATAAATGTGCGGATATATTTCAAATACAATGAGAGTCTAGTTACAAATTTGTATGTGACATAATTATCTGAAAACTCTCATTAATTAAACACAACAAATGGTAAAAATAGTATGGGTGAAAGGCACGAGAACATCGGACATAACATCATAATTACTTAATATAGAGAAATACGGGAAAAAACATATCGACGAAAATATAATCATCAATAACTTCGCAAAGAGTGGAAGATAAAAACATAAAAGCCAAAAATAAGTGTCCATACCATACCATAGTGTGTACTATTATGTCCTTCATATGAAGGATTTAAGTAACATCGCTCTCCTGTGATGAATCATTCTGATAATGTTATGTTCCAATGAGTCATCCATCCTTTTTCCCAGACTGCTACCTCCCTGCTCAACAATATCCTCTCCTACACTCATATGTATTTATTATTATTTACTTCTCTCTCACACTCGCTAGAGCTCATTACAGTCCTTCACTTTCTCTGTGCCTTTCTGCTCTCTAAACTGACAGAGAGAGAGAGAGAGAGCTCAAAAGAAGAGAGATGTTGGGGCAAAAACAATAATCTCGACACATCTCCCATTTTCCCTTTTGTTCATCAATCAATCAAATCATTTCACCCCTGCCTCCCCACCTCTTCATTTTCTCTCTCGATCGACAGGAAATGGCCATTGATTGATGAAATTCATCTCTTCCCTCCCAATACATGAAGAAAGAAGAAGAACATCCTCCTCACTATAAAAAATGGAGTCTGCCACTTCCCAAAAACCCCACTTGGACGTTAGTGCATCTGCCGGCGACAAGGAAGCAACCAACGTCAGCCACCGTGTAGAGGAAGAGAGGGAAGAGAAAGATGGGAGCTTTTCCAGTGATGAGTCAGAGTTGGATCTGGAGCTTGGACTTGTAGTTGATAATAATAATGAGATTAGCGATGATGAAGATAAGGAGGAGGTGCATTTGAGTAATGTTGAGATTATTAGGGATTGTAGGATTTGTCACATGAGCTTGGATGAAGAGTCTGGTGGTGGGCTCCCTATTGACTTGGGTTGTTCTTGTAAAGATGATTTGGCTGCTTCCCACAGACATTGTGCTGAAGCTTGGTTCAAGATCAAAGGTAACAAGTAAGTAACTTCCTTTCTTCTTGCTTGCTATAAGTGGTACCACATTTTGCATCTGCATTTGGGTTTGGCCTAGCTTCTGCAGCTTTCTTCTTGTTTCCTTTCGGTTTTTTGGGGGAAAGTTGGTAACTTTCCAATTCTGTGGATCTTTCCTTCGGGTTACCCTGATGTGTAAAATAGATTTAGTTGAATGGTGCATAAATCATGACTCTGTAAGAAGCATGCTTTGGCTCATTAGAGCAGCGGAGAGCTAACTAATGAACCAAAAACTTACAGCTGCTTCAAAAGGATAAGCTCGCTTTGCCGGTGACAAAATTAAATAAAAAATTGCATCTTTTTCCGAGTTTCATGGGTTCAGTCTCTGTATACCTGAGAGATTCCATATCAGATCACAGGAACTCCATTTTAGTCAAACGTACCATGTGGAAGCCTTTAAAATTCTCACATTTTAACATTCAACCAACTTTCAGTATGGGTAACATGACCTTGTTTCCCCTAATAAGGCTCAGTAAAAATTGAACCTTTACTCAAGTCCTTGCTCTAATCTCAATATTCTTGGTTTGCTGCAGAACCTGCGAGATATGTGGATCGGTCGCACGAAACGTGGCCGGTCCAACCGAAGCAGAGACGAATGTGGAGCAATGGAGTGATCAGGGCAATGAGCAGGCGGCTGTGGCATCATCATCAGGAGCAACAGCAGGAAATTCACAAGCTGATCAGTCGAACACAACCAGACACTTTTGGCAGGGACATCGCTTCCTCAACTTCCTACTGGCATGTATGGTATTTGCTTTTGTGATCTCTTGGCTCTTCCACTTCAATGTCCCTTCGTAGTCGTTTTGTGTACCAAATGTTGTTGTTGTAGTATTGTACCACTTAACATAATCCCTTCCCTCCATTAAAAGAAAAATAGCCCAATTTAGCAGCTTGTCTGTGCTGTGGCCTGATTGGAATGAATCCTTAATGGTGGAACATATCAAAGAGCCATGAAATACATGTACTGGTCTGAATCTCTGTTGACCTGTATGATTGATCTGGTGAGTCTGGCATTTGGGTAGTGTTTATATGGGAGAAGGAAAGGAAAGGAAAGATGGGATCTTTTTTTGTGTAAAATGGAAATGATTGTACTGTTTTGTGTTTATGGCGGATGGATCATGGGTGGGATGTTGTTAGAAGTGAAATAATGTTTTCTGTGGGGGCCCAAATTATGGACCTACATGTGCTCAGGTCGGGCCATGAAAGGGCTGGCCCAGTTCCGTTTTCATCGGATCTGGATTGTGGTATGGGCCCATGGTGTTGGGTGATATCTCTTGTCTGAGTCTGTCGGGCTATCCATAAAGTGAAATGTCATCACGTGGCCGATGGTATAAGACTCGAGGCCAAAACAAAGAAAAGACTCGAGGCCGATGATATCTGAGTCCATAAATTTCATTTTTCAGCACTCATAACAAATTCGGAATACAGTCAGAACTAATTCGGAATTACGTACAGGTTGGTTAATTGTGGGAAGGAGAAGCTCCGAGCCAGCTGACAGCTAGCTAGCTGTAATCCAGCAAAGTGAATAGTGTAATACAAAGCAATATAATTAATTAGCTAAGATCAATATATATCACAGGTCGTTGGGGAGAGACATATCGACGACCACAAGTAGATTACAGTGCTTTCAACAACGTACGTTGTTGTTTGTTTTCCTACGTACCTAACTAATTAAACTCATCTGGTTTTGCTGGGTGCACTGCTGACTCTAGCTGTAATATGTTACTGCTAAAGCCGCGTATTATCTGCTTATATTTTGACTGATCATCATCGTTGTAAGATTAAGATAATAATGTAATATTAGCATGGACGAGGGATTGGACAAAATTAACAGACAAAGTTCGTGACAAGTCTCCATTATTATATTATGATTTCTAATATGTTGGATGGCAGCTTTTGTAACTGCGGCCGAAATTTGCGGTGGAACTGCGTGCATGGTTTTGTTTTTGTCTCCATGCAATTGCAACCACCTACAGCACTTGACAGTTTGACACCTGTGCTTCTCTCCAAATGTTTTCCCATATTTTTGCTCAGTATTGTAATGTATATAATTTGCATGTTATAAATAATAATCGGATGAATTATATTTGATTGAGTCGTTCTTGGACTATTTATTGTATCTCATTTAGTTCGGCCATCACTTGGGACACAAAACCACATGTTCAGATGTTCGATATGCATGTATGTCGTCAGTACTCTCTTACCATTATTATATCGTTGGACAAAGTCTAATGTTTTTTCTTATAAGCGAAAAAGTCGAAGGTTTTTCTTGTCTCACCACTAACAAATGTTATTTTATAATTTTTTTGATTAAGTAGTATAGACATGACATTAAAGCGGATTGGGAATAGGTTGGGTGTATTCGATCTCCGCTCATCGCAATCACAGATTTTCCTCATTTCCGTACCGTCCAATAATAGTACCACCTCGGCCCCGTCACTAGATGGTTATCGGATTCCCACAAGTATCCGCCGAAATATTAGGAATTTGTTTTTGCTGACGGTGAGTATAAATGTATATTAACTATTAACCCAGCTAAGAGAACCCTTGGCCCAGTGAGTCCACGGTCTATCTTCTTCAACCGGAAGACAAAGTTAAGGGTCAAAGAGAACGACAATGATCGTGAAGACCAACTGCTAGATCTGTTGAGTAATAATTATAGGGGGGAACAAACAAAAAGAAACATAGAATCCTGCAGACCATACCTTCATAATACTATTCCCCCATAATATCTGATCCTAATTTTACAGAATATTTTGTACAGTTCATCTAACCCATTTCTTTAATATTACTTTTCATTTTTTGAGTAAATCCAAATACGAAAAGGATTCCTCCCCCCCATGTTCTCTTCTTCACTTTCAAACAAAACAAAGGCCACATTAATTTGTAAGCTAAGGCATTGCAAACTAACGAAACCCTAATGATATTGCGATAATACGTTTCTGATTCTGTTTATGTACATCGAATGTTTGCCCTCCGGCGCCACCCTTTACATAATTAATTTGATTGTGTAGTCCAAGCTAAGGTACCCCGGGTGATCAATATCCGTCGTGGTCATCGACATATTAATTGGATGTTTTTGGATGAGAGTTGACAGAATGACCCTGTTATTACGGTCGGAATACGTTAGTTGTATGTAGGTTATTTTTTAGTTCAAGTGGGGTTGGTTTGGTGGTAGAGTTGTGTGCTGACGACCCGATCATGTCCGACATATTTATTTTTCTCTTGTACCGACTCAGAGGAGTGTAAAATAACAAGTTACTTTTAAAAAATTTGATGACCACATTGTGAACAACCCATTATGTGGATGGCCACAATGGATATTAAGCTAAGATACCCAAGGTTTTGATTGGTTTTGCATCAGAACGTGCATCACATAACTGCAAACTAATTAATTGTAATGGTTGTCTTCAGTTTGACTTCAATAAGCAACCCCTTGGATACTCCATTACATCTTAAACAAAGGAAATCCATTTCCAATTGAATTAAGCTCGATCGCATTCAATTGATCTAGCAGGATTCATATTAAATTAAGACATTTCCTATAATGACTTGTCTTAACTCAAAATAAAGTAACTTTGAGTTCGTTACGTAAGGCTTACGTAACAGCCTTTACTCTTACGTAACATGCTTAATTTTGCCTATTACGTAAGGAATAACTGTCGTAACCTAAGCCTTACGTAGCGACCTTTACTCTCACGTAATACGCTTAATTTTTCTTGTTATGTAAGGAATAGTTGTTGTTACGTAACGACTTTTACTCTTACGTAAGATGTTTAATTTTGCATGTTACGTAAGGAATAACTGTCGTTACGTAAGCCTTACGTAACTACTTTTATTTTTACGTAACATGTTTAATTTTTCCTGTTATGTAAGGAATAACTACCATTACGTAAGCCTTACGTAACGACCTTTACTCTTACGTAACATGCTTAATTTTGCCTGTTACGTAAGCCTTACGTAACTACTTTTATTCTTACGTAACATGTTTAATTTTGCCTATTACATAAGCCTTACGTAACTACTTTTATTCTTACGTAACATGTTTAATTTTGCCTGTTACGTAAGGAATAACTACCGTTACGTAAGTCTTATGTAACGGCCTTTACTCTTACGTAGCACGCTTAATTTGACCTATTATTATATCTTACATAACTAACTAAAAGTCACCTTACTTTACGTTAAAAGAAATCATTATAGAGAATGCCTTAGATTAATTGTCTTTCTAGCTACTTCATCTTATTTAAGTCGAGTATGGTTTAAAAATAAACCGAAGCTGAGTAAAATAGCAATGTCGGCTACGTGATCACCCGTGGCACGTTGCTTTGGTTACAGTTTGAAAATAGATTGTTGCAAACTAATAGACTAACGACCGAGCGATTTTAATTTGTTTCGATCATAAATTTGATATTTAAACTCTAAGGTGTTTTGGTTGATTCATGGAATTATCTATATCTGAGTTGATTTTATGAGAGGAACGAAGAATTTAATCGTTGATATATTGATGATATTTCACGAACCATGTACGTGATTAGAACTCGATAAGTAATTGATATTAAAAGAAGACTAGTGCTCGATATTTTCGATTTATGATCCATGACGAGGAGCGATAAATATCGGCGGGCTTGATCCTCGAAGTAGACTACATATTTATGGCAGTTAACTGAGACCATGAGGGTATCGTTTGTTTCTGTTTAGATTTTTTGTTATCGGTCATAGGAGGAAAAAATATCTGATTCGATCCTTAAATATTTGGGGGCAATAAAATAATGGAAATAAAGGTAAAACAATCTGCCAACAGCATCCAACCAATCAAGCATAAGATGCGAGCTGACAAATTTTCCCCAATTAGGCAATTATTAGCCAACCAATAGACATATATGAATTCAAATTTTAAAAAGTTATACAACATTATCACAGGTGCGAGAGATCAAATTTATTCATATATTTTGCGAAAGCAATCATATATGCATAATTGATTATCTAATTGTTGTTGGTTACGAGATACCTCTTGATGTGTACAAATAAGATTGTCAAAAGTGGAATTTAATTTGAAGCTATACCCTTTTGGCCCAAAACCTTAATCTAATGCATTAGACCAACTCGGTCATCTCAACTTGGTGTCTACATGTTACATTATTGACATTTTTAACAATAGTTTTGTTTCCACCCCGCTAAACAGGTTGGTACAATAGTAGTCTGGTTTGGAAAACGACTTCAAGTGTAACTTATCTGGTGAACTTTGTCGTGATTGGGCGAGAAGTATCCCTAGGTTGAATAGGTACATGTGCGATATATCCTTTGACCAATGATCCCTATATTTCTTTTATAATGTATTGTGAACCAAGTCCGCCGCCATAAAATTTTCTATTTCTCCGAACTTACGAAATTATCCAACGTCTTTATAAACTAGTCGAACACTACTGAATATCAACTTTCTAAGAATATCTAGGCGAAACCCACTAGTTCGATGGAGTGGCAAAAACCTGTCGAGTTAAATTATAAATAAAAGTTAAGACTTCGTTTTTGAAAACATGATCGCCCAAGTCTAGAAACACAACCAAGCATATACAAATAGATTAAAGTGTGAGAAATGTCAAATGGTTGAAAGATTGTGGAAAACTTCCAATTTGGCAGTTAAAGCAACGCTAACCCAATTGTCTTCATCAGCAAATTTCAAACTTCAGGTAGTTGTAAGTTGAATCAAAGTATTTCAAATTATAGATTAAATAACTCGCCCAATCAATCTATCCATCATTCTAGCTAGCATCCACTACTATACAATTGTTCTACTTAGCTGGTTAGCGGATCGATGAGTGATTTGATTTGAAAAGTGGAAGAATTGGTTTGACTAAAATGGTATGTCCTAAATACTTTGACCACCTTTCTTATAAATATTATCCTTTTGAGAGGTAGAATGGGTTGATAATAAACTTATTCGATCTATAAGTTCGTTCAATTCGTCCAATTCAGTCCGATCAGTAACCCGTGTGACTAAAAAGTCAACAATTCGAAACCCGCCCAATCCGTTACCCGATAACACATGTAACCCGATTAACTCGTAACTCTATTAACCCGTGACCCGACAGTCCGTAACCCGACTAACTCGTGACCCACCCAACCCGCCCATTTAGCCCGTCATATCATCCGACAAAGTATGAAGTTCTTTATCACAAGTTTTAATAGATAATTATTCCATTATTTCAAATTAGTTTGATGACATTTGCTTCAAAAATAATTAGTTCATTTTAATTAAATATTCCTAAAAAGCAAACTTATTGTATCCAAAACAACATGATACTATTGCTCAATGCTCACTTGCAAGTTGAAAATCATATATTTTCAAAAGAAGTGGATAATATCAATTAACTTACATACAACACACTCAATATTCATAACATAAACTAAGAACCAAATTGAGGTACTGCCTGTATGAAGTTGGGTAGTTGGATTCAACATTATATTCTGTCTATTGTTTAGTAACTAGCATGAACAAAATAAATAGTAGGAGCTAACCAAGTTTTATGATTTATAAAAAATAATAAGAGAAGGAAACACACAATAAACAAGAATGATGAACTCTAAATAGATATGAACAAGAATGAAAAATCTTAATAATAAAATGACCGCCAATTTTGGAGGGTTTTTTACTTTTTTTTTCATGATCGATTTCGTAATCTTAAAATTAAAATTTCAATTTATAATCTAGTTTTGCAATTTTATTACTATTTTAGAATTCAAATTGCAATCTCATTTTTTTTAAAATTTAAATAAAACAAAATGTGAAAATAATTATTGAATCTAAATTCTAATTTTTATTATCTAAATAAAACTTATGTGTTATAGTTTGTAAATTGATTGTACACTAATGGCCCGATGGTCAACCCGAGCCAACCCGTGATCCGTCCGGCCCAAACCCGATGAACCCTTAATCCGTGGCCCGTGAACCCATGACCCGTGACCGACTAACCCGTAATCCAACTAACCCGACCCGTGGCCCGCCCAAACCTCCCGTTCAACAGCTATATACCCTAGACTAGAGATTATTTGGGCTTTTTTAACATACTAACTGTTAGGCGCAACCCGCTCGACTTAAGGCCCATCAATATATTTTTTATCAAAGATAAACAAGGCGAAATTATCGGTATGAAAACCAAAGAAAATAAATATAATAATATAGGTGTTCATATATGAGGTGTGGCTGGACTTGAACTTAATACCTCCATATTTCCAATCATACAACGGAACCTACTGCACTACTTCACCATAACCATCGATAACCATTTCTATAGTGTGCTCATCAATAACCATTTTTATATATAGTCTGCTCATAGATAATTATACTCATTTTTTTAGCAAAATTAAGATAATTCTACCAAAACATATATAAAATGAAAAGAAGAGAAAAACAATTTTCACTATGGTAAAAATCCAATAAATGGATCATTTCAACTTCCTAGTTCCTTCATCTTCGATAACTTACGTTACATTTTGACTAAAAATCTCTTTATTAACTTAACTCCGACTCTTAGATGACTAAAAATCTCCAACTTTAGAAACTTAATTAAACTCTGAATATCCCAACAATAAATTTATAAAAACAAATTATTAAAGACTGCAAATAAAGAGGAACCGCGGGCGAGGAGAGGGAGAGCAAAGAGAGCGTGCGAACACGACATCGACAAAAGTATACCACGTTGGTAGTGGGCTGCCCAGTGGTCGGTTGGTAATTATATATTAATCTTTTCGGTTCCTTTTAAACCCAAAAAACCCGCAGCTCTTCACTCTCCCTTTCCTTTCAAGTTCCCCTCCTCTGTATTTCTACCTCCTTCAGCTCTCTTCACCATCCCCAATTTTCCCAATCCAATCCAGAAGATTGTTTCTCAACTTTCAAACCCAAAAAAAAGAAAGCTGAATCCTTTCTTTTAATAAGATTCCATTCTTCTCCTTTCGCGATTGATTACTTTTGCTGTGCATTCTGATTGAGAAAAATCCAGATGAGGAAACTCTGTCCAAACTACGATCGGGAAGACGGGTTGGAGACGGTTTTGGAGGTTCCGATCCCGGAAGAAGTCTTCACCTCTTCGGCCAGTAGTCGGAGCGGCGGCGCCGGGAACCTTTCTTGGCAGAGTATGAAGGCTTGGATGACTAGGACGAATGGTTATCATGAGCAGAAGGCGGCTCACTCGACGGCGGAGAAGAGCATGGAGATTCAGATCTTGTTGGGTGTTGCAGGCGCACCTTTGATTCCTTTCCCTGTCAATGGCAACAGTCAGCTCATTACCCGGAATTTCAAGGACCAGTCGATCGTAAGTTTTTTTCTTGCACGTCAACTGTTCGACGGATTGTCTATGAGAAAAATTGAGAAATGTTCTTTTTTCATTTTTGCCTGACGATTAATTAATTGCAGGAGGCGTCAATGGCAAAATACATAGTGCAGCAATACGTGGCGGCGGTGGGAGGAGAAACGGCTCTGAATTCTGTAGAGAGCATGTACGCGATGGGGAAGGTGAAAATGGCTGCTTCTGAATTTTCTACCGGGGAAGCGAACAACAAACCGGTTAAGGTGAAGAACATGAAGAGCGGGAGTGGAGAGATGGGCGGGTTTGTTCTGTGGCAGAAAAGGCCTGAGCTTTGGTGCTTGGAGCTTGTGGTTTCTGGCTGCAAGATCAGTGCAGGTAGTGATGGTAAAGTTGCTTGGAGGCAAACTCCTTGGCACCATTCTCATGCTTCCAGAGGTCCCCCCAGACCCCTTCGGCGTTTCCTTCAGGTAAATTAAACTAATGAAGTATCCTTCATCTCAAACTTTGGCGCCAAAGAGCTGGTTTTACTCGCTTTTCATTGTCTGGACTTGCTTGGAATCGTTGCGGATTGCAACTTGTCATCTTGTTTATTGAATTCTGTTATGAATTTCATCCTTTAGCAGAAGAAGCCAATTAGTCCATGGATTTCATGTTCATACCCTCACATGTAAAACTGCAAAAGTTTGCAACTTTGAGGTTGTAAGCTACTTTTCTGTGGGACCGCAGCCCACCAAAATTTCTTATCAAGTTGTTGGTTTTTCTTGTTGCTGTTGGGGTTAGTCTTTCCCCACTATCAAGTTTTTATTGTTTTTCCTCCATCTTCAGGATAAAGTCAACAATTTTGTGTATAGATAGAAAAATCAATTCATGAAAAGTCAACAGAATAGTTGGGGGACTTGGGATTCAACTGTTAGTCTAAGCCAGCCGTAAGCTAGTCCTAGCATACATACTCATTCCTCTTGTGCTACTGTAACTTTTTTTACAAACAGGGTCTTGATCCGAAGTCAACAGCCAACCTATTCTCCAACTCAACTTGCACGGGCGAAAAGACGATTAACGACGAGGACTGCTTCGTACTAAAGCTCGAAGCGGACCCTGCATCGCTACGAGCAAGAAGCACAAGCAACGTAGAGATCATCAGGCATACAGTATGGGGATATTTCAGCCAAAGAACAGGATTATTAGTCCAGTTAGAAGACTCCCACCTGCTCAGAATCAAAGCTCCCGGAAGCAACGAGAGCGTGTTCTGGGAGACGACGATGGAATCGACAATTCATGACTACAGAACCATAGACGGGATGATCAACATTGCTCATGCGGGAAGGACGAAGGTTTCGTTAATCAGGTTTGGTGATAGCCGCGAGAGCCATTCGTCCCGGACGCATATGGAGGAAGTGTGGGAGATCGAGGAGGTCGATTTCAACATCAAAGGGCTGTCAATGGACTGTTTCCTTCCGCCGAGTGATCTGACGAAGGAAGAAGATGCTTATGATGGAGGAGTGATGGATGCTAACGATAGTAATGTGAAGCTTCCGTCGAAGATCCTTCGATCCGGTTCTAACAAGGTTATTAGTGCTTCTAAGGTAGTTGCTATTGATGTTGAGGATCCGGATCATCTTGAAGAGAATAAGAAACGTGAAAATTTGTAAATTTTTACTCGTTTTCTTTTCTCTGTATATATTATCATCACCCTTTTTGTTGTGATGCTTACGAGGGTTTTGGCCTTTTAGCCTTAGCATGAATCTCTTAGCATATGCTTCAATATGTGTCTGATTTTGCTTCCTTGTTTTGTTAGATAAAATGGATATTCAGCATTGAGCTGGAGCTACCTACTGCTATACTGCACTATAATCGTAAAATTCCATCATGTTCAAGCTTGGCTATTTTTTAGATGAATTCAAACTTGAGTTTGAAATTTTAATTTGTATTGAACTCAAACCTATTCAAGTCTGACTTGTTACATATCTTTCACGAGCCAAACTTAAATTTAATTGGAATTTCGCTCTTTAAAACTTTTTAATTAGTCTAATTTAAGCTAAATTTGAATCTTGTGTACGAAAAACATTGACCGCTAAAAAACATCGACCAATCAAGTTACAAAACACAAACTATCTTAAAATTTATAAGTTTTACTTTTCTTAATTAAAATAATTGATTTATCGAAAAAAAATTAAAATAATTGATTCTAGACAATGTATCAATTGCTCGTTAGACCAATCATAAATAACATACAATTTGTAATATATAGTATTCGAGATAAAATACATGTTACATTATTCAGTCCACAAACAAATAGTGAGCTATATACTCGAACTAGCTCAAACCAACTCGCGAATCTATCAATTTGAACATAAGTCAAACTTAACTCAATCCAAAATCAATTGAACACGAATGAACATCTTTCAAATCAATCAAAAGCGGCTTGACTGATCAACAACCATAGCCATGACCTTGCTTTAGAAAAGTATTGCCACTAGGAATAAACAAATTTAATCCAAGATCATAAATACTGTTTATATCTGTATCATCATCCATCACAAGCTACCAGCTGAAACAGCAGAAATCAGCAGCAAAGAATGGGCCTTGACAAAGCACCAATTTTTCCTCACGCTCTGATCTTCCCATTTCCAGTTCAGGGCCACGTCAACTCCATGCTCAAACTAGCCGAGCTCTTATCCCTCGCCGGCGGCGGCGGCATCCGAATCACCTTCCTCAACTCCGACTACACCCACAAGCGCCTGATCCAGTTCTCCGACGCCGAATCCCGATTCTCGGTGTACCCTGGATTCCAATTGAAGACCATCGACGACCACCACATCCCGATGGAAAAGCTCACCAAAGGCGACAAGGTCTTGGATTTGGTGGGAGCAATGGAATCTGAAATGAAGCCGGATTTTCGCGATATGCTGTCTCGGATGGATCCGCCGGTGACCTGTGTGATCGGAGATGGACTTTTGGGGTTCATCCGTGAGGTTTTGCTGGAATTGGGGATTCCTGTCATCCGATTTCGCACAGTTTCACCTTGCTGCTTCTGGGTCAACTTCTGCCTCCCGGATTTAATCGAAGCCGGCGAACTCCCCCATCTATTATTATTTCCGTTAATAACACCAAATTATACTAAAAGTTGATATATTATTTTTTATTTTTCAAATATTTATAATATATAATAAAATATTATATACAAATTTTGATAAACTTTATTTCATACTTTTATTATTACTAATCTAATGCATCTTTATTGTTAGTAAATAGATTTCGATGAGTTATAATTTTAGATAAGACATTTCTATCATTAAAATTAGAAATAGTAAGTTTATGAAAATACGGAATTGTTTAGTTGATATATATAAAGTATCATAATATTAAGCGTTCAATTATTTAACACTTAGACCCGAAACATATATATATGTAACATATAGACTCGATAATCATATATATGTAACTCATAGACCTGATAAGCATATATATATAACATATAGACCCGATAAACATATATATATATGTAACATATAAAGCCAATAAACATATATATATAAAAAAATAAAAGTGATTTATGATAAGCTCATTAGTAATATATTAAATGTTTGGGTTATTGAAATAAAGTAAATGAAGAGGTGATATGGAAAGAAGTGGGCAAAATTTTATTGATCAGAAGCCAAATGTTGTGAGGAGATGAGATAATCGACAGTTATGCATACGTGTCAACTCAAATGTTCTAAAAATACATGATAATTATTGTTGATTATAGATATTATAGTGTAAATGATAAGTGAATTTGGTGGTTTACAGACCACCCAAACTAATTCACTCATTTTGAGCGGGTTACTACTTAACCAACTCGCATTCACTTAGTTTGACTTGGATTGAATTGGATTATGGTAAGCGTGGTTAGACAGTTAATCCGAATAAATACTCACCCCAACCGGTTTTGATTGATTCGTACTAAGCCTTTGAAATCAAATTTTTTGTTGGATGGAAGTGGAAGATATGGACAGGAAGATCAGCAAGGTGCCCGGGATGGAATCCTTTCTCAGGAGTCGAGATCTACCCGGAATGTGTCGGGTGTCGGGTTTGGACGACCCGACATTTGTCATGCTCATCAATGCAACGAGAGAATCTCCTCCTCTGTCTCCGCTAATTCTCAACACATTCGAAGATTTGGACTGTTCAATTCTGTCTCAAATCCGCCGCCATTTCCCCCCAAACATACGCAATTGGGCCACTCCACCAGCATCTGGAATCAAGGCTACAAACGACGTTGTTTCAGTCCCAAAACAACATTAACACTCAATCTTCATCCAGTAATAGCTTATGGAAAGAGGAAACAAGCTGCTTGAAATGGCTGGATCGGCAGCCAGAGGGATCCGTCCTGTACGTCAACTTCGGAAGCATTACCGTGATGACAGCAGATCAGATCTTCGAGTTCTGGGAAGGGTTGACGAGTAGTAAGCATCGGTTTCTGTGGGTTATGAGACCCGGTCTGATTCCTGACAAGGAACTTCAAAAAATTCCTGAAGAGGTCTTGAATCGGAAGGATTTTTCAAAGTGGTGGTGGGATGGGCACCTCAGGAGGAGGTTTTGAATCATCGGGCGGTCGGAGGGTTCTTGACTCATAGCGGATGGAACTAGACTTTGGAGAGCGTTTCGGCTGGTGTCCCGATGATCTGCTGGCGTTTTTCGCGGACCAGCTGGTGAACAGCAGGGTCGTGAGCGAGGTTTATAATCTGGGGTTGGATATGAAGGATGTTTGTGACCGAAAAGTTGTCAAAAGGACGGTGAATGAGCTGATGGGTGAGAGGAAGGACGAGTTTCGAAGTGTAGCGGCTGAAATGGCTGCATTGGCGAAGGAGAGCGTGGCGGAAGGTGGATCGTCTTGCCGGAATCTGGAGCTCTTGATTCAGGATATCAAGCTGATGAGTGTTAAAGGCAGCAGATGAACTGTTTGTAATCTTGAGATATCTGTGGATTCTGATTGTTTGTACTTTGGCAAGTTAAATTTATTCACTTTCCAGCTCTACTTTTCATTGTGTATCAAATTCAAGTTAAAGTTATTCACATTTTACTCCCCTCAAGTTTGGCTCGTTACATTTTAAGGGAGCTCGTGTTAGAGTTCGAGTCTATTATTCAAGCATGGCTTGTTAACTAAACACGACGAGTCAAATTCGAGTTCAACCCGAACTTCGCTCATTAGAACACCTTGATGAGTCCAATTTGAACTGACTTTGAAGCTTGTGCACTAAAGAACATCCACGTGTCAATGTACCACTTGCATTTTCACCAACACAACCACAAATTACATATGATTTATTATCTATAGTACTCGAGGCAAACACATGTTGCATTATTGAGTCTACTAACGAGCTATATACTCGAGCTAGTATTTGAGTTGGCTCACCAACTTATTAAGAACATATCCCGACTCAAGTTTTGCTCGTTTAAAATAGAGCCACAAATGAGTGTTTTGGAAAAAGCCCTACACAGTACACAACTACTACTACATTTTAACGTAGGATAATGTACCTAGCATGATGACAGAATATTGCTGACGAGGCTATCCAAAGAACGGTAAGAAGACCCTCCTTGCTTAAGAGAATCATCAATGTTCTCCTTCAAAGCAATACTTCTGTCTGATTTCTTGCCCTTAAGCATCAACCATCAGCATTCTGATTGCTCTCTCTATCCCCACTCTATCTCTATTACCTTCCAAGTGAATCCCAACCCACCAACAGCAGGATGTGCAAGCACATGCCGTTGCGGTGCCCATTTTACGATCTTACCCCTCCCATTCACCGCCTGATGAAACTCGTCAGGCAAGAGCTCTAGCCATTCCGATCCACGAACCGATCCGGGGCGAACAACCCACAGAAAGGGCTGGTTGCTGTTCGCGAGACCCCACGCGATGTCCAAGAACTCGGTCTCGGTTGCAACTGCAATGGTGCCGAAGCTGACATAGATTATTGAGTTTGGTGACATTTGTGTGACTAGCCAGGATATGGAATTCTTCTGATCTTCTTCCAAAGCTGGTGGGGAGTAGTTGTGGAAGGGGCCTATGTTGAAGATAGGGGACTTAAAATACTTGGTGGCACTTGATTAAGGCAGCTTCCTCCAAGTCTTCACATGAATTCCAGATGAGACCTGAAGAGCATTGACTGCCCTTATCATTCCAGCAACCAGATTGTAGAAATCATCTGGCTTTTTCATCTTTATATCAGGTAAGTCTTTCACTCTCAATGGGGGAAGCTCCGAAACAAGCTCTTCGAGTCGCAAATCTAAGAACAACAACAAAACCAGCACGAAATTTCATTCACAACCAAAAAAACTTAAGGTTGGTTTGTAAGCAAGAATCATAATTCCTAGAAAAGTTGAGATCTTTGGTTTGAAAGTTGAATTAACGAATAAAAACGATTCCTAAGAAAGTTTACTTTCCACTTGAGTAATTGGGGAAACACAATTTCACTTAGAATCTCTTATATCACTCAGATTCACCTTTTATCCCATAGCCTCTCCCTGCCTCATCCAACTTCTCTACGAAACATAATTCTAAATGCCAAAACCTTATCTTGGTAATTAGTATCCCTTAATTTAACATTCCTTCTACAACTCCTCGCCACCTCAACTCAACTTCCTAAATATCATGATTCTGGTTGTCTGACCAAGCCAAAATCTTCACTAAGTACAGACTTCCAATACACTACTGCATTACCTGTAATAGGCATGTAGCCTGTCTCCAGTAGAAGTGGGAAGGCATTGTAAACAAGGAAGGAGCAAGCATTACTAGTCCGCAACACGAACCTAGAAAGCTTAAGATCCTCTGCAACTCCCTGAGTGAAATGCCAGCTCGCATCGACGATCAATGAAACTATAGGCTCTTCCTCCTCAACGCTCCCCGATAACAACTTGGCCAAGTGGTCATGTAAAGTATCAGTTAACATCTCGTTAAGGAGTGCAATGAGAGGGATTGCATCCATTTCAGATGCTTCCTTGTTAGAGAAGCCTCCCGGGATTAGATGGAAGCTGAAAAATGGGTACTTGGAAGGATCTGGGGAGTTGAAATTGCTGTGGAGTATGGTGATGGAGAAACCTTTTGAGTAAAGAATGTGGGCGAGCTGGATCATAGGGTTGATGTGGCCTCGTAGTGGAGTAGGGAAGAGTAATAGCCTGTGGTTCTTCTTTTGCTTAATGTGTGATTCTCTTAGGGCTTCCTCCATTGCAGCTGTCTTGCTTTGTTCTTATTCCCATGACACAAAAAGTGAAAAAGATCAATTCTTTCTGCAGATGCACGTCACACCAGGATTGGATGTTCAAAAGCTAACCAGGTTCCCATCTAAGCACAAACGAACCAGCGGAACCGAAATTATAAATTTTACAGACCGTTTTCTTCTGAATGACAAGAGGCAAAGCTCGTGGCTTTGCACAAAGACATGGATCCGACAGATCGAAGAGTAATTTTTCAGACGCACACATCCACCCATCATAACCCAACCCACTTATAAGTGTTGTGAGTTGCTACGAGTTGGTTACGTAGTGATCCACTCATAGGTAAATGGGTTGATTTGGTTGGCGGGTTAACCAGACAACCATACCCACCCACCATAATTATTTGGAAGCTCGAACCCACGGCGGCAAAACCAAAGAAACAAACAAAAAGAAACGTCGCAATAGATTTCAAATTTTCAAAGTAACAGGATATGATCAACCAAGCTATTCAGACCTTCATACGAAGTTCCTCCTGGCTCGATACAGCATTCCATCTTCACCTTCAAAGCCCCAACTCTTTCTCTCATTCCCACACCTTCTTCCTCCTCCATTAATCCCTTTACAGCCTTCTCAATCTTACCTCTCTCCATCTCCCCTTCCAGGCGAATCCCGATCCTCCAAACATCGCTCACGTACCTCGCATTCGCCAATTGATCTCCAAAGCTAGGCGCACAGATCATCGGCACACCTTGGCATATACTTTGGAAATTTGATTAGGTGAATGGAAAATTGAGGTGAATGTGGATGCGCTCTTCTGCCCTGGAAGCTGAAAAAACACAAAGAAGCGAAATTGAGATGTGGAAATTCTGGGATGCGCTCTTCTGTCCTTAAATTTCAGATGTGGAAATTCTGGATTGCATTTCTATCTGAGGAAAGGAACTCAGAGAAGAATGAACTTGTAGCATTACCTTGAAGGGGAATGTAACCTTTTTGGAAGAATAACGGCAAGTGTTCAAGAACAAGTAAAGAACAAGCGTTGCTTGTTCTAAGCATAATCCTGGGGAGATGGAGACTATCAGTAACCGCCTGAGTGAAGTGCCACAGGGCATCAGCAATGAGGCAAGCAACAGGCTCCTCCTCCTCTAAGTTTTCTGATAACAGCTTCCCTGAGGCTTCCTGGAAAGGGTCAACGCAAGTGATATTGATGGAGTTGAGAAGAGCCGCGACATCTACAACTCTAGAAGAGGCTTCATTGGCTTCCTCTTCCGATAAGCCATGGTGGATGGAGTGGAAGGAGAATTCAGGGTAGTTTGACGGGTTTGGAGAGTTGAAGCTGATGTGGATTATGGTGATGGAGAAGCCTTTCGAGTAGAGGATGTTTGCCAGTTGAAGCATGGGGTTTATGTGGCCTTGGAATGGTATTGGAAAGAGCAAGAGCCTGATGCCTTTCTTTTGTCGAGCTGGTCTGCTGCATAATTTCTCACCTCAACCTCTTCCATCCATGCTTTATTTTTATCCGTATGGCTTCGGAAGCGGTAGATATCATCAGCTCCAAAATGCAATTTTGTTGACGGAAAGATGAAAGTTGCTTTCGAAGGTACAGGTTTCGGACATTAATTTTTTATTATTTATGCTGGTTCCTGTGTTCCTCACTTGCCAACTGATTGATGATGACTTAACAAGATAAGAACATGGAGATGTATCTCACGTTTTAGGAATTTGTTTCTTTTTTTCCCAAGGTGACGGGAGCGGGACCATCTATGAATAGTTAGCAGAGCACTAATGATTCTTGGCTTGCGCTTTCTTCTGACCTCAGGTACATCTACAGCCTTTTTTTATCTTACGTACGTCTTATTTGCTATATGATCTAAAGAATGGAGTTCGTGTAGACTATTCTACTTGGTTAGGTAATGAGATGAGTTTACAGTACAACTTATAAGTTTGATTCTCATTGATCAGGTTCTGTAACTTAGAGTAGAAAGAAAACACCAGGTTCTAAGAGGTAGCTAAAATGAAAGAATGTAACTAGTTAACTTTTCCAGTGACAGACTAGAAGAGCCACCTTGTTTTAGGCAAAACTCAGCCTTTTCCTTCAGATACTTGACCTTCTTCATCAGTTCTTCACCTTCTGGTTCCACCATTAATCTTCTGATAACATTTTCAATCTCCTTTCTCTCCACTTTTTTCTCCAAATGCAACCCAATTCTCCAAACATCACTCACATACCTGGCATTTACCATCTGATCCCCTGCTATGGGATGACAAATCATAGGAACACCTTCACATACACTCTCCAGTGTGGAATTCCAACCATTGTGTGTCCAGAACCCACCTGTGGCCGGATGTGCCAGCACCTCTTGCTGCGGAGCCCATTTCACAATCCGCCCTCTTCCCTTCACAATCTCCATAAACCCATCAGGCAACCCCTCGAGCCAATCCGACCCAAAAACCAATCCGGGTCGAACGACCCACAAGAAGGGCTGGTTGCTATTAGCTATCCCCCAAGCTATCTCCTGGAACTCACTCTGGCTGATCATCACAAGACTTCCAAAACTGACATAGAGTACCGAACCACGAGCTTGATGGTCAAGCCAGGAAATGCAGCTCTGGTCTTGCGCTAACAAGCTGTTGGATGAGCTTCCAAAGTACTTGTGAAATGGACCGATCGCGAAGATCGGTGTATGGGGGAAATCCTGGCTCAGAGTTGCTAGTGAAACTCTCTCAAGCTCTTCAAACGTGTTCATTATCATTCCTGAAGATGCCCTTATTTGCTTGACTGCTGTAACAATCAGTTGGTAGAATATTTCTTGGTGTCGTGTTTCGATGATGGGAAGATCTCGAACTTTAAGCGGGGGGAGCATTGGCAAATCTTCTTCTGGCTGAAGATCTAATTAATGAAGGAAAGTAAAAAAATGAGAATTTAGTGGCAGAACTCAGAAGTTCTTCAGATTATATTTTACAGATATAACAAACCTTGATTGCTGTGAAGAAGATGGCCTTTCTCCCTCAAGAATGGGAAGCTAGCATATGCAAGGAAAGAGCAGACACTGCTTGTTCTAAGCACAATTCTAGGGAGCTTAAGATCATCCGCCACAGTTTGAGTAAAGTGCCAAATTGGATCTGATATCAAGCAAGCAATACATTCTGATGAAAATAACTCGGCCAGGCATTTCGTGAACGGCTCGACACATCTGGCATTGAGGATTGTCAAGAGGGATACCACGTCTTCTGTTGATATCTGGTTCTGCAGCAGCCCGTCTTGGATTGAGATGAAAGAAAACTGAGGGTAATTTGCAGGGTTTGGAGAGTTGAACTGGGTGTGGATTATGGTGATGTGGAATCCTCTCGAGTGAAGGATATGTGCGAGCTGGAACATGGGGTTTATGTGGCCTTGAAATGGCAGAGGAAATAACACTAGCCTTGCAAGGCATTTTGAGTTGTTGTTGGTGGTTGTTTCTGGATTCATATCTGACATGGAAACTGAGATTTGCAGAGTGTATTTTCCCTGGTTTGGAACCTGAAGGAGATTTTTGGGGGACTGGGTTAAGAAATTTATGGTGATGAAGAAAGGTGGACAGCCAACATTTTAGTGGCAAAGAGACAGAGGAAAGGTCATTGTCCCAATCCAAAAGTTGTGTGGCCAAATTGCTCTCTTTGCCTGACCTATGGTTACACCATGAATATGCAGCACGTCTATTTGTTTTGTGACGCAATCAGTGAAGTCATATCAAAAGAACCACCATACTTATTCCGAATTCAAAATTTAAGTGATTTATTTTAATTATTATATCCCAATAAATTGAGCGGTTGGAAGATGATTCATATAATATTCATTAATACACCTCCTCAAACATAAAATTTGCACTTTTCAATAAATTGTGTGTATGGATTAGGGAGCTATCGAGATTCAAAGATGGAAACCTCTCGTTCTAAACAGATTTTGATATCATATCATAAATAGTTATCGAATTACTGAAAAAGAATTTAAATTAATTTTTATAGTATTTATTCATTATGATTCTTATCAAGAAGTTCATTTTACAATATTATTGTCAATGTATACGCCTTACAAGTATAATCAACTCTCTCAATCTGAAGACTAGTGTCGTTATGAAAAGGTTGTTTTGGACGACAATCATCATCGTTGTTGTGGTTATTTGTTACAGTTTCATCCTCAATCAAACAGTATTGCAACGCAAGTTGTTGACTGGATATATCTAATGTATGAATAAACTTAACATAAATTAGGTCTTTTTTATGGTAATCTACTGTAAATTTATCAATCGGACTAAACTGTTACATCATCCAACATTAGCTGATCAATTAAAAAGATAGGGGTCTATTTACCCAAAACATTTGTTTATTCCACCTCGCATCACTATGAGCCATGATATGGGTAGCTATATTAACTTCACGACAATAATGTTGCAATGATGCTAAATCGAACTCTCCCATTAGGCGTTGAATATTCCTGCAGAGCACTCCAATCTCTAAAAGATTACCAATACAAAAAAGAGATCGAACGAACACACATCATTCTAAGCTTAGTCCATTGGTCTGCAAATCCCATCCGCTGTATCATCCTTTCAAGAAATTGTCATTTCATACGATCATAAGCTTTAGCCATATCCACATTTGCCACCAAATAACCGTCTTTGCCTTTGTTATCTTCTTCATAGTATGAAAACTCTCAGAGACAGCCATCACTTTATCGGTAA
This sequence comes from Linum usitatissimum, assembly GCA_030674075.2. Classification (NCBI taxonomy): domain Eukaryota; kingdom Viridiplantae; phylum Streptophyta; class Magnoliopsida; order Malpighiales; family Linaceae; genus Linum; species Linum usitatissimum. Next base: position 3,978,969 of record JAUJYP020001281.1, on the reverse strand, counting down.
TGAAACGCCCCGGTACAAAGGCACTATGCTCAGGAGAAATGACTTTGTCAAGAATCAAGATTTGCCAAAACTTTTGCAATCAACTTGTAAAGCACATTACACAAATTGATCGGCCGAAATTATGTAGGGAAAGTGGGACACTTCATCTTAGCAATAAGAGCGATCAAAGTGTAATTAACATTCTCCAGAATAGTCCCCCATCCATAACACCAAGCAAAAACGCAACCACATCATCACCAAAAATCGGCCAATATCTGCGGAAAAACTGAACACACATCCCGTCAGCACCCGAAGCACAATCTATATTCTCGGCCTTCGATCCAAAGCACAGAAGACATGAGAGATTTTGGCTTTTTTCTTAACAATGTTTTGGGAATGAACGGTGACTTCACTCTTCTAAAGTTTTCCTTTAGTGATCCAATTTTGCAAAAATATTCATGTTATTTGGATCTTCCCATGCCCCATTGATAACCTGCAAGAAATCAACATATTTTTTCCAATGAGATTTGAAACGAAAGGACCAACCATTTTAATGTCGATATCCTCATCAGGCTTGGTACCGCACAAAATTGGTCGATGATCCAACCGTAACCGGTCTCAATGTCGAACAGTTGTAGCTCCAAATAATGTCAGCCACTGATGATTCCCCCCAAACCTGTCTAATCGCTCTTCAATGAAATCGTTCGCTTTCCGATTATTGTCCCAAGTAAAGGGATAACTAAAAAATCCAAGTCCTGTAAGTTGCACGAGGTTGAGCAATTATTAAACTCATTCAAATTTTCCTCCGATGAAAGACGACCACCCGAATTATCCAAAGATGATAATATTTGGTTAAAATTACCACCACAAATCAACGGTCCATCCCACTCATCAGCTAGATGACGGAGCAGCTCCCAGGTAAGGCATTTCTCCGTAGAGTTAGTCCAACCATAAACTCCAGAAAAACGCCACACTAAGTCATTATCGCTCATCACCTTAACATCCACATGATGCAGTGAAATAGACATTAACTTAATGGCCACCTCTTCTCACCACCAAATACAAAGCCCTCCCTCCCGACCATGCGGCGAGGACACAGTCGGGCAACAGTGTCCGTGTTGAAACTCAAGATTAGAATTAACCACTTAAGAGATTTAACTGCCCGCTTGCTTCGCAGCCCACGACAGTTAAAACAAGGGGATAGATTCCCCGTACCATCAGCTTTAGCAGAACGTCCCTTTTCCTTTTGAGAATCACCAGAATTGGGCGGCAGTTGAGTCGGCTTTAAGGAGCTCGACGTTTTTTTCAGTGGCTCGGTCAGAGTGAATAGGCGTTTCAATTCGGCTAGCGATTCTCATGACTGTTGTTGGGTTGTAATACTGAACCGGTAGATCCGGCAGGTGCACCTAGACCAACATTGTTTTAGCTTTAGCATTCCAAGGTTTGAAATCCTTATGCCAATGATGAACCGTAAGATATTCTCATCCAGCATTCAAGGTCCTCCAGTGACTGCAGTTTCATAGTCTGACTTCTCGTGAAACCTTACTAAGAAACATCCATTACTAAGGTTCGTAATTTGGATACTTACTTGTTTAGCCCAAACAGAGTTAAGGCGACGGGAGAGGCGTAGATAAGCGATGCGCTGATCCAGACCCTTAACGACCAAAGTTGAGCGTCATTCCCTTTGGAAGCTAATATTTTCCTCTGTCGTAAACAAGATGGATGGTCATAGCGGGTCCTCGTCCACATCTGAAACGTCATCCTCCTCCCGGGACAATGATCCACTAACCCAACAGACCTCCTGCTGGTCTTGAAGTCTCTTAACTAGAGTAAGAGGATGGATAACCACGAGACTAGCCTAGTGGTGTTTTCAATAAAGACTGAAAATAGCCTAGCTCTATTTAGTCGTGTTTTTGCATTTTTTGCTTATTGTTTTCTGGTGATTGTGTTCTTTACCGTTGTTCGTATGTTGGTGAACCGCCTGTTATGGTGGAGACCCGAGGCCCATACAGGTTCGTTTGTGAAGTTTATATCTCCGATAGACACATTGTACGCTCTTTTGATCTTCTTTAAGGAATGAAAAATCGAATACCATCCTTATTTAAAAAGAATATTGATATTGAAATACTACTTTTCCGGCAGGGGTTTCAAACATCACTCGAACCAAAACTCGTCTCTAACTGGATAATTCTGTGTAGTATTAAAATGGATTTATGCAGCCCACGAGAATTATGGACAACAACCTTAGCCCATTTGAATTTAGTTCGAAGACGAATTCGTCAGAGGTGGGCTGGCCTTTAACCAACCATGAACCATTCTGTGATGCTACATGGGCTCACTGACAATAGAGCCCAAAAAGCCCAGATTCCCTTCAACCACGAATCCAATGATTATTCGATCCCCCCATTAATTGATATCATTATTGCTTTAAACCAAAGCTTCAATGATTAAGTTACAAGTGTGGTTGCAATGGGCCAACCATAAGCATAGCATGGTACCTCGTAAATCATATGGATACCCCCTCTTGTGGGAAACATGATGACTGGAGATGTTACTGTACCTGAATATCATTTCATTGTTAGTACTATAATCAATGTATCAAGTTTGTAATGCCCGCCATAATCATGCCATTCTTATTTAAAGTCAGATCGTGTAGATGGAGTAGCTACAAACTTTTAAATTATGCAATAATCATCTTATCAATCTAAACGGTTAGATAGACCGAAAGAGCGTGCATGTCTACAACTTATATACCGATGGAGCATGTCATCGATTGGACCAACTACAACTCTAAGCTCCGTTGATGAAGCTCGAGTTGGAAGAGATTGTGTCGTTAGTCAAGAATCCAAACATAGAGAGATCTATTTTGATTATAATAATAAAGAAAAAGGCCTTGTTTGTTATGTCTTTGTAGTAGAGTTAGGAGTTTCGACAATCGACTTTCCTTATCCGTAATTAATGAAAATATTTGTGTACTTACTAAAGGACTAATGACTGATAGATTATCCGTGGGCGATTAAAGATGAGTTTATTAAAATCATGAGGTAATCACATGTGTTCAAAAAACCTGGCCCGGCGATCAGTTCCAAACATTTACATACCCGATGAAACAACTCGAAAAGATAACAAATATCTTTATACTTGTTCGGTGTTTTTATGGGTTGGGTTTCAACTCAGCGGAGGAACAAGAGGTAGACGAATTAAGAGCGCCGCCTAGGATCTTTTGGCTCAAAATAGATGAAATTCTATGTAAAATTGTCAAGACTTCAAATACGACACATGATTTCTTACTTTCCTTATTCCGCTATGTATAAGTCCAACACCGATATATCTCTCGACTTTAGTTTAATTAGCAAGGACTTGTTAGCTGGGGATTGGTCACTGTCATCAAAGCCAATAGGATGCTTAGATCTCATTTGCCTCAATCATCTGAACCCACCACTTACTCCAACCAACCACTCTCACCTGTAAACACTTTTCCATCCTTTTTCAATTTTGGAAATATGTTGAGTACTTATGATGACCTCACATAAAGTATCAGAGGTCACCTAAATGAACTTAGCTTCCTTCCATAATGGGTTCAGACCAGAGCTTGTGACAAACTTTGTCATTTGGACAATGTGAAAGCTAGAGTTTTCAACTGTACAACACCTGTCTGTAGATTTGTGCACTTAGATTTAATCTCTCCAACACTCTTCTGTCTTCTGAAACCTGCTTTGGATCTTGTAAAATAACCAAAGCCTAGCTAGACCTACCTAATATTCCTCGTGATCATGATACACAGACACTTACCTTGTCAGAACTATCAATTATACACTCAAGATGGGATAATAGTTTGCTAATTATAAGACCATGTATGACACTTAGTAGTTAAATTAAAGGTACTTGACAGTAGAGTAATTACGAAGCAGACATGTTACTAGACTGCTCGACCCTAGCAAATTTCGATCTTGTTTTGGAAGCAAGTCTCCTTGCAAGAGTGTTTTATTTATTGTTTCTCGACAATCGTCTAAACACCGGTCTCGATTATGAATTTTCGATATTTTATGGCTTTTTAGTTGGCTGGCAGCTATTCTTCTGTCCCTCTGAATCTGAATCTCCTCTATCCATTGGAAGAGTGACACAGAAAGGTTACTTTGGGGTCCACATGCCTCGTCAGATCTATTTGTTCATGCTCAAATAAATTTGAAAAAATTTCAAATTACAGAAAAGTAAAAGGGAATACATCCCCAAAACAAATGACTGCTTAGTACTTAAGTAATAAAATCCCAATTTCCATAAAAACAGAATTGTTCAGATAGAAAAACAAAAACAAAAAAGTTAAAGAATGACCAGGAAAGGAAGAACAGGAAACTGAGGCCTGGGTGGTCAACAGAAACGGACGGTGGAGATCGGCCCAAATAGATAGATAGATAAGCCCAAAACCAAAATATATTAGTGGGACCCACCCAAATCTGCCAGGGCAAAAGAGTAACGTTGGGAAGTTTCTCATAGTGAAAACAAACAAACAAACATTCGAGCTCTCATGAAATGATAAAGTGGTCCACTCCTCTTCAGTTTGATTCTTTAGTAAACAACTAATTTGCTGTATTTTACATCGTGCCGTTCACAAAATGACACTTACTTATAGTTTTGTTAAAAAAACCATATTTTATTAATTAAAGATAGATTCAAGATGATTTACTGAGCTGAATCCTACAACAGTTGAAATACATTGCGCCAAACCAATGAATAAAACAAGGTATTCACTTCACTGCTCGGCAGCGATTACTCTTCCGGCGATCACAAACACGAACTAGTCCCCCTCTCCTTCTGATGCCTGCCTTCCTTCCAGCGACCCCCTTCTCCCGACGCTGACTCTCCTGGCTCTCTTGCACCGGCCGATCTTGAGCTTGGACTTTGTCCTTCTCTACCACTAGCGCTGCCAATTGGATTTTGCCCCTGAGCATTATCATGTGATTTCACAAGGATATATTGCGGCCTCTGGCCCGATCCCGATGAGATCTTTTCGTGATCAGCACCGATTGGCGACCTACAGATGATTTAATAGAATTTCATTCTCAGACGGATTTCACCGCTTTGATTAAGAACCAGAATCCGTCTCCTGGACTGTCGAATTCGAACCTTTAGTCAACTCTGGAACCCACGTTTAATTCTCCCTCACACTAGAGACGAATGTTTAAATGATACTATGTTTGACATTCACAGATCGCATTCTATATTAATATCAGTTATAACTCGACTCTGTCTCCGATTACCTCGAAAGAGATCTAGCGTCATCACTGATCTCCGGTGGCCTTCATCATTGCTGCAGTTGTGCAGATTTTCGCCGCTGGAAACAGTTATCGTCTCCATTGAATTTGATGCGAGAGATCATGGACCCTTTTTCCTCTCCTCTCCCTCCGTTTATTCCTCTCCTCAACTGTTTCACTCCCACGATTCCCTGTACCCCAATTTCCAGATATCTACCAAGTTGGACGGATACTACATTTTGAGGGTACCTCACAACCCCAATCAGTCACTTCTCATCCATCTCTCAATGCAAAATGATGAACGTTTTTAGGCGTTATCAAAATAATCCTAGTTAATGAACTAACTAGAGTCGAATTTCCCTAGGGTCTGTTTATCGTGACTACTCAAAGTTATGAAAAGTGTTAATCGACTAACAAGTTTATGGTTTAGGTGCCACGAGAATCAATCAATCAAAAAGAAAATGAAATTGCTATAAAGTAAAAGCTAAAATAAAGGTTGTAAGACTTCACGATATAAGGGTTGAACCAAACTGGAAAAAATGGCTTAGATTTCAAATCCCCCTAGACTATCCAAAATCACGAATGACTGACAAATTCAACGATTTATGCAAAACAAGATATATTCAATTCACCGTCGCAGTCCTTCTCTAATCAAATCACGCTTTTTTGGGTCTGCTAATTTGCTACCTATCTACTATCCCAGTCCGCTCTTTCGAGACGAAGATCTGATATCTGCTAGGCGACAAAACAAACGAGAACTGCTCACACGACAGACTAGTTTATTCGCTCCCGGATGATGATTAACGCCTAACCTGATTGTTTAATTTCGGTGTTCTAGATATGCAAGCTCTTTCGAGATGAAGAAAAATCTAAAAAGGTTCTATTCAAGACGGCAAAGCATGAATTAGAATGGAAATGAAATTAAACATAAACCAAAATCCATCCAACTCGCATAAATCGTCAAAGTCGGACAATCATCCGTTCATAAGGAATTATCTAGAGTTCATCTAATCTAAGCACGAGGATATCTACTCATAATGATGAAAAAAAAATCAAAATCAACAAAGGAACACATTGGAATTGGTTTCACAAGAAGAAATCTGAAAAATCTAATTTCGCCGAGAACCGTCAAGGAAATCGATCCGCCAATCTTGATTATGTCTTCCGATCTGAACTCCTTGAAGTGGAAGCCTTCTCGTTGTTCCGAATTCTCTGAACTCTCCTTTAATTTTCGTCCAAAAAGGGTCTTCTCTCAAAGAATGAAAGACTTGTCTTTAAATAGGAAAAAAGTTCCTTATTGGGCAAGGAGTTTGACTTTGACTGTCATGCTAATCTGTTGTTGACGGTTTTAGCCCAAAATTTCGACAGTTCTGGCCTTTGCTCCAAAATTAATCATCAAAGTTGTAGGAAATCGAACTATTTTTTCAATACCGTGGATCTTGCTTCAATCGGACTTTGGAGCAAAGACTTATGCCCAAAATACGGAGTATAGCGCAAAGATTGACGAAATTTCCAGAATGGATTGTCAACTTTGCCGCTATGGTTGGTCAATCTTGCCGCTATGTGCACAACGACAAGATCTACATATCCATAGGGGCTATCTTGGCATAACTCTCTGATCAAATTTATAGAAAATTGGACGAGCTTTCCAACGCCGCCAGCCTTGCATCATTTGGACTTCTGAGTTAGGAGATATGTCCAAAATACGAACCGGGTAGTAGTATGTGCCCCTATTGCCCTTCCATCCTCATGGACACCACCAGTGGTACCGAGGATTAAAATCAATGTAGATGGGCGGTGACACCGATGGTGGATGGGGCGGTGAGTTTGGTTTTTCGAGATGCAGGTGGAAGACTTTTGCATGGTGTAGGGCAGATTTATCCAGGGCTCATTGACCCCTGTGTTTTGGAGCACCTAGTGGTACGGGACGCTTGTTCGTGGTGTTTTCGACAAGGACAGTGACAGGTTGACATTGAGGGTGATGCTGAACTGGTTCTTACACGCCTCTTTTAGCGGACGACCGGATGCGTGGCCGACGGAGCAATGATTACAGAGTCTTTCACTTCTAATGGTCTGCCCTCAGATTCAGCTTCTGGTTGTCCGGCGGTGTGCTAATAGAGCTGTCCACTCTGTGGTGCGTCTTGCTCTTTCATATCTCCCGAGTTGTGTTGAGGCCGATCTCCCAGCTTGGGCCAATTTGTAGTTGCTTTTGTTTGCTTTCTATCTTGATTTCTCCCATCCGGAGCTATCTATGACAATAAAAATACATTGGATCACATATATAAATATGCTAACCAATCTATAAATATAAGCCATATAGACGATGTGAAATAAAATACGGATTACATGTATCATCAGCCATATAGTGTGTATTTCTCGGTTATCCTGATGCTTGAAGCTGAAGCAATAATTATAACTCCATTCTGATTTGCATTTTTTGCGCCTTCAAAATAAATACAAACAAACATGGGGGAAAGACGAAAAAGTGATAGAAAAGAGAAGAGCCATTAACTAGACTTATCTTGCATAATAAGGTACCTGGATTGTTGGCGTGTATATGAATACTATTTCTTCCGCGTAGGATGCATGACGTTTGTGTGCATACCATGAAACTTAAGTACTAAGGACGTGGCCGAGAAACAACAAGTTAATATGTGTGGGAGATTTCAGAGTTGTTGTTGAAGTTGATTTGAAGCTCCTAGTTGATCCGTTTATACCATGGTTTTTAGAGCATGATTTCTTTTTATTGGTGATTTTAACGATTTTTTATCGTAGAATTTTTTGTATTCCATTGAATGAATCGTAGAGGGTCGTTGGAGAAACAGAGTCTTTGTTGTGGAAGAAAAAATCAAAAAATCCTATTCAAGAATAAAATAAACCTTACTCGAAGGGAAAATAAAACCTTACTTAAAAAGAATAAAATCCTAACAACGAAAAGCTATCGAAATCAAAAAAAAATATAGTAAAAAACGTAGGCGTCGGCAACAGGAATTTCCTTCCACCAAATGGATCATTTGGTTGTTCGGATTAATTACATTTTATATAGCGCATATATATTCAAAATAATGGTAATGGTAGATTATTTGATATACAACGACTCTGAAATGCTACTTGACCTAAAATAACTCAACTAAATATCTTGTCCAACCACAATTTTGAACTCATCCTCGCCATCCTTGAGCATATAATATATTTGTAGAAGTTACCTGAATCTAGCGCAAATTTCAATGACTTTTTTTAACAAATATTCAGTTATTAATCATGAAACTCGAGACAAACATCATTTGCCGAACTAACAAATGTGAAGATGTCTCCTGACATTGGATGACTCAAAAAATTTCGATTGCCGTACCAACACATGAGCAACCTTGTTACTATCTCTCGTCACAAATCTAACCGTAAAACCCAGTTTAGAAACAAGAATGTTTTTGCAACCCCGAACTATATCTCCGAACTCCAAACAATCGGCCATGTCTTCTCCCTTGATTGCATTCACCATCACCTGTGCGTCCGATTCAAATATAACATTCTGTAACTGCAAATCCACACACCACTGCAAAGTTTCTTTAAGTGACATTGCCTCATTTTCTTTACTGCAACTCCCTCCATGCCTCCTGCGCGTTCTACATGGAATAACATCCCCAACCCCATCTCTGATCCAGGCACCAACACCAACTTCTCTCCTGTCCGAAAAATAGGCTGAATCAACATTGCACTTCAGCATCGGCAGCAGCGGAGGATGCCACTTTCTACAGACCGATGTTCTCTATTTCAATGACTTAAAGACCAAGACAAAGCGCAAGTGTTTAATCAACTCTTAACACACACGCAACCCCATGCTAATTAAGCATGTCAGTCTGCTGCTAATCTCAGCATGCAAACCATCTTTCTCCTTTTACTTTATCTACCCGATAAGAAAAAAGGAAAAATCAATACATATCGTGGTCAAAAGCCTGCACTCGAACCAAAAAAAGAACGACATGCACGGTCCACTGGGTTTGGTTCTTTATCCTGGTAAACAGTGCAGTCCTTTCAACTACAGCCTCGGTCACTTCAATTTTTACAGCTGTAAATAAAGATAAAAAACAGAACCCAACACGCCAAAAACCAAACCCATAAACAAAGAATTTCACTTTTCTTTTATTAAAACTGCAAACAGATTTTACAGTTTTACTGCGACTACAGAGAGAGTTACACACTCACAAAAAACAACAGTGAAGATTCAAAAGATTCACACTTGTATCTTCTGCTCTTTTTTTACCCCCTTGGATAAAAAAAAAGTACCAACAACCTTCACTGCTTCACCCCCACTAATTAAAGGACACAAACCAATAAATTAATTACTAATAAACCCCCTCCCCACCACCCATTATTACAACCAAGTTATTCGTCTTCCTTTCCATAACCCCTAATTTTTTCCACCTTTGAAACTAACCCCAAAATTATACCATCTTATTACTTATTATTATTACCCTATACCGCACAAAAAAACACCCTGTCCTTCTACGCTTTCTCTATTTCTTCTTCCTTCCTATAATCCCCAAAATAAACATCATTTCTCCCCACCACCACCAAAATCTTCAGTAGGTCCAATCCTGAGGAAGCCGACTCTCATGACTGCTGAATCCTCCAGCTTCAGTACTTCGCAGCATTGCTCTCTTGTTCTGCAGCTGGGTCAATACAGCATTCCTCCTCGCCAACAGAGCCGCTGTAAATTTTGATTTTTCACTTACCATTAATAAATAACTTACAGGAGTTTTGTTTAAGCGAACTGTGGTGGGGGAGAGTTTGATTTTTTTACCGTAATCAGCTGAGAAAGCTGGGTTAAACAGCGGCTGGGGAGGAGCTTGTTCATTTTCGTTGAGGTTCAAGTTAAGGGCATGCACTACTTTCGCAGGAAGTAGAACCGTCGAGCAAGCTGGAAGACAAAGCAATAAATGCCAAAAAATTAACATTTCGAAATTCGAAAACATAAAAGACTAAAAAAATGGAGGGAAATGAAAAAAATTGAAAAAAACGTACGAGTAGGCTGCTTCTTGGAATCTGGTGGAGCGATTCCGTATCTCCGAGGGAGGAAAACCCCTGTACCGGCACTACCTCTTTTTGGACCAGATCCGCCGCCCAGAAACGCCGAATTCGTCTGGGTTCGGTAGTTAGGATTTTGAATCGGCGGCGACCAAATGGACTGCGACGGCGACGGCGACGGAGGAGGACGAACAACAGATCTGGAATTCTCGTAGCTAATAACTCTTCTGGCTCTGTTTCCAAAGGAGATCTGCTGCCAGTTCTCCGGCCAAGGGTACTGTTCCTTTGAAGCTCGAGGTGGATCTTGACTAAACTGCTGGTACTGTACAAAAAAAGTCGAAACAGCTAAGCGCAAGGAAACAGAGAAATTACAGGGGAAGAAAAAACAGAAATATGTTGCCGAGCATCATTTACCTGGTTTTTCGGAGGGGCATTAATGTCAAAGGAGTAAAACCCAGTTGGATTTCGAGTCCTGTTCACATACCCGGTCGGCTTACTGTAGATTTGCGCTTCAGCTTTCATCTTAAGCTTCGCGATCTGGTCAGCCGCGGCGTAAATCAGGTCCCACGTGTCGTTTTTAGCACCGAAAGGCGTCGTTTCGGTGGGGGACAGGTCACCGTTGGGGCTCCCATTGCTCGAGACCGACATGCTTCCGAGTCCACTCAGCGTCGACTCGGGCGACCCGACCACGACCCGCTTCCTCTGCAAAGGGAACAAAAGTGAAAAGACAACTTAGCCCATTCTTCTGTAAGTGAAAAAAGAACAGAGCAAAAAAGAAGCGAACAAACCTGTGGCTTGAGGGAGAGCTGCTGAGTCAGGCGGCGAGTCAACCCGGCGAAGAAATCGTCCTCGTCGTGGACGTTGTCGCCGCCGGCGACATCAGAGTCGAACTCGTAAGGGAACTCGGAGGGGAAGTTGAACTCGGGCTTCGTCGGAACAGACAGGGTAGCCATTTCAGAAAATGAAAAAAAAACAGAGGAGACAATTTGATTTCCGAAATGAAAGAGTGGGGAGTGGGGGGAGGAAGAAGGGAGGGGGGGTATTAATAAAAAAATGGAGGGGAAAAGGAAAAACAGTCGAGGTTACGCTGGATTTTGCAGAGAAGGAGAGGACCCAGGCAGCAAGAAAAGAAGAGCCGAAAAAGAAAGAGAGAGGAGTGAGTGGGGAGCAGTGAAGTAGTAGGGAATGTAGAAGACAAGGGTGCTTTTTATTAAGGTTTTCTCTGCTAGGGGTCTCCTTTTTCGAAGGCTTAATAATCTAATAATTAGAATAGGATTTCAAAATTTGAACACCCACACCCACCCAAACTCAAAAGAATCAATGCGGCTACATGGGTAGATTGGGAAACTATACCCTTGATTGGTTCGATTTTTATGTATAGAATCCATGTATCTAATGGCAAGATTGATAAATTTTTTTTTATTACTTAGGCTGTCTTGAGAAACGTTATGAAGTTATACATTAATTGCATCTCTGAACATTGAAAATAATGTTCTTTACATGCATGATTGACAGTTTTTTTTTCATCTTTGAACCATGAACATATATGCATGATTGACATTTGACAATAGGTTGTATCTTTGAACATTGAACGTAGCGTTCTTTACATGTGTGATCGACAGTTTTTTTGTTGCATCTTTGAACCATGAATATAATGTGATTACATGCATGATTGACATTTGACAGTAGTTTGTGTTTTAAAACCTTAAAAATAACATTATTACATGTATGATTGGTGGTATTTTTATATTTTTTAACCACGAAAATAATGTGATTATATGCATGATTGACATTTTACAATAGTTTGTATCTTTAAATCTTAAAAGTAACGTTTTTACATGCATGATGAACAACTATTTTATATTTGAACCTTGAAAATAAAATCTAACCGAAAATTATATCATTAATGAATTGTTTTGTTTTATGGAGTTTTATATGAGAGTTTGGATGAGAAGGTGTATTTGACCGAATTTCTTTTTTGTAAGTTGGATTTTGTGCTTAATAGGGACCAATTGTTTTTTGACAGAAACCTACAAGATTTTATTAATTTTAATTAGGGATAACATCATCCAACTTCAACTGATCAATTAAAAAAATTAATGGTCTATCCACCCAAACAACAATATTGTTTCAATTAAAATTGTTACGAACCATAATATGAGTGACGAAGATGTCGCCATATTCCTCCATCAAACTCACTAATAATGCATCAGATACTTCTGAGGATCACCCCAACTCAGTGTTATCTTCAAAAGGATGATGCAGGCCTTGAATAATACTCAAGCAGTCACTTTCAATTTCCACGTTTCTGTAACCATGGCTTTTAAACAATCTTTAACCCAAACTCCAAAGCAAAAGCCTCAGCCAATTCCGGTCGCCACACACCTCTAATTCTTGTCACCGCCGCCAGCAGAAAATGACTAGCATCATTTCGAAAAGCAGCCCCAACTCACATCCCTTCTGATCCAAAAATCTTTGCATTTGAGTTAATTTTCACATAGCCGCATTGCGGCAGAGTCCATGGAACTGCAGAATTAGTAGTCATTCCCCTCTTCTCACAGCGTCAAACTGATCGCCAAAATAACTGTGAAGTTAATTCGACAACACAAGTGTCGTTTGTATCCAATGATTATTCTCATTATGCCTCTACTCAAACTAGCCAACACGGTCTAGACTAAGAGAATCGGTTTTGGGTTTTAATTACTCTAATGATTAAATTAAACTAACAATTCAAGGTTTGATCAAAGGGGAAGAGATGATTCATCAATCTCAACTTCCTAAACGCACTCAAAACGAACAAATGTTGGACTTGGATTGAATAAAACGAATCCTCTTATCACTCTTATGAATCCACAACACGATTATGCTCGCGGATAACGAAAATATTTGATGGAACGCGCTCATCGTAGCTCGCCATTTTAAAAAAAAAAATCAAACCCCGTTTTCGCGGTTGGTGGCAACTACGAGAACGGACGCGCGAATTAGAATCTGTTGTGACAGTTGTGTAACCCATAGTAAGGGCACGTTTTCTTGGAGTGGTATGATTGACTGTAGTTGTATCTTTGAACTTTAAAAGTAACATTATAACATGCATGTTGATTGTAATTGTATCTTTGATCCTTGAAGGTAATGTTATTACATGCATGTTGACCGTAATTATATCTTTGAACCTTGAAAGTAACATTATTACATGCATGAGTGACAGTTGTATCGTTGAACCTTCAAAATTAAATTTACCCGAGAGTTGTATTATTAGACCATCTCCAATGGAAAGTGTTAAAGTCCTAAAAACTCATTTATAGGTTTTAGATGCTCTCCGATGGGAGTCTAATCCTAAATTTTGAAAACTTTTGGTCCTATATTTAGCTAGCTAAAGTCCTAACGTCTCAAATTTAGCTCACTGATCCAACTGTCTGTATTCGCAGAGAGAGTTTTGCTAATTTGTGATTCATTTTCCTTTCCCCATCTTTTTTATTTTTGTCATAACTTTTTTATTTTAATTCCAACTGGATAAGTTTTATATCAAAATTGCTATATGTTAAAAGACTAAATATAACAAGATCAATTTTGATGATATTTTTATATTTTTGTAATTTATGATGTCATATTAAACGAGGAAAAATATATGTAAAGTCTAAAAAAATTACATCGAAATGTTCGTTTTCAAACACTAGATTAAACTAACACGAAAAAAAGATAAAAGTGTCAATTCTAAATATAAAACTGCACCATTGAAGCAAAATACTTTTTTTAAATCTTAAAATTCCAAACATAAAACTCAATTATAGGACTTTGAGTGCTAATATCGGAGATAGTCTTAATGAGCCATTTTTGCTTTTCAGGAGTTTGGTTTAAAAGTTTGGATGAGATTTATGTATTTAAACAAAACTCTTATTTTTTCGTAAACCAAATTTTGATTTCAAACCCTGCTATTAAAACTAAACCACTGTGCTAAATACGCATTTATTTCATTTGGCTACATTTTAAATTCATAATTAAGCAATTTAAGTGCAAAAGGTTGATGAGTTTCCAAGATTTGAAATCACATTCGTTATATGCCGTTTTGTTTTCCCTTTGGAATTATAACAAAGAGGAGTCAACTTTCACATTTGAAATTTGAAAATATATAATTATTAGGTTTAGTATTGGATTAAGTTGATGAACACCTTTGAAAAATTTGGAGTGTTGAAGTGAGAAGATAGTGGCCCCAAAAGTCCAGCAGTTTAGACGACATTTTGTCCTGCTATTTTGCATTAATGATTACAACATTAGTTAATTGTCCTTTGTTTAAACTATTCATTAATCATTTACATTAATTTTTTTCCCTAATGTTTTGATTGATGATCAAAACTCGGCCACGTACATTATTCTTGTAGTTGTTATAGGAAGACCTGGGCGAGCACGCAAACCACCAACTTACTTGCAAGATTATCATTGTGAGCTCCTTGTGCAGAGTAGCAGAACCACGCACGTCCCTCCAGTCTATCCTGAGGTAACATCTAAAGCATCTCATCATTCACTTGGATCAGTATTGTGCTATGACCATCTGACTGCAGATCAGAGGCCTTTTGCCTTAAGCATTACAACTGAGAAAGAACCAAGCTCTTTTGAAGAAGCATCAAAATCTGATGTATGGAATGGTGCGATGAACTCAGAATTTTAAGCCTTGGATGTAAACAGAACTTGGTCAGTGGTTTCTAACCAAAGGGAGCGCATGAGATTGGAAGCAAATGGGTTTATAAAATGAAATACAAGTCAACAGGAGTTGTTGATTTGACCTAATTCAAATCATGACACAAATTAGGTTGCAAACACCATAATCCAAGCACATCATTATTATATCAACATCTAAGTTTATCCAACCCCTCATCATGAGAGGATCATCGTTGCGACAACATCATCTCTAGTCTAGCAACAATACAAACCAGCCTATCATGGCAAAACTCAAAGGAGGAAGAGATGTTACAAACACCATTCTTGACATCTAAGTAGAAGGCTTGAAGGTGATGCTTCCTTGATCCTAAATCTTGACTCCAAGCTCCACTCAATCCAACCTAGCTCTAAGGTCTTCAATTGCTCTTCAATCTACTCATATAGGGCTCTAAAAATGGTGGGAGAAGAGGGGGAAATCGTATTTGTATAATTGTTATGACTGTAGTGTGAATTATGTCTCCTCTATCCTTCAAAAAGGCTTTAAATAGACATATCTGCAGGGGCTCCACACGCCTGTGGCCTCATTTCCAGCTCGGGACTTCGTTCTTCGATCGCACATATCTCCCTCGCCCGACCTCCGTTTGAGCTCCGGTTGGAATCGTTTTGTCGTCCTCTATCCATCGGATACTTGCAACCTCACATGAACTATGAGAAAGCAAGTTGAAATGACCAAAATGGTCCGTTCGAGAAAACAAAACAAGAAACTCTTGTTTCTTCCAACCAATCACAAAGGAGGGTCAAAACTAGGTCAAACAAGATCAACAAGCAGTTAAGATGTGGTCAACTCGACAATGAATAATCGTGCTATCAAATCCTTAATGACACAAAAAAGTTCTTGCATACTTATCAGACTCTCAATGCAACAACATTCCTCATTCGACAAAATATCCAATTTCGGATTTCATATCTGCAGATAAGTTGGCACCTTCCTAAGCATGCCCTTCTCTCTATAGACTCAGTTCATGAACCTCAGACTTATAAAGAAGCAGCTGGTGATCCTCTGTGGGAAGCTGCAGTACAAAAGGAACTAAAAGCTTTGCACAAGAATCACACCTGGTCTATAATTCACAGACCTCCTCATGTAATTCCCATAGGCATTAAATGGATATTCAAAGTCAAATACCATGCTGATGGATCAATAGAGCGTTACAAAGCCAGACTTGTAGTTCAGGGTTGCACTCAGAAAGCTGGAATATACTATGTTGATATATTTGCCCCAGTTGCAAAAATGACTACATTCAGGACTCTTTTAGCTGTAGCTGCTACCAAAGGCTGGTATTTACATCAACCTGATGTCAATACAGCTCTTCTACATGGAGATCTCGAAGAAGATGTATATATGAAGCTTCCTCAAGGTCTACATCTTTCTGATCCAGACTTAGTATGAAAATTGAATAAGTCAATTTATGGACTCAAGCAAGCTAGCAGGCAATGGAACAGCAAACTCACAGAATTCCTTCTTAGTTGTGGCTTCACTCAATCATAGGCTGATTATACTATCTTCACTAAGAAGACTGAAGCTTCATTCATTTCCATACTAATCTATGTTGATGATATAGCTATTACTGGCAATGATCTAACAGGTATTAATCATCTTAAACAATGCATGGATCAAAAGTTTACCATCAAGGATTTTGGTAACTTCAAATTCTTTCTTGATCTGGAAGTTGCTACAATTAATATTAGCATATCAGTATGTCAACACAAACATGCCTTAGACATTCTTACAGATTTAGGTCTCCTTGGATGCAAACCAGCTTCTTCTCTTACTGATTCTACCAGCAGACTTTCTATGCACACCGGAAACCTCCTTACTAATCCAGAAGTTTATCGAAGACTTATTGGTCGTCTCATATATCTCTGCACCACTAGACCGGATATATGCTTTGCTGTAAATCATCTGAGTCAATTTTTCAACTGCCCTATAGATGAACATCTAAAAGCTGCTCATCGTGTGGTTAGATACATTAAAGCTTCTCATGGACAAGGAATTTTCTTTCCTGCATCATCTTCTCTCCAACTAAAAGCTTTCTCTGACAGTGACTGAGCAGGGTGCCCAGATTCCAGACGTTGTAAAACAGGTTATTGTATGTTCTTAGGAGATTCCTTGATATCATGGAAATCAAAGAAGCAAAGGACTTTCTCAAGATCATCTGCAGAAGCAGAATACAGGGCTATGGTGCTCCAAGAATAAATGGCTACATTATATTCTTAACAATCTAAAGATTTTTCTTTCAGCTCCAACTCCGCTATATTATGATAGCACATCTGCAATCAAGATAGCAGAGAATCCTGTTGCACATGAAAGAACCAAACATGTGGAGCTTGACTGTCATCTGGTATGGGATAAGATCACCAGGCTTGGATTTTTCAATACAGCTCAACTTGCTGATTTAATGACTAAACCTCTTGGAGTTGCAGTTTTTCAGAGTTTAGTCTCCAAGTTTAGATTGTTCAATATACACATTCAGCTTGAGGGGGGTGTTAAGATGTAATTGTAATTAGTAGTTTCTTCAGTGACTACTTTGTACTTTTCCCTTTTGGCTGATGCTTATAAGTATCAGTCATGAATAAGAATCGGATCATCTTCTGACATTGCGTTTAGATCCGATTTAGTTTAGAAGTCATCGAGCGACGTTCAATCGCTTCGCCGCAAAGCATCACAAAATCGTGTTTTGTTGTAGTAGTCTCTTGCAGCCAAATTGTCAAAAAAAAGTCCCTTGCCGGACATTTTCACAAGTATCTAGTTTTTACTATGGTGAATTAATTCACCTCTTACTTTTTTCAGTTTCAGCTCGTAGCTAACGGTGTCTAGTGATCTGATGCAAGATCTCTTGGATGCATTCGAGGGGTCATTCAACAGCCTTACATTATTTTCGCCAATTTCAATATCGCAGTTAAAATTTTAACAAGGGTATAAAAGGAATTTAAAAAAATATACTGTCTTTGGACTTTTTTTTCTTTATCTTCTCTTCCCAATTTCATCTCTCCTTAAAGTTGACATAATACTTATAAAGTAATTATAATTGTTATGTAATTGAATTGTGAACCCGATATAACAATTATATACAATAATGTGACATAACAATAAAATGAATGTGAATGTAATATTAACATAATTACTCGTAAAGTGGATATAACAACGGCATAATAATAAAGTAACGTGGATATAACAATTTTCTTATAAAGTCGACATAATGAGCCTATTAAAAGAATATAATAAAAACGCGTAACAAACTCGTAAAGTGTATATAGCACCGACATAAAAGAGTGATAAATTGGACATAACGATGATGAATTCAACTACTCGTAAGGTGGACGTACCAGCGAAATAACGAGCCTGTAAAAAAGCCGTATTAGCAACTAAACATGATCGTACAATGAACATAACGGTGATGAAATAGTTAAAAAAATGTGAAAAAGGAGAAAAAGAATTATTTCCCCCAAAATTGGTTTCTCGCTCATGTGATTGTTTTCAATTGTTTATTATCGAAATTACCTCACATAAGTCAATTCATTTGATTCATTTTCAGCATGAAAGTTGGCCTAATCCAACGGCTAAAATCTGTCAGATGCATCTCTCGGATGCTCCTCTCGAATCAATAGCCGAGTTGAGCAGTGTCATTGTGGTTCAAATCTCCCAAAAATAAGGGGATTGCTATAAAACGCCCTAAATTTTACTACAAAAAGCCTTAACATTTGAATTCCATAGGTAGAATTATGTGAATGCCCTTCGAATCTAATGTTTAAATACACACGATCTAACTCGGAACAAATTCATGACCTACTGTCTCAACAACAATACATTAAAGAATTGCTCCAACGGGTTCATATGGATGCACCAGGTCTTATTTCTACACCAACGGATCCTCACAATCGGTATCTAAGGATGGCGATCCTTTCGACAACCCCAATCTCTATCGACAAACCGTGGGTTCATTACAATATGCTACAATCACTAGGTCGGATATTACGTTTGCTGTCAATAGGGTGTGACAATTCATGCATTCCCCGACTCAACTTCATTGGCAAGCTGTCAAACGGATACTGCGATATCTTAATGGTACACTCTCTCATGCTCTACACTTTCGGCGAACTAATGCTACTCTACTTCAGCATATTCAGATTCAGGTTGGGTCTCCGATCCTAATGACAATCGCTCGCAGTATGGATATGCTATTTATCACGTCAATAATTTGATTAGTTGGACCTCCCGAAAGCAAAAGGTTGTCGCCCGATCTAGCACGGAGGCTGAGTACAGATCTCTCGCATACACTTCGGCCGAGCTTATCTGGATACAGCAACTGCTTACAGAACTCAACAGCCCTTTACAACAACCACCACTTCTGTTGTGCGACAACATCGAAGCCATTTTCCATAGCAAAAACCCGGTCATCTCCACTTGGTGCAAGCATGTTGATGTGAGGGTTTTCGAGTCCAAACAATCAAATGATCCTGAGATACCTTAAAGTCGAATTCTCTCGGGTCAGTTGGCCTTCACTACTCAGTTTTGATTCATTGGTTAGGCGATCATAATTTGCAAACAGTTTTATCCTAAACTATAAAATGAAAACAGAACAACTACTAAAGGAAACTGAAAACTAGGAATGCAAATATATCACTGGACGGCTACGGATAAAATGAAGGTGAGAATGACTGTGGGGAAAGGCGTTGTTCGGGTTTTGGATCATCTTAAGGACTATGAGAAATTGTTCAACATCAGAATAAACAGGAACATGGATAATGATATATTTCGGGTCTTAAGATCGGGTCTATCAACTCAACATCCTATAAACACTTGCAACACCCACAATTATCCGCTCAAACGGGCAATCGAGATAACAAGATAACAAAACACATCATCAATCAGCATGAATCCACAATCTTATCACTATACACAAGAACAATCCCACAAATCTAAAGAAATTCACAAAACCCAAACAAGAAGAAAACCTATTTCTCCATGGAAGATGTAGAGAAAGTTTCAAACCGCCAATCCATCGAAGTAGAAGGTAGATCCTCCGTTGGGCTTCAATTCCTCGGTTATTTGACTTCAAATCTTCATTCCAATGGTGCGCACAGGCTCCTAAGCACTTCCCCCTTCGTCAATTTTTTTTAGGTCGTCATTTTTTGTTTGCTTCCCTTCTGAAATCGCGTCTGGTGCTGAATTAATGTTGTTGCCCAGACTAGGTGTCACGGTCATGACAGCTTACCCATCACGGTCGTGACACCTATCACGACCGTGACAGATTGTGTCACGGCCTTGACTGGTCAACAACAACATTGACCGACTTCTTTCGGTCATAACTTCTTCATTCGGACTCCGGTTTCGCTCCGAAAGGTACCATCGGCTTCGTATTCGAACCCTCTATCCACTGGATACCTGCAATCAAGAAAAAAACTCCACGAAACAAGTGACGGACCGAAATGGTCTGTTCGAGAGGAAACGAGCACGAAATACACTAATGATCAAACCGGGCACTTATAACCATCAAATATCATCGAAACCGGAGCAAAAACCAGTCAAGGTAGGGTCAACATCCGAGAACAAGTGGAAGCCGGTGATCTTTAGATTGCCTACATCTCCACATAGGATCAGCTGACATATATACACTAAAACTTCATCGAAAGATCGACTCTCTTTTTCCAGTCGAGCGGTGTGTGTGGGGGTTGGAGGGAGGGGGGTAATAGGCATAAATAGGGAATCGATATATCCACTTCCTCCATGTTCTCGTAGTTAAGAATTATTGATGTACTAGTCTGTATATATTTATCACATTAATAATACACAGACAATGGATTCTCCCACAATTATAAGCCTGATTGCAGCGGCGGTTAACTTTGCGCATGCAAAAGTATCTCTTTAAAAAAACGAGATGATCAGTTCGAATCTTAAATCAAACCTTCTACAACTAATTTACCCGTCCTCAAATTAACTGAATCACAATGTTTTTTTTCTTAATCTCATACATGGAGATAACGACAGACAGACAGACATGTTCGTAGGGAACAAAAGAAGAGAGAGAAGGGGTTACGTTTGTCGGATAATACGATTCAATTATGTTGGAAGAGAGAAGCTTTGTTTAAAGAGAGATCCTTGGAACTCGTAGTACTTGGAAAACATGGAATCTCCATCCAGCTTTGCCCTTTTCCATTTGATCCCGACTTCCATTCATAATTTTTTGGTCGCTCATTCCCATTTCCCACCACCACTTTGACCCGACGCCGTTCCCCAGGGGACTTCTCCTCATCGACATATCTCTGCTTTTGCCGCAGCCTTGTTGTGTGTCTCCACCAGACCACTACCTTTTCTCCATCCTTACTTATCCAGTTATCCCTACTACCGAAGTTGTAGATCTGAACCTAGGTTGAGTCGTGATTCGAAAAAACATTTATATTTACTACTAATTAATCAGAATTGAGCGTACGAGTTTGACGTAATCTGAAAAAGATCCTTATCCGCCACTAACTAACTAGAATTAAGATCGTATGAGTTAACGTAATCCAAAAAAGATCCATGCATGTTACGTAAGCCTAACGAACCTACTTAACACGCCAACATTTCCCAATCATATTCAATCGTACTCTTCACTACTATCGTAAGTGAGTCTAACACATGATTCATTCAAAATATAAATAATATTGTATAAACTATATAAAACATCTTAAACCAATCTAATAAATAACTCAACTAAGTTCTGTCCTCAATTACTATCCACATTACTAAATTTATAAAATCTATAGAATACATTACAAAATTTCAACAACACTCAACCTATACACTCTTTCGATCGATACAAGCACCAACGTCAGCACTAGTTGCTTGACACTTTCCCCATCACTAAGATTGTCTTCCAGTTCTTAACTTCTAGGTCTTATCTTCATTCTAGATTTCACTATCAAATAAAAAAGTATATTATGTTATAATTAAACTAGGCGTTATCTCATTCTTTTATATTAAATAAAATTTTGTAATTTTATAATTAAAAAGGCATTTGCCTTATCATCTTAAAAACCTTAGAACATGAAAATAAATTTATATTGTTTGAACACTAATAAACCTAAATAAAAGGTGTATTCCCGATCAAAGATGGACTTAGAGGGTCACTGCCCTAGGTCACGACCACCCGTCGTATGTGTCCAGTTCTTTACTAATAGTATGGGTATGTGGTTGGATCGGGTTGAGTAGTGAAAAAAAATTCAAAGGACGTTGGAAAAACCAACTCTCTTACAAGAGAAGACAAAAAATAAGTTGCCATGTTTATGTCAATGGTGAAAGGGTTGAGCAATCGAAGAACAAATGTGGCGGTATGATGTTAGGGTTTCAGAAAGTGGCCGGGGATGGCGAAGGAGATTGTCCATCATCAACGCTTCATACACAATAGCAGCATCAAGAATCTCCTTCTACAAAAACAACCCGCGCAAACGTGTAGTGTAACATACATAATCAACCTCTAATAATCGAAAGCTTTCCTTTTAATCCTCCGCAACAGTTTTAAAAGGGTTATTATCTGACGCCCTACTTTTTGAATAAAACGACGTCTTAGACTTTGTAAATACGATATTGTCCAAATTTACTTTGTCGAAAAATTATCTCACGGTACATTTCTCTCTACAATTCGGTAATTTTTACTTGCTAGACCGAAATTCTGGCCGAAAAACCATTAGGCCGGCGCCGAAGAAGCCCAGCGGCCGGCAATTTCGGCCGACAATTAATTACAAATAAAACACTACTTAGTTTATTTTTAATAAAATTCACATTCGGTAAACTAAGTTCACTCACTACACAATTTACTAACAAAATTAATTATTAATAATCACATTCTAAACTTATAAATGGATTACTACACTAATTACTAATTCCTTAATTAATTTCAGTAATAAATTATGTACAATAATTCAATTAAACACTAATACTTATCTAATTATACTAATTAATAATTACTCACTAACAAATATATAATTATCTTAATTAAACTAATTAAATAATTTTAAATAAAAAGAAAAATCAGCTGGCTAGCCAGCCTATTATCCTTTTTTTTCAATTTTGTATCTTAATTGAAGTTATATATTTTTGTTTGAGAGTAATTATGAGTATTTGAGTTAGTCAATATACTCAATTTTTTATATGGATTTCGATTTTACCATCATTCTCGAGAGTGACTCGAGAGTGATTAGAGAGCTTCGTTCTTGCTCCTACTCCACCTGCAGAGACGCGGCTTCTCTTGACGGCGGATGGCACCGTCACCACTGAAACCAATAAGCCGTTCACCACCTGGCGTCGTAATGACAAGTTCGTCTTACTCTAGCTCAAATCTACCATCTCCGAGCGCGTTCTTGCCCTAGTCGCTCGATCCTCTAACTCTCATGACGCCTGGAAGATAATTGACAAAACCTTCCAGCAACAAACGAGGGCTTCTCGTATGGCTCTCAAGACTCAGCTGCAATCAATCTCCAAAGGGACTCTTTCTATGCTTGAATACATTGAAAAGAAGCGAGCTCTCGCCAATTCCTTGGCTGAGAATCTCAATCCTGTGGCCGACGAAGATCCAATTAATTGGGTACATCCTTGCTGGTTTGGGCGAGTCATATGGCTCTTTCAAGGCTGCATAGCCTGCATTTATGATGAAGACAGAGGCTGTCACAGACGATGATTTGACTGGGTTTCTTCTCAACAAAGAGGCTCGGCTGGAGCATGATCTCAATCGTCACACTAGTCTTCTACCCACTCCGTCCATTCCTTCTCTATCGATCTCTAAAGCTCATGCTGCTACTAGTCACTCTCTGCGTTATTCTCCATCGGCTACTCCTCGTCCGCCAGGTTCCTCGTACCGTCGCTCTTCATCCCGAGACTCTTCTGCTACTCGCACCTCTCGATTGATCTGCCGAACCATGGAGCTATTGATTGCTTTCACCGGAACAATCTGACGGATTATCCATCGCGTCGACAACCACCTCGGGGTTGTCCTCGCCAGGCTCATCTGTCCCACCATTCCAGCTCATCTTCGGTTGTAGATCCCTCCTGGTATTTTGATACGGGTGCAACCGATCATGGCACTCCGGACTTCTCCAAGCTCACCATGACCGAGGACTACACTGGCACTGACAAGTTGCACGTCGGTGATGGTAATCCACTTTCCATTTCTCATGTTGGCTATTCTTCTTTGTAATCTTTACGTTTACCAAGTGTGCTTGTAGTGCCTCGGTTAACCAAACAACTTCTTAGTGTGTCCAAGCTTACACGTGAAAATTCTGTTTATATGGAGTTCTGGCCTTCTTATTGTTGTGTTGAGAACTTTCAGGGCAAAACGCTTCTCCGAGGGGACGTTCGTGACTGTCTGTGTCGTCTGCCCACTTCGTCCACCTCTCCTCCTTCATCAACCGTAGCGTTCACTGCTGTCAAAACATCTATCCAGCGCTGGCATCATCGACCCGGGCATCCTCATGATCAGCTATTGCGTCGTTTAGTTACCACTTTCAATCTTCCTGTCTCCGATAATAAAATTCCATCAGTTTGTGACTCGTGTAAACTTGGTAAAAGTCATCGTTTCCATCTTCCCACTTCTCATATTCCATCTTCTCAACCATTTGATCTTGTGTACTCTGATGTTTGGGGTCCCTCTTCTATGTTTTCAATCAATGGCAATCAGATGCTTTCTATTGTTTATGGATGATTGTACGTGTTTTGTTTGGGTGTATTTCCTCTCTTCCAAATCTCAAGTTTATAATCTTTTCTAATAATTTCGAACACAAAACTCAATTTTCTCGCGACATCAAATATCTTCCAACCGATTGGGGTGGCGAATATCGCAATGTATCCAAGTTATTAACTACCTGTGGGATTTCACATCGAGTTTCATGTCGTCATACGCAAGAGCAAAATGGCGCCATTGAGCGACGAAATCGAATTGTTGTTGAAAAGGGTTTAGCTCTTCTTGCTCAATCCTCGCTTCCTCATATCTTTTGGGAACACGCTTTTAAAACCGTCATCTATCTTCACAATCGAACCATCACTCCTCGATTTGATTTCAACTCTCCCTACCAACGTCTTTACACAAAGGATCCAGATTATCATTTCTTGAAAACCTTCGATTGTTTATGCTCTCCTTTTCTCTGTCCTTACAACTCACATAAACTTGACTTTCGCTCTCAGCCTTGTATTTTTATTGGCTACAGTTCAAATCACAAAGGGTATTTATGCTATAATAAACCAACTTCGCCCATTTACATCTCACGTCATGTTGTCTTCGATGAAGGCACCTTTCCCTACTCTCTCCAGGTCACGCAACCCAACCTCGCCATGCCTCTGAAGTCGACGTTTCCCGTGCCCACTGACATACTCCTGCAAGCATTGGTTGCTTCATCATCTCCATGTCCTCCTACCCCATCTCAGGTTCCTTCTCCACCACCTCATACTATACCACATCCTTCCTCCATGTCTACATCTTCTACTTCTATATCTTCTCCTTCTCAGCCTAATGTCAGTCCACCCTCCGTCCCTTCCTACCGTCGACCGACTCATAATTCGGCCGCCAAATTCACTCAACCAAGCACTTCCCACTACCGTCCAGTTCCAAATAAAAGCCACCCCATGACCACTCGAGCTTCTACACATTCTCTTAAACCAAAGGAATTCACAGCTACCTTGTCCTCGCCTCAATTAGATGAACGAAGAACGTTTCTAGAGGCTCTAAAGCATCTTATCACCTCAATTATATGGACTGTGTTTAGGTTTGATAGGTATGTTTGATTCAAACTGACTTAACCAGTTTCTGAATTGGGAATCCCCAATTTAAGAAAATGTAAGCCTAGTTGTGGTGTTAAAAAAAGATTGAAAGAAGATTGATTCTGAGTGATTTTATATAGTTTACAAATGAACAACATATTAGTCTCGTTTAGTGTGACGTCAATGAACAATATTATTGAATATACTTGAAAATGTTGAGTGTGATGTGCATGTTGGTTATCTTCCGCATAACGACATAACCTTCAATATTAAATGGATTTTTTTCCTAAAAAATTCTGTTAAATATAACAAAATTGATGTCATTGGACTCCAAAAATTATAGCGAACAACATTTGTGAAGGTCACAACTTATTTTGAGTAACATATAAAACGTTATGGAATAAAAACTAATTGAAATGAAAAAAAAAATAGAGGTTTAAAATGATTAATGAATTTTTTTTTTGTAATAAAAATGGTTTGTGTATAAATAAAAAAAATTATTTGGAAAATATTTTTTTTCCTAAACTTTAAAAAAAACCTCCAAAACCTTATATGACAAACTATATATATCTTGGTAAGTAAATAATCAACAACGATTCCTCATCGTCCTGAAGTACTGGGAACAGGCCTCAGAACCCAACTCAACAAGCAAATCCAACATGGACAGTGGGGGGGGTTTCATGGGACGCATTTAAAGCTCACGAATGCCGCCTTGAAGCTGCTACCTACCAAAATTAATGTAGGTTCTCTAAACCCCAATAAATGGGGTTTGTTTGTAGCAGCAAAGGAAGGGACAGCATGCAGATATGCTGCAGCATTTAACGCCATCACGCACTTCCTCCTATATATTCCTCTTTTTACAAACCTTCCCCAATTCAATTTCCCACGCCCATCCATTCATTCAATGTCACTCACTTATTCATTCGACTAAACACTTCACTACTCGAGTCAAGTCGAACTATACATAGGATTAAGCTCAACTCATCACTTGTTAGATAAGTTCGAGTCAGAAATTTGAAACCTTGTCAAGCTCAATCCAACTTTAGATTGACTCATTAATTGTATATTCGTGATGAAAGCCAAGTTTAATTCGAGCTAAACTCGAACTCAGCTCAAATAAAATATGGACGAATTCTATTTCCATGTGCTTTTGTTTGGTTTTGCACCAACCTGTTATGTCTGTTTTATGACAAGTACTATACATAGGAACCAACCACCTGGCTCCTGCCGATCAGGGCTCCATCACCAAACGCTGAAAATGTCAATGAAAAATATGAACTGATACGTAGGAAGATTGACCCATATATATATAATCTATACGGACTCATATTCTTCGATTTGTTGGGATTCTCCAGAGATGCACAAATCTTCTTCTCAATAAGAACATCACAGTTCAGGATGTGGGCAACGAACGGGTCCTAACCATTTTTTCTGCCACTGCCAGAGCCTGCTGGAGATCAAAATCATTACCTGGTTTTGTACTGCGCGTATCTGTGAGAGCCTCAGTACTGCAGCCACTGATGCTAACAAGTAACAGCATTCAAAGCCATTACAGTACGTTCTAAGACCAAAATCCCCCATAGTTGAGGAGCTGCATTGACCAAAGGAAAAAGGAAGGTATAGGAATGTGCATATGGAATAGATTCACTCTAATAAATGAAGTGAAGAGTACATTATAAAACACTGGCAACACTTGCTTTCAGCCAAGTGTTACATATATAGGGACCACCATTTGGTCCAGAAAAAAATCAGAACCGGCTCGCGAGCTAAATCATCGAGCAGGTTGTTCACAAGCCGTTAAGCGATGTTTCAACGAACCGGCTCGATCATAACTGATCAAGCTCACGAGCCTGCTTAACCAAGTTAGGATTGACAAGATTGAATTTTTTTTCTTCTTTCAAAAGGGCTATGTAATTTTTTTTTGTTTTTCCCTATTTTGATGTTCCTTCTTGTAGATACCAACTCTTGAATCAAGAGAGAACAGTTTTCTTCTTCATATGAATCATCGACAATTAGATTCAATCTAATGCGAGTTAATATGTGTGGTTATGAACTCTTTTGATTGAATTTATTTTCTATAAAATCATAACTCTAGCCGAGTATTAAACAATGATGTGAAGTCCACATCAGCAAATTAACAGATTTTGAAATGATAACTGTCAGAAAGATATATGAAGCAGCCAAATAAAACTATAGTAATATCTCGTGTAGAATCTAAACTATGATAGTATATGATGCGGTTACTAAAAATTATAGTGACATTTTATTCTGCTAAGCACTAATCTAATGTGGAAGAGATTAATGGGCTTGAAGCTGAAGGTACAGCGAAAGCCCAAACGGGGAGGGACTGGAGGCCCATAAGCTGAATGGATTGGGCTTTCGGCATCAACCTTAGAATGGCCCAAATCAATAAACTGCAGCAATTGGTAATAGACAGCGGCGGGATGGATGGTGCTGAAAAGGACGGGCCGAAATATTCAAAAATTTGAAAAGAAGTGAAAGTGAAAGGTTGGTGAAAAAGTCCTTTTGGGCCATTCGAATTTCTTCTCTTTTGCTTTCCCATGAGGAACATGATAACGGCTAGTACTATATATGATAAACACAAGCAATGATGGTATAGTAATTAATGGTGCATTAGTTTAGAGAGAGGACTGTAGTTTGATTTCTAAAATATATTTTGAGGATGGAGAGGGGATTCGAAATGTACCCGATACGAATCGTTGCATAAAATTTAATTTCTAACGTTTATTTTTCGTCGTTTATTTCCTTTTGTCTCCTAATCTTTCAACCATGCATGTTGTTTTAGAAGTTTGAAAAGAGTCGTAGGCTAAGATGTCGATCACAAGGGTGGTGATTGATAGTCACGGTCGTATGAGTCCTATGACCACACATGCGGTGTACATCCGGTCACGCCCTTGGTCGTCATTGCTACAAGGACCATGACGGCCGGCTTACCACACCCGTGATCACCCTTGTAACCACCTAAGAGTTGCCGGATCGAAATAACTCATCGACTTCCCCCTTATAAGTATCAACCAATAAGTAAATCTTATATTGGGTAATATACAAACACATCTACAGAATTTCATCAACGATTTTCAAAAATCAACTTACAGTTTTGTCGTCTCCAGCACTCACCAACAAATATGCGACAACATGAACAACATCTTTTATGCTCATCTCTAACTGTTATGGAAGCAAGACGTTTTGAAAGCTATATCCCTATATGCACTCCAATAATGATCTCTCTGACTTCAAGACATGTTGGGACATTCTTAATACCTCATATTCTCCCTTCCAATTGGAAATGTTAAGCCATGAATGAATTGCACAATTGATATTGTGGAGTCAAATACCAACAGGTCGATAGACTGCATTTTGACTTATACCTAAATCACATTATGTCCGAATGACTTACATTTTCAAAATCACAAACCATTCTACAACCACCATCCATGGAAATGAAATTCTCCATTTGCCCAAAAAGGAAAGATGTAAAAAGGAGGTAGCTTTTCCCCATTTGATGATCATGGCCATGGCCATGAGTGTGTGTGATGGTGACCAAGTTTAAAACTTTACTTTCTGTAGTTGGGATGGGACATAGCCGTTAATGCTCTGCACAATTTTGCAACAAGATGGAGTAAATAGCCGCTAACACATTGAAGAAGGTAACCGAACAAGACAAGAAATGAGTAGTAATTTTGGTAATAACAAATAACATTTAACGTCTCCGTCGGTTTCCCGCAACCAATTTGAATATAATTTCTTTTTTTTTAAAATCATTCAAACAGAGAAATTTAATAATATTCTTTATCTCACTCAGACCAAGTAAGCAAAAAAGCTTTGCTCAGACACTGACAACAACAATAGCCGTTAGCCTCATGTGCTCCTTTTTGCCGTTTACCCTTTCTCCCCATTACTTCTTCTCATCCAAACTTCAAAATCAGAATTCCATCCTCCCCACAACTGAAACAAGACAAAGGGAATAGAATTTACATCTCTTTGCATGCCAAGTGGTTGATGAATACTCCAGCTGAGTCCTTGAACAATCTCTGCTTCTGGATTGCTGGTAAAGATTGTTGCTTTTCTCAGGGATGGACACTGTGGGGAAGAAGAGAGTTGGGTCTGAATCTGGGACGACCAGTAGCTGCAACTATGTGGAATTCAGCTCCACCACTGAAGGAAGGAGCAGTCTCGGTAGTGACTCTACTCCTTCTTCTGCTTCTCGTTCTACTGGTCCTTTGGGTTGGCCGATAAAGAAGTCCGGCGAGAGGAAGAGTTCGTTGGTACCTCGGAATGAAAGAGATGAAGGGAATGGTAGCCGGTTTGAGGATTCCAAGCTCAAATCCA
Source organism: Linum usitatissimum (assembly GCA_030674075.2). Lineage (NCBI taxonomy): Eukaryota > Viridiplantae > Streptophyta > Magnoliopsida > Malpighiales > Linaceae > Linum > Linum usitatissimum. The sequence continues at coordinate 3,948,924 of JAUJYP020001281.1, read as the reverse complement.
AGAATTCTGGTTCTGGATGGTTTTCTGTTTCGTTATTTGGGTGGTTTCCCTCATGATTCCATTTTTATCTGTAATTGTTCCTCACAATGTCACATTTTTGTTGTAGATGTGGATTTGATGAAGGAGAGGTTTGCAAAATTGTTGCTTGGAGAGGACATGTCAGGTTCTGGGAAAGGGGTTTGTACTGCTATGGCTATCTCCAATGCTATTACCAATCTATGTGGTAATATTATCATGCTCATTCTGTCTTACACCTTCTTCTGGATTCTATCTATGTATTGAAAGATCTTAATTTTTCTTCTCAATCTTTACAGCTTCTGTGTTCGGGCAACTGTGGAGGCTCGAGCCGATAGATCCAGATAAGAAATTACTGTGGAGAAGGGAGATCGAGTGGCTTCTTTGTGTTAGTGATCATATTGTAGAGTTAGTTCCCTCTTGTCAAACGTATCCTGACGGCAGTAAGCTTGAGGTAAATTCAAATTGTGACAATTTCAAATTCAGGCACTGTTTTGATTTTGAAAATTTGTACTGACTGCAGTCATTTTTTCAAGGTGATGACTTGCAGGCCAAGGTCAGACCTTTTCATGAATCTCCCAGCTCTACGCAAGCTTGACAATATGCTTCTTGTAAGATAATCCTTACTTAATTGTGTACGATTCAAAATAGAGATTTTAACTACTATGTGTAAAGCATTCAATCTTAAACTTTCACCTTGCATTGTGCAGGAAGTACTAGATAGTTTCACGGGGACGGACTTCTGGTATGTGGATCAAGGGATTGTAGCTACAGATGTATCATCAGAGGGATCAGCCTCGTTTCGAAAAACGATGCAGCGACAAGAGGATAAATGGTGGCTACCGGTTCCCCGTGTTCCTGCTGGCGGTCTGACCGATGATTCGAGAAAGCAGTTGAACCACACTCGCGAGTGCAGCAATCAGATACTCAAAGCTGTGATGGCAATCAACGAAGCTGCTCTAGCTGAGATGGATGTTCCTGACTCCTACTTGGAAACTCTTCCCAAGGTATACGAAACTCTAACAATGCATTAGAATTCATAACCTCAATGTAAACAACAACTCACTTCCACTTGCCAATTTGCAGAATGGGAGGGCTTGCCTTGGGGACTTCATATATCGCTACATGATTTCAGATAAGTTCTATCCAGACTGCCTACTGGACTGTCTTGACCTTTCTTCCGAGCATGCTGCTCTGGACATTGCAAACCGTGTTGAATCTGCCATCTATGTATGGCGGCGAAAATCACAAGCTCAAAAACCGCCATCAACAACACATTGCCGATCGTCTTCAAGGTCTTCGTGGGAAATGGTCAAGGACTTGATGGTCGACGGAGATAAGAGGGAAATGCTTGCAGAAAGAGCTGAAAGCCTCCTTCTTTGCCTGAAGCAGCGCTTTCCAAGTCTAACCCAGACTGCACTAGACACCAGCAAACTCCAATTCAACAAGGTTAACCAATATTCCCTCTTAGTTCTTTTTGGTAATTAGTTAACAGATGATTATTGCACTACTCCCCGTAGTTCTTATTGATCATCAATCCGTTTTTAAGTTCATTTCTCGTCAGGTCAAAGACGGAAAAGTGGTTGACAAAGCTTAAGCAACTGATTATAACCGGTTACTAAGATGATTATAACTTGTTACAGTTTTTAACTTTTGTTGTGAAACTTTCAGGATGTTGGGAAGTCCATTCTGGAGAGCTATTCGCGAGTGCTCGAGAGCTTGGCATTCAACATTGTTGCACGCATCGACGATTTGCTATACGTGGATGATCTGACGAAATGTTCAGATAAGCTGTCATTGGTCCCAACAGTGAGCGTGATATCACACAAGAAGGTCTCCATCCCATTCTCCTCCTCCGCCGAGTCTTCCTTAGGCACTCCTTATAACAAACCACCAACAAGTATGGCCAGAACACCGGGAGGGTTCTCGCCTGCTCCTCATCCTCTTATCAGCCCTGCAAGAGGGGAGAGAACTCCATTTCTGAACACTACCAACACCATCACCATCACCACCACTACCAACAATAACAACAAGAATGTTCGTCGGGGGTTCGGAGTGAAGAAGGCATTGTCAAATTATCTGGGTGTCGACTCGAAATCCAAAGTCTGCGGCAACAATCCAACTGATGCTTTGTGTTTGGATCACAGCAGGCGTCACGGGAAGAGCACTGTATCGTACCAGAATGAGAATAGGCAGCAACAGAAGTATACCGTTCCATGAATTGTTCCAAAAACTCATGCTTGAGTTTTTGCGTCATAATTTACATATTCATTCATTTATCCCATACGTATTTTCTCCTTTCTGTTCCCTGATGAAAGTATCTTCTCTATCCAGTTTGTGCATTGATAAAACATGATTCATTCTGCTAAAAAGATTCTGGAGAGCAAATATATAAATCCCCCCAGTAGCAAGAACTGCAACCATCAACCAAAGACAAAAAAATCAGAGAGAGGGGCATTCCGAGAATTGAACTCGGGACCTCTCGCACCCTAAGCGAGAATCATACCACTAGACCAAATGCCCGTGCGATGTTGACTTGTTAGATAAACATTAGTCATATATTATAATAACAACAGATGTTAAGAATAAAAAAGTCGCCGTTGCCGGGGATCGAACCCGGGTCACCCGCGTGACAGGCGGGAATACTTACCACTATACTACAACGACTTATATGCTATCACTCTGCGATTTAAAGAACCTATTTTGGAAAGCACTAACTGGCCATTTCCAGATTCATATATGGTGGAAAGAAGTAGGTAAGTCAAATAAACAAAACACAGTACTTCATAATGCTCTACCCCCACTATAGTCTAAATGGATTTCCAACGTGTTTAAGTTCAATCAACACCAAGTTTCCCTATAAAACCCATCTTAACGTTCACAATCTCTCAAACCATGAACCAACCAAATAACTGATAATTTGAAAACAGAATGGCAGCAATGAAATCCTCTTGCATTTGCCTAGTAGCCTTGTTCGCTGCGGTACTAGTACTTGAAACATCCAACTTTATTGCTGGAGCTGGTACCGAGTGCGGCGCGTCCACGACACCTGACAAGGAAGCATTCAAGCTGGCGCCCTGTGCGTCCGCCGGACAGGACCAAAACGCTGCCGTTCGAACCAATGCTGTGCTCAGATGAAGAAGCTCAGGCTTGCCTATGTGCTGTCATGCTTTCCAACACTGCCAAGAGCTCTGGAGTTGACCCTGCCGTCGCCGTGACTATCCCCAAACGCTGCAACCTCGCCAATCGTCCCGTTGGTTACAAGTGTGGAGGTAATCTGCTGTATATATATATACGGACCTGTGTGTGACTTAACTAGTATGGTAATGGGGATGGAATGGTGTTGCATAATTGTGGCTTGCTAGTTGATATTTATGTACTGCTGTGACATCCTTTCTTAAATAATGAACCATGAGTAAAAAGAGTATAATGGTATTATGGACTGCACTTAATTTCCGGAGATCTAAATTCGGCGATGGCTTAGGTCGTGATTTGAGAAAGACTTTCACTAAATCCTCTATTTGTTTACTGTGTTTTGCATTGTGCGATTATTTTCTTACTGCGGTTTGATTTGTGCTATCACACGGATGACAATTCTCTTCATCACCAACTTTGTGATATCATATCCGATCCATCCATTTGTACGTACCCAATTTGAGAAATTTTTTTTGTCTTATTTATAATCTGTATGAATTTTAAAAATATAAATATAAGTGCGTCACCTCATATTATATCCATATTCAAAATCCACCATATATACATTAACGAATATCATGCCCATACTCATAATTATTCATATCCATACACACTAATCGATATGAAAATACCCCATACCATACTCATACCCCAAATCCGCCCTAATTAATGAATATCCCGTACCCAACCTAGCTTATGGTTACACATGTCATGTAGTCTACAATTGATTTTTATTTGATTTTCTTTTCCGCCAAGTACAAGAAAGAAGTAACATTAATTAGATAAAACTTGAAGAAGGAAACCTAGCCACACCAAAGACTCTATAGAGAGACACTACTACTTAATAATTAAGTTATAATTAATTTGTTGGGACAAAAAGACCCCAACAAGTCAACACAACACACACCATTATATTCTATCTCAAATTCACATCATCTTTATTTTCTTCGACAATCCAGTCCTGCAATATGAACCAACCAGTGCATGTTCGTCACTGCCGCCAGTTGCCTCTAACAAAATAGAGGCAAAGCAAGAGTCTAATAATAGAGCGAACCTGCATGACATGGATGATGATGAATTAATAAGCTTCTTAATTATTAGTACAAGTACTGATTGTTTAATTAATTATAATTATGAAACAAAAAAAATGGGAAATTAAATAGATTTACTTACCTTGCCACCAGTTGCCTCTAGAGGCGGAGTTAGAGTTGCTGCCGTTGGAGTCGTCATCTCCACCGTCTTTCTTGTAACGGTGGTCAACGGAGGAATTGTGGTTATTAATGTTGTTGTTGGTGGGGGAGGAGGGGGGGTTAGAAGAGTAATTCTCCTGCCCGCCGTAGTAGATTGATGAGCTGAACCCATTACAATTATTCTCTGCCAAGAACAAAAACGAAAAACAAAAGAAACTAAACCGTCAATCACAAAGCAAAATCCTAGATCGTCAAAATTGGAGTAGTTGGAAGAAGGTTCAAACCTGGCGGAGGAGGGGTGGAGTTGGGGTATCTGTGAGCTCCGGCTGCATTGGGTGGGGGGAATATTGAGCCGAAGTAGGAGGAATTAGAGGCAGCGGATGAGTCCTTTGGACCGAAGATGTGATCCAACGATCCAGAAGAGACGGATGAAGATGAAGAAGAGGTAGAGTAATTAGAAGCAGAGCCGGTGCCACTGCCACCAACTTGTCGCTTGTTTTCCATGCTAAAGAAGAAGCTAATTAAGGTGAGTTTGACGAGTTAAGTGATGTTTGATGATGGTAGGGGAGGTGTGGGGGGTAGTTATATATATATAATATCCAACGAACAAAACCGACCGACACCCGAAAAGAGAGACACGACAAACCACAGAGGATAAGGTCGGGCTCAACGGAAACCAAACAGATTGGGATGAAGAAGAGGGAAGGAAAAAGCTGCTGCAGTGAAGAGGAATGGTGTAGCACGTGAATGTTCTGCGTAGGGAAGCTAAAGCTAAGTCCGTTGGTCGTTGCTTCTAGTGAATGTGTTTTGTGGTGAGTTAAGCCAAATGGAACGTAACCTCTGGTATTTATAACGCCCGAAAAGGCCAATAAAGTGAGCGGGGTAACCGTTTGACTCGAACCGAAAACTGAGTTTAGGAAGGGAAGTTATGGGTGGTAGTGAGCGGGGGGCATGTGAAATGACGGAGAAGGACAGAATTGATATGACAGGTGGGTTGAAGTGGGCTGCCACCAAGTCGACGTATTTGCCAGATCCATCCCTTAATTGCCACGCGTACACATATCTTTGACCCCTTTCTCTTTCTCTCTCTGGAGTTTGTTTTCTTTTAAATTTATTATTTATTACATTTTGTTTGTTTCTATATATCTCGTTCCTCCATTTTGCATGGGATGGGAGAAGTATCAATTGGATAAGGTCTCCCACACCCTCCCCCTCCCTTCTAATTATTTAATATTTTGTTTTATCATTTTCATGTAAGATTATTTTATAATCACCTCAGTGCCAAATCAGTACAAAAAAATGGAACGAGATTAAAATTTCACGATTTCACAAGGATGAAATCCAATATAAAGATTTGACACTGGTTTCAAACTGTTGAGACAAAATTCTTTTGGTATCTCATCAACTTTTGGGGTTGGTTGATGCTGAGCACTGTGGTGTACTGGTTGGCATATGCTCTCTCCTTTTAAAATTTTCTGCATTCAACAAGCAATTTCCTTATGTTGTAATAAATATAATTTCACAATCTAGGCTACAGTTGACAAAATCTTTCAAATATTATGCATGGAATGGATGGGTTCGTTTGTTCCTCCAGATTTGTCAAACTAAGATACCCGATTGATTATATATATATGGTTAGTCCCCCACACAGCCGTATGCAATTATATAACCAACTAGCTACCTATTCCTTGAGATTGGGAATCAAAATGACCAAAACTCCGACCGAATAATGCACGCCCATGCATAAATAAACCATGTCTATTTCAAAACCCACTCCTTTCTTTCTCTTCTTTCCAGTTGTGTTGTGTCCCTGTACCAAATGCTGCTTGCTTTGTAGGGCCAGCTGCGGACCGCATATATATATATATAATAATAATAATAAAGATTTTGACTTTGTCAAATTCAAAGGCGCTTGAAATTTTCTTTTCGGAGTTTGATACGAGATTTTTGGGTTCAATCTGTCAAAATACGGGTGATTTTGGAATACGATTATTATAAGAAAATGCAGTTTTAGTAATTAGAAGGTTAGATATATCGCTTTTCTCTCAAGTTATTTGTTGGTTTATGTTGGTCGCCTTCCTAAGGCGTGATTTTCCTTCGGTGATGTTTAAACACCAACGATGCCTTCTTTGTGTATGGCGAATCAATTTTAACGAAAATGTACAAACACATGACTAGATCCCGACTTCCTTTTTAAGTATAATTTCAATACTAAGACTGCATTGACTATATATAGAAACCACAAGAAAAACCAATCACTAGCTAGCTAGTATTTTGCTCGGAATAGATTTTCATTGCACAGAAAATAGCCACTGAAAATCTTCATGAATTGACATCAAATATCACATATGATCCACAGTCTTTTTATTATTATCTTGGACACTGTTGCCAGATGCTTATGATGATAGACTCGGGGGGGTTCTTTTACTTTGAAAAAAGAGTTTGATAGGTCATTGTGGAATTTGGAGATAAATCTGACTAACGTCGATCTTGTAATGATTAGCAGAACACTGACAACTAATTGATTGGCAATTAATAATCTGATCTTAGTGACACTTAATAATAAAATCTGGTTTTGGATGGTGACAAGAGCCCACCTACTGAATCATCAACTGATATATGGTAAGCATGTAGATGAAGAATGAGCAGATAAGGTTCCCTCCTTTTTCAATGGAAGTTTCTTTTTTTCAAAAGAAGGAGGCAAAATAATAATGGTGGTGATGATTTAAAATACTCGGAGCTCGACCCAACATGAAATTTCGAAATTGAATATAGTAAAATCGAAAAACGAAACGAAGATAAAGGGCATCATGATTTGTTATAACAAGATGTACTATGTGGAGCGAGCTTGAAATGGAAGGTCTCAACTAAAAGATTGCACTAAAAACGGCCGAATAATCACGAATACAGTAGATCGAGAAATTTAAAACTGCAAATAAAAAAGAGAACTGAACTGAAGGAGCAACAAGAGCAATATCGAATACAACAAGATAGAAATTAATTAAGAGAAATTGGGAAGAGTAAGAGAACTACAAGAAAATGCAGTTTTAAAGAACATTTTATAAACGGTCACTAATATGTTGGTCATTAAAGGTCATTGGTGACCGTTTTGGCAATACCAGTGACTGTTTCATCGGAAAACAGGCATTAATCGGCTAGTTGCTACAACTAGATTTTCTTCCTTTTTCGGGTTTACTGTGTTCAATATAATGTTAGGATTTCGAGTTTGATCTCTCAATTAGATTTAGCCCCCTCAAGGCCATAAACTCGTCCAGAGCTTCCACAGATGGTGTCTAGCATGGACAGCAGGTACACTCGACCAGAACAATGGTGACATCGTCAATGCTCATCGATCCACCAAAGCGACAAGATCGCTTTATTAATGCCTCTCCGGCATAATCCAAACTCGAACACAATCCATTTCAGTCCAAACCAGTAACCAAATAACAGTCTCGAGATCCTAAATCAAACCGATGCTGATCATCATCAAAACAAGAAAGAATGTATAGATCTATTCTAAACAATTCTTGATCTCTTACTTAAAAAGAAGTTGTGAAATCTGTGTTTAAAACATGAAGAATGGTGGGAATAATGATGAAAGTATGATACACCATTGCCACACCCACTCTACTTTACTACTTAAAAAAGACAAGTTATCTATTAGTATATAGTTGAAGTACTGGTGCAGGAACTTGCTCCGAAGGTTGATATTGGATTCATTGAAAGATCAAAAGGGAAATGAAAGCATATAAATCTTAGAAAATGAGGATCTTAGTTATTATTTCTACTTTTATATATTGCTTTTGAGTTATGGGGGGCTTAGAAGAACATTCTGCAGATTTCATTCCCATTTACAGGTTCCTTCTGGATAGCTTAGAGGATAAGTGCACCCCCCACAAAAGTAGATAGAAAATAATATGAATATCATGAATGACATCACTACTGTTAGGGCCGGCAAGCAAGTCACCCTTCCTAGAAGGACCCTGCTCATAACTCGGCCATGATGGATCGGTTAGTCCGGAAAACCCGTTACTCATTGTCTAAATCGGGTTAGAAGATTATGAGAATCCTTGAATTAGTCGGTACTGGTCAAGAGGTTATTGTTGATTGTTGATACTAAGAATGACGACTTAACACTACGAGGATACTCGACTTAATTCAAATTCAGCTTAAATTTTGAAGAGAAATATAAAGAAATAGCGAGAGAAGTGGAAACTTCAGTTCATTTACTATGTATTTCGGTTCTAGAAGGTTTTCTCGTTCCTATAACTCATCCCATCCGGTAGTTAATGCGATTGCAATACTTGGTCGTGTTAGCATGCGCCCCACCCGGGCGACGTCCCTCTGATCTTCATCCAAGCTCCTCCCTCGCACTGTAGGGCTCACCTTATTTGGCCAAACTAGGCACAAGTTTTTGGCTTGATATTAGTCAGAAGGCCACTAATTTTTCTCATCGATCAGACCTAAATCCTTAACACTTACATGCGAGATCTATATATATCTCCAAATCTTTCATAGCCCATACACGATGTCACACACGTACAACTGAACTTAAAGAATAAACCATTCACATACACTTGAATTAGCTAGTGTACTAGTTTTAATTATATTCCATTCAACTATGATTTGAAATTACTTCAACGATTCAATTTCAGTCAATTCTTTAACCTTTCTCTATGACTTGATCAACGTACGCTTACCCAGAAAAGGGAAATTCCAAATCTATGATTTAATCACTGCTTAATTGAAAATATAACATTATGGTCACTGAGCTTTGAGTATATTCACTAACAGCACATTTGTATATAATTTATTTCCGGGCCTCTACTACAGCCTCCCAGCCGTTGGATGAATGCTTTCTTGTGCATGCATTCCGCATCGGGTCTGGATTCTCATGCCAGCCGTAGGTTTGGACTTGGGAACAATTAACCAGACGTATAAGATATGAGGTCAACTGTAGCAAAATAATTTATTCTGGGAACTGAGAACTTTGATACACAAGTTGCAAAGCTAAGTGGAACTGCAGAATATATTCTTGTATCCTTGATTGATGATCAACTCAGTACTGCTCATCATCAGACTTGTCAAAAAGGAACTATTGGAAATTCCTGTGTAATTGATTTTCACTAATAATGGTGGGGGGATTGGGACAATTCTTATTCTCTCACACAACCAAAATGGGATATGGAAACTTGAGAGGTTCCTCTTGAACTTTGGATCTGGAATTTCAACCAGATCTTATGGTCAAATTTGCAGGATTAAATGATGGCTTAACTAGTTGTCTTCCTGCAACACCTAAACACCAAGGGACAGTTTCCTTCTCCAGAAGAATAATTATACGCCTAACATTTCAATTTTAAATTTGGAAATTTAAGCACGTGATCTAACCTCGACAGAACGGGCCTCACCAACCCATATTACTTTGAAATATGACTCGGCCCAGCCCAATAAGCACCAAAGGCCCACTTATCCGATGTGACTTCATATCCAATTTGCGTAAAATAAAAAGCAAATGCTGAAATGCAGGATTTTAGGAAGCTGATTGATTAGTAGTTCCTCCAGGATGAACATTTGAGGTTGGAGCATGATGAGTTTCATGAGCTACTGCACCTCCCTCCATCACAACACTTGCATATCAACCCGAGCTTGGAGTAAACCTCCTCCTTCGACAGCTTCATCTCTTCAACTGCAATCACATAATAATTAACACATGGACACACGACCGATCAATAATAGCGAAACCAGGATGGCATGATGATCGGATTGGTGACCCTGGGTCAAATTAACCCCCTTGTAGGGTAAAAGTTCAAGTAAGTACTTGGGTCAAATTGAAAGGTATATGCACCAATCACATCTCGCTTTTGTAACTTGGTTGACGGGCCAAACCAGCCTTCTTAATTGGTCATATTATCGACAAAAATACTTAATTATTATCATATATTTGTTTATTTGTCAAAAGAACAAATAATTTCATCATCCGTCTTAATTAATTACATCAAACTCACCACTACTCTTATTAGCTGGATTAATATATCATCACCAATGTTTCTTATTTTCTAGATGTATCACCAAATTTATTTATACCTAATATTCCTCGATTAGTAAAATATAGAATTGTCGATTTTGTGACAAAACAAGACTTAAAATTTCGTTCAAATTAACTTGAGAGTGCGTTGCGCATTCATCATGTTGCCCATAATGGATTTGCAGCAAAACTCACTGAATTCGAGGCCGGAAAGTTAACCGGAAAGTTAGCCGGAAACTAAACTTTGGTGACATACTTCCTATCAATGGTAGCAGCAGCCACCGATAGCCCGCAAGGTGCAACACTAGTCACAGTTCCAGGTACAGGACCAGAGTTACCAGCAGAAAGTGATGTCAGAATGCCTTTTTTCATAGCATGGTAGGATCTAATTGCTAATGAATCTCGGAAGTAGTCAATTACGAAGCTCCCTCCGAGGGAGACGGAGATCAGGTTGACTCCATCGGAAATTTCATCGTCAAATGCATCCAAGATATCGGCGTTGTGGCAGGAGTCAGACCAGCAGACTTTGTAGACCGCAATCCTGGCTGAAGGAACTGCTCCTCTAGCTGTTCCTTCACCAATGCCTTTCATGCTTGCCTTGGATTCCAAGTTACCTACTGCTGTTGATGCTGTGTGGCTTCCGTGGCCTTGTGTATCTCTTGGTGAATCGACTTCGTTGCCCACGAGGTTTCCTGTGCTCCTGTAGAACCTTGCTCCTATGATTTTGCTGTCACGGAAATCAATTTCAGACTTAAGCTAACAAAACAGTATAAGTTGTTTGTCATTTGGAAGAGCATCACAATAGTCTGGGTGGTGTAGTTGGTTATCACGTTAGTCTCACACACTAAAGGTCCCCAGTTCGAACCTGGGCTCAGACATGATATAATATTTTTTTTTTAAGAAAAGAGCAATTACTTGTTGCAGGGGAAATTTGGTCCAGTGCAAGTTCCCTTCCATTTTTCAGGCGGTGGACCAAATCTTTGGTCACTGAAGCTTTCAGATTCAGGCCAGATTCCAGTGTCCAATACACCAACAATGATATCTCCTTCAGAAGTAGGTCTCCTTTCAACTTTCTCATGGAGTCCCACGTAGCTCCATGATTTAGTAGTGTGGAGTTCCTTCTTCCCATTGGGGAACACTGAAACCACACCCTCCATTCCTGGAAAATTTTTAAAAGGAACCAAGATCAGAAAGGTGTTGAAAGTTGAAAAAGACACCATTATAACATGTTATAGAGGCAGTGAAAGTGCCCCACCAGCCAGTTTCTGCACTTCATCAGCTGTTAACATTGCAGCAAACCCATTGAAGCTCTTCCTGTAGCTGTACACGATCGAATCCCCTGCATCATCCCTAGAGACAAAATTTCGGGACACAACAAGTTTAGCTTTTTTTCAGTGTCTGATTTAGAAAAAAGGTTGGATCTTTCATATATACATAACCTGCCAAGAGCTTGGTGTAGCATATTGGTGTGGAATTCTGATGTGGAGATAGTAGCAGTGCTGTCTCCCATGTACATACACTATATGAACCTGACGAGTGTCATCTGAAGGAGCAGTACAGTTGGTAAGGAAATGAGATAGTACTGTGAGAAGAACCAACAAAGTCTGAAATTTTTGGAACCATTGGAAGAAATTGTTGCATGTAGCAGATAAGTTATAAGGATGCTTCTTATATTGATTAGAAATTTGGTATTTGCAGCAATCAAAAGCTGTCTATCATTGCTCATTCGGACATTCCAGGGAGATGCATAATTAACTTTGTTTGCACTAGGTTACAGGAAAAACGGCCAAATCCTTTTTGGTTGGTCTCATTTGATACTTTCGGTAATGAATAATATAAAATACCAATCTTAAACACTCAATAACTCAAATTATTGAAGACGCGATAGTTTCTTGGTATAGTATCAGAATCTTTGATGATCGAGAAGTCTTTGTTTTGAATTTCCGATAGCCCCCAAGTGTTTTATTTGTGTAATTTTGACCAGGCTTGGTCAAGTCTTGTTGCTGGGATAGAACAAAACTCCATTGCTAGAGACAAAAGAAACTTTTGAAAGTTACCAAACACCTTGAGCTTTGTGACAGTTCCAATGCTTACTTCACTCTGAGCTTTTGAATTACTTTTTGGCTTCCTCTGTCACAAAATCATTCTCCTAAACAAAGTAGGTCATTTACCTATGCAAAACACTACTATGGATCAGTGTATATAGTAGTCTTCTACCCTTTCCCAAAGAGAAAATTTTCCAATTGACCATTGTGGCAATAGTTCATTCCTGGTTTTGTTGAGTTTAACGGTATTGTTATTCAACTACTTAAAATTATTACAAATCGTGGTTGAAGCGTAATTTTATTGAGATTGTACCAAACAATTCTGAATCCTACCAGTCCAAATGTCCATATTGGTATGGGTTTAAAAAACAATCTCTCATACTACTGATAGTAGAAAAAAAAATTTCCAATGAAAAAATATATCTTGGAGATGCAGGGGATCGAACCCTGTACCTCCCGCATGCAAAGCGGGCGCTCTACCATTTGAGCTACATCCCCAATCATGTCATGATATTGCTTGAAACACTATTTGTACGAAACTGCAATCAACCAGTTTACTACCAACGACCTTGCATTTGAAAGATGCAGGATTTACAGACTCTTGAACAAGACATTCTCAGGAAATTTAACTCCCTGCAAAACAAGAAAACAGAACTGAAGATCCTGTAACGAAAGCAACGATAGGGCTCAGACCAAATCAAAGCCCCAGATACAGACTTTTTACCCAATAACTTAGCCGTCACACTTACACTAAACGACTTGCTCTCTCCAACAGACTGGAAAAACAGAACTTCAGGTGTAACTTTGACCATAAGTTCTTTAGGAGCCTTCACTTGTACCGTGTAACTGCATGCATGGTTCCCCACATTCGTTACGGTTCGATGGAAAACCCTTGTCACTGTCCCGCCAGAGTTGGAAGACAAGGTAAATGAAGGGTAGTTGAGATCCCAAATGGCGAGCTTCTTTTCGTTGGAGCACCGGATGTCTTTGCCGGTGATGACCTGTATTTGTGTGCTGTTGTAGCGATGTCCGCACAAGAAGTGAACATAATTTTCTTCAGAGGCATCGTATACTAAACCAGGATCTACTGCCTTTCTTGGGTTTATGAGCCCTGACCCGTACGCGAATTCTGCATCCTGATTCTTGTTACGGCTCATCGGCATTGCTACACGAAATGAAATTGATGGATCCAGGTAAGAAAACTCTTCAGTTCTATTTCTATCAAATCTAGTACTCAAGGATTTGATGTGTAAAAGGGAAATTACTGAGTTTTTTTCAATTGATTAGATTGGCTATTAAGTTAGTGTGCATTGAAACCAGAGGAAACTTTGTTTGTTCTTAAGCCTGTGGGAATACTCAACTTTATGAAAACTGATTTAAAGATTAAGGAGTTGTACGGGGAGATTTGAAATAGAAGAGAATTGGACGGGCTCACAAAGTGATTTCAATTCACCTCTTTGGATGTCCAAACAAGTGATTGGAAACAATATCTTCACCCGTATCCAACTCACCCGTCCAAATCTCCTATCCAAACACCCGTAAGATCATTTAAGAACAATGATAATCACCTGTTGTCATTAGAGCAGACCTTAGGGCAGCAGGGGACCAGGTTGGATGAGAGGACTTGACATACGCAGCTACACCACTTGCATGAGGACAAGCCATGGATGTTCCTGACATTATGTTGTATTCAGTCACTCTTTTATCTCCCATTAGCCCTGTCACTGTGGTAGCTGGAGACCAAGCAGCCAGGATGTTTGAACCAGGAGCTGCAATGTCAGGCTACACAACAAACAACAACAAAAACCCAGAATGTCAAATATGGAAAAAGCTCTGTACTTTTTCTTTTCTTTTCATTTATTTAGTTACTTCCCACCTTGAGGATGTCTTCGTTTATGGCATTAGGCCCTCTCGACAAAAACCCGACTATAAACGGGGCCGATTCATCCCTTCGGTGCGTACTCTTGAACAGTGTTGCAGTGGCATTTCTGAGAAAACAATCACAACAACCTGTTTAAATTCACTTCTCATCACCATTTGGAATTTCAATGAGAAAAAATATGAATACTCACTTTGTTTGTTTCAAATAAGCTGAGATTTTGGATCCAACATCTTGACCAAAGTGGGCAGCGGGCACAGCACCACTGAAAGCCACATCGTTGTACTTGCTGTCTTGCATTATCGCACCTGTTCCTCCTGCAGCAGACCTGATTCTCCACTGCCTATTAAGTCACAAAGGACAATCTTTCCTCTCACCAGTCCTCTTTCCAATGATCCTTTGAGGCATTGCCTGTATTTATTTCATCAAAAGATTATATGATCAGCAGTACGAGGATGGTCAGGGACCCTGAGCAAGATTTTAAGCACACGGAGCGCAATTCGAAAACACATCAGACAAAAACTTCAATTTTGAAAAGGTTATATAGAATTGCATGATTTTGGAACCGGAGACCCTCGAGTCCAAATGGAGTTTCTCTAGTGCTAGAGCCGTGTATCATTGACCTGATGGTCTCGAGTTCAGATCCAGCACTGAGCGCACTCTACGGACGGACACCCATATACTGTTTATTTTATCGTTTTCTATTTTGTACGAACAGAGAGGTCTCTACTCTAACAAAAAAAATGTTTGATCCTAAAAGATCTTTCCTCCCACCCATTAGTTATTGTTATTTATACCTGGCTGCAGTGACATTAGGTCTCTTCAACTTTGGGGCAAGACCACCATAGATAACAGGATACATAGCGGGATGAAGATCAATTGTATTGATTGAAACTCCCTACATTTGAACCAACTAAACAATATGAACATTTTTTTGTCTAAAGTATAGAATGAGATGGTTAAAGGTCTTATTTTTTATTTTTACCTCATAGGAAGCTCCATTTCCTAGCTGAACTTTTGTGACAAACTTCCTGTCTATGCTGCTAGTCGCCATGGAAAGAAGCCAACGCGCGACATTGAAAACCGATTGTGGTTTAGGACCGGCATTGCCAGCCGCGGTTGAGGTAAGAATGCCATGTTGCATAGCATGGAACGACCCAATGGCGATTGAGTCCGTGAAGTAACCTCTAGGCTTAGCTCCTCCCATGGACGCAGAGATTATGTCAACTCCGTCAGCAATAGCATCATCAAACGCTGCTAGAACATCAACATCGTTACAACCGTCAGCCCAGGAGACCTTATAGACCGCAATCCGTGCAGATGGAATGCCTCCTCGAGCTGTTCCCGTGCCAAGTCCTTCAAGGCTTGCCTTGGGAACGAAGTTACCTGCTGCTGTTGATGCGGTATGGGAGCCGTGGCCTTCTGTATCCCTTGGTGAAGCCATATCATAAGTGAAGTTATTAGAAATCCTGTAGTACTTTGCTCCAATTATCTTTGCTGCGGAAGGAATCAGACGAAATGATCGTATCACATCATAATGAAAGAGGCTAAAGAACTGCGATAGTTTACTTGTTGCAGGTGAAAATTTCCTGACTTGTTGCAGCTGCCCTTCCATTTTCGAGGAGGTGGACCAAACCCTTCATCGCTGAAACTCTTTAGATTCTGGCCAAACTCCTGTATCAAACATTCCAACAACTATGTTACTTTCTAACGGTCTCCTTTCAGATTTCCCAGAAAGGCCTATGAAGGTACATGATATTGTTGTATGGAGCTGCATTTTCTCATTTGGGAATACAGATATCACTCCCTCCAATCCTGAAAAAGCAATTCTTGTCAGATTTTTCAAAGACCTACTCATTCCAGTATATCAAATACTCGGAATATAACAAGTTTGCGTACCAGACAGTTTCTATCTGGATCTATAATATGTAATATACTATGACTTTCTATCTGGATCACCACCCAAGTGATCCGTATCGCCATAGCAACTCAGCATCAGCCAAGAAGCGACGAAGATGGCGACGACCTGCTGCATAAGGCGGTGCTGTGACTGGAAATAGTACTCATGAAGAGAAGCTGCTTTTATGGCCGCTATCATCGATATATATTGTTCCAGCAGGTTCTTTTTAAAACCCTGAATGTCGGGGTTACGTAGATGTCGACGTTAACGTTTTATAGGGGAAATTCCATCATAGAACTCTGAACTTTCTGTAAATTTGTACGTAGCCACTTGTGGAGCTCGTCCATCTCCGCCGCCCACTAACTTAACATCTCAATGTCGTTATTTACAATGGCGGTGAACGCACGGACGGTTTCATGTTGATGTGGGTGCTACTGTGTACGTAAATAAAGACCGTATGGACAAATTATATACTCTATTTTCCGTACAGTTTCAATAAGTTGAAGACCTGTTGTATTTGGTCACCAAAGACTTGATTTGGTATTATATATGTTCTGCATCAATACATTTCAATATAACTGAAGAGTTCAACTTTGGCTACAATCCAATAGCATTATGAAAATCCTAAAATCCTTTTTTGCCTGAATTCCAAACCTACTCGCAACCCACTTACACACGTCATCATCAAAATATTAATGTCGCAACGCAACGCAATGTCTCTCATTGTCATTTTAGCTTATGGGGTTACATTACATAACATAACAAATTATTAACAACTTGAGTCCCAACCACTTTCGTTTCCCAACCAACTCTGTCTCTCATGTCTTCTATATTTTTGGTAGATACTTCATCAAATTAAACAAACCCAGGCGACTGAAAGTTCGTAAACAAGTGGTGGTATTCTTGGGAAGAGTTTGTTATGTATTGTTGAGTACTTCTGACTGACATTGCATTTGTTTGGTGACTGCCATAGATTTTGGCAAGGTTTTCTAGTTAACCTAACCAACATAATTAAGGTTCCACAATTGCTTTCATGTATACTAATATTTAATCATAATGAGGTGACATAAGAAACGAAATAAGTGTTTCGGGCGTGTACTCTTTGAGGGGTGAGACCTGTTTAAGGTGTATAATTCTATATTAGGATGTTACTTCGATATAAGGAAGGTCTACAGAAAAAAATAGTTGAGAGTTGTGTTCTTGTCTTAAATGCAGAAGTTGATCAAAAGCATTTTATATGACCATGCAAGTGGAGAGTAGGTTGGACGACAGATTTGGGTCGTTCAAGATGGACGATCAGGGATTGCCTAGGCCTACAACATTATGGGCGGACATCTTGGCATCTGTAATGGTGTATGCCGACGACCCCTTGATGGGATTGACTGAAGTCTGACCCGATGTGGGTAGATTTGTCCCATCAAAGTGATAAATATGCAGGTCAAACTCAAATTTGTCTTCAGGTCGATCGGACTGCTCAATTTGTGTGTTGTTGTCCTTTGAGATCGGGCCATTGGGCCGTAAGAATTCGAAAAAATATATACTAAAATTAGGAGTAGAATTGTATTGATATGAAAGTGGTGATGAATGAGGTAGATTTGCCAGAAAGATGGAGGCATCCAAAATTATTGAAGGTCCAACTCAACCACCACATCTCTCTATTCTCTAACTCTCACCTGTACTTTGATCAACTAATAATAACTAATAGCAGTAAATGCACTTGCCTTCTTTTTCTCCAGCCTCGCACCCATATGCCTGTCCGAATCAACATGATAAATATATACAATGGTGGAATTGGGCGGACCAACTTATACCCTTCGGACTTTCGGAAAACAAACTTATATAGTTCGGGTTTTGTGTGTTTTAAGAATGTAAATTATTACATGTAGTCTGTTTTTCATTCCGCGCCGTAAAAGAAATTACTAACAATCAGTATTTGTTTCGCGTAATTCAATTTTACTTGGTATATTTGACTATTCTATGTTTATTCGATATAGTCTTACTTGTTACATTCAACTATCTATACACCATAAATGAACCCATCCCCTACCGTGCCTACCAGGCAGTACTCCTGAGTGATAAAGGAGGAGATATAGCACTCAAGAGTGACAGGACAAATTAAAACCGCCATAGACACACACACAATAAAGGTGGAGATATTGCACTCAAACCCATCTCAACTAACAGCCAACTTAGCTAGCTAGTAGCTAGTTACCATGTTGTCAACAGATAGCCATCAAGTTCTTAACCCAGATCACAAGCAGCATCAGCATCAGAAGGAGGATGATGCTGCTGCAGAGAAGACCAAATTAGGCCTCTTGAGGCACCTGGCAGAGCGCCATGATCCCTCTGCCATGGTAGGATATTATACTTAATTTCTCATAACTTGTACTTATAATCAAGCTGTTTGATGAAATTAATTAAATGCAGGAGGAAGTGGAAGATGCGACACTGAGGAGGTTTCTGAGGGCCAGAGACATGGATGTTGAGAAAGCATCCGCCATGTTCCTCAAATACCTCAAGTGGCGGCGTAGTTTCGTCGTCCCTGTTTCAGTTGCAGACATCCCCACCGAGATCTCTCAGAACAAAACGTTCGTCCAAGGTTCTGACAAGACCGGCTGTCCGATCTGCGTTGTCCTCGGAGCTCGCCATTTCCAGAATAAGATCGGCGGTGTTGAGGAGTTCAAGCGTACGTACATATACCTCTCTGAATTCAAATTAATCAGTACTTTTTGCAGATCTGTTCATCCCTACTTCATAATTCAAAAGGGTACTTGGGAAATTGAAGTAGCTCATATTTTCAGTGATCAGCAGTACAAATGTCTCTACGGTTACAAAAGTTTTCAATTTTTACAATCGTCTTTTTGACCTGGCTTGGTTTGGTCAGCGAGAAAGGTCAATTTGGATTTAGATGAAAGTTCGTTCTCTAGATTACTTTTCGACGGTGGAATCAAGCTATAAAATTGTCAAAATAAAGAGAATGTTCGGAATTCGGATCCATCCAATAGCGAACCGAGAATCACCCGGTTTCAGAGCAAAGAAATCATATATTTTATCATATATTTAGCGACATGAAATATCTCGTCGTCCAGTTCTTCAATCATACTAGCTCCACTATTTAATCGATGATAATCAAAATTTTAATTACTTTAAATCATTTCCATGGTGTAATTTACGCAGGTTATATAGTTTATGTCCTCGACAAACTCTGCTCCAGGTAATTGCTATTCATTTTTACTTTTTTTACTGTGGATATAGAAAGTAAAAAAAGTTGGTCAAACTCTTCTTCATGTAGAATGGGGGCAGGGCAGGAGAAGTTCGTGGTAATAGGAGATCTGGAAGGATGGGGATATGCAAACAGCGACATCCGTGGATATCTGGCAGCTCTGCACATTCTGCAGGATTACTACCCAGAAAGACTCGGGAAGCTCTTCATTCTCCACGTCCCTTACGTTTTCATGGCTGTCTGGAAAGTCGTCTACCCTTTCATCGACTGCAACACCAGAAAGAAGGTAGGCGAACATATTTCTATACAGACACAGTACTGTCCTGTTTCATAAACTCAAACAAGATCGAAGCTGATGTCACACTAATTATAACAGATTGTGTTTGTGGAGAACAAGAAGCTGACGTCAACCCTTTTGGAGGACATCGACGAAAGCCAGCTCCCCGATGTGTACGGCGGCAAACTTCCCTTAGTTCCAATTCAAGAGACGACTTGATCAAACATCTTCCATCTTCATCAGTATGTACGTATACGCCACTTCTGGTTACCTGCCTTGTATCATGTAAAATGCACTGTACAAGTTCGATCAACTGTCCAAATATATAATATATGCAACGAACTTGTCAAAATCCAAGCTGCAACTATAACTGATTGATTGTGGCATTCTTTGAGCGGGACGGCTTTTCTACTTGTCGTTGATTTCGAGAAAATTTTGCAACTATAACTGAGTGATTTTATGGGCCTGAATGATTTGATCGAAATATCACTTTTGAATATCAAAATTTAAAAGTAATTCGAAATTATTTTTTGGTCCTCCAAATGATTTGAGAGGTGATATGAAATCAACGACATGGACATGATTTGCAAATTCTCAAGTGATGTGAATGAGAAACTATGAAATTATCTTGTTGAGTTTAAGGGGGGAGATTACATTAGGAATGGTGTATTGGTCATTTGTCAAATAAGTTAATTAAATATTTTTTTCATAAATTAATTTTTTTTTAATTTTCAAAACTCCACTAAACAAAGTCACTAACGGTTTAAACTATTAAGATCATTTTCATCCTAGAAATTGATTAGTAATATAAAAAAGATAGTCACATAAGCAACTTTAGCTATAAACTCATTCGATAATTTCTAATCATTTTCATCACAACAATTATTTAGCAATTTCTATCTTTCAATTTTAAAAACAAACATGACTAAAATGAATCAATGAAAAATTATTATCTATTATTTATCTTTAATTTTATTTATATTCATAAATACATTTCTTACAAAGTGAATAATTTTGCTTATGTGATATTGTTAATGGCACTCTTCTATCCCTAACAATTACTTATTTGAGTGCTAATTTACTATCCACGTTATTTAACAATTGCAAAAAAATAAAAAATAAAGATGTTCTAACTATTTTAAATCGCCAATTATTTCAAACGACTAACTATTTTAAATCACCAGCTATTTGAAGTTACTTTCGAGTAAATTCCACAATCAATAAATTTTTCCAAAGAATCGAAGTACATTACAACATATAGAACTGATAAAATAATTTCAAATTTATCTACTGGAAATGAATTATTTGAAGCAAATCGAAACACCTAATCTCTTACTCGGTTGATGAAACAAAAGCCACAACAGGACTCCTCACAGTATGCTCCCCATCACTCCACACCAAAGAACCAGAAGTCGTTGAGTTTCCAACCACAGCCGAGACAGTCAAGACAAACGACTGTTTCTCCCCAACACTCTTGAAAGAAAGCACATTTGGCTCAACTTTCAACGTAAGCCCTGCTGCTGCATTCACTATTGCCTTATACGTGGCGTTCCCCGTTCCAAAATTCGTTACGGTTCTATGGAACGCCTTGCTCACGGATTGCCCTGCTGAGGTCGACGATAGAGCAAACGATGGGTAGTTTAGATCCCACACGGTTCCATTTGTAGCTGCGGAACAGGCGTTCTGGTCTCCCGTGACCAGCCGTAGTTGCTTGGTTGAGTATCCTTGGCCGCAAAGTAATTTTACGTAGTCAGTCTCCCCGGCATCGTAGACTAATCCTGGATCTGCAGCTCGTGCGGGATTGATTTGGCCTGACCCGTATGCGAATTCAGCATCGGTGTTGTCCTTTGCATCGAAGGGTCGTGCTGCAGATGAAACATAAGTCAGATTGATCAAACATCAGTCATGGAAGGGAAAAAGATAATGATCATAATACAAATATTGTACACCAATTTCACCTGTTGTCATTAGAGCAGACTTGACCGCGGCAGGGGACCAATCAGGGTGAAACGATTTAACATAAGCTGCTGCTGCAGTTGCGTGGGGGCAAGACATGGAAGTACCGGAGATGATGTTATAAGGAACAACTCTTTTGTCTCCCGGAAGACCCGACATACTTGTACCTTCTGACCATGCTGCCAGGATATTAACTCCAGGTGCTGTCAGGTCCGGCTGCATTATGAATAACGGACTCGTCAGGATTAAGTCACTGGAAGAAAACGCCAAATCAACAAACAGAACTCAACTTACTTTGAGAATGTCGCTTGTAATCGGGTTAGGCCCCCTCGAGGAGAAGTAAACGACATAGGGGCTGGATGAGTCGTTCATGTAGTCAATGGTTTTGAATACCACTGCAGTTGGGTCACTAGTTGATTTCGAGTACTCAAGAACTTCATTTCCGTCGGTTTTGGTCAAGAGAGAAACAGGCAAAGGGAAAGGAAACATCACATCGCCTTGGTCCGAGTTCCCCATTATAGCTCCAGCAGCACCAGCGGCCAACGGTCCATCTCCCTCGCTGCTAACATCGCAATACACAATTTTTCCTCGCACCAGATTCTTATCCAAGGAATCCGAGTAGCAGTACCTGCAAGTTTTTTATCATCAATATCGAAGCATATGGATTTGCCTTCTTGCAAACAAATTCAGACATTTTTCAAGATTTTGGTGTTTATCAACACAAATTCTACTCACTTAGAAACGTTTCCATCATATCCTGCAGTTGTATTTGGTGCATCTCCTCCATAGATGAGAGGATAAGTCTTTTCCTTGGGTTGAAAAGTGTTTAGAGAGCTCCCCTGGAAAAAAGAAGCAAGTTTATGTTGCGTGCAATGCAAGAAATCACCTTATGATGGAGTACAAGCCAAAAAGAACTCAAAGTTCAAACCTTTAACTCTTACCTTGTGATATTTTCCATTACCCAACTTGACAACAGTTGCAAACTTTCTATCGATGGTGCTAGCACCAACAGAGAGCGACCACGGGGAGCAATTCGAGACAGTTTTCGGGGAAGGACCTTCGTTACCAGCCGAGTTAGACGTGAGAATCCCATGCTTCATGGAATGGAAAGCTCCAATAGCAATAGGATCTTCGAAATACTCAGTCGGAGCGCCACCTACTGAGAGAGAGATTATGTCAACCCCGTCAGCAATTGCATCGTCGAAAGCTGCAAGAATATCGACATCCGAACATCCAGCAGCCCAGCAGATCTTGTAGACCGCAATCCGAGCAGAGGGGACCCCTCCTCGGGCAGTGCCAGAGGCGAGTCCGAGGAGACTGGCCGGAGTGACAATGGTCCCTGCTGCTGTGGATGCAGTGTGAGTTCCATGTCCTTCTGTGTCTCTTGGTGATGGTTTCTCTGATGCAGTGAGTTTTCCTTCAGCGTTGTAGGCCTTGGCTCCAATGATCTTACTGTGAAGTTCGAATGAATAAAATTAAATCCAACGAACCCTATGAATCAGGTGATTTCAAGATCAAAATCAAGATTTTGACTATATTGGTCAGGCTGCTTACTTGTTGCAGGTGAAATTGGAGGATTGGCAAGAACCCTTCCATTTCTTCGGAGGTGGGCCATACCCAGAATCATTGAAGCTCTTGGATTCCGGCCAAACTCCGGTGTCGAGCATTCCGACGATGACGTCGCTCTCTCCGGTGGATCTCGTGACATTTTGGGGGAAGCCGATGAAATCCCATGACCTAGTGGTATGTAGCTTCCGAATTTTACTAGGAAACACAGAAACTACACCTTCATAGGCTGTAAACAAAAAGGGAGAAAAGCTCAATTAGAAGACAAAACACTAAAGAAAGATTTTCCTGGACATTTGGCGATGAAGACCAACCAGAGAGCTTGTTCTTCTCAGCCTTTGTCAGCCTGGCGGCGAACCCATTGAAGCTCCTGTGGTAGCTGCAGATCAACGACTCGGAGGCAAGCTTGGCACTGGAAGGGAAGGGGAAAAGAAACCATTTTTAAGCAATTAAACTTATCAAATCAAAGATTGTTGAATCTTTTTGGTGAAATTGTTCTGTTATTGACCTGCCAGTTATGTGCTGAAGCAAGCTGGAGTGAAGTGCAGAAGCTGGAATATCAGTCTTTGGACGGTCGCCCATATAGGCTATATACACCTGCGCATTCAAGGGACCAAAACGGAAATTTGTCTCAATCACTCGATTCAGACTAAATGTATAGATCCGTCATACTATTTCAGCTACTTTATCTCATAATTTATGTCTAACAAAATCAGCTCAATGGACTTCAAACTAGAGGGAGCAAAAATGGACCAACCCATTTAGTTCAATTGATTCAACCCGATCAATAATTTAAAAGTTTTAAAACTTATCAAACTCAAAAGTATATAAAACTTTTTAAATGAACAGTAACAAAATTAACTCTATATTGATGTAGAAATGGTCATGCCTTTCGTTGGTGAGAATGATGAACAGAACCATTTACAAAGGTGGCGCGGCATGAAGCGACGAGGAACACGAGACAGTAGGCAAGACTGCAAATGGCTAGGAGCCCCGAAATTGGATTAGCTCTTGCCATGGCTAATGATTGATTTGAGTTGAAGATTGGATGGGATGTGTTTTGTCCATCAAACAGCAGGTGGGTCAAGTTTTTATAATGTGGGGAGAGACGTATAAAACATAATACGGTTCCAAACTCACAGATCATGAGTCATGACTTACTAGCAAGACAAGATCCACTTTGCAAGTCTTATTCATTTGAGAGGCTTGGTTATCTTGTTTCTTGTCTTAACTAATGAGCCACAGGATGAAGTATAATTGTTTAAGAATGTGAACCCAATTTGTCTACAATCCGGTCACTTAACTCTTTATGATTTAGTTTTTGAAGAAAAAGAAGTCTTATGATTGATTTTTATACTATACAATTAACATCATATCGCTACTTTTTTAGTGAGAAAATATACTCATGTCCCCTCCAACAATAATGTCGGGTCCAATTCATTGGGCTCGTCCGAGCCCAAGTGATAGCGCTGGATCTTGGACAGATAAGCCCAGAGACTCAGCGACTCGTTTCTTGAAGCCAGTACCTGGGACGTAGGCGTGTCTCGATGACGGATATTAATCTCGGCCACGCCTCGTCCTCCGGCTCTCATATTTTGTATTTATTCGATCCAGGTTTGTCTTGTTGGTTGAATTATGACATTATTGCCTTATTAGTGTTTCGCTTTTTAAAGATGAAACAGTTTTCATTGATATATAAAGACATTTCGTCGCTATTTTTTACCCAAAAAAAAAACTTTAAATCTTCTTCCTAGTCTAACAAAATGGTCAGTGTGATTTGTACTGAATTTGGTTGGTTTTCACGTGTGGCTGGAGAGGAGTGTTGAAGTTGCTCATGCATAGAGATAGAGAAGAAGAAGAAAGAATGTTTGGAGAGGATAGGGATTTCTTATGATTGAAGATAAGGTTCATACAATAACTAACAAGGGAAAAACTAACCCATATTTACTACATAATAATATATGCTAATAAGGAGTAGGATCTCGGTGCTTGAAAATGAAACATGTGCATTGTTGCAAGCCCTGCAACGGGTGTCGGCAACGGACAATACTAGAGTTGGTCTTCGAGACATATGCTAATAAAAGGTGTGGCAGATAGGTTGGAGAGCAATGATGTGGACACTATGGAATTGAAGGATTGATGTGCTTCGTCAATGTCGTGAGTTGTTGTTGGAAGGTAACTCTTTTCTAACGCAATATGTTCTGGTCAGACGTTTGTATTTATGAGTATCACTGCACTGTTAGGATTTTTTTTTTCATCATGATTGCATGTAAACGATATATGTTTGGTGAAGAATCATTAATAATAATATTTGAAGAAGTTGTTTCGAGAAACTAATCGTTATTAAAAAGGAGAAAAATATAGTCGTATGTATACTAGTATGATGTACAAAAATGTATAGTTCCTTTTTGTCTACAAGGCAGAATCAAACACCACAATGGGACTCCTAACCTTATGAACACCATCATCCCAAACCAAAGAAGCCGACACAGTCGAATTCGCCCCAATCACACCTTCAACACTAACTTCAACCTCTCACCAACAAATCCAAATGCCATAACATCAGGGTTCACTCTCACCGTAAACCTCACAGTCTCCACCACTACTGCCGCTCTATAACTTGAATTACTCCTACCAACATTCGTTACAACCCTATTAAACACCCGACTACACCTCTCAGAAGCTACCACCGAAGCCGTAAAATAAGGGTAATTCAAATCCCCAACAGTTGAATTTGTACTACTACAGCTGCTATTGTCGTTTGTGATCATCCTATGACCCTGGCTTAGGGTTCCAGCGATTTAGAGAAGAAAGGGAATGGATTAGGAGAGATAGAGACAGAGGGGGAGATAGAGTAATAGTAACAGATATAATGTTGATTTATTGAATGCCTTCTCAATTCTTCGCAGCTGCATTTAATAGCAGACAGGGACAGAGCCTAACGGCCTAAACAGTAAATAACGACAAGAGGAAAAATTACAAAACTCCCCTCTTTGGGAAAAGAGCAAAATCATCACCTAATTTACTTAAAGCGATAAACAGGTCCTGGTCATTACAATCCCCTCTAGTGAAACTCGGCTTGTCTCAAGACGATTCAAGCATCTTTGAACTCTAGAAATTTCTCCTTGAACGGTTGCCAATCCCCCCAGCTTGCATCAGCCTCGCTCTGATGCGCCCATTGTGTCTGGCTCAGTGCTTGATTTCCTTTTGATAATGAATCTTCTAGCTAATATAGCAATAGGTAGCTATTTTATCATGCCATTTCCATCCAGCTCTGGCAGCTTGAAGCTGATCACAGCTGCATCTCCTACTGCCTTCTTGAGCAGCGATACATGGAACACAGGGTGAATTGCAGCAGTAGCAGGCAACTTTAACTCATAGCCCACCTCTCCAATCTTCCTCACAACTACAAAGGGCCCATAGAAACGCGGAAATAGCTTGATTTTTTTCCTTTGAGCTAATGATTTTTGCTTGTAGGGGTGCAGTTTGAGATACACTCTATCCTCCACCTTGAAACTCCTCTCTGGTCTACGTTTATCTGCCTATTGCTTATGGCGGTTTTGAGCTCTGGCTAGACTGTTCCTGAGCTGCTCAATAATTCGATGATGGTGTTGCAGCTTATCCTCTACTGCAGCAACTGAAGTAAACAAAGGATTCTGCAAATCAAACACAGATGGTGGATAACCATGTAGTGCTTCAAATGGTGTTATTCCCCGACTGTTGTGGAAATTGGTGTTATACCACCATTCAGCCATGGGAAGCCATTGCTGCCACTTCTGTGATGAGATAACTAGCATGCATCTCAAATAATCCTCCAGACACCTATTTAGCCTTTCAGTCTGCCCATCCATTTGAGGATGATAGGCGGTTGAGTAGAGCAAGTTAGCAC
The DNA here is from genome assembly GCA_030674075.2 of Linum usitatissimum. Classification (NCBI taxonomy): domain Eukaryota; kingdom Viridiplantae; phylum Streptophyta; class Magnoliopsida; order Malpighiales; family Linaceae; genus Linum; species Linum usitatissimum. Next base: position 3,921,764 of record JAUJYP020001281.1, on the reverse strand, counting down.
CCTGCAATTTAAACATTTCCTTCCAAAACACACTGGTAAAGATAGTATCTTTGTTTGTTACGATAGTAAAGGGCATGTCGTGTAGTTTGAAGATGTTCTTCATAAAGATTTGAGCGATGAACACCGCAGTGTAGGGATGGCTCAAGAAAATGAAATGTCCATACCTAATAAGTCAATCCACCACGACCAAGATGGCTTCTTTGCTCTCAGCCTTGGGTAAACCCTCAGTGAAGTCCATTGAGATGTGTTTACAGGCTTGCTCTAGTATTGGAAGGGGTTGGAGTAAACCTGGGTAAGGTACAGTTTCTGCTTTGCACTGCTGGCACACTTGGCAGTTAGCAACCCATTCATTTACCATTTTTTTCATGGCAGGCCAGTAAAAATATTTGTTGATGTGTTGATATGTGCCTTGCCTTCTAGAGTGTTCCCCAACTGGTGAGGCGTGGAACAGCTCTATCAATTGCTTTCTTAGGGTCCCTTTCCCTCCCATAAAAAACGAGACCTTTGTATTTAAGTAGCCCTTGAGAATAGGTATCCCAATAGCTTCACCAGACCATTCTTTTGAATATTAGTATGAATCTTCTATTCTAGGAGGTGTTTCAAGCTTTCGTAGTCTGTGATAATAGTGAAAGAACTTCCCTCTAGGTAGTGTCTCCACTTGTTTATAGTATAGAGGACGGCTAGATACTCCTTTTCATAAGTGGATAAGCCTTGATTTTGAGACCTAGTGCTGACTGATATAGGCAATTGGCCTTCCTTGTTGTGATAATACTGCTCCAATCCCAGTCCCCGATGCATCGGTTTTCAAGATGAAGGGTATGATGAAGTTTGGAAGGGCCAAGACTGGTGCTTTGGTCATTAAACCTTTGAGCATTTCAAAGGCCTCCGTAGCTGCTTCATTCCATTTGAAGTTATCCTTCGTCAGTAACTTAGTAAGAGGTTTACTTATTGTGCCATAGTTTTTGATGACTTTTCGGTAATATCTAGTTAGTCCAAGAAAGCCCCTCGGTCCTTTGATGTTAATGGGACGAGTCCAGTCACTCATAGCTTGGTCCAACATCTGTGACTCACGAAAAGCTCTTAACCTCGGGGCTCACAAGAACCTTATGAACGGAGGATCCATCATCGTAGGAGCCGATCCATGGGTCCTCTCGCTCCCTGACTTTCGCCTACCAGATTAGAACCTCGGCCCAATGATGGCTAACAGCTTCATGGACCCTGTTCGGGAGGCATGGGACTATGACTATCTAAGACAAAACTTTAATGAGACCGTGACGACGGTTATTTCAAAAATCCCAATTGGCCCCATCGGGGTAGATTATGAATGGGTTTGGCATTTCAACCCCAATGGAAAGTTTTCGTTCGCTCTGCCTACCATGCACTCCGGGGACCGACATCTCCGATGCTGCAAGATCCCAAGTGGAAATGGGTCTGAAACCTCCAAGTGTCGCCAAAAAATCGGTTCTTCCTCTGGCGGATAGGGTAGGACGCCCTAGCCACAAAACAAAAGCTATGGCGGCAAAAGTGCTCCCTAAATCCGAGATGCACAATTTGTAGCTCCGAGAATGAAGGTATTTCCCATTGTTTCTTCTCTTGTCCCCACGCCGGGATACATGGACGAAATCCTTCCCAGTGCTCGACCTGACCTCGCCCCCTCATGCACTATTGAATGGATTATGTCAATCCATAATGGAGCCTCCAGGGTAGACACCCTATTATGTGTGGCTACCTTATGGAACATTTGGAGGGATAGGAATGAGATGATCTTCAGGAAAAATCCCCTGTGATCGAGACTATGCGTATTTTTTTCTTCCGCCTGAGAGAGGAATGGAGACATAATCTTCACCCTCTGACACGGACTACTCCATCAGTTTCGTCTACACATTGTCCACTTCCAGGCTCAGCCAATTTACAGGATGTTCGATGTTATGGCTCTTTCTCACAGTCTACATCTGAGGCGGGATATGGGATCGTTATTATGAATTCCCAGGGACATATTATAGATGGCTACGCGGGCTCCCTTATTTGCTCAGACCCGGTGGTTGCGGAAGCAAAAGCCCTACACATGGCAATCAAAGTCATTGCAGCTTCAGGCATCCCATCAAGCGTCAAGACGGATTGTCTCACCCTCGTGGAGGGACTCCGCAAAGGACCTAGCTGGTGGCCTTGGCAATGTGTGGCCTGAAGGCACCATATGGCCTTTCTCCTCCATACAAACCAGCACATACGGGTCTCCTTTACACCCCCATGTAACAATATTTTGGCGGGCAGGATTGTCAAAGCAGCTGCTAATGGGATGCTTCCAGAAAACTGATTACATTGCGTTTATTTTACTAATCCATATTGTAACGTTCCGTTTTATAAGCCTTGAGCAAATATAATGAAATTTTCAGTAAAAGAAAGAATAGGTCAAAATGATTATATGTTTAATGGAGATGATTAGGACGCAGGAGAAACATGGAGGAAGAGAGGAGAAACATGAAGGGGATCATTATTACGGTTTTAAATAAGGTGAACTGGATGATAATTGAAATGATAATATGAAAATGAAAATGATTAATGGATCTAATAATTAATCTAGGTGGTTGCTTTGGTTTGACAAAAATGAACTCTATTTAATTTTTTCATTTTGATTAATTATGTGCGAATTGCGAAGAATTGATGATCTAGAAATGATTTTTTGGTACAACATAAACTAAAAATGATAATCTATTTAATGAACTTTTTTATTATTCACAACTAAATACAATGTAGGAGATAATAGAGTTTTAGTTTGTAATAGTTCAAAATACGAGAATTGATAAATATATAAAATAAATATTGAGTATTTATTGTAAATATTAAATATGTGAAAATTAGGTAGATGTCTAGTCATCATCTAAGTAAACGCCACGTATTTAGGGGTGCACTGATGCACTCGGATGTACTAGAGCGAGCACCTTAATTTATATAATATTCTGGATATTTATTTATGAATCGTTTTTTAGTGGGCCCAAACTTTTTATCAAATTATTTGAAATCTTGAATCTCCGCATTTAACAAACCCGATCATCAAATTTCCAGACAATCCGAAAAATTTGTTTGACCAAATCGAATCGAACTAAACTCGATCGAATTTCCCCATTGCTATGTAGAGAAAGAGAGGTTATCATACCCCCAAATTTCGCTTCTAAACCCAAACAAAGCCGTTTCTTCAATTTTTGGTCCCTTGTTTTCTGCTACCTCTCTTCTCCACCTTCCAACGACTGAGATCTCCAGGCAGGAAAACCATAACAAACAAAAATGAAAACTTGAAGAAAAAGGAGGAAAAAAAATACCTGATCGGAAAATCAAATACCAAATTTTACCGCCATATTTTATGGTAATTTCTTCCTGCTTCTTTTCAGGTTCGTCAGGTTGAAATCACAACAACAAAAATGGCATACAAAGTGGATCACGAGTACGATTATCTCTTCAAGATCGTCCTCATCGGCGATTCCGGCGTCGGAAAATCCAATATCCTTTCCAGGTTCACCCGCAACGAATTCTGCCTCGAATCCAAATCCACCATCGGCGTCGAATTCGCCACTCGAACTCTCCAGGTTCTGAAATCATCGATCGATCGTCTTACCACCCGCATTTCCATTTCTAAACAATCAGATCTAATTTCTAGGTTTTCTGATTTTCAAATTTTTTGTAGGTAGAAGGAAAGACTGTGAAGGCGCAGATATGGGACACGGCGGGGCAAGAGAGGTACAGAGCAATCACCTCCGCCTACTACAGAGGAGCCGTCGGCGCGCTCCTCGTCTACGACATCACCAAGCGGCAGACGTTCGACAACGTCCAGCGGTGGCTCCGCGAGCTCCGTGACCACGCCGATTCCAACATCGTCATCATGCTGGCCGGGAACAAGTCTGATCTGAACCACCTCCGGTCGGTGTCGGCAGAGGACGCACAGGCGATGGCGGAGAAGGAAACACTGTCGTTCCTGGAGACTTCGGCGCTGGAGGCGTTCAACGTCGAGAAGGCGTTCCAGACGATCTTGCTCGACATTTACCAGATCATCAGCAAGAAGGCGCTGGCGGCTCAGGAAGCAGCGAACGCATCGGGAGTCCCGCAGGGAAAGACGATCGACGTCGCAAATTTGCCCGGTAATGCCAACAACAAAGGATGTTGCTCCGCTTGATTTTTTTTTTTATATTTCGAAACCAATTCTAAGTATTTATCGCCATTTTTCTTCTGTTGGTTGAGGTGGATTATATTACATGTGTGTGTAGGTAAAGAGAAAACGATATAATCCCCCAATCCCCATTGATATTGATTTTCTTTTTGTTTAAATTTACGAGGGTCTAGGGTTCCTGGAGAAATTAAATGACAGTAAGATTCTGATGAACATTGAGGGAAATGGCAGCTATTTCCTCCTGTAATGTTTACTTTTTCTGTGTAATTCAGTGATTTGAACAATTGATGTAGTTTTTCTTCAGGCAACTCGCAAAATATCAAGCCTAACGTGACTCGATGAACTAATACTTGATAATCTGAGCCCTGACCTCTCCTCTCCAATCTATGACTCTTTAAGCCGCACCTAATCGTAAAATCAACCATCAAGTCATCAATGAACCACCCTATGAACAAACCAAAAGCTCATGTACTAAAAGAGAAACGCAAAAAAAAAACATATGTTCTAAAATAGCAAATAAAAAAAAGATGCAAAGGTTATGTCCGTGAAAGCCAGCAAAATATCGGTCAAGAGGTCTAGTCCAATCAAACAAAGCGTAACCTTAAATCATAAACTCAATATTTTAAATACCTAACAACGTCCATTATCATTTTAAAAAACGATCTAACATAGGATAACATTTATCCCTACAATGCACGAACGCTTTTTGGGGTGCGCAACACATGATAAGTTGCACCATTGTCCACTTTTATAATTTCTTGGTTTTTTACAAATTTGTTATTTCGTATTAAAAATGCGCATAAAATTTTCAAAATATACATAAAGTATTCTTAAAATCGTGAAACATACAAACGTACGTTTATTGATTCCATAAATCCTTTATATAAATAGACGGTTGGATAAACTTCATCCACTCTAAAATAGTGGCGGAAGCCCCTTCAACTGTAAAATGCACTCTGAGCAACACATTGTAACTCTATAAGTTACACCATTGTCCACTTTTGTAATTTCTTTTCGGTTTCATGTACATCTATTATTTTGTATTAACTTATGTATACTATTTCAATTATTATTAATAATAATATTATTATTATTATTAAACTCTGCCAGCCTGGGGGGAGCTTCCACGTCATTGCAGCATTCCTCACTATTTCTTCAGTCTTTCAACTTCTCACACTCTATCTATAGCTCCTCCCCAAACTCACCTCTACCAAAAAATCTACTCTTCCTTCCTCTGATCAAACCTCAACCATGGGAGACAACCCATCAGAAGCTTCCTTCTTCAATTCCTCATCATCAAACCAACCCAAAACTAAGCCCAACCCATTCCCTAATCACCATCACAGTTTCCCAATAACCAGCCCTGCAATCATCGTGAACAACTCTTCACACTGTAACAAGTCTCCTCTTCAACAACAGCAGCAAGGGGGATTATCACTGTCTCTTTCCTTTGCAGCACCAGTAGTCCTCCCTCTTGGACCTTTCACTGGATACGCAACCATCCTCAACACCTCCAAATTCCTCAGACCTGCTCAGCTGATCCTCGACGACCTTTTCGGGTTTGTAAACTCCCACCCTCCATCCCACCACCACCACACTCCTGCTGATCATGGTGATGAAGAAGAAGCATCCATGTTTGGAACACAACTTGAAGGTTTTGAACATAGGCGCAAGAATTCTAACCTCATGCTCATGCTTCACGAGGTACACTTCTTCTTCTGCAAAATATCTTGGCAATAGTGGCTTAAAGATAATAATTAGAGCAGCTAGCATTATCTTTCATTCATTACCTTCACTTTACCTTTTGTGATCTGTTGATGATAGAAAAGTTGAATGAACCTTAGCTTGTTAACGTGGGAGGGAATCTGAAGGAGAAATCCCCACAAGCCAATTTGTGTCCAAAAATGGAACTGTTGATTTGGACACTCTCTGACCCCGAGTTACTCTCCTTGGGAAAATATGTTTTCTTCTTTTCTTTCTCTGCTTGATTGATTAAATAAAACCTTCAGAACAATGACCCACAAATCCAATCCCCCAAAAAGATGTATTGTCTTTTCACCTGTCATTATATCAGTGTCACCACTGTACTTCTGCTCTGGTTTTTTAGTCAGTTGGACTATGACCAATCTCCAAATTCTCATAATCTCTAATCTCGCTTTAATTTAATTTAATTAAACCAGATGTTTAATCTTTGTTGTGATGCTATCAAGGTATACAAAAGGTACAGGCTTTACTGCGAGCAGATGAAATCAGTTGTGGCATCATTTGAAGCAGTAGCTGGGCTTGGAAATGCAGCACCTTTCATCCCCAATGCCATAAAGATCGTCTCTTTCCACTTCACTCCCCTTAAAAATGCACTTCTCCACCATATCCATTGCTTCAAAGACCAATCAGATTCTGCTCATTCCCAAAGCCCCTCCTCCATTACTACATTCAACCTCAAGCAGCATCCTGTGTGGCGATCCCACAAAATGCTCCCTGATCATGCCGTTGCCCTCCTCAAAAGCTGGCTCTTTGAACACTTCCTTCACCCGTAAGTAGAAGATTCCACAGCTAAAATTCCAGATTCTCATGTCGTGGCGTCAGCATAGGGTTTTTAATTTGTTTTCTTTTCCTGTGTGTGTATACAGATATCCTACAGATTCAGAGAAGCAGATTCTAGCTCAGCAGACTGGTTTGTCCAGGACACAGGTCAGGCCAATTCACATTACTTGTTGAATTCAACTTCACTCGAATCATTCATCAAAAAGAAAAAACTTCACTCGAATCATTGCTTAGTATTTAGAACATTCAATTGAGAATTCTGTTTTCGTTGACAGGTTTCGAATTGGTTTATCAATGCGAGAGTGAGACTATGGAAGCCAATGGTGGAAGAGATTCACTCACTCGAATCAGAGCAAAAAGCTGATGTTGCATCCTCGTCGTCTTTGGCGAGTATCGCAAATAAACGGACGAGATTTTCTTCCGAACAGGAGGAGGATCACCGTGGTTATTCGTCAAGCGACGGCGTTTCTCTGGCCCTGGCTCTGCCACCCCGTATACATGTTCCGATCAATAATCCTTCGTGGCCTTTCCCCGTCAACGCGGCGGCGAACCCAAGCGTCGGGAATCATGAATTGGCCGGCGGCAGCAGCATCAACCAGTTTTATGGCCACCACTAAAAGCAGGGGAATCTGGGGTTTCTTTGTTTGTTAGTATGTAATATGTATGATGAACCTGCAATATGTTTTTGCGGTAAATTAATGCAAAATAGACAAGTTGGCGTATTATAAAAACCATACCGAACTGACTTGTTGAATCGGTTTGATTAAAAAATCTACAGCTCGGCCTCGGGCTCTTGTCTTGCACTGATCACTAACAAGCTACCTCAATAACCATAATGAGTGGTTTGATAATGATAACAAACTCAACTCGATATTAATTGTACCAACTCGATTTAGTATAGTTGCAATCGAGTTGTGGTCAAGCTCAAAATAAAAACCAAAATTTTAAGATCCGAGCTTAGCTTATATACATATGTACACTGGGTTGACTTGATATTAGATTTCATGCTCCAACACTAATCAAGCTGACTTCTAAGCTCAGGTCAGAGAGTCTCGTACTCACCATTAACAAGCTACTTCAATAATTACATCGAGCTCATTTTGATCATTATAATAAGATCGACTCATTCACTATAAACAAGCTCAGCTCAATATCATTATAATCAAGCTGGGCTCAAGTTCGAAATAAGAACTAAAAAAAGTAAACTCTTATGAACCGAATTTGTGTTTAAGCTCAAATCCTACAAACTTATATAATTGACTAATTCAGTATAAAAATGCAAAATTAAACAACCTCACTGACCAATAATTGAACCGTAACTCAAAAGCTTGACAAGTCAAGCCAAAATTAATTTATACTCGACTCATTTAAAATCGAGCAAAACTTCAAACGAATTATTCAATCATTTTTCCTAATAGACCGAATAACAGGTTGGCTCTGTAATTCACATTGCTTGGGTGGAGATTGGAGAAGAGGGTTTGGTACTGCTACTTCAAACGTAAGAAACCACGAGTCGCAATGCAAGTCTCTCCCACCCAAACCTGTTCACACGTGGCGGATCCAGTGTTGTTGGCACTAAAGTAAAGTACCAACCGAAAGAGTTTCACAGCTGTCAAACCCAAGTTGTAGCGGAGCCCGCACGCTGTCCTGGGCTCCTGGCATCGGGAATGAGCATATTCCTACACGGCAGTACTCCACCAAAACCTCTCCCCCGCACCAATCACATCTCACCACGTCATCCAAAAGTCAACTCTGAAGACCAAATCAACTGAGACTCCCACTTAGTCTTCCTGATCAACCGCCATGAACCACAGTCCACTGACGCTTACTATGAACCAGTCCGCATACAATCTTCCAAAGTCGGTTCTTCAAAACCAGCAAAACAGCAAGCGGTAAAACATGTTTCTTGCGTGGTTTCCATCACAACGGCGCCGTTTCGAAGTCATCATTCATTCATTCTTCCACTTCTTGAATACTTGGATGATATCGTAAGGCTTGTGGGTCTCGGTTCTGGCAATAAAGCGTTGTCCAACTTGGTTATCTTCAAATCCTTTACCAATCGGGATTGGGCAGTTCACGTCACGTTTTTTAATAGAACGCAGCTGGAGTTTCTTTTGTTTTGGTGAATTTCTATCGTGTACGCTCCTTCTGTTCGACGATTTGCGCCTGAGATAAAAAAAAATTCGGATGCTTTCAACTGAAGCAAGCCGGCCAGCTTTAGGGGTTGAGGAGAAGCGGAATCAGTGCGGAAAAAACAGAGAGATGCAGACTGATGCGAGAGTTGGAGTTGTGGTGGAAGGAGGCCCAAGAGTTTTGAATTCAAAAAAGCAGCAGCCTGTTCAGCAACATCACCATCAACAATCGCAGATCGGAACTATTTCTCAGCTTGTCGCCGGTGGGGTAGCGGGCGCTCTTAGCAAGACATGCACAGCTCCTCTTGCCCGTCTCACCATTCTTTTCCAAGTCAGTTTCTTTCTCTTTCTCCTTACTTGCCCTTTCTGAGAGTAAAGTTCATTATTATTTGACTAATTTACTTATTTGGGGGAATGTTGTGAATCTAGATACAAGGGATGCACTCAAATACTGCATCTTTGAGGAAGGCAAGCATATGGAATGAGGCTTCCAGGATCGTTAGGGAGGAGGGAGTTAGAGCTTTTTGGAAAGGGAATCTTGTTACAATTGCTCATCGTTTACCTTATTCGTCTGTTAATTTCTATGCATATGAGCACTATAAAGAGGTTAGCTTTGATCTTGTTTTAGCTGTTGGGTCCTAGCTTTTATCCCATTGTTCTTTGATGAAGTTAGTTTTGGTTTTGCAGTTGCTGCGTATGGTACCTGGACTAGAGAGTCGCACGGATAGCATAGGTGGAGATGTCTTTGTTCATTTCTTAGGTGGTGGTATGGCTGGGGTTACAGCTGCCACAGCTACTTATCCACTAGACCTTGTAAGAACACGCCTCGCAGCTCAGGTGAGTTATTAGTCGTTTATTGCTGTTCTTTTTAGTTATTAATCGTTTTTCATTGACCGAGTTGATTTCCTCTCTTCGCAGACAAATGTGATGTACTACAGAGGTATTGGTCATGCTTTGCAGATGATTTGCAAAGAGGAAGGTATTCGTGGGATGTATAAAGGTCTTGGAGCCACACTTCTGGTATGCTAGTACTTTTTTATTGTTGCAACTGCTCATGGCTAGAATTATTTGGTTCTCTGATGCCTGCTTGATTCTTATCATTCGATGATGCAGGGTGTGGGACCGAACATTGCTCTCAGCTTCTCAGTGTATGAAGGCTTACGATCTTTGTGGCAGTCTCATAGGTACTGTTATATGCAAGTTGGCTCACCAATATCATCTATATTTTTGTATTGGATCATATCTTGAATGTGTCAAGTTTGTTTCTTTGCAACAGACCCGATGATCCTACAGTTGCAGTGAGTTTGGCTTGTGGAAGTCTTTCTGGCATTGCATCCTCAACAGGTGAATGATCTTAAACCTCACGATTCTAAGTTCCTGGATACTGTTGATTTTGAGGTCGCAATTTCCATTTCACAGGAAATGCTGTTGATTTATTAATGCCTTTTTCATATTTTGCTCTATCTTGGCATTTCGCCCCTGGGAATCAAATTTCCAAATACTTGCCGTGTGATTGAATTACAAATTACTGAGACTACATTCACTTAAATTAGCGTAATACCAGAGTTACTTGGTGTGCAAACTACATTCATCATCTACAGTAACGAAAAAGGTTAATTACATAGTTATTTTACTGAATATTGTACATATCAAAGCAAATAAGTTAATCCTTGCATATGTTTACCATGCTTTTTGATGCAGAGGTGCAGGGTTTGGCTGCAGGCTCTTTATTAAGCATTTAACCAGAGGCAGACTGCAGTTATTTAATGTCTTGCTTTTGAGAATTACAGTAACGACATGGAAATCTATTTCTTGCCTATCGTCTACTTTGCAAGTAAAAAAAAACAGTGTTATGACTTAGTTGATCCAGTTGGCATTTAATTGATTTACCTTAGATAATCATTATCCCCTCAAACATGATACCTCACTAATCATGAGCTGCAGTGCAGCTGGAGCTGCTATAAATGAAATTCTCGAGCTGTTATTGGTAAGTCCAAAGTATATATTCGATTGCTGATTCCATGCCCGTCGAAACCCCCCCCCCCCCCCCCCCCTACTTTTTTGTCTAGTTGATTCCTGGTGATTTGAGTTGTTGTCAGTCATGTGATTCCTTGCATTCTCTTCTTCCCTATTTCATTCACAGGACTTATTATTTACTCTTTAGTTGAACTTTATTTTTATATGTTCTGAAATTATATGCAGCAACGTTTCCTCTTGATCTGGTGAGACGGCGGAAGCAATTGGAAGGAGCAGGCGGGCGGGCCCGCGTTTACACAACAAGCCTTATCGGGACATTCAAGCAGATACTAAAGACGGAGGGATTCCGGGGACTTTACAGAGGCATTATGCCCGAGTACTACAAAGTTGTTCCTGGTGTCGGCATTTGCTTTATGACCTACGAGACACTGAAAGTGCTTCTAGCTGATCTCAACTCGACAGCATAAGCTTCTTCTAGGTTGAAGTTAGGCATTAATCGAGACAATGGGGGGTGGCGATAGTAGAATCGTAACAAAAAGCAACCGGTTCGTCTTATATCGTTTTGTTGTATCCTTTCTTTCACTGTATTTACTGATCTCATGGCTGCAACCAGTTTTGCATTGTTGCTGCGAGATGTTTTCGTCTTTGAATTTCGCCTGTGTAGATAGTTCGGAAAAGGAGTCGGATCTCTTGTGTACCATTTACTCTTCATAGTTGACCATTAATTGGACCTGAACAAGGTCAGTAATGATCAAATTCTTTGCTGTTACCCGTTCTGTGTATTTTGTCATATTCCAGCAACTTCATTGCAGCACCAGAAAGCCAGTTGAGGTCTATTAGGGGAAATTCATTTGTTTCGATGAGGTATTTTAAATGTGATATCCGTTTCGATGAGGTATTTTGAATGTGATATTTTAGACCAAAATCATATTATTATTTGAGAATATGTTATTTATGAGGTACAAAGAGTTGTGGTGTGAGAATTATCTTATTTGGTTAATGAGGTATTTAATGTGATATTTGATAACAGTTATATACTACATTCTCGAAATATTGTGGTATTTTAAATACCATAGGGTGGGTAGGTTAAAACGAGTTATTTCAAAATCACAACTCGAGATATCAAGAGTTTGTTTTGGTTGTCAAAAGAGTTATTTTGATGAGGCATTTGAAATAATTTGAAAGTGAGTTATTTAAAATATCACGGTCCGAAATATCATAACTTTTATGTTGGATGTCAAACGAGTTATTTTGATTCAAATAATTCATAAGGTGAATGCTTGTTATTGAATAGAGGGAGTACAAGTTTGGTCCAAACTTCTATGTCAAGGTTTGAATAACTTGACGTAGAAGAAAGGATAAGAGGAGGGAGAGGGAACCAATATATATGAACTAGGTCTCTTCTTACAGTGGGAAATTCCCAGTGAGGCGTATGTGATCCAGAGTCCGACGGAGGCCGTACTTGTTGACTGCCTTGTTAGCAGCCCTGAATCCTCCTCCGTATGCCGGAGAAGCGTCGTGAGCTATTTGATGCATGAAGAACTCTCCGAGTTTGTTTTCGACCTCGGATCTCCCGCCTTTCTTGGACGAGGAGTAGGAAGAACAGGAAGAAGAAGATGCCGCTGATGTCGATGCCATATTATTACTTCTGGATCCGGGCAGTACTTCGGATTCGAGCCACATGTAGGATAGCACTTGGCAGATTCCTTCCTCCACCTCTGGATTTAGATTCCGGTATCCTTTCAGGCGTAGCCATCCGTGCATCAGTTCGTGAGCGAGAATGGCCCCGGTTAATAGCCTGCATTAACTCAAGAAGATCAGTAAGATTGGCTATAAGCTGTAAGTCGGTAGGGAGAGTTCGAATGAATATTTTACCTTGGTAAGCCATAGAGGACGAGAATTGCTGTGACTTCACATCTTCTGATAAGCTTCTGAGGCTGCGTTCTCATTCCGACAAGCCGGTGCCCTCCGATCCTCGGCCTCCTTTGTACCTGGACGATTTATTAAAAATAGTTAGCAGAAGCAATTATGGATTGATCACGAGATAAAGGATTTTTTGCTCGAATCATACACTAGTGACGGTCTGCTCTTCGGAAAGGCATAGTCCTCTCGTCTCAGGCATGTGATGGTATCCCTGGAGAACAAAACTACCGGCATCAAAACGAAGATTCCGGATATGAAGAAGTAGAACAACAAAGAGACGACATTTACGTGCTTCTCCCCGATGATGGCTTCATTAAGTGCTTGTCTTTCAACCAGCAGCATGGGAATCTGTTGATCCAATCTCATGATCATTCCTTCGTAGTAGTCTCGTATGGCGTGGTAAAGCGGTTGGCAATCGCCGGTGTCCATTATGGCTGATTCCATGCATTCCAAGCATAGGCTCCTCCCATCCTCCAAGGTATAGTATCTTGCATTCCAAGACTAAAAAGACAAAACCCGGTAGGGTCAAACATCAAACGATAGATGAGTTGAAGAAAGTTTCGAGTGGCATAATGTCTTAGAATGGAGCACCTCCAGTCTCTCACAACTGCAGCATCTAGCTGTCCCGTCGTGCTCGTGACATGGACAGTACTTCTGTGACCAGAATGGGTGGCATCTATACTCGATCAAACCGGCTGAGTTCATCGGAATCTAACACAAATGTTATACGAAAGGTTAGCATCGATGAGCAATGCTGGAATTGGAGACAATTGCTGTAAAGTTGCAGACTTTTGCTTACAAATTGGAGGCAGACTTCACATTTGGGATGGGTAAGCTCTTTGAAACATGACTTGTGGTATGGGTCTTTCCCTGACAAAGAAAACTAGCACAACAGAACAAAATGTTCTTCAGTTACTTGCGGAGGAAGATACATGTTTTTCTATAGTTTAACTTTGCTTGTACCTCAGTTTCAGTAATTGGGTAGGCACAAGCATGACATCTGAAGCATTCTGGATGGAAGAACATCCCCATACATCCCAGATAGTTCCCATATCCAATCTCACGATGGCAGCCGCCACATAACCTAATCATACGAATCCGAAAAAGGACAGTTGATCAAAATGTCTGTAGTTTTCTGCATAAAGTTCTCAGGACACATTGTTAGTCTCACCTATACCCTCTTGGGAAGTAATGCGGGGGAGGAGGGATCGCATAAGGAGGAGGGTAAGAAGATAAGTTAAGGTTCTCTTGCTGAGCTCTAGCTAATGCTGCTTCGTCGTTATTCGTGGTAGGGTGCCATCCGTACCTTCCTGCTTTTCGAAACCAGTTCAGAACATCAGCATCATCCACTACAAGAAAACACCAATTTGGTTTCGGAAACCTGGTCACGGAAACTCGGAACTGTGATCAGATGACCAACATATCCATGAAACCGTGACCATTTTGTCAGAGTTTAAGTGGAACCGTGTTGTCACTAATTGTGTAAAACTGTGCTAAAGCGGGTTACACAGTTCCCTTCTAAACCAGTGACATGATATAATCTGTGACCAGCCTGTCACGGATGGTTTATGTGTCCAACCTATCACGTTTAAAAGGATCGGTGACCAGTTCAAATGGCAGTGGACAATATAGTCACAGATATTCCTTCCGTGACGAGTAGCAAATCGCCCTGGTTTGAACCGCGACCAACCAATGATTTTCTTGTAATGATCAATGATTTTCTCCAACTTACCGTTTGGCCTCCTCAAGCCTTCAGCCAAGGAAAGTGCAATGGCACGATCAACCTCTTCTTTTTCTTTATCAGCTGCTCTGGGTCGATCGCCATCCTGGTGCATGATGCATGGAATACTACATTGATCAGCAAAAACTTCCCTCTTTCTCTCTGTATTTAGGAACTTTTACTTTGGAGGAAAACAAAAGGTGAGGAACGGAGATGGAACATTTCTAAGTACAGCCTAAAAGACTTGGTTTTAGAACGGTCACATGGTTTGCAAACTTTTTTTGCTGGGCCAAGCAGAGAATATTTTGGGATGCCAAAGGGGGGAAAAGTTAGATCTCGAAATGTAACAAATATCCAAGAACAACATGACCTCATTCTTTTGTCAGTGATCTGCAGAGAAACCCCCAAAGCATGCATGATTAACATTGTAAAATTGTGATCTTGGTTTAACCATATGGGAGAGTGGAGAAAGCTAAGTAACGTGGGGTTGGAAAAGAAAAAGGTCTCTTTTTTCCGGCGATTTTTTAAAAATAATACGTCTTTTACAGTGAGATTTCTGCGTAAATTGATTATATGAAATTGTTTACGTTCATTGGGTTGTTGAAGACCCTTAACGAAATGAAGTTTTTTTGTTACCAGTGATCGAGCTGATGGTCCTCGCCAGAGCATGTTCTCCTCGCCGAGAAGCTGGGGATGACGGCGGCTGCCGCCGACGCTGCTGCTTCCGCCGCCATCCCGATGAGTTCCGGCAGTCTTAAAGAGCTTGCTCAGCCATTTAGAAAGCCTGGATTTCTTCTCCACAAAGTCCCCTGCTTTGCTTTGAAACAAGTCTCAATAAGCGAAACGAGGAAAAAGCCAGAAGAAGTAAAAAAGTCGACGACATGGGTATGAAAGGGAAAGGGATGATCGTACCATAGACGCAAGGATTGGAGATATGGGTGACGCCTGAAGAGGAATTGGAAGAAGCCATGGCAGAGTAGTCGGAAAACAGGGGATGAAATTATACAAATTTTCTCGTTCTTGTTTTGCAGGAAAACGACGGCGGCGAGAGAGAATGATATGATGGAGAGAGGGGGAGAGTGGAGGGAGGAGGAGGAACAACGCTACCGTCATGGATAGGCATTAAAAAGGTGGGCTGATCGAAGAGAAAGAATCTAAAGCAGAGAGGGAAAGCGGGTGGAAAAAAAGGGGTTTGGAGATTAGATTCTTGGCTTGAGAAAGCAAGGCAGATAGAGAAAGAATTGAGAGAGATTGGATGGCGCGGGAATCTGGGTTGGAGATTTGAGGCGGAGGAATATTTCCAAGTGACGGTCGAGGCCTGGACGGCTGGATTGTCATGTAAACTATTACGTCCCAAATTAGTCGGGTTTCATATGATGTTAGAATTTTTAAAGATCGAAAGATTTTTATTTCAAATTTAATAACCCTTTATTTTGTACACATGATTTTATTAAAGTTATGTACAATCTAAATTTTTTTGAGAGTTTTCTCAACTGAATGGGATGTAACAGTTCATGATAAATATTAAATATGTTATGAAATAGATATGTAAAAAGGAAATAAAATTAAATCCAAGGAGAGACCACATATACCATTTTATGCGGAAAATGAATGACAAGAAAAAAAATTCACGAATACATGACAGCGACTCCACTGATAAAAAGGGAATTTGGATCAACTAATTTATTTGAAACTATTAAAATTCGTAACAGTGACCTTTTGTTCGCATAAAAACTCTGTTACCGTGTCCATAGGCGGATCCAGGGGTACACTCCGTTAGAGTTTTCCAGGTTCAGAATCATAATATCAATTTTGATCCAGTGGCCTAAGTACTTGTTATTGACTTTTGTTTCAAAAATATAAAATTTCTGACCAAAGTTGTCGTCTCAATGCTGGATTCGCCACTGATTATGTAATCAAACGATTACGTTGCAGTAATTATTTATTTTGTTGGGACAGGATTCAAGATTAGATTATATAAGGGAAACGAAAATATAAAGCAAACGATTCCTGGGAAAGAAACAGAGTAACAGAGAAAACAGAGAGAGAGAGAGAGAGTGTTTTCTGCAACTAACGATATTGGTATTTGCCACGCAGGAATTGGGTGGAAAGGAGCTGTGAAGAATTTTCATGAATTGGATTCCGACTTAAACTCCTGCAAAGGGTGTGGAGCTTGAAGATGAAGATGGAATATGACGGGTCAGAAAGGCAAAATAAAGGAAGTTCTGCATCAGGCGGCTTTCTTCCGCTTCCAAACTACCCAGTTGGGTGGGGGCGTCATCATCAGCATCATCATCATCATCGTCCTTTCTCTTTTCTCTCTTTCATGTTTCCAACTGTCAATCTAAATTTGTTCTGTTGTTTTCCTCACAACTAATAACTAATTTTATAGGCCGTCTGTTTTTTGTATTCCTAGAAAGAATGATGCTACAATGCCGCCATCGCCATATCCTCATTCTCTCTCTCTCTCTCTCTCTCTTTCTCATCTTTCTTATCAGCTCCGATGGGTTTCCCTCCGTTCGTTTTCAGTTGAATTTGTGTTACATCGTTTTCCTTTTAATTGGTTTGTTCATCTTTTAGTGACATGACTATCTTTAATTTGCTCCTCACAAGAGCCATCTAGATATCATATCATGTGACTAAATCGTTATATCAATCTTGTCTTTATACGGTTCAGACAATATGTAAGAAGAGTCTGAATGTGCAGTTTTGATGATATTTCGCTACACCATTTACACGTCCTAGAAATAAAAAAGAACTGATATTATAACCCTTTCAATATGCACCTTTAAAAATCTCAGAATCGAAAACACCAAACACACTTCACTTTCTCTAACATTTCAATCCTAAAAGGATTGGATATAACATGTTATGATTGTTTGATTTAAACATTGACCATCCTTTTTTAGTGTCCAACAATTTGCCATGTGCCCAACTTGTACAAAAGACTTGATATTTAGCTTCTCTTCGAGTTGGATTTTAAGAGGGTATTTCTTTCTGAATTGTTTCACTATATCATTCAAGTTTTATCAGATATTATTCAAATATTCGACTAGTGATATAGTTAGTAAACTTGTTTACATATAATAATTTCTCACTAATTTTAACGATGTCATTTAATATAAAAAGTGGGGAAAATAGTCAAATGTATACGAATTAAATATAAAAAAAAGTGGGGAAATGGGGGATGGTAAAAGTCCAATCCTATCAGCACAAGGATTGGATTCCCTTCGTTCTCCGGAGGATAATAACACAGAGATGGATTTGGTACTTTTGGTCTGGTGCCTGTTTCCTGAATTGGCGCCCAACTACTAACGGCCACCTGCCGATTTGACATGATATCCCATATTCAAAAATCTTGGGCTTGGGCTTGCAAGTCTTTGGGGAAACTTGGAAAAGTGTAACCATAAGGAAATCTGCAGATGCCATACTATATTACTTGAGCTGCACTTTGTGGTAATGATCTACAGCTTTCGAACTGTATTGAAACAGCGTATCCTTCTCCCATCTGCATTCATCAAATGGATTATTCCTTCAAGACTTTTACGAGTTTTTATCAGTAAATGCACGAAAAATTCAACAAAGCTTACCGTGCTGCATATATTGAAGGAGTTCACATATCCAGCGTATTTCGAAGCTGCACGAGACCCTATAAATTTTATAAGTCTTGGACAGAATCTATGAGTCACTTCAATAGACTCAAAGAGCTTACTTTTCTTCAAGCCAGCAGGCTTTGCTTGCAGAAGGGCGTTCATAAAAGCACCGATGTTCTCCCGTAGGGACTCTTCGCTGAAACTTGCCTGTCTTGAGGAAAAAATGAGTTTTTCCTAACTAGTCCAGCTCATTAACACATCAGATGTATTCCCAACTTTACCTTTCCAAGTCCCGCATGAACGATGGATGACTTGTCCATTCTAAACTTGATCTGATTCTGCTTTGCTGCTTTTACTGCCCATCGCTAACAATAGTGCCTTGCTACACAAGCAACAAGCACAAATAAGCACCGAGGAAATACAGAATAGGTAGTGCATGACAAATTTCACCTTTGCATCAGGCATCAAGCCATGGCGGTTAAGAATCCTTGCAATCTGCAGAGGAAAAAAGGAAAGAAGTCTGTGAAACTCAAGCTTATGGGCATTTGTATGTCTTCTAACCTTGGCAACCCGGGGATACAACTGACGAGTTGCGTAACATTTGTCGAAGTCCACCTTGCCGGTACCTTTGATCATAAAACAATCAAATAAAAACAATGGAAGTGCTCTATCTTCTTCTGCCTTTGCTTCAAGAATCAAATAAAATAATAAAATAAGTTGGATGCCTCCAACAATGTCGGCACCTGCAGTTCTAGCTTCTGCCTCTGCTCCTTCAGCAAAGAATACTACTTTCAGAACCTTTAAACCAACAGAAGAAAAATGACCACAGTTATTAAAAGCAACTAAAATTTCTGGTTGCGCGATAATTCACTATGGTTACCTTCTCTCCCCCATGTGGCAAAGTTAAAGTGCCCCGAACAATCTACAGTGTGTCAGTAGTCGAAACATTATTAAAGCGTCGAGCTTATGACAGTTTGAAAATTTAAAATTTTAACATGCCTTTGCAGTATAACTCTTGCAGCTAGTATGGGTAAAGGAAACAGATAGAAATGGTGGCAATCGGAAGAAAAGTTGCTAACAAGAACGAATTGTAAATCACACATATCCAATGAATCAAAACTCCTCTGTCTGTAGCAAATACGACCTTCAGGATATCATCATAGTCGACTATTAATACAAACTCCACCTAAGTCATGTTCAGAACACCCACCAGGTCTGATCGAGATTTATCGATTCCCAGTCTCGCATGTGCTTCAATAGTTTCATCAAACGTCGTCCTGGCGTTGCCCTGACCAATTGTAAGAAACAATCCAACAAAGCAAGCAAAAAATTAGAATCAGAAAAACTAATAGTATCCATTTTACATATACCAAGATCAACCAAACAGACTAGTCTTGATTTGGCGAATGGCTCCATCAATTCCAGAAGCGGACTCGTCTCTTTCTTCTTCTCCGGTACGATCAATCTAGGGAAAGGCACATCCGCCTGCTCTTTCTCTTCCTCCATCCTCAAAATCCTCCTCATCGCCCTATTCTCCGTTTCAACCCGGTGATCCTCAGTCTTCACATCCTCGCCGTCCTTTTCACTCGCTTCCGCTTCAACCTTGTCCTCCAGCAAGGGCGCCACAGGAGGCGCGTACGAAACCGGTACAACGGACGGCGCGTCTTTCACATACCTGGCGTCCTCCCGACTCCAATTCGTCCGAGCCTCCGACGAATTCTGGACTTCCCGCGGCTGTCTCGAGAACTGCTTCTGCGGAGGAGGCTGAGCATTCGTCATCAGTGCGTAGGAAACTGGCATGACGAGCACAGGTTGAGCTAGTGGATTCGGAGCAGCGATGGAGTTCGACCGGGGTCTGAATCAGAGGAAAACCCACTCCGAAATATCACAAACTGAGAGGACTGGAGGTGGGAGGGAACCCTGTCAGGGAAGCGGCAGCGGGCTTGAAAGAACAGTACTTTCGTCACTGCCATGTTTAGCTCACTTCCGACGGCGGAGCAGCCTACTGAGACAAGAAAGATACGATTTAAAAAAGGGTAATTAACAGTTTTGGTCCCTTATCTATTGAGATGATACGTTATGGTCATATAACGATTATTTTTCCATATCCATTCGTTTTCGTTTGATTTGTTTGGAGGCCAGCCAAATAAAGGAAGAAAGGGATGAAGAAAATTGTTTCAAGTCAATAGCAGAGGAGGATATGGCAGCACAGGGACAGGCGGTAATGGACCCTGCCGTCCTCGACGACGTTATCAAACGGTTGACGGAGGTCCGATCAACCAGACCTGGAAAGCAGGTTCAGCTCTCCGAGGTTGAGATCAAGCAGCTTTGTGCTGCCTCTCGTGAAATCTTCCTTCAGCAGCCCAACTTGCTCGAGCTCGAAGCTCCCATCAAGATTTGCGGTACGCTCCTTTCCTCGATTTTTGGTTCACTCGTCTTTGATTTGCTGCCCTCTTGTTCGGTTTGTGGTCGAGTGGATAACTTTGGTTGTCTTGTAATCGAGTATTGTGAATGGTATCCTTTTCTTATCCCTTGAGCCGTCCTCTGTAGGAATTGACTGGGTTAACTGAATCGTTAAGAGAATATATATGAAATCTACGTTATCGTTTGTATTGCTGAGTAACCTTTTGAAAGAAATTTCAAATTTGATAGTATGGTACTCAACGCCACTGTTGACTGTTGACTAATGTTCTTGATATGTCATTTTGCTACCCTCCTTCACTTAGATTCCAGAAGCTCCTTTGAGGAGAATTTCACATCTATAGTAGCTGAAGTAGGTTCAATCTTTTATAGCATGTGGAAAACCGTTCCCAATAACTCAGGTCGTTGGAAAAGGTTCAATCTTTTATAGCATTCCTTTACACATCCCATGAATAAGCGGCTGGTTCTTTGGAGCAGTAGCTTTTATGGTGTGGTTTCCAAATGCACTGTTATATATGTCTGCTATCTTATATGCTTGGTTTCCTCAGGCTGACTATATATGTCCATTTCCTTGAATGGTGTATGTTTTCATTAAACTATCTCACGCTTTTATGCGTGTTAGGTGACATTCATGGGCAGTACAGTGATTTATTAAGGCTTTTCGAATACGGAGGTTTTCCACCGGAGGCCAACTATGTATTCCTAGGTGATTATGTTGACCGTGGTAAACAAAGCTTGGAGACTATATGCCTCTTGCTTGCCTACAAAATTAAGTATCCGGAAAACTTTTTCCTTCTGAGAGGAAACCATGAATGTGCCTCCATAAATCGCATCTATGGATTCTACGATGAGTGCAAAAGACGGTTCAATGTGAAGCTTTGGAAGTCTTTCACCGACTCTTTCAATTGCCTTCCCGTCGCTGCTCTTATCGACGACAAAATATTATGCATGCATGGTGGTCTTTCCCCCGATTTGACAAATTTAGATCAAATCAGAAACTTGCCTCGTCCCACTGCTATTCCTGACACGGGATTGTTGTGTGATCTGCTCTGGTCGGATCCCGCTAGAGATGTCAAAGGGTGGGGAATGAATGACAGAGGAGTTTCTTATACCTTTGGCCCTGACAAAGTATCAGAATTCTTGAACAAACATGATTTCGACCTTGTTTGCCGTGCACATCAGGTGCGACTTCACTTTTGGTGGACTACTCCTGTGTGTTTTGTTTTGCTATCTTAGTCTGTTTCGGAAAATTGATGTGATTTGTTTTTGTCTAGGTTGTGGAAGATGGATATGAGTTCTTTGCTGATAGGCAACTTGTCACAATATTCTCAGCTCCCAACTACTGTGGTGAATTTGATAATGCCGGTGCTATGATGAGTGTCGACCAAAGCCTGATGTGCTCCTTTCAGATTTTAAAGCCTGCTGAGAAGAAAGCCAAGTTCATGATGTCGAACAAAATGTAACGGTGGCTGCAAAGTACTTGATCCCTGGTCTAAAGTCTTCAGAAAGGTCAACTCCAGTTTCGGAACTTGGGATTCTCTGGCCGGAACAGATGGTGTTTGCAGTCAGTATGCAGGATACACACACCAGATCTGGAATTCGACTCCATTTTCGTCCAAGTCTGTCTTAGATTCTCTTTTTCTCTTATGTTTCTCTGTAGCAATGATTGTCTAAACTCGACAATATATTTGTACATATCTGTTGTCCTGTCTTGTTAGTCTACAATGTTCTTCTAGCAAGGGTTGTGGCTGCCAGCCAAGGTCACCTACCTTGAAAGTTTTTAGCCAGAAATTCCGGATGTGGTTAACTTCCCACACAGATTGTATGACTTATGCTCTTGTTGGTAAAAATAAATTTAGTGCTGAATTGGCGAGAAAGTGTTATGCTGTCTTAAATTTTAGGTAGGTAACATTTCAGTCACTCCACTTTTTAACGAATCATGACTCAAATTTCTGGATGGTAAAGGATCCACGATACCATCAACTTCCGTATGAAAGTCAGTCCAAAATCCGGCGTGACTGACGGACTTGATAAAGCAAATTCAGATTGTCTCATAATTTGATTAACTTATCTGATTATTAACCCAACCAAACGAACCTAAAACTAAACGATAATTACCAAACCTAAATATACCCCAATGAGAATGGAGGAAAACCTATCTACCTTATCACAAACACGACTCCACATTTCCTCCCGAAACTCTTTCGAAGATCGACTCTAAACCTTTTCTTCCGAATGGTCATGAGTTTGTAAAAAAAGCGGAGTGACCAAAATGTGACAATTCTATACTTAAATGACCGCTTTTAACCCCAGGAGTAAAAGGCGCCTGCTCTGCGTTTGCCTCGCAATCCATTCAAAACGAGAACCTGTAAACAAACTTTTAAAAAATCTCAAAAAAGACGATCGACTCCTGTCCGGAGGCAATTTCAAATCTTTTCCGTTAACCCAGCCTTCTCCGATCATCTTGCCGGCGGTTGTGGGAGGAGAGGGAAAATATATCGGATATGATGAAGTTTGAGAATCACTCAACGGCGCTACTCGCCGCAAGTGGAGGCGACACCGTCAAGCTATTCGACGTTTCAGTGAATTCAGGAGAACCCTGCACCTTTACTTACACGCCCTCACCGAGTTTCCTTGTCAACTCGGTCAAGTGGAACCACACTAGTGAGTGCAGCTTCTTAGTTCACTTTCCATTTCGGTTATATTGGGAATCAATTAGGGTTCTTCTTGCCGAGGAAGTGGCTGGAGATGCCTCGTTTCTCTGACTTTTCCTTTTCCTTCTCTTTGGTAGATTTAGTTGTGGCAAGTGCTGGAGAGGACAAGAAGATATCGCTATGGAGAAGAAATGGTCAGAGCTTGGGCACCATTCCTCTCTTTGGTTCAGATAGTGGAGGCACTGAGGTACCTCAGTTCTCTGCATTGTTACTCAATCGTACTTGCAAAAGTCGAAGCACATTGCTTCAACCTCATAGTTCACCAATTATGATGAGCAGTTGTATTGTGTTTCAGGAATCCATATCGGCTATTAACTTTAGTAATAAAGGATCTAGATATATATGCTCTGGTGGAAGTGGTAGAGTTGTAAGAATATGGGATTTACAAAGGAAACTCTGCATAAAACGGTTGATGGGTCATACAAGCACAATAACAGGTACTATGTACAACTGCAAGGATGAGCACTTGGCTTCAGTCAGTACAAGTGGGGATCTTATTGTTCACAACCTTGCTTCTGGTGGAAAAGCAGCAGAACTAAAGGACCCCTACAACCAGGTTGTTGAGTTTGTTGAATGCGAGTGCATTTCTTGTGCTATCTTTATTTTATTCTAATACTTGTTTCAGTGGCTAATTGTTTATATATGATGGATTTAAGACCAGGTACTTAGGGTGCTTGATTATTCACGCATTGGCCGTCACCTCTTGGTCACTGCAGGTGATGATGGATCAGTACATTTATGGGACACTACTGGTCGCCATCCAAAGGTGTGTCTTTTCATACTCGTATTTATAGCTGAAGGATAATGTTAGATTACTGTGCATTAGCTGTTGCTGACTAGGAGATTACAGAAGATAATTAAGAGAAGATTAGGTTGATTTACTTCACTGATTTAGGATTGATTGAGATATCAGTGATTGTGATATCAGGCTCATATAGTAAGTAGTATCTCGTAATTATAGTGATAGCCCTATTAGTGTTAGCAGCCTAGATGTATATATACTAGTTTTTGCATTGCTCTACATGTAACTAATAATACACAGAATTCAGGTCACCTCTGAACTTTTAGATAAGAATCTAGATCTTAGGTCAGTTAATAACTTCTATCAATATCCCATTCCTAGTATTTATAAGTTTGCATGAAAATGCACTACCAACTTACAAATAATTTTTGCTGTGCTACTGGTCTACTGGTAAACAATTGACACCTCATATTATTGCTCGTTATTTAATCACTTCTGTGAATCTTATATTTTAGTGCTGACTTCTTTCATCATGATTTACAGAATTCTTGGTTGAAGCAACACTCTGCACCAATAGGTGGCGTTAGCTTCTCTCCATCAAGCGACAAGGTTTGTGCCAATTTAAGCTCTACATGACCTTTTATCTGTTAAAAATACTGGATATCATCTGCAATGAGTTTTAGTAACACGTTGATGTGACATATTTTACATCGCAGGTTATAGCAAGTGTTGGCCTGGACAAAAAATTATATACTTATGATTCTGGGTCCAGGCGATTCTCGTCTGTTATTTCTTGTGAGGAACCTTTCTCATCATTGGCATATCGCGATGATGGATTGGTTCTTGCAGCTGGAACCAGTTCTGGCAGGGTGGTCTTTTACGATGTCCGTGGAAAACCACAGCCTTACACAGTTCTTCGTGCTTATAGCAGCTCACAGGTGGGTTTTTATTCCTTTTCGATTCTGGTGAAAATAGTTAGAAGTCTTGTAGAATGAGAGAACCTGTGTCCACCGTTGATATGCCGCCATTTTCAACGGTTACGTAATTTATGCCGTTGAAAATGTTTCTCTTTTCAGGCTGTTACAAGTTTATGCTGGCAGAGATCAAAACCAGTCGCTGTAAATGAGAACTGTACTGCTGAGATTGCTCTTCTCGGCGGATCTGTTAAAGATTCTATTCTTATGCCTGACCCACTTCCCTCCGTGACATCTTCGAGCTTTTCACTACCCACAGCAATATCTGGGCCAACCTTGCCAACTGTCACTTTTGGCGAAGAAACGCCACTTCGGCGGCCAGGCGGAGCGTTAACGAGATTGAGGGCTCCGCATGCTGGCTATAATTTTGAGGATGACATGGGGGTATTCTCCCCACTTGTGGAAGTTCAGCCTATCACCCCTTCCCTTGATAAGCTATGGGATTTTCACGACGGTTCTAAGATAGAGAATCTATCAGATGATAAGAAGCCTTCATCCTTCGTGTTTCCGTCGTCAAACAGGAGATTCCCTTTCGCTGAAGACGGAATCAATGAGTATTCAATACCCAGCTCAACTTCTAGACAGGTCTGGAAGTTCTATTGCTAAAGAAGACATCTTTCTGTATTTCTCTCTGTTTATTTGATGTCTATAGTTGTAACTGATTTATATATGTTTCGGCTGTCTGCCCTCGCTAAGCAGGATGACACCCGATCTTCAAGAAGTGCGGACACCTCAATAATGCCTCCAGAAGCTTGGGGCGGTGAAAGGTTGGATACAATTGCACACCTTCGCCAGGCGTCCAACTTTCCACACCGTCTTGTGATGTCAACTTCCGGAAGTTTCACTTCAGGGTCTATGCTTCAAACAAGTATGAGTCCGTTAACTACAAGTTTCTCAAATGCGGGAGCCAGAGACGTCTCTTCTGGTCAGGACTCTCCAATTGCGGGAGTGGCTAGCACCGAAGCATCGTCAGGGCTGGCATCATCATCACCAACTTTCGCCCTTAGATATTCAACCTACGCAGAAAGAATTGGCACATCACATTTCAGTGATGGGGCATCATCTCTTGGTGTTGCTTCGCCCAAAGTGAAGAAGACAGGATCTGAAACCAAGGAAGAACTCTTGAACAGCCTCTTGACGAGGTCTGACAGTTTGGCTGCCGCTGAACCGGGAGTTCTTCCGGTTGCAAATGTAAGGAGACCAGATAGAATAACTGACTGGTTTTTTTCTTCACTTCTCAATACTCTAATTTGGAAGTTAAATTTGTCGCAGGGAGTGATAGCGCAACCGCGGCACAAGGTTGTGCAGCCAGATATAATACAGCCGCAACAAGGGGGTTCCTCTTCCTTCCCTCTCCAGATATTTCAACATACCCTGGAACAAACTCTGGGTTCTTTCCGGGACTCGATACGCGAAGATATGAGGAACCTTCACATTGAAGTCCTGAGACAATTTCATATGCAGGAGGTAATCAATCACATTGGTAATCACAAATTTCATGATTGTATCATTTTTGTATTCGAGAGTTTTGATATTGTGGAGATGATGTATACAGAGCATGTATCTGGAGAACCAAGCAGAGATGATGAAGAAAATCGAGTCCCTCGAGAAGCAAAACCGGGAGCTTAGACAATTAAGACGATAGCTTCTCGTTTGTTGAGTATCAGAATTGCCCCTGAAATCTTCCATTTGGCAGGTGGGCTTACGGCATTTCAGTTGTTTTGATTGTAAAAAGACTGGTAGAGGTTTGAAGTTTAACAGAGTAGTTGTTTGTTGATTCTGTACAGATATCTCACTATGGTTCAATGAAACAGAGTATTCTGGAAAATCTTTTACTTGGTACTTTTGGGTATCTGGAAAATCTATTGCTATTCTGTCGACAGGCGAGAAAGAAAAAAAGACCTGCATCGTCTACTAACACTTTCAAGAGCTACAAATGATCATACACAAAATACAAACATCAACGTTCACCAGACTTTGTAATCAGGAACGCTAATAATCCAAATGTTCCGACCACAAACAACAGGGACAACTCATGTATTCCAGATTCCGAGTCTAGTAAAGAATCTAGTATTTTGCAGTTCTCCAGTATGTGTTTCGAGCATCGAGTCGAAGCTGCTACTTCCTTATCAGTCTCAACACATCACCCACCAAATGTAGCGAACCGGTAACAAGGACCTGATAGATCAACTTAGATGATTAGTTAAGGAGCATAGCTTATGATCTAGATACAGAAAGGAGTTCACAATCTTAGGATAACCATGTTTCAGTAACATCCAATCTTAAGTCCGAGAAGATGACCTGGAAACAAACAGATGGATTCTGCCGGACACTGTCCCTAAGCCATTTGATGGTCAAAGGGAGAGAAGGAAAGACTTCACTGCTCTCACAACTCTCAGCATTTGTTTCAGAATCGCCATTTTCCTCTGAGACAGGTTCCACATCTCTTGCGTCGCTTCCTAGGAAGCGAGAATAACCAGATATGTGACTTTGCCACCGACAAATGGTTACACGATATTATGTTATCATACAATCTATGGAAGTTGGTTGCATGATGATACCTTTATCATTCTGGACGATGGTTTCCCACACTCTTTGAAGAGTAAACTGCCATGACAAGTCAACTTCAGGATCAGTTGATAGTGAAGCATGAGATCCGACCTTATGATACACCGAGGTATTGGGTACAAAGAGTGCCTTCTTGAAGTTAACACCTAAAGGCATATGAGATTGATATGTAAGTAATAACATAGAAGCATATCTCCAACTAGAACTTTGTAATACAAGAAATCATTAAATCGTTCAATTATTAAATCCAAGAAGAGAAGATAATCGCGGTTCAAAAGGAAAAGCCACCCCCCTGTTTCCAGAATTACCTTGACTGGCACACGTCTTTATTAACGGTGGAAGAAGCAGCTGAGGATCACGCACCGTCATGCAATTGAATAAGAGTATCTGCATGGATACCAAAAGGAGAAAATAACTCAGCTGAGAAATTGGCCCTAGCTCAGATTTTTTCAGACGGAATTAAAAGGTTAAAAGGTCGATGCTTACCTGTACTATATTCTTCTCCAATTGATGCTTGGAGGAACTCTCTGGCGATGTCACTGTATCATGCTGGTTTTCGCCTTTGACAGCACCAGAAAACCATTTTGCACATATTTCCATGCTTTCAGGGCTGTGGGCGCCATCCAAATAAAAGACTAGATCCCCGTCACTCTCACTGTCTACATATTCGTCAGGGACAATTTGAGCCCGGCCTTGAAACCTAGCTGTTGTTAACCCCTTAACAAAAGGCTCCGGTAGCGATCCCTGTTTCATTGCCACACAGTGAGGAAGCAATAATTCAAAGGATATCCATTAAGAAATGCTTCCAAAGATAATTCTAATGCATACAACTTAGTAACTTACAGCGTGTTCCTGGCTCGCAAGTTCCAGATGGCCTGTACTCTTTAGCCAGCTGAAAGAAAGTGCAGTGGCAAGACCAGCATTGACATATTGGTGGTCCCCGTCAAGTCCAAGTTTTAGGCCAGTTAGCAAATTGACGTCCAACGGTTGCACAATTTGAAGATCTACCTGTATTTAGCATTATTAATCCAACCAAGAAAATTCCTTTCTTAGTACTGGGATGAGATTTGAGACATTTGACTTACATGTAAACTGGAAGCTTTTTCTTCAAGGACACGCATGGCTTCCTCAGGTTGCTGCACAGTAAATGCAGGAACACCAAGCTGCATCAAAACAGAGCATTCTGTGTCAGGAACATGAAGAAAATCTACAGAAGCATATGTGTCAGGATAAACAGACCTTCAAAATACCAGCTTTTTCACCAGCAATTTCTCCAAGGGTGTTCCCTGTTTTAAGCATTTGGCAAAACAAAATAAACTTAGTAAGTTACCGTAATATGTTTGCCAGAGCAAGGAATGGGAATCTAAAAGGTGGATCTTACACTTCATAGCCTGTGTATAAGATATTCTCATGAAAATACAGGAGAAAGTATAAACACTAACCAAGAATCTCCGTATGGTCGTACCCAAGGGAAGTTATGCCACATACAACAGGTTTCTGAACCTGAAACACCACAGCATCGATTCACATTAAGGATCTGACACCGACTGTGGTGCAACACCACCATTCATACAAGGTAAAATAAGTCACTGTTCTAACAAAAAACTGCATACCACATTTGTTGCGTCAAACTTGCCTCCCAATCCAACCTCTAAAACGGCAACTTCTACCTACAAAGAGAAAAACTAGCATATCAGATACTAATTCAACTAACTTCCACAGGTTAGAAGACAAAACCAATATTCATGAACCTGCTCTGCTGCAAAGATCTTGAAGGCAAGTAATGCAAGAAAACGAAACAAAGGAGGCATTGGTACATCTTCTGTTGTCATTTCCTGCGAATAACTTACAAACTCAGCAACATGGATACAGTACAGACCTTACAAACCTCACATGAACTCACATCAATCATACGACTAATACATCTTCCTAAAAAAGCAGAGGCCCAAGAAAGAATAACCTTTAATCGGTTGAAACACCACCAGAAATAAGCCAAGAACTTCTCCTCGGAGATATCAACGCTGCAGTAGCCAAAAAGAGATCATAGTGTTATCTTATTTGATATCTGTTGTGAATGTGATATGAACAAATAAGAAATCTCAATACAACTCCGGAAAAAAACAGCGTAATTCTTCAGGAATTAGCTACATGACTCGTATGATTAACAAACATACTCACCCATCTAATCGAAACCTTTCTCGGATGTCAATGAGGTGAGGAGATGTGAAAAGCCCAGTTCGAAAGCCACAATTCCGGAGTATAGACTCCGTGAAGGTGCATGTGGATCCCTTCATCCAAATCACAAAAATGAATAATAATTCAAAAATAAACGGATCCAGAACTGTACAATTCTTCCTGAAACACTATTACTGGCACTGTTAAGTTCATAATTACCGAGTAGGAGCAAGAGAAGTAGCATTACCTTGCCTTTAGTACCTGCCACGTGAACGATCTTCATATCTGCCAATGCATCCTCCAGCTCCAGCATCTGAGAATCCAATACAGAAAACAGAAAACCAGCACAATTTTAAATCCCCCCAGCAACGAAAAAACAGAGAAAGCCTGGAAGTAGCAAAGAACCTTCAGATAATCAAAGAGTAGATCGAATTGATCTCCTTTGTTGCTCTTATCAGCACGACTCCGCTTCGTTATCAAAGAAGACAAAGCGTCCATCGCCTCGTTGTACGGCGTGAGAGCACGCGCAGTTTCATCGTCGCCTGCGGGATCACGAGCACGAAGCTCAACATCAGCTAAAGCATAGTTGGCTCCACATCAAAAGGAATTCAAATACGAACGGTTCAGAAACAGAAAGGGGCCGGTATATTTGAACTCACCGCCCGACATGTGGGTTATCCGGCTGGAGAAATGGGAGCGAAGGAAGAGAAGGCGAGAAGGACAGCCGTGAGTGTGTGCACTGTGAGAGAAAGACGGAATCGAAGCAGGGGGCTGCGGTTGGTGGCGGGGGAAATGGCGGAATGTTGATATTACGGTCCACCCGGTCGGTCGAACCGAACAAGGATCATGGAGTCATGGGTCAAAAAGTCAACAAGCCAAGACAAAAGAGACATATTTTGCTGGGATATCTACACCGATCCAATATTGGCAGATCAAATATAATTGGAAAAATCTTTCTTTTTGTAGAATTATAATTGGATATCTAATCTAAATTGATCGAAAAATATGTAAAAATCTATTTGAATGGATATGATACAATTTGTGTCCATTTAAATGAAATTTTCATAAATTATGATTCAATTAATCGAATATTTGAGCTCAATTTGTTAAATCCCTAATCTAATCCGTTGATTTTAATTATGACGTCAAGACTCAGATCAATCTCAATTGTTCTCATCTTGACTTTGAAGATATGAACATCGTCTCGAACTATAAGGTGACGTGATCCGTTACAGTAATTGCGGCCAAAAAGATCCAACCATCTCTCAGCCAAAGAAATAATGGTTCTAGGTATATGACCTCGGACCCCTATCACATCACGCTAATCGTGCATTCTATCAATCACAACTAAAAAATCAACCATCATAAGCCGTCGGTGACACACTTAGTATCATCATATCCCTCAATCATCAACGATCAAAATCTGACTTTTAGGAATTCACCACTTATTGTTTACCACGTGATAATCAGATCATGCCATAAAAAAAACTATATAAAAAATGACGTTTACTATATTTATGACATATCATATACCCCAAACTCACACATCTAATCTAAGAACTCTTAACATTAAACAAAGTAAATAATTACGTGTAATCCATTGAAGGTGTTACACATGGTATTGCTTTACTCTTTATTAGTTAACATGTTTTTCAATTTTAAATAATCTGCCCAAATCGGATGATTAAGCTAAAGAAAAGCTGAAATACTGCTGCAGCATGCATGCACGCTTGTAAATTATAATACACCCATATGTTAACAATTTAAACCGAAATCAAATTTAATTTTTGTTTATTATAAATAGTTTCCGATGGGAGAAATCGAAAAAACAAACATAAATAAAATTAATCATCAATCTATTTTGTGAGATCTATCTCTATACAGATTGGGAGATATAAAAAAGTTTGTCCCACCACTTTATGGATAGCTCTACTGGTATTTCGTTAGATTCACCTATACCTACAAACAAGATACGCCGTCAAAAAAATTAAAATCTTCACGATAACAATACTGCGAACAAAACTAATTATATATTCTCTTCAATTCAATGCCCACATGTTAAATGTCATACCATATACACCTCCAATTAAAAAAATACAAACAATCAAATATTCCCAAAGATAAAGATCAAGAAACTCTAAAGACGTACGATTCCGACCTTCACAACACCACGGTTTTGTAACTTTTATATGAAATCAAATTTAAATTTAAATCATAGAAAAGTCACAAAACCACCTCACGGAAACAACTGTTCAAAAGCTACGTGACTAAGTTAATTGCGCTTTGCGCGTGGTCATCACCTACCATTTCTTGCTGGAATAACCGGCCAGTCGGCCACCTGGATATCAGCTATCGCCTCTCTGCCTGGTCGTCGTCGTTTTCAGCGATTTCTTGCTTCAAGGATACGAAAGCTGTGCCCTAATCCCTAGGGCTCGTTTGTAAGCCCCATAAAAATCTCCAATCTCGGTAATAGTCCTCTGGCAAGTTCCGATTGGATTGCATTTCAGCTTGTAATCTACCACTGGCCGTCTAGAATATTGAGCGAGGACAAGATAAGCGGCAATAATTTGCCTCTCAATCTCGCCACTTCAAATCATGGAGGACGACTCCTTCACTAACCTGCCTACTAGTCACTTGCTTGGCTCGGTGCCGGTGAGTTTGTGGCTTCATCTGAATTTCATTATCCTGATTAATGAGCGCGTCTCGTACTAGTAACTGGAATTGGTAGTTTGCTATCTATCTAGATTCTTATTGCAATGGAAGTTATGGGGTGGATTGCGTAGCTTAAGGTAGCTACATAGAAAGTCAATGGTGTTTATTGCTTGGCCTACAGCGCCAATTTGTGTTTTGGTTCGTGCATGTTCTTCAAATGACTATGTGTGTATGTTATTATTGGAATGTTAAAAAATCTGATTGGCATTTCTTGAATGGAAAGCTGTTGTTAATGGCTTGCTGTCCTGATCAGTTATGCTGCAATTTGTTATTATCTCGCTAACTAGTAAATCATTTTCGTTCCTCCCTCAATTTATGTCCAGGCTGTGGTTGCTGAAGATAAAAATCCCAAAAACTATGAAGGTATGAGGTTTTGTAAGCACTAGGACTTGCTTTGACATTCGTTGATAATGAGAAAGTAGGCCTTAGTCTTACAACCTTGCTTTATGAAACGGAATGCAGTGACTGAAGCAAGCATGCACACGTTTCCTCCAGCTAGTAATGTACGGGGAGGCGGTGGCGGAGGCAGCAGCAGCGACAGGGGTTATCAAACTATGGGAGATCCGGCGGGTATGTTTTCTAATAAGTAGAAGGAAGACTTGTGGGTTTGATCCTGTATTGCTTAGGTTATCTGTTGTCTTGATTCCTAATGATTTGTACACCGCTCTTAGTGATTTCATAATTTTGAAATTATTCCGAGTAAAGTAAGTAAAGTACTTTAGCTCTTGTTTTTAAAACTCAGATAATGCACGAAAGCAAATTCTATGAGACAGAATGATAGTGCTAGTAGACTAGTTCTTATGTTGAAACACTAGGGCCTCTAGGCTCACATGCTCCTTCAGGTACCTCTTTTGTCTGCTTCTCTAGTTAGAATCTATCTGCTCCTTGTTATTTGGTAGATAATTTACTCTTTCAGATGCAATTTGAATGTGAATTTGGCCAGAAATTTCAATCCGAACAAAGGTAAAGGCTGTGGCTCTTTTACGGGGCAGATGCCTCAGCAGTGGTACTGTTGCATGATTGAAAATCTGAGGTTCACTCACTTATGTGATGCAAACGAAAAACAGGACTGAGCTAGGGTACAATTCTAATTATAAGGAAATTGATGTCTTGCCAGCTTGTGCATTATTTGTTTCTTTTATTGCACTGGTACAAATGTTTATGTCAATGTCGTTGTGTTGATTCAGATTCAACTGGATATTATCACATGGATACTACTAACCTTTGCCTACTTTCCTAAATTGTACGCAGAGGGAGTTGAACAACAAACATCACCGAACAGTTGGAAAGGAGTATTTAGTGTGTCATCATATACACAGTACTTCAACGTTGACACAGACATTGTCATGAACAGATTAATGAGCTCGTTCTATCCTATAGGCGGGGATTTTTTCAGTAAGATCCATGCAAATCCAGACTTGTGAGTTTGGCACCCATCTCTTACCTCTATAATCTGCTACTCTTGGCCACGGAAGATCCTTTCCTACTTAAATATGGCCACTGTAAAGGCAGATGAAAAGATTATTCATGTCTGATGACGCAGACTCACTTGTGCCGGTTTGTTTTGTTGTGCTAGATATGGACTTGTATGGATATCAACAACGTTGGTATTCTTCCTCGCCTCTCTAGGAAACTGTGGTACCTATCTCATGCTGAAACGGACTGACAGCAAAGCGTCATGGAGCTTTGACGTTGGATATGTAAATACAGCGACAATGTTGATCTTTGGCTATGTGATCATCGTGCCACTGGGATTTTACTTCCTGCTTCAGTACCTCGGATCCAATGCAAGCCTGATACGTTTTTGGTGCATGTGGGGATACTCTCTGTTCATCTTTGTCCTATCTTCTGTAAGTAACCCCCCATCCCCTTGTACGGGTCATTCATATTCATTCTCTTAAAAAATATACCTTATGTAAATTTCTTCAGGTACCGTTGCTTATACCTGTTGAGTTTCTACGTTGGTTAATCATACTTGCCGCTGGTGTCGAATCGGCTTGCTTCGTGACGGCTAACCTCAAGACTTTCGTTGGAGGAGGTGATCTTAACATAGTGCTGGTAGCTTCTTTTCTGTTACAGCTGGCGTTGGCAATCTTCATCAAGGTCTGGTTCTTCCCCTGAGCTGGTATGTCAGGAAGTAATCAGTATTTTCAAATGAAGATTGGTCCGTATTTTGACACCCTAACTGAGAATCGTCCAAGTTAGTTCATTGAATAGGTGTGTTAAAGTAGATTAAAGAAACAACCCTTGATGCAGCCTTGTTTTCATCATCTTTCTGGTATGTTAATATGTTTCTTGGATCACATTTGGGCTCTTCTCCCCCATGAACATTGGAAATGCTTGTGAGCTGTAGTAGTTGTGCAAAGTTGAGCTTCAGAGAGATTTGTTTGACAGCAGACAAGACTCAAGAGAAAGAAGGCTGCATGTGATTGCAGGCACTATAAGGTTGGGGGTGGGTACTAAATGCCAAAAGGATACACATTCCGGTAATTATAGTTGAGATTGCGGTGCGAAGATGAAGAAGTTTATGAAGTGGTGGTAAGTTCACTTCACACCAGAAAGGAGGACAGACTAATTCTGCACTGGACACTTGTCCTTCTCTATTGCATCTTGCATCTTGACCACTTGTTTCAACCTTTTGTATGTTTCTCCCAATCCCATGGGTGTAAGTTAAAAAAGGTATCGGCTACAGGGTGATGGGATGGTGGCACGTACCCAGATCTGAATTCTGAACATATCTTGTAGACTTGTACCATGTTAGCTGCATTTTAGAGACTTGGCTTTCAACATCAATATCAATGATTGCACATCTAAAATCTCGAGATGTGTATGGTAAAAGGAGACTGCAAAACAAGGGGTTTGGCAAAGGGGTAATTTATTTGCTTAAACATACCGGAGTGCGGTACCATAGAGTCAATAATGGTACCGTCCGACCACAGCCTCGTTTACACTCTAAAATTTCATTAACAAATGAATCAGGAGGAAAGATATTGATGGTAAACATTGAACCAAATACTTGAGGGCGAAACCAATAATATATACATTGAACCAACCAACCAAGGGGGGAAGCCGCCGACGTCGACTGGTATAAGACATGATTGATTGGGGGACTCAGGGGACCCGATCGAAGGCCGAACAAAGCCAAATCGGCCGATATTTATATATATATATATATTATTTTAAGTGGAAGACAAGGCATCTTAGGGAGGGAAACGCCTAAACGCAAAAGCAAAGCGCAAGGTACGGATCTGTGTTTACATACAACAAACAGAGGGTGGCGGATTCTCATTGGGCAACGTACCCCGCCTGCCAAGAACCTTTTGTTTATATATACATTTAACTCAAAGGCCATCTGCTGGTTGCCAAGTGTGGCCAGATGATTTCTGTTGTCTTGCTTATATTCAACTTCGAAACTTTCAGCACCTCCAATTCAGGATAACTGCGTGTTGGATTGGATAGATTCAGATTACGATACCCCCCTTCCTCCGATCCTCATTCATTCGTGGTTTGTCGGCTTCGAAAACTTGAGTATGCTCGTGGAGTAGTGCATTTGGTTACGTTGTGTATTGGTAATATGGATGTACGGGGTTCGAATCAAATGCATGTCAAATATTACATCAATATAGTATTTATTTCATTTTTCCGAATCTCTAACTCGTCTTCCATTCTTTGGTATATAGACTATTTTTTTTTATTCAGAGGTATCATGTTATGTTACAAAAAACGGGGAAGATAGTGGGAAAGATAAAATTGATGTCGAATCGTAAGATAAAGAAGAGCCTCACATGCCACTAAATAGGCGGCGTATTTTCTCGTACAATAAACATGACTAACTACAACCAAAGGCAAAGATGAAAAGATTGACCGACATTCCTGAAAGCAATTGGCCAACGCGAATGTCCTCAAACGCACAATTCAATAGACAGAGTCCTCAGACGCGCAATTCAGCAACAAACTATAATATGTGTTGATTGTATTAACATATTTGGATGGATATACAACACAAAATTCATAATGAAAATGGCGGGTAAATCGGATGTTTAATCAAAATTATTATAAATATAGTTCACTTTTTTCCAGGAAGCTAATAGTTAGTCGGTACAAATATAACCAAAAAGTTATGATTATCTTAGTCGAAATAAATTTGAACGTGTTATTATTGATTTCTTGTGTGTTCTAATTTGGACCGATATTTATGATTATTAATAATTGAAAAGATCATTTAATCGAAATAAAGAGATGTGGGAGATAAACATAAATGTACAACTAATTACAACTTCATAAGGTCCTCAGTGCATCCCCCCCCCCTAAATATTGATTGGGCATGATTTAAGCAATTTCGAAATATGAAATTCCACAAACATTGATGAATTTGATGAAAAGGCAAAGGAAAAACTTGATTTTAGAAACAACAATGCACTGATGATTGCGTATTATCAATCAATTACATATAGTTAATTATAATCAAATTTATATTACACAACGTTAAACATATAAAATAATATTTTACAAAATAAAAATCTTGAATAAATCATTACATAAATCAGCGTTTTTGTGTTGGACAATTAAAATACATATTCGTTTAACTTTCTTAAAAAAGACAGTGATGTCAGCAATCTCATCTCTATATCTTTTATCTCTCAAAAACTCATCAACATAACTATTATATTTCCCGACATAACTATTAAATTCTAAGTATCAATCATACATATCATTCAACATTAAACCTATACTGATAAATGGCCACAACGCCCTCAACTATAATTGAATATCAACCATACATATCGCGAGAGTAATTATCATACAAACCACCTTTGGTCACTCACTTTTGTTTGGTTATACTAATTCTTATTATTTTCTTTTAAGATTATTAATTATATTAAAAAAACATGATTGTTCTTCATAGATATTATTGTCCAATAGAGATAAATATCTATCATCAATCCGATAATACTATCACCACCTTAATGTACAGATACAACTTACCATATAAATAATTAATTAATAATAATCAGCCGCAGATTGCCAGCGGTGTCTGTCCATTAATTTTTTATTTGTTTTTTTTTCAGGAGATTATATTTATTTGTTTTATTTTTATAAAAAATCGGTTTCACGGGTGGGCTTACGAGAGCCAGGTGAGTGTCAATAAATAGCCCCACTCTCACCCGTAACCACTTCCCCGCATTTCTATCATTCAAAATCTAGTCTTTTCTCCTTCGGCTCGCTGCGTCTCCGTATCCCATTCATTCCGCAACTCTGTAACCGAAACCCAGAAATAAAAAAACTCAACGGAGCCACCACCATGAACGGCTACGCCCCTGAAAGCTCCAGAGCTTTCGTCAAGGACGTCAAGCGTATTGTCATCAAGGTTTTTTTTCATCTCCTTCTCTGTCCCTGTTTCTCTCTGCTTCGTTTTTAACTCATTTGGTGGTTTCAGGTTGGGACTGCTGTTGTCACTAGAGGCGATGGGAGATTGGCGCTTGGGAGATTGGGAGCTCTCTGTGAGCAGGTCTGTCCATTTGGGTTTCACTCTGTTTCGTTGTATATATTAAGCTGCGCTTATTTCAATATTCATTTGTCCTTTCTGGATTTTAAATTTGAATATTTTATAGATTAAAGAGCTGAATTACCAGCATTTTGAAGTGATTATGGTTACGTCTGGTGCTGTTGGCCTCGGCCGCCAAAGGCTCAGATACCGCAAGTTAGTCAACAGCAGGTCTGTTCTTCGTTTTTTTATATATTATATTTTATCGATCTCAGATTCATTTTGGGAACGATTTTTTACGTCAGAGGGGGTTGATGATGAAATAGATGATTTACGACTCTTTCTTTTACTTGTTATTTGAGATGGGAATGGTTTTGTTATGTAGCTTTGCTGATCTCCAGAAGCCACCGGGTGATCTGGACGGGAAGGGGTGTGCTGCTGTTGGACAGAACAGTATCATGGCCCTTTATGACACCTTGTTCAGTCAGGTGATTGATTATTCATTTAGATATATCCATATGATATGCATCTCGTGTTCAGTGGCTGATGAAAGTTTCCTATGGGGTCTTGTGTGCAGCTGGATGTGACTTCTGCTCAGATTCTCGTGACTGATAATGATTTTAGGGATAAAGATCTCAGGACTCAACTTCAGCAGACTGTTGACTCGCTGCTCAACCTCAGGGTTGTCCCCATTTTCAACGAGAATGATGCAGTCAGTACCCGGAAAGCCCCATATGAGGCATGCAACCTTTTGCCTTCTTTCTCCAACTTGTTGTGTTACGTTTCTGTGGTTTTTAATTTACTTTAATCTGTTTTTAATTTCACGATTTGCACCCAACTTGATAGTTCTGACTATTGAGCACCCTCTACAGGATTCCTCTGGTATCTTCTGGGACAATGACAGCTTGGCTGCCTTGCTTGCATTGGAGTTGAACGCCGATCTTCTTGTTCTGCTGAGTGACGTGGACGGTCTTTACAGCGGTCCACCAAGTGATCCAAAGTCAAAGTTGATTCATACATACATTAAGGAAGTGCATCAAGGTGGAATCACGTTTGGAGACAAGTCTAGGGTGGGAAGAGGCGGAATGACAGCAAAAGTTAAGGCTGCTGTCAATGCTGCTAATGCAGGTGTTCCTGTTATCATAACCAGGTATTCTTCTGTGCTGTAAAAATACTTTTTCCTTGATTCCTTCTATGTTTGCCAGTGTTCTAACATGTAAGATATTATCTTTAACTGTTTCCCGTTTCTCTCAATGTGTAATGATCTTTTGGTTGGCTATTTTGAAGCGGATTTGCTCTCCAGAACATAATTAAAGTCCTCCATGGAGATGATATTGGCACTCTCTTTCACCGGGATGCTCACTCGTGGGTCAGAACGAAAGAAACGGGAGCCCGTGACATGGCTGTTGCAGCAAGGGAGTGTTCTAGACGTCTGCAGGTACGGCTGTTTATATTGTTAAAAGTTAAATTTTCTTTTGTTTTATTTGTATAAAAAATAATCTAGAGAGGGAACCTTCACAACTATACAGTTCAAAAATTTACTGGCTTGATAATGAGATGACATAATGAATTAATGATCATGACCTCTTCCGCAGGCACTATCCTCAGAAGAGAGGAACAAGATATTGCTGGATATAGCAGATGCCCTCGAAGCCAATGAAAAAGTAATTAAGGTTGAGAATGATGCAGACCTTGCTGCTGCTGAGCAGGAAGGACTAGAAAGCTCCTTGTTAGCACGGTTGGCACTGAAGCCCGGGAAGGCAAGATACCCTTGTGCTGTTGCTCTGTTATGTCTTTATTTCTTGTGACTGCTTCGGACAGTGTAACTGCTTTCTGGCTTTATGACGTAGCAGCACTGCTGGCAATGATGATATCCATTTCTAATCTTTTTTATGCTAACATTCCAGATTACAAGTCTTGCTAAATCCTTGCGTGTCCTTGCAAACATGGAAGATCCAGTCGGCCATGTATTGAAGAAAACTGAAGTAAGAATATTACAGCTATTATTCTGTATCTTTCTTCTCATATTCTGGAAACTTGGGTTCAATCTGTCCAGGGTTTATACTCTAGTAACATAGCTAATATAAATTTACACTGTTGATGTTACAGCTTGCAGATGGTCTTGTTTTAGAAAAGACATCTTCTCCTCTAGGTGTTCTCCTGATTGTGTTTGAGGCTCGGCCTGATGCACTAGTGCAGGTGGGTTAAACCATGGTCAGCAAACTTTGTCCTCCTAAAACCCGAGTCTAGTTGTTTACTAATGTGTTGTTGTTGTTGTATTCCTTATACAGATAGCTTCATTGGCTATACGCAGTGGAAATGGTCTCTTACTGAAAGGGGGGAAGGAGGCCAAGCGATCGAATGCAATTTTGCATAAGGTCTAGTTCAATGTGATCATGTTGGAGAAAATGCAAATTCTTTTACTTCCTCTGAAGTTTGCTTCTAGATATGAATTGTTTTACATTTGTGCTGACTACTGATGCTATTCCTCCTCTTTTATTAATTTGTTCTAAAATAATAACATGTATAGGTAATCACTGATGCTATTCCAAACAATGTTGGGAGAAAGCTTATTGGACTGGTGACCTCAAGAGAAGAAATTCCTGACCTGCTTAAGGTGGGCAGCTGTTTGATATATATTCAAACGGATGTAAATTCAGACAATGTCTGCTTAAAATTTAAAAGGCCTGGACTGACGCTTCTTCTATTCTTATCAGCTTGATGATGTGATCGATCTTGTGATTCCTAGAGGCAGCAATAAGCTGGTTTCCACTATCAAAGCATCAACCAAAATCCCTGTTCTGGGTCACGCAGGTTAGATGAATGACTAATATCATATCTCATTGGCCACATGTGGTTTTGTGACCTTACCAAACTTGAAAAACACATTTTTTTCCTGCACAGATGGAATTTGTCATATATATGTCGACAAGTCTGCTAAAATGGACACGGCGAAGCGTATTGTGATAGATGCGAAAGTGGATTATCCAGCTGCCTGTAATGCAATGGTAATCTTGTCTTTTGTTTCAGTTGGTTCACTTGCTTGTTGCTATTCCCTGATAAACAATGTGAATTCAATATTTATGTCTTATCTCTCTTTGGTTTGCTGTGTTTAGGAAACTCTTCTGGTGCATAAGGATTTGCTTCCCACTCGTGCTCTAAATGAGCTAATAGTTGGTCTTGGAAGTGAAGGTAGGATCCAATTTGTCATGTAAGTAACTAAGACACAAGTTTACAGACCGGCTATAAAATGAGATGTCTCTATTTTAGGTGTGATTGTATATGGCGGGCCAAGGGCAAGCAAGGAGCTGAACATTCCGGAGACAGCATCGTTCCATCACGAGTATAACTCCCTGGCATGCACTATTGAGATTGTCGATGATGTACATGCTGCTATTAATCACATACATGAACATGGAAGGCATGATTGCAAATCTACTCACTGTGTAAATTATGTTGGCATTGCGATATGAGTTTCGTTTCGTGATGTTGTTTCCTCTTTCTCTGCAGTGCACATACTGACTGCATCATTGCAGAAGACCCTGAAGTAGCAGAGACCTTTTTACGACAAGTTGACAGGTAAAGGACACATGTTTGAGTTGAGCTGACTTGAGTATCGAGTGTTGCTTCAGCCTCAAGTTACTAACATAACTTAAACTGGTGATCTTGATTCTGTTCACAAATGCAGTGCTGCTGTTTTCCACAATGCAAGTACAAGATTCTGCGATGGAGCAAGATTTGGACTTGGAGCAGAGGTAACTAAAACTCTTTTGTCAGTCTGTTAAACCACACCATTACGTAACGTGTTCAAACCTGAAAGATCCTTATAACTGGATTATGCTTGATGGGTGATACAGGTGGGAATCAGTACAAGTAGAATCCACGCTCGAGGCCCCGTAGGAGTCGAAGGATTGTTGACAACCCGATGGTGAGAAGCCACTCATAATCGGTTTAACCACATGATCATTTTAACATGTTCCGGTTTTCTGAACAAGTTGCCACATTTTCTCTTGTGCAGGAAACTGAGAGGCACTGGGCAAGTAGTGGATGGTGATAGGGGAGTGACCTACACCCACAAGGACATAGCTGTATAGGTTGCAGTCGAGTCGAGAGAGGAGGCGCCTTTAACCACCATCTAGAAGCATGAGAAGTAATCGGTCAACCTTTGCTTATGACCGTTGCTTGGGGTTTAATAAACCATGTTTAGGGTGCATATGTAATATGTTCTGTGACCTGTGTTACTGAATAAGTTTCCATATCTTCATTGTTGGAGGTGAAGTTATTTATTTGGGG
Organism: Linum usitatissimum; assembly: GCA_030674075.2. Taxonomy (NCBI): domain Eukaryota; kingdom Viridiplantae; phylum Streptophyta; class Magnoliopsida; order Malpighiales; family Linaceae; genus Linum; species Linum usitatissimum. The sequence continues at coordinate 3,879,632 of JAUJYP020001281.1, read as the reverse complement.
CCTCTTCCGATCCATGACTAGTTGATTTGGAACGTGAAGTGGTGGTCTTCTGATTGGTCCCAGACCCTAGTTTAGAAAGCTGCTTATAATTATTGTAAACTCCATTTGTGGTAGGTACATTTTCTGCCAGACTCCCTTCATCGAGTTCTCTCTATTGTTCGTACTGCTACTGATATATGATAATAAGATGTGTCTTTTACTTCAATTCTGCAAGCTCTCAATTGCAATTCTTGTCTGCATAAGAAACTCAGCTGAACTCGAACGAGATTCCGCTCTTCTTGGAAAAGGCGACGACCAATGGGAGGCTAGATTGAGCTGGTCTTTCGGTATCATCTTCATCGTTGTAATTGCAATTACGATGTTTGAGTCCAAACACTTTCTTAAGTTACTTAAGTTGATAGATCACCATGTTAACTCATTATTTTGTGTCCACATCCCCTCTCTGCCATGTCAACTATAGTCCAAAATTGTGTTTGTTTTAAGTGAGTTGGGTTATCTTAAGTAGAACGAATATAGAGTACGATTAGTCAAACTCATAAACTATTTAATCTGATTCACAAAGTAAACCCGTTGACAGCTGAAAGGAACTAAACTTTGTCATGTAGTGAACTACAAAAGTAAGTAAACAACCAGTGATAGATGTAACTAAGAACTTATCAAGCTGTCGCTAAGCCTTGAAAGAGAGGGTTAGGTCAATTTAAATTGGCAAATAAAATTGTTCTAATATAAAATTTATTGAATAAGTGAGAATTAACAGAATGATCATATTGTTACCATCCAAACGAGAGTCGCCATTGTTACAATTGTCCAAAAAGTATTAAGCTAGAATTTCAGGATTTTAGGAGGGTTTGTTGGTTTAAGAATTGAGCCGCTCTAACAAGGCCCGATTACGGACTTAATGTGACGGCCCAAATACGGGCTTAAAGTGATAGCTCAACCCTGAACAATCCGGAATTCTAACGGCCCTCTCTAACTTGGACTTTCGGCCCACTTGAACAAGTTCGTTTCAGGTTTTCAGCAGGGCACCGCATTTCCCGTTTGTTTTTACTCGGTGAGAAGCAATCAGAAGAGCAGTCTACACTATACGGATGGGAAAAGATAAAAGGAAGCTTAAGCTTTGAGAGGAAGAGGTGACACGCGCATAAACAATTTCCTTTTTTCTTTTTCGTCGGTGTTTTAATATTGGAAGTTGTCGCTGTTGAGTTGTTAATGCAATAAACAAACAAGTGCGCAGTGTCATTTTTCTGGGTGGTTGGGTGGGGAGAAGAAGAACATTCTTCCATTAACTTCATCACGAAGATCCTAACTTCCTAAGACCTGCCCAAAAGAGGAAAAGAAGATCCGAAGACCCTATAACCCAAACCCAAATCACCTATCTTCCATCCATGGAATTGATGGGAAGGATGTGAGGGATTGGATTTCTCACAGTTGGGTCCTATTTTTCCAGCTGACTTCTGTAAAAGGGTGTAAAGTTTGCTTCTTTTTGTGTCTGATGAAGGATTTGTTTGGGAGTCCAGGGCGGGTGAGTGGGTTAGGATTGAGGGTAGGGCAATTTGTGTTTGCAGCTGCTTCGATTGGAGTTATGGTTTCTGCTCATGGCTTCTTCAACTCTACTGCTTTCTGGTAAAGAAATTTCTTCTTTTTGTGTTTCCTTCCCTTTCCTTTTGTTGTCTGTTGTTGTAGAGACGAAAAATGGGGTGTTAAGCTAATCGGGGTTTGCTTCTAGTTTGGAATTGATTATGGTTCAGCCATCACTTGTCAATGGTCCTTTTTGGTTAGTAATTGGGTTACATTTCTCAGTCTAGTACTAGTTCTTAATCTGTAAGAGCTGGGACCGTTTGAAAGAAGTATATTAACTCATGAAGAATCTGTTTGGCTAGCAAGCCCACCAATTACAATTTTCAGTCATGGTAAATTAATTCACTGGCCTGTAAAAATGTCGAGAATTGGGGTGATTTAGGTTATAATGGTGGTTCTTTTGACTGCAATTGCGGCAAATTTGATTCAAGATGGTAGATTCAAGATTACCGTCTATAATTAACTGGAGTTGGTGATAGAACGTGTCCTTCCTAGTAGTACATTGTTGTGATTAGAGGGTTTTAAACTGTGCGTGATGAACTCGGGGATGGAGCAACAATTGAACATTGATGTGTTCTTACACAGAATGATCAGTGAGAGATTGCAAGTTGAGTTTTGCCAATCCGGGAACAGCTTAGTTTTGTAATAGCTGCTCCTTGTTCTTTCTTTCTCTGCTCAGTAGCTCACATGTCATGACAGATAATGCTTCCCATATGCCCAAGAATAATCATATCCACATTCTCTTTAATTCCCTTTGCTCTCATAAACAGGCAGTTAGAGTCAGAAATTTTGAAACTTTGGGTAATTCCTTCTAAGTAGGAAGAATAAGAACCTGCATAAATGAAAAATGCGATAATTACAGAGGTCTACATGGTCAATGTATATTTGTGTTCAGAACTCGTGGAAAGATGCCCTCGATGTAATGATAAGCTCTCTCAACTTCTTTAACTGCATATGTTTGACTAGTTCAGTTTTGTGTTTCGATAATTCAGCTATTTGATTGCATCGATGGGCCTTCAAGTGCTTTGGAGTTTCGGACTTGCATGCCTCGACCTCCATGCATTGAGACTAAAGAGAAGCCTGCAGAATCCCGTCTTAGTGAGCCTATTTGTTGTTGGCGATTGGGTAACTGTCCTATCCTTACTTCAAAAGATCAATTGAACTTTCTTTATAGGTGCGGAACTGTGAATCATCATATCCTATTCTTCTTTTATTCTTTAAAACTTCATACCGCACTTGAATGCAAGGCCAAATGATCATTTCTCTTTGCCGTTCCCTTTCAATTGATGAGATCTTCTGCTATGTTCTTCTTATCATGTTGTCTTTGCATGATCGTTCCTAAGTCACATCTCTTTCTATGGTCGAATCAACCAAGTGACTTAACCTGCGACCATTTCACTAATTAACGCAGGTGACATCAATCCTCTCACTTGCAGCTGCATCTGCATCAGCAGGAGTTATAGTTTTGTACGCTAGAGACCTGCATTACTGCAAGTCTGATACTCATTTCCCGTGCCAGAAGTTCCAAATCTCCATTAGTTTGGCTTTCATCTCATGGTTTCTCGTTGCAGTTTCATCCCATGTCATGTTCTGGCTCATGGCCTCACTATGAGAGTTCAAAATGCAGAGGTCTTCCTTTGTGGCTGTAAATTCAAGTTACTCATGTTCAGCTCATAGGATTTACTTTTCTTTTTTACTTGTTTCTTCGGCTCTCCTTTTTTGTTTTGAGCCCTAGGTCATGAGAAGTTGACACTGTCAAAAGCTGTGTTATTATTGCCCTCTCTACCAATCAAGCTGAGTTTATGTGAATCTGTGGCTTGTTTGGAGTTGGTAGTAATCTTTGGTCCTTAATGGTCGATCAGTTGTGGGGATTGTCGATCATGGATGTTATTATGTTAACGATTATAACTTACAATTACAACTGTATGTCTTGGGAGATTCGGTTTCATGTGTCAGGATTGGTTTGGGCGGGTTACTGGTTTCATCTGGCTGGGTCGTATTCTGGCAGCTGCATAACAAATGAAGTCACCAGAGAGTCACAAGGATGATTTTCTTTCTACTTCCTGAAAGAAACACTTGTTGAAATCACTCAAGTAAATGGCCAACTAACAATTGGTGCTTGGTGACATGTTCACTTGGGGACCATACATTTGCTCTCAATGATAAAAAGGAAAAGTTCAATATTCTTTCACAACTAAAAGTTGGGCGCCTCACTAACTGTCGATCCATGCTTGGCTTGTTGTAATTTTTAGCAGCGTTAGAGCTTGAACTCGAGCTGTAAAATTCTGACTTGTGTTGAGATCGAGCCTATACGATTCTGGCTCGTTAATTATCATTTACGAGATAAATGCGAGATATATTCGAACTTCGCTCATTAAAACCTGTAATGAGAGTCTAATTTAAGTTAAATTTGAAGGTTGTATGCTCATAAACATCGACGAGTCAGTTAAAAAGCAAGTTATCCTAAAATTTATAAGTTTCTACATATGTTTTATTGTATATGGTATTTGAGGCAAAACACATGTTGCATGATTGAGTCTATTATAGAGTTACTATCCGAGTTGGCTCTCGAGCTCGCGCGTATCGAGTCGAACATACCCCCGGCTCGAGCCTTACGGGTTTTTTCCGAGCCCAACACCGAGCTGCTCGCTATCGGCTTGATTTGTGAACAGCTCTAGTTAAAAGTAGTGAGGCTGATGAGCAGAGCCGAGGGTATGTTCTAAAGATTGATTATTGATTTCGAGTCCGGTTCGGTTTGGCTAAAGATGGACTAATTTGCAAGTCCTAAAGATATTGTGCTCGAGCTCGGTTCGAGCATTGACATAAGCCACTATGTAAAATATTATTAAGAAAAGTAGAGACGGCCGGTTAACGAGGCATGATTGCTGCTGCTGCTGCTTGGGCTTGTAATAGAAAAACATAGATGAATGAATGAATGCAGACTCATGTGGTGGTGCTGGTCTTTTAATATGACAATGACAGGTAATTAACCACTTGAAAAGTCGTTCACACTTCATCAGTACACTCAGCTGGGACCATAACCTCTTTTAACACTTTGCTCTCCTTGTGTTTAGCATCTTCTCATGAAGATACCCTTATCCGATTCCCTCATAAATAAAACAGAGAACTAGCCCCCACAGGTTAGGTTCCAATGGTTATATTGTGTCATCTTCTGCCTGTCCTAATTCACACAGTGTTGGAAACTCTTGATACTTCTGGGTAGCACAATATGGCAAAAACCGACTAGTTTGCTCTAACTAATCGATTAGTTAAGATGTTCGTCGAATCAAAGAGATACGGTTGTAGTCATCTGGTTCAGAAGTTGACGAGAAAGATGCTACCTTTTTGGCAAGATTCATCAGATGAACTCTGCTGGGAGTGCCCAGCTGGCCATATATCCCTCCCACTATGTTCTTTATGGATTAGTAGTATACTTGCAATATGTAGATAGTAACCTTATTAAATCCCATATGGCCAATGGGGTAGCTTGTGCATAAAGAAAGAGACATATACAGCAATCATGACATGTTAAAGAGTGAGACATAGCAGAAGGATGAACAGATCCAAAAAGGGCCACTGCCAACTAAGAAAGTGACAATAATTGATGCCACCGACGCTACAGTTTCACAACACCAGTTATAAGTTATAACTCGATCCACAACCTTCATACTGAGGATCTGTAAACGTATATTAGTACACAATCTCCATTCCACAGCTGCAAATTGTTCTCAAAAGGGTATATGGCACATTTCTATATGGCAGAAGGAGAAAAGATGGACAATTTCAGAACAATCTTCTACTGTGGCACAACTCCAAGAAGGAACTCCCAGAAACCCATTTTTTTACACTTGTGCATGGAGGACAAAGGGGGGAAAGGATATGAAGACTTCGTGATGAAACACACATACAATTGACTGAATAATTTCCCCTATTTGGGAGATGAACCCTAAAACATAATAATTCTACACCTCTCAAAAACCAGGAACCACCACCCTTTCTTCTTCACATCACAATCTCCGGCTTCAAGATGCTTGACTTAATCTCCTTGTGGGGGAGCACAACACCGCCGTTGCTGTAAATCTCGTCGCAAACATGTACATCCTCGCCGAGGATCGTCATGTTCTCGACGCGGGCCCACTGGCCAACTGTCGAGTGCCAGCCGATGATGCTGCTGGAAATGCAAGCATGCTTCTTGACACGAACTCCGCGCATCACAGTGCAACGAGACAGTCTAACCCCCGATTCGACAATGCATCCCGGTCCTATCGCTACATCAGGACCAATCAAACATCCTTCTCCGATCTTAGCTGTTTCGTCCACCAGAACATTGCCGACTATATGGGATCCAGTAGCCAGCTTGGACGAGGATTTCTTCCTCAGGGAATCGAGATAAAGTCTCAATCCTGTAATGTAGTCTCGAGGCTGTCCAATGTCCATCCAGAACCCGGGGAGGACCATTGCGAAGAGTTTCTTGTCTGCAGCGATCTGCGGGAAGACCTCTTTCTCGATCGAGGTGGGTCTCAGCTGAATTCGGTCAAGAACCGAAGGGTTCAGTAGATAGATTCCAGCGTTGATTTTGTTCCCCACGAATATCTTTGGCTTCTCTACAAATTTATCAACCTGCCCTGTGGATTCCTCCATAACCACCACACCATATTTTGAGGGCTCATCAACCTGTGTAAAAAGAAGAACAATGATTGAACCTTCCTGTCCTGTGATTTCTACCAAAGAAATGCAAACAGGTATGTTGAAAGTTGGTACCTTGGTCACCATAATAGAAGCTTCTCCTCCATGAGATTTGTGAAACTCTATCATTTCCTTAAGAGGGTAGTCGCTAATGACATCGCTGTTGAGAACAAAGAATGGTGCACCGGATTTATCCATCAGCTTGTCCCTAGCAAGGGCCAAAGGACCAGCAGTCCCGAGTGGCTCAGTCTCCTGTGAGCATGTGATCTTAATACCAAGCTTCGCCTCAAATTCCTTCAGGAAGTTCATCATCACCTGCGAATAAGGCCAGAAGCAATTCATTCAAACCTCGGACTTAGTAAATCTACAGCTGGAAACAGAGAAAGGGAGCCCATTTCCTTACCTCTGGCTGGTAGTTTATAGCCAAAACCACCTCAGTCACTCCAATCGCCTTAAGAGCCTCGATCTAGAACAACATTGAAAGAATTATAAAACACCATTAGATTCAGATCAGACATAATAATGCCATAGAGTGTGAAGCAAGCAAGCAAGAGCATACCTGATGCAGGATCATTGGTTTGTTTGCAAAATCAACAAGAGGCTTTGGAACACTGAGGGTCAATGGCCTCAAGCGTGTTCCGAATCCTCCAACAAGGATCAATGCCTTCATTGTGATTTACCTTCCTGCTTTTCCCGTAAAGCAAAAAATAAATAACAAGTACGCAGCAGCTCCACACAAATGATCCTTCCCAACTACTCCCCAAACAAGCAAACAAAGCAAGCAGAATAAAATGAAATCAAGTTGCATCTCCAGAATCAGTAAATCGATGTAAGGATTAGAAATCGTCTATGGATTTGACTGGTTTTTCGTCATTTAGTACAGAAATAAAAAAGGAAAAGAAGCTTCAAAACGTGTATAACCGACGATCGGTTATATTGCAGACTCCAGAGCGAAGGACATCAACTGAGATCCTTTACAACCTTATCCTTTTCAATTTTCATCACTGCAAAAATGGGGAAGAAAATGGCGTATGCGGAATCTCAATTGACAAAACACAAATTGTCCAAGTCAAGAATGTCAAACGGAAGTCCGAATCCGGTCAAAACAAAACAAAACAACGAGATGATGTCACATCCGCCAGATCCAAACAGCAGGTAATGTGATAACCGGTCACATTGCTGAACAGAATATCAGAATTAAATGGCGGGAAGACTGAAATCCGGGAGAGGGAGAGGGAGATCCGAAACAGGGGAGTAATATGAAGAAACAGAGCATAAAAAAAATCACCTTGAGAAAGAGATCGAGGGAGAGATCGGCAGAGAACAGGGGGAATTGGAAATGTGAACGGGGTTGGGATCGAGTTCCGGGAGGGGATGAGCCAGCCGGAACGCGGGAATCCTTGTCGGAGAGGGGAAGAGAGAGAGAGAGCGCCGGGGGGAGATTGGGCGGGGTTTTATAACGGACGATGAGAGGAAAAGGAGGAGGTTGAGTGGCGGAGGACGAGAGATTACATTTGGTGGCGGTGGCTATTTATACGATTGAGCTAAATCAGGTAATGTGCCCGACGGGAAAACTCTGGCGGATTTCAATTTCCTTATTCAATCCGATTTTTTTGTTTTTGTTTTTGGTTTAATGTGCTTTAATTAAATTACGAGAATTTTTATGGACGTGGATTTTTTTAGATAAAATCAATTAGATTTATAAATGAATGTTAAATCGAGTGATAATTATCAAATACATAAATAATTTAGTGATAGTAATAATTTTCGTATAACATATGAGTTGGTAATTTGGGAAGTGCTACCTACATACACAATAAGGGAGAATCAATTAACCCTATTAGTTACCGCATTTCGCATCTTTAATCTCCTAACAATTTTTTCAAAGACATAGACATGAAACTAATGACACTACAACTAAAATAAATAAAAAGCAAATAAAAGCAAAAAAAGACACTAACAAATAAAATTGAGAGTGAATAAAAAAACTATAAATTAAATAAAACATAAAAGGCTGGAAATAGGTTCGGCCGAAGCGGGGTAAACATTGATGAATTCGAATTGGAGTTTCACAAACCCCTAGAGATAATTATTCAGTTGGACGGTGCCGTTTATACCATGGTTGTCGGAGCATAGCCTCCCTTTTTCGACCATTTCAACAACTTTTTATCGTAAACTTTCTTGTATTCTATTGGATGAATCGTAGACGATAGTTAAGAAAGCCGAGCCACCGTCGTGAAAAAAGAAATAAAAATTCCTATTCGAAGGGAGAATGCATGGATTTATTAATACCTCTCCTTATAAGTTGTATCCATCACCAAATGTCGTCGAAGCTAAAGCAATCAGCCTGATCAGCTTCTACACATAGTGTGTACTGAATTTCAATTGATTTAATGCGAAGGCTGACTGGGTAACCAAAGCTACTCAGCTGATCAATCTCTTTAATCCCCCCAAAAAACAGTTTGATTTCTTAAACGAGATGCTTATGCTGGTGTATCGACATTTTTGTAAAGGAAGTCGTTTTTAATTATATAAAAATAAAAATGTTGTAATAGCTAGTCTGGTGATCAATGGGTGGTTGATTGGATCTGTACATCTTGTGGATCAATCATGAATAATTAATCAGCAGCTAGCATGTGTTCTAACAGTGGAGCTGAGTTGCCAGTGTCAATCCGTCGCATCGCAATATGATATGAACCAACCGCATAGATCTGCCCTGACTGCGGGAATGTGAGGCACCTTTGCTCCATGCGAACGATCTTGGGCTGTAATCCCAGAATCCAAGTGTCATCTACCCCTCGAACTCGGAACAAACTTGAAGAGTTGGATTGCAGTTCCCCACTTGAATTTTGGGGTGTTGATTAAACAATTTAATTAACTGAGTTAGGTTGGAGTTTGGATGCATGTAGTGAAAGTGGCATGAAGTTTGCCAGTTTGGTCTTAGGTTAAAATTTGGATGTAATGAAACTAGCATGAAGTTTTTGGACCACTTTTCTTTCATCGTCCATTCAAGAGCAAGCATGAACCTGGCAATTACAAGTATTTAGTGAAACAAAGACAAAACTAATATTGAGATCGAAAGACTAACTAATCTCAAATATAGTTTAATATTAGAACCAAGTTGACCTTCTTAATCCCTTAGATTATTATTATGTTATAAAATGATCGGCCGCCGGCGGGCATGGCGGATGCCGTAGTTTGCTGCTTGGCACTTTAATTAGAAAGGCTCCTTTTATGAAGAAACACTCCATTTTTTCAACAAATGTCCCTACTGTAATGGAAAAAAGTATAAAATGCTTCTTTACGTACAAAAGATCACGCTAGCAATGCACTGTTTGAAAGATTATTATTTGGTTTATGTTGTTAGTTGTTATAATAGATTTTTGTTAATTTAATATTTTGAATATTTTAACGGTTGTTTGTTTGATTTTATTTTAATTTAAATTTGATTATCAATTTTGGTTTAGTATGTTTTGCATCCCCAACTTACCCGAAATCCGATGATAGATAAGGATTGTATAAAATCTAAATCTGGTTACTATTATCGAGTTAAAATTCTCTAAATCTAATAATATAACGAATAGATAATGGATTTATATAAATTTTATTCCGACCCACCTGATTACCGTGCCTATTTGCTTCGTTGGACCCTTGGAATTAGTCTTAGAAGGTGGCCCATCGTCTGTCTAATTCAGGGTGGGAAAAGTAGGCGATGACAAACCAATGGGGTTTGACCATTTATCGACTCCGCACCTATCTAATCTATATAATTAATTAAAAAACACTACTAATTTCTGAATTATTCACTAATCACAAAACCAATAAACCGTCAACCATCACAGTAAGCTCCGGGGTCAAAGGTGAAGCAAATAATGCGCAACCTACGCAAAAAAGAAAAAGAACGCGCTTAAGAGACTTTTCATATTTGCCCGGATAACTTAATTGGTAGAGTTACGTATTATCGATTTGAATTGATAAATTCAGTAACATTTCGCAAGTTAAATGTTTTAATTTTTTTATTTTTTTGTCGTATGAATCTATTAACTCTTACGATGTTATAAATTCTTTTGGTTTATGTGGTCACGTAGCTTTCCAAAAATTTAATTGGCACTTTAAGTGGAGATTTCAGAAGTGAATATTGAGAAGACTTCTCAGACTATTAGGATAGAGCACAAAGTGTGCGATAAGCAGGGGCGGAGACAGGCAGCCCAAGTGGGAGCACAGGAACCCACTTGGACAATAATTTTTTTTTGTTAAACTAGTAGGTAATTTTATGCAAAAGACTAAATTTGGATCTAAAACCCCACTTGAATTTAGTTCGAAATTCATATCATTTGTTTACCTACGTTAAATTTAGAATAAAATATTCCAATAACACAACTTATTAGTAAATAATGATCATAAGTTTAGTTCAAACAATCCAAATACGAAGCAAAAAATTGTCGGTGGCATATTTTATAACTGAAAACAATATATTTTAACATAGAGTTAGGTTTGAAACACTTTACTAGTTAGTTGATTTTTTGATATACAGATTTTTCGATTCAAATTTCGCTCAATGCATGTTTGATTTTGGTTTCGCAACTCAACCTCATTCTTTATAACTAACTAACTAATGAAGAAAGTTCTTAATAAAAATCAGAATATCGAATGTCAAAAATGGTATATTGACAATATGTCATTTGATGTGAACAGAAATTATATTGTAAAGTACTTTCATAATATAAAAATTCTACGAACAATATTAATTAAAGTAAGGACCCACTTAATTCAAATCCTGATTATATCACTGCCCAAGCGACATAATCATCACAAAATTTATGATGGCTTGTTATCATTTGCATTTACAACAAATAATCCAACGTGCTGCTAATAAAATTATCCATTCGATAAAAAAACAAACTCTATCATATCCTCCGACTGTGTGAAAATCCATTTATTAACCTGAGTATATATGCAGTATATCTTTTATGGTATGCTTTCTCGATTTTTTCCTTACATCGGGTACAAGAAAAGAGACCTGAAATAAAACCCGAAGTTTTGTTTTGTGTGTGGAGCTCTGTTTCGGCGTACGATTAAGGCTTAAGCCCAAAATTACTGGTCCACATACAGCTGAGCACCGAGCAGACCGTCCAGTCAGTCCATTTATCGTGGGATGCTGGCCCAGCCCATAGAGGCACTATATATATATATACTGCAGCTTCCACTCGTCTCCACCTTCCTTCCATTGCAGCCGCCGCACTCTCGCGGCGCTTAACCAAACAAAGACTGAGAGCTCCTCAGTCAGTTTCCATGTTCCCGTCGCAGGCGATGACATCACAAGGCCGAGTACAAGTTCATGTTGTTCCCGTCTTTTAACAATGCAGTTTCTTTGGTTTCTGGTTTCGTTCCATCATTCAACAACTTGTTGTTCTGGGATGATGGGTGGTCAATTAGCCAGTCACGTACTTGTACCCTTTTGAAAAGGAGGGTGCGTCCTTATTGTGTGAATGGTCAGTAATCCACCCATATCAAATACAACACACTCTGCTGTTGTTGTTCTGTTGAAAGAGCATTTCTCGGTGGAACCATACGTCTCTGGGTTTCACCCCTTGCTCTATCAGCTACATTCCCTTTCTTCTCTTTCAAACAAACTGAAAAAAATGGATAACCCCCGAAATGAGTTACAAATGTATCCTGATCGAATCGAGGAGACAGTTGGTTCAGGTGGATGAGACTCTATTCAAAATGATACCAGATCTATCACTTTCAGGTGGTTCATGGCTGCGTGAGGATCATAATAAAATGTACAGAATCCTGTTTTTATTAGCTATTTGTATGGAACTGCCGAACTGGCCGATCCCAATCTTGATTTTTTGTTGTGTGGGGAGGACTGTGGACGAGGCTATTCATGTACTTGGTTGGCACTCCTTTACCCATTAAGGGTGTCCCTTTTCTGAATCGGCTTGTTGATGCCTTCGATGTAGTCATACAATTTTGGAGGTTAACGAATAACGATCGAAAACTTAAGGTTATAATTAGTGGCCTTAGATTAAGAAAAGATTCAATTTTTATGTACATTTCGCAACAACCCAAATGGAGGTACATCGATTTATCCCACCGAAGACTAGAAATCACAGTGGTCACAATTCACAGAAGTAAGCATCAAACAACTAACTATAGCATCTATATGCCAAGGGTACACTTTCCCGGATACATAATCCAGTAGTACCACTTGCTTCAAACCTTCTAATCTAACAAGAAATTGGGAAACAAATTTGCTGAACACAATCCAGAGATCATCACTGCACTCAATCAAGAGGTTCAGCTAACAGCAGAGTATGCCACCAACCACACGCCACACTTCTGGGGATATAACCATCCATGCCGAGTTGGCTAGGCACGTTCCGGTCTATTACATCTCCCAATCCGAGCTGTGTTCCATAACAATACCCTTTTAGTTCATATCAGTAAAGAAGAGCATAGATAAATGGGTGCTGAGCCAACTTCATTACCTGGCCGTACTTGTTCCAGCCCCAGCAAAACACTTTTCTGTCAGCTTCATGATACAACAATAGCATCAAGAGGATCAGCCAGTCAGTTGCAAGTAAATGACAGAATAAAACGGAATCAATAGGCAATGCATACCGGTTACCAAGGCACTGTGACGAGCACCACAGGAGATTATACTCGCATTCTCATTTTCCAAACTCGGTGCATCCAGTAGTCTCGGAATAGTCTGGCTCAGAAATCCAGTAGTGTAAGTTCAAGTAACTATTTCTACACCTAACATATTCGACAGCATCACGAGATGGATTTGCCGAAGATGGTGATATATGTTATGTAAACATACCTCTGCTTGTTCAGCGCCAGTTCCGAGCTGGCCAAACTGATTCCCACCGAATGCATAAACATCGCCATCATCTGATATGCAAACAGTATGCCATAGCCCTGCAGCTACTGCTGCTATTCGAATTCCCAGCAATGAAGATACGCAAGTTGGACTCAACTCGTCATCTGTACTACCTTGTCCACACTGAAGAAAGATTTTAATAAAAGAAACAGGCAATCGATCCAACAGCAGGAAGCTAAAACCTTTACATGAAAGATAAAGATAGTAGTTTATCTCTCGTAAGCATTCACCTCAAATAAATAGAATTACCTGCCCATATAGTCCCCAGCCAAATGCAAGTATAGCTCCAGCATCTGTGGAAGCGAGTAACTTTAAAGGGAAATCATCACAGGTTTAGTAAAAAATATCGAAGTCGTCATACCCGTGATAGCAACACTGTGCCGACCTCCGCAAGCTATTGCCTTAATATAATTTCCGAAATTTCGAGAACTTTGGCCCTCCGAAATTGTGCCTCCTCGAGAAGTTGCTGCAGGTCTATCTCTACCGTGAGAAGATTCTATACAGGGAATAGCATGAGGAGAAGACACCATCCGAATCCTGGAGCCCAAGCCAAGCTGGCCTTCACCTCCATAACCCCATCCCCATACCTGTCCTATATCTGAGAGACTTTGAGAAAATTAGGATACCTCGACAATCTTGCTTCTCATTCAAGATCTTCCGTAGCTACAAGCTTCACATACGATATAAGTATTCATTGTTGTGAAGAAAACTACTGATTAAAATTCGGTTGCAGTGTAAGTACACACTTCTTAGGTGATATAAAATTACCTGAAAGAGCCAAAGTGTGGCGACCTCCAGCAGCTACATTGACAATCCTCACTCCTGGGTTCAATGTAACCAAACAAGGAAGTGCAGATTGTAAATCGTCCCCGAAAGATGAACTTTCAGCTGTCTGTTTAGCCGATAATCGCCTCCTCTTCTTACTTTCATCCACCCCTTTAGTATCGCCACCGGATTTTGCGACTTGAGGACCAGGGCTCACTGGAGAAAGCAATTATCAGCATCCATTGCTACCCCATAGTAAATCCAAAAGATTCCAAAGGCTTCTTATGCTTATTATTACCTTGTTCCAACGCTTGCTGACCATGTCTTTCAGAAATATCATTTTCCGAAACTCTGGGGGTCGGTGGCTCTCCGAATATTTTTCCCGAAGGAATGCACTCTTTCCATCCCCAAGTATACACTTCCCCAATGTCTGTACTCGCGGAAAGTGCATACAGTGTTAACTGGGGCTATGGAAACGTGTTCAGAAACCATAAACTAAGAACAAGATGAGGAATAGTACCTGTAGAGGCTACACAATGAGCCCAGCCTGCTGCAGCTTTTGTGAGTGTAGCACCAGTTGGAAGAGGGAAAGGCTCAGGAATTTCCTTTGCAAAGAAGATTGTGATGGAGAAAGAAACAATACGGGGAGTTCAGCTCTAGGCAAGATTAAACAAAGAAAAGTCCCCAAAAAATGTATCTCCAATGATTGACAAGATGCAATCTTACCCCATGCTTTCCAGAAGTTAAGTAGCTTTGACCAAGATCGTCCGTTGAACCCCAGGTAATGAGCTTCCCAGAATCTGATTGTAATAAAAAAAGGAGAATTGGTTCACCGGAATAGAAGAGGCAGCTTGGAATAGAGAGTGAGCCAGTTAGTTACATGAACAAGGAAAACAACTCAGGACTTCGCAGACAATAAATGAATCATGCAACGCTGAAACAGAGGAATTTGCACAGCTCACCCCACCCCCCCCCCCCCCCCTCTCTCTCTCTCTCTCTCTCTCTCTCTCTCTCTCTGTTAAAAGATATGAATCAACCAGGATTTGGTCCCGGAGAAACTGTAAACAGACTGAGAGCAACCTAACTACTCAAAATGCCAGATTGCCAGCTGAGAGTGGACAGTCTCACTACTCTAGTAACTATTTCTTTTGATCCAAAAAGAAAAACTAAAAACTAGGCATAAGATTCCTTCTCTCCGCAAAATCAATCCCTCACATCAAATGCACCAGTACCACCGGGAGCAGGTCCATCCAAACACCATAATCGAAATCCAGAAGCTCGTAAGAAAATACGAATAAAGCCACTGCCAGACTAAAATGGATATGCAAAAGAATCAAGAATGTGACCAAGCAAAAAAGGGAAGAAGATAATAATTAGATTAAAGACGAATGAGTACCTGAAATGGCCATTGCGAAGCCGCAACCACCGCCGCAAACATCCTTCCAGCCGAAGCCGTCGGCCCTAACAACGACCGGCGACGAAATCGGCGATCTCTGAGGCAGAGCTCCAGGAAGGTAGCCGGACATGAGCACTACCAATTTGTCCTCCCTCACTGCTGAACCCGCTCTTCCTTCTCCGTTCATCGCCAAAAAGTGAAGAGGAGATAATGGAGAGACAATAACCAGAAGACGAAGAAAATGGGGAGGCTTCTCCGGAGACCTAGAGGTTTTTGCCTTTTTTGGGCGGCTTTGGAGATGACATTGAAACTTGGAAGCATAATAGAAAAAAGGATTGGAAATAATTGGAAACGGACGGCGCGTGGGCGTATCAAATTCGGGTGGGAAGGAGATGCCACATAGGATGCTTATGTGGGATAATTGGACAGGTGGCGCTGTTTCCGCCGCGGGATGCACCGGGGAATGCTGGCCAGTAGTTTGGAGAAGTTTCTGGAAACATAAACACTTCGGGGGCTCTGGAGGGAGAGGCTGGCGTGTATGTACTGGCAGTGGACCACGTGGTTGTTTGGCTCCCTGATGCGGGCCCCACTCTGATGACGCACTTGCTGCCGACGTGCCGTTTGTTGTTAATTGCTAAAAGTAATCACTTGATAAAATAACTATTTCTTTCAACTACCTGCAAAATTATTTCCTTCAAAATAACCGCCTCTATTAATTGTGTTGTGTCCTCAAGCTGATTATCTGTTTAATGAGATTCGGACTGTAGATGTAGAGTTAGATTGCAAATTTGTTGAACTCCAATGGGTCTTTGCCGTTTTAAGATTGGTAAGCATCTGCAGAGATATCCTTAACATGGTCAATCATTGCAACATTCGTGAATGATACTTTACGTACAGAGAAGTTAACAATGCAGTCCATGTTTTTGCTCACTTGAACATTGATGATACATATGAGAGGATTTGAAATGGTGTAATCCTAAATGAAATTGCTAATATTGTAGCATGTGAAGCCAACGCTAGTGTTGTAGAGTGCATAGTAGAAGTACACCGTATTAAGGTGAAAAACACAAGGTGGATGGTGGGAGTGCACCATACCAATGTGCACTACGCATAGTGAAAATGCACCATACCAAAGTTCACGGCGCATAATACATGGTGGAAGTACAAAATACCAAGGTGCATTGTACTAAAGTGCAAGGTGCACGGTGCATAGTGGAAGTGTATCGTACCAAGGTGCACTGTGCATAGTGCATGATGAAAGTGCATCATACCACACTGAATAATGCATTGTGAATGGTGAAACTGCATCATTCTAAGGTGTAAGGTGCATAGTAAAAGTGCACCATACCATACTGAATAAATACTCGAGCCAACAACTAAAGTTAATACATTGTTGGCTCGAATATTTATTCAATATATTTATGGACGATATGTCATCATGAACCATGATGTAGGTGAACATGGAATGAAAGTACGAGGAAGTATAACTTTAGTTCAAAACTAGATGACCTTTCTGTTCGTAGTTAGAAGTTGGGTGATCGCTACACTTAAGTAGTGACCACAGAATGATTTGACCCAATAAATAATAGTATGTGGGATTCACTAGAGGTCGTGGATTAGATTCAAGGGGCCCATTGGGCCTTGAGGTTTTCAAGCAAAATCGAAAGATGATTAAAATCAGTATCCACGACTCGAAATCCTTGTCCCTTTAGGATACGAAAAGTAAAACACAAATATAAAACAGCCGAACTCTCTTCCCTCCATCCGCAGGCAGCAAATCCGCTTTCCAATTGATTTCCAATCGTCTCGAACGAAGAAGATGGTAGTCGGAGGCCTTTCTCTTCTCTTTGCGGACGAGTCGCAGAAACCGCGCGGGGAATACAAATTCCAGGAGGCTGTCACAACCGCCGGCGAATGGACGACGGCAGCGGCGGACAGTTGGGAGCGAAGGCCTACTACGGTAGTATATAGTTCAAGTTTGAAGAGAAATTATAATGCCAGAAGCGAATTGGCAAAGGAACAGTTAGAGTGCTGGATGTTGAGGGAATATTGCTGGTTGTTCTGGAAGATTTAGGACTTGTAATTCAAGCAAGATCATCTCAGTCGTTCGATTTTCGTGGACTCGGCATGTATGTTGTTGATTGTCGTTTGTCGTTATAAACAAGTTGGATTTACTTTATGAATGAGAATGAATGTCGTACTCCTTCAACTTGATTGAATGGTGATTCCTGCTGATCACAGAGGAATAATACCACTTTCTTTGATGATTTGGACCAATCCAAATCCTTGCTCGATCGGATTGATAGTATAGTTGGCAAAAACAATCCAATACCGCTCATTTGAATGTGTGTGCGGACGCTAGGGTTGTTTACGAATTGAGTCGAGTTGAATTTTAACATGTTTAACCTTGACACGTTAATTATTAGCTACTACCCAAAAACTTGTAAGTTTCTACATATATACATTATTGGATGTTATTTGAGACAAGACACGTGTTAGCTAGCTCTCGAGCATATCGAGTCACATATCCTGACTCAAACTTGACTTGTTTAAAATCGAGCCAAGTCTTTAATGAGTTTTTTTTCCAAGACTAACACCGAGCGCAAGAGGCTTGGTTCATCAACAGCCCTACCCGTCGCCAATAGTATAATTGGGATGAAGTAATCTAGACTACCCCTGCATAATCGATAATCCTCTAATTCCAAAGAGATAGATAGAAATCTTATACAAGTTAGATCTTTAAACTTGACAAAGTCCCAGACCATCCTAAAACTTGGCGAAGTTCCAATCCAACCAGCTAGCCAAAGGCCACTAACCCTTGCATTGGATGTCGTAATTGAAAACTGAAAGAAATTAGAGTGGAAGTAAAGTATGCGGAATTGCAAATTGAATAATAACATGCAAATTTGAGAGCTGCTAAAATGTTGTCCCTCAATGAATGATACAAACTGATATCAGCATCGTCTCATGTCTCTCAAACAGCAATACAATTCAAGAATTTCTTTCTGGTTCATTCACTACTACATAGTTCCAAACTTAGCCATAGCTCACAAGACTCGACATCAAACTCCAAATTCCAAACTCAAGCCAACCTAGTTAGCTACTAGATATCAATCATAGTAAAGTCATTCAATCCTTGTTTGATTTGGGGATCTCGCAATCTTCACATCTTTAATAACGTCTCCTGACGCGCCTCATCATGTTTGGATTGGTTGATTCAGCCACAACACCCTCTTCATCTGCTTCCCCTGCTGCTGGAGCTGTATCCAACCCATATACGCTGCTCAAACCCCTCTTCCTACCAGATTGCATCCCTGAATTTTCGTCAGCCGAAGCAAATGTCTTCAGCAACTCACACAGCAATGAAGGGCAGCTCTCTTCCAGGTGTCTGAAACCTTCAGACTGCATCACGGCTACAAAACACAGCACCACCATCGGGAGTCAGAAATATCAGAAGCATCCAAGGTTCTCAAACATGACTTACCCTGTCATCTAAAAGCACATACAATGTGAGGAGCTTTCAGTAAACTAAGCAGCATACCGAAAGCCAGTAGAACAAATGATGCACAATAACCGGTTGTGCAAAGAACTTAACTATCACTTTTAATCTTCTATAGCAATGATAACGATCTCTCACTCACTACTTATCTTCTTTCCTGCACAGAATTTAATGAGAAAGAACAAAAGTAATCATCTGTAGAACAAACAAACATAGTTTGTATACCATTGCCTGATTGCCATATATGTTGCCAATTTCTCTAATTTAGTTAACACATTAACACTTCAAAGAGAAATACAGTATCAAGGTAATCTTTTGATTAGTGATAGACCTTGATACTCTATTTATCTTTTACGTATTCTCTAATTACAAAAAAAAAAGAGTTAGACAGCCTGAAACTTGCAATGGTGCCTATGAAGTATGAACAACACGTACCTCCCAAGTTGGCAGGATTTGCTGCAAATTTCAAACAGACAGCTTTGAGTTGTGCGCACTGATGCTGCTCAGCCAACGCTAGTGTTGTGGCGACTGATTCGGCAGTGAGCTCCTCGCATAACTTTGATTCACATAACAACTTCAACCGATCTAAGTTGTATAGGTCAGCAGCTGCTAACAAGTGTTGTATCATGTTGGTTGATGTGCAAGTGGACATGGATGAGGAGCCCGCAATATCATGCACTTCAGGAAGTTTGTCAGTGTAAATGAATAAGAGCATCGCCTACAAAAGGAACATGTGAATAGAGGTGTTTAATGACAATTTAACATTTCACAGGAAACACTCAAACAACTGATTTCATAATGTGCCATATCTAGTGACAGTGCAAAAGGAAAGAAACGGAAATACAGTTTAAAAATAACACATGGCCGATGAAAAGACCAATGAAAAGTTAAAAGAGTTCCAACTCTAGTACTAGAACAGTGCGGTGAGCGAGAAATATAGGCATGAAACTAAAGCTTACCTTGAAGATTGAGGGATCAATATCATTCACTACAACTTCATCCATATTCGGATCTCCAACTAGTCCAAAGAACTGGGCCCTGAAAACAGGTGTTCTTGCAGCAAGGATCAACTTATGAGCTCTAAAGGCTTCATCACCTACACGAAGTGTTACGTCGCAACCAATTTCAGATTCCAGGATTTCCTTTAGACCCTGACCCATGTTGGAGAGTGGAACAGCGACTGAATAATGTTTTGGTCCTTCAAGGCGGGTTTTAACCACTCCAACAGTACAGTTCATGATAAGGCAATCATCCTTTAAATAATCTGAAGTTTCTAAGCTTGTTCTCCGGAAGAATCGCTTATAACCCCTGCAACGAAAAAAGTTAAGAAAATAAGTTAACAAGTAATAAAGTTAAGCAGATAAGCTTGAGAACACATCATATAAGCCCAACAACTTGTTGCCGCAAAAACAAAAGGCAAGTGCATTAGCAACCAATTACCGGATCCAAACACAATCACCATTCTCCGAGGTACAACAAATAGATCACAGCCAGCTGCTATGTGAAATATTCTAATACTTCAATAGCATGAAGAAACAGAAGAATTGTGCAGCAAAAACATCTAGCCATTAATTCCCATTAATCGGCTCCGTGAGCAGCGCACAACTCATGCTCGTTGCTACTTGAAGCCATTATTATCATAAAGAACCAACAAACAAAGCATCCATGATATTTGCATAAAACCAATCAGATCTCTCAATAGTAAGCGTACGAGGTGAAAATGAATGTCTATAAGAATTAACACCATATAACACATTGATCAAAGGGGCAATGCGTTCAGCACCATCCAAGGCACCAAAAAGATAAAGTTGGAGTAAACAATGACATTACCGCATGCTTAAACGTAATCAAAGCAAATGAATGTCTATATGATTTAACACCATCTAAGACGTTGCTCCCTTCTGACAATGAAGAATTGAATAAAACCTAGAAACATCTTAAACAAAAGCAAAGAAGAGAAACCACATTACCACATGCTCCCTTTGTACTTCAAACTGTAAGGCCCGCTCTCCAGAGCACGATCGAAGTGGCTATGCACCTTGTGCTTCCCTTTCCCACTCTGATCCAGTAACGTCAGCTCAAACAACGCCCTCACGTCAGTACCATCGCTGGCCAAAGCAATGAAGACAGAAACGTATATGGAGCTATCCTCGGGGTTTTTCCCATCCGGATAGAAGTAGATCGCCCAGTCATAACCACCCACCGTAAAAATATCACTGGAAATGCACTTCCCCGCCCCCATACCTTTAGCCAAAGAGTACCCCTTTATTGTAAACTGATGCGACCCATTCACCGTCTCGTTCACCGACTTTGAACACGACGGAGGCTCCTCCTCCACCTCCGACTTCCATTCCAAATTTTCAGCCATTATCAGACAAGCGAGACAACTTTCTTCCGCCGCGATTCTAAACAGTTAACACCAATACCACGCCCTCCTCCAACTCGAAGTATTTACTCTGAATTGAAGGAACGACAGAGACAAGTTATCCGAAACTTACTAGAGTTTTCTAGATCGTATGCAAACCCTAGAAACGAACAAAAGACGCGAAATCGGGAACCGGAATGGAAATTGAACGGAAACCTAGAATCAAGGCGACCAAGCGTCAGAGGCTTGAGAGAGATGTAGATCGGAGGATGACACAGGAGAAGAAATTCAACGGCCGGAACGTCGGCGACGGGGAGGAAAGTTGGGATTTCGCAAACAACAAATGGAAAAAAAGGAGTCGTGTGGGTTTATAAGCGGCTCCGTTGGATTCTCAGTATGACGTTTCGGTTTGATTTCTTTTTGGTTAAAATATTATTATATTTAAAATAAATACGAAAAGTTGATGTCGATAACACAATGCCGTTAATAGTAACGTCAATAGTATCATCCTTTGCTTGGCAAATGGCAATTGCAATTTTAGTTCGAGGTAGCATGACACACATACACATCAATGTCATGTAAAATAGTGGACTTGACATCTACTCGTATTTATATTTTCATATTGATGATAAATAAAATCGCTAATATTAATTTCAAGTGCAACGTGGACACTGTTGTTCGTCCGCATGCCGGTTATGTTGCATGGGGATGGATGGTGCGTGGTTACAAGCGTTTTGCTCCCAAATTCGGCAAGGGATCCCGCCGGTCAAAGGGTGTGAACCTGAAGGGCTCCTCGCGGTTTTAAGGTGGTGTGTAGGTGCAGGGTATACAGAAATGTAGTTCGAGATGAACACAGAGTTTATTGTGCAGGGTCTACAGAAGCTTGATGAGGACGAGACGGAGTTCGGTGATATTTTGCGCAAGTGTAAATTGCTTTAAAGTAAACGGGTTGCAAGATTGTATGATAAGAGTTTAGACGATCTTCTCGAGAACTTGATTCGCCGTCTTGATTACTTCGCCGATCCCGAGCTCCTTCAAGTCGATGCCTTTTCGTCGCTCTCGAATCTCTGAAATTCTCTCTAAATTTCGTCCAAAAAGTTCTGTGAATTATGAGAGAGAGCTGGGCTTATATAGAGAATGATTCCTTAATCCTGACAGACTAGCAAAAGTGTGTTGTGCACGGACCAAAAGTGTGCCAATTTATAGCGCACTTTTGGTCTAATTTACAGAGACCTCTGAGATAAAAAATTGTAGACAATTGAACTATCTTTCTAACGCCGCTGGCGTTGCATCAATTGAACTTCTGAGCTAGGAGATATGTCCAAAATAAGAAACTACAATGTTTTCCGACAAAGTCGAAATCCAAGCTCCTTGAAGATTCAAAATGCTTCCCATTGCTTGTCCTAGACTATCCACACACACCGTATCGCTTCGATTAATGTCTCAATATCGTTATGTACCTGAAATCTATCAAAAACACTGCAACACAACATCAAATGGACCCCGAACGAGTCCGAGACACTAAATCGAGATAGATGCTAGAAATGCACGAAACATCCTAAACTTCTACCCAAAACTATACGAATGTGCATGAAATATCGCTTAAATGAAGATGATGAACATGACAAATCGAGTGTCATCATATCTCTAATGTGAACTCCTAAGAAGGAAGGTGGTCTTGGGTTTCGGGACTTCAGACTGTTCAACATTGCCCTCCTTGCTAAGGAAGGTTGGAGACTGATTAATACTCCGGAAAGCTACATGGGCGGTTTTGCTGCGTAGCCTCTCCTTTAGCAATGGAAGCTTTCTCTCTGCTTCGAAGGGACGACGCAGATCTTGGATTTGGGCGAGCTTATGTGATGCTCGTCGAGCTCTTGAATTGGGAACGGTCAGGGTGGTCGGCTCTGGTGACCTCACGGACATCGTTTCTGACCCTTGGGTTCCGGGTCTCCCCAGCTTCATATTACACTCCTCTGCTCATTCTCTCTCGCTTGTCAGCTACATTATTGATCCGATTCGGCGTTCCTGGAAGAGCGAGGTGCTTGAGGAGTTTTGCACGCAAGATGAATGTGAGGCTATCTAGCGTATTCGGATTGGCCCGGATGATTTTGACGACTTCTGGGCGTGGAGTTTCGATAAGACTAGGCGGTTCTCTGTTCGTTCGGCGTATCACTCGGCCCGGGTTGTCGAAGATGATGACTTCATCAACCCGTCAGACAGTCAACGAGATAATTGGAGGTGGCTGTGGAGTCTTTCCAACCCTCCTAAAATCAAGTTTTTCATGTGGAGGATTATTGTCGATGCAGTGGCTACCCGTACCAATCTCCGCCATCGTCATTGTGTTGCATCTGCTTTGTGACCAGGAAGAGTCTATTTCTCATTGCTTATTTGTGCGTGATCATGCGAGGCTAACCTGGCAGCTCTTCCCCACGCTGCGGGGCCCCTCTAGCCTTGTTGTGGCTGATTGGTTCTTTGGTTTCAGGTCTCTTGGAGGCAACAGTAAGGCGACTGCCGCGGGGCTGTGTGCTGGTAGATCTGGAAGGCTCGAAACGTAAGTATCTTCCAAAATATGCTCCCTAACGCTAATACCACAGCTCAATGGAGCTCTAAGGATTTACAATAATGGAGGATTGCTTGGAAGCCTCCGAGTTCTTCACCACCGATTCACTCTCATCCTCCCCATCCTATTCCATACCGCCCTGTAATCCCCACGGATGATTCATTGTGATGGAGCATTTTTACATGACTCCCTTACGGCGACTTATGGAATCGTTATTTCGGATGTCATGGTTTTGTCTACGATGGTAGAGTGGGCTCCTCGTATGTTGCTTCCCCGGTTGCGGCCGAAGCCAAAGCGATTCAGGTAGCGGTTGAGTATGCAGCGCAACACGACAGACTATCCCTTTTGTTCTCGGACTGTTAGGTTTTGGTCGACATAGTCAAAGGCGAGTCCAAACCCTGGCCCTGGGATTTTACGTCGACGATTGCTAGCATTCGGAGCGTGCTCCTTTGTCTCCAGGGGATCGTTATTCAATTCTCCCCTCGAAAACAGAACGGGCGAGCCGATTGGGCTGTTGAAGAATTTATTCATGGTAGATTGCCTAATGAGTGGATTGGTTTGGCAAACTCAATCCCCAGTGTCCTATTAATTGTTATGGTTGCTTCCCTGACTGGAGAAGTTTAATTTATTGACTGTTTTTCTAAAAAATACGGAGATTTAGCGTGATAATTGGAGTGACTTAGTTTGCTAGTGGATTCATTACTTTAATACAAGTGATCATTTTGGTAATAAGTAACAAGTTCAATGATCTCAAACTTCGCTTCTCCACGGAACAATTTCCTGACAGAAAACCGATCTGCTCGATTATTTACTCCTACTACCGTCATATCCATAGATCGCCTCACTCCACTCGTCCTTCTTCAGCTCCAGCACCGTCGCCAACCTTCTGCAAACCCAATGCATCATTCTTTCATAACAAAAGGCTTCAAAAATCAGCTCTAGATCTTCGATCCCACGAAGCCACCGACAATGAAATCGTCGGATATCGTGAAGACGCCACTCGCTCTCAAGATCGCCGGATTCACTCTGATAACACTCTCCTTTTTCTACTTGGGCAAGCACTGGAGCTCCAATGGCAGCTTCCAGCAGCTCGTTTTCTTCACTTCTTCACCAGCAACAGCCTCTGTCGGTGTATCTCCGAACCAGAGGAAGCCGTTTAATGTCACTGCTTTGATCAGCCAAACCGACACGGTATCGGAACCCCGACCTCCCCATATTCCTGCCAGTGCTTCGGCGGGGGAATCGGATAAGAGGTTTGGGGTTGTTGATGGGGATGGGAAGATGAGCGATGAATTTGAAGTCGGGGAGGTAGTAGATCCGGAAGTTGTGGAGAATTGGGGGAATGAGACGGGGATTGAAACTGAAGGTGGTAAGGAATCTAGAGTTAGGATCAAAAGATTCCAGCTGTGTGATGAGAGCATGAGAGAGCATATTCCTTGTTTGGACAATGTCGAGACGATCAAGCGATTGAAATCGACGGAGAAAGGGGAGAGATTCGAGAGGCATTGCCCTGCCAGAGGAAAAGGTTTGAATTGTTTGGTTCCGCCGCCTAATGGATATCGGCAACCAATCCCATGGCCACGGAGTCGTGATGAGGTATTGTGAACTGAGAATTGGAGCTAAAGATGCTATCTTTGAGCTGTTTTTTTATTGGTCTTTGATTGCATTTCTTTTCGTTTCTAGGTGTGGTTTTCGAATGTACCCCATACTCGTTTGGTTGAAGACAAAGGAGGTCAGAACTGGATTTCCAAAGACAACGACAAGTTCAAGTTCCCTGGTGGTGGGACACAGTTCATCCATGGCGCAGATCAATACCTGGATCAGATTTCTAAGGTTTGTTAAGCTGTTCTTTCATTGTCACAAATTCGAAGTATATAACATACTGAGCCTTTAACTTTGTCATTTTGTGCATAGATGGTCCCTGATATTGCTTTTGGTAACCGGACAAGGGTAGTTCTGGACGTTGGATGTGGTGTAGCCAGTTTCGGTGCGTATCTACTATCACGGGACGTCTTACCTTTGTCAATAGCTCCCAAAGACGTTCATGAGAACCAGATTCAGTTTGCTCTCGAACGTGGTGTCCCTGCTATGGTGGCTGCATTTGCCACTCATCGGTTGATGTATCCAAGTCAGGCATTTGAAATAATCCATTGCTCAAGATGTAGAATCAACTGGACTCGTGATGGTATGTCTTATATCCTTGATGCAACAGTTAGGAAAAGAAAGAGGCCATTAGTATGTATTCCTTGTCAATCTTAGTCTAGGACTTTTAGCAGTATTGGCTCTTGCTTTTCTGACATTTCATAGTTATTTTTTCTCCGGTCAAAAACATTTATTTTCCTGGAAACTTATGTTGCAGAGTTCAGGGTCATGATTATATTTTTGCCCCAGTGTATAATTTCACTCGAATGCTTTCATTAGTTTCAGTATCATAGATCGATCTCATGGAAATTGAATATTCACCCAATAGATTCGCGTGTTTATTATTTCTGATGGTGCCTTGTTCTTTTTCAAGATGGAATATTGCTACTTGAGGTCAACAGGATAATGCGAGCTGGAGGATACTTTGCTTGGGCAGCCCAGCCGGTCTACAAGCACGAGCCGGCACTGGAGGAACAGTGGGAAGGTACTATGAAAGCAGTGCTTTGAAAGCTTACATTCTTAAGTAAATTCATGCCCAGCGAAATTGGATAATATGTTATAGTCAGGTTTTGCCTTCATTCTGAAATGTGTAGTTTTTTGATATCATTTGTGTATTACTCTTCCTCTAGAGATGCTTAACCTCACAACTCGACTTTGCTGGGAACTCGTTAAGAAAGAGGGGTACATCGCAATCTGGCAGAAACCCAAGAACAACAGCTGCTACTTACGCCGAGATGTTGGAATCGGTCCTCCATTGTGTGAACCAGATGACGATCCTGATAATATTTGGTATATTTCTTTCTGCCTTCTATCTTCACCAAAATCTTGCTCCAATATTTCGCTAGTTTGTACTTACGAAACTTGTGTTAGGTACGCTGATTTGAAAGCATGCATTACTCGAATCCCCGAGAACGGATATGGAGCAAATCTCACTGCATGGCCTGCTCGTCTACATACCCCTCCTGATAGACTTCAGAGTATACAAATGGATGCTTACATCTCCAGGAAAGAGCTTTTCAATGCCGAATCGAAATATTGGTCTGAAATTATAGCCGGCTATGTCCGTGCCTGGCATTGGAAGCAGCTTAAACTTAGAAACGTCCTGGATATGAAAGCTGGTTTTGGAGGGTATCCTATCTACACTCGTCACTCAATTTTATTTGCAGTTTATTGTACTTTATGAACTAAGCTGATGTTATTCTAACGGTTTATGTAGATTTTCTGCTGCTCTAATTGATCAGGGATTCAATAGCTGGGTTCTAAATGTAGTTCCCGTTAGTGGGCCAAACACGCTTCCTGTCATATATGATCGTGGACTGATTGGAGTCATGCATGATTGGTACTTTCCAATCTCTCATTGATGGTTTTTTGCTTCTTATTCTGTCTAATCCATGTGATATTTTTTCTATCAACTTTGGTTAATTGAGCTCTCTATGCTGCATACTATCTACAGGTGTGAGCCGTTTGATACATATCCAAGAACCTATGATCTATTGCATGCTTCTGGGCTTTTTACTGTTGAAAGGAAAAGGTGACACTTTTATTCTACGGCGGTTTAGTTTTTCTCTATTTCCCAACTAAAACAAAGATTTTTATGTCGTCAGGTGTAACATGTCGACAATTATGATCGAGATGGATCGGATACTCAGACCTGGCGGTCGAGCATACATCCGTGATACCCTTAACGTCATGGAAGAACTTCAAAATATCGCCAACGCCATGGGTTGGCATTCAGCCTTACACGACACATCCGAGGGTCCTCATGCTAGTTACAGGGTCTTGGTCTGCGACAAACGACTTTTACGTTCTTGAAAAAACTCAGTTGTCTGCAACTTCTCAGGAAACAGCAGAGATCATGCATATATGCTGATCTGTTGCAAAGAGTTTTGGCACTCTAATGTGGCAGGAGAAAAGATTGTAGCTGGTGCTACTGTCCTATGCAGCGACGACCGTGCAACACTATAAGCACTAACTCAAGAAATCAAGTTGGAGAAGTCCGAAAGAAAGAACAGTAGTCGTTTAATTTGTACGTAAACTGAAGTTGTATATTTGAAGTTAGCTGTTGGAACTTGTAAACTCTCATTCTTTCATTCACGTTGTATTTGTTGGATTTTTTGTCTGATTCAATATAAGTGCAAGTTCTGCTGCCAATTAGATCAAACTACCCTTAGCATAGCGGCTTTAATAACTTTTATTTTTTTCCTGTGTACACTACGTATATCTTTTTTTTTCCGAAATAGCTCATTGTGGGGATAAAAAGACAGAAGCACACACCCAAAGAGAAAATTACCGGCAACATTCCCGAATGATATTTAAGAGCCTTGCATGCCACACAGTGTACGGCTCTGTTACCTAACCCGAATAGCCTGGAGTTGACCCCTGACTAGTCGTGAGTAGCTGACGGATCCCCTGGATGATAGTCTCTAATGACCAAATTGGAATAGCCGGCACAGATATGGCCGCTGTGACGTGTCTACTCCGATATCTACCTAATCGAAAAACTGTCCGAAGATAAATCATGAAGACTTGTTGTAGAGAAAAACAAAGTCCCGAAAATTACTCCCCAAATAATAACAACACCCGATGTAAAGAGTCCCCTGCAAAAAATCAATCCAAAACACAACAAACAAATACTATCCAACATCCTAATAATTGAAAAAAAGATGAACATTCATCACAAGTCGCAAGAGCAATATAAAAAACGCAGGAACCCCTCCAAGCGTCAACTAATTGAACAGTCATCAAGGAAAACATCATGGGAAGGGTTGGCAACAGGGTCAAAGAAACTGGGGAAACAAACACACAAGGACAAGAAGTCATACAGGTGAGATAAAAGAACACAACAAGAGACAACAAACTCACTAGTCACCAGCAAGAAAACGAACAAACAAGGAAAACAAACGAAACTAAAAAGACTAAATGTTAGAAGCAAGCAAAACCAAATGAAAAGGATTGAACCTTAAGCACAGCAACCCTGCTAATCAGAAGTTAGTAAGAACAGTAAAGACGAACCAAAAATGCTATATAATTACAGAGGAGGGTAGAAGAAAGTACAACTCCCCTTGGGACGGGTATTCGAAAGATGTCATCATCTCGTGTATCCACCGCACCACCGAGCCTCGTTGGAATGCCAACAAATGGCGTCTTGGCAAGTTGGCATTCCTCACCGCAGAGAAGTTCATCAAGGACCCCATCATAACTGGCACCGTCAACATGGACTGCTCGCCCTCGGTTCGTCCCTCCATCTCCGGCAAGCCCAAACGGGAACGGCCAACCTTCGTGGCAGAGCAGGTGGTAGAGGAGGAGAAGGGACCATTGCTCGAAGGAACCACGGCGGCAAGGCAGACGGAGGCAGTTACCAAAGAATAACCGTCGCAGAGCATGGAGATTTTATAATACGTGTATCCTGTATTAAAAAATGCACATGAACGAGAGGTCAGGTGCCATCTGGACGGACTTCCAGGCTCGAAAGGCCCCATCATAATTGGGCCCCACATCTACGGCAGGTAAGCCCACTTGGTCCTTATATCCAAATAGCCCAGTCGTAGTTGCACGATAACGATGTTACCTAATTATGTGCTGGAACCAACCTTTCAACCAAAAGAAAACACAGCTCATCTTTTACAGTACGGATTGTCTGTCACGAGCGGCTCAACTCTCACGCCGTGCTTCATCTTTACACCGTTTGTTAGAAATTCGAGCGGGTCTCGAATGTAACAGATTATCTTACTAGTATATATAGAAACCCGTAGACAATACGATATACGCATGCTTATACTCATTATACAGGTGTAGGTGGTAGTAGGAATTTCGCATGTTGACACCAAATTGTGGCGGGATTCATTTGATTGATGACCTCAATTCGCTACCCATGGCCTTAGAGATACCCTCTAACAACTTGGGCATTCATGCAACAATGCTTCCATAGCATAGTGGTAGTGCGTTCCCTTCGTAAGGGAAAGGTCGTGAGTTCGATCCTCACTGGGAGCTTACTTTTATATCCCCTAAAATTAGACGGTAAGTAGTGAGAAACCCTAACGGAAATTTTATATTGTTGGAATATACGAACTAATTAAACACTATCTACCGTCTTTGAACAAATTTTCCAGCTCATATTTCCCATCTACCAAATGACCCAATCCTATACCATTTCACTTTCACAAATCTTCTTCTTTTGTTTAGTTTTGAACTTTGAGCTCTCCTGCTTTCGTCTTGTGCCTTTGGAATTACCAAACACACACTAATAAATGCCTTGTTATCTTGTAAGTAACCAACTGTTGGAGAAATTGAGAGTGATTGTTTTATTCTTGAAGCGACCGGTTGACAGTCTGATTGTGCGTAATTGAGGCAGTGCTACGGACGTCTTAAATTAAGTGACATACTCTGCAACTCAGCCAGATCAATAACCTTTTGATATTTTCGTGTTCGGTTTTGAGGATCGAATTATACATTCATAAGCATGGTTACATCACCAAGTTTCCTAAGAAAACAAAGGAAATCACAGTAGTCTGGGTACTGAAGATTGGTACCCAAAAATATCAGACCTTGCCGCAAAAGAATCTGTGACGATAAAAAAAAAAAGTAAGATGCCGTCCATCCCTCCGTCAAGTCCACATCTAAAAATCTAACCAAATCTGCCAGATTATGTATTGGGGAAATTCCAAGTCTCCCCCATCTTCCAGATACGTGGCATCCCCTAATTGATTCCTGGGTTCCCACCCTATCCCTCCACGTCTCTTCAATTCATCGGGGAATCATCAACCCAACACCAACACAAACACAAACACACATCATCATTAATAATTCAAACCGACCGTGGTTTCCAGCTTACCCCACCACCCACCACCACCTGTAACTCTTAACCCAATCCATATCATTATTATTATTTTTATTATTATTATTATTAGGTCATCCAATTCTTTCTCTCCCCTTTTTACCCCTCCCTTCCCACCAATCCACACCATTTTTTTGCTTAAACAAGAATGATAAATTAAATTAGGCTCTAACTCATACTCAGACGACATGTGGCCAACTTCTGACCAGTTTAAGACACGACCATGTCTTCTTGATTACGACCTTAAACCCACATCATTAACCTACTTAATTATAATTACAACTACATTAAACAACTCCTCCCTATGTTGCTCTCATGATATTAATATTTTCCAGTCTTATAATATTACCGACCTTTCGTCACAGCATCCGTTTAATATTCCCAGAAGATTATTTTAATTAAAGCTTTAATTAATTACTATGGAAGATGCCGCAGAGATAATAAGCTTTGCTAATCACAACATAAAGAAAGCAAGAAAACCAAGATTCCATTAGTAATAATCAGAACATGAATTTACGATTCTTTGAATCGAGAAATTGAACTTCTTTCAACAATTTCCCCTTGGATTGCTACGCATTATCGCCCAATTCCAAACTCCCGGGAAAAAAACAACCCCATTTCTAATTCAAATCTTAAACTGCTGTAAATTTCGCTTATATGTACGCCTTTTTTCGAATTATGTAAATTTTTTGTATGCTTAATTAGAAATCCAATTAAGATTTCGTCGTCGGATCTGTTGTTGATGATGATTTCCGTCTTAAATCGACGACGACCACGCTGACGTTGTCGCTACTGTGTCTGGCGAGCGCCAGCTTCGTTAGTAGCATAGAAGCGTCGAAGCAGGCCTTGTCGGAGCCACTCCCCACGGCGGCGTCCACCCCGTCGGAACCCATAGGCGACGAGGACTTTTGACCGGCGAGGCACATCTTGACCACTCCGCATGCGGTTTCGTTCGAGACAACGTCCCACAGGCCGTCGCTGGCGAGGATTAAACACTCCTCGTCGCCTGTCCTCTCCGTTATTGTTACCTCCGGCTCCGAAATCACGTACGGTTTCAAGTAGTTGTCCCCTGTAATTGAACATCAATTGGATGAATATCGATTCAGTGAACTATAACCCTATGCGGATCGGATCTAACTAGACTAGACTGATTGGGTAACGATGGCTTCGTGTTCTTACCGATTGCTCTGGACATAGCTAGAACTCCGAGGACTCTCGCCCCGTCCCAGTATATCACACGGCCGCCGGCAGCTTCGATCCGGAGCAACTCGTCGGGCCGGTCAGGCTAAAAACAAATAAGGACAAATGAAAATATCAGTAACAGAATTCGCAACTCACGGGAAAACTTACAGATCCACACCAATAATAAAACGAGCGTGAGGGAAACGCGCGCAACGGCTTCTTTATTTCCGGTTACCTTATGATCAGACGAGAGTGGGATGGCCACGCCGTTACGGCAGAGGACGGCACGGGAATCACCACAGTTGGAAACGACGATCTTATCCGGAGTCACCACAGCTGCAACTGCCGTGGATCCAACAGCGTCGCACTGCGGCGTTTGGAGCTCGCAGCGGCAAGTGGAAGCCTTAGCTGCTTCCTCGCTCCAAACTCCAACCTCTCCGTCCATTGTCGCGAAGCTTCGTCCCATGGTTTCCTTCCATTCGATTGGATCCTTCTTCTCGTAACTCCTGATTTCTTCTTCCAATATCTCATGTAACCGATCCTTACACTTCATGGCCACCTAGAAAGGAAATCCAACGGAAAATCATCAATCGTCTGATGAGCAAAAGCAAAATCAGAACAGCTTAAATCTAAAAATGTAGAAATAATTAAACTCATACATGAGAGCAACCGTGACCGTCGAACACGCCGAAAAAAGATGTGCCTTCCCGCGGGCCGAATGATGTCTGTACGGAAACGGCATCTTCCATATCCCTCCTCCTCCCACAAACGGAGGTAAAGCCGAATTTCGCGGATGGACCTTCACTATCGTGCTCCAATTTCAGATCGGAAGATTCATTTATAACAGATTTCGGAGCAGCGGATTCGTCGTCTCTTTTCAAATCACTGGAATTCTCGACTGCATTCAGGCAATCCCGGGAGCTACTCGGGGCAGCAGCAGAGTGAACGAGCTTACGCTGTTTCCTGCTGATTCCATCGGAAGAAAAGGAAGGCGCGGCCACATCAAGAGAGAGCGAGAACTGACGGTGTTCCAATCTCCTCCGGCGAGAAACCTTGGAAGTTGCCGGCTCCACAGTTGCAGCAACCTCAGTCTCACCAACAACTCCACAACACATCCCGGCCATGTTCAGACAACTCGATTAACCAAGAAAGAATAAGAATCAAACAGATCGGAGAAACGAGGTTAAAATATTTCTTGATTTCGCTTCAATGGAACAAGAGAGATAAAAGAAATGAATTCTTTCTGAATGAAAGGAAGAGGAAGGAGGGCTAATAAAATGGTGGGGAAGAAGAAGAGGAGCTTTGTGGTGGTGGGGGTCGCACTGAAATATTTACGGGCAGGGCTGCCCGTCACCGTCTCGGGCAGAAACGGGGGTGGCGGAGATCCGACATGGCCAGTTGGAATGACGTTGATCAATATTGAATACTTTGCTGAATAAAATATATATTTAATAATTACGATCTCCGTCCGTCCATCTGTCTCTCTCCTCACCAGAATTCACCACGTGCATAAGTCTTTCGGGAAGGTGGATACGTGGCCCAATAGAATTGCAACAGCGTCTGGTGGACTCATCAACCCTTTTCTGACACGCATGTGGTGCTGTACTAAGCGGAGTCTGCGGCAATATTATATATGTAATCCTTTATATTTTTCGTCTTTAATTATCATATATATATATATTGAGGAAGATATCACCACGTGGCAGGGTAGTCCAAGGCGAGATTTTGTTCCATTTCGTCTCCCCCCCACGCGCATTGGAGTGTGGCGTACTCGCTGGAAATTTACATTGCCTGCCTAATTTTGTCATTGGTTAAATAACGGATATTTCTACTAAATCGTTTACCACTTTTATAATTCTCTAAGTTTGTTGGAAAATGTCTCGTTGATTTCAAAACGATCCATCGACAAACATCAAATCAACTAATTTTCTAGATTATCCGTTAGATCGAAGACGACTCAAAACGATGAATTGTAATTCTAGATTGAAACGTAATATAAACAATAATTTTTGCGTAGATGATTTGAACTGGATAATTAACTGAATATTGATGAACAAAACGGGGTGGGGGTTAAGAGAGTTAGGCAGACAGAAGCTAAGTCCCTATCAACCAAGTATGGAATTGCCAGGCAGAGGAAGTTGAGTGATGTGTTTGTGTGTTGGCTGTTGTTTAACAGCTGTTGCCCATTTAGACCCAAACTTACCATCATAATCTATCCACCTGTCATACATATACATGGTACGTGTTAGATTTTGGGATGAGAGGAGCAATTTTGCAAGGGAAAGGCGGATTCCTCAAATAGTCACAAAAATCATCCTTCACTCACGGCTCGCCGTTGAAAGCTTGCTCTGCAATACAAATGGCGGTTCAGCTAGTTATTCTTGGGACGATCACCGCACACACCAGCGCTATTATGAGCAACTGGCTTGCATGTTACTGGTTTCATCGGCAGGCATGCACCATTCTGCGATTCAATGAACTTATGAATCTATATATATGAATAAAAAAATGGCCTGGAATATAATAATTTAAAAGATAGACAATTTTCTTTAAAACAAAACATAGATTATTATGTGAAAAGATGGTGATAAGATAACTTTTTTTAAAATTACGAACAGATGCACAGCACGAGTGGACTATACTCTCAAGCTTGCAACTTGACACTAAGCTAAGAACACAACTTGCACATAGAATTCAATGAAAATTCCTTTTAAAATATCTCGAAAAGAAAAACTGAGTTTACGATTTTTTGTGTGTGGAAGTATCTCAAAACTCTGTTTTGCTTAAAGAAAAAGGCGGCTTCATGTCCATCACGGTCATCAATAGTTGTTACTTGCCAGTAATGTAGGGTCACCCATGTTTGAAAAATATGCATATCACTAACCTATTTTAATTATTTCGTAAATTATCTGTTTAACATTAAATTGATAAATCATTACATCATTATATATGTTGATATTACCTTATGTTTATCATGTCAACATTATACATCTAATCCATTTATAACCATCCAAACAGGTCACTGTTTTTATTTCGAAACTTGGAACATGCTTAAAATGATTGTGGACCAACCAACTTAACATTTCTTTCTAAAGAGTACTTATCATACTTAAAAGAGTATGCAAGGTAACCGACCAACATATATAACCGTTAATTATTTATAAAAGACTCGAATATGCTCAAAACAACCGAGTTATAGAATTTTGTCATAATAGGTGACATGACATGGATAATGTGGACATAAATGAAAAATTAACATGACAATATAATGAATTTTTTAAATGAAGGATTTTCAAAATGACCATATTACTACTTTTTATAGATCGATTACCGTTTTGTTCGAAACGCGATAAGTTCATGATCACAACTGATATTAAGCCAGAAAATGGCATTCTTTCATATGAACCCAGTACTGGAGCAGTTGCAACTTCCAGAAAAATAATAATAACTGTGAAAATATCTCTGTTATGGGCCCAAGTATTACGCAATTGAAATGAATGTGGAAAGGAGAAACATAGCCTAGCTAGGGATATTTTGGTACAAAGAACAAGTACGTTGAAACTGGAAAATTATTATAAATTTGCAGAAGGATGAGCTTCAAGTTTGAAGGAAGCATTGAATCTGACTCGATCCAATGAGGTCATCCTCATAAAAAGGTCCTTGTTAGCAGCAACTTGCCCCTCTTGTGCGTCTGTGTACTAATTTTTACCCCCGTGGCATCCTCCTATGAATTCCATTTCCCAATAGGAAAAGAATCGTATTCTAGTTAATAGTCTGAGTTGTGTACATGTGTGCTCAAGCTCAGAGCAAGGTGGTCTGTGTGGGTTCTTTATGATTGAAGCAAGGGGATTCCCTCTTTCCCAAAACTGGTTGTTTTTAGCTATGAGATTTCACAGTGCTTTAGCCTATTACATTACTACCGTTTCGTCCTAGATGTGAAACAATTGAACAAATGTTTTCTTACAGGACTGGCCATGCAAGGTTCCATTCAGTTGATTACAACCATACGCCCTGTGGAAGCCATACGCGTAGACAAATCCTGACCTTCATCACCAACGATCCACAACGACACGTGATGAACAAAATCATGCCATCATAAGGCTTTATAGTCACTGCATTTAAGACATTTGATCACTCATCCAGACTACATATACGCCTACAACTAGTCATATCCCAAAAAGGACATACGCTCATAGTAATTTATCTGATCTCATCTCTTCCATGTATGTTTAACCCTCTCATACTCTCTGTTGCTACTCTCTCTTGTCCGTCTTGCAAGAGACCGTCCAACGAAGACTCCTATATATACTTCTTGATCAAGGAAGACCGCTCTCACACACATCTACCCACAAATGACCCTCCCAACCACACCATTGATCCAACCGGTCCGTCGGAAGGAACAGTTAGACAAGCTGAAGTTTTGGGTTTTAAGTTTGTAGGTTACTTGGGGTTCCTAAGAGAATCAAGGTTGCAGCAAAAGTAAAACAATATATGCAGGAAATTTGAGGCTTTCAGATGACATATTTGCCTGCTTGTTAATCATGGGTTCCGGTTAG
The DNA here is from genome assembly GCA_030674075.2 of Linum usitatissimum. Lineage (NCBI taxonomy): Eukaryota > Viridiplantae > Streptophyta > Magnoliopsida > Malpighiales > Linaceae > Linum > Linum usitatissimum. The sequence goes on along the minus strand of JAUJYP020001281.1, from coordinate 3,843,177 downwards.
TTAGACGCCCTTAATGAATGATCACAAATATATAATAATTCACTAAAGAAAGACTGAAAGGGAATGGATGGGCTACAACCATACTTCAAATCTACTTCTGGTTCGTAAGTAATCAAAACCTCAAGAGTCAAGAAGGTAGTACGACAAAACATTATTAGTACATCAACTGCAAATTAAGAGACCCTTTTTACCACTTGATCAAACACCTTTAGCTTTACTCCAACATCACAGCTTCCATAGGCACGTCTCAAATCTCAATCAATCTCAAGTCGGCATAACAACAACATCACTCCATATTTATCATTTCCTAATAAGTTTATTTCAGTACTATGCCTTTGAGGTCGACTGTAAGATCTGGAGATGGAACCCATTCTGATAGCACCCAAATGAACAAACTTGTTCCTTAAAAGCACATTATCCATAAGATTGACTTATTACCTACTTCATACTCTTTCTTGACAATTGGACGAATCTAAAAGAGCTACAACGAACGAACACATAGGGAGAGTATAATTGATCACACATATAAGAATTGAGTTTGCACACAGGGGGGTTCTTCAATCTAGGTTGATCGGAGGGTTGAACCCATTCACAGTCATTCCACCGTCCACAGAGATAACCTGCCCAGTGATGTAAGAAGCAGCAGGTAGGCACAGGAATCCCACCAAGCTCGACACTTCATTCGGCTCCCCAACCCTTTGCAGTGGCGTTCTCGCCACTATCTGCTGCAAGAATTCCTTCTTCTCCAGCAGCTGCACCCAAAACAAACCCATTTTAAAAAACTCGATTTCACAACATGGGGAAGTTTCAAACAAACAGGGTTAGCAGAGAGCCTTTACTCATACTCACATGTTCAACAAGGGAAGTTCTAGTGTACCAAGGAGCCACGCAGTTTACTCTGATGTTATCCTTTGCCCACTCACAAGCCAGATTTTTTGTCAGCTGGTTTATTGCACCTGAAATTAGACACCAAGTTAGGCAAGCCAGTTCACTGACGACTTTTATCAAACACCTTCCGTGCACGAAACTCCCATTTTTTTCCAAACCAACCTTTGGAGAGACCATAAATGGATCCGCTGCCTATGTGTAACACACCGGCTACCGACGAAACGAAGACGACAGACCCAGCTCCTGATTTCTTCAGAAGCGGGTGTGCCAATTGGCAGAGATGGTACGCCGATTCCAAATTAACCGACATCAGCCTCAGGTATTCCTCCGTTGTATACTCCGTAGTCGGCTTCCTTGCATTCGTCCCGACGTTATTCACCTGAAAAATCAACAACAAAAGAAACAGATTAAACTCCATTCATCGCCAATTCGCCATTGAAATAAGTCGCTTATTTGCAGAGAATTGGGGTTTTGACTAACGAGAATGTTGAGAGTGCCGTTGTAAAGCGCGGAAACATCGCGGACGAGCTTCTGCCTTTCGGAAGGAGACGACACGTCGCAGACTGAACCGGAGACGGAGAACCCTTTCTCCTTGCATTGCTGCAAGAACTTGTTGAGCTCAGCTTCGTTTCTAGAACACGTATGTACCTTAGCTCCCAGTCCAGCAAGTTCCTCTACTGTTGCATATCTGTCCAAACAAGGAAAGCAAAACCCCAGTTAAGAATAGCCCAAGCCCGTTTTAAAACCAAAGAAGCCCAATCTAAATTAGGGAGCCGTTACAAGCCCGCTGAGGGACGGAATAAACAAGAAAGTTCGTTTTCGCCTTTTCGGTCCTCTAATAATCCCCTTTGGCTGCTCTGTAGTTTTCAATCGGCGTCAAACAAAATCCCCTCCGCCGTCACTTTGCATGGATCACGAATCGCGATCAGCTCCGAATCCGATGAACAATCTTTTAATTAAACCGATATACTAACTAATATGGTTATACGGGCGAGCTATTCCATAATCAAGAAAAGTTAGTAATGCGAGAGAAGAGGGGAGAAAATCAAGAACGAACCCGATGCCACGGGTGCCGCCGGTGACGAGAGCCGTGAAGCCGTGAAGGGACCATCTCGCAGACGGGGAATGGTGGTGGCCGTTTGTCGCTGCCATGGGATGAAGACGCTAGCTAGATATTGAAATTGTGGGGAGATGATGATGATGAAATGATGTAGAATTTGTTGGGTGTTTTGAGAAAGGGGAAGGCGAAGGTGCATATAAATAGATAGGAAGGAGGAGGAATTAGACACGTAAACTTGGATAAGCGAAAAAGAGCGTTACACTTAGGATCCCGTCATCAATGGCCAGTCGTTATCAGGAAACTAAGGTAAAATAAAAGGAAAGTAGAAGAATGGCGAAATGCACATTCCGTGTTCTCCATTTCGTAAATGGTTTTCTAAAAGGTAAAACACTCTTTCGATATAAGATAAAGTATTCATTTTATGGATATATAAAATTTGAATTCGAGATTTTACGGATCACCATACAACAATCTATCTATTTACCACGTGAGCAATTCTACTTGGATGGTTTTTCAGTAGGGCAATATAAGTAATAGTTAATAAGCGAGTTAAGCGGGTTATGAATGAGCTGATCGGTTAAGGTTAAGTTTTCACCACTACATATGATTGAATTATGAGTTAATTTGATGATATCTCATTTGTAGATTTTAAATAAAATATAGGTGGGATGAGTTTTGAATTGTTAGCATGGTGAGCCTATTTTCAAGTTGTTGTTTGTGTTGGGACTGAATTGAATGATTTATTTTTGTCAGTCTTGGGATATACAAGAGCCAGACATGAATCTCACACAATGAGCAACTTCTAGTATCAGTGTGATGAACGACCATACCAAAACAAGACAATTGAGTATATGCATGGTTGAAATCGTAAGATCTCTAATAACAATTTCGATACATAAACAACACTGAAATAGGCTTGTTAATTGTGCATCACCTTCCATATCCATCCCACTAAAATGCAAGTACTAAACATGTGGGAAGTGGAAGTCTAATCGTCCTCTTGATCGGGGCAGGAAATATAAATGGCCCCAAAGGTGGGTGGGTGGGTTTGTGGAACAATGTATAAGCATTCCTTTTGTCTTACAAACCATATATGCCAGTCAGAAAAGGTCGACTGAGGCGAGGTCATCAATTTGTACACAGAAAAAGGTTAAAAAGGCTCTCACCTAATTTCACTCACGATGTCCCTATCGTGACTTTTCTTCATCGAATGCTTGAATGGACCTTTTCTACATCCTTCCATTGTGCCGTGATATCATGCATGCATGCTCTCTCATAACTTTATATTCATTGTTTGTTCAATGTGATAAGCTAGAGGGTAACTCGGCCTGAATGATTATATACGTTAATACTGTTTCGATATAATCTCTTTCATCTGCCTTAGTAACAAGATTTAAGGTGTTATGTTGCTTCGTCGTATTTTCTTTATGTTTATGTACATTTTCTATTTACTTATCCAAACGACGTGAACGTGATGGTTTACTTATTCGTAAATGGATTTATATAAGAAATTAAGAAATTATTAGTTTGAGCTGAAATATTCAATTGTTTTGTGTTGGTTGAATATATCTCTACATATGATTAAAGTTTAACCAGATCATATCATTTAAAAAATAACATGATAGATTAGAGGTTTTCCGTAACAAATATTTTGTATACCTTTGAAAATAATGTATAGCATAAAAAACTTGAAGGGCATGTCCAAGCATAACATCCACACAAACACAATTTTTAAAATACATTAAATTAGAATTTGACCATCTCTCAAATAAGAACACACATAATGCAATAAATGTGCTACTCGCCTACTCCACAATAATGTGTCGGCTTGTTTCGGCTAATTTCGTTATTATGCAATCTTTGTTGATCATTTCACATGATTTGTTTGGTTCTTGTCATTGAAACGCAAATATGATGTTCATGATGTCTTCGTTGCTTTCAAAGCCCAAGTGGAAAATCAGTTTCAATCCTCCATTGTGACTCTCTTCTCTGATCGTGGCGGCGAATACAACAAGCTTAATCCCCTTTTTCTTCGATCCCATGGCATCCAACATCTCACCACGCCACCACACACTCCACAACATAATGGCCTTGCTGAACGCAACCATCGTCACATTATCGAGACGGGTCTTTCTCTTCTCCATCAAGCATCTCTTCCGGCCTCATACTGGACCTACGCTTATCGTATGGCTGTTCATCTTATTAATAAGATGCCAACTGCCACACTTTATGGTGTTTCTCCTCACTATAAGGCTCTTCCATCAACATCCTCGCTATACTAGTCTTAGAATTTTTGGGTGTCTGTGTTTTCCGTATCTTCGGCCATATTCCTCCCACAAGCTTGATTCCCGCTCTCTGCCTTGTGTCTTTCTGGGGGACAGCTCTACCAAGAGTGCTTATCTCTGTCTTGAGCCTCGGTCAAGTCACTTGTATGTCTTTCGTCATGTCTCTTTCGATGAAAATGAGTTTCCTTTTCAGAAGCTCACTCCCTCACCCGCGTCAACTTCCTCTTGGCTAGCTTCTCTTTCTAATGGCCCCCAATCACTATTGTCCCTTTCGCCCCAACTGTAACTCCCCACCACATCCCAAAATCCACCTACCCCAGTAACAACTCCTACCCTACCTCCAACTGTGACACCGCCTCCCTCCCCGGAATCTTCTCCAACTGCCTCTCCTCCGTCGACACCGCCGTCGGCCAACCCACCTTCAAATCCTCCTCCCCCGCCTTGGAAAATCGTCACCCGATCCCACAACAATATCTATCGGCCTAAACGCCTCTTCTCTGCTACTAGCCATCCTCCTACCACACCCCTAAAACCCACCAGTGTAGAGATGGATCTCCTTGATCCTCTATGGCGCCAAGCCATGTTGGATGAGCTGCGTGCTGTCCGGGCTAATTTTACTTGGTCTCTAACTCTCAAACCGAGTTGTGCAAATGTTGTTGGTTGCAGGGTGTTTCGTATCAAACGCAATGCAGACGACTCATTGCTTGGTACAAGGCACGACTTGTTGCCAAGAAATTTCACCAACGCCCAGGCTTGGATTTTCATGATACGTACAACCCTGTGGTAAAGCCAGCCACAATTATGGTGGTTCTTGCCGCTGCAGTAGCTCACGGGTGGCCGTGCCGTTTTTAGACACTGACTACAGATATCACATTGCTTCACAACGACGAGATACAATGATTAAAGGAAATGGACATGCCGTTGTGGATTGTTTTAGCAAAACACAGTCAGAGGATCCATCATTCATGTATTTAGTTCAGTTTGATGATGATGATCTTCTTATGAATATCTTTTGGGCAGATGGCAGGTCGATAGTTGATTATAAGCATTTTGGACATGTATGTTTTGATAAAATTTATAGAACTAATAAGTATGGTCGACCTTTTGCTGCATTTGTTGGAGTTAATCACCTAAAGGAGACAGTAATCTTTGGGACGGCGTTGCTTTATGACGAAACAATTCCATCTTTCAAATGGTTATTTAGAGCTTTTTAAAGTGTAATGGGAAGAAAGGAACCTACGACCATATTAACAAATCAATCAGCTACTATGACAAGAGCAATACAAGAGGTATTCACTAAAACTCATCATCGTTTATGTATTTGGCATATTTATCAAAATGCTGCTACACATTTGTGCCATGTATTTCACTCATCCAAGCAATTTGCTAGTGATTTTGGTGCGTGTGTATATGATTATGAAGAAGAGGATGAATGGCATCAAGCTTGGGATGCTATGCTTAAAAAATATTCTTTAGAAGACAATGAATGGTTACAAGGAATGTTCTTAAAAAAAGAAAGTGGGCAATGGTATATGGGCGTCATATGTATACTGCTGATATGAAGAGTACACAACATAGTGAATCGATGAATAACATGTTGAAGAAATATTTGAAGCAAAAAAATCCAATTTGGTATACTTTTCCCGAACATTACAATCAATTGGTGGAAGATCGAAGGTACAAAGAGTTTATGGGAGAGTTCAAAATGAGGAATAGTAACCCGATATTAAAAGCAGATGTCGAGATGTTAAGACATGTGTCAGAAATTTACTGCCCAAAATGTTTGTGATGTTCCAAGAAGAATATCTTAAATTGTTGGATTGAACGGTTGATAAGATAAGCAAAACTGAAGATTAAGTAGAATACAAAGTAAAATATGTTGGTAGAGATATATAGCATCGTGTTGGATTTAAACCTTCTCGTCAGGTCGTTGACTGTAGTTGCAAGAAGTTTGACTTTGTGAATTTTGTGTGCTCATGCTTTGAAAGTTCTTGATAAGAAAAATCTAAAGCAAATCTCAGAGCAATATATATATTAAAGAGATAGATAAAGGATGCAAAAGATGAAGATATCAGAAGTTCGATTCAAGTTTATGGAAGTTCTAAAGAACTAATTAGAAAGCGTTATTTCAATTTGAATTATAATTTTTGAAATATATCGACATTGACAGCAGAGGATGACACTATACATGGGCACACATGTGAAGTTTATTCAAAGTTACTGAAGGACTTGCGAATAATGAAGAGATCTTTACATGATGGAACCAACAATGATGTATCTGACTCAAATTATGAAGAAGAAAATCCAATTATAGCTGGAGTGAAGACAAAACCAACCGTTAACCGGCCAAAAAGGAGTCTGAAAGGTCCATTAGAGTAATGCAAAAATCAGAAAGCTCAATCAAAGTTAAAAGTTCTCCTTACCCCTCTTCCTTTTTTATATTTAAGATATGATTTTTATGTCATCTAATTATATTAACTATATTTTAAATGATAATATACTCAGCCTGAGAAAAAGACAACAAATATTTCTCAACAAGCTTAAAATGGTATTCAGTTTCAAGTTCAAAAGAATTAGGTATGCAGTTTCAAGTTCAAATAGAAAACCAGATTAGTGGTAGGGGAGCTGTTTTTCTGGCGAGATTTTGTTTCTTAAATCTGACTTGGTTTTGGGGTTGTATTATTGCTTCTCTGAGGTTCTGCAGAACATTCAAAGAGTGAGAAATCCGTTAAACTTTAACCAGTTTAGAATTAAAAATAAAAATAAATGAAAGGAGCAAGCTGGAAAAAAAAAATATAAAGTACTCCATCTTCTTCTTCTTCTTCTTCTCTGTCTCGATCTGTCTCTGTCTCGTCTCTGTAATTCTTCCTACGAAACAACTTAATGCCATCTGAAACAAAACAAATACAAACCCTCAGAAACAGACGCAATCAATTTTCTTACCATAAATGCCAAAGCTAAACAACACCCAATAATCCAATGCATGCCAACCCAGAGTTCCCCCCCATGTGCACCAGCAACCCAGCTCTCTGCAGCACACCTAGCTAGAGCTCTCTCTATCTCTACTTAGCTGCCTTCTTCTTCTTCTTCTTCCAATTCAATGGGTAAATTAAAGTCTCCAACTTGCACAAACATGGGACTTGTTAGGAACCCAACTCCACTTTCCCTTTTGTACATCTCTCTGCCTGCATCACCCGAGAACCCCACGCATGCTACTGTAACACAAAATCAATACAGAGCGACCCATCTGACTGTACACGTACACACCACAATTGCACATCTGTTAATGAATTACACTGGTCTATAAATGGTGAAAAGGAAAAAGGCCTTTTAAATTCCTCTGGCTGCAGGCGTGTAACAGTTTTACTCTGCTGTGCTCTCCTTTCTTTTTTTTGTTTGTTCTTGGGATGCATGCATGAGAGGTATGGTTCAGGGTAGGTTTAGGCCACATTAAGTCAAAGCCGATGTTTCATCAATTTGCCTCTTTTAGCATTGCTTTTTGGGGAAGATCAAACCATTGTCCTTTTGTCTTTCTCGCTAGCTGCCCTGTATTCTGGAGCTAGAGCTATTAAGCAGAGGAAAAAACAGAGAAGGAATTGTTTCTACCAGTAGAATTTACTCTTCTGTCTTGTAACACAGATCGAGTGCAGTTGTTAATGTTGCATGTTAGTCTATTAATGGCCATCCGCTTGCACAACACACACACATAATTTGTATACAACATCATCGCTAGCTAGGTTGTTTAAACCTTTTTTTGGTAATACTTTAGTCCTATATAATTAGTGTTGAGACGAGACTCAGCGTTCAAAAAAGTGTACAAATTAAAGTTTAGTGTAACAAATGAGGATAAGATACATGAATAATTTGATGCACGACTAGCCAATTTATAATGGTGATTGATACGTCACTACTTTCAAATGTTCTTTTAGAGCCATAAGTGAACACAGCTCAACAATTGAAAACCGGGTATTGGTGATCGTCATGGTTACTTCTGATGATAAGCTGCTTGACCACTCGTCTAGGAGTCCAAACATATATGGACGTTACATTGTCCCAGGTCTCAAACGAGTGGTCGAAATTTTACGCCGGACCACTCAATTGATCTATCCTAGTGATCGAATAAATTCTTAGTGGGTTGAAACTCTGCAGAATTTATGATTAGATTCAAGGTACGGAAATCAGATATAATGGTATCATAAACATTGACTCGGTCGGATTAAGAACAAATCAAACTAGTATATGTGGCGACAGAATGTGCAAAGGGTTTAATTTGTAGAAGAGCTTGTGGTTGCGTTGGATTGAGAAGGTTGGTCATTTTTTGAATTGATGTGTGATTGTAGGTAGCAATAATAAACAAAGGTAGCTAATTAATAAGGGAGTAATAAGGAGGGAAACAAAGGCGACTCCTAGCTAGAAGAAATAGTGTTATGAATGGATGATGTGATGTTTTCACTATTTGAGGGTCTTTTACTTTTGTTTTGTGCATTGTCACTATCTTAATTAATTGTGTAAAATTAATTAATTAAATAAATACATTAATTAGTTAATTCCTTTGTTAGAGGTAGCTTTTATATATGACCAAACTTATATATAATCAAATTGGATTCCCTGGAGAGTAGGTAGTTTTTGGACCTTTCCACAGAGTTTGGGGAGATATCTACTATATTGCTTGCATGTGATCGATCTACAAAATGGAAACTAGTAGAAAGTAATATGGGATTCTTTATATATCCATTACTTCCAAACTTATCCAAGACAATTAGTATTCAATTCACACATCATATCATATGATTATAAATTCATAAAAGATGTATATATAAAACAAGGGAATAATTAAGTTGTTTTTTTTTAAATGAATATTTGAATTTTCATTCGTCTAAGAGGTTCAAGAGATGAGCGTAGATAGTGCATACTGGAGGGACAGACTCCACAAACGAAGCTGTATGGGTCGCGGGTCAGTGCTATATATCAACATCTGTCCTTGCTAACCAACTTACAGGCAACGGCCAAAAAAACAAGACTATAGAAAAAGATCGAAAACAACAGTGTCGTAGTTTGAGAAAGTAAAGCTAGATATGGACTAAGCAAGTACTTATTGGATACACCGTAAGGCTAGAGTCATGGCTATCCCCACGTCTTTTAATTGGGAAGAGCTTGCCCTGGGTTGTTCTTCTGGGGCGATTTCTGCACTTTCCTGCTCGTCATGGCTTCCATATCCATCAGGTCTGATGTAGTCCGCTCGTAACAACGACGTTTACAGTCGTCTGTACTAGGATCTCAGTTTGACTCCGTAGATGCTCAATGGAAAGTATTGCCAATTTGATGTGATTCGCTTCCTTTGGGAGTGAGTCACCTCCGTACTGAGCTCGAGCGATGGTTTGCTGCAGTTGTCGTTGCTCCACTGTGAGGCCTTCCTTGCTTGAGCTGCCTTCCACGAGAGTGCTTTGATCAACTCATCCCAGAGAAACGGGAATTTGATGACACTCGATTTTTCGTGTTCATCACCCTTATTTAAGCAATATTTCATGCATAATTGTATTCTTTAGGTATAAGTTTAGGATGTTTTATGCATTTTTAGCTTTTATCTCGATTTGGTGTCTCGGACCCGTTTGGGGTCGTTTTTATGTTGTTTTGGAGTGTTTTTCATAGATTTCAGGTTCATAACAATATCGAGGCATTAATCGAAGTGATACGGCATGTGTGGATGGTCTCGGATAAGAAATAGGATGCATTTTGACATCTTCAAGGAGCGTGGATTTCGAATTGGTCGGAAAACATCACATTTTCGTATTTTGGACATATCTATTAGCTCAGAACTCCGATTGATGTAAGGTTGACGGCGTTGGAAAGCTCGTTCAGTTTCTTACACCTTTGGTTCTGGAAGTTTTTTACAGTATGCGCCTAAAAGTTTCACACTATGTGCCTAAGTTTAGGCGCATTGTGTGACGGCTTGGGCGCATGGATTCTCTAGACTATGCGCCTATAACATATCAATTAAGGCGCATAGTGTGAAGGTCGACAACAATAAGGATTTCTACTCCTATTTAAAGCCTAGTTCTCCCTCATTCAAAGACAAACCTTTTTGGACGAAAATCAAAGGATATTTCAGAGACTTCGGAGCGACGAGAAGGCATCGACTTTAAGGAGCTCGGATCGGAAGACATAATAAAAATTGGCGAATCAAGTTCTTTGGAGGGAATCGGTGAAATTAGGTTTTCGGATTTCTTCTTGTAAACCTAATTCCAATGTCTTCCTTCTTTGAATCTGATTTTTTCTTTGAGATCATGAGTAGCTAAACTCCTCCCGCTTAGATGAGATGAACCTTAGGTTAATTCCTATGAACAAATGATTTGATACGTTTGACAATTTATGCGAGTTGGATGGATTTCATTGCATATTTGATTTCATTTTCGATTAGTTCTTGCATGATCAACTTGAATGAATCTCTGTTAGATTTATCTTAGACTCGCAAGAGCTTGCATGTCTAGAACGCCGAAATTAAATAACTAGGTTAAACGTTAACCCCTCATCCAGAAGCGAATGAACTAGTCTGTCGTGTGAACAATTTTAAATCGATAAATCACCTAGTGGGTTTTAGATTTTTGTCTCGAAAGAACGGACTAGAATACTAGATAAGTAGCAAATGCATGGTATAGAAAAATGTACATAACCTTCATTCATATAATATAATATCGTAGTAAATGCATGGACAATTAGTGATGACGTAATGAATTTACAACCGATTAACCGCGCTTGACCAGTAGGATTAATAATAATAAATAAAGGTAAAGAAGCACTGTTGGAATGAAAGATTGCAGCCTCCTCAAATAAACCGACGAGGAATTGACATGAGCAACTGCTAATAACACAGCGGTAAATAATAATAACAAATTAATTAAAAACCCCCAGAATTCTTTCTTCTTTCTTCTTCTGTGTAATTTTATGTAGCAGAATTGACTTACCCTCAGTTCCTTTTTTTCTTTTCATTTTTGTTTTGATTCCCACGATGGAAATATGTAATAGTTAGTTGAGTTGACGTCCATACATACATGCACACACTCTGGTTTAAAATCCCACAGTCAAATTCATAACCCATCTCCATCTCTGTCTGTCTGTCGTCATCTTGAAATAGATAGAATATGACAAGGAAGCTTCGGTCTGTGTTTCTCTTTTTGCTATACAGAGCCAACCTGTTGGAAATCACAAGGGCCAAACTCCTTGGTTCCCCTTGCGGTTTTCGGCAATGGGGGAAAAAAAACTTAACTCCTACGGCCAGTTTTCTCAAACAACTGGCATATATTTATTTTGTTTCCACTTCATCATCATGTAAATAGCTAGCTTCCCACCAGATCTGCTGACAATTGTTTTAATTACACAATTAGTAACTAAACTTCGACGTTTTAACTATCATGTCACTGAATTTGAAAAGTTATTCTAATCGTATACTTTTTTTTTGGCCAAGAACACCAACAAGAAACAGAGACACAACAAGGGTCACAAAAACCCAGAAATCGCAGAGTTCATCATACAACTCAGCCAATCACACCTCAAAGACTCATCTCTAGCATTTCTTGGAGATGATGTCCACTGCTGCAATAAACTGTCTCGATCAATGATGGATCTCCATAGACGGATTGGCTATCAGAATCTCCTGCACGTACCGCCGCCACAATGCCAGTGCATTCCCAATGACAATTCTTCAAAGAAGAAGACAAGCATCAACCACTTTCTTGCAATCTGGCCAAACATTCGCTCTGCCACCCTCTCGAACAGCAAGAACACACGCAGCATGCATAAACAGCACGAACATCAGCAACACTCGGCGTTCTACACAAGAAGTGACCCGCCACACCATCAACCGCATTACCTTCGGGATTCATTCTAATAGTATATATATCCGAGGAAATTGATGAATAACCCATGATGAGTTACTTACTCCCGGCCATTTTCCGTTCATTTTTTTGGGGGGGTCTAGGTGGCTTTGACCTTGTAAATAAAATTTGAAAAGTAATAACAAATTGCTAAGAGATGATAGGGAATTGTATCAACAAATGAGTATTGGATTGTGAGGGTCTCGTCGTGATATAGGAGGATCGGAGGCAGGGGTGGAGTCTAAGTGGTACACAAGACTCCATTTGGGCAATATTTTTTTTTTAAACTAATAGGTCATTTTACGCGAAAGATTAAATTTGAACTTAAGACCCTATTTGGATTTAGTTCGAAATTCATATAATTCGTTTATCTATCTTAAATTTGGAATAAAATATTCCAATAACACAACTTATTAATAAATAATGATCATAAATTTAGTTCAAACAACCCAAATATAAGGCAAAAAATTGTCAGTGGCACATTTTATAACCAAAAACAATATTCTTTTATATATTTTAATATAGAGTTACGTTTGAAACAATTTACTAGTTAGTTGATTTCTCGATACACAAATTTTTGATTCAAATTCTTCTCAATGCATGTTTGATTTTGGTTTCGCAACTCAACCTCATTCTTTGTAGATAACTAACTAATGAAGAAAGTTCTTAACAAAAGTCAGAATATCGAATGCCAAAAATGATGTATCAAAAACATATCATTTGAAGTGAACGAGAAAGTGTATTGTAATTTATAAATTACTTTCATAATATAAAAATTCTACGTGGAAATATTATTGTAATTTGTAAAGTACTTCCATAATATAAAAATTTTATATGGAAATATTAATTAGAGTAAGGATCCCACTTGACTCAGATTCTAACTACACCAAGAAAACAGTTGTGATGGGGTATGAATGTGCTTTGTATTTGGGAAATATTTTGAAGATTGAAGTGTTATTTTTTGCGTTTTCGGCTCAATTCCGATCAAAATTATCAATTATGTCAGAATTTGCATTCAAATCCATGAGTTGAAAGACGTGAAATTACACTATAGTTCATAACTTTTTTGAGTTTTAAGCCATTAATTAAGTTATTCGTTCAGTGTATAACTAGTTAAATTAACACTTGTGAATTTCATTCATACTTCCTGCCGATCGTTGATTAGATTTCTCCTTACTACCTACTCAGATCAAACAAGAAAAAAAAACAGGAAGATCGGAGGAAAACTACAAATCATGGTGAATAATATATATTCTCATAATTTATAGTTCGAAACGACATGCCGTACTAGCTAGAGTACAATTTCGTCAAAGCCTTAGCTCAAGATCCAAATCACTAACGTCGCCGGACCTATACACAATCCCCTCCGACGACGACGTCGACAGAGACAATGTTACCGACGGCGGTGACGATAAAGTCTTCCTCCTCTTGCCGCTCGCCTCCTTCTCGTCGTTATAGCTTCCACTTTCCACAATGTTAACCACCAGTGCTAGATCCGGCCAGGAATATTTAACATTGTTCTCCGACGATCCACCTTCCGCCGTCGTGGTCGACGACGAAGAAACCCTAGGAGGAGACGCGTTACAATTTCCCGTGGCGGCATCCACAGGCGGCGGCGGTGGGCTGACGTCGGCGTCGTCTCCGTCAAGATGGGACAACTGATCTTGTTGGTGCAGCTTGAGGCGAGCACGGTCGCGGCGGTGGACGTTCATGTGACCGCCGAGGGCTTGAGCGGAGCGGAACTCCCGTCGGCAGAAGGTGCAGGAGTAAGACCTCGGAGGCCAAATGCACCCGCCGGCGTCTTCGGCGAACATTCTCTCTTCCCACGAGGGGGAGGAGGTGGTGGCGAGGAAGTGGGCCGGACGGCGGCCGTGTTTCATCCACATCCATTGCTGATGGGCTTGCTCCATTGTTGTAACCGTCGTTATTTCAGCTGATGATGAGTACATGGTTTGAACTTTAGTTTGTGAGTGAGAGAGACAGAGAAGAAATTAAAAGACCTTTTTTTTTGTGTGTGTGACAAGTCAAAAGGGGGGAAATGGTCTTTATATAGAAAGAAGACGTACGGCCTGCTGAATTTTTATTTATTTATTTAATTTTTCGGAAATATGTCATTTTTCGTCAAAATTTATTAATATTGGGTACGTATATAAAGATGTAATTCGAGATGGATGCTCACCTTGTTGTTCAAAACTTCAAGATAATTGATAAGGAACTTGTTGAGTTCAGAGAAATCATGAGAAGGTGTCAGGAAGTATATCTTTGATGTTTTTCCATCTTTCATTTTTGTTACTTATATCCGAAATAGTTGTAATATTATTGTTGCGTATGAAATTGCTCAACGTTTTATTACATATGCAGATGTCGCATGTTCCTTGCGGGAGATGTTCCTCCAGTCTAGATGATTGAACTTTTACGGACTATATACATTGATATTAATTAATAATTAGAAAGAAGAAACAAAATAAAATAAAAAATAAAAAAAGAAAGTTCAACCAATAATATGTGTATACATGGACCGGTTGTAGGAACACTCGACGACCCAATATGGATGTAAATATTGTCCCAAAAACAATGCATCTTTCTTAATGATTAATTATGTGTATACCTAAATGTGGGTGTATGTACGCTAGTATAGAACAAAATGTATACGAAAATACGCTAGCTAGTGTGCATGGCCTACCTAAACTAGTATGTCTACTAATTTAATTTACGAGTTCAATTATTGTCCTCTTGGCGGGGATTACTTACTTGAAAAATCATCTAACAAATGAAAATTTAGAAGCAATCAAGTCTAAAATTGGGTATCCACTTGATCACTTATATTCCTCTACTAAAAATGATGATAGAGAAACGTTGTTGGTTGTTTCGTGTGTATGTTGATGATATAAAAGTATCGAGTTTGAATATGATACATATTTGTCAATATAAATTTGAACCTTCAATATAAAATTGTGAAACGAGTGCTTCATTGACTCAACTTAAAAGTACAGATGGTGATGTATACACTGTCTATGAATTGATGTTTATACGGTACTAAAATATATAAAAATTTCAATTCAAATACTCGTGCCGAAGCTGATTATTATGAAAAAAACCGACTACGTAATGTTTGAAAGTTAGGATGTGAACGTGACTCATTCTTTTAACTATGGACGGATATTATTGAAACATAATCTACACAATTGTAATTACAGACTAGTTTGTCATACTCTATGGCCAGTTAGGGCAGACAACTTGTGAAGCTTGCTGGAAACACATGTATATATGTACAAATATAATGTTCCAGAACAAAAATGCAAAAGTATAAGACATAATGAATTGAAGGTCCATCCATCCATCGATCCATCTCTTTTTCACCTTTACATAATATATAAATGAATTTTATATAAGGTCAGAAGAGGTCTCCTCTTATGTGCTTAGTGAATCATTAACAATTTCTGTCGTATTAATTAGTGGGGATTGGGATTTGAAATTTCGAGAGAATAATATTTTATTAATGAGGATAAGGTAACAGCCACCAATGTTAACTTATTATGTGGAGTTAACACAGTTTGCCAACACAATAAAAATTAAATGTGTATGTCTGAAATTTTGATTAACGGTCTTAATTACAACTGGTTTGACCCCGTAGCTATCATTATAATTGCCAGTGTATATAATAAATATGTCATGATATAATATCTCCCAACAGACTATTACTAATTCTTTCCAGCACTTAATTAATTCAATCTGCTGTGCTCAAACAAAGATTAAGACAAAGATCATATGCTGACATTTTCTCTCTTTTTTTTCTCCCTCTCTGGAAGAAATTAAAGAGACAGAGTAATGGAGCATCATCCTTCCCAGTTGGAATTGAAGCTTAATAACTATTTCATTATATAATAATTGGCTTAATGAGTGTTCATTGGAGCGTCACAAACTCCCAATTGGCAATTGCTTATGTTAACGTATACAATTATTGACTTAACTGAGGAATTGGAGAATGACGGATTCAAGATCGAAATATGTATTGAGTCATATTTGAATTGATTTTTGTGTATCGAGTAACCAATTTACGATTAAAATTTTAAAACGTAATACTTAATATATATATATATATATATATATATATATATATATATTTATATAAGTTGTTGTACTATTTTTGGTTAAAATAAGTTGTTCTTGAAGGTTAAATGTGCCACCGACGATTTTTTTTCCTAAGAAAGTGATAGTAAATAATAATAAATACCCTGAGCCGAACTCAAAAAAATTATAAATATATAAAAAAATTATAATTTAGTGCTGAAATGGTCCTGAGGCATGCACCATGTGACACCCCTAAATCTGCCCAGGGTTAATGCATTCGTTACCGTACCGTGTGACTAACGGTAGATTCACAATGATTAATATGCTACGAGAGTATTCTATAAAATGCTATTGATCGGATGAGTCATGTCCCTCGGAGTCGCAGCTATTATACAGCTTTGAAACGAGTTATGTCCCAACACCATTGTATAATGTATTTCTTGAGACAAGCTATGCTATCTGTAAGGAAAAATAGATAGTAATAAAACTAGTTTTTTTAGGTGATATATAAAGCTAGTTTTGTGTTCGTGTTATAGAGTAGATATCTGTTATAAATCGAACACAAAAAATCAAAAGTATATCAATTTAGCAAAAAATTTATCTAACTCTCGGTCGCCTTCAAGATAAAAACAGTTATTTTATATTATTTTTTGTTGTACGAAAACAAGGTCTCTAAATACATTTTTAATATATTGTTGCTCTCTTCAGTGTATGTTTTTAGTGTTAGGCTGTTTTACTTTTATAGAGGCAAAGCGGTAAAATAATAAATAAAAATATGGAATCTGAAGGGCAACCACCCAATCATTTGTCACAACTGACTGATAGGTCGAACACGCGTGTAGTTCGAAAATCACCTAAATCTTCCCCCATTCGCAAAATCTTTCTATCAAAACTTTTTTATATTGATCTTTTATTCAATGTGGTATTTGATTACACTCCACTTAATTTTTAAGTTAATTAAGTTTGACTTGCTAGTATTGGAAGTCAAATGACCAATCTTTTCATGGCCTTGACATTTGGAATGGCCATGCTTAAACATAAAATTAAAAGGTAAGGCCTTAAACATTCAGGAGTTTAATTTGGACAGCTAATTGAGAAATGGGCCTTTGACTTCGGTTATATGACTGTTTCATCCTCTGGGTTATTATAAAACCATTTGACAAAATAACCATCACAGTACGTTGACTACTTAAAACTTATCATGAAGGCCCTGCACTGGCAATCTGGGCATGAATTATCAGTGAACATATGGAAGAAGTAGATATGGAAGTTATATCTCATTTCTCTGAAATATATATATAATTAATGTTGGAGATTTCACTCAACAATGGGTATCGGAAATGTGGTTGCTTTCTTAGAAACGAAACCTTGTTGACAGAACACAAAATCGTTTGTGTTCCCAGGAAGTAGGGGAGTCATAAGAACTACTTAAATCCCTACAACCTTAGGAATCATTTTTTTAGAATACCCAAGTTGAGATCTTCGTGCACAACAATGTTCCAGAGAACTTAGGGGGATCTTGGATCGTGACAGAATCGTAGATACCACTTTCCGAAAAGAGTATTTCAACCCTTATAAGCCTTGGGTTACACGAAATCTCCCCCGAGGACAAGATCATCACCACTCTTATTCTTAAACTCAAGAGATAAAAGTAAAACCTTGACAACCCTTGGAGAAAGATTACTCCACCACTTTTATGACCAAAGTGTCTTCATGTCTTGAATGCTTTGTGTGTAGTATGGAGAATGCATATACCATTGTTGTCTCCTTCCTCCAATCCACTCCACCCCTATTTATACTAGTGGTCATCCATATGCACCCCCTTCATGAAAGGGTATGTCCGTCCAAACAAAAAGGGAGGAAAAAAGTTGTTGTTTGGCCATTTTTGGATGGTGTCTTTTGGTTCAAATCAAAAGATAACTACCTCTTTTGAAGGAAAAAGGAGGATGACAACCCATAGGGATATAGCCATCCTTATTCACTCAAATTTAAACTCAAATAGGAGTGAAAATGGCATCACATAAGGTGGGAAGACCATCTTCCACCTACACAGTTCACGAGCTCACTTTAGCTCCTGAAACAATGTCACTACCTTCTGAGCTCAACTTGAGCTTAGTATTCTTTAGTGACACTCTCCTAATTCATTTCCAATTTAGCTCAAAACACTTTGAGCTAATGTTAACTGAAGTTAGCTAGGATAATCATGAGTTAAGACATGATTAGCTGAGGTAGAGCCATCACTACCACAAGGTAAGTGTTGCTACTACTCATACCTAATATAAGCTTCTCAAACCTAATTAGAGCTACTTAATGATTGTAATAACAATTCTTAAGTCACCATGAGCTACTCATTGCCTTAATGAATAATCATAAAGCTATCATCACATAACTTTAAGCTACACTTAGGTGCTTCAAGCCAACATGAATTGCCTCTAGCTACCCTGAGATGTTTCTAGCTACTTTGAGCTAACTTTGATGTACTTCTAGTTTTTTTGAGCTAGTATCAAGTAATAAAGTTCCTCCTCCATACTTATTCAAACTTCATTGAGCTACTTATCAAGTACTCAAACCCCCCAACATTACAAAATAATGTTATAAACAACCATGAAAATAGAAAAAGTTTTGAACACATTCTTATGCTAGCATCCATGAAAATTAATTTTGTTCATTCCTTTTAGACACTATAAAAAAATATAGTTTTAGTAACTGTTATGTTAATAATAGTTTTTTGATAAAACAATCATTCATAAGCCAAAACGGTTTCTAATAATTTTTAGTGATCAATAAATTAGTGACAGAAATTCTTGAGAGAAAAACAATAAACCTGATGATAGTCATTTTGATTTGCATTTCCAAAATTGCCACCAAAGAAAGCAGTTATTATACATATTACATATTTACAATAAACTTCGTGACCATCAGAATATTGATCTTAGCTAGCTAGGGCAATGTCGAACTTACCATAGTAAACTATGTATATTCGAAATTGATCCAGTCAGGTTGAACTTATCCAACTAGATTGGAAACTAATTTCAAACATCACATGCCGATGAAGTGATAAATTTGTCATGTCACCCGTGAATTACCTAGGCATGTAAATAGCCACGATTAAATTAGTTATGGATGAAATATTCACAGAAAAATATTATCTATTTGAGGATGTATAACAAACTGATCATCAAAGACACATCTTCCGACAAGTTGACGCCACCAATGAATTCATGTCGATAAGAAAACATACAAGACCAATGATCAGTTTTAATTAGTTGCTTAAGTAATGGAAGAATGGAGACCAATGTTTTTTGTTTTAGTAATGGCGGTCACGGGAGAGTTGGCTGCAACAGCTACTGAGTTCTTGAGAGTAGAGCTTTTGTCTCCCTGTTGATATTAGTATCGGTAATCTTGTCCGTTAATTTTGATTCCAGGGAACGCAAGGGCAAACTCTGTTTCTAAACAGGAATTCGCCTCTCAACAGGCGAAACCAATTGATATTGGGAACACTCCGCGCTGGAAGAAGAGCTGTCTCACTGAGATGTTCTTCCACGTCCCCAAAGGTAAGTGCTTTGGTTTCTGGAGGTGTGGGGAACTCTGTTGATGAACAGCCCAGGTTTTCTGACAAGCCAACGGAAGAAGTTATCCATTTCTATAGGGTACCATTTATTCAAGAGAGTGCAACTCTTGAACTGCTCAAGTCAGCTCAAATCAAAGTGTCGAATGACATTGTCGGGTTACAGACTGAACAGTGTTTCAATGTTGAGCTTACTTCCCAGCTTTCGAGCGACAAGCTTGCTGTACTTGGGTGGCTTCTTCAGGAAACGTACGAGCCTGAGAATTTGGGCACTGAGAGCTTCCTTGAGAAGAAGAGGAGAGAAGGGTTGAGTACTGTTATAGTTGAGGTTGGTCCCAGGTTGTCTTTCACCACTGCTTGGTCGGCGAATGCTGTTTCGATATGTAGTGCTTGTGGGCTTAATGAGGTGACTAGATTGGAAAGGTCGAAGAGATATTTGTTATATAGTAAGGGTCCTTTACTGGATTATCAGATTAACGAGTTTGCTTCCATGGTTCATGATCGAATGACTGAGTGTGTCTACATTCAGAAGTTGACGTCTTTTACGACCAGTGTGGTTCCTGAGGAAGTTCGGTTTGTTCCTGTTATGGAGAGGGGAAGGGAGGCGTTGGAAGAGATTAATCAGGAGATGGGTTTAGCGTTTGACGAGCAAGATTTGCAGTATTACACCAGGCTGGGCTTACTGTTTTGGATGCCTTGAAGAGGGTATTGCGCCTTCCGTCTGTATGTTCGAAGCGTTTCTTAACAACAAAAGTAGATAGGTGTGTTACAGGCTTGCAGCCCAGCAACAAACCGTGGGTCCATTGCAAATTACTCTTGCTGATGTGGCTGTCATTGCTCAGACTTATTCGGACTTAACTGGAGGTGCTTGTGCTATTGGGGAGCAACCGATTAAAGGCTTGCTTAATCCAAAAGCAATGGCAAGATTGGCAGTTGGAGAAGCACTCACAAATTTGGTTTGGGCGAAAGTTACATCTCTTTCTGATGTTAAAGCAAGTGGAAATTGGATGTATGCTGCCAAGCTTGATGGAGAAGGAGCTGATATGTATGATGCTGCAATAGCTCTGTCAGAAGCTATGTTTGAACTTGGCACTGCAATTGATGGTGGAAAGGACAGTCTCTCAATAGCAGCTCACGCAGGGGATGAGGTTGTTAAGGCTCCTGGTAATCTGGTTATTAGTACCTATGTCACTTGTCCCGACATTACCAAAACCGTCACTCCTGATCTGAAGTTGGGGAATGACGGTGTTCTGCTTCATATTGATTTGGGTAAGGGAAATCAACGTTTAGGTGGTTCTGCACTTGCTCAGGCTTTTGATCAAGTTGGATACGACTGTCCTGATCTTGAGGATGTTTCTTATCTTAAGAAGGTATTTGGTGGTGTCCAGAATCTAATTACCGATGAGCTCATCTTATCCGGTCATGATATCAGTGATGGTGGCTTACTGGTCTGTGCATTAGAAATGGCATTCGCTGGGAATCGTGGCATTACTTTGGACTTGCAGTCACATGGTAAGAGTCTCTTTCAGACTCTGTTTGCAGAAGAGCTAGGCCTGATTGCTGAGGTTAGCAGGGAAAACTTAGATAAGGTATATGGGAAAACTTAACAGTGAAGGGGTTACTGCAGAAGTTATTGGTCAAGTTGCTACTTCTCCATTGGTGGAACTCATTGTTGATGGCCAAACTCAATTGAGAGAGGAGACTTCATTTCTCAGAGACATGTGGGAGGACACCAGTTTTCAGCTAGAAAAGCTTCAAAGATTGGCTTCTTGTGTGGAGTCAGAGAAAGAGGGTTTAAAATACAGACATGACCCGTTGTGGAAACTATCTTTCTCCCCATGTCTTACAGATAAAAAATATCTTACTGCTACTTCTAAATCGAAAGTTGCCATAATCCGAGAGGAAGGAAGCAATGGAGACAGGGAAATGTCAGCTGCATTCTGCGCTGCTGGGTTTGAACCATGGGATATAGCAATGTCTGATCTCCTTAGTGGAGCAGCATCTCTTGGCGAATTCCGGGGTATTGTGTTTGTGGGAGGTTTTAGCTACGCTGATGTGCTCGATTCTGCAAAAGGTTGGTCTGCTTCCATCCGATTCAACCAGCCTCTGTTGGCCCAATTCCAGGAATTCTACAAGCGGCCAGATACTTTCAGTCTCGGTATTTGCAACGGTTGTCAGCTCATGGCTCTTTTGGGGTGGGTTCCTGGTCCCAAAGTTGGCGGTGTGCTTGGAGGTGGAGGTGATCCTTCACAGCCAAGATTTTTTCACAACGAGTCCGGTCGATTCGAGTGCCGGTTCACAAGTGTGACGATACAAGAGTCCCCCTCTGTAATGCTCAAAGGAATGGAAGGAAGTACACTCAGGGTATGGGCAGCCCATGGCGAGGGGAGGGCGTACTTCCCGGATGACGGTGTTCTTGACCGTGTTATTCATTCAAACTTGGCGCCTGTGAGATATGCTGATGACGATGGAAATCCGACCGAGTCTTACCCGTTTAACGTAAATGGCTCTCCATTAGGAGTGGCTGCAATCTGTTCTCCTGATGGGAGGCATCTTGCCATGATGCCTCATCCAGAGCGTTGCTTCTTAATGTGGCAATTCCCTTGGTACCCGACCCACTGGGATGTGGACAAGAAAGGCCCTAGTCCATGGTTAAAGATGTTTCAGAATGCCAGAGAATGGTGCTCTTGAGGTTGCTTAGCTTTCTGTTATCTTCATTTGCATTTTTAATCCATAGTGTCGATCCTTCTATGCTCGTTTTGAACTGGATTACTCTCTTTTTTCACCTGCAGTGCTATTGCTTTTATGCAAGTACGGGCAAAAAGGACTCTTCAATGCAGATGATTGGCAAAAGCCATTACGACAAACTAATCGGCGTTGCTTCTGAATATTGAAGATAAGTTGGCAGAAAACTGAGAGCTTGATTATTCCCGAGGCATATCAAGATACTCCTTGGCATCGAAATACTGCTACTTTGGGGGCGGGTTTTTGTCCATCGATTTTGTACCATATGACTTTCTTGATAAACACTCGACACTGCTGAATCGTTGCATTATACCTCCGAATGGGAGACCACTTTCTCATGATCTTGTTCATTAAATTGCCTCAGTTTTCTATGAGTAAGCAATTGATATGTTTCACCTGGGAATTGTTTTGCCTGTTATTTTGTTTGTTAATAGGGACGATTAGCTGGATCATATGTCATTCTCTTACGCATGTTAAATTACAAATATGGAAATACAAAACTTGCTTCCTTTGGGAAGGAGCAAAACAGTCTCCTGCTGCATAAAGCTCTAGCGCTTCTAGTAATCACGTCTGCTTCTTAGTCTGCATTTATTCTGTTAGGCCTACGATATGATAAATTGATAATAACTAGCAGTCCACTCCCTTCAGGAGTTCGTCTAAGTGTGATGTGCAGAGTTCCAGAAAGGGTTCTGGTCTTCCCATCCGTACAGAGACAAAAGCTCTGATGTGATTTTGCTATCGAACTCTATGCTTCCAGCAATATGTTCTGAATTGTCAAGCTGTAAACTTTGTTGATTCTGCTGGAAAATTTGTGTCTCGTAGTTCGATGCAGAACTTGCAGGTAAACTACCACAGCTGGCAAGCTGGGTGACCGAGTTCAAAGCCAATTGGTGGCTAAGAGTTTCGATCTCTTGCTGTATGCTGGCGACCTGTGACACAAGTAAAAGGTACATGGTTTCTTTGTTCTTCTTAAATCCTAACATACTTTAATTCTTAAAAGATGCATGAAGAGAGAAGGTCTTGAACCTGTTGCTGGAGGGCCATGATGTAAGCCACACATCCATATGCTGGATCCTGGATACGTGCCAATGCTTGGTAAGCAATAGTGATGGCAGCATCGCTTCTAAAGTTGACCGGTAAGCGAAGTAGTAGCTTGGAAACATTGCTTGCACCAAACACCTTATGCACTGCCCCGAAATGGGATGGAGCCTGGTTATAACTGAAGTAAGGTGCAAAAACACACTCCTGCATGCACCTTCTTCTCAGGAACTTACATGCACCACATGAAGAACCCATCACTGTCCTATTTTCTTTCTGGTCTGCGTGTCTTAGGAACATCTGCTTAAAATTGCTCTTTATAGTAAGAAAACCTCAAGGGGGTCATATATGCCAACAGACATTCTCACTTTTCACAAAAGTAGGTTTCTTTAGGGCTGGTTTCCTTTAATGGGCTACAATTGTCATGCTCAAATTGGGAAAGTTCCCTTATTAATTGCTCAAAAAGTTTTTTTCTATTCGATTAAAAATCACTAGCAAATAAGTCACTGATGGGAGACCTAATCATCATTATCATTAGTTGGGCTCTAAACTGAGAAATGATTGCTGTAAACACCACTTCATGTGTAGTCATCATTAGCCAACTGCTGTGGTTTATCAATTATGAGAAGTTCTTTGCCAGATAATATGAATACAGCTAAACCTTAGAATGTCTGTAGTACGTGACACATTTGCATAGAGTTATTTCTTATGAGAATAACTTGAACCTTAGACATGAGTATTAAACTCTGTTTCAGATACAATCTTACAAACCATTTTTGGCACATTTGCATAAAGTTTAACACTTTGAGCTTCTGGATACAATCATACAAACCATTTTTAGCACATTTGCATAAAGTTCGACTCTTTGAGCTTTTTTTGGCATTACCGTCCTGTTATCCTGGATCGCTCTTCTGTTTATTTGAATTCTGATCTCTGGTTTTGGTTGGTATTCAGGGAAGTTATCAGAACTTCCACTAGCTCTACAAAAAGGCGGCTGAGGTCACAAGGCCACAAATGAAAATGGCCGGTGGCTGTTCACTTGTTTATTAGGAAAAGCATTAATGCTATCATAGTATATCTGCTTTCAGTCATAATCAAAGTTGAGTAATCGATGCATTGCGGCTACCTATTTTCTTTTCTCCTCGTGTTTGTATCTACTGCTATTGGGCTGCTGAAGAAAAAGCAGAAACTTTGTGATTGTTTGTATGTGCAGGATTGATTCATAGCCTAGGTAGGCAGGCAACTTGAATCGTAGAGCTGATGACTAATCGTTGGCTTTATATATGCTTTTTCACCCTTTAGGACCAGTTAATGCCCCCTTGATTAAGTTTTTTTGAGAGGTTTGGCTGTTGGCCACTTGGATTAATAATGGAGAGTTTGGTCAGATGAAACTTCAAAAGATGGTAAGCCAATCAGCAACAGTCGTTAGTGTTGTCTACCCTCGTGTGTGGTGTGGTTGAATCTGCTACCCGTATTGCTTCAAGGCTCTAGAAATAAAGCAGCAGGTGGAAGAGACAGGATTAGCAGATTTCAATGGCAACTTTGTGTCATTTCAGGAATGTTCCTACGTTGTTAATGGTGTTTTCTTGGAACTGGGGAACGGTTGGAATTGCTGCAGTAAGTCTTGTTCCTAGATTATGGAAATTGAGCTGGCTGATGATTGTGGTATATGGTTCAATTGCTTAAACTGCCATAGAATTACTTACTTGACAATGTGCTCACTGAGCCCACTATTGAAAAATGCAGACTTGTGACATACAGTTCTGGTGTTGGTGATCTTCATTGAACTGTTTGTGTATCATCCTATCATGTTCATAACTGTACCACCTAAATCCTTCGATATCTTCTTATAGCCAATCTTAACTCGGTTTGGTGATACAATTCACTTCTAAAATTTTAACAAAATAACCTCACATTCACACATCAGTCTCGGTAGATATATTAATTATGAAATGTTTTAACTTGGACTCTAATATCACTATTGGGTATTACATAATCTTATCTTATAAAAAACTAGTTTAATGGGTTAGGCTTTCCTCACACTTGTAAACAACGTCCAACTACTTCCATTCTTTGATGTGAAATATCTCAACAAATTTACACATTATTTTTTTGAATGTGGAGATTTGCACATTATGAAAGTGAACATTTTGATTTTCATAACCATTTAGGTTTTTTCCTTGAAGTTTACACTAGGTCCTCCATCGGATAAACACGAACCTTTTGAATAATTTCATACATACAAGAGTACAAACTACAAGTGAACACTAACCTTTGAAATAATTTCACAGAATTAGACAAACTTAGGAAGAACATAGCTCATATGGATCACATAGCATTTCTGTGCAAATCACTTCCCACCCACACCACCAAAAATGCCCAGATTATTATTATTGTGGCAAAGAGATAACATGAAATCTTGACCTCACACACTTAGAACAGAGGCTGTTTCTGGAACACAATTGTCCTGATGTGCCATGTGGCACCCATCCAATCTTAATTGTGTGGATGCCATCATCCTCCCCACCTCCAAAGCCAATCCTCTGCCTTACCTCAATGACTTTGTTACTATAAGTTCCTTAAGCTTCACCTCCCCCGCACACCTCCACCTCAGAACCACAACTTCCAACAACACACAAGAAAGAGCTAACATGGCCGCCGCCATCCCAACCGTCGGAGCCGCCGTCAACCGCTCACCGGTACGTCCTTTCTGACATACTCTCTCAAGTTAAATTAGAAACAAGTACACTTGTCAGGTGGCCACCACTGTGACACTTGTAATACTGTGACGGTAACTTACGTGTAACATTCCTATCGTTTTTGGACAAAATATTATCTGATTTGGGTCTAAACTTTCGTAAATTTGTTTGTGTTGGTGTACGATCCATGATAGCTTTTTAAGATGTCATACATTTCTACACTTCTCTTAACTAACTGAGCATTTTTACATGAACTTTGTCAGTTAAAGTCCAACTATTTACTTATCTTGAATACCTCGTGTTTTGTTGGTTGCACGCTGTTTACTTACCAATACACAATATTTAATTTTGGAGTTCTGACTCATTTATTACATTCTAAAATGCATTTTGTGAGTTAAGATCGGACTATTATGGTGTTATTTATGTCCAATAGAGTGTTTCTTATTCGTTGTCAATAAAATGTAAATGGTGGACATTTCGGCTACAGTTAATGGTTAAAGCCAATTAATTGGCCGTAATTGATCGGTTAATTGAAGGTTGATTAACCGAATATTACCATGTTGGTCGGTCAACTTATTTTGTTATAAAATTTTAATTAAACGAATGAATATGGTCGGTTATTAACCGCACGACTCCCAGCCATGCCTTCTGTAACTCATGTCATGTGAATTGTATTGTTTCGGTTTTGCAGCTGGCTTTGAATGGGTCAGTTGGAGGCGGATCGACATCAGTCCCAATAACATCAACTTTCCTGGGGAAAAGCTTGATCAAATCCGGAAGGCTATTCTCCAAAGTGTCACCCTCCACTAGGAACTTGAGGATTGTGGCGCAAGCTGCCGCTGCGGATGACGCCGACGAAGAGAAGCAAACTGACAAGGACAGGTGGGGACACCTGGTGAAAGACATGTCGGACGACCAACAGGACATCACCCGCGGGAAAGGTATGGTGGACTCTCTGTTCCAGGCTCCCGAGATGGCTGGAACTCACTACGCGGTCATGAGCTCGTACGACTACGTCAGCAAAGGGCTCCGAACGTACGCATGATTGAGATTTCCGATCGTGATTTCCAAAGTTAGTCGAGTTCGATTCTGACATGTGTTTACGATGTGCAGTTACGATTTCGACAACATGATGGGGGGATTCTACATTGCACCTGCCTTCATGGACAAGCTTGTTGTTCACATCACCAAGAACTTCTTGAACCTCCCTAACATTAAGGTACATATATAACTTGATTAGCCTGATGTTAATTAAGCTCTGAATTCGTATCCTGATGTTGATCATACGTACTTTGATTGTAGTAATTAATGTGTTGATTATTTTGGATTGAAATAGGTTCCCCTGATTTTGGGTGTGTGGGGAGGCAAAGGTCAAGGGAAATCATTCCAGTGTGAACTAGTGTTTGCCAAGATGGGGATCAAGTGAGTTCAAATGTTTGATTTTTTCTTTAATTATTATTTAGTTTTGACTGATTTATGATCCTACGTATAACCTATTTTATATATTCAGTTCAACGGACTTAAAATAAAATATGCTAAATTTTGAAATTGAGACGATGTTTACTATGATTCAATCAGTCTTGAATCACACCCAATTAATTGGTTATAGAGCCCAAGGTAGACCTTGGTTCACCGGGTGGTTTTCATATGATTCGATAATTTCGAAAATGGGGTGATCTACTTTGAGTCACCGTTTAGGCCTAGGCCTTAGGGTATAGAAATTGTTACATTTAAAAGATTTTAATTGTTGGAAGAAAATTTGTAATTAGTTGTTGTAACATTTATCTACACCCTTATTAAACGAAATGTCATGAAAAGAGATTGAAATTTGTATAGGTTCATTAAGTTTTACACATATAAAATTAGTAAGATTTGATCAAATAACCTCTCAATTAAATTGAATAATGAGAAAATTCTGATATAATATAAAAAAAAATTCAATTTATTGAGTTGTTAGAAAAAAAAATTTATAATTAATTTTTATAGCATTTATTTATATAGAATTTCTATGTAAAATTCTCCATTTTGAAGTTTTAAACGGTGAAATTTTATATTAATTAACATTTAGACTTGAAATTTACATAAATTAGTCTCCCAACATCCTAGTTTCTCTTTTCCTAAAAAGGAAATAAAATAATAATAATTTACAAATAATTCGATTTCTCAGTGTTCCATATACATTTTTGTATCAATTTATTAAATAATATATAATGTGCAGCCATTTACTAACTTCACCCTTTCTTGCAGCCCAATCATGATGAGTGCCGGAGAGTTGGAAAGCGGCAACGCCGGAGAGCCGGCGAAGCTGATCAGGCAGAGGTACCGTGAGGCCTCCGACATAATCAAGAAGGGCAAAATGTGCTGCCTCTTCATCAACGATCTCGACGCCGGTGCGGGTCGAATGGGCGGGACCACCCAGTACACGGTCAACAACCAGATGGTCAACGCCACCCTCATGAACATCGCCGACAACCCGACCAACGTCCAGCTCCCGGGAATGTACAACAAGGAAGAGAACGCCCGCGTTCCGATCATCGTCACTGGTAACGATTTCTCGACGCTATACGCCCCGCTAATCCGTGACGGTCGTATGGAGAAGTTCTACTGGGCCCCCACTAGGGACGACCGGGTTGGAGTTTGCACCGGTATCTTCAGGACCGATAATGTCCCCAAGGATGACATCGTCAAGCTCGTTGACTCCTTCCCCGGCCAATCTATCGGTAGAAGTTTACAACTTTGCTATTTTGTCGTATATGCATGCTTGTCCATCTTTGATATCTCATTTTTAGAAGATATGACATTTACACGATAGAATATGTTATTTTCTAGATAGTATAAACGATAGATTATTGTTTTCTAACGTATGAGTTTGAGTGCAGATTTCTTCGGGGCGTTGAGGGCTAGGGTGTACGACGACGAGGTGAGGAAGTGGATATCGGGAGTCGGGGTGGACACAATCGGGAAGAGGCTAGTCAACTCGAAGGAAGGGCCGCCGACATTCGAGCAGCCAACGATGACATTGGAGAAGCTGTTGGAGTATGGAAACATGCTTGTGCAGGAGCAAGACAACGTGAAGAGAGTGCAGTTGGCTGAACAGTACATGAGCGAGGCTGCTCTTGGTGATGCCAACAAGGATGCCATTGAGAGGGGAAGCTTTTATGGAGCCACTGATGAAATCCCAGCTTCATCCTAGAACACATATGGATATGTCGTGTGTGATGCATGGATTCTTCAAAGGAAGAGCTTTGTAATTTTTTCCCTGATCACTTGGATTGTGGAGGAGCTAATAAGCTAATTTGTATGTTATGAAAGATGAATTTGTTGATGTTACTGTTCGACTCGTTTGTCTTCGGTACTGTTTCACCAAGGTTTTATTCTCGATTTCGTTGATCTACATGGCGCTTTTTTTTAAATGCAGACTTCGCGAAGTGAAATAAATATGTTTGTAGCAATAGTGAAATCACGAGCGGATTTTACCACACTAATCAAATACCCACTAGAATGAACTAATTGAATTTTGTTTCCCTACGGTCTTTCTAATGCTATTACACAAATTGATTATGCTAACTAAACCAAGTAACAGAGAATGATTGTTTGATTGATTGTTTTGTAGTATCCAATTATGAACTAAGAATGCGAATTAAAAGAAAGCAAATGCAAGAGATTAAGTTTCAAATACAGGAATGAAAATTGTTCGGACTCGAATCCACTAAAACTAACTATGCATGAATAAACGATATGTTATCTCAATTATTCCGGTTATAACGACTTGGCGATTCCTACGATAATCTTAGATCATTCTCGCACCTCTAAAGATCTATTCTCCTCGACCGTAGACTCCTCTCTTGAGCTAATCTACACCCAAGCAGAACGCACTAAAGGTATTCGATAAAATTCCACAACAATAAATGATGCAAAAAGTCTAAACGATTTGTTCCTCTCTCGAGCTAATGGATAATCTAGAGTTCTTCTTAAACTACCTATTAATCTATGTTCCTCTCGAACCAACAAATCAATGACAATAATTCAACGATAAAAAAAAATTGAATCATAAATTAGGTTTAGCAAGAACACATCACAAGTCTAAATAACCTCGATAACAAATCAAAGGGTTAAAACCCCATCATCCATACAAAATCCAAGCTAAAGTTTCATCTAATCCAAACAACACAAAAGGCATATTGCAACTTATGGTTTCGAAAAATAAATCACAAGAGAAGAGAAGAAAACCGGAGAAGACGACATGTTCTTCGTGAAAATCTCAATCTTCGACTTGATGATTCGCCCTTCGTCAATTGTGGTTGATCCACTCGCTTCAATAGTCTCTCTGGAACTCTAGCTCTCTCTAAGAGCTCGAAAATATGTGTATAATGAAGGCCCTTGATGTCTATTGATGTCCCAAGGGTTTATATATACTTCTAGGCCAAGTTGGAGAAGGAAAAAACCCAAAAATCTCGTCAGAAGCTAACACACGGCCGTTGTTATGCTTCCCGTGGTCGCTGCTCGCTAACACACACCGTGTGTTAAACGCACACAGATTTTGCTCTCGGTGTCAACATCAAAGTTGTAGGCAATCAAATTACCTTTCCAACTCCGCTGACCTTGCATCAATCGGACTTCCGAATAATCCGTTAAGCCCAAAATACTAAACTGTGACGTTTTCTTCCCAAGTCGAACGTACTGAGTTGTTCCATCTTCCCCGCCGTGCCTATCATCCCGAGATGTCATATGACATCTGAAATGTACCAAAACATACAAAGCAACATAACACGGCCCAAGGGGCCAAGTAAAACCAAATATGCACTAAACCGCCATGAATTCGAACACGTTAACACATCCAAATGTTCGAAATTGTCAATTAAAAGCGAACAAATGTGCTAATAATCGAGCATATCACGAAACGAAATCAGTATGGCCAGAAACCTTTGGCATTGTGAGTTTGACAGCTACACTAGGTGAAATTCGAAAACAAAGTGAGAAAAACTTTGATTTTGAAACTGTTACAAAAAAATCATTACGAACTAAAAAACACTAAATTGTGACCTAAATTCGGCCACGCTCTTTTTTTCCTCCGATAGAAGACAAGAAATAAATAGATATTCATTTTGGGCCACGCTCAAGTCATTTGGATGAATTATTTCGCAAATAAAATATTTTGAAGCAAAATACTGCGTTACCCGAATAACCGAATAAAATATTTTCATTAATGAAATATTTTTTATCCATTAAATTATTTGGGTCAAAATACCTCTATTAAATAAATCACCAAAATGACTGAATCAATGACAGAATGGACACAAATTAAATGCCCAAAGTTGGCCCATGAATGACGGACTTGAGCCCATAGATGCACATATATATTCGATAAGCTTGGTTTTATCATTTCTTTCACTGGATGCAACTGAGCCAAAAAAAATATGACGATGCAGGGCACAACGTGGAGGCCACCCAACTGATTTCAGCAAAAAGTTGACTTGGTCACTGACTCTAGTAGGTAGGCTACCGGACTTCTATTCCCATTTCCCACCAACTCTTAGATAGTTGACGTTCATTGAAACTCCATATATAGTCAAATCTTCATTTCAACAACGAATAGTGAACTAGAAACCTGAATCTTAATTAACAAACACTACTTATGAGGTTAACTATCTTTCTATGTTTTTTTAACTTTTATCTATCTTGTTTTAAATTTTCGTGATTTCTAATTTTCCTTTTATAAGTATGAGGTTGATTGGTTGGTTCAAATTTGATTCATCAAATTTTACGGTTGTTTTTGGATGCAAAAAAAAGTTATTTGGTGGTTTGCTTTACCTTTTTCATATAGTTCATCTACCTCCTTATTTCATGTATTGCGTTCATGATTTAAAGATATTGTGGTTTCTTAAATGAGCTCGGTTGTTATTTGTTGAGTCTGTAGCAAAAGCATCTGTAATATCCGATTTTAGTACCGAAATATTAATGTAAAGGTCTCTAAATTTATCTATAAGAATTTAGTTTATATATACTAATACTAGTTGTATTTGTGAAAGTGTAATTAAATGTTTAACATGAATAAAATTGAAATTAATCAGACTAGTGTATTGATAATAAGTAAGATGGAAACTTCATCAACAATTAAACGGGTAACTATGTCTCCTGTTTTAAATTTTTGTGATTTCTAATTTTCTCTTGTATTTCGGAGCTTGTCTTGACCTATTTTTCCTTTATAAATATGAGATTGGTTGGTTGGTTTAAATTTAATTTATCAGACTCTAAAATTGGTTTTGGATGCAAAAGAAGTTATTTGATGGTTTGCTTCAGCTTTTTTATCTAGTTCATCTACCACTTTATTTTATGCATTGAATTCATGATTCAAAGATATTGTAGTTTCCTAAATGAGCTCGGGTGTTATTTGTTGAGTTTGTAGCAGAGACATCTTTAGCAATAATGGACTTTCCGGGTGCTTTTTAACTTTATGCTCGACGATTAAATTTCAACGATGGTTATTTTGACGATGAAGATGAAGATTTTTCTTTAGATTTTACCCTGAATTTCAGAATCCTTTTTCCAGTTTTAATGAAAATGGATTTGTCTAAGAAAAGGTTAACTATAGTCACTGTCGATTCAATAAAATCTAGTAAAACAACGACTTAACTAGTAGAAAAGAACAGCATGCAGAAGAGTTGCAAACACATATGCACAGTAGCCATGTATGTCGGTTAGGTCCATCATTGATCGTTCAATCTGTAAAAAAAGGCCACCTAATTACTCTCCAAAGACACCTCCCGATCCCTTCCATTTAATTAACAAAATGCCGAACATGAAAAAGACCAGACAAGAAGTTGGTGCACTTCTGAATAACCTTTGGCCTTTTAGTTTGTGGACGTAAACTTATCTCCCCACTGTCGTCTACCTACTTTACCGTCGACCACATGTGTTTTTTCTCTGATGAGCGCCCGACAATTCCTACATGATCAACTCGAACTGGAACCACTGCGACCAAACTGACATATCCAGATAATCAACCAAACAACATTTTCTCTTATTTAGACCCTTCGCCTAGCCTATCCAAATTCGTGCAGTTTCCCAAAAGAAGGGTAAAGTCACAAAGATTAACTATAGCATTAGGGGAATTGTTTCACAAAGATTAACTGTAGCATTAGGGAATGGATGGTTTTCCAAGCTATTTTTTTAACATTATTCCTCAAATTCATACCTCACAAAACCAGCTGTTTATTTCCCTCTTGTCTCTTTCCTTCTTGCAGCCAAAAGAGCTCGAGCTCATTCATGACAACACCAAATTCAAAACAAAAATCTGCAGAAAATCCCAACTCCCACCCACAACTTAGACAAAGAAAACAGAGCACCATCCTCCTCTGCTCTGTTTCAAATCAAGTAAAGCTTCAAAATTTCTCCATGTAACCAAACCATGTCCCCCAATCTACTGCTCCTCATCCTCTTCTTTTATCTCATTCCCACTCAATCTCACCTCTTCTTCCAAGGATTCAGACAATCACCCACCACCACCGGCAACCTCACCTTAAACGGAGCTTCCCAAATCGAAAGGAACGGCTTACTCCGACTAACAAACACCACCCGACGGTTAATCGGCCACGCTTTCTACTCATCACCCTTCCGCCTAAAGATCAAGAAAAAAGCTCTCTCCTTTTCCGTCGCCTTCGCCTTCGCCATAGTCCCCGAGTACCCAAAGCTCGGCGGCCATGGCTTGGCATTCACTCTCTCCTCCACACCAACTCACCTCCTCCTCCCCAACGCCCTCCCCAGCCAGTACCTAGGCCTATTCAACTCCAACGACGTCGGAAACCTCACCAACCACATTCTCGCCGTCGAATTCGACACTGTCCAGGATTTCGAGTTCGGCGACATCAACGATAACCACGTCGGAATCGATTTAGACGGTCTTCGCTCGAACAAATCAGTCGCCACTGATTTGAATCTGAAAAGCGGAAAACCGATTCAAGCTTGGATTGATTACGATTCCGGCAAGAATCTACTGGAAGTAAGACTTGCCCCTTCTTCTGATAAACCTAAATCCCCAATCTTATCGTTTCATGTAGATCTTTCTCCGGTTTTCCTCGATTACATGTTCGTTGGATTCTCTGCTTCCACTGGATTGTTAGCGAGTAGTCACTACGTTCTTGGATGGAGCTTTAGTATCAATGGAGGAGAAGCCAAATCTTTATCCCTTTCCAAATTGCCTACGCTTCCCGGATCCAAAAAAGGAAACAACGGTCTTTTAATCGTAGGAATACCAATTTCTATGGTAATCGTAATAATGGCTGCTGTTGCTGCTTTTTACCTGATTAGAAAGATGAGGACTAATGCCGATGTGATTGAAGATTGGGAGCTTGACGTCGGTCCTCATCGGTTTAATTACATCGAGCTGAAGAAAGCAACCAAAGGATTCAGAGAAAAGGAGCTCCTCGGATTTGGAGGGTTTGGCAAAGTTTACAAAGGCACATTACCAAACTCCAATACTCAAGTTGCTGTTAAGAGAATTTCACATGAGTCCAAACAAGGATTCAGAGAGTTTGCTTCCGAGATTTCGACGATGGGTCGTCTTCGCCATAGGAATCTAGTTCAGCTGATTGGATGGTGTCGTAACAGACAAGATTTGCTTCTTGTTTACGATTACATGCCGAATGGAAGCTTGGATCGCTACTTATTTGATCATGATCATGATCGGGTACTAAGTTGGGAGCAAAGGTATAGGATCTTGAAAGGTGTAGCGTCGGGGATTTTGTACTTGCATGAAGAATGGGAGCAAGCTGTGATCCACAGAGATGTCAAGGCCGGGAATGTGCTGTTGGATTCCGAATTTCAAGGGAGGCTTGGCGATTTCGGGCTGGCCAAGCTCTACGAGCATGGCTCTAACCCGGGGACCACGAGGGTGGTGGGGACGTTGGGTTATTTAGCGCCGGAGTTGACTCGAACGGGGAAGCCAACCACAAGCTCGGACGTGTTTGCGTTCGGTTCGGTTTTGCTCGAGGTGGTGTGTGGGAGGAGGCCGATCGAGCCTAAGGCGTTGCCCGAGGAGCTTATATTGGTGGACTGGGTTTGGGAGAAGTGGAGGAGCGGTTGTGTGCTGGATGTGGTTGATTCGAAACTAAATGGTGAGTTTGATGAGGTTGAGGTTGTTGTTGTTGTGAAGTTGGGGCTGATGTGCTTGAATGATTCGCCCGAGGAAAGGCCATCGATGAGGCAGGTTGTTCGGTATTTGGATGGAGAGGTTGGATTGCCTGAACTTGTTGCATTCGATGCAAAGAAAGGGAATGATGGTAACTGCGATGGGAGTAAGGTGAGGATGAGCTTTAACTCGAACTCGAACTCGTATCCATCATACTTCGAAAAGGTAAGTACTTGGTCATCTGCAGGAGATTATGGTGATGGTGGTGATGTTGAAGCTGGTTCTGCATCACCACTTTCGCTTGCTAGTGGAAGCGAGCTTAGATAGCCATTCGTGTAACTAGTTATTTGTGTAACCGGTTACAGACGTTAATAACTATTAACTAGCATAGTTTGATTTTGCAAATGTATAGGTTTTGTTTTGCAGCTGATTCCAAATATGAGGGTTGTAAATTAAGGAGGTTGGTTTTGGTTTCAAGCTCCGGTCAAGCTCAACAATAACTACTCTAACCGAGCTCGGGTCAAGCAAGCTCAACATATAAAAAAAAAACTATTATGAGCCGAGTTTGAATTTGGGAATTTGGAACGAATGGAACAAACTTTCAATATACAAATTTTAGTATAAAAATTTCATAATTGAAGAGGCTCACGAGCAATCTAAATCAACCAAGCCTATGAGCTACAAATGAGGAGGTTTCCAAGCCAATTCTTCACGAGCTTGTCGAGCGAAGCCAAAGTTGGCTCTAACTCTGTCCTGTTTGCTATGGAGTGGAATACCATAAAAGACTGTTTGAGTAGTTTTTTCCGAACTGAAATGAATAGTCCCACTTGATGGATGATATAGTTTCTGGCAATCAATCATTCACCAACCAAGGCAGAATCTTTTTATGACGGTTCTATCCTAAGGAACACAACTTGCTGCTATATAAATTCTGTAACTTGCTGTGTGGTGGTGGTGGGGGGGGGGGGGTGTTTTATTTGAACATGTGAAGAATGAAAAGAAAAATATTGCTGTTTGTTGTGTGTGTCATCTTCCCATGTGAGCATCTCATACAGAGTAAAGGGGTACTCAGGTGCATGCACCCCTCTCTCACTGCTTTCCCAATTTTACAGCAACATATCATGTCCTATATTTGTACATCACCTAGCAATATCTATTCAATTTTTATGAATTGACCAGTGTCGATGACAAAATTGGACAAGACAGTGTCGTAAACCAATCTGTGGGTGGAGTTCTCCGGACTACGGTTCAACCCAATACCGGTTTGAAGTTATGAAATTATATGTACTTTGAGAGGAAATAATCAATATGGAAGGTGAAAAGCAAAGGCACTGCCTATGTCTTACAATCATAATAATGTGGAGTGTTGCCTATGCTATGAGCTTTGTGCCTTTGTGGGACTACTCATTATGATACATTGTTTGCTTGAGTTAGTGCAGTTAGCATCCCTCCAAAAACTTGGAATTTTTGTTATTACAAGCATATTTTAATATGAAATAACGGATTTAAATAACTGTCAAAATAAATTATAAAAATAAACAAAAGCCATGGCGTAATATAACTTTGCTAATTTCATTTCATTTTGAAATTACTTGTTAACCTTACATTTACTTTGCTTTAGTTGGCCAACAATTCATAAATAAAATGCATGCACAGAGGCCACGTGGTGTTGGACTGTTGGCGCATAGAGAAGCCTCGTTGCATGAGGCAATTGGGCCTTTTGTTCTCGGACGAAACATAGCATGTTATGGGCCGACAGTAGCCCAATAGTGAAGAAAGTATAAGGAGTAACCAAGTTGTGGAATGGGCCTACAATTCAAAACAACCCAGCTTTTTTTTTCCATTTCACGGGGTATATTGGATTCGAACCCGAAACCTCCGAATCATCGAACACACACTCTACCACTGAAACAATTTCATTGGGACCTAAAACAACCAAGCCTAATGTTACCAACTGATCATCTAAACACCTGCACCGATGGATTTAAATTATAACTTGGCCAGATTTCTCCTTGGATCAAATTCTCAACGGATGATGATGAGCTGAGATTGTTATTGGAATTGCAAAATTCAAACCAAACTCCCACCCACCACTGATCAACAAATATTTCCCAAAGTAGAGGATTAGTATCCAATACTTAATGCCATCCTCTTTTGGTTCTAATCTTAGTTTTTGTGGCTTTTCAGCAGTTATATTTCCCTGTGTATTATTGTGTTTGCTTTCTGGGGAGAGACAAACTGACCAATGATCCGATTGTCTGGAAAAGAATATAATGTTGAACAAACCCAGCACTCAATGTTCGACATAAATGAAGGATCTTCATTTGTCGTTCTTTTCCCACCTACTGCTTGTGTTGTGTGTTCAGGTATGTTCTCTTAATCCAAACCGTCAATTAACCACCTACTACCCTTTGTTTCTGGTTTGATTATGGTTGAGAATTTTCGTGAGCAATGAGATAGGGATGTGGCATATTCGATGAGCCAGCTGTGTTTTTCGCTTTTCATACACACTAAAATATTATGCAAAATTAAAGCTTAGATTTAGAGGTTTATATAGAGTTAGGAGAAGGTTAATCCGAAAATCACAGAAAATAATCCCTTCAGGATTAACGAACTTGAAATTTCAGAACAAGAGCGCGTTTATACAATCCATTTTCATGTCAACTGACCCGTTGTACAGAAAGTCCCAAAATTATTTATCAATCTTAGACTTACAGAGAGTACTTTCCATTACGTCCGCACCTCGTTCTGTGACATACATATGTACTCTAAATTCTATTGTACAAAGCCAAGCAATGAAGCTGTATACTAGCTAGTTAGTTAGGTTGCCTAGTACGGTATACGGTCTCCTTGTCAAAATCGATTTTAAAGGATAAGTTGATATAGCTGATTCCGAAGGACAATCGAGATAAAAGAAAAGCATAATTGTTTAGACAAAAAGTTAGATTTATACCATATTAATTAAAATAAGATAATCATTCATTTTATTAGGGCCAACTTAAACACATTAACCAAACTTTAGTTTAAAACGGACCCTTTCATCTTTTTTTTTTGCCCAAATTCACACGTGCCTCCCATCAAGGTCTTTCAGTCGATTGCCCCTTGCCACTGTCGATAACCTTGTTTTGTATGTCGCCGTCAACCACCTCATGGTCCAGAATATTAATGGTTTAGTTAAGCCAACAAATAAATGATATCTCATTGGTGATCATAGATGGTTAGTCGATTGCCTCTTGATTATCAATTATGAAGAATATTAAAATGATTTTATTAAAATAAATAATTACTACTTACCATCGACGGTCTCCCAATCGACTGACTCCTTATGGTTTAATTAAATCAACCCATCAATATAACGTATGCTAGCTCACCATCGACAGTCACCTTGCCTCTTATGATCACCCACCATCATATTGGTGTAAATTAAGGACGATGGATTAACTTTACACATTTATTGTTATGAACTTATGATTTACATGGTTTCACTAAGCCATATAATCTTATATTATTTAAAAAGTGGCTTGGGCTAAACCATTAAGTTAATGTATTTATATTAAAATTGCAAGTTAAATAAGTTGCTTTCTATATATCAATAGGGACTTCCCTCCCGACAGGCCATCTCATCAAGCCATCAAGTTGCTGCAACAAGAGAACACACGTCAACACCACGATCACAATCGGTTGAGGAAGAGAAGAAGTTGCACAACGTGGGAGGTAACCTCCGCAACAGTTGCCTCCCACTATCCATGACTGCCTATAAATATCAAGAATGATCAACAAGAAAAGGACAAATAAAAATCTCATCAAACAGATACTTTGCCCAATTTACTTTAATCATAGTCATATCCTTTTTACTTTGAAACTCTTTTAAAACCTTCATAAAAATGATCGTAAATAACAATAAAAAATCATTATAGACATCGAACACCTTTATTCAAACACCTTCATTTCAAAAGTTGTGATGTTTCGTGTGAGTGGAATTTCAGGCAAGTAATGATTAGGGTTAATGGAGATCCGGCACGGATGTAGGAATAGAAAACGCAACAAGACAACAAGGGAAGAATGGGGCATGCATGCGTATATATGTTGATTACGTATCTCGTGACATGATTTTTCATTAATTACCCGGCCAATCTATTTTCTTGATTGATTTGCATGCAATTCATATTCGTTGGATGAAATACAAGATCATGCATGCATAAATGGTAAATACACATACAGTCGTCTTATGTCATATAACACCTTCGACGCCGTCTGGCTCACTGGCTTAACACGTGTCACTCTTGGAGAAATTAAACCAACGAAATCGTCATGAGATCGTGTCCTTATGGTTCTAGGTCAGTGACCTAATTATAACTTTCTTAGTTAGTGCCATACTTCACGAACAACAAGGTCAACCAAATTCAACGAATTAAATAACAAAAGGTGGCCAACGTCCCGAACCAGCATTTGCAACTTGCATTATATTTAATCATGCAAATCCTGAATACGCCGTCGTAATCGTATTCTCGAGTCAAGTCCATCCCCCTCAGCTCGACGCAAGCAGCCTATTTAGAAAGATAGTTAGGCAAAGTTGTTGAGATTATAAGTTACCGGTACATTAATTACATATACTTTACTTACTCCCCTTCTCCCATCAAAACATATTAGAACAACACAAGACCTTAAAGGGATCATTTGGGTGATTTCGAGTCGTTGTTTAAATGAGTGATTTGAATGAACGATATAAAGTTATTTGATTTTTGTTAAGGATTTATCAATATTGTCATTAGACATCTGTTAGTTAGCGCGTAATCAGAGTTGCTAAATTGTCAAAATGATCGGGATGTGATTTTAAAGGTGATTTCAAATGTTTAAGGGATCTGAATAGATGTGGAGAGATCCGGTATCTCTTTCCAAAATTACCCTCTCATTTTTACATATGATTTTATTGCCTTTATATAGACAATGGTCGTTAACTAATTAGGGGCATTCTAGTCATTTACTTTAATAATTTTCTCCTGTATGCGATCATATGACACTAAATCTCCTATAATCACCAACTTCAACGGTGTATCATTTTTTATGTTTCAAATCCTCCTACAAACCAAATCGATTCATCTCCAATCAAACCAGCCCTAAAACAAAAGGAAAAATTCTAGGCAGCTTTGACAATAACGTGGCGTACAATCCGATCTTCTTTGCAGATATATCCACCCCCTCCACCCTAAACTCTGTATATATAACCCAATCTCACATTTCCAAGTTAGTTGTAGAAACAATAACCCTCCTTCCAAACTTTTCTGACCTATCCACCATTTCATTCCCATATAATAATAACCGAAACAAACTCCATCATCCAAGCTAAACCTTGTTAGCTAGTTCATCATCATCAGTCATCACCACGTACGTACAACAAAACTTGTGCACACACGTACGTACAGGATGGCATCATCCGAAGTCGTAGCGGAACTAGAAGGAACGCTCCTCAAGGACCCGGACCCGTTCTCCTACTTCATGCTCGTATCCTTCGAGGCGTCCGGCCTCTTCCGGTTCGTCGTCCTCCTCCTTCTCTGGCCCGTAATCCAGCTCCTCAACGCCTTCGGCATGAGAGACGCCGGGCTTAAAGTCATGGTATTCGTGGCCACTGTGGGTGTTCGAGTCTCGGAGATCGAGTCGGTGGCTAGAGCAGTGCTGCCGAAATTTTACATGGATGACGTGGACATGGGGGCTTGGAAGGTGTTTAGCTCGTGTGATAAAAGGGTGGTGGTGACTCGGACTCCCAGGGTTATGGTCGAGAGGTTTGTCAAGGACCACTTGCGAGCGGATGAAGTTGTTGGGTGGGAGTTGGTTGTGAACCGGTTTGGGTATGCGACCGGTTTGGTTGAGGAGCGTAGTGGTGATGTTGATGTGGTTGTGAGGAGTAGGGTGGGTGAACTGTTTGTTGACGAGTTGCCCGGTTTGGGACTTGGGCGGAAGTCTGCTACGGCAGGTTCTAGTTTCTTGTCACTTTGCAAGGTGCGTCATTATTTGTTCAATTTTACTCGAAAATATTTGCATGCATGGTTAAAT
This sequence comes from Linum usitatissimum, assembly GCA_030674075.2. Lineage (NCBI taxonomy): Eukaryota > Viridiplantae > Streptophyta > Magnoliopsida > Malpighiales > Linaceae > Linum > Linum usitatissimum. The sequence continues at coordinate 3,801,774 of JAUJYP020001281.1, read as the reverse complement.
GGTCGGAAGAATTTTTACGTTATAACAAGGTAAGTATGATTAATGAATGATGACTTAAGTTTTTGAGATTTAGTGAAAAACGATTGAATATATAATAAAGAAGTGGTTGGAGCCAAACAAGGTGTAGTAGTATCTTCGGTGTTCAGCTTGGAATCTCATATTTGATCATCAATCGTCCATAAATTTACCTAAATGTAAAGTCATAAAGTTGTGTCTTAGAAGGAATTTATTATTTTTTAAAATAGATTGTTTGAGTTTGTTATTTTTCGAAACAAACCATTTGAGTTTATTATTTCTTCATATATTGACAATTATAATCCATGCAGGAACAAATGCACCCGCCATTCACGTTCACCGAAACCGACGACCAAGATCCAAACTTAGTCCGCCCACTCCCAGTAATCTTCCACGACGGCCGCCTGGTCAAACGTCCGACGGCATCCACCGCCCTCCTCATCATCCTCTGGATGCCACTTGGCATCATCCTAGCAATCCTCCGAATGGCGGTGGGGTCGATGCTCCCTTTCTGGGCAAAGCCCCACCTCTCCCGCGTACTTGGTGGCCAAGTAATCGTCAAGGGCAAGCCACCTCCACCCAGCTCCAACGGCGTCCTGTTCGTGTGCACCCACCGCACCCTAATGGACCCAGTAGTCCTAGCCACCGTGCTACAACGCCGCATCCCGGCAGTTACATACTCCATCTCGCGGCTCTCCGAGATCCTCTCCCCGATCCCGACCGTCCGCCTCACGAGAATCCGCGAGGTGGACGCGGCCAGGATCAAGAGCGAGCTGTCCCAGGGAGATCTGGTGGTCTGCCCCGAGGGGACCACGTGCAGAGAGCCTTTTCTGCTGCGTTTCAGCGCGCTTTTCGCGGAGCTGACGGACCAGATCGTCCCCGTGGCGATGAACTACCGAGTCGGGTTCTTCCACGCCACGACCGCCAGAGGGTGGAAGGGACTCGACTCGATTTTCTTCTTCATGAACCCGAGGCCCATCTACGAGGTGACGTTCTTGAACCAGCTGCCGGCGGAGGCCACGTGCTCTTCAGGGAAGAGCCCGCATGACGTGGCGAATTACGTGCAGCGAATCTTGGCGGCTACTTTGGGGTTCGAGTGTACGAATTTCACGAGGAAGGATAAGTACAGGATTCTGGCTGGGAACGATGGAACGGTGTCGTATACTTCTTTAGTTGACCAGGTCAAGAAGACGGTCAGCTCCACTAGCCCATTTTTCCATTAATCACCTAATTAATCTGGGTTTGGTTAATTCATAGAGACGAAAATAAATAAATACTTGGAATAGTTTTGTTTTTATTGTTTTTATTGGGATTTCATTATAGTTTTGATTATGAATATTTTGTGTAATTAATGATGATGATTATTTATTTTGTGGGAAATGTTGAATAAAAAACTGTTGTTTGTGAATATTTGGAGTGGGTTTGAGCATTGTTATGTACGTTATTTGAATGTAATATTGGTGAGTTGTAGTTGATCTAGAAATACAATTTACCAAAAGTTACACGTCTTTGCTTCTCGTCTTCTTGCTTTTGTTTAATTGTTAAACACTTCACCGTTTTCCAATTTGTGTTAATTTCCGCAGTGGCTGCAACTACCAATACCTACCTTAATCGCCGCATTCGTGAAAGAAACATCAAACCTTCTGGGTGGATTTTGCTGCCCTACTCATCTGGGCCTTAAAACACAAACTAGGTGGATCTACCAAGTAACCAACATCATCGGTCCGAATCTCTTATTCATTACTTGAGCATACAGGTGAGGTGATTGGTGACATCGTTGACGTTGACATGAAATTATACTTTATAATATACGTGAAATTCAGATGAAATTTTATATTATTGCAAAGTAATGAATAATAACATGATGTTATTTATTCCATGTGCCACTTCTTGATACAAGCTGCCAGGCAACAGATGCCACTAAACCGGTCAAACTCATAATTGTCGCCAATTAAAAAAAAACCATTTACCATTCTTTACTAAAGTCCAATTATACAACCCACTAAAGAGAAATTAAAATAATAATCAGATGAAGATCATCTTGATTATTATTGGGTAAATAAAACCCAGTGTTGTCGAATCTGAACCAACAAAATAAACTTTTACAAAACATATTTTTATGATTTGACGATGGTTTTATTATAATTATCGGTTTGAACGTTTGATAAATGATACACAAATTATTTTTAGTTATGATTATAACCAACTGAGTATAAATACGAGAACATAGGTGCAACAATGTTTTATTGCACTATCCTTCACGTTTCATAGCTAGCACACCTCTCTTCTTTTAATTGTTCTCCACCTCCTATTGCCCCACTCCAACCCCAACCGAACCCTCACCTCCAACCCGAAACCAAACACCCAACCGTTTCAAATCCTTTACTTGTTTTATGATGATTCATGATCTTATCTCTTTTTGACAGAGTTGATACGGAAATAAAAAATATTTCAAATTGACAATTGTCATGTACTACACAATAGAGTATGGAATAACTGTGACATATATTCTACTTGACCTACTATTAACAAGGCCCATACTAAAATGAGTATGAAACGGAGATCAAGATTTTTTCGAAACTATTGGACCTTCTCGCATTAAAAGAGAGTTTAAGAGATGAGATTAAAAAACACTTATAAGTAGTATATAGCTTCTTTTATTTTTTTGACGTGGGATAATCCAACAATCTCCCTTCACACATCAGCTTCCCTACAGGTATTGTCCACGATTCTAACTGTATCCGAACACTTCCGTTCCGAACCAAATTCTCCTGAAAAATTCAGACCTTCCTCATAACAGAATCTTGTTGATTTTCAATATCAATTTTCTAATTCTTCCTCTAAAATAAAAGGGTTTAGTATTCCGCACCACGTTTCCAACCACGGAAACGCAAGCAGGATTTCCTACAGCTGGATGTCACCCTCTTTTACCAAAACCCAAAAAAAACGGAATCTTCCCCACTACTAACACCGTTTATAAATCGTACTTAATCAACTTCCGCCACGTCACTCCATACTCCCTCCCCCCTAAATCACGCTAACAGCGTCGACGCCGTTAGTGTTCCTGCTTTCAGTCCTTCACCTTTTCTTTTCTATTTATCCTTTCTTCTTCCGCCACTCGATTTTTCGTTCTCTCTTCTGCTCTCAACAGATCTGACCGGTAAAATAATGTCGTCGCCTGTGCCGTCCTACTGGTGCTACCGCTGCAACCGCTTCGTCCGAGTATGGAGCCGGACGCCAGATGAGGAGGACGATTCCGTTTCGTGCCCCGATTGCGAAGGCGGATTCGTTGAAGAGATCGAGAATCATCATCCGCACATGATCCCCGTGGAGACGGCACACCGCCGGAGGATCCCGCCGGCGACGTTCATGTCGGAGCATCGAAGAGGCAGGAGAGGCGGTGGAGGAGACAGGTCGCCGATTAATCCGGTCATCGTGATGCGCGGCGGAGCCGACAGTGGTAATTCCTTCACTGACGAGGGCGTTGCCGGCGGTGGTGGCCGTGGATTCGAGCTGTATTACGACGATGGCGGCGGTTCAGGCTTGAGGCCGTTGCCGCCGAGTATGTCGGAGTTCTTACTTGGGTCTGGATTCGAGAGGCTGATGGATCAGCTGTCGCAGATGGAACTGAACGGATTCAGTCGGCACGAGCATCCTCCAGCGTCTAAAGCGGCGATTGAATCGCTCCCGACTGTAACAATCAACAACACACACATTTCGATGGAGTCTCACTGTGCAGTGTGCAAGGAGCCTTTCGAATCGGAAACGGAGGCCCGTCAAATGCCGTGTAAGCATCTTTACCACTCGGATTGTATTCTCCCCTGGCTTTCTCTCCGTAATTCCTGCCCCGTCTGCCGCCACGAGTTGCCAGCGGCGGAGGAGGATCGTTCGGTCAACGAGCAGGGCGATGCCGTGGCCACTGGCGAGGAGGAAGCAGTTGGTTTAACGATCTGGAGGTTACCTGGCGGAGGCTATGCAGTTGGACGGTTCACAGGAGCGATGAGGGGCGAAAGGGAGCTGCCGGTAGTGTACACCGAAATGGACGGCGGGTTTAACAATAACGGCGGTTTGCCTCGTCGGGTATCGTGGGGGTCGAGAGGTAGCAGAACCAGGAGAGATAACAGCAGCGGCAGCGGAGGAGGCCGGGGACGCCGGATGTTCTGGTTGGGTCGGGTTTTCCGGAACTGGTTTGGTTGTTTCGGGTCGGAGTCAAGCAGTAGCAGGGCATCGTCTTCCACAGTTACCACTTCTTGGGCGAGGAGAGATCGATGATCGAAGAAAGCAGAAGGCGGTGTGTATATATAAGGAAACTGTTCCGGTCAATGAATTCCGAAAGCGAGAGTTAAATTGTGCCGGCGATTGGTGCCGGTGAGTATCATAGGTTGAATAATCAAGTCCAGGATGGAAAAGATAGAGATGAAATTTGCAAAGGAAGGTGCCAATTGGATTGGAAATTAAATTTGCTTAATCCCCGAAACAGATTTTTGGTTTGAAGATTTGGGTTTCAATTTTGGAAGGAAGCATTGGCATCTTCACAGCTGGCATATGTGACTTCTTTAAAATCTTTAGCGCTTCAATATAAACACCATTTTTAGCTTGGTGGATAATGGTGGCCAGCCGTGAATCGGACAAGTCGGTTTGGTTTTCGATTTGGACGATGGCCGAAACCGAAATGCTACCAGCCGTACCGTACAGCTCCATATTTTTGTAAACATAAACATGGATGAACATGAGCAATTAATTTGGTTAGGCCTAATCGTAAAAATTGCCCCTCGGCTGTAAAATTCAGCACCGAAATAATTCAGAAGAAGACGCACTCACGTAAATATCAACAAGATTAGTTGTTCACATTAGGCGCGGTTAGGATGAATGCTCAACACAAAAAAAAAATCAATTTCTTCTTTATAATTCGGTTCGGTCTGCATGGGAAGGAATCAAAAGAAAATAAACCCAGCACGTTTTATCCAACAAAAGATGCCGGCCCAACCAATATGTATTGGTTGGCCCATATCCATTGGGGAAATCCAGGGCTTATTATCCTCCAAGCCGGGCTAAGGAAATGCAAAAGGCCACGAGCATATGGCCCAATATAAACCGTGCTGAATATTTCCACTTCACTATTATATTTAAGTGTCGCCCTATATTTATTTAATGCACATATTTTTATTGAGAAATACATTTTTTGATAAGCAACTATTTTTTTGTCTGATTATATTTTTATTCTTTTAGATAATAAGTAATAAAATTAAAATATTCATCTAAAAAGTGAAAATTATCAATAATACTTTTAAAAGATATTTAAAAATCAAATCATATGACAGTTCCATTAATTGAATAGTGAATAATTTGAATATGAATCCACTAACGAAAGAAATTAGGTGGAGAATATTTCTGAAGATAGAGCCATTGAAGACTAGATGGACATAACCGTCAGTACAAGTAAAGTGACTAACATAACATTACCCGCAATATCCACTTGTAAAAAACCAATTTATAAGTATCATAAACCAATATCACAAAGACACAGACGATAAATAATTTTATCGATATAGAATCAAATATACGCGAGTAAAACGTACCAATTGGATGCAGAACCGTGCATATAGAAGCGCAGAACCCAACCGGGGGGACACTACCAACTCCTGGATGGATGACCCCATGCACATTGATTATACTTGCACAGAAAAGTTAAGTTCTTGCGCGTATTGTTAGCTTTTGTACCACTTTGAATATTTCCACACACTATTCTATTTTGACACTTTGGACATTCCATCTATTATTTTGCTTTTGATTCATTATTATACTGTTGCTTTGCATCCCTTATACTTTAGCATCAATTTTTATTATTTTGATGTGATCCTAATAGTTTAGTTTTTATTAGTTAAACCGCGGAGTTCGGTATTCGGCTCGGAAAAACTCGTTCATGATTCGGTTTTATTTTGAATAAATCAAGTTTGAGTCAGATTATATTAGACTCGATAGACTTGTGAGCTAGCTCGAGCTCGAGTGCGAGAGCCGACTCGAATATTAACTCGAGTATATGGCTCGTCATTAGACTCAATAATCCATACAACATGTGTTTTTTGCGCCTCAAATACCTTGTACGATATGTACTAAAGTTCGTCTAATTGTCTAAATGATAATGAGCCAACCTTAGACCTATTGAAATCCGGCTCAATTCGGTTTGTGAACAACCCTAACCGCATCGTAATAATTGAAGCATGAAACAACTAGCAGGCATGGATTAATCAAAGACTATCTTATTGATTGGGGAAAACGCGTCAGAAATTGGTATGAACAGAAACTTGAGCATCAGCTCCCTTGGACTTAAGCATGCATTTTTATAATTTTGTCTTGGTTGCTAGCTGTTGAGTACTCTTTGATGTCGAACGCACACCAAATCCTTTTGTTTCTTTGCTCCACGACTTCATTTTTATCATTTCCCACTGTCTTCTTACTATTTGCACGTAAGACACCACCATACTGGCTTTCACCAATGCGACACCATGGATATCATTTGAGTTTTTTGTATAGTATACTGGAGTGGTTGATTCAAGTTTGTGTTGGGTTATCTCATATCGAATAGTAGAAGAGTTCGGATGCGGTATTATATGCGCGTGAGGGAAAACCTCACCTTTTAAGTTAATTTTTCGTGGTGAGAAAATCTGATAACACTCGGACTGTTTATACTGATTTACTAAGTCTTGTACAATGGATAATTAGAGGTTATTATGATTTAAAACGCAAGCAGGCCTCTAAGTTACTAAAAGCCGGTAAATGGATATAATGTCCATTGAGACTCTGTAAGGTTAATTCGATATCTTAAACATAATGAATTTGGTGTTGTTTATATGCGTGAAAAAAAAATCCTTTTTATGCTAATTTTTGGAGTGAGATAACAAATAAAACTCAAAAACGCCCATTATAACCAATGTTTACTATACATAACTAGGCTTAGCATTGGATAAGCCCGGACTATCCATGGGTTTTGCCCGTTAGATGGGTTTTTTAATTCGTTGATCAGGCCCGTTGACAGATACCGCGCAGTCCGAAATTCGTTTATTTCGGTTCGTAGGTGATGTCAGATTCAACGGTATCCGCCCCGAGATCCACCCGATGGATAGTGCGTTATAAAACGACGTAGTTTTAGTGTTCATATATAAGCTTGCCTGCCCTTCTAATTTCTAAACCTAGCGGCCGCCATCACAAATCCATTTTTTCCCAAATCCTAGATTTCTTTGATTTTTCTCGATTCTCTCATCCCGACCCCAACGATTCCTCTGATTTGCTCTCCACCGGAAATCCTCCAAATCCCCAGCCTATTTCGCTGTCTCCCCATGTACTTCATTGAATCCACACTTGTTTTCATCCAATTAAATCCAAGATATAGTGACCTACCCCGATAATTTCGTCGTTTACACCTCCCAAAATAAAAAATTTCTCGATTAGAGTTCATATCTCCCTCAACTCTTTAATTACCCTCACAGATGAGATAAGTTGATTGATTGATTCCTTCATTTCTCTTTCCAAATATTTATTTACTATATTCTTTTATTTTGATGGTTAATCTCCTTCTCTACTCTATATATAGGGATGGATTTTCGAGTATGTATCCGTCATCTCATCGAGCAAATCTGATAGAAAACTGGGTAAGTTTTTTAGGTTTTTACTTTTTAGACTTTGTATTTTGTAATTTGATTTTTACTTTAGTGCATGCAGATGATTGTTTATGAGACTAATGCATGTATATGTTTTTTGTTCAACTGTAGGCTTTCTAGGTTTGTTTCTAGTTTTTTATAATATGAGTTGCCTCCAATTTTTAATAATATGATCTGTCCTATAATTCTGAAAATCGGTTTCTAATTTTTTCTGATTTGTTGCAGGTTCTTATATTGTTGGCTTGTTCTTGTCCTATACTACATTATGTTGCTTACTGGATTCAATACTGCTTTGCTTGCTAAGCAACTTTGGAACTTACACTGTCGTCCGGATTAATTGATTGCTCGCATGATGAAGGCTAAGTGTTTTAAGAATTCGTCGGTACTTGAGGCGGAGTTGGGCTATCGACCGAATTTCATTTGGCGAAGTTTAATGGGTGCGCAAGAATTTCTTTGGAGAGGATTGAGGCGGCTCATTGGCAATGGTGGATCGATTTGAATATGGGGGACCGATGGGTGCTAACTATCCCTGAGTTATTTATCCCATCGGCGCCCTTAGTGATTGCTCCAGATGGTGTTGTGCGAGACTTAATTGAACTCTGAAATGTGGAACGCTGAACTAATTGAAAGCTGTTTTCCGACAGCGATTGCGCGAGCAATTCAGCAGATTCCTCTTTGCGGGAATGGGGAGATTGATCGTCTTATTTGGCATGGGAGCAAAAACGGTCAATACTCTACCAAGGATGGTTATCGGCTTTGGCTTGCAGAACTTCAATCTTCGGAAGGGATTACTTTGCAGGGACCGACGAAAAGTCTGGACAGGATGTGGGCTCTCAACCTTCCACCGAAAGTTCGACATTTTATGTGGCGGTTTATGCGTGGTATTCTCCCAACGGGGGACCAATTGAGTAAGCGGAGTAGGAAGGCTGGAGACCAATGCCCTTTCTGCGGATTGGTGGAATCTCAGACTCATATTTTCGGACAATGTTAGTCGGTCTCCCGGATTTGGCGTTTGACACCACTTGCAAGCTGTTTTGACTGCTCAACGATTGCCGATTGCTTTGATTGATAGGTACAAGAGGGTTGCAGACTCATTTCCTGACTGAGATTGTTGAATCTTGGAGCATATTATTGTGGTTCCTTTGGAAGGAACGAAATGCTCATTTGTTTAATGGTTACCGACTTCACGAAGATGACATCTTTTCGAAGAGGACGCAGCTGCTGTTATTCCACAGTAAATAGCTAAATCTCGGAAACGGCCGCCTCATGGTATTTCGAAGCTTAACACAGATGCAGGAGTCGTTGTCGACGGTGGTATGGGTGCAGGTGTGGTGGTAAGAGTAGTTAGTATTCACTTTGAGGAAACACTTACTTAATATGAAAGACCTGTCTCCCATTTGATCTTTCAAAATTGCTTCTTTTGACTAAAATGGTTTTGGGAAATAGGGAAAGTGAAGTGGAGCTTTCTAATCTAATTAGTGACGATGATCAACTAATTACCAAGTCTAATTAATTACCACTCACCTATTTACTATTGACATTGACCATCAGAACAATACTTTATTCCAAAATTAGTGTCACTGTTTGTTCTTCCAATAGTCAAGTGGATCATATATTCTCACTTATCCAATTTTAGAGTACTCGATTTCAAAATTGACCATCACATGCATGTATGAGTACCAATTCAAGCGCAACATAGAATTTCAAGAGATCAGATCATGTTTTAGTCACCGATCGGAAGCTCGACATGTGATTATATATATCAATCAGGTACTGTGAAAGAACATTTAAGGTAATCATTAATAGTTTATCCATTTAGCTAAATCTTCCATTCTCCCGACCGAACCATTATTGCTCCAATAAAAAACCGAAACACCACAAAAGAGCAAATTGGAGAAAGTTGGTAACACAAATACACCAACTTGTAGGTGGTACTTGTACAATGCATAAACAACCCTAAAGAAATATATATGAATTGCTTGAAAAGAAAATATTAGATTGGTCCCCCCTAAAGAAATAGGGTTTTGATTGGTAGGAAGTAGGAACACAAGAGGTTGGTTTTGGGATGCTGAATTGCAGACCAAAGTCTGATTATCCTTTTGTCAGCCGAAAGTTTCAACCATTAATTCAATTTAATTTAATTCAGTGACCATTCATGTAATTAAGTTAAATATTGCTGACTTGTCCAATCGATTAGCTTCCTAACTACTTTGCGTTTCTTATGCTTAAATGCCTCCTTTATCTTTTCTTCCCCTCTAATCTACACGACGACAATGATTCTCTTGTTACATTGTTTATGTCTTCCCACCTTAATTGCTTTTGTCTAGGGCAATGAATACAATATTCGACTTGAAAAGAAGTTGTTTGTGATACGGTTTGATTTTAAATGAATTAATTTTAAAGTAGGATGTATTTGTTCGACTCGACCATGAGCTCAACTCGGATATTTGACTACATAACTCAGCTCTCAATGACATAACATGTGTTTTGCCTCCGAATATATATGTTATAAATTATATACATTGTTTAGATTTAAACATTTTTGCTTGTTTCAATTTTTAATGAAACTTACATTGTTAAAAAAACATTTAATTACATTAAATGAAAAGGTTGAAATTTGAACATTTCCGAATAGCTTTTTAAAAAGATTTGAATATTATTTGACGCTTCCTTTTAGTTGAGTTCAAATTGAATTCAAATTTAATGATTGGAGTTTGAGTTGATCTTGAACTTGATTCATTACAAATAATTAATAAGTCAGGTTTACAAATAACCATTTTTGGTACTACATTTAAATCTTCACTCACTATAAATTCAACCTTCGGAATAGCTAAATCCACCTCGTACTCATTGCGTCATATCAACTCAAACAAAATCGACTCCAAATTTTCTATGAATTGTGTATTTTTGGCAACCGCAAGTGGTCTTATTCAGAAGAGAAAATGGTGTACCAAGTTTAATTAACATCCTGTAACTTTCCCAGACAGCCATACATCTTCAAATTTCCCTCAGGAAAATCAACCACACGAACAAAAATGACAAAACCCACCCACCACCGTGCTAATATATATAACACATTTCCTCCAAAATCCGCCATTGAAATGATTTAAATCACCCGAAAAAATCTCTCCCCTGTTTTCCAAAACATCAAAATCCACCTCCCATGGCTTCCTCCATTCTCCTTCTCCTCATTTTCCTGCTACCCAATCATCACCTCTGTCTCGCCTCAACCCAACAGCCGCCGCCGCCGTACCAGATTTTCTCCCTCAAACTCCAGACCAACCAACGCGTCCCCAATTCCAGGCTGTTCGGATCCCTAGCCGCCAATTCCAAATCCGACAAGATGCTGTTCCACCACAACGTCTCCCTAACCGTCTCCCTAACGGTCGGGTCGCCGCCGCAAACCGTCACGATGGTGCTCGACACCGGCAGCGAACTCTCCTGGCTCCGTTGCCGGAAAACCCCTGGCTTCAATTCCATATTCGATCCCCTGGCTTCGAAATCTTACGTCAAGGTCCCTTGCGCTTCACCGACTTGCCGGACTCGAACCCGGGACCTAACCATACCGGTATCTTGCGACCCGAAGAAGCTCTGCCACGTCATCGTGTCCTACGCGGACGCCACGTCCATCGAAGGGACCCTCGCTTTCGAAACGTTCCGGATCGGGTCGATGTCGAGGCAGGGGACTCTGTTCGGGTGTATGGATTCGGGTTTCAGCTCCAATTCGGAAGAGGACGCCAAATCGACCGGGTTGTTGGGTATGAACCGTGGGTCGCTGTCATTCATCAACCAAATGGGCTACCCAAAATTCTCATATTGTATCTCGAGCATCGACTCGTCGGGTGTTTTGCTTCTCGGGGACGCTAAATTCTCGTGGTTGAAACCGCTCAGCTACACTCCGATGGTTCGAATCAACGACCCTTTGCCCTACTTTGACCGGGTCGCTTACACCGTCCAGCTGGAGGGCATAAAGGTAAACAACAAGGTGTTACCCTTACCGAAATCGGCTTTCCAACCGGACCACACCGGAGCGGGCCAGACCATGGTTGACTCAGGCACCCAATTCAGTTTCTTGTTGGGACCCGTGTACACGGCTTTGAGGGCCGAGTTTCTCTCTCAAACGGCGGGAAAATTGAGGGTGTTGAACGATGTGAATTACGTGTTTCAAGGCGCCATGGATTTGTGCTATTTAATCGATTCGACACAAAAAGTGGTCCCGCCAGGATTACCAACCGTCACTATGATGTTTCAAGGTGCGGAAATGAGTTTGGCTGGTGACAAATTGTTGTACCGGGTGGCAGGCGATACGAAGGGGAAGGATTCGGTATGGTGCTTCACATTCGGAAACTCTGAATTGTTAGGAATCGAGGCGTTCTTGATCGGACACCACCATCAACAGAATGTCTGGATGGAGTATGATCTAGCCAACTCTAGGATCGGTCTTGCGGAGGTCAAGTGTGACGATGCACGTCAACAACTTGGTTTGCATGGGTAGAACATCAAGTACTACATACATTTTTCCATGTAAATTCCGGTCTTACCCCATGGTTCATTTCTCAAGTGGATGACCCACTTGATTCGACAATGGTGGACTAACGAGATGTAAATATTGATTGACGATGGCTTCATTCCAAAAAGGACAAATGAATTAGAACCATCATTCCCAACAAAAGTTACAGTTTGTTTGTTAGCATATGCTTTTCTTTCAAGTTTCAATGCTGATGTCGGTACGAGGCAACCACCCTTAAGGTAATTCAACTAGTTGTTTCCAACCCTTATCGGCACACACCATCTACAGAACCGTACATACTAATAGCTCAGATTACGAAAATTTTAATATCATGTTGAGAACCACTATATTATGATAATTCTAGTTGTTAGGAGAAGTTTTCTTTATAACATTCATTTAGAAGTCCGACTCAACATATATTAAAACACTCATCAAAATGGTTTTCATATAAATAAATCGATAGTTTAACTGATTAAACTATATACCATTAGACTTACCGATTCTACTGCGATTTCGAAACCATGTTTTTAACATGTACTAGTTTAATGGTTGATGTCCTGTTTGGCAATTGAAAAATTAATTAGCTGGAGGTGGTGACTTGCAGAGAATCTCAGTGGGCTACTGGTGTACCTGTTAGAGAATCATTAATAAGAAAATGCAACAGACAAAGGACCAACTTCGATAAGAGATTGATGATGACTCATTTGTTCCACACACCCCCAAAATAAAAAACAACTGGTAGCAGTCTAGCAGATAAGCTTGGATATTAGTTGGAGCATATCAACTTATTTTTATACGATTCATAGTTTGTTGGGGTTTATTTAAGAAATGGTATGAAGACTAATGTTTGATGGAAGAAAGTAGTCTAGTGTGGTTGGTGGATGTGTCAGCCAACTAGCCAAGCCCTGCAGATTTTTTATCATTTTCTTGGCCAAGTGGGAAGCACCATATACTGTGTGTACACTGCTGCTTGCATGCTCAGTTTGATGTAGCAGGGATTCTCATCCAAGAAGGAAGCTTTGATGAATGGTCCTTCAGTTCTCACTAGTACCAGATTAATTGTACAACTTCCACATAACTTCAAAATTGCTTGGATTGGTACCCCAACTTCACACTTTCCAAACATATAAGGCTAACATATAAGCAGCGGTTTCAGAATTTCGATTATATAATGGGTTATGAGTTATTATCTTTTGATTAATTTAAAATACTAGCTGAGTTTAGTCTGTTTTAATTAAATATATCCATTAACCCGATTTGTATTCATGTCGGCCGGGTAAATACCCACATAACCTGGTCTAAGCTCGATGCGAGAAAAAAAAGGCGCGGTAGATGGCGAGCCCGATGAGGCAATGTAAATTGTGCCTGGCAGACGTAGAAGCAGTGAAAGTCTTATGATAGGATTCGTTTGACAACTAAAAAACTGAGAGGAATTAAGTTTACTACAAAGCGGGCGAGAGGAAAAAACGTCTGCAAAAAGTCAACCATTCAAAACGAAGCAGTTTCGACTTTGAACAATTTTCGTGTGTGAATCTTAGTATCCGATCCAATGGCCAACTAATCCAATCAAGGATGGTGCCGGAATTAAAGTTTTATACCTTTTCTAATTTTATTACCGAAAATTGAACATTGATTTATCCTTCTAAAATACAGCCTTGATACCACTGCGCGTCATGATAAATTTGGAGAATGTTTACCTAATTCCTGCGACTTGGCCCGCCGTATCAGGCACAGTCTCTCCCCTGGGCTGGACCAGGATCTAGCTACAGAACCAAAATTTTCCAAAGCCCAAAATGGAAAATAGAAACCCGAGTCAAATCGCTGCTCTTCCGTCCAACTTGTCTTTCCATCTCCTTGGAAAGCTCACTACTACCACCGTCACCGCTTCAACAACCACCATGAATTCACGATTCGATCCATCGTCTACCTCCAGGTCCGGCGTATTTTACCCTGTACGTTACACTTTTTCTCTGTTGCGAAATCTCAAAGAATTGTTCCCGAGTATGTGGATGTCGTCCGGAATTCGGCAGCGGAGAAAGGAGGAGGAAGAATATGAGTTTTGTTTTGTTTTGTTTTCCATTAGTGTTCAAACATCGAAGGCCAAATTTATTAGCAGTTATGCTTAACACAGATTAAGTTATCATCCACACTGCAGAAAGATGCAGGCCAAATTTGTAATGCAGATTGCTTGGGAAGTTGGCAATTGAAAAATCACCATTATTACTCTCGACTTATTATCCAGACTTTAAGGGATGCTGCTAATTTATTGCGAGATTGCGAGCCTTCATTTCGATTTGCCTTTCCCCTTCCCCGGACCCTTCTTCGCGTTTAGTTTAGCTTGAACTCGAGCAGCCGCGGCAGCTTTGGCTTCTTCTCTCTTCTTCTTCTCTTCCTCTTTAGTTGCAGCCGCCATCTCCCGCTGCTTCTTCAGCTCTCTGTTTCACCAGTTCGAAGCATATCAACTGACAGAGAACAACTCAAAGCTCCTGGGAAAAATGATAAAAAGATGAATCAGTCTTACTCTAGCCTAGCTCTCTCCTCCGAAACACTGCTAGCACTGGAACCTTTACGAGGCCGGCAAGCCACTAGCTCCACCTCAAACACAAGCGTCGCACTGCACAAAACGCAACCGCGTATAAATATACAGATACGCCTTACTGGATTAGTATTTATTATCGATACGGAGTATAGTAAAGCAGGATTACTCTGGTGGAATATCTGGTGGAGAGCCTGCGCTTCCGTAGGCGTACTCTGGCTTGCAAGTGATCTTCGCAACCTCCCCAACCTTTAATTTTCGAGAAATTAATTAATCAATACACGGGACAAAAGAAAGGTTCGTTCTTTAAGATAAAATTCAAAGTGAACATATTGACTAATACCTTCATAGTTCGCAATGCAGCGTCCCAGGCTCGAATAACTGAACCGCTTCCTATTTCAAATGAGAAGATGCTATTGTCTTCATGTGTGGTATCGAAGACTTCGCCAGTGTCGGCCAATGTGCCCTCGTAATGAACTGCGAAACCGCGAGAAAAGTAGCTAAAGAAATGAGACAAATCATTACTTCAATTTCGAAATCGAACCAAGATACGATCAAGCTGCAAAGAAGGCGAACAAGCAGAGAGCTTTGGACCTTAATATCAAGCAAATTCGACATACTGAGAAACATTTTGCCAAGAGCCAGAAGTCTATTCATCTGCAACAGGAGCGAAGTTGGCTACGAATAAACAAGTTGAAGCTAGCTTACCATCAACGAGAGGAAGATCCTCTGAAGGCTCAAGTGCATCAGCTTTTGCACGCCTCACGATCTTCTTCATGACACCTCCATCTCCAGTTAAATCAATCACATCGTCCATTTTGCTTTCAGAGGCTTACCGGATACAAATTCAACAAAAGAAAACATCAGAATACACAGCAAAGGCACAAAAAGTCTACACTCACGGGAAGCTGGACTTCGAATTTAACTCAAACACACGTTGACTCAGTATCTGGACTTAAAACTGATAATCAGTTAAGTCCCGGTTCATATTATTTTCGGATTCAGCTTTCAAATCAAGATCAGATAAAACCTAACCTGGTTCGGATAAGCCAAATGGAATCTGCCAAAATTGAAGAACGAAACTGTGTGGTGAACTTACTTACCTATTTCGGTTGGTTGAGAATAGCGTGCTGACGGGAAAGGAGACTAGGAATTGCAGAGGAATCGGGGAAGAAGATTTGGAGACGGAACTTGGCGTTGATGTCGTTGGCCATAAGCGTCTTGGTGGGTTCGTCTCAGCTCCGAGAGAAATGCTTGGAGTTTTGTGCTTGGTATTGGGGGGGGGAAGAAAGTCTACGCGCTGCGATAAGCGAGTGAACATGGCTTCACCTTTTTTCCATTTTAATGGGCTCACTCCATGGGCCCAATACCAGTAAGTGAAAAAAGTTCACCACTTTTGTGCACTGACTAGATGTTTCATGTTTTTTGGTACCGGTACTAGCAACCAAATTGTGACTCCGACTAGCTAACCACACAAATACGCAACGAATAATACTCCTCGCTCTATGTACAACTTCCCCGGTTTTATGATGGAGTTCAAGTCTGTACAACTTATGTATCGACCTCGAAAATATATATCATTTTATATCGTCATTTCAGTTCGATGTAACCGTCCATCAACAACATGTGTTATATATATCCTTGTGGGCTAGTCAAAATACATGCAACTACAAGCATTCACAGCTAGCTAGCGATTGTATACTTTAGGATGTGATGTAATAAGGTAAGGTAGACACTTACTGGTACCAATGTATCTATTTTTGGTATCCATTGGTCGGGAAAGATGAAGTTTGGTACAAGTTGTTCTCTTAAAACAAATTGCCAAAGGTCTCAACTTTTTATTTTCCCCAGAATTAAAATGTGCCCATGATGTTGTGGTGTGGTCCTAACTCCTAGGGCTAAGTAAGAAAAATTAATTAAGAGTGGGTCAAATATTGAATGTGGTCCAATATTTTACCATAGTAAACTAAGCATAGGCCAAAATCGACTTTTGTTATGGTGCAAACTTAATAATTGTACAACAACTTCATTAACCATGGTGCTTTTTTTTTTTACCAACCCATCTATCTATATATGCCTTTGTCCTTGGAGCTTTAAATTGTTGTATCGATTCCTAGCCAGGGTCCCCCCTTATCTAGCAATGGCCCTTTCAATGCATATCTCCACATTATATAAAAAATGATCGTAATAGATGTTTGGTACGAGTGATATTTCTATTTAAAATAAATTTTTATTTTAAAATTCCAATAACTAACTATTTATATGTCTCGTGATATCAATATTACTTTAAAAAATAATAAAAGTTCCACTCAATATCACACCAAATATCACCTTATTTGTTAAGCTTGCCCATGTTGTTATTTTATAAAAGTTACAATGCTACTCGGCCGACTTATTTTCTCACTGCTCACTTCCCCTCCATATAATTTTGTAATTTTATAATTTCAGCCTAATATTTTACACCAAATGATAAATTTCACTGAATATCAAACTTCTTATAGAATAACTAGTTGGTATGGGAGATATTTTATATCAAGCGACTTTACTATATCAAAACTCTAAATTCATAAATAAGCCAAACTATAACTTAAAAAGCTCTTCTAAATCCGCCATCTTTCTCGATAAGTAATTTGTATGACTCTTCTTTAAATACATATTAAGAGGAAACATGTTAAGGCTGGGAAGTCGAATTTTCTTAAACTGCTTGATATTACACATCAGAAGGTTTTAACTTACATATAATGATTAATAAAAAAGTTAAGGTCGAAAGTACAATCATAATGAAGTGTGCAATTGCATCGAGGTTGATTCATTTTGTGCTTTAATTTTAAGCATGCTTAATAAGCACCTCCATCTTTACCAAATCTGACAAAGACCCTACAAAAACAAAATCAACATATTATATATATATATATATTCCAACACAAATCAAGTAAATACTCTTAATTACTTTAATTTTGTCAAACTTTTATTCTATAGACTGCTTGCATAAGTGGACTGTGGACTGGCTTCCAATATTCCTGTTAACATTAGGCGTGGCTTTTCTGTAATTATGGAACACCCTTTTCCCCAATTTTAATCATCCTCTTGAAGTGGTGATTATGCATAACCACAGAAAAGTATACTATTTTACAGTCAAGTAGTCGTCCTTCATTATTCTAACTAAGAAGCATATGTCATATTTTGCTCCTCTTGTGTATTTTATGTTCTCTTAATTAGCACAAATCGATCAAATATTCTGTATTCCAACCCTAATCCGTATTCAAATCGAGCTAACTCTTTCGGACATTCTCATATTAAACTTGTAGTAAAGTCTAAATAACCTCTATCGTTGTTTTATTTTTTTGCCCGCATTATCCAAACGCCAATGATTAATAGTAATTAAAATAAACTCATTCCGGCTATGCCCCTACGAAATTATCAAAAGTGGATTTCAATAGCAGAGAAGATCTTGATTAATAAAGCTTCTTTTGACTGAAACAAACGTTAATAAGTAGCATCAGAACGAACAATGAAAAGGCCGACATGAAGGCGCAGGTAAAGCCAAGGATTTGTATTTACACATTAGAGTAGCTCCTACCTATACTTAATTAGGTGACGATGGTTGAAAAAACTGTACAAACCATATCTCAACGACCAATTTTAATATCAAAATGCTCATATCTCAGTTGGTTAAGATTGTCGACCATGTGGTGAATTTAGACAAAACTAACTATCAAACTAAATCGATGGGGATGAGGTAGAAGCACACCCTCATTAAAATAGTGTTCAACCGTTTTATCAAAAAATTAACACGACGTCGAGCGGGGATTTACAATACAAAAAACAATTTTAACATTTTTTAACAGGATTTCATAAGAGCAGAACAAAGAAATCAAGATCATACGAATTAGGTTTTTATGGCTATATATTGGATTTATTTATTTATTTATTTGTATGCCATCTCGTAATTAAGCTATGTAGTTTGATTGATGAAGGGGTGATGGGGGCATGTTAGTTTTGGGGATGGGTGAATTGTCAGCAAATATAATGGAATGCCCCAATTTCTCCTTTTCCCAACGTATTAATTAATTCTTTTAATAAAAAGTAAACTAATTAATTAATTCACATGAACAAATTGTAAGTTATTTTTAAAATAAAAGATAAAAAATAAATAATTATTCGTTTTAAAATATACTGAATTCAAATTCAAAATTTCCGAATAATTAGATATGTGCTCTACTACGGGAACACCTCTTGAAAATGAAATTAATGCAGAAATAATTTTAAATTCCCAACGTACGCTTCCCACTTCTTCACGTCACTCACTAATAAATACGGAATAGTGAGTGCAGCATATCGTAAAGAGGCATGCAGTTTAAAAAAAAAATTCCCAATTTTGAATACCACAGATATTTAGAATTTACTTATGAAAAAGTATTGATCAATCAAAATAACTAAATAAGCAAGATATGGTCGATTGATTCATTATTAATTTGAATTAATGATAATCTTGATGTATTTCAACTCGGATTAGTATCCTAATTAATAACAATATTATTTCCCGATGAAAGCTAATCAAAACGTGCGAGCAAGGAAAAAATATCAGATTACAACAACGAACTAATAAAGGTCTGAGATAGACATTTGAGTATATTTTTGTATATATTTTTAAATACTAAATCAGCCATGGATAAAAAATCAAAGCAAAGCACCGTACAGTTATTAATTACAGTCGCAACAAAATAAAACAATAATTCACGCAGCCAAATCACAGCGACTCAGACTCATACTCAGGAGTCGTCAGTACTGATTTACCCAGCACAGATCCATTCATAGACCTTCTAGCCCAGCTCCACCTGCTTCCTGCTACCACACTAATCCATTCAAAATTTAAACCAAAACCAACCAATCGAATCCCTCCCTCTTCGCTGGTAGATTTCTGGGTTTTTTTTGCATTTGCATGTCAGATCCTCAACTACAGAGGAGATGCTGCTGAAACAGAGAGGAAGAAAGCTTATAATAATAGGATTGATGAAAACTGATTCCAATTCAAAAACTCCGATCACCGATTACAAGTTCTCGATTAGAAACTCTATATACATATGTGTACCTATAATCTATCTATATTCATCCCCTGCTTCCTGAAAATTACCTACAGACTGCTAATAAAAAATTTAGGATGATTGATTTCACCGGAATCTTCCAATTCTCCAGGGGAGGACGATCCAGGAAAAAAAAAGAACTGACAGGATAGGTGACAATTGTGAAATCGACGATCTAGCTTCGCATTGCCCCGCCATTGATTTTGATCTCCATGACCCTCTTCAATCTCCGATCGGAAATCTTTCCTCGCCTCCAGCGGCGGTCGTCGCCGTTTTAAAAGAAGTTTCGGGAGTCACGAATCGCTGTAATCGCGCCAGCAGATGAGCATGGTGACGCACCTGCGCATGATGTAGAACCTGGCGCGCTGTTCCTTGACAAGCTTGGCGCATTTCCTCGAGAAGGAGCACCTCCGCCGCTGCGATGAATTCTTCATCAGAGGCGTCGTGGTGGTGGTGGTGGAGGAGGAAGAAGCGACGACGGCGGAGGAGGAGCGGGAGCTACTGGAGGAGGATTCCTTCTTGGAGAGCTTCCACTTGTCGTCGAGGTAGAAGTGAGGGAGAGGAGCAGTGGTGACGTGAGCGAGCGTCGTCGTGGTACTACAGGCAGCCGCCATTGTTTTGTGGATCAGAGATTCGAAGAAAGTGGAAGAGATAAAGAAGAAAGGAAAACAGTTGGGATTTTGTGTTGAGAGAGAGATTGGGGGAAGAAGACCGAGTCAGAGAGCGAGTGAAGTGAGTGAAGAAGTGGGGATAGGAATCGGTGGGTTGAGGTGGTTGCTATTTATAATAAGTGAAAAAAGTGAAGAAAGCGAGAGAAATGGGGGTTTCGCCTGGGCCTTGTACCGATAGGCCCATCATATATTTTGTTTTCGTTTTATTCATATTAATATCTTGGGGGTGAGTAAAATTAAATATTTTTTGGTTCATACAAGTATAGATGGCCCTACGGAGGAATCGAGATAGAAAAACCCAATAAATCTAAAAATTTATTTGAATTATGAGATGTCTCAATACGGTCAAAGATATAAAAGAGTATGTTTTATTACTTTATGGATAATTTTGCTAGGATCATCATGGACAACTAACGTGCGCAAACGAGGATATGATATCAAGAAGGCCAACACTTATGCGATGACTATTCCATCTGACATACACTGAGTGCTCCGTTGTAATACTTTGGAAAGCATCAGCTTCACCTCCTTCAATATCAATGTTGCCAAATTCACATTGAAATCACCAAACAAATAAAATAATTAAACATTACATAAATGTCCATTTATAAATTGTGTGGCACAATACTTGGACAAAATAAGTTACATGTGTAAAAGGTTACCAGATGTCATTCCCTGGATGAAATGCATGTACAGCAGAGACAAGAAGAAACTTAAATACAGATAATTAATAAATGGTTAATGTGTCGTACCTCTGATCATGGACTATATATGGTGTTATGTTTGTTATATATGTATTGATCAGGTCACTTTTTCTTACCGTGCATCAGCATGATCACAGAGGGGTTCAAATTTGAATTGAAAGGAAGAGCGGTACGTGTGGGAGGTATTAAATGAAGTTATAGTATTAGAATGTGAGGAGACACGTTAAATCTGCCATCTGATCGATCATAATGCCTTCCGTTTGCTCGTGTGGATGGCAGGATCGGATTTGACGTCGATGGTACTGTATTGTCTAAACACTAATTAATTGGGATTTGACACATCACCCATTTCTTCCCACTCTTTGCTCTTGTTGTACCTCTCCCATCCATAGCAATCAAGACCCTCAAAATTCATCGTGTTGGAGGAGTAGCACTGCTGTCAGAAACCTCTGATGTTTAGTTTTCTGATAGTCCACTGGTTCGAATCCAAAATTCGGTTAATTAATTACTTGGGTTTGGGTTACAGGTTAATTGGCTTACATTTGGCGGATTGATGCCAGGTGATCAATCACTTTACATATAGTTTCGTAAAAGGATGCACATATTGACAATGTTTCCTGTCAAAGACAAAGTGATGTCAAAATTGACACTAATGTTTAAGTTGGTATCTGTTGGATATATGACATTATTACCATTGAGTTTTTGATGAAGGTTTCTTCATTGTCATCTTCGTTATTGTGACGTTTTTCGTAAGTATCGTTTGTTTGGGGTTAGATTATCATGGATTTTGTTTTGATGTGCATCATAATGGTTTTTTAATAGGTCATCCATCTGTGCACTGCTCCATCATAACTCTATAAGCAAGTTTAATTTCAGAATTCTCTTTATTCATATAACACATAAAACTTTCTCATATTTTGATGATGTGAAAATTTGTGTAAGATATTATCCTCCTATTCGATTGAAATATTGTATTCGTTACGTCTTTCACCTTGATAATAAGCCCTCCAAAGAAAAATTGTTATATCTAATTTCAACTCATTTTTTTGTTAGAGTGGAAAATAAAAAATAAACATTACTTGGGTATCCATTCATAGAGTGTGTTGAATTCAAACCTAAACTTAACCGTACTAAAAGTTTCAGTGGAAACGTCGAAAAGCCAAGCAGAATCCTTTGCGGAATGGATATAGCTTTTATTTGATAAAGGCACCACAGTTCAGGTGGAAACGGCAGCTACAGTCATGTGGAGTTTATGGAGGGAGCGCAATTGTCGGGTGTGGAGTCAGAAATCAGCCCAACCAGGTACTGTCGTCGGTCTAGGCCTCGAACAGGTAGAGGACTGGAAAAAAGCAAGAAGGACTCCCGCACTGCCGACACCACCTTGCAACACTCGATGCACGAAGTGGTATCCGCCGGCGCTTGGAAAACTCAAATGTAACTCGATGGAGCCACTTTTCCGGAGCAAGCACGTTCCTGTGTAGGAGCAGTCATTAGAGATTATATGGAAACAGTGATAGCTACGCGTCAAAGGAGCTTCCCTGGGTGTTTGGAGGGACGTAGAAGCGAAGCCCTAGCAATGTTGGATACCGTCGAATGGCTTATTTCAAGGAATATACATGAAGCCATTCTCGAGTTGGATTGCCAACAACTAGTTCGAGCACTTGAAGACCCCCCCGGAGGACCAGACGGAATTTGGAATGATCATACAGCGATGTTGCCTACTGCTTGTTACAAGACCGAATTATAAAGTCGTTTTTGTTAGGAGGATTGGAAATATTTTCGTCCACGAATTAGTTAGTCGTTCATGTTTTCTTACTTCACCATTTGTTGGTGATGATCCTACTATCTGGATTATTGATGATATGATGTTTATCTACCTTGAGCGTTAATAATACCACCTTATGTTCGGAAAAAAAATTATAAAGCGCTAATATACAATTCTATCACTTTGACATTTAATTCCAACGCGATCGGGCACCAAATATCTCTACATATTTCTCACAAAATATAGATCTATCTTATTTCTATCCATCAAAGATGATATAAAAAAAATCATACTTGTCCATTCCATGCACAAGCAAAGAGGTGTGTTTTACATAAATGTATATTGTCTAAATACCGTATGGACGTATGAAAATACGGTGGTGATACTAAGCCCTAAAATAAAGACCGAAATTAAATTAAAACCACCGGCATCTTCTCTTCCGTCAACGGTCAACTAACTCTACAGCGTCATGTGCAGAGATTCAGATTGCGGTTGGTTTTGTCGTGTAGCGGCTGATCCTTTTGTTTCCCTCCACAGTCAAAGCCCGCCGATCAACGACGAGGGCAAAAAGATGTTTCTGCTGCTGCAGATGCAGAGAAGGCCATTATTAACAATCAAATTTCAGGGCAGAGCCGCAAGGGTTTGGTTAGGTTCACTGTATCACAACATCATAAAAAAGTAAGTAACTGTACCGCCATTTTTTTTAACGGCATCAAAAGAAACAAAAACTAGTCATGAACCTGGGATAAGGATATAGTCAAAATCTGATGTTGGGCGGCTGAAATAATTATTCACTTGCAGCTCAGGAGAGGGATCGAATGGATGTACTGCATGTTGCTAACAGAAGAAAAAGGTTTGCACTTTGCAGTCAGTTATTGATACTGGCAATGGTTAAAACTCATCCACCCATCTAACTTTCGGGTTGGAACGACATTATTAACGGCTTGAATTATCGGAATACAACGATTTTTATCAAAAACGATAAAATAGGTCTAAATTTTGAAAGATGATGATTAGACTGATTATAAGCACATGTATTAATTAGCAATATCTAGAAGCAGGACCATATGAATTGCAATCTTTAATCTGCCATGCTTACACTTGGACAAAGCTTAAACAACTACGTCCTTGTCCTTGTCCTATCCGGTTTTGTCAAATCGAAAACACTATATTATCTTAATCCTTCTTCTGTCAGGACTTGCAGGACCACTCCAAAAATTTCAGTGAACATGCAGCAGCAGCATCAGTAGGCATCATTATCATCCCACGCAGACTTGCAGCAGCGCAAAGTATCAAACTTTGAACTCTCTCAAGCTATAAAATAAGACCCTCTTGGTTTACTTTATGCTGTAAGTTGGATCAAGTTGGTGAACAGTCACATGCCCTCCATGTGAACAAAAAGCAAGCTTCAAGGTTTTTGGGAGAGAGACAGAGTAGTAGGCCAATGTAATTTCATGAGTGTTCTCTAGTACTACACTATATCATATATATGATGTCACCAAAATGGTGGTTTTGAAAAGAGCTGCACTTTAAGGGAACACTAGACATCGTTCCCCAGATGTATGTCTCTCTACAGCAAACTAAGTTGGTGGTGAAGTTTCCCCATTGTCAGACTCTGTATGCCCCCATTTGTTGGTTGTTTTGTTAATGAAACATATAAAAACCAATCTGAACATTTTTTCAAATAATTTGAATTATAAGGACACAATAGTTCGACATGACATCAATACTTTTCGAAGTTGTGTAAACCGGGGAAAACCAATATGATCACTTTGCCAATAAAGCAACAACTTAATTTATTAGGACGGAAGGGTTCTGGGATTGTTTTCACTGTCTAACGGAAACAAGTGGAACCTGTTAATATTAACTTCATGTCCGCCTGCCTCAATTATGTTCTGGTCTATGATTCAACGGACATCTCTCCACCATATGTCACACTAGATTTCATTCTCTCTAAATCCCCGGCAGCCGAATTGGGTTTTGGCAACCAAAACAGGAAACTAGTAAACATGCAAAAAAGTTTGAGCATCAAAGCTTTTGGGTCTGGATTGAATGCACCAGTGATGGCAAGTTGGTGCATCTAGAGGCAGAGGACTCATGATGAACACTCAAAAAAGGTTTACTGTTAAACAAATCATTGCATGTTGGACGCCAGAGTTTCAGCCATTTGTCATGGATGGATGGATGATGATGATGATGATCCAACAGTTCCATTCATTGGTTGGTCGATTTTACAAGTATGTTGGACCTTTTTCCAAGAAGTTTCATATAAATGTTTCTTTGGGGGAGAGTTCATGAACCTGAACCCAGTTGCAATTATACACTTTCTACTTTCTGCAGATCGTATTTATAAAGGGAAACAAGCAACCTTTTTTTGGGAAGATGATAATGAATGTAACGTGAGACATTAGGTACGGACCACTTTGGCAATAGAAGAAATGGACCAAGTTGATTGAATCTGCAACCACATTTGCTCTTTGTTCATTTGATTTCAGATCGTAGAAACTCATTGGATGTCAAAAACAGCAGGAAAACCCTTAAATATCGAAATTAGGATGGTCCGAGATCCTGGGCAGGATTACAAATTTAAGGCAGATTTAGTGCTATTAGGATTCAAAACGGAGACTCCTGTATTTTTCCAGTCTCTAATACCACGTCATGAACTAATAACTATTACATCTCCAATTACTCGAATTGTTAAATGAGTATATTATTTATTAGCACGTAGAAAACCATTGGGTATCAAAAGAGCTAGCGGAAAAGTTCTGCAATCTTCTGTGGATATTTGATTTCAATTGCACCAGATGATAGTATCACATCTGATCTATAATATCCTCCACTTATGAACCAAAAGGGCCAAGTTATCTGCACCAGTTGAAGATTTCAATGAGATAAATCACATTCTCAGATACTGTGCTGTCATTGTTTTGATTGTATATCTTTCATACCAAATTCGACAGATTATCCTTCCAGACACGATCCCTGGATATTTTCTTCTCTGTCTCCTATTGGGACTTGGAACTACTAATCATTGGTTGGCTTCCAAACTACTCAAATATATTCCAGAAGAGAAACCTGCTCTGGCTTGAATACTGCAAAATCTCTGGATTGAAGGGTTTGTTTAGTAATAGACGTAATAAGATTGAGGATGATCGGAACTTCATTTCCATGTGAAGCCAAGATAATCATATCATATCAGATCAAAAGCCATTCCACAGGTTTCAAGGAATTTCACTCATTCTCACTTTGTATGTAGTAGTTTCTATTCACAGATTTGGATGAAGATTTTGTTTGTATTCTGGAACGTAGAAGATATATGAGATTAACTATCATGATCTTTCATTTCCACGATAGCATTGACCTATTCAAAGCGAAGAATCCAATACCAGATTCAGTGTGATATTACAGCATCAAAGTTGACAGATGGGGGTATATTGGTATTTGATCTAATCACCAGCCACAGTGAAACCAGGATGATATGAGATTCTGATCATCAATTCAAATTGAAATAAAAAACTTGATATGAACTTGAATTTTGAGAATTCTACATTAGATTTTATCACTATCGAAACAGGAGACGGTAGCATAGATTTACCCACCCCAATTCCGCCAATGGTCACGAGGCGCGTATGTGTAATTTAACAAAAGGAGTTTAGCTAGTGATAATGAACATGAACACATCGGCCAAATCTTGTGTATTTTGAGCTTTCATACGTAAAAGTAATGTTGAAAACCTCCAAACAACGTTGAATACATGTCCATTTGATTTTGTGTAATCTCTAGTTTTATGCGTTAATGATTGTATATAAAATTAATATTGAATATCTCGCAACAACTCATATTATTATGACACAATTGTGGTTCATAACATAGTATGAATATTGTAACTTTGTTTTGAACAATGAAAACCCTTAATTAACAAGTAAAGAATACAAGCAAAAAAAGGATTAAAGAACAATAATCAATCCAAAAGAAACAATATAAAGGTGACGGAGTGCTCAGTTTTTTAATTCCTGTTTTCTGGGTTTTCCATTCAGTGGCCGCCGTCACAAAAAGAAAGCCACTGTTAATTTATGCAGGAGAGTAGGTCGTATAGCTTTCACATGGCCGCCATGTGAAGCAAAGATGCTCCGAAATTCGGTAATTCTCCATAACCATATTAAAAATGAGCTGTGTTAATCACATCTCTGTTCAGCCGAACCAACTGATGACGTGGATTCAAGTTGAGCCTACAGAGCATCTCATATCTTCTTGTACAGGTTTGTCAGTTGCAGAGTAAGTAAGGCTTCTGAGTTTGACCTGATCTTAACGCCATTTGCAGACTTTACCAGAATCTAAAACGAAATATGGAGCTGCCGGAAGCTGTCTAGCTAAAGGAATATTATTGCGTAATTTTGGGAGGCTATATAATCATGAGCTCCAATAACGAAATTGAAGTGTTTGTTTAATCATAATAAGAGCAGAGCAGAGTTCCTAAATGCATGGCATGCATGTCGTTTGGTAGGGAGCATTCCTCCGCTTGGCATCTTTTGTTCTGTTCCGCAGTGTTTTTTTATTTATTATATATAATTTGTTTTCTTTTTCCCCTTAGTATATACCAATTGGGGCAGCTTGTTGACTAGTCAAAATTTATTCTCCTAAAAAATATTCCACAGAAATTAGGTTGCTAAAATAGAAATCAGAAGATTGATTTTAGTCAGTCACTTGAACTAATTAAAGAGAGCACGATACCCTTTGAAGGGAATTAATAACAAAATTTATGAAGATGATCACATAAATTTATCAAAATTTATGAAGTGTATCAATTAGTCACATGCATGCACTAGTCAAAACCTAACCTTTATATTGTTGTTTGTTCCACGTATTTTGCTTGTTTCATAATATAATCATCATTGGATTTCCCAACACCATCCAATATTTCAACAAGGAAACTATCCGAAATGTATTAGCATTGTCTCCCAGCTAACCAAACTGTCTACACATGATAATACAAATACATGCATTTTCACAATAATGGTTCGATTATTGCCAAAATTGTTCCATCTGGAGAACTGGAGGAGTACGATCCATGGGCTGGAAAGACCACTTGGGTTTTGGATTCACTTGGGCTAGACCATCCTTGGATGATAATGGCAAGCTATTGGGCCCTATAAGTCATTGGGCTTAAAGGGAATTGTCTGATGGTTGATGCGGGCTTTGTTATTGGCCCATTAGTCAGTACAAACTCTCCATCTAGAAACACCTCTCTTCGGAATCGGTTAATTCTTCTCATTAGCTATTATAGTTTTCTCTACTTGTAAGCCGGACTAACACAACAATTGTAAGATAGATCATATAACATACCTAATGTTAACATCCATCAACTTTACTACCTCCTTCCGAACCACTTTCTTCATATTTGGATTCGATCGTCGATGAGGTTACATAAACGGGTTTGAAATCATCTTTCATCTAAATCTTGCAAGTACAAAAAAAAAACGAACTAATACCTCATATATCACGAATACTCCATAAGACATCCCTCGTATACTTTTGAGAAACAACCACAAAAAGCTAGCTCTTTCATATCAAAAGAAAATTAATTACAATACACTACATGATGATTAGAAGTTTTGAGTCATCGTCGAGGAAGGCATACTCAAAATGCTCTGATAAATCATTCAATTAAAAAATATGTGGTTCTTCATAACAAGTCTCCCCCGGCATTGCATGGGCTAGAGAATGTAAATGGACCTCCGGCACCACCTTTGAACCTTGCCACTGGATCTCTGACCCACACCTCGGTTTGCTTCAACTACCATATATTTTACACAGTGTACAACTATTTTGTCCTATATAGTCATGTAGCTAGCACTATTTGTAATATACGTAGTTACTGTGCGTTCACATGAAACTCGATCGTATTTAACTCATGTCATGTACATGAGAATGTGCATAGTGTGTACAAATTGTGCGGTCAGATAATACCAATGTCTATATATGTGTACATGATGATCATATAGACATGTGCAAACACATGTATATGATTACTTCATAACACTATCATACAGAGATTGAAGTTCCATTGACAAGATAAATATATATGATCATCCCTTCATGAGAAAACCGCGGAGTCGAAGGTCTAGAAACTGATCGAGCAACTTGTGCAGAAATCAACATAAAACAAACATGAAATTTCCTAAGAAGGTGATTCTATTGTACCCTTTTAGTTCAAATCTTATTGGCTCTAATTAATAGATCTAATTAAGGTGTACATTGATTATAGTTAAGAAGGAAAGCTTGCTAAGGTAGATAGTTAGAGAGAAACACGAGCCAGTAAGTAGCTAGTCAGCAGATTTGTAGAAAGAACTGCAGAGAATCAAAGTGAACATATTTAGTTTAGGCGTAAACTTGAAAGAAATGAACAACAGATCCAAGAACACTGACAGACAGTACCTACCGCATACAGATTAATATCCACTGGACATTCAGTGGAAAAGATACAACGAACTGATCAGCAGTTTTGACTTTGTATTATATATATGGCGGTAGTACTGGTGATTGATTATCTCTTCTCGATAGTGTTATCAAGCAATCTATCAGTCAACCTATATATGAGAATCAAATCAACCAAAGGATCTCTTTTCATAAAAATGTTAATTATTACTGCATGCTTGCTATATGGATCTGCGCTGCCTTCAAATGAATTAGCAGAGAAAACTTGAGTCCTTTTGTCCACTGGGCAACTACAACAACCTTAAAAACACAAAACTCAAAAATGATCAAGCTTTTGTTCTGTCCTTGTGACAGCAAGCGCAAACACCATTACACAAGTTACAGCTAGAATTAAGCAAAAAAACAAAACCGTAACCTGACAAATTTAGTACTAGTACAACTTAATTCTTTTATAAAAACAGAACCATAACCTGATAAAAAAAAAGTTAGACCTTCAAATTGTGAGCATTGTCACCAACAACTCGGATGCAGACAGACTGAATAATGCTTCATAGCTACACCATGTCGGCTAAAAAAATATCTCCCAATTCACCAATCCGTGAGGAAAAGCAGCCATTTACTAAATACTAAAGCAAACCCAGTTAGTAGATTTGTTTATGTGAATACAAAGTTGTGAACTTTTGAAGTAAAAATGTCGACAAACGACTGAGCAAGCAGCAGGAGGAGTAAGAGTACTGAAGAGACAACATTGAATACAGTTTAGATCCCACCAAATGTACGATTCCACTATATATGTAAACCCATTTCTCAAAACAACCCTAATTAGAGAAGAACAAGTATACCAACCAGAAAAAAGAAGAGAAATTAAAGTAGCCCCCAGAACAACGCCAGTAAAAGAAGACATAGAAAATAGTATCAAATTAGGCATTAAAAAAAAAGAGATGAGATCCAGCATATCCAGACTGACCGGAAACAGTTGGGGGTGAGGGAGTGAGTTATAAGATGATAGGCAGTGATTGCCGCTGCAGCATCATCAAGATTCCCAATACCCACAACGTCATGATGAAAAGATGAAAGCTTTTTGGTAGTCCGTGGGTGGGGTTGTGAATCTTGATGATGCTCCAGTAGCAAGCAGTGGCTGTTGTTGTTGCTGTGAACCCTAAACCCTAATGAATAGGCACCACCGTGGTTGTTGTATGGATCTCGGATCAGAAAAAGGGAAAAGAGCGGGTTGGTGTTAGGAAGAGAGTGAGATATTGGGAGTGGAGAGAAAAGAGAAGGGATTTGAAGGGTATAAATACAGAAAACAGAAACCCACATCCCACCCAGGCCAGTATTGGAATTTCAAAATGGATGAAATTAATTAGGAATAAGAGTTTGAGAGTGGGGACTGTAGGCAGCTGGTTGGTGCTTTCTTTCTCACTCACTGCACAGCACTGACAGAGATAAAGACACATTTTACAGACAGACATACTACTACTACATGATCTCATCGTCATAGAGAAGAGAGATAGAATTCATTTACTTTGTCAGTTGGGACAGACAGATTTGTGAGATAAGATTAAACTAGAGATACAGATCCCCCACCACCACCACCACAGTTACACATCGTAATCCTAGGTTACCCTATAATTGCCAAGTTAATTATGTCTCTAATTAATGTGAATTCATATGAAAATACTACTAGCCATACATTTCAATTTTTAAAACGAGTTTGTTTTTTTTGTTAAAAGTTTCGGACGATAGGTCCTAATCATTAGTAAAGATAAAGCGGGATAAAGTCATATCAATGGAGTCTGTGTGAATAAAAGAATTTTAGAATCGATTTTCATTGCTTTAATTAAGACGGTGAGATCCTGGACCAGGGGCAGATACAAGGGGAGTTGTCCGGGGACCAACGGCTCTGGGTTTCGGTTTAGGGTAGGACATTCAGGCATGTATGTACTATTATCTTGAGTTTGGCTCATGGTAATTTTAAATTCGGTTCGGTGTTTGGTTGCGTCCGAATTAGAGGGAGTCAGGGAGAGTCTCAACTCTAGTTTAATTCCTTACACTAGAGTACTAAATCATATGTAAAGTTTGGATGATTTCGTAATTCGATTGGCTGATGGTATATGATGCTGCGCACCTCTAGTATCTGTTTCTTACCGAATAATCTATCAAATTATTTAAACTAAAACTAATTATAATGAACCTGTTAGTAAGTAAAATCATAAATTTTTAGTTCAAACGATCTAAATACATAAAAAAAAATCGTTGGTGGCACATTCAATATTCGAGGATAACTAAGCTTGTTTTAACTAAAAAAATAGTTTGAACTTGATACACAAATTTTCTATTAAATTCCAGCTCGATGCATATTAATCCTCGATCCGCCATTACTGTACTCCTCGACATCGACAACAACCTAAGTACACCTCTATCACAACAACTGTGCTACATCTACGTACCACTAGAGTAGTGTAGCCTAATTAATGACTATGATGAAAAAGCTTTATTAATTAATCCACATGCACTTTAAATTTTGGGTCAACATAACTCTTAAATGATCATTCTTTACTCAACCTTTTGGACAACTCTACCATATATATGATCATCAAATATGAGAGTAAAATCAGTGTTAGTGGGCTAACACGGATTTTAGGGTCCATGATGTAAATAAGATTTTATTTTCTTTCTCGTAAATTAGTCGGCCATTCTGATCGGAAACCACATTAAATTTCATATCTCGTAATCTTGCTCATCTTCGTGTTCATCATGTCTAACCGTACGAGAGTGTTTGAATCTCTTTTCTAGCTCCTCCTGCTACGTACCTTTATTTCCATAAGCCAATTTATACTGTGACTGTAAAATTCAGTTTCCATTCCCAGCCCAGATTTCTCTACTTTACCACATTTGAAAAATATCTCAAAGTGGGAAATATCAGATAACAGATGATGATGATGATGATCACAAGTTGGTAGCGGTGGGTGAGCAGGCCTAGCCGGGTTGTACTACACAGTAATTACTAATTAAATACACTATTTCAAGTAATTATTGGTTACCATCACATAATAAATACCATGCACCAACCTACCTCTATATATATATATATATATGTATATTAATTACCTGTTACTGCAGTAAATTTCAACTCTGTGTGTTGATATGGGCGGGTGAAGCGATGCTACCAAGTGGGTAAATATAGATGTTGATAGTTGTTGGCATAGCCACATATACCAAGATGGGTAGCTCATGAAATTATATTAATCTGTTCAAGTATACCGTTGTCAAATAATTAAGGTGGCCAACTTGGTTTAAAGTGCTAGGTTAAGGTTTTGGTTTGAAAGGGTGTCGGTTCAAATCCTACTCCAAACAAATCAAATTTTTTTCCTTAATTAATCTTGATTTTGTACTTTCTTTCAACTACTTACTTTTGGTCCATTTACGTCCTTTTGTTTTAAATGACACTTATCACCTTCAAATGCATTTCAAGTTCGATCGATTCGCGACTACTGTAAATTTGAAATGAACAAGTTGCACAAACGAGTTCTTACTGGTCTTTGTTCTTTTTTTCTTTTGATACTGTTTGACACTTTGTGTTGGTTTTGTACATGGGAGAATATTTATATATATTTATATATAGAGGCATATATTGTATAGTTTCAATTTTAGCACTGTTGGTTGAATAATAAGTAACATTCTTTTACATACTCTACACATGTATAGGGGACGACATTGTACGATGTTAACCATGCATATATGAATTACCTAATGGGTTTCCTTGACATGGGAGAGTGAGTCGACCTGCAGAAAACTCATCATTTTGGACAAATTGTTCATCTATACGACAATGTACTATAATTTTTGGAGGCATTATCATTCCATGTTTGACTCATACATACATTTGCCATGATTTTCTAGACACTACTGTGAATCCAAAGCATCTGCACAATGTGTCGATATTCCCTATAGATCGGCTGTGTACTCAAACCTAGGTCATGCCAAATGATTAATTAGATCGACGTCGATCGAGAAATTCTAATTAAACTAGTATATACGTTGTGCAATATAATTCTGAATTTGAATATCTCTATTCGTTTGTGATTCTCATATCATTGAAGCGATTTGCATCGTAGTGCACTAGTGACTTTTTCCATAAAGAGTTATATATATTTGTTTTGTGAAAAATGGCGTTGAGGTGGGTTTAGTTATTAATTAAGATCTGAATAAATCTAAGAAGTGAAACACAAATAAGGTCATATTCCAGCCAAGGAGACAGTCCCCAATCTGGATGAACCATACACAAACAAATGGCCAAGATTGGCTAGGTAGTCCAATACAAAAATCGCTTGCGGTAAATACAGGACATTTTAACCTTTTAATGAGGATCGCAAAATTCCCACAATATTATCTAAATAATCCAATGGGTATAACTCTCCAGAAATTTATGACAGTAATCATATCGTAACAAGGTGGATTACTTAAAGGTGAGATATGAGTTTCTTTTCTCAAGTAGTGACATTAAATCAGAAACATGTTTGAGTAATTAGAGCAGTCCTTTCTGGTCACACTTGATATGATTTTTCCACAACCCGATAAAATACATAGTACACATATTTATATTCTTTTCTTCAAAACATAGTATGATACCAGATGTGGACCTAATTAGTACCCATGCATTAATTACCAAATTGCTAATTAATCGTCCGGTAGCGGGAGAATGTGCTTACTTAGTAGACATAATTTCGTCAGTGGCAGACATAATTAACGTTAATCACTGGTGGTAATCAGACTGACAGAAAATTGAAACTGAGTGGGGAGCCAGCGAGAGACGAGTACGTGACGCTGATGTGTCAGCAATGTATGTACGATAGATAGATAGCGCGTGAAACACGGAGGAGTGGGACCCGTTTTCCAAAACGGCTTTAGCTTTACTTTCTCTCTTTTTTCTTAAAAATCAATTTGTGAGTTTTAGCTGATTATTATTTGGATCATCGGAAGTAGTTCATGGGTGACCGTGCAGCGCCGAGGAGTGTGGTGGGTTTTGTGCAGATCAACCTCCAACATGTGTTCATGATTATTATAAAGAATATTTAGGGTTTATATGTTTATATATACCACATCAGTCATGTTGGTCCCGGATAATTGATGTGCAACAAAAATATGTACCACCAATATTAAAGCACCACAAAATTAGTTGGATCTCTAACCAACTAATTGAATTCCCACCAATATTAACCCCCACCTCATCTTTAGTGCACATGGAAATTAGTTGGGAATTCAACTAATTGGATGCCACAACCAATTGCTTTCAATTGGTCTCCCTACATTTCTAAGATAAAAGGGAAGCTAGTGCATCCCATTTCAATTATCCCTCTCTTCTTCCTTTCTCACTTCTCTAAGTGTTGTAGTGTAGCAATTTTCACTTGTTTAATAATTGAGATAAGTTATCTCAATTGGGTAGATAGGTGAGCGGTAGAAAGTCCCGGTAAATGTTTTACCGTGGTAGGAATACTTTCTTGTGAGCGATAAAATAGTGAGTAGTTGTTTCGGGGTTGGGAAACACTTGAGAGACACTATTTTGGATCGGCTCGGATCACCTTGTATCTACCTTGTTATAGTGAAGAAGTGCTCGTAGGCGTCGCTTTGCCGTAGATGTACTCTCCGCATTGGAGGGGAACTACGTAAATCCCGTGTTATTTACTTACCGTTTTGTGCTTGGCAATTTCGAGAATATTCGTTGTATATTGCATTATTAATATTACCACGGTAAATTGGTCTAAGGAGGTTGGCTTAATTATCGTCATTATGGTATTGCGGTGGTAATCACCCATCCATAGTGATTTTAAGTGTGGCGGACTACCGCCACTTCCAACTTACCCGGGAAATATTTACGGTGTGTGGTTTATTAGTGCAATATATTTACTCTATTCTCGTCCGCCGCGCCCCAACAAAGTGGTATCAGAGCACGGTTTATTATGGAGGCAACGCCAAGCAAGATGGTTAGTTTGAACGGTACAAACTTTCATATTTGGAGAAGCAAGATGAAGGATCTCCTGTTGATGAAAGATTTGGATCAACCGTTGTCATCGTCAACTAAGCCAGCCGCTAAGAGTGACGGGGATTGGAAGCGCGAGCACGAGAAGGCGTGTAGTTACATTCGACACCATGTCGATGATAACGTACGCAACCACATCGCCGGAGAGACGGATGCTTTGAAGCTTTGGAAAAAGCTGGAGGGGCTTTATGCTTCAAAGACCGGCAACAACAAACTCTTTTATCTCACGAAGATGGTGCGGATGAGATACAAAGAGGGCACTTCCGTTGCCGATCACTTGAACGACGTTCAAGGGATCATTGACCGATTGTCGGGAATGAACTTAAAACTCGAAGATGAGGTGACGGCTCTTTTGGTTCCGGCATCCCTACCGAATCATGGGAAACCTTGAAGATTGCAATCACGAGCTCGCTGCGATGGTGTTGTCACCATGGAGGATGTCAAGAGCGGAATTCTCAACGAGGAGATGAGAAGAAGATCTCAAGGTGTCTCTTCCTCATCATCACGGTCGATGTTCTAGCCGTGGATGGGAGAGGAAGGAGTGAGTCGAGAGGCTCAAAGAAGCGAGGGAAGAGCCGAGGGAAGTCCAACAAGTATGCAAACATCACTTGTCACAACCGCAAACGAAGGGACACATCCGGAGGTTTTGCCCACAACTTAGGCAAAACAAAGGTGCCGACAAGGACAATGCTAATGTTGTTGAGGAGCTCATGCTTGTCTATGATGAAGATTTTGTCAACCTGACAACCCAGGAGACCACTTGGGTGGTTGACAGCGGTGCCACCATCCATGTATCGTCAAGGCGTGAATTTTTCTCATCTTACTCACCGGGCAACTACGGTGTGGTGAGGATGGGAAATGGAAACCACTCCAAGGTTGTTGGCAAAGGAGATGTCTGCCTGGAGACAATGGAAGGTGCGAAGTTGGTGCTGCGAGATGTTAGACATGTCCCGGACATGCGTCTAAATCTGATTTCTGTGGACAAGCTGGACGGGGAAGGTTATTGTCATACCTTCAAAAACGGTCAATGGAAACTCACCAAAGACGCATTGGTGGTGGCGAGAGGCAAGAAGCGATCCTAAAACCGTACGTGACAAGCCAAGATCTCCCTAGAAGTTGCAAACTCAACGGAGATTGTCGACGACGTCGCGTTGTGGCACAAACGCCTTGGCCACATGAGCGAGAAGTCCATGGTAAAGCCGGCGAAGAAGAAGGCTATACCCGGACCGGATCATGTCCACCCGGAGAGATGCGTCGATCGTTTGGCGGGAAAGCAAAATCGAGTTGCTTTCAGAAGTTCTCCACCTTCGAGAGCGAAGAACGTGCTAGATCTGGTTCACTCAGATCTTTGTGAAGCGGATTCCAAATCCCTTGGTGGCGCACGTTACTTTGCTACGTTTATTGATGATCACTCGCGGAAGACATGGGTATATGTTCTAAAGACGAAAGATCAGGTACTAAACGTTTTCAAACGTTTTGTTGCATTGGTGGAGAGGGAGACTGGCCAGAAGCTGAAGTGTCTACGTACAGACAATGGTGGAGAGTACATTGGGCCATTCGATGCCTACCGTAAAGAGAAGGGAATCCGACATCGCTTACACCTCCTAAGACTCCGCAACTGAATGGCGTGGCGGAGCGGATGAACAAAACCTTGATGGAGAGAGTCAGATGCTTACTCTCACACTCGAAGTTGCCGCACTCTTTTTGGGGAGAAGCACTACTTGCCGTAGTGCATGTTTGGAACCTTTCACCTAGCGTTCCATTAGATTTTGAAGCCCCCGAGAAGATTTGGTCGGGAAGAGATGTCTCGTACAAGCATCTTCGAGTGTTTGGTTGCAAGGCCTTTGTTCACATTCCGAGGGATGAGAGGTCGAAACCGGATTCCAAGACACGACCGTGTGTTTTTATTGGATATGGTCAAGATGAATTTGGCTACGGATTCTTTGACCCTATCCGAAAAAGCTCATTAGGAGTCGTGATGCCGTGTTCATGGAGAATGAGACCATCGAAGACATTCGGAAGGTTGGGAGAGATGCTCCTAACACCGATGCTAGCTCAATACCCGAGAAGTTAGAGCCTCCAACACCCGCCGTTGGAGAAATTCATCCGAGGGTAGCCGAACCCGAAGCCCCCCTTGATGTTCAGCCCCGATGATCCTAATGATGATGATGGTTCTCATTATCAACCGCCGGCCCGCCGAAGGTTCTTCGTCCCGAACGAGATCTGGAAGAGTCGTGCAACCCTCTACCAGATATTCATCAAATGAATATGTCTTATTCACTGACGGGGGAGAACCAGATAGCTTCGAGGAAGCTATGAAGGATGGACACAAGCATAAATGGATGGAAGCAATGGAGGATGAGATGAAGTCCCTACACGACAACAACACATTTGAGCTTGTGAAGTTGCCGAAGGGGAAGAGAGCTTTGAAGAACAAGTGGGTGTTCAAAATCAAGCATGAAGAACACAATAGTAAACCACGGTTCAAAGCTCGGCTCGTTGTCAAAGGCTTCGATCAAAGGAAGGGCATCGACTTTGATGAGATATTTTCACCGGTGGTGAAATTGACATCCATTCGTACGGTCTTTGGGTTGGCGTCAAGTTTCAACCCGGAAGTTGAGCGATGAACGTGAAGATCGCCTTCCTCCATGGCGATTTGGAGGAAGATATCTATATGGAGCAACCGGAAGGCTTCAAGAAGAAGGGAAAAGAGGATTTCGTGTGCAAACTTAACAAAAGTTTGTACGGCTTGAAGCAGGCACCACGACAATGGTACAAGAAGTTCGAGTCTGTTATGGGGGAGCAAGGGTACAAGAAGACTACTTCACTACCATTGTGTGTTCGTGAAGATATTCGGTGATGATGATTTCATCATCTTGTTGCTCTATGTTGACGACATGTTGATTGTTGGCCAGAATGTTTCCAGAATCAACAACTTGAAGAAGGAGTTGAGCAAGTCTTTTGCTATGAAAGACTTGGGGCCCGTGAAGCAGATTCTTGGCTTGAAGATTGCACGAGATAGAGTTGCCAAGAAGATCTGGTTGTCGCAGGAGAAGTACATTGAGAAAGTACTCCAACGATTCAGCATGAACGGTGCAAAAGCGGTTAGTTGTCCTCTTGCTAATCACTTTCAACTTAGCGCCAAACAGTGCCCGTCTACTGATGCAGAGAAGACGGAGATGGAAAGTATTCCATATGCTTCAGTAGTGGGAAGTCTGATGTATGCTATGGTGTGTACACGGCCGGATATTGCTCACGCAGTGGGAGTTGTCAGTCGGTTTCTTTCAAATCCTGGAAAGGAACACTGGGCACTCGTGAAGTGGATTCCGAGATATCTTCGAGGTACCTCCAAATTTTGCCTTTGTTTTGGAGATTCTAATCTCGTACTTGTCGGCTACACGGATGCGGACATGGCAGGTGACGTTGATACACGGAGGTCCACTTCGGATACCCGATTACATTT
Organism: Linum usitatissimum; assembly: GCA_030674075.2. NCBI lineage: Eukaryota > Viridiplantae > Streptophyta > Magnoliopsida > Malpighiales > Linaceae > Linum > Linum usitatissimum. The sequence continues at coordinate 3,762,893 of JAUJYP020001281.1, read as the reverse complement.
TCGGGGAGTCAAGTTTCTTGGCGATCAAGGCTACAAAAGTGTGTAGCCCTTTCCACTACTGAAGCTGAGTTCATTGCCGCAACGGAAGCTAGCAAGGAGCTGTTGTGGATGAAGAAGTTCTTGAGTGAACTTGGGTTCCAACAGGAACGACCGCAGTTGTTCTGTGACAGTCAGAGCGCCATTCACCTTGTGAAGAATTCGACGTTTCATTCTAGGTCCAAACATATCGATGTTCGATATCATTGGATTCGAGATGTGGTGGAGTCAAAACAACTACAACTCGAGAAGATCCATACTGATGAAAATGGATCTGATATGTGCACGAAGAGTCTTCCAAGAGAGAAGTTTGAGTATTGTCGATCAGCAGCAGGGATGACCGAGAGTCTTAATTAGCCGGGAGGGGGAGAATTGTTGGTCCCGGATAATTGATGTGCAACAAAAATATGTACCACCAATATTAAAGCACCACAAAATTAGTTGGATCTCTAACCAACTAATTGAATTCCCACCAATATTAACCCCCACCTCATCTTTAGTGCACATGGAAATTAGTTGGGAATTCAACTAATTGGATGCCACAACCAATTGCTTTCAATTGGTCTCCCTACATTTCTAGTATAAAAGGGAAGCTAGTGCATCCCATTTCAATTATCCCTCTCTTCTTCCTTTCTCACTTCTCTAAGTGTTGTAGTGTAGCAATTTTCACTTGTTTAATAATTGAGATAAGTTATCTCAATTGGGTAGATAGGTGAGCGGTAGAAAGTCCCGGTAAATGTTTTACCGTGGTAGGAATACTTTCTTGTGAGCGATAAAATAGTGAGTAGTTGTTTCGGGGTTGGGAAACACTTGAGAGACACTATTTTGGATCGGCTCGGATCACCTTGTATCTACCTTGTTATAGTGAAGAAGTGCTCGTAGTCCGTCGCCGCCGCCGTAGATGTACTCTCCGCATTGGAGGGGAACTACGTAAATCCCGGTGTTATTTACTTACTGTTTTGTGCTTGGCAATTTCGAGAATATTCGTTGTATATTGCATTATTAATATTACCACAGTAAATTGGTCTAAGGAGGTTGACTTAATTATCGTCATTATGGTATTGCGGTGGTAATCACCCATCCATAGTGATTTTAAGTGTGGCGGACTACCGCCACTTCCAACTTACCTGGGAAATATTTACGGTGTGTGGTTTATTAGTGCAATATATTTACTCTATTCTCGTCCGCTGCGCCCCAACAAGTCACGCCTCCACTGTAACACATGATCACCGGCGGTAACTTGCTCTGTTTTACACATTCAGATTCCAGAGCACGAATCTGGAAAATCTGTTCATGTTTTCTTCATGAGCATGGTGCATGGATCTCTTCACTGTATTCACAAATATGAATCTGGGAAATTTAATTTGTGCATGTTTTGTTCATGGGAAAACCCAAAATCAAGGTGTGAAGGTTCAAATCGGAAAGTTGTAGTAAGTTGATTTGTTGGGAGGGTGTTCAAGATTCTTCGTTTTATGTTATTGTACAAGAGCTTTCGGAAGAAAATGAGGTTTGAACCGTGTATACTAGTATTGTACGACCAATTGATTGACCATTATGATTCAAAACAAAAACTTATTGATGGTTAAAGGCTTTTATATCATTAAGAAAACATTGCTTCGTTATATACAACTCAAGCTATTTGGGGAATATTCTAAGATTGCTTTTAATATTATTTATTAATAAACACTTTATTTATTGCGTTATACAAGTTAATTATCTACTGACTATGTGTATACGAAGCAAACTTATATGACATATTCTAAATGTTCGACAAAATATATATCTTCACCTATTGTGTGCGATGTGTCTATTCATAATCAATTAATCGTTGTAGTTATGGTCATTCTTACCTATAAAGTACAATACTTGGTGAAAATGGCAGAACTAAGACGAGCCAGCCCCGGTCACCAAGGGCGGTTCCTCATTCTTGTGGCGACAAACTTCTATATTGAAATTGATCAGCTTATGTCAAGTGTGCTTCAAATATCATACACGATATTTTCAAATTCAGCTGACTCCAAATTTGTTCAAAATTTTTAACCATCGTAATCATTGATCGTAGCTAGAGGGGAAGTACATGGGAAAGATATGTCAACAGTAGTGAGTGGTAGACTATATATGAAACATATGTAATATCACTACTATGTGTGCAAGCAATCTCAGGTTGCCCCAAAAGGGAAACCCTAGCTAAAGATCACTATCCTATGTAGCCTATATTTATTCATTAACGTAACTCCACTCCACTTTACTTTTCTCAGTGATCTCTGTGTGCACACGAGTACTACAAACACACGTTAGTTCCATCATAAAATCACTATATATATACCCTTAGATTATTATTATTATTTTTCTTTTCATTTATGCATGATTCCATTATGCGCTTGATGATTAAAGGAAATCTAGGCCATAAAGCAGTATAAATCAATATATCTACTCAAATTAATTAATGCATCTAATTAATCAATTGTTTTTCATTAAACGGAGGCCAAATGTCTGAACCAGAGAACAAACATCGTGCTTAATAGGAGGTGCAGTTTCCACAGACGGGACTGTATGTGGACTGCTAGATGTCTTTGTTAACAAGCTAACCTCAATTATTTTTTTCTTACACGAACAATTGACAAGAAAAAAATGAAACAAAAACTACTCTTAACCAAAAGGAAGATAACAAAAAACTAAACAAGTCCGTAACTAAAAAAGAAAAACTAACAAGCTTAGTTGTGAGTAAATCCCTATTAGAACCACCAAGGGAGGCTAAAACTTAAACCATCCATCACACATTGATCAATGGCGCACCTAGTGCTGATGGCAAAGGGACAAGCCCTTGGCTGTGTTTCTTGGGCGATTTGTGAGTATGCACCTTGAGATGTTTACTTCGTGTCCATCGGATCGAATGTGGACTGGTCACAACGACACCGCTTTTTATATCTTCCACGATTTGCAGCTCGTCAACGGTCTCTTCTTACGGTGGATAAGTGATATATAGCTTTCCCTCGTCCCAATTGTTTGCTCCCATGCAGATCGGACTTAGATTTTTTATTTTGAAATCAATGTTGTACAAATTCAAAAATACCCTATAAAAACTGAAAAATACCTCAATTTTACACAAACTGTGGTCATAAGATTAAAAGGTCGAACCAGTAGATTATCATTTATTACCGTTGATGTGGGCTGTACAAATGTCTGATCTATAATGGTGATTGCGATGCGAAGATATAAAATAATGGTGTGGGAATCAGAATCAGAATCCGTCGCGTTTGAGTGTGTCGACGTCGTCGTCTCCTAGCTATAATAATGGATAGCTGGCTGTTCTTTTGTTTTGATGAAACAGAGCATAGCCACGAATTTTTGGGTAGTTGTGTGTTGAAGTTTAGTTTACACAAGTTTCTGATTGGCATTTACATGATCTACGTTGTGGCTGGCATAAGAACATGGCAAAACTGAAATCACAACTCATGGGTAGGTTTTTTTTTTGGATGGTTTCACTTTGGCCGGCCGGCCGGGTCCGCTGCTTCAGGGGAATGATGATGATGATCATCATCATATCTATATATCTTTTTTTTTCTATTTTCTATTTTTGTAAAGTTATAACCTGACTAGCTCTCTGAATGATGATCTGATGAAATATTATCAAACCCTACCATGCACAGCTAGCTAGAACAGCAACTGCTGTGGGGCTGTGGGGTTATTGTTCATCAAAGTAAAAACTCTGCCTCTTTCACCTTTCCATTTACGTCCACTGTAAAAGTTTCCCCCTTTTTTATCTGGCGGGTTGTTGCCTGTTACTTATTTTTAATTAACAGTCAGTTCAGACTTTGGAATCAATCGAAACGTTGTCAAACCAGGATAGAGATTCAACCAAGATTAGTAAGATATTATTACTAGATGGATATTAGCCGTCACCCCATCTAACATATAACGTAATTTTGATTAGTATGATATTGTTCGTTTTAAATTTATTTTTAAGTTCTTTCTCAAAAACACCATAAACCAAGGATAGAGATTCAAACAGCCAACTCACCAACTCTAACTAGTATAATATTGTTTGTATTGGGGTCTATTTGTCTTTGAGTTTCTTTCCCAGAAGGGATAGAGATTCAACCAAGATTTGTAAGATATGATTCAGTTAGATGGAAATTAGTGTAAGATCCTCATTCTTTAGCCCACCTATTGGGATTAGTATAATATTATTCGCTTTAAGTTAAACCCGCATAAATATATTTTTGAAATTCTTTCTCAAAAGACTCCATAAACTAGAAATACATATTCTACCGCAAACTCACCAATTCTAAGGGCATTTCCATTCTAAATTTTAACAATTGTTAAAATGAGGTGGAATGTGAGGTGACACTCTTTTAGTAATTGTTAGGGATGTATGGGTAATTATCAATTTAGAATTTTTGTTATAAATTTATAAATTAATTTTTTGTAGAAATGCCACATAGACATATTATATTGGATCAATTTTCTAAGAAAACCATTTAAGTAGAGTTAATTTTATAAGGATAAATTAATAAAACGAAAAAAATTAAAGTGGAAGGTATTAATAATAGAAATTGCTAAAGAATTATTGGGATGAAGATGTTTAGAGATTGTTGAACGAGTTAATTGTCAAAGTTGCTGATGTGACGATAAAATTCTTATTAAAAATTGCTAAACTATTTCAAGATGAAGATTGCCTAACTAGTATGATATTGTTTGTTTTATGCTAAGTCCACGTGGATTTTGTTTTTTAGTTTCTTCTCAAAAGGCCATATACTAAGTAAGTTGAAAGACACTTTTAAGCCAGAAAAATATACATCAATTTACCGATATAATATTTGGATTGTAATCCCAATAATTAACTCGTCGTCAATCACATTGCTTAGCGAGTGTGTATATGCACGAGAAATCGCTCTCCCTAATGTGGTATATTTGTAAACTAGTTTTTGCCAAACTCGTATAGCATTAATAAAAGTACCGTGCATTTAATTTTGAAAAAGAAATTTATTAGTATGTTTGATGTATGTTTTTCTAGAGGGGTTAATCTTTTATTAATGTTGGTAAATTATATATTGAAATTGTAAATAAAAGAAGAGGAGTTAGGAGTAAATGCAGGCCTTAGTTACAGTTTCATGAGAAGGTGCAGACAGAACTATGATGGTGATCGTGAATCAGGATGGATGGGATGGGTGGAGATGGTGATAGGCTGATAGCAAATGCAACTGGGAATCAAATGATCATGATCATGATCCCATCTCATGCACATGTAATGTATATGTAACACCCATTATTCTTTTTTCCCTAAATTTTATTTTGGAAACATTAGCAAATAAATCTCAACGGTAAGGTCCGACACATGATCTGACACATATTTTCAATAATACATTTTATGACACACATTTTAAACCCTACTAACACCTCTTATGTGAGACTTAACAAAAATTTGACAGAAACTGAATTTACAAACGACCAGTCCGACGTAAATGAATGGGGCGTTAGTAAATAATAGTGAAATACACAATCAACAATATAAAATAATTGAACGATCGAAATTGAAGTATAGATCTAATCCACTAGCTTCTCTTGAAAGCTTATCAACGGAGGAGACCATTAAACTCCCCCCAAATCCCCTTCCATAATCTCTTCGTCTCGTCTACACTCCATCATCGAAACTCTCTCGCTCTCTCTCTTCCATTGTGTGAGGACCAATTGTTTGCAAACTATGGCACGAACTCGATCATTAATAGTAGTATTAGTCCTTTCTTTTTATGAAAAATCAATTTAGTCTTTTATTCCGTGGAAGATACACAAAGTAAGAATATTATTATAAAATAAATGAAAAAAAATAATATTAGTATTCATATCTCTGAATCGCTAATACATGATACAATCAACCAGCACTACTATACCTCACACAAATTCTTACAAGAGAAAAAAAACATAAACATAAAAACCAATCTATATTGATTTCTGTTTAATATGCAGTTGGGCTAAAATTATCCACAACCCTTCGATTAAACTTGTAAAATATAACCCACCTTGTAAAATAAAAGCTAACATGATAAATTTATAAAAATGAGTTGTCAAAATGTTAAAATAAATAAATTATTACAGTTGGTATAATAAGATGATAAAATAGGGGCCCAGCTGCTAAAAAATGAAGAGGAAAGGAAGAATGAGGGTCTAACGCGTGGGCCACACGGTCCAAACACAACTCCTTCACTCTTCATTTGTGGCTAACGCGCGCAGTCTTGTTGTTTTTTTTGAATGGATTGCATTTTTTATCTTTTTATTTTATAAAGTTAATTAAAGTTGTCATTTGGTCACTAATTTATTTTTTGCACCAATTTTATTTCCACGTTTTTAATGATTGAACAGTTAATAAAAACCATAAATTTACTTGTATCGGATATAAAATAGATCGATTAGAAAAGAAGTTATAACAGTTAATAAAAAAATTGTCTTTATAATATTCCTACAAAAATTGTCTTTCATTTGAATTCGAAATTTTTTAAAATTTTATTAAATTGTTCGTATCAATTTATCACGACATAATATGAAAGAAATTACTCAAAAAATAATGTCAAGTGTTTGTAAGTGATATTTAACAAAAATAAAACATAAAATTATATATCTTAACTTAGAACAATAACAATTTTTTAAATGGTCAAAATACTAAAATCACATTTAATATCTTTTAATTACACGTGAACGGTTACGATTAGTCTAATATAAAACAATCATGTAGTTGGGCATGGGACAATATTCGTGATGACGTCGGCCAAAACTGTGGCAAAAACTCCAATTGGGCCGTATAGGCCCAAATAACTCAAATTTACGGGTTAAAAACCGGTGAGCCGAGTTCAAAACAACCTGACCCACAACATGACCCGCCTGCCTACTCCTGGTTTTCTTGTTTCCATTACCAAATAATCAGTCAGTAGGAGTTACTCGTGAGTACTGAGTAAGGGTGGATATTGGTTAGTGGTTATAATACTTATCGTATTTATGTTGAATGTTTGAAAATTAAAAATTGTTGAAATTTTATTTTGAATTTTGTTGAAATATGAGATAAAGTGATTTCGTGGTTAATCACTAACTAAATTATAAAATCACAATGCGGCTAGCGATTAGTTGCAAACAAAAAAGATGTTTTTTTGGTAAGAATTTTGACTAATTGTGGTGTGGTTAATCGCGTAAAACGGTTCGGTTAACCACAAACCGAACCACTCCCACCGGAGTGAGTAACTGCAAAGTCCAGAAAAGAAAAGCTTTCGGGAGGCCGCCTCCTTTATCACTCTTTTCACTCCTGAATTTGAGCTTCCGGCCACTTACCGGAGTTGTCGGAGGAGCTAAAATGCCATTCATATCGCAGATACAGAGGCAGTCCGATTACTCACTCATCCCTTCCCACACCCCAATCGTCATCGACAACGGCGCTTCCTATTTCCGCATCGGGTAAACGATACGAAAACCCTAATTTTGGCTGTCAAAGACAGAGCATATGCATAATGCTTGCATTTATGTGCTTGAGAAATATCTATGTTTGTATGTTAATTTGTTCCCCTCAATTTTGTACTGGCAGGTGGGCTGGAGAGACCGAACCTCGGATTATTTTCCGCAACATTGTCCAGAGGCCTCGCCATAAGGCCACCGGTGAGTCATTTTCTTTATTCACCTTGCTGCCATTTTAGTTTTGTGCTTGGTTGCGTTGAATAGTTGAAGTAGTTCTGAGAGGTAGTAACTTGTAAGGCTGCAGTTTCTAAGGTCTTTGTATCCTGTTATTGTAGGTGAAACGGTGACTATTGTTGGTGACCATGACCCAGCATTACTGAGATACTTTGACTGCACTCGGTCTGGGCCGCGCTCTGCTTTTGAAAACAATGTTGTTTTCCAGTTTGAGATAATGGAATATGTAAGTTTTAGCATAGGGTCATCGAATTTTTCATTATCTTTCAACTTGTTGGTTAGCACTTTAATTGCTTAATATGCATGTCCCGCGATGCTTACAGTCATAGAATTGAGTTTATCACAGAACCTTCAAATATTCAACGTCTTGTGCACTGTTCTACTGTCAGTTACTAGCTCTAGATTGTCAATTTTCTAGTTTGAACTTGCTGGTCTAGCTGTTTCTACCACCGGCTAAATGACTTCTGTTACTCTTGTAGATTCTCGACTTTGCTTTTGACCGGCTTGGAGCAAATGGTTCACAGGTATATTAGAAAGTTTGTTTGCCAGAGAGTGCAAAGGCACACACTGTACTAGCTGTTTAATGATCTGTTCCTTTTGAGCACAGAACAGATTGATCATCCTGTCCTGATCACTGAATGTGCCTGCAATCCAGTACATTCCCGCAGTAAAATGGCAGAGCTTTTGTTTGAGACGTATGGAGTTCCATCAGTTGGTATAAGTCGGAACCCTTGTTAATTAGACAGCTGTCCACACATTTCAGTGGATAAATTTCTTATCTGTTCACTTCTAAACAATGAACCTTGTTTTTTCTTTCACTTAAAGCATTTGGGGTTGATGCGGCATTCAGCTACAAGTACAATCAACAGCAGGGAGTTTGCAATCAAGATGGGCTTGCTATATGTCCTGGATTTAATACAACCCACGTTATTCCTGTATGCTCTCTGTACTTGTGTTTGCTTGTTTTTTTTGCCTCTGGGAGTGTACTCTTTTCAATGGCAATTGCACTTTGTAACAAGCCATTGTTTCTGATCTGGTTTTTATTCTCCTAGTTCATTGCTGGAGAGCCAGTTTATAAAGGATGTTCGCGGACTAACATTGGTGGCTATCATGTTACTGACTACATGAAGCAACTGCTTGCACTGAAGTACCCTCATCACTTGTTAGTGTTTCTGCATTAGACTCCGATTCCAGCATATTGTACTATTTATGATACAGAATTCTGTTATTGCTTTCTATAACACGACTCCTGTATATTAGGGCCCGATTTACATGGGAGAAGGTTGAAGACCTAAAAATGGAGCACTGCTATATTGCATCAAACTATGCTTCAGAAGCCCAGTTTTTTCAGGTAAAATGCTCACCCCTCTTATTCCGTCCACTAGTATTCAAATATTTGTACTTGACCTATTGCAGTTATGTTACAGAAAGGGACTAAGGAAGCTGAAGATAAAAGTAGGTATTGGCAGCTTCCATGGGTTCCGCCACCAGTTGAAGAGCCCCCTTCAGAAGAAGAGATAGCCAGAAAGGCTGCTATAAAGGAAAGGCAAGGTCAAAGGTTGCGAGAAATGGCTGAAGCAAAGAGGTCATCCAGGATTAATGAACTAGAGAACGAGTTGCGTGGTCTGGAATTTCTTTTGCATCAGCTTGAACAAGTGGAAGAGCATGCGATTCCAAGTTTCCTCAGAGAGACTGGCTATCTTTCCAGGCAGGAGATAGAGGCCTCTATTAACAAGGTGATGCAGTCTCTACGGAAAGCTAAAGGAGATCCAAAAGCTGAACAGTTTGAAGCGGAAGAAAAGACTGAATCTTCAAGTGAAAAATATCCTCTAGTAAATATTCCTGACAACATGCTGACCCCTGATCAGGTAGGCTACTTTACATATTTGTGTTGCCATATTTTCCTTTCGAATGAAAATATTGAGAATGTTTATGGTGCTTTCCTGGCAGCTCAAGGAAAAGAGAAGGCAACTGTTCCTTAAAACCACATCTGATGGTCGACAACGAGCAAAGCAGAAACGTCTAGAAGAAGAATTGGAACGAGAAAAAAGAAATCAGCTAGATGAAGAAAGACGCTTGTATCTATCTAACCCACCTACTGCAACTTTATTAATTTCTGCATATGTTGTGCTGATCATCTAAAGCTTACTTCTTTCTTTCCTCTACTGTAGAGAGAACCCAGAGCTTTACTTAGAGCAGACACATGCTAGATACAAGGAACTATCCGAGAGAGTTGATCAGCGGAAAAGGTTGAAAACTAACGGCAATAACTCGAATGGGAATTCTGGTGGTGTTGGTCGTGGCGAGAGATTAAACGCTGCTCAAAGGGAAAGAATGCGACTTCTGACGACAGCAGCATTCGATCGAGGGAAGGGTGAGGATACATTTGGTGCTAGAGATGAGGATTGGCAATTATATAAGTTAATGAGCAAAGACAATGATGACGATGAAGATGGACCGGATGAAGTTGAAGTAGAGCTGGCACGTATTTCTTCCAGGCTTCAGGTAACTTTAACTTTAGTAAGACCTATCATCTATGGTATCTAAAACGTTTATCTCTTCTATCGCTCTTGCATTCTTATCTGATATACTGTATCATCACCTAACAGGAAATAGACCCAACATTTGTGCCGAAATCAGAAGCAGGAACCTCCCAGCCTACTTCTGAGGTACCGAAGCTCCGTCCACTAACCCAGGAAGACTTCAAGATTGTGTTTGGGGTCGAAAGGTTTCGATGCCCTGAAATCCTTTTTAATCCCAACCTAGTGGGGATCGATCAGGCCGGAGTGGATGAGATGGCAGGAGTTTCGATCAGGAGGTTGCCGGACAAGGATGAGGAATTGGAGAAGAAATTGACGAGCTCGATTCTTATGACTGGCGGAAGCTGCTTGTATCCCGGTATGTGCGAGAGATTGGAAGCTGGGATTCGGATGATTCGGCCATGTGGAGCCCCGATTAAGGTAGTGAGAGCACTGGATCCAATTCTTGACGCTTGGCGAGGAGCTTCGGCATATGCTTCAGCAGCGCAGTTTCCCCAGCAAACTTTTACCAGAAAGGATTATTTCGAGAAAGGTGAAGATTGGCTTCGCGGATACAAGTTTCGGTACACTTTGTAACTGTGAACCTATCTAAAAGACGTCAATTTTCCTCAATTAGTTGCCGTGGTACATGATTAACATGGTTTGATTAGATTCATACTTTCAGTTTGCGTGCGGTCCATATCTAATTGCAGGGACACGTAATGTTTTTACAGCTTGCAAAGATATGGAAAATAAGCTTTATTATAAGGAAGAAGTAATCAATTCTGACTGCATGCAGTAAACTAAAATATGAAATAAATAGCTCCATCGTATATAGACAGTATAGGTATCTAACCTAACTCCAGTGGCAAATATATATAGACAGTATAGGTATCTACAACTCATAAATTTACATATAGATTAGACCAAAGTGAACTCTAGTTTGGCAGCAACTCAATTTGAGATTGATCATCATCGAATGTGCGTCCGTCCCAGTGACCAAAGGCCTGTGTCTTTAACTGGCGCCTGTTATAATAATTAACAGATCGTAACGTGTTAATGTTATGAAAATTGTCATGAAAATTGTCATCATTAGCTTCAGAACAAAGTTTTTCTTGTATATGCAAGCTTACAGGTGCTTTCATGGATGGGAAGACATTCCAGAACCGCAAAGTTTCATCTCCTGCTCCAGTTACTATGGTCTGCAAAAGAACATCATACTAATTTTAACAAAATGCACAAAAGTTTTCGAAATCGGACGCAACCCACCCAGAATCCATTACCTGGCCGTCAGGTGACATGGCAAGGTACAGAACCCGCAAACTGTGTCCTGTTAGAGTTGCAACCTATACCCAGAAAAGAAAATATACACTTAACCAATGAGTAAAGACTACTAAAGATATTTATGGCAGTGTTGTTTCGGTGAAAAATCCGTTGATCAGACCTTTGACAAAGATGGATACTTCCACACCATGATTTGGTTCTGGGAATAGCCATGAGTGCTCACCAACTCATTCACGTTCTTGCTCCACCCAAGATTGCATACCTGCCACCCCATCAATACTCATTTAGAAATGACCAAGTTTGAAAATGCTTACAGAATTATATTCGAAGGGAACGAACCTGGCTACCGGTATCGATATGGTTCAACTGGTGGCCACTGGTGGTGTTCCAGAAACGAATGCATCTGTCTGCAGTTCCACCTCCAGATGCAAGGAGACCACTCTGGTGAGGTGACCATGCAATTGCCTTCACTGCAGCTGTGTGCTCTGTCAGCTTCAGAATCGGCTGCTGCGAATGCTGGTTCCATACTAGGAGCTGCATAAGTACACAAGTTAATTATCCAGTTAACTATGTGCATTCAGAATAAAATACCATTTGGACTCGGAATTGAAAGCTACCTGATTGTCATTTCCACCAGATGCGAGCTCTCTGTCATCGTGAGACCATTTCAACCCACATACCTGCCAAAAACATGAAGTCCCAAATCAGTAAAACTTATTTCAACTCCATGAAACTGTGGAAGTGTAGACCGAGTTGGATAGAGCTAGCTAGCATACCTCGGATTTATGGCCAACAAGTTTGCTAACATAGTCGCCAGGGACACGAAGATCATGCTGCAGTATGTTCCTGTCCCTGCTTCCTGATGCTAAAACTCTAGAATTCCATGCCAGAACACCAGTTCTAGTCTGATGCCCACCCATCGTCCGGACCCTCTTGCACTGAGTTCCATCCCACACCTGTAATCACACCAAATTTCACAACCTATACTCTTTTGATCATCTCAACTACTGAATATCGAACCCATCTCCTCGAATCAAAATGAAAGTACCTGCACTTGCCCAAAATGGGTGCCAACTGATATGTAGGAACCTTCCTTGGTCCATTGAACTGAACACACACTGTCATTAGGTCCTAAATCGCACAACTTGGTCACCTAATAACACAAAAACAAACAATTTCTACTTCAATTCTGAAAACCACACTACAAAGTTGGCTGTTCAAGTTGGCTGAAGATTCATACAGTGGCAAAATTAAGCTTACTTTGCTGTTTGATGCGGACCATAAATAAACACAAGTTCCCAACCCAACAGCAAGAACGTTCTGAGAGGACCAATCCACCACGTTCAGATAGAAGTCATCTTGCAAAGATGGTGCATCCAAAACCTGCATCGACATAACTATAAAATTAAAATCCCTAACCCCTACAACTATCTCTAAAGTTACAAACTGAGACAAATTGAAGTACTTTTCCCCTCACCTTGTGAGGAGTCTTGGGGACCTTCCTAGAAGGCTTAGGCGGCGTCGAACCTTCGTTGCTACCTCCACTATCCTGCCTCAGAATCGATGGCGAGTACGGAGAATTAGGTCCACCGGAATGATCCTTCTTGAATCTCAGCATATTCGGACTTCCCAAACCACCTGCAGGGGAAGAAGAGGCAAAATCAGATCCGAAAAGCTCACACTTCAGTAATCTAGCGTAAGTGCTATCACTCCCTCCTCCTCCTTCTTTAACAGGGGAACCAGACGGCGGCGTATCCAGAAGCCCGAAGGTGTGCAGCCTGGAAGCCGATCGGCAAGGTATGAACCGATCGCCGCAAGTGGAGGTTTTGGACGACGGCGACGAGAGGCTGGCGATCTCCCGCGGGGAGGACACCGAGACGACGCGAAACGCAGGGGAGGAAGGAGATGGAGATTTCTTGGAGATGGTTTCAAGGCGGAGGGAAGTCTGGTTCATCCCAGCTGGGAGGTTGAGCCCGCTGCTCTTCCTTCTCGGTGGCGTTTCCATTTTTGATTTTCTGATTTGGGGTTAGGAGGAAGAATTGAGATTGAATCGTGAGAAAAATGGGAAGTGATATCGCCTCTCTGTGTGGAAAAGCAGAGAGGGATTTCTTCTTCTTCTTTCCGGTGGAGATTTGCAGAGAAGGGTGTGGGAAATGGATTTTGCAACGGTCGAATTTGGAGTGAAGATATCATATAGGAAGGAGCGGGGGGGTTGGATTTCCCCAACGGTCATATTTTTCACGACTCTCAACCCAATCTATAATACATATCAATAAAGAGTAACGTGTTTTCCGCGCTAATTCGAGCCGCTTTTGGATGTTCGGATCAATTTCATCGGATAAGTTTTGTAACAGGATCAATTTTGCTGGATTTGAGGGTTTAATTCCGTTTAATTTCAGCTATCTAATTCCGATTAGAGAGGTTGGATTCTTACCCGAATTGAAGGTGAAATAGCCCAATGCAACACTTACAAATAACTTCTTTAAAAGAAGCCGTATTCTTAATTGTTACCTGATTAGTCTGTCCAGTTGTGAAATCTTTGATCCAACCTCTAGTTCGGACTGATATGTTAAAACATCACTACAAAAAAATTGTCTAGGTCGATATGAAGCTACCGTTTAAAATCTCTCATCGTTCGAACCATTTAAGTTATTTTTTTATACATTCAACCTCTAATTTTTTACCACTCGTTCGACAAATGAAACTAGAGCGGGAAGATGCATAATAGTTAGAAATTAGAAATAAAGAAATTGTGAAACCTCAGATAAAACAGTTCACTAAACAATAATAATACAACTTCTGCAGTTCGACTGAATAAATAACAAAGTTGGATTCTTCCTATGAAGTGAAGATGAACTTGAGAGAGTGAGAAAGTACGGATTCCCACGGCAAGCTTTGCCACTGTAGTTATTCCTGGAAATGCAACGGCAAGTTTGAATCTTTTTTACTACTGAAAGCCTTGACATATCAAGTAGATCTCTCTCGACGTCGATCTTGTTGCCTTGGGCCGTAGCCACGACGCTTTTCTGAAGAGCGGCTTGCAAATCTTGCTGAATTCTGCACCAGAAAACCAAATCCTTCGTTGGAACTAAAAACGAAAATATTCAATCTTGTGCAGTTTCGTTCAGGATCAGGAATAAGCATTTATTCTCACCCTGGATAACCTCGCTCTCTAGAAGCTTGATTACTAGGTTGCCACCCGACAACAGTACACCTCTACCATTTGTATCAGAAGCAGATGATTCATCTACCAGCAATTCAGCTTCTTGATCATCAGGAAGGACCGATGCTGCTGTTCTACCAACAGCGAGCTCGAGTGCTCGCATTCCTAGCTCCATTGACAATGCTGCATCTTTGGTTGTAATCCCAGAGACTGAAGGGCACATGTCTGATAATATGATCGAAAATCCTTTTTGCTGCAGAACAACAGAGAAGCAAGCAAATTCTGGAGCTTTACTTGTCGATAAACTTAAAAGAAAGAAGCCATCGGATATTACAAAGAAAAGAGCATCACACTTGGATGAGGAATAAATGCTTCGATGTTTTATGCACGATATAAGTGCTGAATACTCCCATCTCTCATAGCTAACAGATTCAAAGCCAAGCACATGTTCGACCGAATAAATTGCGTACACCAGTGTCATTTGCATTTAGTTGCAAAAGAAATGTTCAGAAAAAGAAAAGTTGCAAAAGAGTTCACATTAGTTCTTCTGCAAATCCAACCACTATATGCACACAAAGATGAATTAAACAACCAACTTAGAGCAAATGGATTGATTCAATCTACTATTGTTCATACTATTGTCGAGAAAACCAAGTGGAATAATCACATAATAGTCACTGAAACAAAGGTAAGAACAGCCACAACTAGCACAAGATGCAAATTCATGGGGAGCACGAAGTAATACTTAGGGGAGAGAGCCCTAACTTCATCCTTGTGAAGCTTCATCACATCAGCTGAAACAGTCTGAACCCTTGCATCACAGTGAGTTGAAGGAACCTTCACTTTCTGTTCTGGAAAATTCCACATCACAACACATCACATTGTACCAATTGAAGCACAGGATTATATACTTCCTTGCACAATTTTTTCTCAAGTAGATAACACACCTTGAGATCAATTCCTACTATCGCCCCACCACTTTTTAACGGACCTATCCTCTGGCACGCCACCTGAAATTTTTGAAATACAAAAATTTTGAAAATTGAAGGAAAGCTAGCAACTTTACAGAACACACAAAGAGGAGCAAAAGAGGACCTGAAGCCATGCTCCCGGGGCGCAACCTAGATCAAGAACAGATGATCCAGGAGTTATCAGCTTGTGCTTATTCTGTATCTGAAGAAGCTGGTGAATTTGGATTTGAAGCAGAGAGTCAGAAAAAGAGATTAACAAAATAAGACGGAAAGATGATTGATAAAGGGATTTAGTGAAGGAGTTGGGGAAATTTTAAACCTTGAAACCAGAGCGTGCTACGTAGCCGAGGCGCTGAGCTTCTTTGTAGAAGAAATCAGGTGCTCCGGCACCAACCATATCTCGCTAGGGAAGCAAGGGTTCTGGGTTTTAGGCTTGGCTTTTTTTTACCAGAAGAAAACAAACAATGTTTTTTCTTCTCCCTTTGAGCAAAGTACCATTTAAGTCCCCATATTTTGACAGTCTTTTTGTTTAATCAAATATTTTATTTTAATACTTAATGGCGTCATCAAATTATTCCACATAATAACACATAAAATGACGTCGGTATATTTTTCCAATAATATCAACATTATCATTACTTTTATTTTTTATAATTTGAGTTGAAATAACAACTATAAAATATAGTTGAAATATCAACATTATTTTTTTGGTAAAATAAAATATCAACATTATCTCTACTTATTCGTTAAAATCTGAGAAAATTTATGAAATTTTAGTTTGTAATATTTTATGTTATTAAGAATTACATTTCATAGAAATTGGATGCTAAATTTCAACGTGTCAATAGCAATGGAGAAATTAAAACCATTAGCATGCAAATAAGTACAAACACCGGATATTTAATACAGTAATTTTTTCTGGTAACATTAAAAATCACCAACTCAATTTTGGTGTGGTAACATTTAGAACAAAAATGCCTTTAGAAGTACAGCTTGCGATATTTAAGTTTCAAATTTGTGCTAGTGACTTTTTTTGTTTAAATAAACCGACATTCTTGATCAATACATAAATATAGACATGAAATAAATTATATATAAATATCTATTTAATAGTATATAAAATTCAAACGCAAAATTTCTGAATAATCAAATACAGAATTTTACCACCAAAATAACTTTACTAGAATGTGTTAGTGACATTTCGAACTAGAGAAAAGACGAGAGGGAGAAAATAGTTAGAAGAGAATTATAAAAAGGCGGCAGAGGATGACGCCCAAATAGCTTATCAAATAAGAACAAGTATTTTTCAACTGTGCAATGCATTTGGTAAAACAAAAAGGACATCTCTGACCTTCCTGCTATGAAAATGACAGGTTCCACCATTAACAGATAATCACTGATAGAAATGGACAAAATTATCATCCAGGTTGCTGAAAAGTGAAAACCATTAAACCACTACTTGAAGAAAGCTACCTTCGGTTTTAAATTATGTAATAGATGACCAAAATGTGAAATTATAAGCTTGCAAACCAATACTACCATGAAAATCGAGCTTTTGTCATCATTTTGATAACTCTGCCATCACAGTGAAACCATTTCTATAACTAAGACTAATAACTATCCATAAATTTACACTTCTGAAGCCATAAAATGTCTCTGCTCTTCCTTTCTCAACACATTTAAGCCCACAGATGATCATCCTGAACTCTAAACAAGAAAAAGCTTTGATCTTTTCCACTTCTGCCACGAAAGTCGATCAATTCTTCCCACCAGTAGTCTGCATATGCATCTATAGAGCTCATCACTTCCATTGGGGCTATGAGTGAGTTAGCTGCAACCCTAGTTTTATTAATCCCCCCCTCCCCCATTCCTGAGCAGCAAGTCGACAAAATGATGATTAGTTTTTGTTACAAATAATCAGAATATGACAGAAGAAAGAGACTTACCATGAATCAGATGAACAAACTCCATCCCCGAATGATCCCTGCCTGTTCATAATGAGACGATGGAGTGATCTATGGACTAGCCTTCCATGAAGAGAGTGCATAAACAATTCTCCCCTTCCACCCTTGAAGAAGCCACTCACCATCCTCATCGATCACAAAATCCTTGTTGTAATTTTCCTTCACCTTCTCCTTCGCAGTCGTTAATATCTCCCTGTTCAAAGGCAGTTGTGAGAATCCAGCCCTTTGAGCTCTCACTTGGCATTGTTTGTACGTTTCCGGCCTCTCCAGCCTCTCGGCACCTTCACAAGCAATCACATTCATCGCCTCCCAGCCGAAAATATCCCTTTCGATCAGCATCCTCTCCGGCATATCACGAGGCACAGTCGTCTCCAGCATATCGAACACAGTGGAGAAATGGAAAAGTGCCTCCCGGAACCGAGTTATAAAGAACGGAGCACTGTACGATCCATTAACGATACCAAGTATGAAAACCTCCGGATTCATCCTCCTCACTAGGTTAAGAACAATATTCCTCGGGCAGTCCACCACCACAGTCTCGTCAAGCAAGTTTCTCAACCTGTACATGCAATTCACCACCAGCACTTCATCCTTCTCGATCTTCAAATCCTCGATCTTAATAGTGTCCCACTTCTGCGCAAGGGCATTGAACTCAAATGGAACATTGAATGTCTTAGCGTAGTTTGCTAACCTCCGGCCAGTCTCCTCAACCCTTTCGGCTGGTCTGAAACCTGGATTCGGTAAATCGACTCCTGTGATTCTAAGTTTCGGTGGTCCACCAGGCATGGACGATAGGCGCTGAATGAGGCAAGGCCACTGGAAACCGTACAGAATCCCAAAATCAACAATGTGAAGCCTCTTCGCACGTTGAGCCAAGTTCATAATCGTTTTGTTCGAGAAAAAATTCGACAGCTTCTTGTATGGGCATGCAGCTAGAAACAGCTGGTATGCTTTCAATACATCGGCAGCTGAGGTCGCCTTTGTGATCAGTGCTTTGTAAATTTTGGTTCCGGAGCCAGCCATCCTTGCCTCCAATCCATCGGCGAAAATACTAGCCAATCTTTGCATACCATCCCCGGTCGGGGGAGCATTATCCCGAATCTGTTTCAAGAGAACATTCGCATTCCTCCGATCATCGGCAGCAACAGCCTGTGCACAAAGAGTCAAGAGTGTCCTCAAATCCACCACGTTTTTCTTAGTTCCACCCTGCCTCTTCCCTCGAGCTTTTCCACCATTAGACGATTTTGTTAGTTTATTCTGCATTGCTGTCCTGTTCTTCTCACTCTCCATAGCTGCACGAAGCGTAGATTCCGGATCTTGGGCGCAGTTAAGTAGTATCCGGTCGAAGTCTTCTGAACTCACAGTAGATTCCGAAGAAACTGCTGATTGTTTACTGCTTCTTGCTGCTCCGTCTAAGTTCAGGTACTCGGGATGCGGGTTCTTTTTCCCCCTTGCCTGCTCAAAACAGAAGCTATTCTGAAGTTTATTATTAACCACTTCGATTTCTTCTCCCTTATTCTGCTTCCTCAAGTCTTTCAAAGAGATTCCGGTACTTTCCATGTCAAAAAGCAAACTAGCTCTGGGGATGAACTTACTTGCCTCCTCAAACCCCCTCCTAAACTGATCGGCAGACTCGGATTCGGTAAACATGTCGGGAATTATGATAGTGCTCACTGGAGAATCCGAGCTCTGTGCTGTACGTGAAACAGAATAGGAAGCATTCCTAGTGGACGATCTACACTCATCCACGTCATAACTCCGGCCACAATCAATCAAACTGCTACCAGAACTGATGCAGCTTGAGTTACTAGAACAAACTCGACGATTTGAATCATGCTGATCATCTGAACTACCATGGTATTGATCAGGGTGAGGTTGTATCGGCTCAGTAACAGGTAACGGTGGGTACCTTTCCCCAATAAGCTCATATAGTGATTTCTCAGCAGCCTGAAGTGCTGCTGAGGACTCCTGAAACATGCATGCTTTCTCCTCCATGTTTTCTTCCATGAGCATATCATCAATATACTTAAGAACCACATCGTTGAAGTCGAAATCATCACGGGACGACTGTACAGCTTGGTTTGGATTCGAAGGCACCGTTGCCTGGCCGTTGCTAATACTAGGATCATTGCGCGGTACAAAATTCTTATTGATAAGAGTGTCGTCTGATTTTAACCCAGAAATGAGTTTCCTAGTAGTTAAAGCTGAAAGCGCTTCATGGCTGAGCTTCAATCCACTGACAGAATCAAACAATCCCCCTAAAGATTGATCCATCATGGAATTCTCTATATCCTACAACCAGTTTCTCCACAAAGCATAAATCCTAAACCCTAAAAAAATACCATACAAAGAGAGTCACCAACCTTGAATCAGACTTGATAATGCCTTGAGAGCTCCCAACGCTTCACAACCCTAAGGAATAAAGATTTTAACTTTGAGATGCTAATGGAAAAAGCTATCAAACATTTTAATTTCAGCTATTTGGGTCAAATCAAAACCGAATATTAGTCAACATCGGAAATATGCATCGAACAGTTGTAATGAAAACAGCGGTCAATCAGCAACGACTGGGAAATGAAACGGCTGCAAAGTTGTTGAACAAGCTACATATTCCGATTGGCTACTTAATGAAGGAAACATGAAAATTGGAAGGATATGTGGAAGATAAAACTGAAGTTTACCTGAAGAAGGGGGGAGTGCTGCGGAGGAGGAGGAGGAGGAGGGAAATACTTGGAGAAAGAAAGAGGATTGAAAGTAACGGGAAGAGCGTGAAAAAGCTGCTCTGTTTCAGAGCGCATCGGAAAGAAAGATCATAAAACCGCTTTGAATTGACGGGGAGAGAAGGAAAGACTTTTTCATATACTAATTTTTCTGGGCTGAATTTAATCTGTTGACGGCGCTCAACCTCGGTTCCCGGGGCTCTAATTTGATTACTACGCTGATACGGGTTCGCACTACGCAAAATTATCAATACACCCTCGCTCAATTGAAATGATTTTTTTTTCATAAATAGGCTTTTTGTGGAGACAAAAGAAGATAGCGTACGAAGATTAAAAAATTTAATTAATTTATAGAGTGAAGATTACAGATAACACTCCTGAAAAATATTTAAGGACTATGTGAGCCACGCAATGGACAACTCCACTACCTGCCTTTCAGACCAACTATAGACGAACCTCTGGAAGTTTAATATTGCTTTTAAACAGTTGGAAATGCAGCATGATTCTGATGAACCACATGGACTCTTTCATCGCAAGTGGGGTTTCACTTAACAGACATTCCTGAGATTCGGGAGGGCGATAGGCAATGTAGTCTTTGAAGTTGACTGGTTAGAGATAGCGGCGACAGTGGTAGGTTGCATGTTGGACCTTATGGAACACGACCATATTATCGTTTTTTGTCGTACTTTTTTACTCCAGATGCCTTTATTTAGTGTGGTTTGTGTTAGGAGAGATAGAAATCTGGTCGCCATGAGGTTGGTAATTGATTTTTTTTCTTAGCATTACCAATTGTTTAACATGTAGCTCCTCATTAATTCGAAAATTTATGTAATTAAATCACTAATAATATGAGCCTCACTTCAAAAAGGTATTAAACTCGCGTTAGAAAGTAGCAGTTAGAGGTCAACTACAATGCGCGACGCGTTATAGGTGGCCTCCTCTAACTGTTATAAATAACCTCTCCCCCTTCCTTCATTTCTCACACATTCACTAATTCTCTCCTCTTTCTTTTTTTGGGTTTTCAATACTAACAACCAAATTCCTGTTCCGCGGTCAACTAGTAAGTAATATTAGTAATTTTCTGTAATTTTCCCATTTTGTTGCCTATTGATATTTTTTTTCCGTTATAGGATGGATTACTTGTATGGACCAACACCTCCGTGCGTCGACCCCGAGCTGATCGATGGAGAACTACTTTGGGGCGAGCACAACCGACATCGAACCGGTGAAATTTTTGATAATGAGGTTGGTACCATTTGAATAATATTTAGAGAATATTAAGAACGGCCTAGTGTTAAATAATATTAGTCATTGCCTAGAATTATGTTAGCTAATGTACATAAATTCATATTGTTTAAAAATATTAATATTTTCATTATGCCTAATATAAGAAAACATTAATACTTACTTATGCATAATGTTAGAAAGAATTAGTGTGTTTATCCCTAATGTTAGAAAATATTAGTAATTGCCTAATATTATGCTAGATACTAATAAGAAATGCATAATATTTTAGATTCATTATTTATTAGTGGTGAATTCTTCAGTATACCTGGTATACCGAAACTTTCGATGTGCCCAGTTATTTTTTGATAACGTAAATCCATCACCACCGTCCATTTTCAGTTTGCGATCTTAACGGTTCACAATTATTCAAATATTAAATTTCTATTTCACATTTTATTTTTGATCTCATATGTTTTCTCAATTTGACAAAGGAGCTTTACCAAGCTAAGGCAGTAGCTCAGAGAGCAAGAGAGGGAGACGAAGGAAACACAACTCCGAAAAAATGCAGCAAGATAACAAAATCCCGGTGTTTCAAAACAAGACTTGGGACGTTCTGCAACTGAAAAATCAAACAAAACACCATGTATGGCACCCCAAAGTGACAGCAAAAAATAGCAACAACAATTTCAATTAAACCACATGAATTTTTTATTTGAAATCACATGAAATTTTGGATCAATTACAATCCAATTTCAGATCGCAAACTGAAATAAAAAATAGAATGTGAAATAGAAATTTAATATTCGAATAATTATGAACCGTCGAGATCGCAAACTGAAAATGGACGTTGGTGATGGATTTACGTTATCAAAAAAAACTGGGCACACCAAAAGTTTCGGTATACTAGGTATACTGAAGAATACATATTAGTTACTTACTTAGCGATGTTAGATACTAATAATAATTATCGATAATATCGAATAAGAACCTAGCGTTATCCTACAGTGTCGTAGGACGTCTCACGTTCCCCCATACCATCCCCACTTCCGCCCTTTCTTAGAGGCTGTCGGACTCATATTGATTATTGATCTAGTGACCTTTTCACCGAATCCGCATCTTGTGACGGCGTTGGTGGAGAGGTGGAGGTCAGAGACGAACACTTTTCACATGTACCGTGGGGAGTGCATGTTGACTCAGGAGGACGTGGCAATGTTGACAGATTTGTCAGTGGATGGTGATGCGGTCTACTACCCTCTTGATCGTTCTGGACTGTAGATGCTAAACTTGATAGATGAGGGTTTGGAAACGAGACCGATGACAAAAAATGTTTTAAAGAACGGACGACTAAGGATTGGATGTTTGTACTCCATGTTGATAGTTTTGGTAATTAATATCCATTTCCACTCTGATGTGTTGGTGGATTACACGAGCATTGGTACCAAGGTGAATTGAGGCCATATAACAAAAGTCCAACAACCTCTGACCCAGGTCAACCAATTCCTGAAGGTCCAAGCCCTATAGAAACTGAAGGTCCAAGCCCAATAGAACTTGTCAACTTGATTATTGAGGATTGTACTACACTAAATTGTCCAATCACCAATGATGGTTTTCATAACAAAAAAACTGTGGAAAGTGGTTATTGTTACATTTATGGAGTTCTACAAAGTTTTAGTGACTCCCATTTATACAAAAAAAGGACATCATACCTGTCATTAGCGCATTGTATCAGCATTACATGCAACGTGGTTCATCGATTGACATGAACAACGTCTGTCTGTTTTCTTCTCGACTATGTGACCACCTTCTTACCAGTCAAATAGAAGGAGCACGCGGCTCTTTACATCTTTAGCACTCAATAAAAAATTAAAAGGACTTATCTACAAGTTTTTTTTCAAATCCAAAGATCTCTCAAAGAAACCCTACATCCACAAACTGAATGACACTTTAAACCAAACGATTTGGATCTTTTTAACTTTTCTTTGTTAGCATCACACACAAAATCAAAATATATCATAAAATAAGTGTACAATTTATATATAAGTATTATTAGTTGTTGCCCTTATTCTTTAATCATACAATTTAAATTTGAACATTTACTCATCAAGATAGAATGCATCTTGTGAACAACCATTTAATTATTACTCTATATTCGCACTCGCAACGAAAAAGTTAATTACTATTATCAGTAACAGAACACAGTAATTAAACCAAAAATATCATAAAATGAAGACTATATATACAACCAACCCATGTCCAAATTCAAACAGGATTCCCATTCACCCACACTCCCAACCAACCCACCAATCTCGATCACCCGAATCCCAAAAGAAATTGGCATTTTATACTTAAATATAAACATCACTTGCCAGACAGCAAAGACCACTGGATTACTACTAATAACAATACATACATTTATGTTGTCCAAGTCATGTGAAGTTCACGATCGAGCCCCCACTTGTTGTTCTTATTCTAAAATAAAAATAAAATAAAAGCCATAATAATAAAGATACGTGCTTTCAGCAAAAACAAGGGAGTTGGTTAGGTTGGACAAACAGTAAAGCAACAGGAGGAATCTAAAACAAAATAAAAAACAACAAGACTTGAAAGGGTTGGTTGCTTGAGTCGTACGGAACTCAGAAATCAAGCATCACACTTTTCCCAGATCAGAGTATACGTTTGGTTCGTGGCCTAATATCCTCACATGGCGGTTGCGTGCAGGAAACAAAGTGGAGACACCAATCTTCTTCAAGCAGCTTTTACCTTCTTACTTAAGGACATATCGCGATTTATCCGCGTGTCGAACTATCATTGGCGTCGAACATCATCCACTCGCAAGCAAACAGATGTAGAAAGTAGAAGGGTAAGATAATTCACAGGATGAGGAATTGAAGAAAGTGTTCCATTTCCAAGCTAAAAGATTCTATCTTTCTATGTATGTATCTATTACAGAAATCAAATGAAAGAATGACAGCATCAAATAATGATCAAGTTAGGCGAGACCACTTGGGTCTCATTTATTCCCCAAGTTGAATGAATTTACAAGCTCCCCCCAAGTTCCCTAATGGGGGAGAACTGGCGATGAATTTTGTTGTAAAAAGATCTGTCACACTGTATTACAATTGGAAACTAATTCTGAATATCAAATTCTTCTTCTTCTTCCTTTTTTTGGTACGTTTTGATGTTCTGTGTTCTTCTTCTGTTCCCTTCTTCTTCTTCTTCTTCCTGTCAACGAGTCGTTTCCTTTTGTTTTTTTTTTGTACACTATACCAAGTCAGAGACTAGACCGTCTGGCCATCTGTTATCTGGAGGACGGCGGAGATGGCTGTCGCATTAGCAGCTTGGATTTTAGTTTGTTGCCTGGCTTGATGTTGAGACCAGTAGCCGTGAGCAGCCAGAACTCGGTCCAGAAGTTCCTGCGGAACTGGTTCCCCGCGTCTTTGCTGTGGAGCTATCTTTGCTGTGTGGACCAATGTCTTCCATTTGTCCTGAACCATCCAAATAGTTCAGATGTCAGCTCAATTGACATGATGATGTGATATTTATAATTTTTATTTTAACTACGTGGTTTGTACCTTCAAGTCGACATAGGTCCGATGGTCAGCATTGTCGAAAGATCGTAACTTAACATCACGCCACCTGCCAAACAAACAGAAAGAAATTACTCGGAGACCAAATTCGTCAAAAAATGCATAGTTTATGTCGAAAAAGAATTGCATAGTTTATGTCGAAAAAGAATTTAAGTTTTTTTCTACCTTCCGGTGCCAAGTTCCTCAACTGCATGAACAAGGGCCTCTACTTCCGAGACCGAGAACGGTCTTCTGGTTCGACGCTGGACATTTTCTGACCGCCTACATTTCTGGTTAAGTGGGAGAACAGCGAGTGGTTCGCTGCTCGCTTGCTCAACTGCAACCAGAGCTTTGGAATCATCTGATGGTGATTTGTTCTCATTAGTGGAATGTGGTTCATGTTTAGTGTTAATATTGTCAGCCAGATTTGCTGGCAGTGGAAGGGTAAGGTACGGAGAGTCTTTAGGATTCTGTGACTCTACAATCGTAGTGGCTGGGGTCCTGAAAAACGACAGACAAGCACATCAAACTATTGTAATATCTTGTAACTTAAGCCTTTGCCTTGTCTTGCAAGGCAAGCATGATA
Source organism: Linum usitatissimum (assembly GCA_030674075.2). Lineage (NCBI taxonomy): Eukaryota > Viridiplantae > Streptophyta > Magnoliopsida > Malpighiales > Linaceae > Linum > Linum usitatissimum. The sequence continues at coordinate 3,737,186 of JAUJYP020001281.1, read as the reverse complement.
CCAATACTCCTTAAGAGTCACTACAATAGAACCTATACCTCGATATGAGCTGGGAAGTATGAGACGGTAAGATGGCAGGAAGCTCTTCAGTGCACAATGGTGCAGGCGCTTGCACTGAACTAGGCTCCAAAGTAAATCCCAGAGAGTCGAGATTTTCTGAAGAAGAGATGCCAGTCTGCAAAAGGGTTCTGTTATCATCTCTAACCTTCTTTCCATGGTGAATAACCCCAACACGTAAACCACCACCAAGTATGGCGGAGACAGCCTCCACAATAGTTCTCTGTTGAAAAGTAAAACTTCACCATTAATAGAAGGACCGAACTAAGTGATACGCAGGATAAAAAAAATTTACTCCTGAAGATGAGGAAAAGACTGAAGATCAATCAATACCTTCAGCGAGCCAACAGTTGCAGTTTCTGGGACCTCAATGAGAAGATCTGGAATTTTGAAGGACTTGATGCTCAGTTTAACTGGAACAAGAGATTAAACAACACATAAGAATCCTTGGAATCCAAGTCAACCAAAATACAGGGGCACCTCCGTCATTATTCATCTCATTAAGTACCATGAGAATCCTTTGGGTGGAGCTGCCCTTGATGGCCAATAACTGGGGACGACATGCCATTTTCTGCACAAAATAATTGTAAAATGTCAGAAAGCCAGATTTAAGGAAAAAGGTCAGAGGAAAAAACAGAGAATCTAGAAATGGAGGAGTATAAAAAACACCTCTTTTTAACATGACTCCTGAGCCATTGTCAACTGACATGCCTTTTCCTGGTGAATTACAAACACTTTCGCTGCTAAAACCCCCATCGGAAGCTATTACTAAGCTACGGTCAGAAAGCTTCCTCCTTTTATAAAGAATGTCATACTGACGTCTATCGTAATTGCAAGCCACCTTCCTCTTGTGATAGAGAGGCTTCATTCCCCCGTCTCCAATTGCTGAAATACAAACATTACTGTCAGAACAATGATATATAACTCAATACCACACAAAAATATATATGCTAACAGCTACTTACCGGGTCTGGTTAGTTCGTAGTCTTTCAGTTTAGGAGCTGATTTCCAGTATTTGGATGACAGTAACTTTCTTATTCTTCTGTCTCCAATTCGCGAAGAAGGCCTGAAAGCCTTTCTCTGGTTGCTTTGCTTATTATTAGACCTAAATAAATTTTCATCATCATCTTTAACATCTAATTTCACATTGTTGCCTTTGATCAATGCAGGATTCTTCATACATGACTTCTCGGGATCATTTGAAATGCAGGCATTACCAAGCATTGACCCTCCAGTTTCCAGCCCATCAGCAAGTAACTGTCTTCTGACTCCACTTTTTAAATATCCATCACGTGGCTCTACAGAAGCAGGAGAGTCTCCTTCCACCTCAGCAGGTAATTTCTCACATAGGATGGGCTTCTCATCACAACTGACTTTCACTGACGAATCAGATTTTGAGACTGTTGAAAAGCGTTCCAGAATGGAATCACTCTCAGCAGGTGGTGGAGTGTCCTTTAAATTGGGGAGGAAAATACTCTCTTCACAGCTACCCAGATCAAAGCGCTCAGTTTTCACAGGGTGAGTTTCTTCAACTTGCTCTCTTTTGACGAGATCATCACTAATTGCAGGACGACCATTTGCTGCATCGGAAGCATTACTAGAAGCCGATGAGCTTTCGGTCTCCATCAATAGCTGTCCTGCTAAAGAAGCAAGCAACTCAAATGCGCACAGTTGACTATCCTCAACGATCCTCTTATGAAAACCCCTCTGGCAAAGAGAAACAACCATGAGATAGATAACAAGTGTTAGAGAATAGTTGTTCAAATGCAATACCAGTGTAAAGCTAAGAAACCGCATCGGTACTTACTCTAGCAGATCTGGGAGCTTTGGGGACAAAAGGGAAGTGGACACCGCTAATACCATGATGCTGCCTCTTCTTCAACACCATATTTGAAGCATACGTATGAGAGTAGTTCAGGTGACACTCATCAAACAATAAGCATTGCAATCTGGATCTACTGCACTGTCATGAAGACACCAGTCAAAAAGCTATTTTGTGGTTCAAATTTAACCTTCAATTTTGAAGCTCGTGTCAAACAAATAAAGAAAGTATTGATTCTCTCATTGAATCCAGGTCATCCAAATATCGATCCATACAAATCAATCAAGATCCAGTATACAATTCTCACAGAGCATGGAACATAAGCATATCGAAATCAAGCAGAATTTGAACCATCAAAACGAGGAAACCGTTGCGATCTTTCAGAAATAACCGTGGAATAGTGGAATCAGAACATTTACGACTATCAAGTAGCACAAATCTATTAACGGAGCGATCACGACAGCATAAAGGCAATTCAACAAGCAGCTAGAGGACAATAAGTTAGTTCCAGAATCCAAATGATCAATCTACCAATAATCAATCAAGAAGAAGAAGAAGAAGAAGAAGAAGAAGACGGATCAGTTTTGGAATAATCAACTCAATTGCGGGAGCTGCAGCTCCTGGAATTCAAAACAAAAAGAAGCTTCTTCGTTTCGTAAAAAAAAAGTACAAAACACAACAATTTCAAAATTCCTTTTGGGAACTGTTGCTCCCACCGAAATCCATAATTCCGCCATATCCACACGTCCATGATCAGATCCCGATCTCAGCCAAACAAAGCAACACTTCAATGCTTCTTTTTCCACAATTTGACAGCGAGATCAAATTGCAGAGAATTTCAAAACCGAAGGACAGCAGCAGCAAAGAGAGAGGGAAGAAGTAGGAATTCACAATTCAGCAACAATCTGATACAACAACTGCAATCACTGACCTCGAGATGAACGTCGATCTTCGAATTATAAGCTCAATTGAGCAAAATATGTACAACTACCGGTGAGAGAAGATCAGATCGGAGAGCAGAGAAGAAGAGAAAGTCAGCTGAATGCAAGGTGGGAGGAGAAATGAATCTGCTGCATCATCACAAATGAAATCTCTCAGAATTATACACACAGCTCCATTGTTTAATTTTGTATATTCAATTCTCATTTAATTAGTCATTTTTCATATTTGTTTTTTCTCTGCCAAGAATAAACAGAAAAACCTCTTGAGAACACAGAGAGGGTGGGGGAGGAAACCATGAAAGAAACAGTGGCTTGGCTTAAACCCCTTCTTGTTTCTCTTTTTTCTTCTATATATCCAATTTGTCATCTTTTTTACCACCAAAACCGGAAGAACCGGTCACCCGGGTCACCCCCGATAAACCCACCCTCTTCCCTGATGGGTTTTAAAGAAAAGAGCACACGTGGCGGCCTGAGAAAATTTATAGAATTTGTTCAAAGATAAGGGAAAGAGGGATTTGTCCTTTGTGGGGTCAAATTTTAACTGCTTTCTGGGAGAAAAAATGAGATGATAATAAATGAAAATGAATTTCATGGAGGGACTGCTTTCTTTTCAACGAATATTCCAATGTACTAAAAATATTTAATAAGCCACCTTTTTCTCTTTTTTTCTTTTACACAATTTGCATAGTTATGGTTATTATGGTTGATTTTAAGATATTTTAATAATGTCTTTAATTGAATACAAATATATACATAATTTTTTTTCATTGGGAAAGAACTCTAAGTGATTCATTCGTTAAGTTATATTATATAAAAATTAAAAATGAATTAGATTCATTTATTCAATCGATCATAAATCCAAAACTAATTCAATCGAATAAATCCAAAACTAATTCAATCGAATAAATCCAAAACTAATTCAATCAAATGAATAAATAAATTAGTTTTAACCAGTTACTACATAATCCTCCTAAAATTGAGGGTCACGTTTTATTCAACACTCCTATGATCTCTCTTCTCATCCACTAACCAAGGATAACACTTCTATTGCTTGCTCTTGCCCCCCATGAATGCTTAATAATAATAATATAAAAAGCTGCGTGAGAAAAAAAATATTATATTCCAAGATCATATGTGGTAAATGAGTGGTTAATCATTTGTGGACTTTCACGACTTTTTAAAAAAAATTATTTATTGAAATTTGTGCTAAATTATAATCACTTAATATCTAATATGCTGGAAATATAGTGATTTGAGGTATGAGATATATAATTCAATAGAAATAAATTATAATAGCCCCCATGCCTAGCCTTCTAGCTACTTCCTAACAAGGAATTTATTGTGATAAAGGTATTAATTAAGGTGTCATTTAATTAAACACTAATACGAAATTTATCATTTTAGATTTGTTATTTTCTTTCGTCCTTCATTAATTTGAGGAGGTTCAGAGTAGATCAATAATAATTTTGATATAGAAGGTATTGTAAACTCAAATTTTTTATAACCAACTTATTATAAATCTGTATGATATGAAATAAGAAAAAAATAATAAGAATAATACTTTATTATTAATTGAGCTGAAAAGATTCGTCGATGAAAACAATTGCATTGTAATAACTCAAGGTAATGACCTCCCGGCTTAAACCGTTTCTTCACGTTTCTAGGAGAAACATGCACTTACTGTTTATATTAATTATATTTATAAATTTAGGATTTAAAATCATAAATTCGGGCATAAATGTTAATTAAGAGGATTAGTGTCAGATTTGACATGTTTGTGAAATATGATGATGACAAAAAAAAAACAGGTTGGAGGGGGAGGGTGCATAAGCATGTGACAATTGGTGCAAGAGAGAGATCCTTTGTTTCATTTCTCTATTAATTAATTAATTAACTACAAGCTAGCTAAGTAGTCGTTGCTTATTAAAATTGGCAACCTAGGTAAGCTCCCTCTCTCTTTCATCTTCATCCCAATTCTCTGAAAACTACCCCACTGTGTATTCAAATTGGTCAGGATAAGGTGTAGTATGGATGTTTCTAGGTTGTATTTATACGTGTATTATACGTATCATTGTATCTATCATCTATATCTACGTGGACGAATTCCACATGAAAATAATGCATAATCATTTTGACATCGACGGTGAAATTAGAGTAGGCAAATCTAGACCGTCGCTTAAGATATATATAATTGTTGTTGTTAAATTAGGGTTGAAAGTGCTCCACCAACTACAAAATCCATATGTACAACCACCTCCACCAAACTTGTAATTTTAGCCTTAGCACACAACACAGAATTTTCATTTTGTTTACAAAACCAGAAAACTAAATTAACTTTATTTATTTATTTATTGATTTCAGCTGCGGGGGGGGGGGGGGGGGAATATTATGGATGGCGTCAGTTGCAAGAAAAACGATTCCTGTCTGCCAACTCTTCTTCATTAATTTCTCCTTCTTTCTATCTGATGTCAGTCCCTGCATCTTTCGTTCGCTCACGACGTCGGTGCTTATGGTTTTGTTCATGCATACTGTCATTCTCATTCCTCTTACTTCTTCCTGCTAATTGATTTCTATTGTATTTCTGGACTGTTATAATTCATTATTCGAACCCCACTTAGACCGAGTTTTTTTTAACAAGTTAGACTATAACCATATACGGAAAAATATAAAAGGAGTGATGAGTTGAAGTTACAAAATTAATTAAAGTCGTCGAGGTTTGTGTTGGATACAGTTTTCTTATAAGATAGATTCATCCTTTAATGTGAATTGTGTATGTCTTCCTTAATTGTATGTCCAGATGGTCAACCATTATCGAGAATCTGATACAAATCAAATTGTATCATCCCCAAGCGTCCGTAATAGACTATTCTCACTCGATTCGATTATGATATCTTACATCATTTTTATCGAAGTATTTGAGATAAGAATTTTCGATTTTCCACTATTTTCCAACAGTTTTTTGGCTCCTCGACGGTCAAGATCAGGAAGAGGAGGCTGAGGCAGCAGAATTGTTCGATGTACTAGGCTAGAGAATTTCAAGTTTCAACTGCCATCACGGTTGAGGAAAAGACAAAATGATGATAGTTGGGTGTTGCTTGTTGCAGTACTGTAGTTCGGCAAAACTGGGCTCAAACTTTAGTTCATAGCCCAATATTATCTAGTGACCAGGCCCACGTGAAAAGAGGCCCCATGGAAATGTCAGCTTCTAGCCTTCTATGGGTTTTGCCTGTTATTCTCGATTGGACGGTTAATTGGCTTATGTGGGATATAACAAAGACACGCCTGCAAACAATTGAGGTCTTGGACAGCTTCACATCCAACACAATTTGAGCGAGACGAATTCGCTTGTGAGCAGTTTGATTTGAAAGAATTTATTGATAATTGGTTCATTTTAATGAGAAAAGTTCGAATTTTATTCGAGATTGATTCATAAAACATAATTAACGAGTTAATCGTAAATTGACTTGAGTACGACCTGAGATCCAATTTCCCAATTCAAATTCGAGCTGGACTTCAAACCCGCTCGGATCGTGAACTGCCCTGATCATCACTGTCTCAATATAATTGTATGTCTGGTGTAGTTTCGAGTACTTGATTAATGATGCTCATTCTAATCAACGCTAAATTAGCGGTCCACTTGATTTTAAGGGACGACCAACCATTTACTACTGTGCTTAGATTTGATTTTTGTTGCTACTTTTTCCATCCATTTTATGTTGGTGGGTGGTTAGGTTAGTTGATGTCGCGGTAGTTAAAGTAGTTTTGTCGCCTTCCAATCAACAATCTAAACCCAATTCTTTCTTTATTAATTCAACATTCAACCAAATGTATTTGTAATAGGTGAAAAGATTAGTACAACTCGTAAGTCAATTAATTCAAATGGTTCGACTTAAAGGAATTGGATCACCGAACTTTAATAGTACCTACGACATATCACAAATTTTATTGGCTCGATTGTATAGCTACAGAGTCGCATATATAGTACGTAGCACTTCAAGAAATTGAAATCCAAGGTAATCAAAATGGGAGTTGGTAAAGCTAGGAAACGTTGATGATGCTTGATTGGTGGGTTAGGAAGAGAGGTATGATTGCAAATATTTTTGCTTGTTGAAGAAATTTGGAACAAGAAGCCTATAGGGATTGCGTAAAGATGAATGGTAAGTACACAAATGTGGCCAATTTTTTAGCAAGAGGATGAGGCATAACATGGGACGATCGTTGGAACCATTTGGCCCAACATTATGGTCCCATAAAGGGCTTAGCTAGGTTTGCGCGCATGAGAGAAATTCAACACCAAACTCCCTACTAAATAGCTTACCTCTTACAAAACACACATTCTGTTGTGGAACAAATTAACGAGAAGAAGATAAGAAAGAAAGGGAGGAGAATGATTCTTATTGAGGTGTATCGAATGATATAAATGAGAGCTTTATTTATAAGCTCATGGATCATAACCTATACTCCCTAATATTATATTATTACACATAAAGGTGGGAATATAAATACAATGAAATACATTAAAAAATGGAATAAAGAGTTACACAATGGTACATTCACTATAATAATTATATTCATAACACATTATGATTTCTAATTTCTATGTTTAAAAGGAATTGTTTCAGTGTTAGAGCATGTATCTAGTTTTTTAGAGGTTATGGATTCAAATTTAGTATACTTTAGAAATGGACACTTATTTATTTTTTATATTTTTTTTAATTTCTAATTCCTATAAAATAATAATTTCTTTTGCCTGAGATAGTTTTTATAAAGAAGGATCAAAATAGCAAAAATAATCAAATTTAAACATCAATTTAAATTGTAAAATCGACCTAAATACATCTAGGAAGATATGAAAAAGTCTGACGGCCACTTTATGAACATCTCTATTGGGGTCACGCTTGATAACCTGTAAAATAATTAATTTGATAAAAGGTTGGAGCACATATATTCCATATGGCACTCCACAATGAACATGTTGCCTCCCAGTGGCAGATGCATGAGCCACCCTGCGCCCTAACTAATCGATTTTCTAATTTTGAACTTCGATATATATTATGTACTTTTTTTTATTTTGGATTTTAACCATTTTCTATATGTAAACCCTCTTTTATTCGTGTTGAGAAAATCTTTTTCATATGAGCTCGACTTATAAAAAAACGGTACATTGTATTTCACTTTTATACCATTCGGCCCAGTGCATTGAACCATCATGAATCCGACGTTGTTGCCTCCCCTATATATTTTAGCTTTCCTGACTAGGAGGCTGCCTGACCGATCGATGAACCATCTCGAACATATGATGAAAGTAGTTTCATATAACAATTCGGTGTTACTTGATTAGTATTAATTATTCCTGGCTTAATTGATCATATGATGAAAAGAGTTGTGTATATAACGATTTTTGGTGTTACTCGATTAGTATTAAACACCAAGCTTATATGATTAACATAATCACTTGTAGTACTCCATGGTGATCATTTTGCTTTCATTATTTTGTACCAAATTTGATTGAACCATACTTTTCTTAACCACAATGTATACATAATTATCAATTTATACATTCCACTCCAAGTGAATTTAATATATATAATAAAAGAACACATACGTAGTATAGTGTATGTAAGGGAGAAAGCTTGGTGGAAAATTCACATGATGCAATGAGTCATCATAATATCATACTGGAGTGGAGTGACGTCTCTACTGTGGCATTTCATATATACAACCATCCAAAGAGAAATTAAACGTAACCGACCTTGTCTTTGTACACCTAAGCTATATAAAAGTACTGCCTCTAGGTGCAATTCCATCACACAAAGTGTACATTTATACGAGTACGTGGCGTATCTAAGTCACAGAAAGCTATAGAAGATTCGACACCTTAGCATGTCATATCATATCATATATATATATATATAAATAATTTGACGTCAAATTAATTAGGCACTCCACATACACATGCATATATGTATGCACACTAAATTCAGTTACCACCGTCGATTTTTATTCATTTTAATTATTATCATCCTTTTTAATTCCCATAACTGCATCCGCCCGGCCGCTCTATTATTGGATCATAAACTATAACAAGTGGCGGATGTAAGGACCTCATCGGGCCCTGATTTAGTCGGATTTTGAAATTTGATATTATGTAAAAATATAAGACACTAACTCTTCTTCTAATGACTTGAATTTGGTCAATTCCATTTCATCAGGAGACTGAATCCAAATTTGTGAGGGTGTTCAATGGTCAATGAGTAATAAATATTCTGAAACTTGAATGTAAGTAAGTAGTTTTGACTGGCACATTAAGTACGTTTAGGAGTTTGACTTTGTTCACGCAGCATAAAAAAGAATCTAATTTGAATGACCAAACTTTTGATTTTAAAGAGTTAAGGGACCGACGAGGAAGGCAAAAAGATTAGAGAAAAAGTCGAAAAGTCTTCCCCAACTGTACGGTAACGCACGGCGCAATACGAGGGCCGATGAATGCGGATAAATTGGGCCCTACCCATTCAATTTCAGAAAGAAAGAAAAGCCCTTTTCCCTTTTTGCCCCGATGATGAGCAAGCAAAGCCCTTTTCCATTTGCTCGTGAAAGCTTTTAATTTGGCGGGCAAACATTACTACGGCGTTGGGTTGGGGATTTAGGGCAAACAATAATAATTTCTGATTTATTATAAAAATGGTAAAATTTAATTATTTGTATGACAATGGGGAAAAAAATTATGTATAAAAGCGGTTGTTCCGGTGGTAAAACACGTGTTTACTTATTTGGAAATTTCGGGTTTAAATTCAGTAGATTTCAAATTAGACATTTCTTTACTTTCTTGTCTTCTATCTCAAAAAAAGGGGAAATAAATTATCATACAATTCTAACACTTCGAAATGTAATTCGCCTTGACATCGCTTTTGTTGTTTCTCGTGTGGTTACATGTGAGGTTTTTTGTCGGATTGATGGTACCATAAGTGTTGATATCGACAATTTCTTCAACAAGCAACAATTCGTTGCCAAAAAGGTTGTCTCCTTGTCCCTTTTCAAGTGGGTTGTGCTTCAGTTTGCCATCTTCAAAATGGCAAGTGTATAGTGTTATGCATACTCCCATCCACAAAACTCAAATGACTCCTCTCCACCATAACCATTCTTCCCTTTTGCTCTCCCAAGTTAGAAGCATCCCCTCGCCACCACTTTCCAATTGTCGGAGAAGGAACACTACAGTAGTTGAACAAAATCTAAGACAAAAGTGACCACCACCAAAAGAGAGATCATGAGACAAACTAAAGGTTGTGTAATTAGTAGCACAACTTGCAAATGAAGCAAAGTCCTCCCCCCACCCACACTTCTTTATTTCCTCTTGGTCATTCCCACTGTCATGTTGGAATAGACCAATGGTCCAACAAAGACGAGCATGAATGACTTTCGTGAAGGTTGAGATTGATATTTTAAAGTTCATATTTATTTTAAAATAAATCGAATCATATTAAATGAAAACTTACAAAAAATAGTTTGAATATGTGTTATCCAATTTATAAAGATAGTAATTGTGAAAAGAATAAGTTGCAATAGAAGAGAATAAGGTGACTAATTAACAATAAATTTATTAGTAAAAATGACACACTTTGTTATAACCTATTGTTATATCTTATTGCAGACTTTGTGTATAACGGATCAATAAGACTCAAATTCACTTCATACCTATTTATCAATCAAGATTGGATGAGTTTTATGCCGTCAAGTAGATCAGGTTAAAATTATGATCTTAAAAATATGGATGTAGTAGTGTACAAACTTCTCATATGTGTTTTTTTTGTAAAATTAATTAAAGTTCTCTATATATTAACCACATATATTTCAAATTGAACTAAATTACTCAAAATCATCTTCCACACATATTTCAAATTAACTAGACTAAAAAGTATTCAAGTGTTACAATAAAATCCATCCATTTTCCATAAGCCAAGAAAATGTAAAACCTTGACCAAGGTTGAACGAACATAATCATCAGTTTGTGTACTATCATTGAACGGTTAAAGTCAATTTCCTAGAGCACTAATCAAGGAGCTTAATAAAGAGTTGGTCTTTAATGGTCTCCTTTCGACAATTCCTTCTTCACAGTCTCCTCCATAAATACCCCCTTCCCTCCAATCTCTCCCTCCCACGACAAAACGAAAAAACAAACAAAACCCTCTTCCTAAATCCTAACTCCTAGCTTCCCCTGCTGCAAAAAACCCAGAAATGAGGACTTCAGCTCTGTGTGCTCTGTCTTTTGCTCTGCTTTTCCTCTCTGCAGAAATCACCATTGTCGAATCCAGAATCCCTGGAAATTACATGGGCGGCGCGTGGCAATCCGCCCACGCCACTTTCTACGGCGGCTCCGACGCTTCAGGCACAATGGGTAACTCCCCCAAAAGACCCCTTCTCCCCGTACTCTGTTTTTTCGTAACACACACTGTTTCAAACTTCCACAAATTCAATGAAAAATGACTAGCAGGAGTAAAGTGGAATTTTACTATTTTCAAACTTGGTTATAGAACTTTACCTCATATATAGTTATAACTATTTGACTCATTAACTATTTTGATAAATCAAATTCAAAAGTTAATTTGAACTTCGTTCATTAAAATACCGAAATAGTTCATATATTGAATTAAATTTGACATTTGTCAAATGTGTACACTAAAAAGTTTAGCAAGTCAAACTAAAATATAACATGTCCCTAAAATTTACAACTCTCTATACTTTTCCATTTAAAATAGTTAAAATAATGTACAACTAACCTTACTATTTCATTTAAAATAGTTACATAATTAATGTATCACTAACTTTTTTATGAGCATAATCTTCAATTAGATAAGATATATTGTATAAAGTATTCGAGACAAAATTAATGTTGTATTATTTGAATCTATTAACCAGATATATTCTCGAATTCTTATTTGAATTGGTTCTAGATCCAGCCTAGCTGGCTAACTTTTTGAGTCAAGTTCAGCTTATTTAAAATCAAATTGACTCAACGATTTTTTTACCAAAAAATACACTAAACTACTAAACAAGCGGCCTCGTCGGTCAACGTAACCCTGACATTTCTCAGTTTTTTTGTTCTAAAGAGGGAGCGTGTGGGTACGGAAACCTATACAGCCAGGGCTACGGAGTAAACACCGCGGCACTAAGCACAGCCCTATTCAACAACGGTCTAAGTTGCGGTGCATGCTTCGAAATCAAATGCGCAAACGACCCGCAGTGGTGCCATTCGGGCAGCCCCTCGATACTCATCACAGCCACAAACTTCTGCCCGCCCAATTTTGCCCAACCCAGTGACAATGGCGGGTGGTGCAACCCTCCCCGCCCCCATTTCGACCTCGCAATGCCGATGTTTCTCAAGATTGCAGAGTACAGGGCTGGGATCGTGCCAGTTTCATTCCGGAGGGTTGCGTGCAGGAAGCAAGGAGGGATCAGGTTCACGATCAACGGGTTCAAGTACTTCAATTTGGTACTTGTGACTAACGTGGCCGGAGCAGGGGATGTTGTGAAGGTTTGGGTGAAAGGGAGTAAGACAGGTTGGATGAGTATGAGTAGGAATTGGGGTCAGAATTGGCAGTCGAATTCGATTTTGGCTGGACAGTCTTTGTCGTTTCGGGTTAGTTCGAGTGATCACCGGACTTCTACTTCTTGGAATGTTGTTCCTGCTGGGTGGCAGTTTGGTCAGACTTTTACCGGCAAGAATTTCAGGGTCTAGTTACTGGTGGGCAGTGGGCTGGTAACCCTTTTTCGGTTTGGGAAAAGGGTATGGTTCGGTTTGTTGTTTTTTTCACCATTGTTGGGGAAAGTCTCCACTTGATGTGTTTCTCCAGATACTCTACTAAATCATATTCTAATGTAACACTTTTGTTTATTTATACGTGACCACTCTTATTTTTTAAGAGTTTTGTGTTTGAGTTGTAAAATTGAAGTTTGTATTGAATTTGAGTCAGACTTGTTAATTATTTTTGATGCGGAACAGAATAGAATTCAATTTGAACACTTGTTCATTAAAAATTTACAGTAAACCCAATTTAATTTAGACTACACAAATGTACAAACAACGTGGATGAATCAAATTAAATAACAAGTATCCTAAATTTTATAGTTTAATTTATGCATGATATATTCTAAATTATGAGTTCTAGCGAATTTTACTAGTTTGGATCTTGTCTCGAGTTTGAGTCGGGTTCATTAACTATCCTTGACAAGTCAAGATAGAGCTCAATTCAAACTTTACTCATTAAATGTTGGAAGTTATTGACCTTTTTACCCTAAAAGACAGCTCAAAAAATAATATTTTCCCTCACACTTATAAACAAACCCAACCCTTTCGAGGGAAACAATATTTATGATATGAGTGAAATAATGAAAATAAAAAAAGAAATGTACTTGCATTTTCATTTGCTTCATCTCAAGTTGTAATATGATTGTATTTATCATTTATATTATATGATATTGTGGTAAAATACATGATGCTGTCCAAATTTGACTTACAAACTGTTTTGGAGCCTCACTCTATACTCATGAGCCGAATCAACTCGCAAGCTTGACAAGTCAAATCCCAAAGAGAATTTATTAATGTTTTTTTCCTAGCTGAACAACGAGCAACTTACGAATAGTTTTGGCTCGTCAACAACCTCAACGTAACGGCTATCAAATAGACGGCAGGAGATGTGGTTTGAGGTCATGTTCAAGAATAGCTATTTCGTCATAAATATCAAATCAAACAAGCACTTAAATTTGAATGATATGAACACTGTTTTTATCCATGTGAGATAGAATTAGTAGACAACGGGGACGAAAGAACCCGCCGGCTGTGGATACCATCCCTATGGTTGTCTGGCCGCTGCCCGATCACACGAATGATAATCGTGCTTTCTCTGTCTGCATCGTTGCCATAGTGGGGAAAAACCATAGTGCCCCAAACGGCTGATTCCTCACTTTGAAACACACAACAATGCAATTCAAATTCCTTTAAAAAACTTGTGTTCATAGAAACTGGGATTTGAGCAAAAAGCTTCACTCTTTCTGCTCTGTATCTGGCCTCGGTTTAAATAACAAGCGAAACAAGAAATTGTCGGCTGATGTAGCACTAAACCAAAAAGCAAGCCCTATCAGCTTTGTTCCACTACAGGTTGGTGACCCTAAACCAAAAGTCCTAATCTTTAACCACATTAGTCATCCTACTCATTCTCATCTACAATATATACACAAAATATGCCATCTCCTACCTTATTTTACGCTTCCGTGTCTTCTCACTCTTCAACTCATTGATAAGATCATGAACAACTTCTTTCTCACTCTTCAACGCATTGATAAGATGATGAACTACTTCTTTCATGCTAGCTTTCCTTCGTTCCTCCAAGTTCCATACTTCAGGAACCGTGTACCTCCCGCTCGGGTTGTACTCGTTCAACTCCAGTAACTTCTTTGTCACAGCATCATTACCCCTTCTCCATATCCGTTCCTCAACTCCTTCAGCCTCTGGTCATCTTCATCGATCACCTCCTGCCAAAATATCACTAGTTAGTATTCCGAAAATCCCTACTGTTATCCAATTCGTTTCAATCACAATGCCTACATGTGGTGTTTGGTCTCCAGTGATCTTGAAAGGATGCCAGTTCGGATCTGTCAAATGTTGTTGCCATAACGAACATGGCTCGGTAGCTTCATCTTCTACCTTCTCCCTAGAGAACTTACCAACGCAAGCCTTAAGGAAAACTTGGCCGTTGAGTTCTCCCATTCTGTTGATCCTGTAGTTGACAAACGGTCATGAGTATGACTCATCACTTCTTGCAACACCTATACATGGAACAAACGTGGATAAGATAGGAAAAATCTGAAATCTCATGCTTTTTTAACCAACATGTTCATGGAAAAGGCTGGAGAGTGACATACTTTGATTAATTCATTGCGAGCATCCTGAAGTTCTTGGTTAGCTGCAAACTCCTTAACCATGAGAATGCGGTTAAGATCTTCCGCAAGCTGTAGTTCCTCTTCTTTTTCCTCCAACTTTTCTTTCAATGCTTCATACTTGTCACTTGAATCCCTTATATACTCTAGATTTTCAGCTTGCATGCTTTCTGTAAACTACATTTCAAAAGTGAAAAGTATAGCATTAGACGAATTATGCAGTCCAGAAAAGCTGCAACAGTTTTCTTCAACTATGATAACATTGATCTCTGCAATACTGAATTACCTTCTCCAACTTTTCTCTCAGTGCTTCATACTTCTCACTTGAAATCCTTATATACTCTAGATGTTCAGCTTGCATGCTTTCTCTTTACTACATTTTCAAAAGAGAAAGTACACCATCAGACAAAATTATATACTCCAGAAAGCTGCAACAATTTCTTCAACTATGGCAACGTTGATCTCTGCACTGTAATAACTGAATTACCTTCTCCATTTGGTCCACTAAACTTCGAGTTGTCTCTTCTTCTTTGGTAAGCTGCTGCTTTTCCTTCTCTTCCACCTGTTGTATCAATTGATCTTGCCATTCCACGCGACACTCCAGTTGAACAATTGTAGCCTTCAAGTGCTCAATTTCTGCATCAAAGCAAGTGACTTGTGATAAATCCTACAACTTTATGCTAAACAAATAAGTTTCAGAACAACGTGCTTCTAATATAGTAATCCTGCATCTGAACTTTCTCGGATTCCAAATATCTTGAAAGTGCGTAAGTATTCTCGTACTTCTGCTCCAATTCGAGAATGGTGGCGTCTCTAGACTGTAATTTGTCAACAAGGTGAGCAATCATTCTATCTGAGAATCCTGTCGCGTTAGCATGGTTGAGTCGCAGTTCTGCCAACTCATTAGCTTTGAGTAACATCTAATTATAAAACCTTTACCGGTTCAGATTGGAACGGATAACTATGACTACAAGCAGCGGAATGAGGGCCGTTCTTCAAGAAAAGAAGTTCACTGGGCTTTTCTAATCCATAATAAAGAGGCCTAATTGGTTTGTCTTGTTCTCGAATGGAACTGATTGCCCCCATCGTCCAAACATACCTGCTGCAGTGACTTCATCATTCGTGTTTGTTTTCACTGTCAGCTTCGAAAGTTGAATCTCCATCGGAATTAAGGAAACACAAAGATTCGCCATAGCCAGCCCAGCCACGATAAAGCGAGAAGAGTAGATATCAGGCCACAGGAAATGTTCCCGCAATTCGGAGCGACGGGTGATACGCTGAGCAAAGCTTCGACCATCATGTTCCGGATCGGGACGGACGCTCACCTGTACGATGATCCGGAGGACGTTAACATTGGCCCCTTGCTAGACAGCAAGTTCGATTCAGAGAAATGCGAAGCTCTCAAGCGACTTCTCGCTCTCATCGCTCAGGGTTTCGACGTTTCCAATTTCTTCCCTCAGGTTCGCAGCCATTTACTCTCTCACCTTGGCGCTTTTGTTTTCCTTTTTTGCTCCGGTGATCTGCTGAAATTGAGTACTGAGTAGCGGATGTACAGTTAGGGCGGCAGAGATTCCGCTAGCGTGCAGCTGATTTGGTTTAGAATTCAAGTAACTCTAGCAATGAAGATGCACAGCTTAATTTTGTTCGCTTCAAGTTCAGTTTTCAGAATTCAAAATTCGAGATCATTGACGTTTCTGCCGTTTTATCATATCCATTCGATCAAGGGAATCGCAGGTGGTGAAAAACGTGGCATCTCATTCATTGGAAGTGAAGAAGCTGGTTTACTTGTATCTTCTTCATTATGCTCAAAAGTACGTCCTATAAATAGAAAAAGAATGCTCGTTGTTGGTTCCTTTGTAGTTACTCAAGTAAACAATAATTTTTAGTGCTCTCAATTAGTAGGCATTTGCAGTAAAGAATCTCATTGTGGCAGCTGTGAATAAGAGTAGGGAAGATAAGGTTGATTGATACACTGATGCTGTGGTATGTATTAACCCATTTTAGGCGTCCTAATGAAGCATTGCTGTCGATCAATTCATTCCAAAGGGACTTGGGGGATACAAACCCGTTAGTAAGGGCATGGGCACTCCGTACTATGGCTGGAATCCGTTTACATGCCATTGCTCCTCTTGTTTTGGTAGCTGTTGGCAAGTGTGCTAGAGATCCCTCTGCTTACGTTAGAAAATGTGCTGCCAATGCTCTATCAAAGTTGCATGATTTGCGTCTTGAAGAAAACTCATCTACAATTGAAGAGGTATTGTTGATTAATAATCAATTTAATGAACTTCAATTTCCTTGATATGCGTGATGCGTCTGAGGTCTGTAGGGGTTAACATAGTCACCTACTCTGGTTTGACCATAATTCTGGCGTTTTCTCTAATGCAGATTGTTGGAACGTTGCTAACTGACCATTCACCTGCGGTAGTGGGCGCTGCCGCCGCTGCGTTTTCTTCTGTTTGCCCAAATAATCATTATTTGATCGGAAAGAATTACAAAAGGCTGTGTACTATACTTCCTGATGTTGAGGAGTGGGGTCAAATAGTCTTAATAGGAATTCTTTTGCGCTATGCAATAGCTAGGCATGGGTTGGTGAAGGAGTCCATAATGTTCCAGCTTCAAAATAAAGAACAATCGTCATCTCAAGATGATGATTCAGCTGTGGACTCCACATTCCAAGAAAAGAGTAGTGACATCAGTAAGGAATATGACTCTGAGTTGGCTAGTATGATTTGTAGGTGTTACATTGAAGGACCTGATGATTATTTATCCCGTTCAAGTTACTCCAACAGGGTGTTCTTGGCTTTTAGTAGTGCAAAGTTTACATCTAGCAAGAATGTGGATCTGGAGATCCTACTTCAATGTACATCGCCATTGTTTTGGAGCAACAATAGTGCAGTGGTGCTGGCAGCAGCTGGTGTACATTGGATTATGGCCCCACGCGACGACATCCAAAGAATTGTTAAACCACTGCTATTTTTGTTAAGATCATCTAGCAGTGCAAATTATGTGGTATTTTGCCATCCCTGAAACTAGAAGTTCTTATTTAATCGTAGTATGTATTCCTGCATTCTGTTTATAGGGCCCTATTTTACTCTTGAATTAGTACTAGTAAAAGGACTGTTGGTTGAAGGCTATATAGTTCTTAGATTTGCCCCTCCAAATTGCTGTGTTCTAGTTTTATTTAGAACTTTCTTAAGTTTCAAAGAGCTAGTTCAAGGTCAGCTGATAAATACCTCAATGATCTACATCTGCAGGTCCTTTGCAACATTCAAGTGTTTGCAAAAGCAATGCCTGCCTTATTTGCTCCACACTTTGAGAACTTTTTCGTACTATCTACAGATTCTTATCAGATGAAAGCTTTGAAGCTTGAGATCCTTTCTTTAATTGCTACAGATTCTTCTATTTCATCCATTCTCAAGGAATTTCAGGTAAGTTCTTCCCATCTTTCCTTACCCGTTAGTTACATGCTATTTATCGCTTTGGAAGTTATTGGTCTTGAAACAACAACATCTACATCCAAGTGGCTACCACTAGATTCTCGTTGTTTATGTTTTAATCTCTTGTAGGACTACATCAGGGATCCAGACAGGAGATTTGCAGCTGATACAGTAGCTGCAATTGGCTTGTGTGCTCTGCAACTTCCTAAAATGGCTAGTAAATGCCTGGAAGGGCTGTTGGCGTTGACTAGGCATGGTGTGTGTTAGTTGCTTGCTTCTACCTAATTCAGGAAAGAAATTGTCACTTTGTTTTTTTATTATAAACCGGATACGTTTCTTGCAGATCTTTTCACCAGTGACATCAAAACTTCCGACGAAGAAGCAGGTGTTTTAGTTCAAGCAATAATGTCAATTAAAATTATTATAAAGCAGGATCCTCCAAGTCATGATAAGGTACTGCTATTTCTTTTTTCCTCATTAAGCATTTGCATTTCTTCCTTGTCATTTTGCATATGTTTATCTAGTGAAAACATTTAGTAACGTATGGGAAATATTGTCATAAAAAACATATGTTAAGTACTTACTAATTAGCCATTTTGGTTTCGTTGGAAATTATTGATCACGGACAAGGTCAATCAATAAAGTTGCGACCACAGAACTATTCCAGAAGTAGGCTACTGTATGCCACTAAATAACACTTTTGTAGCTCATTATTTAATTAGTTTTTCTTATTTTTGCAGGTTATTGTTCAGTTAATTCGTAACCTCGATTCTATTAAGGTAGCTGAAGCTCGTGCAATAATTATTTGGATGGTCGGAGAGTATAGCCTTCTCGGGGATCTAATTCCCAAAATGCTAATTATTGTACTCAAGTATCTTGCTTGGAGTTTTACGTCAGAAAGCTCGGAAACAAAGCTTCAGACTCTAAACACGGTTGCTAAAGTATATCAAAGCCCTCTGTCTACAACTTCCTTTTTTTCATTCTGTTAGTTTCACTAAAATGCAGAAATGAGGTTCTAACCACACTTTTCTCTGACTATCCTGAAGGTTCCTATTGCATGCTGATATTCTTATGTTTTGTTATGCTCGAATTCATCCTGCCATTGAGCTTGATTCTTTAAGAGGATTCTTCAATTGAGTCTAAATTTGATGTCCTTGTAGGTACTATCAAATTCAAAAGAGGGAGATCTAGAGACATTATCAAAATTAGGTCGCTATGTGCTTGAACTGGCTGAAAGTGATATGAACTATGTTGTTCGCGGAAGAGGCCGTTTCTTCAGAAAACTTCTGTCAAGCCATTTTGGTTCCGAGAAATTGGAGGATGAGGTGAGCATTTCCTCTGGAAACGAGGGCATGTTGAATGTACTTGCTGAACACATGTTCCGGGAACAAACAACTCAACTTTCACCTGTACCGATCAACTTTCGAGTCTATCTTCCTGGTTCCCTGTCACAGATAGTCCTTCATGCTGCCCCGGGCTATGAACCATTGCCAAAGCCTTGTACTATTCTTCCCGAGGAACTCAATCAGCTATCAGATGCCAATAGTGGGGCTAATATGTTGGACCCAGATGCTTCTGCTTCATTATCTGAATCTTTTGACGAGGAAAGTAGTTCTTCCAATGGTTCTGAGCATTCTAATTCTTCTAGTGGCAATGCTGACACAGGTGATATTGGTTCATCAAGTGAGGATGACAACATCGAAAATCCTCTGATACAAATCTCTGATGAAAACCAGACTGGCCTAGTGCCAGCTACTTCTACCGATCTGGGGGAACTCATGTCAAGCAGAAATTTAGATACTTGGTTGGATGACCAGCCCAATTTACCAAATTCAAGTACATCAGAAGGAACCAAGGTCTATCGATCAGTAAGAATCTCTATCAAGGACATTGGAAGACGAGTAACACCAAAGACCTATGAACTCTTGGATCCTACAAATGGAAATGGCTTGAAGGTGGTCTATAAATTTTCATCTGATATTTCAAGTGTTTCACCTTATCTTGTAACCATACAAGCCTCTTTTGAGAACTGTTCCAGCGAGACAATCACGAACATAGCATTGAAGCACCAGGAGCCCACAAAATCCTCGGATGATAGTGAGAGGTAACTTGTGTGCTTTCTCGATTGTGGCAGATTTATTTCACCTGTCAAACTGGTTTGGTTATCTAGTGAAAATAACTAGGACGTTCAGTTTGTGGTGGTATCATTTATGGCTTCCTTACCCCATCATCAACTGGATTGTTTATATAAATCTACTTTTTCTTTATAACACAAATGCTTTTCTACAATGCCCATATGGAACTAAGGCTTACATGACTTTGACTTGTTTATTGCAGCTCTTCGCCATCTGAGGACAATGTACCTGTACTGGTTCCTATGGAAGAGATCACTTCTCTGGAACCCGGTGAAGCAAATACGGCGACCATTCATGTTCATTTCCATCACCATCTATTGCCCTTGAAGTTGGTATTGCATTTCAATGGCAAGAACCATCCAGTTAAGCTGCGTCCTGACATTGGATATTTTGTGAAACCGCTTCGGATGGAAGCTGCGGCATTCAGAGACAAGGAATCTCGTCTTCGGGGAATGTTTGAGTGCACAAGGAGGTCAGTACCTTATATTCCGGCTTTTTATATTAGTTATTATTACTCTTGGTATTTTCAAGTTGTATTCAAGTAAATTTAGTTGCTAGCATGTAAAGAACTGATTGGAGGTTGAAAACAAGTCTAGAATCATCAACGCAGTAGAAATAAAGAGCAATTCCATTCTCCACCGTCTCAAAATTTTTCCTCAAATTGTTGGTTGGATTCCATATACTAAACGATCTTCATCTCACTTTCACTTTGTGTATGTACAGTTGTATCTTCAGTGGCCATGTTGAAAATCTGAACAAGGACAAGGGAAATACATTTGGAGAAGACAAGTTTCTCGTGGTCTGTGAGAGCCTAGCATCGACGATGCTAAGCAACGCCAATCTCTTCCTTGTATCGGTCGACATGCCAATTGCTGCCAAGCACGACGACGCCTCCGGCTTATCCCTGCGGTTCAGTAGCGAAATTCTTAGCAACTCAATGTCCTGCTTAGTCACCGTCACTGCAGAAGGTATATGCTCCGAGCCGTTGAATGTGGTCGTGAAAGTCAATTGTGAAGAAACAGTATTTGGATTGAACTTGCTGAATAGGATTGTCAATTTTCTTAGTTAGTTGATCTTGCAACTTTGGATGTCTTTTAAAGCAAAGGAGAACGTGACCAAATACTTTGCTAGTGTGTTGTGCAAGCTGCTCTTGCCACTTCATTTCATTTGTTCATGTTTCTTACAGTGTACTATACCTGCCATTTCGGAACAGCGCGATTGTGCTAATATTGATTGATTCTGCCCTGAGTTTCTTTGTTCGTTTCTTTATTCAGCAAAAAAAGGATGTAAAAGTTTGTCAGCTAATTTTGATGAACAGCAAGAAAGTAAGGCCAATATCTTAATTGATTATTATCTGGCTATCTCTGCTTTTGTTTCCTTCCATTGCAGAATGGTTGCAGATACAGAAAGTTTTATGTTCGTAAAGGTGAAGGTTCTCTGATGACAGCAAGGTTCGACATTACTGAAAAGAACAGGAAATATACTTTACAGTTCAGAGCAACGAGATCTCTTTCGACCCTTTTCGAGTTTCTTGAAACATGATATCTCTGTGCATAAGATAAGGGACCGACTCTTTCTGCATTACCGGCGCTCTTGCTCTGTGTGTCTTCTTCGGTTGATATCTCTGTGCATAAGATAAGGGACCGACTCTTTCTGCATTACCGGCGCTCTTGCTCTGTGTGTCTTCTTCGGTTTACTCAGAGAAGGACCAGTAGTAGGAAGAACGGACGACAAAACTTCTTCTGCAGAACCAGCAGAAGCTCTTCTGAACTTAAACTTCTCCTTTCTGAAACTGCCATGGCGTTGTGACCTCGACACCTGGTAGAGATCGCCAACTAGCACAGATCGACTCTCTCCACGTTCTTCTTCACACACCAGCAAGCGACTCTGCTGCTTTGATTTCTGTCTCTGCTGTTTTTTAATCAGCTTCCGTTCGTAGTAAAGTCCGAGTTTGAGGTCGTTGACTTTCCTCTCGAGCCACACGATTTCCTCCTCCATGATCGCCTTCTTCGCAAGAAGCCCCTGTACCTGCCACATTCCCCAATACTGTCAAAATTCACGAACAGTGTAACGCAAGAAACCAAAGCTTACTTCAGGCGGAAGCAACGAAGCAATGCAGGGATGAGGCGGTAGCACAGGACCGCGAAGCGCGGACTTGAAAACTTTACTGATAGCTTGCTGCTCGTCCAATTCTGCGTGGAGGTTCTCGACCTCTTCTTCCAGGATGTTTCTCCTCCTCTGCTGGTGATGTTTCTCGTCGGCTTGCTCCTCCAAGTAATCTTCAAACTTCATTTTCAGGAATGTGACTGGGGGAGAAAAGCTAGGAGTGGGTTTGGTTATATAGAGATTGTGAAAGCAGAGTGCTTTCGCTTGAAGGAACGTGGATGCCATAACTCAGTAGGTTTGGATGAGTTGACTCTAGGGCAAAAAAAAGAAAGAAAAGGCAGAGATGCGATGAGTAAACTGGTGGGTTTGGAGAAGTGTTTGGTTGGGGAAGAAGGAAGGATGTATGTTAATTTTGTGGAGAGGTGGTGGCGGTGACTGGGTAAATGATCGGTGAAGACTGAAGCAGAACCTCGTGACCTTATGAAGTTTGGAAACTTCATTAATTTCTTTTTTGTTGGTGAGAGTGAAACATTGAGAAGACGGGAAGCCCATGAACAGTAGGGGAAAAGGGAGATATTTTGCTTCGGATGAGACCTTTCTCTGTCGAATTGGTTGTGGTCGTGAAGAAACAGAGTAAATGAGAGCAGAAGAAGCTCAGGGACGCCCGGGAAATGACGATTGATGAAGACAAGTGAAAAGAAAAAAAGCGCCGCCGTCTGTGGGAATCGAACCCACGACCACATGGTTAAAAGCCATGCGCTCTACCAGCTGAGCTAAGACGGCCATTTTGACTTCACTGTGCACTATTCGTTTATTTCATATAACAAGGCATCTCCCATGAAAAATATTTTTAGCTGTAAAAATAGTAGAGTTATTTTAGATATTTCCATGCGCAGTGACGGCTTTATTTGGATTTGTCGTTATATTTAGAGGTTGATCGATATATTTATTAAATGTGTTTAATTAGATCATATCATCAATATACTACACTACCAATCAAGCTACATCACGCCAAGATAACATATACCTTTTTTAATTTAAAGTAAAAACCAACAGTTTAATTAATTAGCAAGCTAAGAAAGTAGAGTTAACAAAGTGATTAACGGTGTATTGATGCACTTAATTAGAAATTGCTTTCCCTCCAGCCACCGAACTGCTGTCCATCGCCACCATCCCCTGCCTGTTTGCAATTCACCAGAAAACAAACAAACAAACAAACAAACAGTAATTTTATGAGGAAAAAAAACAACACAATCAAGTTACTGCATAATTCTTCACAAGGATAAACAAATGATATAACAGTTTTACCTTGAGGGTGAAAGTAAGACCAACTTTGATCTCGCCGCGGTAAGAGTTGTCAGCAGTAACCACACTGTACTTGCAAGGTCGGAGCTCGTAGCTCCCCTTCTCCACCCCTGTTTCCAACACTTCTTTCACTTGCTGAATCCTGATTAATCACAGTTTGAACCGTACCAGTAATTAATTCACGAGGTTAGTTAGTGAGTTAATTAGTAATTAAGGACATACGTAGCCATGCCAACGAAGTCATCGGTAGTGAAAGTGTCGTGGTCCATGATCTTGAGGGTGAGCTTGTAGTCGCCACCTTGAGGTGCTGGATATTCCGCCCTGAATGACAACTTCTCGTTCCACGCTGGACTTCCACCTGCCTCTGCACCACCGGATGTCCAAACCCACCACCATATATATATTTAGGTTACATTTATCATTATCCGATCAATGCTTTCTAGTCCCAACATAATTGTTTCAATGGTAAAATTGTGTGTTTTTTATGGTGTCAAGTTCGAATTCAGCACACCCAACGAATGAATACTGTTGAATATGTTTATTTTCTAGAACAATGTTGTTAGGATCGAACAGTCTTCCCGTCTGATATTGAAAACTATTAACCATATATCAGGTTGAAAAACATATTGGCTATAGGTCATTGAACCATTAAGACCTCCAAACTTCTTCGAAATGTTTGTGCGCTTTTTTTAAGTTTATTAGCTCGATTCAAAAATAAAACCTTAATTCAAGTCATTGACTTAACCATCAAATTCTATTCAAAAATAAAACGGTAGAAAATCATGAATTTTGATTCTTTATGTGATAAAAAGTTATTTATTAGGTATTAATTAAGAAAATAAAACGAGAAAAACAAACACCAATAAAGTTCTATTACAATCAATGGGGGCAAGACTCAGATCAGGTGACGAGAACACTTGAAGTCCCAAAGCAAAAGAATGATTCAAATTAGTAAGATAATGCGTATGTACTTTGGTTCCAAACGATTATAATTAAGCTGCCTCCTACCTAATATCTGATTTTTGATTTTTTTTATCAGCACTAACGTGACAAGTACTTTGACCAGGATTTTTCAAAGTTGGAATGCGATTGAACCTCTGGTTCATCCGGTTCGACATTCGGTTTATTGACCCGGTTCTGCTTCTTGGAATAAGCTAACCTAACATTCCCAACTGCTACCCTTTCACCAATCATAAAACCAACCAGCTAATGTTGGCCAGCAGTTGATCACGACGAGTCATGCATATGACTATTTTTGTCAACTATTTTATTAACACCAAAACTCAAATACCGCCATTAATATTGAATGCCATTAGGAGTAATGCCGCAGATTCCGGTTTCAACAGAGAGTGTTGATTTCCAAACTAACCTCTGGCAACGCTGGTCTTCCGCTCTTGATTTCTGTACTCAACTACCACGTATGGATCTATTCCACCTGATTCCGAACCACAATCGTATCAACAGGGACCCATTATTTTCAGAAAATGAATGAACGAAACCCAGAAACTCATCTTAGTTTCTACCCAGAAAACAGAATAAAAACACACAGCTTTTGAAACAGGAAGCAACAGAAAAAAGGAAATAAATAAACAACAAGAACATTACTCAGCAATACATACCAAGGAAATCGGTGTTACTGAGGCCTTTGGCGCTCACCACATTAACCTCCAATATCCCAATCGCCATGACTCCTTCTCCGATCGATCTCTCACTACTCTTCTCTTCTCTCTTCTCTAATAAGCTGTATGTAACTCTGTTGAATCTTTGATGGGGTGTTGTGGTTTGTTTTTAAGAAGGGGGAATGTGGGTTTCCAGAAGGGAAGACCGAAAGAGTCCAAAATGTACAGAGACAGAGAGAGATGTCAGCTTTTATTTTATATCGACAGTATCAGAGGAGGAAGAAGAGTCGTCCCTGACATTTTCAGCGATCTGATTATTCACCATCTCTCTCTCTCTCTAACATAATTTGTTGGGGGGTAGTGAATACGCGTGAAGTGTGAGCCGCTGGATTTATATTACGTTAAAATAGGCTACCAAGAAGGCAAGATTCAAAGATAAGAAGAAAGCATACATTCTTGAGCTGTTTAAAAATATTTTAGAAAAATAGCATCCATTGAACCCAAGGCCAAAGATTTAGGAACTCAAGACTCTACCAATGGACTAAAGCATACTTGGTATTTTTCCCACCGTTGATAACGATTCTCAACTATACGAATAGTGTAGATAGAAAATCATAGAAAGTGGTGGTACATGTGGCCTGCAATTGAGTTTCAATTTTATTTATATGTAAAAGATACGAGTTAGTAATATGTATTATCCACATTTAATGTGCCAAAAAGATCCATCAAATGAGGTGAACGATATTTGCTCGCCTTCGGTCATCAATTTGTGACTCCAAGCCCATTTGCTTACACCCGGTAAGTGTGCACTTCTTGCAGTCTTCGAGATCAAGAATCTCTCCCAAGAGATATCGAGTCACCAAGGCCACTAGTTATTTGCTTGTTTTCGTGTCATAACTCATAACTAACTTAACACAACAACATGAGAACATTTTGGAGGAGAACACTTTGGAGGTCGGTAGTCATTAAGGATCCAACTCGGTCTAGGAGGAGACAAAATTAGTGGGAATACCCAACTAGTTTTAGAGAATTGCATAGTTTCCAACAGATGCTCCAAACACATGACATTTTTATAAAAACACCTTGTTTTCCTGTATCATCCATCCTATGTATAAGCCTTCTTACAATCCAAAATAAGCACCTTCACATATCTATGTAGATATGCACATTTATGCTAGCTACTGGACCAGTCCACACCTAACAGCTCAAAATAGTTACTAGAGCATCACACAAGTGGCAAACCCCTTATCCTCTCTTAGCTAATAATATTGACAAATCCTACTTCTACATTTGTGTGCATCTTTCTAAGAAACCACATTCACTTTGTTCATATATATTACTTCCCACTCACCTATCTGTCATCTACCCCTTGCTGCTACTTCCTCCCTCCATCATTTTTGCTTCATTTTTCTGCCAACACATCAAAACGGGGCGCGGTGAGGTATACCCTTACGTCTCCTGGCATTGCTATGATTGAACATCGGTGGAGTAGTTGGCAAAATATTGGCAGCAGCAGCCTCATCGCCAGAGCTATCATGAGCCTCCGGAGAATGAATTGAGAGCCTATCCATCATCCGGCTGAAAAGATTAGTCCTTTGCATCTTCTTTGGAGTGGACGATTCATCTGAATCAGACCCTCCTTCTCCGAGAATCCAATCTCTGTTGTGTTTCTCTCCAAGCATGAATGTGAGGGATTGATCATCTCCTTGTTTCACTCCTCCTAGCTGCCACACATCAACACGACATACAATATTCATATCATCACTATACAGTACTTGTAAATGAGCAATTTTTGGGCATTTTGATAAGAGCTAAAGTGAGCGTACCTTGCAGCAGAGAGAGCAGAACCGAAATGAATCGAGGAGGCTCCTGGAACAGATCTCACAAGTACTGGTAACTCCTTTCCCAGGTCTCGACTGAGGCCTCTCGTTCAAGAACACAATCTTGGAACTGTTGATAACGTAGGTTTGGATGCAAGATATGTCTATGTACTTTTGTATTTCGATCACTCTCACCACGTTATGGTATGAAGACCGTCGAATCTGACACAAAAAAGAACCATTGATGTTAGAAATCGACAGTCAATAAACGAAAGCTCAATAACCGAGAGTACAAACTCAAAAGGGTTATACAACGTGGAAATAAATTAGGTGGAAACCGGTCCGTACCAACCAAATCAATACCTAATTCCAACAGAATCCGAATCGAAACAAAAGTTGAATAGAGAGCAGCGAGCTGATTACCTGAACTAGTTGATGGTCCTTGTGATTAATCAAACAGTAAGAACAGAGAGCATTCCCAGAGCAATCCAAGCAGAACATATTGCATTCAGTACTCTTGCTGGAATCGCCATGGACGTTACAAGGAACAAAGTAGCTTGCTTTCAGCATTGGTTTCAACCACGCCGGAACCAGGTCCCGCTGGCCTCCGGTGGCCGCCGCCATTCGGTCGATTGGACTCACCTGAAATTAAAGAAGCAAGAAAAATCAAAATACAAACGGTAACCAAGTACCAACCTTTTTCGAATTGAAAGCAAACCCAAGAAAGAACCAAAATCAAAATAAGAAGAAGAGGTAGATAGAAGTGAAATGCTAAGGAGGAGGAGAATAGTAGAATACCATGAACCAGCAGAAGCCTTTGGTTGACCTGGATTGAGAACCCTCCTGAGAAAGAACAGAGGAAAATGGGGATAACCTAACTAAGAAATTGCAGAGAAAAAGGAGCAGCAAGATAAGAACAATGGGGAAGACGAAGAAAAAATCCGGAAAGAACCAAGAAAAGTTGAATCGAAATGAGAAAGGAACCACCTTTATGGAGGAATGAGGAGCTGATGCGAAAAACGGAACTGATGATGCAGGAGAAGACTGAAGAGGCAGAGACAGAGGGAGAGCAGCAGAGAGTGTATATTCAGAGTTCCCAGAAAGCAAAATCAAATGAGAAAACTCTCTTTCTTTTTTAAAAATATTATTATTTCTTTTTCTTGGCAGCCAAGTGATTGGAATTTTGAAAAGATTTTTTTTATTTCTTCTTCGAAAGATGTTTAAGGCGATCGTCGAGCCAGATCGTCTCCCCTGCTGCCAACCCAGTGTGGCTTGGGTGCGGACACTTTAATAGTCCGCCCAGCGGACACTTTTAATCGGATGGCCGCTGATTGATCGGTTCGGATCCAACGGTGAATGTGTTTAATTTTTTTTTGCTTACATCGTATTTTTTCGATTCGAGTTGATTTTAAATTGAGTTTTCACGATTTTGGATTTGGTTTAGAGTAAAAAAATCATGTTCATATTTGGTTGGGTTTTAATTTCAGGTGTTGGGTCAAACTTAAAAATTAAAATCCAAATCGAAAACCTAATACTCTATATCCTAAACCTTAAACCGTAATTCAAAAACATAAAACTCAAACTCAAAATTTAAAATCCAGATTAAAAACCTAATATTCTAAACTCTAAACTTTAAACTCTAAACCAAACCCAAAATTTAAAACTCAAAAACCCAAAACCGTAACCCAAAACTCAATCTAAAACCAACTTAAACGGAAAAGATATGGTGTAGACAAAAAAAAGTTAGAAATATCCAACCGTTGGATCCGAACAGATTCATTACCGACGGTTGGATCACGTGTACGCCAGGGCGGACAATTAAAGAGTCAGGACACAAGTAATTTTGCTGCAAACCACGGTGGACCGAAAACCCCTAGTGGGGATGATAAAGAGAAGCCTTTTAGAATGTGGACACGTGTCGAAACTTCAACGACTGTGCAAATCAACGGACGGAAACTAACGACAGGTATATGCTCGTATTCGCTTTAGAATAGGAACCAGAACAATTGTGGCGGTGGCGGGAAAATTAATCAATACGGAACCGAATCCATTCCCAATCATTTACCTTCGCCGCCGGCGAAGAAGACTACTGATATCCAGTCGTCACAATCATCACCCTTGTGCCTTGTTTCTCGCGTTCACACTGACGGTTGCCGAAATGACGACAACTTTGATTTTATCATCCTTAGCCACGGTGACGGAAAGAAAACGACCACCTGTTGCTCTAGCATCAGTTCTTTGTCGTCTTTGCTCTAGAACGTAGAGAGAATAAAGTGATTAACGCCGTTTGGTAGCGTGTTAAATTTATAACGGCGTCATCGAATAAGAACCCCACACAACTAAAAGTTCTAAAAGCTCGAGGATAGCAATTCTACTGTTCCGATAGGCAGAACATCAACTTCAAGTATGTAACAAAGACAAGTCATGCATCCAGCAGATTGTGACTGATCGCTTTATACAATGCATCGATGGATGACCATGAGATATTAATCTGATCTCGAAGGTTATCCAAATCATGATCGATCGAGCATTCCGAATTAATTGTTGAAATAAATACTCAGATCGATGAACACCTAGTTAGGTGATTTTGGAAGACAAAATTTAGTAGCTCAACAACTAGACCAACACCTAGTTTTAATTACAGTAATTATTAATTAATTAACACGCTCTCTCAAATAAAAAATTTAAAAAAGTTGAGATTCGTACAATTTCATACGGCTATAAGTCAGCGTACGGAAAATAGGCTATCGGGATTCGAAACATGTAAAGGTTCTTATACAAGGAATATGATACTATAAAACGAATCTAAACTTTTTTTAAACAACTCAAATTATTAGGATGTAACATTTCTTAAATCATCATGACACGGTATCAAGAGAATATATACATAATAGCATTGAGAATATTTGCTAAGGTATCATATTTGCTCAAGAACACGTCCGTGTTCATTTCATTGGAAGTTACGGCTAAGAAGTTAATAATAAACGAGAATTAAGACGAATGATATAAGTTGTTCGGAACAGATAGTTGCTGAAAGTTAAGAGGAACACGGCGTATTCCTCAAGAACACGTCCATGTTCTTTTCACTGGAAATTACGGTCGAGAAGTTAATTATTTAGGGCTAGTGGGTTACCTGTAGGCTGACAACTTATGTAAGCTTCTGTTAATGAAATGGATATTGCTCCCACCTAGACTAGATTCCGATTAGCAACTGGAAACCAAATCGCATGGGTTTCCAAACTGATCGAGTCGTCGTCAACCTTGAAGTCAACTCCCAACAAAAAAAAGGACATTTGCAATTATTTCATTCAGTCAAAATAATCTTCAGTGAAGTTTTGCAGCAGCGACTGACTTGGTCGTAAAAGGAAACTATATTATATAATTTAATTTTCTCTTATCTTATTTCCCATTCGTTCTTCAAAGACATGGTCTATAATGGGATTTTTTTTTTCATTTTTAATTTCCTCTTCTAAGTAACACAAGTTGGTACGTGATGATCTCTACTCATTGACCCGGAGCGGATGGGTTCATGCAGCCAGTCGTTTTGGACCAAGACGTTTATAATTACAGCTTAATCATATTTTAACTACAATTTTTAATAGTTTAATAAATTGTTTGGATGCCGTATTCAAGTGTGGTATTTTGACATAAATAACTCATATCGAAAATAAAATATATGGTATTTTGACATCATGTATTTGAAATAGTGAGTTTTTTTTATGGTATTTAAATTAGTGGATTTCATAACTCTCCATTTTTAAAACTCCAAACCAATTCTTGACTTATTCTTCCTTTTTACAACTAGACTTGGCAATAGGGAGAGTTTCGGATATATACCTATACCATCTCCATATCTATTCAAAAAATTCATATCCTTCCCCGACCGTCCCCGTCCTCATCTAAATATCAATATTCATTCTCATCCTTAAACTTGTAGATTTCGAAAACTCGTGGGTTTCAAATACACAGGTATCCACATCCCCACATAACTTATTAATTAAAATTTTTAATATAAAACTACCACATAATCAAAATTCAATAGACTTTGAGACATAAAATATCATTTTACGGTAAAACATAACAAGATAATCGCAGAAACACGAGCATTATCTTCATTAGAGATTTAGGGTTATGAGGGTAATATAGTACATATACATTTTTATGCATCAAATACCACATATGAATTACCCCATTGCTTTGAGTTAGCCAAACAAAATAATTTCTACACTAAGCGTCATTTGCACCATACAAATACCACATTCTCACATAATGCATCATTTTGCACCAAAATACCATATTTACAAATAACTCGTCCAACCCGTAAACAAATTTAACTCCCTTAATCCTCGAAGGTGAATTATTTAAGAGTGTGTTTGGATAGCTGTACTTGTATTTAGAATTTGCATTTGGTATTTGAAATACAAATACACCTATCCAAACACACTTTAGGGCTACCTTGGGCTAGAGCTGGAATTTGATACGGTAACAGTATTATCGAACCATTACCGAATCCCAAAAATATATCAATTTTGAAAACCATTACCGTAAAAAAAATTGATAATTACTGTTATCATACCAAAATTTTTGATACGATATCGATAATTATTAAATTACAGAACTAGGGTGTTTTTTGCCGTTGATTGATTACCAAAAACCGAACCATAACCCAAAATACTGAATTCTTTTTAAAAAATTCAGCAGCATTCACACTAATGTATGACTTAACTTGGGTTCTTATCATTCTACATATGCTTTTCGGTAATTTGGTATATATCAAAAACCGAACCGATTATAAAAAATTACTACAATGTACTAAAATGTACTAAAAGAACAATTACTATTATCAAAATTATTATATTGATATATAATTTACCGAATACCAAAAAGGTTTCAGTTTGGTTTCCGTAATTACCGAATTACCGAACCGAACTTCCGGACAAAGAAGCGAAATGAGGAAAGAAAACAAAAAAGGCCAAACCCGTCATTTCATCTTGTTCTCGGAAATTTCAATTATTTAACGCGGGGTCCTTTTCATTTCCTCTCTCCAATCGTTATTAGGGAGGTTTTTCCAATTAAAAACCTCTTCTTCTTCTTCTTCTTCTTCTCTCTTTGTGTTTTAATTCAATTCAATTGCTCCTCCTCCTCCTTCGTCAATCTTCCACCGTCCCTCACGACGGAATCGGAAACAAACAATAAGAATTTCTTTTTTCTATAAAATTTTTCCTTGCTATTTTCGGTTTGAATGTTAAGGAAGCCCAAAGCCTTATCGTCGGAGCTCTCCATTCGAACGGTTTGGAGAGAATCATTCGGCTCCAAAAGTGTGACCTTGAGCTAACGTTTAGCTGACTTTATTCAAAAGAATAGAGAATTGAATTGTTTGGTGTTCAGAATTTTGGGGCGGGGGAGCATTCGTCTCTGGGATTTGGCTCCCGTCTCCTGCGGTCGTGGAAGATCGTCGAAACTACGGCGTGAAATTTTGGGCGATGTGCGCGGCGACGGCGATGGGGGAGTGGTGGGCGAGAGGGATAGTGGGCCAGATCGGAGGAAGATTTAGCCACGAGAGCGAGCATGACTTGGCTTTTATGGTCGGCGATTTCATCGAGAACGGCGGCAGCATCGGGGCTGAGTCATGGTGTAGTAGCGACAGCGAGTCAGGCCTCGTCGATCTCCATTCTCTTGCCGATAAGATTACGGTGAGTCCTCATTAAAAAATCGTCCGAAATTATTCTCTCCGATAGCTGTAGATTGTATTTGTTTTTTCAGCAGCTTTGGCAGGGAAATTCAAAATTTGAATGAGCGATTGCTCTGCTCAATTAGTTTTGCTTATTCATTTATTGGTTAAGTATGATCATAATATGGTAAAGGATTTGGGAATTGTTCTGGAACCCTTGTGGAGTTTAGTTATCTATTATACGGCGTCGCAACTATACTTAGAAAGCATCAAATCAAACTTTACAGTGTGTTGAAATGGAAACTATGATCAATCATGTTGGTTTTTGGATCATGGCTAGGGAACTCATTATGTGTTGAGATGCATATAGTCAAATTTTCCCATTTGATAACCAGTAGATGCTGATTTTGATTTATGTTGCCTTTTCACCTGTTCTTTGAATGTTGGGTAGCATCTGACATCTGTCAATTAGAAAGTCTTCCTACATCTGTCAATTAGGTATTAAGTTCCTATTACACCTTCTGCAACTCTGAATGCTATGGCGTTAGAACATAAGCGAGTTGTAGGAAATTTCGTTTTAATCCCTTTCATTTCCATGTTTGGCTTCAGCTGTATAAACGTTCAGTGTCCCCTTCCGAGAACGAATTGCTATCACTAGTCCATTCCCTCATTCTGTCGATCAGCGAAACCGACCTTCGTCTTTTGCACTCAGGTTCTTGCAATGCGAGCTGCATCAGGTTTCATTTGGTGAAACTCTTGAGATTTTATGGATACGATGCTGCTGTCTGTTCATCCAAGTGGCAGGGCATTGCCAAGGTCCCAGCAGGTACTTGATCTTAAACATGCATCTCTCCAGTTGAATCAGATTGATTTGAACTGTGTTGATTTTGGTATTCCTTCCTAGATCTTTTCCTGAACTCTTGGATGTACGCTGTTGCAGGTGACTATGAATACATTGATGTGATCAAAAGTTCAGAACGTCTGATCATCGACATAGACTTCAGAAGCCACTTTGAAATAGCTAGAGCCGTCGATTCCTATGATCAGATCCTGCAGTTACTTCCAGTCGTCTATGTGGGATCCTTGACCAGGCTGAAGCGATACCTTCAAGTAATGGTTGAAGCTGGCAGGTATTCACTCGAACAGCGCTCAATGCCTCTTCCTCCGTGGAGATCTCTTGAGTATCTGCAAGCGAAATGGCAGTCTCCATATCAAAGGCAGTACGCTCCAGATAGCAGAATGGCCATCGCCGATGACCACAGGCAGTGTGGTGGGCATCTTAGAGAGTTGCAATCCTCTCTTCTCCATGAAGCAGAGGAAGAAGGCCTCTCGAAGCATGTGAACCAATTACACAAGAATAATTCTAGTAGGAAGGTGAAGGCGGAGATGCAGCGGAGATGCTCCTTTTTGCAGCGTGTATGAAAAACGGAAAACCTGAGGTGCTTGTGTTTGTTTTACTCTGTTTTTATTTTTGCAGGAAGAGTTATTTCATTGTATTGCGGCTTTTCTTTCTTTTTGTTACCGGGAGAAATAGAAAGTGAGGGGGGTTTCAGAGGCAGAATGGATGATCGGAGTTGTTCTAAGTCCATATAGAACAACAAGAAGCCATCTGCTGAATGAGCCGGAAATTTTGTTTACTTTAATACTGTCATCATTGTTGTAAAATGCATCAGCAGTAGCCGCTGTACTGTAATGCATCCACAAATTTTGTAACCTTTTCGTATGTTATTTTATTTATATTATTTCTTAATAAGTTCATGGGTAAAAAACTCAATCAACAGTAAGAAAGAAGCCGTCAGAATTTTCCAACATAGGATCGTATACAGCGCATTTAATTCCATCCAATGCGCGCTACATCGACCGACCTTCCTTCTCCCCCCTTCCAACACTTATTTATACCATCTCCTATTCCAATTTTGTAACCAGATAAATAAAACTCTCCTCACATTCCCCTGCCGCCCCCCGAACATGACAGCGAACATTCTTCTTCTACTCTCCGCCGCAGCGGCGATCCTCATCATCTCCCTATCCACCACCGCATCCGCAATCGGAGTTAACTACGGCATGATATCCGACAACCTCCCTCCGCCGTCTTAGGTGGCCAACTTCATCACTACTCAAACGATCATGACAGCGTCAAGATATTCGACGTCAATCTAGATATTCTACGTGCCTTCGCCAACACTAATGTGAAAGTAACCGTCACCGTCGGAAACGGAGACATCCCTGCACTCACTGACGCGCAGGCCGCGCGTCAGTGGGTGGCGGCGAATATCAAGCCGTATTATCCGTCCACCAAGATTCACCGGATCTCCGTCGGAAACGAGATTCTGGCGACTGGGAATAAGCTCTGGATTTCGAGGCTGGTCCCTCCACAACTCGCTTGTCCAAGCTGGAATCCGCGACATTCAGGTAATTAAATTTAACTCCTTCGGCCCAATCTTTGTTTAAATACCATTGGGCCAGGCCCATAACGAACTGAAATCCACGCAGGTCTCAACTCCCCACACGCTGGGAATCATCTCGAACTCAGTTCAACCGAGTCAGGCTAGGATACAGGGTGATATTCGAGCCGATGCTCAAATTCCTCCGTGAAACCAAGTCTCTCCTCATGGTCAACCCGTACCCTTACTTTAGCTATGCGCCCAGCATTGCGGATTATGCGCTCTTCAGGCCGAACCGCGGGGTCCACGACTCCTACACCAACATCACTTACTACAACATGTTTGAAGCCATGATGGACGCTGTCTATTCTGCCATCAAGGCCATGGGCTATGCCGATGTGGACATTGTTGTTGCCGAGACTGGTTGGCCCTCTGCTGGGGACCCTAACCAGCCTGCTTGTACGGTTGACAATGTGATTTCGTTCAATGCCAACTTGATCAAGGCCATTATTTCTGATACGTATTATAACCAAAGTTTAGATTTGTATTAAAATTAGCAGCCGGAAACTCAGGTTGGTTAAATTGCATGAAGATTGGATTGACTGGTCCAAGTTTAGTACATTGGTTAAACCGTTTGTTTAATGTTTATAGGAAAGGGAACCCCGCTGATGCCGAACAGGAAGTTCGAGACGTACATATTTGCGATGTTCAACGAGAACCTAAAGCCAGGGCAGTCCAACGAGAGGAATTGGGGGCTACTCCGCCCCGATTTAACCGCAGTTTACAATGTTGGAATCAAACCGATGAAAGTAATAGTATGGTACTCAATGGTTCTACCTGTAGAGTTCTACCTGTTGTTTTGATTATTCAAAGGTTGGCCCAATATCTTCGATTGTTGGACAAAACTTATAAAAACTCCAATTGCATTGTCAAAAAAATATATCATCAACAATATTATTCGAGTGATATTCATAAGCAAGAGTTTTCAAAGATATCAATGTTACATGTCACTTTTGACACTATCATAAGAGTGAAATAAGCTTTAAAATTGGGACATTACACTGAATAACAATGACCTAAACAGTATGAAAATGATATAGTACCAATTCTTCTCTAATGGTGGCAAGTCAAGCTGATCAAAATTCTATAAAGGATGAGGAAGTTGAATAGAATATTCAACAAATTCAAACATGTCTAACAAATGTGGAAAATCACAACATTCCAGTCACGATGATAAAGACCCTGAAACTGCAAAACTAAAATGGCATGTGGGTGATCAAAAGAAGAAGCATTAGACAGGATAACAATAACAATTCTAAAGTCAGATTGAATCCGCAGCTTTCGAATGCCCT
The DNA here is from genome assembly GCA_030674075.2 of Linum usitatissimum. Lineage (NCBI taxonomy): Eukaryota > Viridiplantae > Streptophyta > Magnoliopsida > Malpighiales > Linaceae > Linum > Linum usitatissimum. The sequence continues at coordinate 3,700,606 of JAUJYP020001281.1, read as the reverse complement.
GGTTCCAAGCAAGTTCCATGCGTTCAACAATAGCCTTCATTTCAGCACGAGTGATGGAGTAGTGTCGCAGGTTAGCTGAGAACGCTTTAAGAAAGGAACCCCGACCATTCCGGATGACTCCACCAGCAGCAGTGTAGCCTGGATTGGAGCGGAATGACCCATCAATGCTAAGAGTATACCAACCCTCGTTACCCGGTCACCACCCAATCAACTGGGTCTACCGAGCCAAACGCGACACTTCTCGACCCAGTTGACCTGCCTTCCAGCTCGAAGTAATGAGGGTTACCCAATAATCACACTTATGAGCCACGTCCAGGTACGTATCTTTAACTTGTTCGAAGATCCTTTTGTTGTGAGATTGGCATAATAACAAAACTCCCACTCCAAATTTGAGTGCATGCTTAGAATGACAGATATTATCTGATAGCCAAGCTTTCCTATCTTTATTCCGTTCAGCCTGCGTGACAACTTGTGGAAGGAACCTTTTCCAAACCTGATAAGCAAAACTACAATCCCGTAAGACATTGGTGCATGATTCAGCGTATGAAAAGCAATAGGAGCAAAGCACCTGATTCGTGAGGTAGCGGCGACCACGATCTTGATTAGTGAGAAGGCGATCATGAAGGGCGAGCCACATGAAGTTACGAACTTTGTTCGGTCCATGCTATTGCCAAGCGCCTTTCCAATCCAAACTCGGAGCTTCATCACGAAGTTTCTTCAGGAGGAGATAAGTTGAACGTATAGTAAACTTTCCAGATGGTTCAAGGCCCCAAACAACTGAATCTGATCCAAGGTTAGCTTTAGGAGGGGTCATACCAAGAACCTACAAAGCAACATCAGAAGGAAGGTTTTCGAGAATGAGGTTAGTGTTCCACGAGCCATTACTGCATACAACGTCGGAGATAGTAGCAGATGAGACAACTCCCTATATATTGATATCATGATCAATAAGGACGATCCCACTATCAACCCATCGATTCACCCAAAAATTTATTTTCTGGCTGCTTTGGATAAGACCCCAAACAACCTTCATGAGAAAGGACAAGTTCATCTCCTATGCGCTACGAAGACCCAAGCCTCCAAGGTTCTTCGGTTTACAAATAGTGTCCCAGTTGATGTGATGGATTTTTCTAACTCCCTCAGAAGAGCCCTAGATGAAGTCTCTAATGTTCCTGTCAATCATATCACAAATAGTAACAGGGAGAAAAACTGTTTGCATCACATAACAGGGAAGAGAATTAAGAACACTAGAAGCTAGGGTCACCCGTCCTGTAAGAGAAAGAGTATTTACTTTTCACCCAGCAAGCTTTGTGTTGATTCTATCAAAAATAAAGTCATACGTAGATGTAAGAACTCTCCCATGAAGAACTAAGACTCCCATCACATGACATATAGAGGCAGACAAATTCCTGCATCATTTTCTAAAAAAGAACACTCTTGATTTCTCTTTGTTGATGCTCTGTCCTGAAGCTCCACAGAAGCGATCGAGTATGTCCACAACCACTTGAGCCTGATCAACTATAGCTTTGATGAAAAGAATGAGATCATCTGCAAAGAAAATATGAGACAAAGAAATACCATTAGTAGAAAGAGTAATAGGCTTCCAAATTCCATGAGATACAGTAGACCGAATCATTTGAATAAGTCGCTCAATGCAAAGAGTAAAAAGATAAGGTGAGAGAGGACATCCCTGGCAAAGTCTGCAAGCTGGTCTGAAGCTTTCGGAACAAGAGCCATTTCATAAAACTTGGAAGAAAGTAGACGAGATGCAACTCATGATGACATTACACAAATGTGAAGGGAATCCATCTAGATGAATAGCATCTCGAACAAAGTCCCACTCAATTTTATCATAAGCCTTAGCAAGATCAATTTTGATCACCATGGAAGGGCTCCTTGTTCTACTCGAACCAAGAGAGTGCACCACCTTTTGAAGAATCAAGCTATTGTCAGTAATATGACGATCTGGTACAATGGTAGTTTGGGAGGGATGCGCGAGACCTTGCTTGAGACCTTTAATCTGATTAGCAACACACTTGGCAATAGTCTAGTAGGCAACATTGCACAAACTGATTGGTCAAAAATCCATCATTGTTGGGGGTGTGGCTTTTTAGGGATGAGAGTGATCAAAGTCTGATTAATTGACTCCACACGATTAGGAAACTGAAAAAGTTACTCATGAACCTCACAAAGTCACCACCCACAACATCCCAACATTTCTTATAGAAAGGGGTTGGAAGCCATATTTTCCGGAGTTTTAAGACCTCCCATGCACTTGATTGTCGAGTGGATCTCGGCAAAAGAAAGAGGAGTCGCTAACACCTCAACTGTCGTAGGAGGATTGGTAGCTGAAAAACAAATCAAACACTGCGAACTGCCCATTGAAGATTGGTACATTGACTTAAAAAAGTCAACCGCCATATCCTTGAGTAGCTTTTGATCAGAAACCCAAATACCCGCTCCATTTTTCAGACGAGTAACCATGTTAAACGCACGCTGTTTGAAAGTAGCAAGATGGTAGAATTTGGTGTTGCGGTCTCCTTCCACTACCCGTTTAGAGCAAGCCTTTTGAATCCAAAGCAGTTTCTTCCTAGCTGTTTTCTCCTCATGGATATTAGCTGGGAGGCATGGGAGATGGTACGGCTCTCTGTCACAGCAAGAGCTTTTAGCAAATGGGCTTTCCTTTGGAAAATATTGCCAAAGACTCTTTTATTCCATTCCTGCAAAACGGAAGAGAAATTATCAAGTGCAACTGGAAGGTCAGACCCCTTCTGCCATTTATTCGAGAGAACATGGTGAAAATTAGGATGAGAAAACCAAGCGGAGAGGAAACGAAAAGGTTTAGCATTAGATTGAAACACTTGGTTAAAATGACACAAAAGAATAGGCGGATGATCAGACTTCAGGTTGTGAAGATGAAGGATCGGCGACTCCGGGAACGTCTGAATCCAAGCTTCGTTGACAAGGACCCTATCATGGAAAATCAGGAAATTGTTGCGTGCCCACGTAAATCTTGACCCTGAGAAAAGGAGATCCATGAATCCACAAATGTCAATAGTATCAATGAAGGACTTGATCTGCATCTGATCAAAAGGCGAGCCGCCCTGTTTATCTACTGTCGAAAGGGTGGAACTGAAATCTCTAATAATCATCCAATGTTGTGTCATATTAAGACCAAGTCTCTTGAGAACATCCCAGAGAAAGATCCGCACCGTAGGAGAAGGGCTAGCATAGACTGCCGTCAGAAAAAACTCCATTCCACTCTCAAAGGCTCCCTTAGCATGAACAAATACGATCGAACTCCAAAATGTCAATAGTGACAAGAGAAGGGTTCCAAAGGATCCATATACCATCACGAAAACCAATAGCATCCGATCAAAACAAAGATTGAAAATCCATATTCTTAATGATTTTATCAGCCACAACACCACTGACCTTAGGCTCAACAATGATCGCAACAGAGCAAGAATTAGCTTGGATGTATAATTTGAAAATTGGTAGAAAGAACTTGTTGGTCGCCCCTACAATTATAGGCAAATATATTGGACGAATTTCAAGAAAGAGACATAGACATCGACATGGAAAAGGGTAGAGAAAGAAAGGACAAGGCAAAACGACTCCCGGGGAGGATTTAAGTATTATGGGTGATATCCAAAACCTTCTGGCCACCATCTTCTAGTAGCACACTACGCTGAGGAATTTGGACTGAGACCACAGAAGAATTTTTCCTATGTCCATCCATAGGCAACGCTGCTATCACGGGAGCTTGCGCTACCGAAAGGCGACGCCTCCGACCGGTGGGCAGGAGGGAGTGATGAAGATTGATCATGGGCGTTAGATTCCAAAAGTTGGAACTGTTTAAACTGAATCACATCCAAATTTCTGCCTTCCTACGATCAATTCGAGTCGGGGCCACATCATTTCCAAAACTCTCCAATTATCGACAATAATAAACTCCCTGGAGGGTTCGACTAAGGGCCGATTTTCCTTCACTAGTGGAGGAGCCCTTAGTAACTGTCCTCTTTCTGGATTTAGACTTAAGAATTATTATGACAGTGAAATCCACACCTGGGCTAGTGGGGAAGGTCATAGGAAGTACGCCATTCGGTGGCTCAATCGGAGGACTCTACAAATAGATATGGTCAGCTGAAGTCGTCGGCAACAGGGTACTCGCAGGGACAGCAACAGTTACAAGAGGGGAAATCAATTGGGAAACATTGGGCTTGTTCTAGCTCGGCCAGTCCGGAGCAACTTTGGTAGCCTGCGCTTGGATAGAGCCTCCAATCACCACCTTTTATTTATGATGGGTTGAAAGCCCACTAGATCCAGGCCCAGTTCGCACTGAGACAGCTGCTGTAGGCTTAGTACTTCCACCTTGGCTCTCCTTAACAACTTTCTCCTGATTATGCCGTTAATCCAGAGCAGAGGAATCACGTAGAGAGATTTTAGGTTGCACCTGATTTTTCTTTCCTTTCCCTTCTCCCACGAATCTCGAAGAGCCGTTGGGGCTTTGAAAACCTGCCTTTTTTGGATTAAGATGTTTCTTCTCAACTGTTTTGCAGGGACCTTCCGGTTCCGCCGTCGGGGTTACCATCGACGTTGGAAACCATGAGGACAGGAGAATCCTTGACCACTTTAACAGAAGGACCAGACCTCCCCGATTGCGCACAATGCTCAGCTTTATGACCAAAGCGTCCACAATCGGAGCAGAAGAATGGGAGATTTTCATATTTCACTACTTGCTAGAATCCATCCGCATAAACTCGTTAGGGACCGAAGACGCCAGGTTAACCTCAACTGCGATTTTTGTGAATTTTCCATGAGAAGCATTTTGAGTACGAATATCAGTGCGAACAAAATGGCCGACTAAGTTACCCAGTCCTTCAAGAACATCCTACTGATAGTATTGATATGGGAGTCGAGGAAACCTAACCCATACAACCATCTTCATAGGGAGATCGTCAGTGACCCTGAATTGAGAATCCCAGGCGAAGACCGCAAGATAGTGGTCAAGAATGGTCCAGGACCCTCCTGTTAGAGCAACAAAGTAACCGTCGGACATCTCGAAGGTAACTAGAAATTCCTCTGACTCTAAGTCAACCATCCTAAATCTCCCAACAGGTTTCCATATCACAGGGAGCCTGTTGTACAAATATTGGATGTCAATTTGCTTTCCAACAAGACGAACGACAAGAGTTTGTTGCAGCGGCACATAGAGCTTAGACTTGAAGGGGAGAGATTGTCAAGGTAACGGGCTCCCGATTTGACAGAGATCTGAACATCACCTACCTCTGCTCGGAGATGGATAAAGGCGGGCAAAAGAACGACACCCGAAAAGAGGGTAACATATGAGATAGGAGGGGTTGCAGGCTTCTGAAAAACAGGGGCTTCTAAAGGAAAAGCTGTAATTGCAGCTGAAACCTCATTAGAGACCATCTCCACATCGCATTCATGATTCCCCGTACCATTATCAGTCAACACCTTTTCTGGAGGCCGATCCACCGGTAAAACACCAAGAAAAAATGGCGTCATAAAAAGATGGCCAATAATGGTAAAGCAAAATTCTCCATTATTAGTCCTCATTTTAATTTGTCTTTTTCCTTTAATTTTACATTTTTAATGATTTCCTTAATTGTTTAGTACATAATTTTTTCACTATAGCACAACAATAAAAAAATAAAATACAACCGTTGTAAATGGTTTGAACTAACATTTAGTTATTTATTCAATTTATTTTTTGTTTACCTTTCTGTAAACCATTAAACAACAATCATGTATGAAAATAATATATGAAAATTGTATTTATATAGAGAACAAAACCTTTTGGTTGTAATGATAATAAATGATAGATTTTAAAATAAAATATGAATTTATTATTTCATTAATTAGTTTCGTAATGAGATTTGAGTTTATTGTTCATTAACTATTTGGTATAAAATATTGCATGCAACAATTTTGGTTCGTAAACATTTACAATCTAAAGATATGCTTATAATATCATTGTAAAATATTTGTAATTATTTTATGAATTAGGTATGAAAATTTTTAAGGCCCAATCTAAATTTTCGAACAGGGCCTCTAAATTTCATATAATAACTCTAACTCTACATTATAATACATATTGTCTCTATTTTTTTATCAACAGTTTTTTTAAGAAAACTGAGTATTTGGTTAGAGAGATGGTGGTATATATTCCATGTTACTTGGAGGCTTAAATTGGGCACTGCTTGGCCCTTGATTTCCTTTGTGCTACAGTAATTTGTTGGTAAGAAAATTGAAGGAAGAAGAAGAAGAAGAAGAAAGGGACTCTACATCATAATTAGATGATGTTGTCAATTATTCAATTTAATGAAAGTTGGCACTCAACCTCCCTCCCTCCCTCCACCTTATTCTCCTTGTCTCCATCATCATCCTTTCCCCTTTTCTTTAGTTTTCTTTTAATTATGAAAAATATATAAATTTACACCTCATATATATGGCCAAATTTACACTATTATATATTTATTATGCTACTCTATAACTAAACTTCGTTTATAAGTAAACCTTAATTTCTCATATAATATATATAGTCTAAAAAATAACTACAGTTACACTATTTTGTTAATCCAAAGTGGAATTCTTTTATGATAACAAAATGTTCCATTTCATGATATATATATACAATATAAGAGCTTGTGCTCTGATACAAAATTAACTATGTAGAGATGTAGTTTTGAGGCATCGATGGAGCTAGGGGAGGTAAGGGAAGTCCTGGCTCCCCGATTTCATGATATCGAACACTGAATCATATATAAAATTTGATTTTAATTTTGACTTCCCGGTGTTCGATAGCCCCATATGCTAAATTTTTTATCTAATGGCCCATAATAGTACTATTTAATTGAAAACCCTACATCCCTTACCTCATTTTTCACTACCGCTGTCATTTTCAAAATTGGTCCCCCACTTTTCTTCCTGAAGCGATGGTAGATCCGAATCCCGACAGTCAGAGAGAGCGGTTGAACAACATATCTGTATTTTCGGCGGCAAGAGAGAGCAGTTGGAGAGTGATTTTTAGGCAGGAGTTCGGTGGAACAAGGTTGATATATTAATTATACCTTAATTCCGAACTAGTTCCGTGGCGATGGATTTGGTTTATGCGGTGGTGCAATTGTTTTTTCCTTCTGATGTTTGATTTTGATTTCGATGATGGTTTAAATTTCACGTACACGGATTTGATTGCTAAGATGGTGCTTTTGATTTGCTTCCGATGAAAGAGTCTGGTTCGGATTATCCGAGATTGAGGTGTTCAATACTAATTTTATCTATCGATAGGGTTTTGTTTTGATTTGTGGCTGTAGTAGTTTTGCTCGTTCCGATTTGTTTTGATTTTGGATTTTAACATACTTTATCTATTCTTGAAATCGTTTTGAATTTAACTTCAGCCCATTTTACCCAAATAAGTTCTGCATAGTTTTGATTTGTTTGGATTATGATTTCGGTCTACAATAGTTTCTTAATTTTTCCTTGTTGAACTAGTTTTGGTTAGTAAATTTGCAATAGTATGAACTAGTTCAGGGTTGTGTATTTGCCTGATTTCTTTATGCTCAAATTCCATTAGAATTGGTAGTTCAGGTCCTTCTGGTTTAATAAGTGCATAATTGTTAGTGTCGAACTAGTTCAGGGTCTTCTCGTTGAATTGTTAGTGCAGAACTAGTTCATGTTTTGTCACGTAAATTAATTTGTTGTCGAATGTTTAGTTGAACTAGTTCCTTCAAGTTCCTTGTTGAACTAGTTCATGATTGGTCGGTATATTTGCCCAATGTTGTTTTCTCTACTTTTGGAATCATTGTTTGTGGCTGAACTAGTTTAATGTTATGGTAGATTAGGTGATGGCTGGTTTGTGGTATGTCCCGGTCACGTATGAATTAGTTTAACTTTTGTTGTAGGTGAATTTCGATTGTGAAAAATGGCTGACGTTGGAGAGAAATCATCCCTAGCTATCCGATGCAACCCAAACAGAATTTTGTCAGTGATGGGCTAATCCTTCAAGCAAAGAACACTTAGAAGCCATAAAGAAACTTGGCTTGCATGGAATTACAAGTGTGAAGATCAAACAAATCAGTGACGATTTCATTTATGGTTGAAGGTGCTTGTAAGCGTTTTGTTGGGAATAGTAGTTGACGTTTGTTCAATTCAGTAGTTGAGTTGAATGAGTAGCAGGATAGAACATGTAAGAGAGATCAAACTATTAAATAGGCATAACTTTTAAAGTGAACTAGTTTAGCCTACATTCACATAAACATACATAACTTTGATAAATGAAAAGTTTAACACTCCGAAACATGTGTAACGGGCATGATAGAACATTGTACTAATTCGCCCTGCATGAAATATGAGGCATCATCAAATATAGTGAATTAGTTTAGCCTATTGTAAAAAAATGAAATGTTCTTCAAAAATTAATCCTTATTGCCGTCGATAATTTGAGAAATAGAAGAAGGAAATAAAAAATAATAATTTCAAAATAGTAACATATAATATGAAAATTAAAAAAGTTGATATCAATTAAAAAGAAAGAGAATCATTAATTATTAACTAATTATCTCCGCACTTCAAAAAATTCAAGATCAAGAGTTGAGATTAATCATTTGGAATTTAGATAATTTTCATCATCTCACCATAAAGACTCTTCCCGTATTCTTCTTATTATCATTCGGTCCCTAAGAAGAGGTAAGATTACCAACATTAATATCCATCATTTAAGATTATTTTTCAATACCCATTACTTAAAGAGTATTTTTCGATATCCATCTCGTAAATCTAAAAATCAAATATATCATCATTCTTATTCTTGTGTCTCTTTTCAAAATTAAAAAGTTATCTACCTTAATTTAGGGTGTTTAATTAAAGGATCATTCAATCATTATACTTGTCTACCTAGACATTACCGAATATGATTTATTCTAATAAGAAGCTACTAAGCATTTTAAGCTTTTGACTGTAATAATTCCACTGCAGAAAAAGAAAAGAAAAGAAAAGAAAATAACAAAGAAAAAAGGAAAATAAGCATATAATAAATCAGCACGCTCTACACTCCCGAAAGCTTTAGATTGGTTGCATTACCTCTCCACCAAAACACAACCACTAACCCACCGGTCACCGCCACAACCAGCAGCGCCGCCGCCGCCAAACTTCCCAAACAAATTACGACGACAAACAAGCCCCGCCGATGGCGGAGAAGGAGAAGCAAAAGAATCAGAAGTCAGCCAATCACAAGAAGCCAAAAAACAAAGACCACCAACCGACATCGAAAAAATCACCCTCCGGCGGCGGCGCGCTAGATTTATCTTTCAAGCCTAGCTCGGAAGTTAAAGGACTCCGATTCGGCGGCCAATTCGTCGTCAAATCATTCACAATCCGTCGCGCCAGGCCAATCGAGCTCCTCAAGCTCCTCTCCTACCCTCCTCCACCCTCAACATCATCCACCGCAGCCGACAAAAAACCCTCCAAATCCCCATTCCCCTCCACCACCGCCTTCCTCCCGACAAACTTCACGATCCTAGCCCACCACGCGTGGCACACGCTCACCCTCGGCCTGGGGACGAAGAAATCTAAAGTGGTGGTGTTCGTGTTCGAATCGGAATCGCTGAAATCCGCCACCGCCGACAAGGCCTGGCCGGTGGAGATCCCGCTCGGGGAAGTGAACAAGAAGCTGATTCGCGGCCTGAAAGGCTGCGAGGTTGCTAGGTTCAAGTTCCGGAAAGGCTGCATCACGTTCTACGTTTACGGCGTGAGGAAAGCAGGGAATCTAGGGTTCGGCGGCGGCGGCGGCGAGGAGCTGAGAGTGATACTCCAGTCGGTTGCTTCACTGAACGATTTTTTGGACCATACCGCAATGCTCGCCATGCCTAATCAGCGCTCCATTAATTACTCCTCCTCTGCTTCTCAGCCTGTCGCCATGGCCCATTAATTTTTCCTACTGCTTTCGTTCAGATAAAATTTTTTTGTTTTGTTTGGGTGGTGGATTTGTTGATTTGTTTGCTGGTGTATGAAGAAAATACAAATAAAATTAAATGTTAAGCAGAGGAAAAGACTGGTTCTTTTTTAAATAAGGATGATGGTTTATGGAGATATGGCGGAAGTATTAAATGTTTTGGCGGGGGAGCCACATGCTGGGTTCAATTTGGGGAGATCTGTGTACAGTGAGAAATCAGTGTGGAGATCGATGTGGCATTGAAGCTTTCATTTCCCAGATCGACACTAGATGTTAAAAGCATTTCGTAATTTGCAATGAATGTACTGGTTCAGTTTCAGAGCTCTGCATCGTTCTCACATGGCGATGACTGATGTATTGGAGGGATGAGATATTCGATGCAGGGCTTTTTGTCTGTGCTGTATGTTTAATTAATCACACTACTGAACTGCTGAGGGGTGATGTCACGGGATGAATGTGAATATGCTAAGTCTTCCGATTTCGAGAATTTGTCCATTTCGGACGTTGAACTGTTGAAAATTACGCGAGTGATCTCTTTTGGCAGGTCGATGATGCTTGTTCTCGTAGCTAAATGTAACGATGTTCTTCAGTTAGAGATAGCATACAGGTGTTTGTAGCTGGAAAGGAACACATATGATGATGATAAAGAATGGTAAGTAGTTCTGGTAATTTGTGCCTTTGTGGTTGGCTTTAATTACAGCTATCAGAAGGCCCCATGGACAATAATACAACGCAGGCTTTTGCACATGAATCATTTAGTTACAGCTATCAAAAGTCTTTTGCTCTTGCCCTACTGGAGGCTGGACCTCAAGGCCTGTTGATATTGCGTCTGGACTTTGAATGCATAACGGCACCACAACAACAGCTGCCGAAAATGTAGGGAAAAAATTAATAATCGCCCACCGTGGGGCTCGAACCCACGACCACAAGGTTAAGAGCCTTGCGCTCTACCAACTGAGCTAGACGGGCTGTTATGATTCAAATTTTTCCTTTTTTAATTAGAATGATTATCAAATTAAAAAGTTCTCCTTTTCAGTATGGGAATAGGATCCTATTCCGGATTCATAATCCTTTCCACTTCATCATAATTCATATATATATATATATATAAGCAAAGCCGTTGGGTTTTAAAATTTGATAGAAAGAAAAAAAAAAGATGATCATGGGAGAGCGAAAGGTATTAAACGAGTACTATATATCCACCGGATTTCAATCCGTCGAAAGTCCCTCGTAATCGCCGGCAAAAGTACAAGCAGACGAAAAGCAGAATGATGCTTCCGATGAGAATCAGATGCACAACTTGCTCCAATTACATGTCCAAGGGCACCAAATTCAATTCAAGGAAAGAAGACGGGATCAGCGAGTCTTATCTAGGGATTCAGATTCTTCAAATACAGCAACTGCTCAGCCGAGATCACGATCAAGACCGATCCATGAAATTCAGACAACACCATTAGTGGCGCGATCCGGAATTTCGAGCAGCAGGGAGTCGATGATCGGGAACGGAAGAGAGACGCGGAGGAGACGGGAGACACGATGAAGAAGCTGGAGATCAGAGCTTCGGATTCGAAAAGGAAGATGGAAACTCGGGCTGCACTTGAGGAGCTCAAGTCGATGAATTCGAGACGAGAGAAATCCGTCACTCACGATGCTCTGCTTCGATCGCTGGGCGACCCGACTGCTGCGGAGGAGTAACGGAGGAAATAGGAGGAGGAAGAAGACGAGGCTCTCGTCAAGTCGATTTTTCAACGGCGAAAAGAGTATATACGAAGGATTCAGGACGAAGATGTTGACGATGATTGATTGGTTATTTGGATGAATGTATCGAATCGATATGAGTCGAATGTTTATTACTCTGATTGAATTTCTTGAACGTTAAGTACTACGATAAATTTTGGACGTTAAACACCTAGTCTATTACTTTAGAACATTTCATAGTACATATTTTGACTTGAATACATACACAGACTGTAATGAAGAATTAGTTTCCGATGAGGTGAATTTGTAGGATGTGATTAGACTTGATTGTTTTTTCGTATGCTGCATGCAAAAGGAGAAGCAATGGAGTTGGTGGCAACTCTACGAAAATGTTGGGTGATGGAATTAGACCATTCAATGATATCGTGTAGGAAATTCAATGATATACGAGGGACATGATCGAGTTTCGAATCCTCGTATAATAATGTTTCCGAGTCTCGACCTCTATTTCTGTTTAAGTATGTTTCAAAGAGCGACAAATGCAGTAGCAAGATCATCGTTAGAGCAAAGTTCCTTTAGAAATAGTGGAAACTCTCTCGTTAATTGGAAATCCTGGGACCCATAGCTCAACAAAATCCGTAAGTAAAAGAAAATCGCCCACCGTGGGGCTCGAACCCACGACCACAAGGTTAAGAGCCTTGCGCTCTACCAACTGAGCTAGACGGGCTGCTGTGTCAAAACATTGAATTTAATATTTAATTACTGTGTTTTAGTCTTCAAGTTCGCCCATGGTATGTATAGCGTAGGTGAACGGCAAACAGAGAAACAGGGTTGAGAAAAAATGGAGTTCCTGCGCTCGATTGCACAGCTCTTCTTCACCTTCATTCTCCTCGTTGCTTCAATTTTACTCTCTGCTATAGTTTTCGAAGCCCACAGAAGAAGGAACAACAACAAGTGAAGTCAAAACCCCTAATTTCCATTCCAGACATTCTTTTTGTTGTGACATTGTAATTAGGCTAATCGGATTGCTCTTTTTTCTTCTTCCACTAGGCACATTGATGCTCCTGCTATTTTCGAGGATCCGAATTCCTTGAAACAGGTTAGTTTTGGAGCTGACTTTGTTGAAGTCCTGTGCTTTTGGGATACCATTGTTAGGTTCGCTGCCGATTCTCACAAGCTTGATTTTACAGTTTAGATATGGTAGCTGGTGTGAAACTTTGGGGAAGTTTCATACTGTGATTTTAGAACATTACTTCGAGCTATGACTCATTACTTAGAGCCATTGTATTGCAAAATTGAAAAGTGATCTACTTTGTGGGTCTTGGTGAAGTATTGCTTGAAGGATAGAGAGTTCCCTTAGCCTTTAGTGATAAGCGATTTAATTGTTTGATGTCAAAAGTTGTTTATGTACTAAAGCTTTAATTCATGGACAAAGTTCAGCTAATCTTGTATAGTATTCAAACTTGTATACATCCAGGTTCCATGTCCACATCTAGTTGATCCTGCAGAAAAGTACATATCGTTGATCGTTCCTGCATTCAATGAAGAACACAGGCTTCCTGCAGCTCTCGATGAAACAATTAAGTACGTTGAGGCATGTTTTCCCCCTTCAAGTCTATTGGAAAGATCTTTATTACGAAAATTCGAGTTGGTCAATTGTCGTTGGCCATTACATGAAAGCTGATGCTCTTCTTTATGCTGTAGTTATCTTCAACAACGTGCAGCAGAGGATGCCTCTTTTACTTATGAGGTATAATTCTCTAGTCTCCTTTGTTTGAGAATGCACAATATTCGAGTTGATCCTTATTCGAAATGGGTACAACTCCTTAGAATCTCGAGTGTGACATTTGTGAAACCTGAATAGGTATTGATCGTTGATGATGGAAGTGCCGATGCAACAAAAAGGGTAGCATTTGACTTTGTAAGGAAACACTCAGTGGACAAAGTAAGGGTTATCCTTCTTGGGAGAAATCACGGTAAAGGAGAAGCTATTAGAAAAGTGCGTCTAAATTCTTTCTCTTCTCAATGGTAGTTCGATACATAGCTTGAACATACATTCCAGTATTGTGAAAGCCTTTTAAAACAGGGAATGCTTCATTCACGTGGCGAACTACTTCTAATGCTGGATGCAGATGGGGCAACCAAGGTTAATGATCTTGAGAAGCTCGAAAAGAAGGTATCTTATTTTTATCTACCTTGACTGTGATTTTGCCTTCCACTTGCTGCAAATTATATGAAAGAGTATGTAATGCTAATTTGAGATTCGTGCATATTCTTTCGGATCAGATCCGCGAAGTTGCAAATATTGAAGATACCACGTTTAGGATAGGTGACATCCCAGTAGCTGCATATGGTTCCAGAGCTCATCTCGAAGAAAAGGCTTTGGCTTCAGTTCAGTCTCATCATCCTTCACTTTCCTTAATTGTGTTTATACTTATTTCACTCTTTGCCAATGTTACATTGATGTCTAATTTGATTCGAGGCGTTTCTATCCTGCAGAGGAAATGGTACCGTAATTTTTTGATGAAAGGCTTCCATGTGGTAGTTCTCTTGGCCTCCGGTCCCGGTATTCGCGATACACAGTGTGGCTTCAAGATGTTTACAAGGGCTGCAGCAAGAAAGCTTTTCACAAATATCAGGCTCAAAAGGTAAGCCCTAAACCTTAATCTGTATGCCAACAATTCTCAATTTCTTGCAATTGTTCACTTGTGTTGGAATTTTTCCGTAGATGGTGCTTCGACGTTGAGCTGGTTTATCTCTGTAAACGGTTTGAGATCCCCATGGCGGAGATTTCTGTGAAGTGGTCGGAGATTCCGGGGTCCAAGGTCAATCTACTAAGTATCCCCAACATGCTATGGGAGCTTGCTCTGATGACTGTGGGTTATAGGACTGCTATGTGGGAAATTTCCATTTGAAATCTTCAGATATACATTACAAAATCTTCACACTTTAGATCCCAATCTAGGCAGTTTTCGGTTTTCCTAGGGCCTTTCGGGACAACTAATTCGTTTCAGGAAACGACCATGTGACTCATTATAACTGTTTTCTTTTATGCATGACTCATTATAACTTGTTATTTGGTTGTATGGTTACCCAGTTACTCGATCCATAATATGAATGATCGGATCGATTTTTAGAAATTTCGGATATGATTACCCACAGAATATACCAACGGCTTTCCACCCTACCAAAAAGCTTTGTGCTTTCTTGGCTAAACAAATAAACAAGTCACAAATATTCGAGAAATAATGATTTTAGAAGGCCCAACCTATTTAAAATGTCTATTGTGATACAGATTTGACGTGTCTTCCCACTTAACTTCCATATAGGTCCACATTAAATAAAAATAATATTTTAATTAACAAAACTCTTAATTAATTCAAAAAAAATAAACATCCCAAAAAGGAAGAAGATGAGCGAAGTTTTGTTGCTGCTCCTCGCGTCGATGGTGGATGAATCCCGACCATGCATCAGCATCATGGTGGAATTTCAGGTCGGGGAAAACCGCGCGATCGACGATCATGTAGGATGAGGAATCTGAGGAGCTTTGGTGGCCGATTTCGGTGACAATCGCTACAAGTCTAGCAGACTGACGACCTAAAGTAGGGTTAGAGAAGCGAAAAGCGTAAGAGGCTTGATCGACACAGTATAGAAGAAAATGTAGAGAGTCTTACAGGGCCTACTGGCGGAGACGAAAACGGAAACGGAAAGGAATCCGATCAGGACAGAGCGAGAGAGAGAGAGTGGAAGGAGGCGTAGGAGGTGGAGAAGTCGAGTGGTGGGAGAAGATGACCGAGAGAGAGAGAGTGATTATTTTATTCTTTTTATCTTTGCTTTATTTTGTATTTTTGAATTAAATATGATTACTTTGGAGGTTATGTTTTTGTAATGGTTTTGTCTTCATGTCAACTTTTAATGTGCACGTCCACAAACGAAGCTTGACAGAGTTAGTGAAGATTCAAAATCTATATCACAATAAGCATTTTTAATAGGTTGTGTCATTATGGGTCGAGACCCAAACCTGAGATTATTATTCTAATATACAAACCAGATTGGTCGTTGGTTATGGCAGAGTAGTTAAATTCCCCTCCTTAACTTTTTGTTTTGCGTTGGTTGTCTGGTTCCTCTGTAGTGGAGCAGTTACCAAGATCTATCTAGTTACGTACACAGTTATCCGATTGACAACACGATTCAGCTCCAACTTTCTTCCTGCCATTATATAAAATCCCAACAGGATGACCAACCAATCCATCAATACCAAGTTGGAAATAAACATTGAAAGCAAAAGAAGCGCAGAGAGATCATCGTAATCATCATCATCATCATGGCACTGGTTGAGATAAAAAAACAAGCTTCGTTCTTCTTCAAGGAGAAGATCAAAACAGCTCGCTTGGCCCTTACTGATGTCACGCCTGCACAACTGTATGTATTAATTAACCTTTCTTCTTATTCTTAATGATTTTTAAGTTTCTGTTCATTTTTGCTCAATGTGTTTTGATCTGGTTATTTATTGGTGCGGTTGAAGATTGACAGAAGAAGCTACCAGTGGAGACATATGGCCGCCGGACACACGTAGCATGGGAGTCATCTCGAGGGCCGCTTTCGAAGTTGACGATTACTGGAGAATCGTCGGACTTGTACATGATAGGTATATATAAGCACTCTATGTCCAAATCTTCAAATTTCTGTCCCTAAAATCTCAGACTAAAACCTCGGGAAGTTCTTTGAATCCCAAGTTTTAAAGGGTTTGGTTTATATTTTGGGATTTAGGGATTTCCCGAAATATACTTCATGAGAGACTCAATTGTTCAATTAAAATATTTCTAATTATAGTGGATGATTTCCAGGTTGATGAAGTTTGATGAGGATAGTTGGCAAGTCTCTTACAAGACATTGGTTCTACTAGAACACCTTCTCACTCATGGACCTCTGAGGATTGCTCAAGAATTCAAAAGGCAGAGGAATCTTATCAGAAAGATCGGCAATTCTCTCAGTTTCATCGACGAGAAAGGGTTAGTAAGAATTTCAAACCATTCAATCAGTTACTTGTAACATTCTAACTTTCAAGATATTGTCCGTTTTGGATCTACCCTTACAATTTATTTTTCAAGTGCAGCTTTAATTGGGGATTGAAACTAAGAGACCTATCCAGAAGGGTGATAAGTCTACTAGAAGACGGCCCGCTTCTGATGCAAGAGAGAACAAGGCTTCGCAAATTAACACGAGGAATCCAAGGATTCGGAAGCTTCAATAACGACCAACACTTGCCATCGTCGCCATTATCATCAGATTCGGAAGACGGTAGCCTGAGTCATTGTCATTCCACCGGCAACATAGCTCCTCGTTCCACCAGAGGCAGGGATGATTCCTTGGGTATCAAGACACTAATGAGGTGGAACTCCAACTATGATCCGTCAGGGGAAATGTATACACAACTGCCGGAGGATGAACCAGCAGAAGAAAACGATGTCGTTTGACAACTTCAAATTTGGCTAAAACAAGAAAAGACTTCAAACTCAGCAGTTAA
This sequence comes from Linum usitatissimum, assembly GCA_030674075.2. Lineage (NCBI taxonomy): Eukaryota > Viridiplantae > Streptophyta > Magnoliopsida > Malpighiales > Linaceae > Linum > Linum usitatissimum. Next base: position 3,683,405 of record JAUJYP020001281.1, on the reverse strand, counting down.
ACAACACTGTTTTATTTTCTTTTTGTATAGGAAAGGCATTTTGTGCATTTGATGCTAATCTTACGTTATGCAAATTGCAAAGTGCAAGGAATTTCAATTTACTACTAAGTGCTAACCAAAGCTTGATTATCAAAACAGAGCAGAATTTTGCATTCTAACAGTCCACAGAATAAGTAATTAGGAACTTTCTTTTCGATATTGTCGATTTCGGGCCTTCTCTACATCATCACTCCAAACATCGAGCAGCTTAGAAGCACTGCCGTTGGACTATTGACGGTCCAGGCTCGTCTTACTCTGCCTTGGCGATCCACATCTGAACTTGTCGAATCAAGCAACAGGCATTCAACAGAAACATGTGTTGCTGCAGCATTAAAGTCTACAAGGTTTTTATCATACAGAGTAACAGAGAGTAAAGTCTATAGCTAGACAACTCACATATGACATTCACCACCGCAGCGTAGTGACAAAGATTGTGAGTGCGTCTGAACAAAGTTAAAGATTTGATTCAATGAAGTTTAAGACTCAATTATTGTAACGGCCTATGCATTTCGTTCCAACGAATAAATTAAAATGTGTCCGGCCCGAATTAAGTTAAAAATTCATTTAATGATTTGTTAATTATTGTAACATGCTATGCATTTCGGCCAACCAGTCTAACATGAGCAAAGTAAAAAAATCCATCCATATAATGCAATAAATAGGAAATTCATATCGATGAGGTAACTAGCTAGTGCCTCTTGGGCAAGGCATACGACGACATAACAGAGAGTATAGCAGTGCAGAAGAATCCAAGGAAGAGGACGCTGGCCGAAGCGTATCCCCTGTTGAAAAACTTGTCCACGTTTCTCACTCCGGCGAACAGTGGTTTCATGTCCCTCGTTGCCCCCAACGCCGCCGCCGAACCCGTCGCCAGTATGTACGAAACCACCTGCGCCCATTTCACATTATACATATGGGGTGATCAAGTCAACGTACAGTTAAGTTTAATAAGCATCTACATTGTCAATACTTGAAAGAGGAGTTATGAAGCTATATTTAGAAATTGCGATTTTGATTTTAAAATCTTATGAGTTTACGAATTGTACGGGTGCCTATTATCAGGCGATTCCGATTCTACAACATGGTGACAGTTGCATCATGGAATCGGGTGAAATATCGATCAAAATATTAAAATCTTGCGGCTCATTATTTTTTTTACAATTGCATGTCCTAACCTAGAATTATTAGTCTGCTCCCTTAGTTTGCATTAGAATCAATAGAATTAAATTTTATTCGTTGGTTGTTTCTTTATATACTTTTAGATTGGTGAAATTAATTCAGTTAGAAGTTGATTATTACAGATAAAAATTCATCGAATTTAATTACTTTCTTCCTCGAATGACTCCGTACATAAGAGTTGATTCCCACCCTTAATTATTTACTTATTCTAATTTTTCAGGAGTCATATAGTCATATTTTTATTCGTCTAATCAACTCAAACAACTTGACTATGTTTCCATGAAAATGACAACAAATATTTAGTTTAGTTACAAACATAGTCAGCAGTTCATAAACTGTTACCATCATATGATTACATTTTTACGAACAATTCCAATTTTGACTACCTTAAATAGAATGCCATCTAACATAAATGCATCAAATTTAATTATTTTCTTCTTCAAATGAGTCTGTAAAAGTCAATTTCCACTTTTATTTACTCATCTCGTATTATATAATCGTATTTTTTATTCACCTAATCAACTCAAACAACCTAGACTACGATGAAAACTTGAAAGTGACAACAACGATTTTAGTTTAGTTACGAATTTAGACAACAGTAAATTCTTACAATCCATCCCACAAACAATTTCCGATTTATTTGACTGCCTTATATAGAAAAATAACATCGAACCCAAATTCTTAGGTTTGACTTTCATGGATGGTAAGTTGACATTAAAAGAAGAAGAAAAACAGATATTACCATAACAGCTAATTACCAAAAAATCCTTAACATTCGGTTTAATTACCTTGTCGCCGTAGAAGTCAAACACAAGGCTGCCGTTCCTCCCTTTAGCAAGCGAACACAGCGTGACCACGATTTGAAGCAACATGTACGCCATCCCAACCACCGTCGCTCCCAGCAGATACCTACATAGACCATCGAATTTCAATACGTCACACGAATTCGAAATCAGAGATCATTCATTAATTCAGATGTATATATACCGGTAGGTGTAGATGTCCTTGAAGTGTATCTTGCAAGGTGGCGGTGTTGGTGGTCAAGATCACCATCGATATGAGGAGGCATATCAGGGTCAGTATCCTGAGCACGAACACCACCATTCGTGAAACCCTCGAGGAGGAGGAGGAGACGACAGGGACGGAGCTGGAGGAGTTGTTGTATGATTCGTATGAAAATGGTGCCGACATTTTTGCGTCGTCTCTAGCTTCTCTCTGATGAAGAAAGGAAAAATAAAGCTCAAGGAAATATGAAATGACGAGTGTTAAGTCCTCTCCTCTCTGTCTCCTATTTAACTAACCTTTTGTAGCTGAAATTGATTATGGGAATATTACTAGTAGGTCACTACAGTTTTGAAAGTTGAATATAGCTGCCAACAGAAGTGGTGAATACAAAACAAACTTAATTACCTACCAATGCCACATGATCGGTCTCAACACGTACGATTTGAAAGATATGTATTCTTTTTTCTCGTCATTGAATAAACGACTCTGTTAGAATAATGTCATTCACTAGCTGATAGTACTTCATGACACTAAATACACATTTTGAAGCAAGGAATATGCAAGGAAGTCGCATTTCATGGAGATCGGTGAGATGTCCATGTCTGTGTACTACGTTGACTTTTACCCTCTCAGCAATTGTTTGGGCCGAGGGGTCCGACTTTCAAATTCGGCCATGTGGTGGGCTAATACGGGCCGAAACATGGGCCTGAAAACGAGAGGGTAATTGAGTAATTACATTCTACACGTGTGACTCAATCACGCACGTATCAAGTATCGCGCTCTCCCTCTCCCTATATCTGTGCAGCTGCCGCGAAAACCCCCTACATTTCTGCAGAACTAAAACCTTGTGAGCCGAGTGGTATGGAAGAAAACAACAGAAAGAAATATTTCCTGCAAGATTTGAGTGGAAATGTCGAGCTCTCTTGACATGGCGCTCGACGAGCTTATCCAAAAGAACAACGTCGGCGGGCGTCGAGGTGGCTTAGTGAGCAAAGGCAGAGGCAGAGGAAGAGGGCAAGGCAGCAGCGGCCGCGGATTTGTTCATTCCATCAGCGGACCAGGTCCGGGCCGTCGGTTGTGGAGCCATCGCGGATCCTTCAGGTGTAGACCTTACGCAATGCCGCCGCCGCCGCAGCTGCAGGTACCGCAGATGGTGAGTTTTGTTTCCTCTTCTTTGTAAATGAGCTGCTCAGCTTTTATTTTACTTTTTCATGAACGAGTTAGTTAGGTTATGAGAGGCAGTTTCATGAAATGCGAGTTTTCGATGTGAAAAAATTGTTCCCAGGGCCAGGCGATGCCAGCGCTTGAGCCGATGATCGTCCCCGAATCTGATCGAGGAGAAGGCACGATGCTTTACTTGTCCAATTTGCATTATGGGGTTACTAATCAGGACATCAAGGTACTGCTCTTCCTATCTTTTCCCCCTTTTTCATTTGAACTCTTTCGTTGACGCTGGTAAGGTTACCTTGCTTACTGGAAAATTTTCCAAATCCTTAATGCGTGATTTTTAGTAGGATTTACGTTAACTTCAAATTAGGGATCCATTGTTTTTTCAATTGTAAAGGCCACCCCACCTTGATGCTAATGTGAGACCTTGAGATGGATGATGAATTACATGGTGATTCTCTAAGAAGTTTTCATTACTGAAAAGTTACTGCATTTAGATGCCTGTAAAAGAGTAGAGTGACGAACTGGTGGGAATCATTGACGCATTGGATGTTTGTTGCAGCTGCTCTTTTCAGATATAGGGGAGCTAAAACGGTATTCAATAAACTATGACAAGAGTGGAAGGTCCAAGGTATCTGCTCCTTTTCTTCTCTTCTTCTTCTCAAAACGATTCAGTGTCAAATGGAAACTCTACATGATTTCCATCTCTTGCAGGGAACGGCCGAAGTAGTTTACACACGACGTAGAGATGCTTTGACGGCTATGAACAAGTACAACAATGTCGAACTTGACGGGAAGCCTCTCCAAATCGAGATGATAGGGGTTAAGATGGTAGCTGTTCCTCCTCCTCCGGTTTTTTTTCCTCCTTTTAACATGATGATAAGGCCTAATCACACCTTTGTGAGGTACACCAGCTTCCCTCCCTGGTCTCACATAAACCCGACTTTGTAGAGTGCCCCTGAGGCTAATAATGTGTAACTTATTGTTGCATCTTCTGTCACTTTTTGCAGCGGTGAAGAGAGTTCCAGAGCAAGGCAAGACAGCCGCGGAGGCGGCAGAGGAGTTGGCCGAGACCAGACTCAAGGCCAACGAACGAAGGTATCAGCAGAAGAGCTTGACGCGGAGTTGGACCTGTATCGCTTCGAAGCCATGAAATTGAAATGAGCACACTGGGATATTGACATGATGGGGTTAAAGAGTATCGCTGCACAGTATGACTCGAGATAGGAACTAAGGAATGGCGGGGAGAGTTTGCATTTTGGTCTCTTGCTTTGCTCCCTAGATTTTGGACAGCACTTTTGAATAGCTTAGGGGACAACTGATGTTACCAATAGAGTTGTATAGAGCACAAAGTACATGGGATTCGATCGTCCCTTAGTAGTATGGTTAAAATATGAAAATCATCATCACGTTTGTGTTATTGCTGGCGATGCTCTCTATATATTCATTCTTGCTCTAATTTCAGATTAAGGGAGATTTTCAATCACATTTCATACGAAAATATTTTACTTAAATCGAAAAAGAAGCAGAAAAAGCTTGTCAAAATTCCATAACATCCACCAGCATTACAAACAGTGCAAAATGAAACAGAGAGAAAAACCACCATAACATAAAGAAATCCTTCTTGAAGACGGATTTCGGTATATGTTTCAATCAACTTGTTACATTTTGTTCTTGCTTTAATATCAGAACTAGATTTCGAGAATGTGCGATGCCGCTTCGTATGTAATTGACGTGTAAAACGGGTTTGGTTACTAATTGGTAATTTTATAGAGGTATTTATGAAAGCAATGTCACCATAATGTCTATATATAGAATATTAATATTGCGTATGACTATAATATATATATATATATATATATTAATATATTATATCGAAGATTCGGCGTAGGTAGATGTACTTGAGTGCAGGTCTTCATATATTTCTTTGTAGACAATATTGCGAGTGATGTCTGGTCTTGTGGTTTCATCGTTTTGAATAACTACGTGGATCCCATTTCCTGACCGGACTGTTGATATCGTCACATATAGTTGACCGAGTTCTTAACCACAGTTGTAGAGCACAAAAGTTAATGGGATTTCGTTCAGGCGTATGTTAACATCATCATCACGTTTGTGTTATATGTTGCTGGTACCACAGGCTACATCCATGGAATTTAGATCAAAGCAATATATCATACGAGAAAATCAATTCAGGATTGAAGGAATATTTCACTTATCGAAATTAGTACTTAAATTGAAAAAACAAGCAGTAAAAGCTTGTCAAAATTACATACCTCCGCCGACAACCAGTCCAAAATAATAAAACAGGAAAAACATCCATCATAACATAAAGAAATCCTTCTTCAAGACTGAAACGAAACAGAACATGAAACTTAATCGACTTCCTCGATCTTGGGGCCAGCTCCACTGCCACCGGAGGGCGGAACATCGTCGTCATCCATGCCACCAGCAGGCATGCCAGCGCCGCCGCCGCCCTGGTACATCTTGGCGATGATCGGATTACAAATACCTTCAAGTTCCTTCATCTTATCCTCAAACTCATCCGCCTCCGCCAGCTGGTTGTTATCCAGCCACTGGATAGCCTTCTCAATCTCATCCTCGATCTTGCTCTTGTCAGCCGCGTCAAGCTGCCCGGCGATCTTCTCATCCTTGACGGTGTTCCTCATGTTGTAAGCGTAGTTCTCCAGAGCATTCTTGGCCTCCACTTTCTTCTTGTGCTCCTCATCCTCCGACTTGTACTTCTCCGCTTCCTCCACCATCTTCTCAATCTCCTCCTTCGACAGCCTTCCCTTGTCGTTGGTGATTGTGATCTTGTTCTTCTGTCCTGTGGTCTTATCCTCCGCCGAGACGTTCAGGATTCCGTTGGCGTCGATGTCGAAGCAGACAGTGATTTGCGGTACGCCTCTGGGAGCAGGTGGGATGCCGGAGAGCTCGAATTTGCCGAGCAAGTTGTTGTCTTTTGTTCTGGCTCTTTCCCCCTCGTAGACTTGGATAAGCACCCCGGGCTGGTTGTCGGAGTAAGTTGAGAAGACTTGTTCCTTCTTGGTGGGGATTGTGGTGTTCCTTGGGATCAGAACAGTCATTACACCTCCAGCAGTCTCAAGCCCTTGAGAAAGAGGAGTAACATCCAACAGAAGGAGATCCTGCACTTTCTCGTTCCCTTCGCCGCTCAAGATTGCAGCTTGTACTGCAGCTCCATAAGCAACAGCCTCATCAGGGTTGATGCTCTTGCAGAGCTCCTTTCCGTTAAAGAAGTCTTGAAGCAGTTGCTGCACTTTCGGAATCCTGGTTGATCCACCAACAAGAACAACGTCGTGGACAGTGCTCTTGTCCATCTTTGCATCCCTCAAGCACTTCTCCACAGGCTCCATACACTTCCTGAAAAGATCCATGTTCATCTCCTCAAATCTTGCACGAGTAATTGTTGAGTAGAAATCGATGCCCTCGTAAAGGGAATCGATTTCAATAGTCGTCTGAGCTGTAGATGAGAGAGTTCTCTTTGCCCTCTCACAAGCAGTCCTCAACCTCCTAAGTGCCCTGGGATTACCGCTGATATCTTTCTTGTTCTTCCTCTTGAACTCCTGAACGAAGTGGTTCACCAATCGGTTATCAAAGTCCTCACCACCGAGATGAGTGTCTCCTGCTGTTGCCTTCACTTCGAAGATGCCTTCCTCGATTGTGAGCAAAGACACATCAAATGTACCACCTCCCAAGTCGAAGATTAGTACGTTCTTCTCCCCGACGCTTGTGGCCTTCTTGTCAAGACCATATGCGATGGCGGCAGCAGTAGGTTCATTGATGATTCGCATAACATTGAGGCCGGCGATAACTCCGGCATCCTTGGTGGCCTGTCTTTGCGAGTCGTTGAAGTAAGCTGGGACAGTCACCACAGCGTTCTTGATAGTGGTGCCGAGATAGGCTTCAGCAATCTCGCGCATCTTAATGAGCACCATGGACGAGATTTCTTCAGCTGCGAATGTCTTCTCCTCCCCCTTGTAGTTGACAACAATCATGGGTTTGTCTCCAGCACCAGGTACCACCTTGAATGGCCAGAGCTTCATGTCAGCCTGGACAGAGCTGTCGGAGAACCTCCTCCCGATCAACCGTTTTGCATCTGTCAGTCAAATTAACCAAACATCAGAACAAATATAAGGATTTAAACGTAGCCTAATCCAAACAGTCCTAGAGATTTGAATGCTCAAGGCGATTCTGCTACGATGGCTAACCAGAAACCCCACCGGTACCATGCAATTGTAAAAATTGACACTAATCTTGCCACAGAGGAATTACGATTACCTAATAGTGAACAGCAATCAGATGCATACATAGAAACTTTAGATCGCCTCAATAATCAAAGCATTAACATCAGTAAAGCATTACAATCCCCTAAAATAACAACAGTAGCCCATATTCACATTTACAAACTTATTATTCACTTGGAGCAGTTAGGCTAAGAGTTCAAAACTTAGATTATCATCAATTTGTCTAGAAAAAGTAACAACATCATTGCATAAATACCAGACAATTCATGGAAGAAAATTCAGATAGCTTAAATCAGAAAAAAGAGAACAATATATAAGCTTACCGAAGACGGTGTTGATTGGGTTCATGGCGACCTGATTCTTAGCAGCGTCACCGATGAGCCGCTCGGTGTCTGTGAAAGCAACATAAGACGGAGTCGTCCTGTTTCCCTGATCATTAGCAATGATCTCAACTCTATCGTGTTGCCAAACTCCGACGCAGGAGTATGTTGTTCCTAGATCGATACCGATTGCAGGACCTTCACCTTTCGCCATATCGTAAAAGAACTAGCTTAACGATCAAAAAGTAAGCAGAAGAACTAAAAGGATTTCGAACTTTTGAATAATGCTTTGTGAATTACAGTGTTATGACATATCAGAAGCAGATAGGAGAAGGGGTTTTTATAGGACGGGAGTGGTCCGAATGTTCGAGAGTGTTCTAGTGACATCTCAGCCGTTGGTTGAAGGAATGGACGGTGTGCGATGTTTGGTCTTTTCCAAGTCTGCGCGGGGTAAGGACAGCACGTCTACGTGCCACTCTTCTAGTTTGTTCGCGAGACTTCTTTTTGGACTCACGCGTAAAATCGGAGGGAAAATATTAAAATATCCCGTTGGATAACCATATTGGGCCGATAAGGCTGGTGTAAGATTATTGGGCCCATACAGATTGAAAAACCTGACAACGAACCACCATCACTCGGACTCTCAGAGTAAAGAAAAATCATTCTCCAGTTTCTTCACAAACCTGACCGGAGATAGAAAAAAGATGTGAGAACGGCAGTCGCTGCCAGCAGGAGAAATGATGCCAATGCCATCGTTCATCGCCTTATTCAATGACAATGAACTTATTCAGCAGCAGGAGAAACGGAACGACAAAAATGCACTTATATACTTTCGTATGGAAGAAGGACGTTACATACATGGCTTGTTAAACTGCTAAGTTTGTTTCCTTCAACTCTCCATCTCTGAATATTCGTCGGAGCTGTATTCGAAATGCGCGTACTGCCATTCTCTATACTTTCCAAGCCGGAAGAGTCTCGCGGGATGGAGGATCGGTGTTGCAAAAGCGCTGTTACAGTAGGTACAACCTTTCTTTACCCTCGCCGGATCTGCAATCATCCAGCCAATTCATAATTAATTAGGTGCGTTAAACAAGGGCCAGGGGCCAGAAGATGAAGAATTATATGAAACCAACTACACTTACCAATTGAACTGAGCTTAGATGGACAAAAATAAAAAAAAGGTGCAACTTCAGCATTCTGAAAATGCTCTGTTCTCTCTCTAGAATATAGCTGTTGCGCCTCAATGGCTCTCCTTCCCTTCTGGGTTTCTGAGGCTTTATGCCTTCATCTGGTTCCTTGTGAATTCTTGTTGATTTGTCATGGATCGCAAACCCAATCCTCATACCCCCACCTAACATACAAATTTATAATCTGTAACTCCGCTCAACACAGAAATCCTTAAATCCAAAGGGCTAATGACCCCTTATTAAAATGGACTGACGCGTGGATTTTCATTCGCTATCAAATACTCACTAAATTGAATTAATGGAATCGTTTATTTTTTTATGGTCTTTCTACTTCTGTTACTCAAATTGATTATCTAACTAAACCAAATAACAGTGAATGATTGGTTATTTGATTGTTTATGTCTCCAATTATAAACTAATGACTGAAATAAAACAAATCAAAATGCAAGAAATCGAGTTTCAAAGATAACACGAAGGTTGTTCGATCTCGAATCCACAATAGCTAACAATGCATGGATGAACGATATGCAATCTCAATTATTCAAGTTATAATGGCTTGGTGATTTCCTACGATAGTCTTAGATCACTCTCGCGCCTCTAAGGATCTATTTCGCTCGACCGTAGACTCCTCTTTCGAGCTAATCTACACCCAAGTTGGAGAAGGAAAGGACTTGAAAACCCGTCTGGGGGTGGGACACGCCGTGTTCCGTCCCTGTAAATTTCTCGTACAAGTCCAGAGGAGGGACACGCTATGTTCCTTTTGGAACACGTCGTGTTCCTTGATTATATGGAATTTGACCATAGCGTCAACATAAAAGGTGTATACAATCGAATTATCTTTTCAACGCCGCTTACTTTGCATCAATTGGACTTTCGAGCGATGAGTTATGCTCAAAATACTAAATAGTGACGCTTTCTTCCCAAGTCGAACGTTTTGAGTTGTTTCGGCCTCCCCATCATGTTTTGGTTCATCTCTAAACGTCATATGATACCTGAAATGTATCAAAAACATATCAAACACCGTAACACGGCCCCGAGGGGCAAAAAAACCAAACATATACTCAATATCCTAAATTTAAATACATTTTAACACACAAAAATATAGTTTATAATGAAAAAAGTGTATCGAAAATACCAAATCATAAACTCTCACATCTATATTCCTCTAAATCGAAGTAACGTTAATATTTAGCTAGTTTCCAAACGCGCGTTAATATTGGCAATATATGCTACCATTTATTCTTCGAACCTTTATTCACTTTGCTTTATGAAAATGTCACAATATTAACATTGGAGAGAAATAGAGAGAAAGCCTAATGTTAAAGAAGAGGAACTAATTGGAGGACTAACGTTATAAAATTTAAATATATACTTTGTATGGCTTGCAATATCAAGTGTGTACAAAATGTTATATATATAAGTTATATATAATATATATAATGCAACATTTATATTCACTTTGTATATGCACTTTGTACCATATAACTTGTGTACAATGTGTACATATAAAATACTAATCACAATAATACAACTTCATATTACTTATATGCATTATGTACGTATTTCGTAGACAAGTCCACACAAATTGTAATACAAAGTATATGTGCAAGTGCATATACAAAGTGTAGTACAAATTGTATACTTTTTATATAAACTTTATACATATCCATATGTAGAATGTGGATACACTTCATATGAATCTATATCAACCTTTCGTACAAGTTGTACAACTTGTCATCATTTAATGTCTCATGATTGGTATCACACAAAGGCAGGTTAGTATATATAATGTATGACAGTTGGTAACAGATTCCAGTCATTAGTTGGTTTGAATAGCTCGTTGATTCTCTTATAATCTGTTTATTGATTAGAAGAATCATCGAGTTTACTCCTGACCCTTGTTTATCAAGTTTAACCTTCTAGTTTCTATTCACATGATTTATGTAGTAAGTGGGAGTAAGCATGTGGTGATTAACAATATGAAGTCTATTGTTGTATGTGACTTAATATGAATTGTACGGATCGTGAAGCTCAATACAATGAAAATCTATTAACAAATAATGACTTTTATTGACTATATATTAGCTAGACATTCAGCAGGATGATATTACTCTCGCGATAAACATATCGAATGCAAATTAACTTCCCAGTCACACCAAAGAAGCTCATATATGAGCACTGTGAAGGTTCATAAGGGCCAGCAAAACGATGTTGAGGAGTGAGTGGTTTGTTAACTTATCATGTTTTTAATTGTGTTCTGTTGTATCTCTCCGAGTTAAGATGTATGAGAGCGAATGATTTTGTTGACTTGAGGATCCTTGCGAAGTTTTACAAGTCTACTCTTTCGTTGCCCAGTTTCAATGTAGCTACACACAAGCAGCAAAAGAACTTGCTGCCGCCTTATCGGATGCTATTTAAGAGCTGAACTCGGACTTGCAGTTTGGGTCCGCCTTTGTGCTCCTCCACTGCTCCGAGGGTTGAGCTATAATGTCGCCGGCGATTGCCGTTAGGGCGTGCTTCACTAAATTGGGGGAATTGGGGCCTCCATACCGACATTGCCGAGTCCCCAAATAGCTCCATTTTGACGAAACATAGACAGGGGAGGACGGGAGATTTGGGAAGAAGATAGGAGGAGAAAGTAAGATGTTAATTTGTGCCACATTCGGTTCCAATTTGGTCTATGTGGCCTTTAGCAGCAATGGGTTTCAGTATCTCGGTTATGATGTCGTACATGTCAATTTCACGGCAAAAAAGATCGATGATGTTTCCACTCCCAGTGAAATGTTCTTCGGCGAGGTTGTCTACGATCGGAAATGGAAAGTAATGATATCCAGTGATTGTGGCATCTTTGATCCCAATGAAACTGGTAAGTGCGTAGTTGGTTTGAATAGCTGAGTATGATTCTTAATTATCGAGTCTATCATCTTACAGTCTGTTCCTTGATTAGAAAGAATCGAATTTATTCCTGGCCCTGACTTGGCAACTGTAACTTCTAGTTTCTATTTACATGGTTCCACATATAATCACAAATCGCTCGATAACTGCAGATCCATCAAAGATATAGAAAGGTTGTACGTACTGTTCCTGTGTTCCAGATCCTTTGCAGTACCGATCCTCCATCCTGCCGGACTCTTCCGGCTTGGTAAGTCTGAAAAAGAGCACAAGAAGAAAGTGGAGGCCAAGAATGTCCTGGAGAACTCCGCTTACAGCATGAGGAACACTGTCAAGGATGAGAAGATCGGCGGCCAGCTAGATGCCGCTGACAAGAGTAACAACCAGCTAGCGGTGATGAAGGAGCTGGAAGGCATATGTAATCCAATCGTTGCTACGATGTACCAGGGCGGCGGCGGTCCTGGCATGCCTGCCGGTGGCATGGATGACAGCAATGTTCGTCCCTCAGGTGGCAGTGGAGGCCCCAAGATGGAAGTTTTCCCTGCGTTTTTCTTCGGTCTTCGAGAAGGATTGTTTTCATGTTACGATGGATGGTATCTTGTGCTTTATTTTACAATGGATCGTAAAATAATTTCAAGTAAAATAATTGCAAAATATACAAACTAAACTAGAAAGCAGCGAAGAAAAAAATGAATGATGCTGCTCCCCTGATCACTACATTTCCATTCCTCTCCCTTAGGGAAATGTGGGCAAAGCTGTATAAATATCGCAATCGATACAAATTCCCCAGCAATAATAGCAACATGGAAAATATTCAGGGTTCACCTACAGAACAGAGAATCGAAGAACCAAAAAGATGAAAGGGAAAAAAATCGTACTATGCAGAAGATTATGCTAACAAAGTAAGAAGGGTGGCCCGAATACCATTGGATGTATAATTTCATTACAGGTCGGGTAAACAAAAGTATACCAAACCAATCACCTCGAGCTTTCAAAGTGATGTCTCCTTCAAGTCGATGAATGCTCGCTCGCTCAACGGAGAAGGGCGAAGACAAACACGGACTTCGTGTTCTTCCGGTCCTACGCGACGTTTCGGGACAATGATCTCCAGCATCGTCCCTGTCTCGTCCCGGTAGGCTTCGAGCTTAGCATCTTCTGGAATGCGGTTCGGGAGGGCAATCTCCCTAAGGAACTCCCCTGGTGGACAGTGCTCTGGTGTTGGATCTGTTAGCTTAAATGTTCTATCGTGCCGTTTAATAAATGGCATGCGAGCAGTACTTACACAAGATATCTTCACAATTCCATGTGTGTTAGTGTTCCTCCAAGTGACTTTCACCCTCTCCAGATCTGCAAAGGGCAAGCTGATGATGATCAAGAACGCTTCCTCGTCTTCGTATATTGTTTTCGCTCCCGTAACGGGACCGTAGATGTTTTTCATCACCCCGGTGAAATCGTTGAGCCATGCCGGTTCCAACGGCTGGATGTTCATATCAACCCCCCTCTCACCACGCGAATCATCCTCATTTGCATGAGGTGAATAATCCTTCTTCCTTTTATTATTGCAAACTGGAGAAATGTTCATTACTTCACCACCACTATGTTCCGAAGAGTGAGTAGAAAGATTCAAACCGGTCCCGTTCAGCAGTTTCTTTGGGTGGAAATGGCCGTTGATCTTCAATGGAAGAGGGGGGCGCTCCAGCTCGAATTCCGTGTTGGGAAGGGTCCTCCACGAGCCAAAGTCGCTAGCTTCAGAAGGGATTGAGAAGCTTATCTCGCGTCCTGTGAGTTCTACCCACCTCTTCCGGTCTTCCTCTTCGAGATTCATGAGGTTCGGCGTGTGAACAACTTCGATACCATGAAGGCACTGAGGGTTAGAGAGACCCCTATAATGCTTCCTTTGCATCCTGTGAGATCTGAGGAAACCTTTATCAACACTGAATGGAAAAGGTCGCTCCCCCTGACGGGAGTGCCCGTTCATGTAACTCCTCAGCTGCATCTTTCCCAAAGCATTCTCAGGTCTTTCCTTGAAAACCCACATGTACATATTCTCCATATCATGCTGTACCAAGAATGAATCGAGGTTAAGATCTGATTTCTCGTATCCAGAAACACCGTTACTATCCTTAATTATCTTGGACTTGGACTTCTCGTTCAAAACCGGCTTGAAGTAGAAGGTAAAGAAGAACCAAGCACCCCAAATACTGTCAAGCCTCTTGACACACTTCTTGGAAGCTTTAGGCAAATGGACAGTCGTCTCAACCTCATAAGTCGGAGGAGCATGGGTCAAATCTAGGATGTCACACGAGTCGCTCCAGTTCAGGAGAGAAGGCGAAGGAGGCTCGGACGATACGGGGAGATTGATGTCAGGTGGCCTGGAGAGAATCAAGGGTCTATTCAACTCTCGGTCCAACTCATCATGCATTAAAGAACCTGAATCCATAGACAAAAGTGTAGAAGGGTGATAATTCTCCATTGACAAGGTCGTTATGAGATCTTCCCCCATTCTTTTCTCCTTCTCTTTGTTTCCTTCTCTTTGTTCTCTTCTAATTTCCTTTATGAACGTCCTCAAAAGAAGACCCCTGACATCTTTCAAACAATTCAGATGCAACCCACCAAATAAACTCGCAAAGCCTTCGATCAGTCAACGAAACCAAACAAGCAGCTTATCAACCTCTTCATGATTATTCCAAACACCGACAACTTTCCCAGTCGGGTGGATCACAGAAGTTCATATACTGAAAATTCAAAGACCAGAGCAAACGAGCACCAAGTACATCACCAGCCTAACCACAAACAATCCAAAACAGAAACCAATATCAGATAAACAATCCCAAAATAATCGACCCCTCACAACTCAAATTCAGAAAGCTTCACAATTATGGCACATTCCATTGTTAACAAACACCACCAATCAGCTCTAGTCAGTCAAAATAAACAAAACCTGGAACAGACAATCTGAATCAACTCACACAATAACAGATTCAATTCCATAGATCTCCAACGCAAACAAAAAATCCAAGCTTCTGATATAATTAATTGCCCGGAAACACACAAACGCCAATCAATTAACAATCACAACGCATATAAACATACCCAAAAATCAATAGCAGCAAGCCCTAGAATATCATCAGAGCAAGGGGGATGGGGAATTACTCCACGAAAGCAGCGGAAAAAGCGGTGACAAGGAGATTCAATCCGCAACCGAATCAGAGAAAGATAAAACGAAACCCTAAAAGGGGGTAAATTCAGAGAGATTCGAGAATTATACCTAAAGAGAGGGAGCCTGAAATCCACCGATAGAAGAGAGACTTGTTCAACATTCGGATCCCCAGAATACTGAGCGAGAGAGAGAGAGAGAAGAGGAAGAAGGAAGGAAGGAAGGAAGGAACTGGGAGAAAACGGAGGGGGAGATTATAGAGACGGAGAGAGGGGTCACTGACTCACTGCTGGCCCCCAGAAGTGAGACCTGCACCAGTTGATGCCGGTCGGGTTCGGTAACGGTGGGAGGCGTTAAGTTTAACGGTGAAGACAACTAAACAACGGAGGCATCCACTGTGATCCATCAGTTATTGGGTTTTTGACAATATCGTCAGCCAAAAAGTGTAACATGCATTCTCACGAGTATTTCAATTGTCACGACAGGATCATTCCATACAATCTATATTGAAGAAATTTGTTGAATTGATAAATAAATAATCATGCCAACTTGCTCTTTCATTGTTAAATTCAACAACAAAATATGAGGAGGGCTTGTTAATCAATCCAAAACAATCTCAATTCTTTGACAGATTGGCTAATAATTCATTTAGTAACGACGTTTTCAAAAAATCCTGACTCTATAGACTTTCAACTCATGTGAGACCGCTAATGCACCAAAATGATTACACATTCCAGACCTCGAACTCGGGATCTCCGAGAATAAAGTCAGACGCTACAACCACTCAACTACAACCTGTGACGATCGGTTAATTAAACGTGAAATAACAGCTGATTTGTTAATCGATGTTGCCCGTTAACCATAATCGAATGTCCACCCCTTCAATTAACCAATCTAACTTAACTCAACTTAGTTGAAACAAACCACCCCCAACCAACTGAAACAAGGTGAGTTTATAATCGAAGAGCTGCTATGGCATGAGTGACATAGATAGAAATGGTGAATTGATATATTAATTTGTTAACTTAACAGAACTAGACCGAATAGAATGACCATATTATCGCAATTAAGATAAGTCGGTGATGTATAGATCATGTTCAAGAAGTTTGATGACAACCGTACGTGGATATTGTATCGTTAGTATGCGGTATAAGAAGAATACAATTTTATACGTTATGTTTGGTATGGAAAGAATCGCTGTCGTATAAAGCGGGGGAGGTGAAAACTGAAGAAGCTTATCCGATGATAATTGGTGCTGGATATACATTATAACATTACTTTCTCAAGGGACGGGTCAAACCTTTCAACCCATTCCATTCCCACCCACCAAATAAATATTCACATTTTAATAATTTCTTCCATAATATTCAAATTTAGCAAAAATATCATTTTGGTGACTTGGACACAATAAGATTTCAAATTTGGACATTAATACTTAATCGTATTCTAGTAATTTTATACGTATTTATTGTTATTTTATCGAACCATATATGACGATACTTTGACTCTTGGTTCGAATTTTCTAAACTCATTGTTTTTCTCCTTGCTCGAAAAGCTTCTTTGTTGAAAAGAGTAAGTGGAACAAACTCAGTCACGTTTTTATGTTCTAATATCGTTCTCGAATAAAATGGAGTTCATGAACTTCACAAGTCTAGCATTTTTTGGTCGATTTAGAGAAGTTGTTTGGGAATGACAGCTCAACTATCATGTGTGCATATCTAAGTGACTCATCAATATAACGAGACATGTTATTAAAAAAAAACTTAAATGAAAGTTGTTAGTTGTTACTGGTTTTTTTAAAATAAGAAGATAAAAAAATAAGTATTACATAGATAACCATTTATAGAACGTAACTATTGCATTCAAACTAAATATTTATGAGCGAGAACCTTTTATTTTATACTGATCGAAACTCTCGATTCCTACCTCGAACAAAACAAACTTACTATTTGTGAATCAACATTATATTTGGGAACATCAATACTTTGTGTACATGGACCAAATAATATGTAGCCCAAATACAATATCAAATTATAATTAAGGTAACCCATCGTTGAATTTAGTGCATAAACACCACATTATCTATCCATGATAAGTGATGTATTTTTATAATTATGCTCTCTACTTACACGGGACCAAAATAATAAAATAATGTGAAAATTGTTTCTGTTTCTTAAATGGTTATTTACATATATGTTTTCGGGAACCCAAGAGTCAAATAACTTGTTTATTTGCCCATCATCATCATATAATATTTGATTTATAATCAGGTCGTAATCCTCGTAAATGGAGATACATAAGAAGTGCAATTTATATTAGCGTCGGGCCATTCACTTTGATTTCCGGAAGATCTATTGTTGAAGAGATCTATTAACGGTTTATGTCTTTGTTAAAGATTCTGCTTCAAATTGTTTGACGATCATATAATAGAGCTATTCATTATGTAGTAAATGAGGTTCTTAAATATCTCTCGAGAGTATTATCAATAATCCTCTTGATACTTTTTTTGTTTGCGTATAATTGCTATTTTTTTATTGCCGTAAGAAACTATTTCAACAAAAATAATAAAACGTATCCCGCCCAAATCAGTTCGAGCCCATGATTTGTGAGGTCTAGATAAAGGTCTCGATGATCCAAAAACTATATGGGCTTGCCTTATCGGACCCATGAATTGGGCTTGAGCTATGTAAGACACTTGTCACTGATACATTTCCCGTTTTGATTATTCCTTGTTCTGTGCTGTGAATTTCAGCAAAACCGATGAACGACTAACCATTTTCTTTCCTTTTGTTTAAACTGTCTCTGCCCACAACCTGTTCGACAATATGCCAAACTGAGGTAAGGGCAAAAAACCCACTTGCAATTAGTCCTTGCTGCAGGAAATGTGGCCTACTAGGTGCCCTCATGTGCGTTTACAGTTCCTTGAAAAGAGTATATATATAAAAGAGGACCGCACTGCTTCATAATCAATGCAATGATGTTCGTAAAATAAAAAGGTGCCCTTTTTTGCAGATTAAAGAAGGAAAAAAGCTTGGGGTTTTGGTAAATGGTATCTCTGTTCAGCCATGGTGTGTTCATCATAGCTAGGTGTGCTCTATTTGCACTGAATGATTGGTTGCTTTTCTTCCCCCCTTCTGATTGTCAGTAACTAGTTTTTCCTTCTCATTCTTCCAAGGCTATATTCTATGGTGAGTTTGGTGCTGTGTTAGTGGCAGAAAAGATGAAATCTTTGAGTAGTGTAGGACTTGGGTTGACCATAGTATTTGGGTGCCTTTTGCTAGCTCTGGTAGCTGAGCTTTACTACCTGTTATGGTGGAAAAGAAGGTTCACTAACAGACGAAGAGATGATTTGAGCAGTAGTCCAGGGAAGGAGTTTTTGTACATGTTCTGCCTGAAAAAGCCATCATCATCATCATCAATCAACCAGGAGCTGTGTTCATCAGTAAGAATCACAGATGCTCTTGTAAACCATGAGCAATGCAAGGAGTTTGTGGCTGATGCAATGGAAGCTGAGATCATTAGGCTGAATAGCCTCACAGGTCCACCAAGGTTTCTGTTCACAATTGTTGAGGAGACTAGAGAGGATTTGGAATCTGCGTCAAGATCAAGAGGGAGAAGCTTGAGTGATTTGATGCTGACTGTTGAGAGTAGTACTCCATACTTGACTCCTCTTACTTCTCCACCATTCTTCACACCTCCTCTCACTCCACCACCAATGGATTCCAATAATTGGGAGACATCAACTGAGGCAGAGTTCAACAAGATAAGGTCATCCCCACCTCCAAAGTTCAAGTTTTTGCAGGATGCAGATGAGAAACTTTACAGGAGGAATCAAGAAATGAAAAGGGTTGGCAGGATTCAAGGAATGGACGGCCAGGAACAGGGTGAAGAAGTAAAAGATGGGAACTTTATCACCATCACAGTTGATAAGTACATAGAGAGCAGCAGTTCATCAAAGGTACTTCCTTTGCCTTGTTCTTCTTCAACTTCATCAATGCAGCAAAGGCAATAATCCTCGAGCAATTGCCATGATTTTTAGATAGTTCCCTTTTCTTTCTACCCTTTTCCTCAACTTAATTATGAAATTAGATGAGATTTTGTGTTTCTTCTTCCTCTACTTACTCTTATTCAGTTGGTTTGATGATTCCTGTGATTATTGATTACCCTCTTAGAATCTTTCATTACTCTACATCTCTTCTCTGCATGCTTAAGAAAGGCAGACAAGAACAAGTGGTGGTCCCTGGTGAAATCATAATGGGGAGAGTGAGTGAATGAATTATGAATGGACATGGCCTCTTTTGTTCTAGCTACTGTAAAGAGAAAAACGAAGAACCAGAAGGGAAAGGGAAGTGATAATTGTTTTTGGCTTAGTAGGAAAACACACATGATGGTGATTTGTCAGCTTAGTACATGTGTGTGTATTCATTTATTTCACTAAGCATTGGTATCTATTGATATCATCAAAATTTTAATTTTTAATTTTTGATTAAATATAAATTAAATGTGTCATAAAGTAAACAGTGAATCTGATTTTTATGTGCCAGTAGCCAACCTGCCCTACTCAGTTAACCCTTTGACTGGAAAATACCAATAATTTGATGGGATGGGATTACTTTGATGATTTTGATTTTGATGGGAGGCTCATTCCTTTACGAAATTCGATGGATGTATGGATGTCCTCAATTTATGATTTTGTATTCATCCAATTCGGGAAAAGAGTTACAAGAGGTTCATAATAATATTGCAATAATTCCAGTCGTTCGGAAGTGTGTTTATTCGAGCACCTCTAACAACAAAATCAGCGGTTGATAAAGAAATGTGGTCATAAGCAATGAGACTTCATAAGAAGTAGTCAAGCATCAGACTGCCACGACCATGCATGCCTTTCACGTCTGAGGGGATCGCCAAGCACAAAACTGTCTGAAAAGATCACTATGTTCTCTGAGGGGTCCTTTGGGCAAATCGTAGGGCTTCACAGAGGGCTTTGCCTTCAGCAACCAGAGCGGATGAACACGGGAGCTTCCCCGCTCATCACTTTTGAGCACCTTCTTTTTTGTACTTGTTCGAGTTTGGCCGGACTAAGATTCAGAATTGGTATTCTGGTTTTGGCAATATGATCATGTTTTCAGTTCCGGCTCAAGAGTCTCGAACTTAATTCAAACTCAGGAATGAAATATACAATTCGGGAATGGGATCACGGCCCCGTCTCTTTCCAGCCCTACTAAACCCTCCATGCCTAACCACAGAATGCTATAATAATTGCCCCATATCTCAGAGGTCTTAATCCTGGATGAATGATGATCTCTGAATCTGCCTGTGCTTTAGTTATTGAAAGCATGGGAAATTTCTCCGTCCCATTGGTCCCCAACCCATCCACTCACCCACCAAAAGATGAGAAATGGCATCTTTGGAGCCGTCTGATGAACACCAAAGGGGTTATGAATGGTACTATGGACCAATCATTCTCACTGATCTCTCACCAAACCAAGGAAGAAGAAGAAGAAGAAGAAGAAGAAGAAGAAGAGGTAGTTGGAAGTGGAAGAAAAAGCACAAATGTAAGTTGGAAAGTAAAGAGAGCAATGGTGGCATTCTGAGTCTGGATTTTTATTAGACAGATTGCTTTGTCTTTTGGACGTTTTCCTAACCAACAAAGCCCCCCGTGAACATTCTGTCTCCCCCCTTCCTGTGGTGTGGTGGGTGGTGGGATATTTTAATTTTACTATTCACGCCGAAAGTTGGGAGTAAAATAAAGTAAAAGTTCAATAATTTCCTCCGGATTATTCATCCTGGTAGACCAGTCTTGCGTTATTTACAGAAAGCGACTTATGGAGTTATCATCTATCTTCTATGGACATGTGCATCGAGTTAGCGTTGCTCTCGTTTCTTCCTCAATGGCGGCCGAGGCTAGAGTCTTGATTTGTCCAATTGAGCATGCGACTAGACACCCAGGTCAATCCAAGATCCTCTCGGGTATTTCCTTGTCGATTACCATACTCAAAGGTGGCATCAAGCCGTGGTCTAGGGATTGTCCTATGAGATTCGCATAAACCTTCAAAACGACTCGGGACTGACTGTTGATCTCCACCGTTGATGCTATATCCATCTATCATCTATGTGTAATCTTGTGTTCTGCCTTCGTATCCTTGTTACTGTTGTTTGCTTGAAATGAAAGCCTCATTTTTGTCTCAAACTGTACTATTAGAGCATCATTACTATTCGCCCTCAGACTTCTTCTCACTCCATTTGAGTATTTATTGTATTCAGGAATGGTCCCATAGGGGATTCGACTGACTCTCAATCGTTATAATGATACTCTCTTGTCTTGGCCCTTTGGTCCCCTCCCTGCTCTCCACAGTCAACTACGGCTATCGAATCAAATTACCAGGCTCGGTAATTGCTTGCCAAACACAGTCCATCTAACTAGTCGATATGCTGATGGATAGTCGTTGGAACTAGTTGAGAAGCAGTTGGAACATGTTCTCAAGCTAAGAACAAACAAATAAGGTCTTCTCACCCTATCATACATCACTACAGTCAGCAATGAAAGGGTTGGCATTGAAGAAGGATCTCAGAAAAAGAATCGACATGCTGTCAAATATGAAATGGGATGAATAACAAACTGTAAATTCTTCAGAATGATCCATCGATTTCGGGGATAAGGTACCTGGGTCAGTTTCTTAAAGCAGTGGCATTAGTTATTCCGAGCTCGACGAACATTGAGTTGAGGCCAGGTTCTTCCAAGAGGCTGAAGGCAGTGAATCCGTAGTAGGAATGGTAGAGATCGGGCAGCTCATCTTGGAATTTGGAGAACCCACCGCACTGGCAATAGAAATTAAGGATTAATATAGTTTGAACACTTGACAACAACCAAGTTGACAGTAATCAATTACATGGAGAACAAGAAGGGGAAGAACCTTGGATTGGCAGGTGAGTAAGAATCATTGATTAGCTTTTGGCCTCCCAACATCTTCAACACTGCACCGACCCTATACAAGCAACATCAGCATAGTCAATAGCAGTAGAAGAACTATGAAGGATGTACAATCAAATGGAACTCGGAAAAGAGGCGGTTACCAGAATGCATAGCAAGTGTCACTCGGCTTATTTAATCTTCCTTGAAATCCACCATCAAATGCTTGCCTCTAGCGCAATAAAGAAGCTAATTAGATACACTCTTTGTCTCAGCTGATAGTTTGGTGTTTGTAATTGGAGTTGAGATGCTAAGAAAGGTTATATGAGGAGAAAAACTTGTAAGCACCAATCTAGCAGCAGCTGAACATCCAGTATGGAAGAAGTTCCACTGCTGGACAAAAGGTCATCTTCAAGGAACCCCATTAATCGAAGGGATGCAACAGCACAAAATGTTCCACCACCTGTTCACTAAAAGAGATTTCCTCGGTAACTAAGTTGGGAAGAACCAAGTTCATAAGACCACATGATCCTGTACCATGCAAAAAACTACATCCTATCCTTATGTAACTACCCATAGATGCTATAGCTCAGGTAAACTAGAGAATGACTGGTGAAGAGAATAAGAAATTGGAAGGCTGCCTGACCTACCCATGGTAGAAAAGGTTGGGAAAGGTGTGACAGCTTACATTTCTCAAGGACCAAATTGAGCTTATAAACTACCTAAAACTAGTTCCAACTCACCATGGGATTCTGCACCTGGAGTCATCCCAAAGCCACCATCATATGCCTGAATGAAAAGTATATCTTGCATCTAAGTACACGAAGTAGCTAAATCGCCAAGATGAAAAAACATGCAGTATCACATCACAGGTTGACTTCTGGCAGCCACAGCCTGGAGTGTCTTGGTCATCCCTCTTTAACATCAAAAAGTATCTAAAGAGACAGAAGGTGGCAACCTTGCATTTTAAGATGTACAGGATCATGGCCGCTGATACATTACTTATCTGTCAGGATTGCAAATCTAAAGGGCTCCCTAAACTTTTAACAAAATTGTTTCCCTTACCAGCACAGTAAGTGAATCGAAGATCTGTTTCTGCTCCAAAATGAATGGGAAGAAAACTGAAAAAAGAAAAGCGGCTATATATTAGCACAATCCCCTGGCTCCATTGTACAAGGGAAATTTATCTTTTTCTTTCAGGCATAAAAAACAGCTATACTATGTGCACAAAGACCTAGAGAGGAATACAACAGTCACGAAAAAGTAGTAAGTTAGTGACTGGCCAAGTGCTTAAATAATTAACACCCTAGAGGTCCAGTTTACTAGTAGTATAGTCTTCCAACAATGTTTTGTACAACACTCCAATTTCAAATGAATGAGGAAAGACAAGCATGTCATTACGAAACATGCAAGCATACCTGCCATCTGGTTGTTGCAAATTTCTCATTGACATTAATAATGGTCTCCAATCAATATCGAATAAATTGTGGCGAATAATCTTCAATATGGCTAAAGCGCAGTATGTGCTTGCCAAATGACTGTGATTGACACTGAAACCCTACAGGCAGATCCAAGGTAAGAAGAAGTTGTCAGCAACGGTAGAAAAATGCAGGCAGTTGAAAGTTTTGTGGACGTTTTCAAATTACCCCGGAATTTTCGGAAGGAAACTGAGAAGAACGGGAGCCACTAAAACCATAGAATTCTCCTGCAACACAATCAACATTGACCATCAGTACTTATATCTTTAAAACGTTCAGTATAAGCATTTTCTGTCAGTTTTCACCTACATGAACAGTCTCTGAATGTTGAAGTAGAAAAGTTTACACGTAATAGATGGATGAGAGCACTCAAATTCATGTTATGAGTTTAAGACTCTCCCAAGATACAAAGTAATCCAATACACACCATTGTCAATTCCAGCAACATCCCGAGGTTGAGCTCTGAGTGATAAAACCCAGCAAGCAACTTCATCCCTGTCAACCTAAAACAATAGTTCCAGAATTAGTAGTTTTACAAGTGATACAATTCAAGTGGCTGGTAGTTCAAATTATATCAGCATTGTCTTGGCTTCTTGAGAGATAACAAAAAGAAAGTACATATATATGCCAGCGTCCTTGTTTCTACTCATGTTAATATATGTTGTGAATCGAACATTCTTATGTCCACTACTTAGAAGATTTAAATCACCCTTCAGTTCACCAAGACCGCATTGCTTGACAAGTAAAGTAACACTCACTGCTAAATTCGTTTCTCAACAATGGCAGTGAGTAACTTGCTAATTCCCACCGGCCATCACAAAGATGGAAGATAATGAGTTCTGCTCTCTTATGCCAATTTTCTTAATCAGGTGAAACAAGATGAAGTTCGTGATCTCAACCATTTTATTACACAATTCTGATCCGCAAGATCCAGAGAACCAACCAATTGTAGAAATCTACTGTTCCTCAGTTTCTAATCCTTCCAAATGAAATGCAAGGAGATGCGTCAACAAACAGTTGAGAAAGTAGCCAGCTGAACTTACTGTATCAAGGGCCCCAACGATGTCGAGGCCGGAGATGGCGAAGTAGGCAAGGGTAATGCGATTGATCTCATGCGATTGATAATGATACGGTATCATCTGGTACATCATCCGCAAGAACGTCACATGCCGCTCCCTGTCGAAAGCAGATACTGATTTCCCAATAGACACACTTCCTCCTTCTTCTTCTTCTTCTGAGGATGAGGAAGGCTCTAAGTCCAGCTGCGGTTCGTCCGCCATCGATGACGTTCGCAGTGGCTGATCTGAGCTGCCAATCTGAGCAGCTGTGTTTCTTACGACTTCTCAGTTGGCAAGCGATTGGAGTTCAAAAGCCGTTGGAGTTAACTTTTTCTGAGCTCGTAAAAGTGTGGTAAACCGTAAAGAGAATTACTATTTTACGTCCAACTTTTAAAATAAAATAATA
The DNA here is from genome assembly GCA_030674075.2 of Linum usitatissimum. Classification (NCBI taxonomy): domain Eukaryota; kingdom Viridiplantae; phylum Streptophyta; class Magnoliopsida; order Malpighiales; family Linaceae; genus Linum; species Linum usitatissimum. The sequence goes on along the minus strand of JAUJYP020001281.1, from coordinate 3,658,342 downwards.
TTTTAATAGATTTGATAATATTATTCGTATTCATATGTATTCCATTTTATTCGATTCGATCGAATTAGAGAATACCCGTATTTAACAGGTTACGGGGCGGGTATATGAAATACCCGCTAAAAATAAATGGGACGGGACGAGAATGAGTTTAGATACTCTGCCCCATCCCCATATCATATCCATATCCTACCCAATATATAAAACTATCCTATAACCCTTATTTAATAGTTACCAAATTAACTCTAAATCTAAAATCTCTAATTTTATTTTTAATTTAGAGCCGCTCTCCATTCTTCACGATCATGATTCCACGAATTCACACCTTCAAAATTACCATGACGATTATATAATAGTATTATCTACTGAAGACGGCAATCTTAAAACTAATTTTAGTTCAGATTAATTGGTGACCTACATCTTTAATGTAGCTTTATTGTTCTTTTTTGTCCATTTTTTATTGATGATCCACGATTATTTCACATCTGACGATGATCCACGACTATATTGTTTTGATTTCATTTCACCTAATCTGAAATCCCAAATTAAGATTCGAAAAAGTTTGGATAAAAAGCTTAATTGAAATAGAGAATATAATGGAAGAAGGAGAAGACTACACTAACATGGAAGAGAGATAAGATATTGGGAGGAAGGGAGAAGCTTAAAACGACCGTACTAGTAAAAAAAACACATCCAACGTAACAAAAGGAAACTTTAAGCTAGGCAACACAATGGAAAAGTTCATCCCTAAACAAGATTCCTAATCAACTACTAATAAAAATTTAATCAACTTCCTCAATCTTGGGACCGGCACCGCTGCCACCACCAGCAGGAGCCGAGCCGCTGACATCATCCCTTCCGCCACCGCCCATGTCTCCGGCACCTCCACCCTGGTACATCTTAGCAATGATCGGATTACAAACTCCTTCAAGCTCCTTCATCTTTTCCTCAAACTCATCCGCGTCAGCCAGCTGGTTGTTATCCAGCCACTGAATCGCCTGATCAATAGAATCCTCAATCTTCTTCTTGTCCGCATCAGCCAGCTTGGAGCTGATCTTCTCATCCCTAACAGTATTCCTCATGTTGTAAGCATAATTCTCCAGCGCATTCTTCGCCTCCACTTTCTTCTTGTGATCCTCGTCCTCCGCCTTGTACTTCTCCGCTTCCGTCACCATTTTCTCTATCTCATCTTTCGAGAGCCTTCCTTTATCGTTCGTGATCGTGATCTTGTTCTTCTGTCCCGTCGTCTTGTCCTCCGCTGATACATTCAGGATTCCGTTGGCGTCGATGTCGAAGCAGACTGTGATTTGCGGTACTCCTCTGGCTGCTGGAGGAATGCCAGAGAGCTCAAACTTGCCCAACAAGTTATTATCCCTGGTTCTTGTTCTTTCGCCTTCGTAAACCTGAATCAGCACACCCGGTTGGTTATCCGAGTAGGTGGAGAAAACTTGCTCCTTCTTAGTAGGAATCGTCGTATTTCGCTGGATCAACACTGTCATCACACCACCTGCAGTTTCCAAACCAAGAGACAGAGGAGTAACATCCAACAAGAGAAGATCCTGAACCTTCTCGTTTCCTTCACCGCTCAAGATTGCAGCTTGAACTGCAGCACCATAAGCAACAGCCTCATCTGGATTAATGCTCTTGCAGAGCTCCTTTCCATTAAAGAAGTCCTGCAAAAGCTGCTGCACCTTCGGAATCCTGGTTGATCCACCAACAAGGACAACATCATGGACAGTGATCTTGTCCATCTTAGCATCCCTCAAGCATTTTTCCACCGGCTCCATACACTTTCTAAACAGATCCATGTTCATCTCCTCGAACCTGGCGCGAGTGATTGTTGAATAGAAATCAATGCCTTCGAAAAGAGAATCGATCTCGATGGTGGTTTGAGCTGTTGAGGAGAGAGTCCTTTTGGCCCTCTCGCAAGCGGTTCTCAACCTCCTAAGAGCTCTAGGATTCCCGCTGATATCCTTCTTGTTCTTCCTTTTGAATTCCTGTACGAAATGATTCACCATTCTGTTGTCGAAGTCCTCACCGCCGAGGTGGGTGTCTCCAGCGGTGGCCTTCACTTCGAAAATACCTTCTTCGATTGTTAGAAGCGAAACATCGAACGTTCCACCGCCGAGATCGAAGATCAGTACGTTTTTTTCGCCTACGCTAGTGGCCTTCTTGTCTAAGCCGTAGGCAATTGCAGCAGCGGTTGGCTCATTGATGATACGCATGACGTTGAGGCCGGCTATGGTGCCGGCGTCTTTGGTTGCTTGACGTTGGGAGTCGTTGAAGTAAGCTGGGACGGTTACTACTGCGTTGTTCACTGCATTGCCTAGGAAGGCCTCGGCGATCTCTCGCATCTTGATCAGCACCATGGAAGAGATCTCCTCAGCGGCGAACTGCTTCTGTTCGCCTTTGTAATTCACCATGATCATCGGCTTATCGCCGGGACCAGGGGTTAGCTTAAACGGCCAGAGCTTAATGTCACTCTGCACCGGTGCGTCGCTGAATCTCCTACCGATCAACCTCTTAGCATCTGCAGCAGGTCAAAATCCTTAAGCGATTAAAATCCTCCCCGGTCCGTACAATCCAATCACATTATTAGTATCCCTAGTTTAGACAATTCTACAGACATTCATACTTAAGAGAGCTGCGGATCCAAGCAATTAAAAGAAGAGTTTGCACCACAATAATCCGATCAGGTTTATCAAAGATAAAATCATCTATAATCTGTCAAAAATCAAAATATAGAACGACATAATCTGACCGGATAGATAGAACTTACCGAAAACGGTGTTGGTAGGGTTCATAGCGACCTGGTTCTTGGCGGCATCGCCGATCAACCTCTCGGAATCGGTGAACGCCACATACGACGGCGTGGTCCGGTTCCCTTGATCGTTGGCTATGATTTCTACCCGGTCATGCTGCCAGACTCCGACGCAAGAGTACGTCGTGCCGAGATCGATTCCGATCGCCGGACCTTCTCCTTTTCCCGGCATATTAGAAGCAATCAACAATTACGCAGGAAAAGTTCAGAGAATGAATTCGATTTTAGAGTGATCGATGAATCTGTTGTGACACTGTGTCCGATGGCGGGGAAGTGCTGACGATTTTATAGGAAATATTGTTCTGGAAAGTTCTTCGGAAGTTTGAAGCGGACCGTTGATTTGAAGGACTGGACGGTGGCAGATAGATCCTCGTCCTAGTCCGATTTTGAAAATTTCTGGCGAAGTTTTCTGATGAGTGGGAAAAGAAAAAGTACTGAAGAAAATAGCCTGATTTAGCGGGGTTTTCTTGACCGAGTCGGAAATAGACCAGATTAATGGCCCACAAGGTTTCAGATGGGCCTAGGAATTAAATTCGCAGGCTCACAGCCTGTGATCCATGTTTTACTTTTTATGTATCGCACCATGAAAATAAATATTTATGTAAGAATGTTTATTTGGAGCTACCAATTATGTAATTGGCTTTTCATATTTTATTATTAGTAATTTAATCACCTAAATACGTTGATTTTCATACTAATTAGGAAAAATATCATAGAATGTCACAAATTTTAGGCATATGACCAAAATTGTCACCACCGTTTCGATATAGATTTTTTGTCACGAATTATCAAATTTCACGTAAAAAATGTCTCGTCGTTAATTTGTTTCATTTTCCGTTAGTCAATTATCTCCAAACTGGACATTGACTCTCATATGTGGCATATAAATTGCCATATTACATATTATATGAAAATGTCACATCATTAGTTATTTTAAAATAAAATATATATTAATTGTAATAAAATAAACAAATTATCTCCTTGCTACTTCCTCGTCTTTGGCCTTGGATCAGATTCCTCACTGAAATTGATCATGAATTTCTTCCTCGATTTCAAATCAAACAACAAATTAAACAAATTAACCTTGGCTAAAGAGAGAGTTAGAGCTATTATTCCTTGACGAGCATTGAGGAACCAACTTCTAGGTGTTAGAGATTGTTTAAGAGGCTGCTGGAAAATTAGGTTCTTGAAGTTGTTGGTCGTCTCACCTCCATCGTTCATGGCCAGTTTGGATTCTTATTCGTCCATGGTCAGTTTGTACATCTTCTTTTTGTGAATAGTGTTTGGATTCGGTCGCTGATGAATCATGGGTGGATATCAGATCTGGATTCGGTCGCCGGCGAAAGGGGAATGGACGGTGATGTTGATTTGTTAAGCAATTCCGAATGGAGTGACAGTGATGTTGATTTGTTTATGTACATTGTCGTAGGGGATCCAGATCTGGATTCAGTCGCCGCTGACGAGGCTGACGTTGCATTTGACGCCGTCGTCGTTGGAAATCCGTTGTTTTCTATGGTGGTGGAGATGCAGTTCTACCCGTCGGCAATGGCGATGCCTGATGAGTGGTGGGATCATTGTTCCCGATAGACACCGCTAAAGAAGAAGCTCTAGATGACCTTGAGTTAGGGCGATAGATTTGCTCCAAGTTAAAAGAAATCATGGGCGATGAAGAAGCAGAGAGGGAAGGCAATGCTGGCCAACCATAGGTGAGGTGAGGAGCTGGATGAACAAGCTGCGGGTGAGTAGATTCAAGGGGGCTTGGGACGCGGGCTCAAGCTCACCGGAGGAGAAGCCGCCTCTTTGTTCATTAGATGTTGGCAGGGAAAGAGGCGAAGTTGGTCTTTTACATTTAGAATTTACGTGGAAACAAAAAAAAGGTAAATAAGCCAAGTTATTTAACGTCGTCAAGGCCGTGTGGCAGATAATACATTACAAATTAACGGTAATATATTTATGATATGAAACTTGATAGTTCGTGATAGGAAATTTATATCAAAACGGGGGTAACAATTTTGACCATATACCCAAAATTCGTGACATTCTGAGATATTTTGTTTACTAATTATGAGCATATTATATCTAGTTATGAAGTGATATCTTATTACAGTATTGATGACTCGAAATTCTAGAAGATTTGTAATCAACTGAACTAGAAGTAGCAAAAATTAGTGTATCGGTCCAAATTATTTGGACGACAATTATTCTACGGTTTTGAGAGGAAATCTTGTCCTTACACCCATCAGCGATCTAGATCTCAACTTGATCGAGATATTGATCAGCTGATAGAGTGCGGCAACTCATGTTAAATTTTCAAATTAAAACTATATAAAGTTGGAAGAGATTTTACTATTTATTTAGGGGATTTCCTCTTTTCTTCTCTTTTTAATTTGAAGTTTCTTTTATTGTCCCTAAGACTTCAATTTTTTTTAACTTTTGGATGAAGCCATAAACATATACTTACGAAAGAAACATAAGCATTCAAACTAAAAAGTTCTAAGCAAAAGAATACAGTTCCTTTTCGGATTTTGATTTTCACACTCCACACTATTAAATTAGAATAAAATTCTGTTGTAAATTTTTTTAGATAAAATTACACTATATTGTAGATGATGGGATGGGTTTAGGGTGGGTGAGAATTGAGAAGTGGGTCGAATCCCAAACGGACTTAGCCTGATCCGATCAACTTGCTTTTGGGTAAAGTAAAAAGGATCGTGTCGATGTCGGATCTACATAATACATAGATTCGAATTTTCACAGTATTCGGGTAGAGCCATGTCCGACCCCGATCCGAACAACAAAAACATATCAAAACCATTAGACTATGTTACAGTGTTACTACATGTATGAAGATCATAATTTTATTGAATTGTTCTGCACTAATTTGATACGAATATTAAAATGATATACATTACAATAATTAAAGAGGTGTTGCAGTATTGTATATAAAATTGATTTTGATGTAATGCATGAGTTTGTGATATATATATATTAAGCATACACAATCTACTTCAAGAATTCATTAGGAGTGGAAAACATGGTTAGACTTAATCCAACTCATGTCGATCAAACCGTACTTTGGGTAACCTTAAAATCCATATTAATAGGATGAGATCGGGTTCGAACTTGTAAAATATAGGCTTCAGACTTTTCTATATCTTACTACTCTGATTTCCTCGCTTTGCGCTAGAATCCGCTTGTGGATACTACAAAAGCGTCCAAAGAGAGAAACTTAAAGAGGTGTTCTAATCGTGCCTATAACCAAAGTGGTCGATCCCCTCCATCTATATATATTCCTACATATTAAAATTGAAAAGGAATAATAGTTGGTTTGGATTGAGTATTTGAAAGTGATATTCGATTCAAATATTATATTATGTTGTATTTTGGTCAAAATATCATGTTTGATATTTGAAATAGAATGGATAGTACTTTAATATGTGGTATTTAAAATAGTGGGTTTTGGTGGTATTTTAAATACTTGGGTTGGGGATAATATTTGAATTAGTGGGTTTCATTCATAACACTCCATTATTTTTTAAACCCAAAAGTATCCTTAAGTTGTTCTTCATTTTCACAACTAGACTTGGCAATGGGGTGAGTTTCGGACGGGATCTATTCATAAAAATCCATCCCCTTCCCCGTCGCCATATGAATATCAATATTCATACGCATCCCAAACTCATGAATTTTGAATATTCATGGGTTTGCAATACCAGTGAGTATCCCCATCCCACATAACTTATTAATTATAATTTTTAATATAAGATTACCACATAATTCAACTTCAAAAGGTTTTAAAACATAAAATATCATTTTACAGTAAAACACATAACAAAATAATCTCACAAACACGGTCATTGTCTTCATTAGGAATTGAACTTTATGAGTGTAATATAATAATAGACTTTTTTATTCATCAAATATCACATATGAATTAACACATTAATTACTTTTAATTAGACAAATAAGATAATTTTCATATTATAAAATTTTGTGTACCACACAAATACAATATCTTCAATAACTTATTATTTTATTTTAAAATATCACATATTTAAAATACCTCATCTAAACGCTCCGAAATGAACTCTCGTAAATTAGCAATTAGAATTTTATATATCAGGCGACCCCGAGAAACTAAGGTGCATTCGATGAGGACCATTCCAACCATTTAGACCCCACCCAAGTAGTGATATTTTTCTAATTAAAGTTCTCGTTTAATTATTCGATTATCTTATCATTTTCATCTGAATTATTAATTAGAAATTTTACGCGCCACTTAGGGTTTCCTTCTTTTTCTATGCCTATCTGTTCACTTTTCTCTACATGCATGGCCATACCATGTACCAACCATTCCCTGTTGTTTATTAAATTATTTGAAAAAACAAAAGGCATTCAAGCTAAGGCAATAATAGGTAGATGTTCTATTTGGTAGATGAAATGCGATATTGATTTCTGAACATTTTTTCATTCAAATTAAAAATTTAAATCTAAATAAAAAATATTTTGAAAGTTAAATTTCTCATTTTTATCTAAATTCTATTTCATATTTCGCGTGTCAAATAGCTAATCTATCATCTATCACTATTATTGTCAAATTTCTGTTAGGGACGGAAACATGATAGCTAATTTATCAATACTAGTATGTTACTATCAAATCTCTGCTAGGGACGGAAACGAGAGCTAGATATCTAGCTCGTCTCATTTTCGTTCTACAAATAATTGAAGTTTGACATATATATTTATGTGATTTTTTCGAATCCAGATAAGTGAATTGATTGTCACTTATAATAAAAATAAAAAATATCTCTACTACTTTTTTGTTTAGACTAAGTAAACTGGCCGTCTATAATTGAAGAAACATGATTCCATCCGGACCGAACTTGATTATCACTTATAATAAATATTGGTTTTGTGAGCTGATCAATAGAAAACCACCCTTAAATAGAAATGTTACAAAAGCATCCATCACTTTACTAATATGTAAAGCCTCGTTGAATGAACACCATAGAAAACCAGAAAAGTGAGAATAATTGCATGGTCTCTAATGAAGTTGAAAATTGAGTGTTGTGATTAAAGAGATAATGGAAGATGAAAACAAAAAGGGTAGTAAGAAAAGGAAGAAGCTTACATGTTAAGGAATATTTGTTGCTATAATGACATTGTCAAAATCCCAAAATTATAATTAAAAAAAACCATTAAAAAGATGGAAATTAAAGTAGTGACTAGTGAGTATGGTGGAGGTGCATGGTGGAGGAGGAAAAGGAGTAGATAATCATTAAGAAAACACAAATCTTTTTAAAAATCAATTATAAGTCCAACAATCACTACAATGAGTACTGAGATTTGGTTTGGCCCGGGTTACCTATAACCGGTCAAACCAAATTTTCATATAACCAGATGATTAAAATCATAATTGATTTTGTATCGGTTACGTTGGAGTGTCTGAGTAGCTTATATTCAGATTTTTTTAAAAGAATAAAAAAAACAAGCTCGGTAATTGGTAACGAAGTAAAATGGATAACTACACCCGACTCTAACACAATACGATTATCGGTTAGACCACATACGCGGACCTGGCAACCCTGACTACAATTATAGACACACACAAAGGGAGAGCTTTATCTTTCCATGCCCTTCTTCTCCCTTCATTTCATCCCCTGCAAAAAAAAGAGCGAAACCTCTCTCTACAGCTCTCTCTCTCTCTTCTTTACTTGAATTGATCCAGTACAAAACAGAAACATCACTTGTACATTTCAAACTTGATCCAAACCCCTTCAAAAAATTATGGTTTTCCCTTCTTCTCTTTCCGTCTACCATCTAGATCCTTCCAATTGGCAACAGGTAATTTAATTAGTCCAGTTTTTTTTATTGTAATCAGGAATATGTTCTGATTTTGATACTTTCATTCTGTTGTTTTTTTTTTCTCAGAACCTGAATCCAAATGGAATAATCGGCGGTGGCGGCAGTAGTGTTGCTACCAATCAGCTCGCTCAGCCGCAGATGCCGATGTTTCACATCGGCGACAGCGGAGGAGGGGGTGGGGGGGATGGTGTTGGGGCTGGGGCGGCAGGGAAGGCGAACTCGATGGCGGAGAGGGCGAGGGTGGCGAAGATCCCGCATCCGGGGGAGGCGGCGTTGAAATGCCCTCGGTGCGAGTCGACCAACACGAAATTCTGCTACTTCAACAACTACAACCTCTCCCAGCCTCGACACTTCTGCAAGACCTGCCGCCGGTATTGGACCCGCGGCGGCGCCCTCCGCAACGTCCCCGTCGGCGGAGGGTGCAGGCGGAACAAAAGGACCAAAGGAGGAGGGATCAGATCCAAATCAGTCGGTGGTGGGCCCAGGCCGGTTAATTCTACTTCACTGTTCGGTTCGAGTCAAAATAACCTAGGGCAAAACAGTAATTATGATTTGGTTCATCAATTACCGCCGCTCATGCTTCTTCCGCCGCTGGTCAGTAATTTTGGAGACGATCTGAATTTCCATCCGCCTCCTCCGCCTCGTGATGGGGATGCTGAGTCATCATGGGGAGGAGTGGGGCCCGCCGGCTCGAGTGGTGGGATTGTGGAGCAGTGGAGGATGCAGCAGGAACAACAGCAGTTTCCTTTGTTTGCCAATTTGGAACAGCAGCAGAATCCAAGCTCGGTGAAGATGGAGGGGAATAATAGTAACAACTTACTGTCGAGGAATTTCTTGGGCAACTTTGAAGATCATCATCAAGATCATGGTGGCCAGCATCACAATCAGCAGCAATATTGCTGGCCGCCGGCGGAGAGTGGGAGTGCTAATAACATTATCAATGCTTGGAGCGGTGGTGCAGATGTTCTAACTGGTGGGTTCACTTCTTCTTCTTCAACCAGCCATCTCTTGTAATGGGCATATCGTACGTTCGATGGTTTCCAGGTCAGGAAGTTGAAGCTAGGTAGGGTTTCTGAGCTGGACTGCGCGCTGCTCTGTTTACAGAATTGTAGCATTAATATTATAGCTAGCTAGGGTTCTTTCATGAAGTTGGACATAATTAAGATATATATAGTTACTGAACAAAAAAGGCTGGGAGGTGTGTTACGTTGCGACATTTCAGTACTTTTTCTTTTTCTTCCTCTTAATTAAGGTCGTTTCCCTTTCCTAGCTCTACTGTCACGTACAAAATGTTGTAGCAATCCAAGTTACGTACTCTCACACCCCCCAACTGGAAAATTGGTCGATGAGAGTGTATGGGGGAAGAGCTAGCTGGCTTGCTAGCTAGTGTGGGAATGTCCTTAAATAGAGTTTCAGTTACACACACATACAGCACGTAGTACTCTCAGTTTCCATTTATAATAAGGGTACGTGTTGCTTTTTGGTAATCTGCTGCTTAAAGCAGGCAATGCATGTGTGTAAAATAAGGAAACTACATAGACAGCTCTTCAGACATGGACCAAGTTTCATCATTTTGGGAGTTTGGATGTGCTCTTTATACATGCAACGGAAACAATTAAGAAGGTGCGGTGGGAAGCTGGAAAGCTGCAGACTGCTTTGATAATTTTACCATATATGCAGATAAATTACAAGGTACGTGGGTGGGAAATTACATTAAAGCTAGCTAGCCCTAAAATATAAGAGATAAAGAGAAGAGAAGTAGTATGCAGTGTGTCGGGAAAAGCAAGCAGCAAGAATCTGTTATCTGCTTTATCTTTTTACCCAGTACCATATATAAATAATATCACAGCCTTGAATTTTCTCTTTCTTCCATCTCCTTTATTAATTTTATCAGTGAGTGAGACTGAGGATGGCTCTTGGGGTTTCTGGTCGGTATGTTATTTTATCACAGGAAGAAGAAGACGAAGCAGATCAGTACGTGCATGTGGGGGATCATGTATATGGCTACTCTCTGTGTTCTGAATGGCTGAAAGAAAATTAAAGATGAACTGAAGAAGTGGCGTGATGATCATCAGAGCTAGCTAGCTATATATGTTTCAGTCACGTCGGACAAACTTGGTCACAACCATGCATCTTCTTGACAGCATTATACTATAAGAAAATGCATGCAGTTTTAAAACCTATAATTATGCGACCATTTTACAAAACGGTCACTAATTTACTAGTTACTAAAGGAACCATTTTGATCCATCAATAATTAATGTTTTAGTGGAAAAAAAGGGTGACTAATCTACTAGCTAACTAGCTAGCTAATTTGACTACTAGATAGGTCATAAAGCTAATCACTAGAGCTACGTACATACATCCAACTTTGGCAAACGAGAAGACCGTACGTTGAATGCAAGTTGCACGTACAGGTGGAAGGTGTATGATTATTAATTTAATTACTATATAATTAATAAACCTCTTGATCACCATTTCACATCGTCGAATTAAACCCACCTATGCTCAAACCCAATCCTAAAGTGGAGCCTTGCGTAGAAAAGCACTAATTATAATTAATGTCCCATCAATCACGTAACACAAGCTAAGTAGTTGCATTAATTAGAACTATATATGAACCAAAAAGTAATTCATTCAACGTAAGTAGGTCTTCATGATCTGGACAAAAAAGGAGACTCATCTTACGAAAGCCATGTTTGACCACCAAGTAATATGATCAACGAGAACAAATCATTGTACTTAAAATATTCTAAAAATCGACGCCGGTAATATATGTTCATTTCACCTCTTTCGGTCGTTAAAACCTTGTCAATTAGTCACATGTTGCCCAGTTATTAGCTAATCAATTCGTGTAAGTTCGATAGACGTGTACCTCCGCTTCCTCTAGATATATAGTGGTGCATCGAGATATTTGTTGAAGTCGATCGATAACTAGTTGATTGTAACGACCCAAATTTCATAAGGTTAAGTGCGAATACAACTTGATCCATCTTAAGATATTTGCTTAATTATAATACTTAACACTAACTAAGAGTGCACAGAATAAAGATACTACAATAAACGAAGTTTTCAACAACCACCAGAGGATTTAATCCCTCGCTAAGAGTTAATTTTCTGCGACGGACCCAAATTACCGTCACCTTTAAATATTTTCATACAACAGTTTTTTTTTGTGACCAAAAAAAATTTCGAGTTTCTGCGACACTATGTTTGGTCGCATTTGGTTGTATTTGTGTGCAGTACATGTACCAGCCCATCATACAAAATGTTCTTCATCACATGTGAACTACGTCCTCCCGGTATTACCAATATCCAATTATAACAAGTTAAAACATAATTACGCATGATTTTGATAAAGATAAAAACAAACATGAAAAATTCTACAAGAAATTATAGGCGTACGGTAACGTAAAAAACTCAACTATAATTAGAAGCTCGACTGACCTAACCCATTGTACATAAAGAATTTTGGATCACCAGACTTTCAACACTGCCATAAAATATAAGCTGCTAGTCATCGAGCGATGTCCATCCCAACTCGCACCACTAAAGTTCGGTAGCAGAAACACCGAACCCTCAGAAATACGTCTCCATACATATGCACCACCACTTTCAAACCTCCACCATCAGCTGACCCGGTCCAACATAATAGGATTCAACGTATGTTGTTCTAGGGAATTGAAGAGTACTAGCTACTTGATCAATCAATTAGTGATGGCCCATATGACGTGAGATATGAAGACTGAGATTGATTGCCAGAAATGGTGGTGCCAAAAAGGTAAAGGAGATTGAGATATCTCATCAAAAGACGAGTACTTCATCATTCTTATACTATTGTCTTTTACATTCCGATGAAAATTAAACCACTCGGTTTTCTCATATATAGTCCACCCGAACCGGCCGGTTTTCTTGATTATTGGGTTAATGGATAGCAAATAATTAACAGGAACATCTGCCGATTCTTTATTATATTCAAAAATAGATGTCGGTAACAATTATGGAACCAGCTAACCATACCATTATATTTCTAATTAAGCTTCAGTGCTACATTACTTAATTATATTTGTCGTTTCTTAATTATATTCCTTTTACAACTCAACCGGTCAAGATACCAAAATGGTCGGTTACATCCTGATTTTTGCTTCGGTCACTGTTTTGATTCGGCCGAGTATAATTGAATTTTTTTTACTGTTGTCTTCAACGATCAGCTTTATGCATGCATTATGGTCCCAGAGAAGAGCTCACCTCAACCTTGACTGAGCTGGGGACAAAAAGCCGAAAAGCAAGGAGGTTTTCTTTTGGTTTCCACTCGTTATATATAGCTCTGTTCTATCCTCCATTATTATCTTCTTGCTTTTTAGTACCCCCCCCCCCCCTCTCAAATCTTTATATATTCTGGCTGTCTCTTTTTTACCTTGGTTGATATAATATCGTGACAGATAAAGTTTAGTATAAAATTAATGTTGAATAATACAATGATTATTGATGGTATCAAAGTCCTGTTGACTGACCAAATGTTAGGATTTCGAATTATATGCAATTGGTAGGCCTTTGAATCAGTTGTACAAAATTTATTGAAACGCAATGCTAAATCATTTTCCAACAACTCGAATCATAGAGGACGTGACTTTTCATGACAGCCCTAGCCCTGGCCTCCAGAAGTCTATCAAGATTACTCGACGACCAGTGGTCACTTCTAATATAGCCTCTGACCACCTGTAGCTGTTACTCCATCAATATCCCCCGAACGACTTTTCCTCACCCTGTTTTACCCATTATATATGGGTAGACTTAATTCTATCCATGTACTCGATAGGATGGAAAGATTGGGGAGATGGGTGTGAGGAGATTCGATATCCGGAAACACACTCTTCTGAGAATATAGAGTCTCCATAAATAAATATATTAGGGCACTTAACAAAAGTCAAAGCATGAAATTGGTAATGAAGAATTGTCAATTGGGAATTACCTTACCAATGGCAGTTGTGGATTGTCCTTTTATAGAGGTGTAGTATGGGATCTGCCGTAGGCTAGAAGGAAGTTTAATCCACAATATGTCAAGTCACAGAGCAGAAACAATTGGGAACAACATGGTTAACTATGATCCAAACTTAAGAAGTACTGGTTTCATATCAGAAGACCCTTTAAGGAAGTAGTTAAGCACTGCGAAAGGTACAAAGTTCCGAGAGCCATTGATGATCACAGACTTCAACCTGGTAAAAGGATAGGGTTGATCTTCAAGATAGTTGGAGATATCTCCAAGCAGCTGGGCGGCAGGGGAAGACAGCACAAGAGATGTTACATTCTTCAACCCGTGGAACTAGGGGATCACGCGTTGCTTCTTATATTCATTCTCACCCCCATGATCATACCCGCGTCTTAAAAGGCAGATAATAGTCAAGCTGAATATCCGCATGATCAAGGCAAGGAAGGGTCAACTCGGTGAATTCCACGATGCGAGTGCAAGAACACTCGAGGGCGAAGTATTCTAGTTTCGTTGCATATATTTCCACCTTCTGAAATGAAATGTATGAGATACGGAGACTATGCAGCTCCAGGCCAGAAATCCTGAGTCTTGTATCACCATGACTACCAAACACAGTAGTCAACCCCAAATCTTTCACACATGGGAGGCTAGAAAAAGGGTCGATGGTAACCTCTTCCGGACCAGCAAAGAAGGTGCAGAGTGACAAGTCTAATTTTCCTAGCACAGGGAAACAAGACCATGGAAATCCAATCCTGAAGCTAAAAGTGCTTAGTTCTAAAGTTTTCAGACTGCAATTAGAGTCGAACCCAAGAAAATAAGCCGACGGGAACTGCGATTGATTCCAATGACATCGTAAGTGAATATCTAAATGTTGGTTTCATGGGACAAGGCGTATCTGCTGACTCTTGCAAACAAGCTAATTTCTGGTTCCAGACCGAGTTCCTCTAAAAAGTCGGTGAAGAAGACCTTGCTGAGATTAAATCGACAGCGGAGCGAAAATATCTTTTCTACGTACCGTTTGAATCTCGGGGGCGACTTGACGAACATATTGGAACCGTGAGCGTGACGCAAATTGAGGACGGGGAGATGTTTCCAGGCGTATCTCCATTGTCGGGATAGTATTGAGGTCTGAACAGCTGATCTGGTGTCGAGGAACGAAAGGATGTGATGAATCACTGACTCCGGGAGATTGCTTAACCTGTCCATTGAAGAATCATCCTCGTTTCCGATTGCTTTCTCAAAGCTTTCTCTGCCTGCCGCCAGCTGTTGTTCTTCATATCCAGAGAGAATTAAAGGCATTGCCAAGACTTGGCCGATAGGGCTTCAGAGATGAAATTTCAAGTTATATTAATTGGGCCATTGTCGTAATTGCTTGTGAGGCCCAAGTACCCATTCTTACTTGAAAGCCCAAAATGATTCCAAACGGTACGAACGAAAACTGATTCATCAGTTTCTTCTCATCTTCAACACTAAAACCCACTCTGGTTTAAAAATTTTGAACCTCCTAAAAACCCTAACACCAAACACCTCAGCTCTGTATCAACGAGAGGTCAAAGCAGCAAACGACGGAAATGAATAATCTCAAGCTTTACTCCGAGATAACTCTCAACATCGAGTTGCAGTCCGAAGATGAGAAGCTGCTATTCTCTGCGTTTGATATTGAACGCAACCGTTTGTTCTTTGCTTCCTCTGCCAACTTCGTGTACAACACTCAGCTCTCGTCTTTCCAGGTTTCTTCCTTCGTCTATATCTGCTTAATTGACTGTTTCATTTCCAGAATGTGATCCAAACATATGCGAACTATGCCAATGCAGTTGAGATCGTCATCTTATCAGCTCAAGTTGTGATAATCTGTCAGTAGCTCTGCCGAACGTTTTTCTTTACTGATTTCGTTATCTGCTGACTGAATGCAGCGGATTCAGTACCCTGTTGTATACTTCGTTGTTCGTTTTAAGTGCATGATGATGTGTTTCCTTATTTGCTCCGTGCGTGATTTTAACGTGAAGCGATTTGGCAGGACGGAAGATCGTGGAAGGAGATCTTATTGTCTGCAGAAGTTCATCTACTTGATTTGGAGGATGGGGATGTTATTACTTCCTTTGATTACCTCATGGAGAAAGAAGCGTTGGTTCTGGGGACTTCCAATGGACTTCTGTTGCTGCATATGGTGGATGATAATGCTACCGAAGTTGTTGGTCAGGTGGAGGGTGGTGTCAAGTGCGTCTCCCCAAGTCCAGATGGAGACTTGCTCTGTGTTGTCACTGGTTCCGGGCAGTTGCTGGTGATGACGCATGATTGGGATGTGTTGTATGAAACTTCTATCGAGGATCATCCACCTGATGGTGTTGACGTAAGTAAGGACCTTCCTACCTTTGTGCTTTAATTACCTCTTCGTGTTTGCTAATCTTATCAGTGGCATTAGATGACTGTCCCATGAGTATTGCATCACATAGCATTTCCTAATCTCTTTTAGTGGGTTTGATGTGTCTGACTTCAGGTAGACCAGCTTTCTCTTCCTCCATTATTTCTAAGAGTTCTGTAGCTTGGAGAGGTGATGGGAAGTACTTTGCAACCTTAAGTGAGGTGAATCGCACTTCTTCGTCATCATTAGACAAGAAGCTTAAGGTTTGGGAACGGGACTCAGGTTCATTGCATGCCATGTCAGATGCTAAGTTTTTCATGGGAGCAGTTATGGAATGGATGCCCAGTGGAGCAAAAATTGCAGCAGTATATGACAGAAAGATGGAGGATGAGTGTCCTGCAATAGTTTTCTACGAGAGGAATGGGTTGTACAGAAGCTCTTACAGTATCAATGGACCTAAGGATGTGACAGTAGAAGTTCTCAAGTGGAACTGCTCTTCTGACCTTCTTGCTTCTGTTGTTAGATATGATAATCATGATGCTGTTAAGATTTGGCACTTTAGTAACAACCACTGGTACTTAAAACATGAAGTTCGATTCCCAAGGCAAGATGGTGTTAGCTTAATGTGGGATCCTATAAAACCACTGCAGTTGATCTGTTGGACTCTTGGAGGCCAGGTTACAGTTTGCAATTTCACCTGGGTTACCTCCATTACGGAAAGCTCGACAGCTCTGGTAATTGACGATTCAAAGATACTTGTGACTCCTCTTTCTTTATCCCTGATGCCACCTCCACTCTATTTGTTTCACCTGAAATTTCCAAGTGCCGTGCGAGATGTTGCTTTGCACTGCAGGGGCACTAAGAACCGTGTTGCTGCCTTTCTGTCAGATGGCAGTTTGTGTGTTGCAGAGCTTCCAGAATCAGATTCCTGGGAGGAACTTGAGGGCAAAGAGCTTTGCATTGAATCTTCTATCCCTGATATTGCATTTGGATCTCTTTCTCATCTTACATCGTTGGATTCACATTCACTTCTTGTTGTTTCTCACTACGGTTCCAGTCATAACGTGTGTTTTTCCCATGGTACACCATGCAAGGAAAAATTGAGGGGTTTCTATCTGCAGGAGATTGAATTGATGTGTTCTGAAGATCATGTGCCAGGTTTGCTCACAAACTCAGGCTGGCATGGAAAGATTTTACATGAAAACTCTTTGGAAGGACTGGTAATTGCAATTGCCTCTAATCCTGCCAATGTCTCTTCAGCGTTTGTTCAGTTTGATGGCGGGAAAGTCTTAAACTATCACTCAAAGTCAGGCCTGGCTGTTACAGAATGGATTGCAAAACGTGATGGCATTAGTTTTGGTTCATCTTGTCCTATAATGGGTGCTGCCCTTGTCGGTGAGGGTGGGTCATTACAGCCCTTGCTTGTTGGACTTGATGATATTGGGAGACTGCATGTTGGTCAAGAAACTTTATGCAACAACTGCAGTAGTTTCTCATTCTACTCAAATTTGGCTGACCAAGTTACCACTCATTTGATCCTTTCAACCAAACAGGATTTCCTATTTATCGTAGGTATTAGTGACATACTACACGGAGAAATAGAATCAAAATATCAGAACTTCCACTTGGGCGGCAGAAAAAAAAGAGAAGAAGAAAATGCCAACTTCATTAATATATGGGAAAGAGGTGCCAAAGTTGTTGGTGTGTTACATGGGGATGAAGCTGCTGTCATCATTCAAACAACTCGAGGAAATCTTGAATGCATTTATCCCAGAAAACTGGTCCTATCATCTATTATCAATGCTTTAATCCAAAGGCGTTTTAAAGATGCACTGCTCATGGTCAGGAGACATAGAATTGATTTTAATGTCCTTGTAGACTACTGTGGTTGGCAAGCATTTGTTGAATCTGCATCAGAATTTGTGCGCCAAATTGATAACTTGAGCTATGTCACCGAGTTTGTATGTGCAGTTAAAAGTGGAAATATCATGGACACCTTGTACAAAAATTATGTTTCTCTGTCTGGTCCAAAAGAAACTGATGATGTTCAAGCCAAAGTTTCGGAGGTTTATGATAACAAGGTTTCTTCTATCCTGCTTTCTGTAAGGAAGGCTCTGGAGGAACAGGTCACTGAAAGTCCGGGAAGGGAACTTTGCATATTGACCACTCTAGCTCGTAGTGAGCCACCAGCCCTTGAAGTGGCTCTAGAGAGAATAAAAGTTATTCGTGAAATGGAATTGTTAGGTTCAGATGATCCTAGGAAGGCAACTTATCCTTCTGCTGAAGAAGCTGTGAAACATCTGTTATGGTTATCTGATTCGCATGCTGTATTTGAAGCAGCTTTAGGTCTTTATGACTTAAACCTGGCAGCTATTGTGGCATTGAATTCTCAGAGAGACCCAAAGGAATTTCTTCCTTATCTAGAGGAGCTAGAAAGGATGCCAAGTCTTATCATGCAGTACAATATTGACCTTAGATTGAATAGGCTTGATAATGCACTCAAGCATCTTGTCATGGCTGGTGATGCTTATTACATAGATTGCCTGAATCTCTTGAAGAAAAACCCGAAGTTGTTTCCTCTGGGTCTTCAGTTGATCGCTGATCCTACCAAAAGGATGCAGGTTCTTGAGGCCTGGGCTGACCATCTAAGTGACGAGAAGTCCTTTGAGGATGCTGCAACAACCTATCTCTGCTGTTCCAAATTGGAAAAGGCTTTAAAGGCATATCGTGATTGTGGTAACTGGACAGGGGTCCTCACAGTAGCAGGTCTCCTTAAAATGGAAAAGGACGAGACAATGCAACTCGCTCATGATCTTTGTGAGGAGCTTCAAGCAATGGGCAAACCAGCAGAAGCTGCCAAGATTGCCTTAGATTATTGTGGAGATGTTCAGAATGGGATAAGCTTATTGATCACTGCTAGAGAGTGGGAGGAGGCCTTGAGAATTTCTTTTATGCACATGCAAGACAAGTTAGTCTCTGAAGTAAAGAATGCATCTCTGGAATGTGCTGCTACCCTGAGTGGCGAATATGAGGAAGGCATTGAGAAAGTGGGGAAATACTTGACTCGCTACTTAGCTGTTAGACAAAGGCGGCTGCTTCTTGCGGCAAAGCTTAGGTCGGAGGAGCCCTCGGTGAATGATCTGGATGATGATACAGCATCAGAAGCTAGTAGCAACTTCAGTGGAATGAGTGCGTACACCACCGGGTATTGAATTTTTCCCTTTTCATGTGATTTATTTCCCTGCTCATTTTAGATTATCATTCTGCAGCCAGATTCTTTTATTGATTGTTTCTGCATATATGAATTACTAAGTTTATATAGTTTGAAACTATATTCTGTGTTCATTTGTGAAGACCTTCATGTGCAAAGTACCAAGCTAGAGTCTGTGCTGAACCGAATTTCTGGAGGCACTTTGTAGTTATTGACCTGATCGCCTTCTTTTCTGAGCAGGACGACAAAAGGCTCCACTGTTTCGGCGAGCTCAAGAGCTACTAGCAGAGCAAAAAGAGATGCAAGGCGGCAAAAGAGCAAAGGAAAAATTCGGCCAGGAAGGTACTTTCGCTGCCCCCTATCTCTAGGATTCATTTTTTCACAAAGTAATCTTGCTTTCATTGCTTAAATTTCCAATTGTTTTCCAGCCCTGGAGAGGAGATGGCCCTGGTAGAGCATTTGAAGGGTATGTCTCTGGCAGCCGGAGCTATATGGGAGCTCAAATCATTGCTTTCTTGCCTTATAATGCTCGGTAGTGAGCAAGTTGCAAAGAAGCTACAACGAGTTGCAGAGACCTTTCAGCTGTATCAGATGGGAGCAGTGAGATTGGCAGAAGATACATTGGATTCTGACTCCATAAATGAACAGGCACACTCGTTAGAGCGTTACGTAGAAAAAGGAAGTGCCGATCCACAAACTTCACTTGCGATGTCATGGCGCTCTAAAGTTTTCATCTCTCCCTAAGGAAGGATATGTAGTGGCAAGACTGGTTTTGAGAGATGTAGTTTATATGTATACTTGATGATTTGATAGCCACTGTTTCTAGGAAGGAGGCAAACAGCATATGAAGTTTGTAAACTTGTTTGCTTGAATACGAGTGCGGTGCGGTGCGGTTTTGACTGAATCCAATGCGAGTGTATGATTTATGTACATGGTGCTGATGTTAGTTAAAATCATCTCTTTTGATCTTTATACGTTTGGGATAATTCTTCAACTTAACATGGCAAAGAAGGCAAAAAAAGTTAACAATTTCAGGGCCCAACCGGGTTCGAACCGGTGACCTCTTGATCTGCAGTCAAATGCTCTACCACTGAGCTATGGACCCATGGTGTGCATACAGACTGCATAAATAAGAAAATTACATCACCGGATACAACGGCCAAGCTCTCTATGGTCGTTGTAACTTACAAAAGCCGGTTGGTACTCTGATGAATGAAAAGTGGTGTACCTGTTAGATAGAGTCTATAATTTGAACTTCGTAAATAGTAAATGACTAACAAATTAAAGGTCGTTATCGGATTACCCAGCAAAACTATATAAGCCAGTGTTGTTGTACGCATCCTGCGCCCACCTCGAAAATCATCTGCCACATCCATTGAGGCGACGAGGATGAGCGTGGCATCGATGAACGTAGCAAAAGGTCTCCAATTTGAACTTCGTAAACAACTAACAAACCAAGACCACTCTCAGATTACCAAGCAACATTGCGCCAAACTATAATAAGTCGGTCCGTGTAATACGCCCTGCATCCATCTCGAAAGTTTGTTCACCATATGTTCGTCGGGGACCAAGTTGATTATCATCTTCGTCTTTTCCCAACCCAAGCCAAATGATCATCCTAAAAAAAGGGTAAACTGGATTGCATATGCTCTATCTTTCATTCTCAGCGGCAAAAAACACATCACACAGAAAGAATGTGGTAAAAAAAAAGCTGGTGACACAACATTTGCAAGTTCAACAGCACTTCATAATAACAACCATCCATCGATCGAGCCCCTCAAGGCCGAGAGTACGTAAGGGTATCCAAACTCGAACCGGGATAACCAGATCCCAGTTCATGAACCCCACAGAATATAACACGGAAATACATCAATAACCAAACCATTCTCTAATCCAGAAGTACCCAAACTTATATAGACATCACAGTCGGCGAGACCCAACTGCACACCCCCAACAGAATCTCCCATTCCAACGCGACCGTTCTCCTCAAGTCGTGCGACTTTTGATGACATCGAGACCCATCTCGGTAGGATCAGTGGCTTGCAACTCGATCTGGATGCCATCCAACTCCCTCTTAAACCTGTCCTTGGAGCTCGCGTAAATCATCTTGCTTCTCACCCTCGCCGTATCAGGAGACCTTAACGTGCATCACCGACAAATCAGGCACAAGGAAACGAAGTAATCAATGTTTTAACATCACAACTCAAATGAGACCACTTGATGGGGTTTTTTCCATTACCAAGCAACGAAGATGATCCTGCTTATCTGGCGGTTATCCTCAGTCACATAGTCGAAATCATAGACAGCATATCGGCACTCATCAGCAGGAAGACTTGCAGAAAAGTCTTCGTAGGAATCAGTTGGTTCACCGAGCTTCTCCACGATCACTTGCTTCTGCTGCTCCTCGATCTTGTACACAATGTAGCGGTAAGTCCTCTTCGCTTTCAGTTCCAAGAACTTAAGCTTGCAGTCATCATGAACAGCCATCCCAGATGCAGCGTTTGCCTACAAGAATGGTTGTAGCAGTATTATGTACGAAACAAATACAAGTCCTATGATCAGTTATTACATCCAAAAGATTTTCATTCAAAAGATTCAAGAATGGAAGTTGTCCTGAATTCATTTAGGTTCCATCAAACATGCAAAGACTCGACAGTAGTTTGGACTGCTTATCTAATTTCCAACAGTATCTGATGATTGGATGGCTTCGTATATGCACATGCCAACGAATCATCATACCAAATAGCATCAATAGCTTTCAAATGCAACCCAATCATCTACAATCTTTACACAGTAGATAGCAGAGAACCAAAATCAAACATCCATACTTAGATCCGCCTCAAAGACGGGGCAGAAACCATCAAACAAAACCTAATCAAAGGCGCAATCAATCCACAGAGCTAACACGGAAAACTGATCAAAATCATCCTTACAGAAAGAAACCAGCTGAGCACTCGAAAATTCCAGATACAGGAAAGATAAAGACTTGATTCAACCAAGTCAACAGAGATTCGTGCAAGATTAAGAGACCGATCGAGTACCATACGCTTACCATTTTCTTTGGTCGTCTCAGGAAAATCGAACTCGAGAAAGCAAGGAGAAGAAGCAGTTATACGCTACTGATGGCAGAGAGTATTTATTCAGAGCAGAAATGAGAAAAAGTTCTTCTCTTTGCCTCCACCACTGACCTCCACCGCCAGCCACCCACACACTTTTCTGAAGGGGAAAAAGCAAAATGCGAACCCCCTTTTAATCTAGGCTTGGCATTTTAAATTAAAGAATCGGATTTTATCAGGACTCGCCCAGTCAAACTCATTAAAAAACCCATTTGATTCGGATTTCGGACGGGGCCGGGCAAACCCGGAAGTGGTGATTAAACGGGGATGGGTCGGGGCCGGATTTCAGACTATCCAACCCGTCCCCGTCAGGAATTGCAACCCTTCGAATCAAAATCTGCATGCAAGGACACGTGAAAGAGTGGTGATAATGCCAAATGGTAGTGCTGCATGTAGATTTTGATTCAATGTGAATGAATTCATTGTGGCGGGTAAAACCCGGAAATACCCAAACCCGAAAGAATACAGAGATGGATAGTGATTCGGTATCCATTACTTACTCCGGACGGGGACGGGTAAAACCCGGTTGTAATTG
This sequence comes from Linum usitatissimum, assembly GCA_030674075.2. Classification (NCBI taxonomy): domain Eukaryota; kingdom Viridiplantae; phylum Streptophyta; class Magnoliopsida; order Malpighiales; family Linaceae; genus Linum; species Linum usitatissimum. The sequence continues at coordinate 3,635,445 of JAUJYP020001281.1, read as the reverse complement.
CGGGCGGGGATTGGGGAATAACCATCCGACTCCATACCCGCCCGTTGCCAAGCCTATTTTAATCATTTAAGAAAATAAAAATAAATTAACCTTATCAATTACACCCTGGAGTTGTTAACTTTTGCAATTACACCCTTCAACTTTTTTAGGTACACGATTGGAAAAAATTTCATATGGTAAATGAGTGTTTTATTCTTAATACACCAAAGATAAGGTAAGTACATTATTTTTTTTTGATGAATAGGTAAGTAAATTAAGTGTGGACCTTTTTTTTAGCATCCCAATAACACACTAATAAAAATACAAATAATGAAATAACTTCATTTGAAATGAATTATTTGGGTCTTAATATTCGAAATCGGACTGATTTATTTGGTACTAAGGAAAATAAAGTATTATGTAATTCAACATTGAAGTAGATCAATGACTTCTAACGGTTTGAGAATGGGCTTTGAACTAAGGTCCATATCAATGAGGTAATCGGGCCCATGTAGATTTGGACAGACCAAAATGTCACATGGCCATGGGATTAGCGAGTTGTCTGTTAATCAAAGCTGCATGTGGTTGGCGCCTTAAAAGCCAAGGGACACACTACTTTGCATTCCAATGAGGTTATTGATAATTTTCCGGAACTGAGATCAAACCGATAAGTTTAACAATATTCTCTAAGTCATAATTGCTCGTAAATTTTTTTTTTTTTACAAAACCTAACCAAAAACCAATATTGTTTTACGTGTTAGTGAGAGTTGCAAAAACTGGTACATTTACATGATAATATATCACTATGTTGATTTTTGGCTTTAGATAATTGATATTCAGTCCAACTGGTCTGATCGGGCAATACATAATAGAAAACTATAATAATTTTTAATGATAAATATAATTTGGAAAATTATTTTCTTAATTGCTAAGGTTATGTGACGTGTTCTAATCATGGAAAGCAGCACCAAAAAGCTTAAGCCCTTTATTTCTTTCTACAGTAATCTCGACATGGTTGTTTGACATCAACGACAAAAATTTCTAACACACTTGGCATTTAACAAGATTTTTAATGAGAAATCTTGAAAAGAGAGGAAAGATTAAAAAGAAATTGACCAAAAATAACTCTTAAAAAATCGTAAATTTATGACAAATATCTAAAAATAATTAGATGATTAAGGTTGGAAGGAAAATTATATCGTTGGTTTTTATCTAGTTTAATATATTCTTTATTTATTGATGTTCGTCATATTTCTGTTTTTAATTTTATCGATATTATATATAATTCGAATTGATTTTTGAATCCTCTTTCATTTCGTTATAAATAAAAGATAGACATTAACTTCGCAGACAGATTGAAATCAGAATGAGTAAAGAACAAAAAAACAAAAGGCCTACCTTTAATGCTATCACAATCTAACTTAAATTGAGGTAGGCCACTTGTTTTAACTTCTAATAAGTGATTTGAGTGATATGATAAATGAAGGGGAATGCATAATGATAACTCTAATTTCAGTATGTTAGGTTGGGCCCCCAGGAAAAGCCCAATTCAGTGGGCCATCTTTCACTCTTCCGGGTAAGAGCTCGGGTCCACAACCAGGCACTGATCTGCAATTTTCTTGGTCACTGACAAAGGAACCAAGCAAAGCCCTCTTCTTCTCAAGCCCACCAGTTCTCCATCACTTTCATCCTACACGAGAAAAACCTGTCAGACTCGGAACACATTATCAAAATCGGGTCAAACACCCGATTCATTCCATAATTTCGTTACACACCGATCCCGTTACATAATTTTGAGACCGACACTTAACAATCTAGCCCAAATGTACGGGACCTATCAAGTATTTGATATGAACAAAATTTTAAATTGACTCCGTTCACACATATGTAAAGACCTTTCTTGACACTTACAAAGGTTGTTGTTGTCATCCATGCTTCAGTGTGTTGTGAATCATTAGATGCAGCACAATGGCTCAACATCTGCAAGAAAACTCCGTGTTAGAAATCTGACGGTCAGAATTAATCAGATGAATCTCGTCAGGTTTTGATTTTTACCGAGTTAATAAAGTTTTTAAGGTACCTGAATATGGTTGTGGAGGAGCTTGATGCAGAGAGAAGCCTCTTCCAGCACAGAGGCAGTATCTGTCTGCAAAACAAACAATCACAATTAGAAAGAGATGCAAAATCGGAGATATCGAGATTCGAAAGATTAAACTAAAGGATGCTAGAGCCTTGAACCGTTTTATCCTTATAACTCAAATTATTAAGACTTACATACCTTGCCGTACGGAGATACCAATTTTTGGAGGGCTGTGATTTTGTCACTCATCTTTTGGCTTCTCCTCACTGGCATCTGCGCACCCTTCAGGAATTAAATGGTTTGGTTATCAGCATAATTTTCATTGTTACTACTGGCTATCACCCGCTATTCTTAAAATGCCACAGAATGTCTGCATCAAACTTGGTATAAACAGCGGCAGATTTCGGGTGGGGTTCCTTACGGCCTAGGCCACTCCAGGGTTCATAGTTACGTAACTATACGTATTTTCGTATAAGTAAACTGATTGACCTAGTGCAGTAATCTATTCTGATTTGCCCGATTCACTCAAAAGATGCAAACTTTTCACGAATTTTGAAACATTTAACAACCATTCACCTTGATTTCTTGGAGGGTGATTGACGGACGGTTCATTTGTTCATACTGATGCAATGCCCCTACATCAGCAGAAATGGCATTGGGACTGGATTTCTTCCTCTTCCCAGTACCCTTCATTGCCATGCTGCTAACTTCACTAGGCCGCTTCCTCATCACTTGTTGCCTGCTATTCAGACCCAGATTCACATGAGGATTGGCCACCAGAGGAAGAACAGGTGAAGACTGGCTTGAAACGGTGTCGTAGCCGCTAGAGAAGGGCACATATTCAGACCCCGCAGCTGAAAACTGCTGATGATCATAGCTGGAAAAGAATGATGGTTGATGATGAAGAGGAGGATCTAGTTGGTAATTGTAATCGCTGAAAGCCATGGAATCCCAGCAGAAGCTGGCATCTGCAGCATCAAGGTTCCTCATGCTGTCGATTGGCATTGTGTTTTCCGAACACGGCATCATCCTCATAACCTGATCAGTGGTAGTAGTTGTACTAGTACTGTTGTTCCCTACAAATCTAAAAAAACCCATGATTTGTTTTTACCAAAGCTGTAAAGTTTGTGATGATATTATGTATTGAATACAGGGGAGAATCCTCTGATACTTTAATTAAGGAAAGAAAAGGTTCCTTGGACAAGAGGAAGAGATAACAGTGATGTCACATCTGAAAAGGCTGGGGCTAGGCTGCTTCTCTATTTATCAACATTAAGCGTAATTTGTGACGTCGTAGTTAGGTAAATTTAAGACCGATAATTTTTAGTTATAAATATTTATTTAAGCAGATTATATATATTATAAGAGGATAGTGAGAATTGCATTCCTCATATGGGCGGATAAAAAGATCAGAAGAGATCGAAGAAATCGTAAATTTATATTCATGATTTTTTTAGTTCAGATCAGGATAACATCTGGTTTGGTGGCTTGTTGTTTCGATTCAGTACTCGATACATATTAATTATCATTCCGGCTCAGTATTTTAATTCACTATAATTTCGTTCAATCTCTAAGGACAAACTTGTTTTAACTAAAAATAGCACAACGAATGTGTTTTTGTATATTTTAATTTCATATTACGTTTAAAAAAAGAAATATATTCGTAAATTGGTTACTCAATACATAAACTTCGATTTAAATCCGACTCAGTGCAGGTTCCGGCGGAATTACTATTATCGATAAAATAGGCAACCACGATAATGCAGACAAGCAGACAGCTTTTTCTTCATGGATTTGCATTCTTTTTGTAGGGGGTTGATTTTGTTAATGATTTTATGTAGCGAGAAGGATCAAGGGCCGGCTCCCAGTTAAACTAAACAAAATGGGGGTGGGGTTTCCACTTAAGAAGAAACATCCAAATCATATATACTAAGCAAATGGTCAAACCTCTAATCACGAGATTCAACAGTACTTATCTTATCATAATTAAGAACTCATAATAAACAACTACCGATGGCTGATGCCGACCCGTCGATTCATATGGAAATGCATTATGATTAGGCAAAGCAGGCTTAATTAGTCACGTTATTATTTTATATATCAGATGGTGTCTTGTTTTTTGTCTTCCACCTCACTGGTTTCTGCTTCTTGTCTCTGCATGCCGCACACATTTTTATATGTGTATTTCTAAGTCACCGATAGGGTTGTGGAGTCAATGGATTCACATATCGATATGTAGATAATTGAATGAAGTTTTAGGGGATGGTATTTTTAATTTTGCTGGCATGTTCATCACATGACTGTATCCAATATGCAGTAGCAGGTATCCATCAAATGTTCAGGGATTAAAGAAACTTACTTGTCTTTTTTATCATTACATAGGTACTTCTCTCTTTTCTCTTTTAATAATTCGTATATCTTGTTCAAGTTTAAAAGCTTGACATGATGACAAGTGTCGCAATTACCTTGAATACGATCCCATCTGTGTTTTTCTTTTGTTTACATAAAAATTAACCAGCTTAGGCCTAATTTTGATTAAGAAATTCATCATGGAAGTTAACTCCAAGTGCTCATATGGAGATGGAAATTTAATTAATAACCAAGATTTACTTCCATAACCCAAATATGTTTGGACTACCTTTTTCCCATACAGTTGTTGTTCCGTCCGTGAGTATCTATTCAAAATAATGGTTTGGTTTGACTCGAGGGTTGGTGAAATGCCCTTTTTTAAGTTTGAAGCGTTTTGTGATGTTTTAGTGGGCGATTCCTCGCAAGACATATAATGATACGTAGGTAGTAAGAGGGAGTATTTTGGGTATATATAAGTGTATTGACAGAAAGATGTGGTAGAAACATATCGAGTATGTGTTCTTTGAGGGGTATGATCAGTCTGTGGTGTATATTGGGGGTGTAACTTCGGCATATTGAAAGTATGAAGAAGTAGTTGAGAGTTGTGTTCTCTCTTTTGTGTTGTTAATATGGAGGCCGAGGAGCCTTTTTATATGAGTCATGAGTCATGGTGGTATGATTCTGACTTTCACATGTCTTTCTGTGAGTGAAAAGTAAGTGAAAGCTAAATATAAGTCGTTAAAAATGTACGATTAGAAAGATTGTCCTAGGCTTGTTGTATTATGAGCTGGCAATTTGACCTCCATAACTTACACTCACTGTTTAATGGAACTCTATAAAGTCTTACTTAGATAGCCACACTTATCCCATCAATATAACGAATTTATATATCATTATTCCAATTTGTTAGAACGATCATACCATCTGGCTCATACCATGAGTCAGTATTGCTGGGTCTAGGCCCATCAATTGTAATACAAGCCATACACATGGCTATTGGAACTTTAATTAATTAATTGAATTATGCTATTAGCCTTTTTCTGAATATGAATAGTTTAGGGATTTAGAAGTGCATGTCCATTACTATTTTTTGGGGATTTTTTTGGTGTGGAGAAGTGCATTACTCAAGTAGTCCAAATAACTTCAAATTGAGGGTTTGGGCCTTTTGTTGGTTAATGGTTTCGGAAACAATTGGGCTATGTAATATCCCACTGAAAGAAATTTACAGAAAGCCCACTACGTGTGGCCCAAAAGAAACCTAATCTCGCCCGATATAGAACCTACGTTTATATACACATTTAGGGTTTTTATTTCGGCAGCGCAACACTTAGCAGTACTCTTCAAACTCTCCATCGCTGAGTTGCTGGTGGCGCCGGATCTCCCTTCCTCTTCCATTACGGTGCGTAAATCTCTGGAAAACCAAATCATCTGCAATTGTTCAGCTTGATTCCTAGTTTTTGGCTGATCCTGCTCGTTGTATGTTGGTTCTGTGTTCTACATTTCTCAATGAATCACAATTTGCCTTACTTTTGCTTCCCTCGCGATTTTATGATTGTTTATTTGCTGCCGGAAAGTTGAGCCGTAGATTTCTTGAATGTTGGTTTAGTCGCCAGTGGTCCTCCGGCTTAGGTTAGCGTTTTGGATGGATGTGATTTTGGTGAACACACAGTATAAGTCTTGACCGCCGGCGGGTTCTATGTCTTAGTTGTCTCTGTTATTTGCTTTGCTGAGATTGAATCATAGAGTTAAAAGGTGTAGCTGCTGATTTTGGCGTTTTTTTTGTTGATGGCAGCAAATATGGTGAGAATTAGCGTGCTGAACGATGCTCTCAAGAGCATGTACAATGCTGAGAAGCCCGGAAAGCGCCAGGTCATGATCAGGCCTTCCTCGAAAGTGATCATCAAGTTCCTTATCGTCATGCAAAAGCATGGTACGAACTGGGTGTTCTTGATGTTCATGTGCTGTTGGATGTTTATGTGTCATCATTGCTGAATGCCCTCATTTTTTGTTTGTTTGGTGCAGGGTACATTGGCGAGTTCGAGTATGTTGATGACCACAGGGCTGGTAAAATTGTTGTGGAGTTGAATGGAAGGCTGAACAAATGTGGTGTCATCAGTCCACGATTTGATATCGGTGTTAAGGAAATCGAGGGCTGGACTGCTAGGTTGCTTCCATCTAGACAGGTTGGTCCACTGCTCTTAGTTCTTAGCTTCTCTACTGAATTGATTTAGATGGTTAACGTTTTGCTTAAAGTCTTTGAAGATTGCATAGGCTTATGGTTGCAATAATGTTTGCTTGAAGTTCTTTAGTAATAGCTATATGTGTTGGGAGAAGTTTAGTGCAGTGATATTTCCTAACGTCTGAGTTTGATTTGCAGTTTGGATTCATTGTCCTTACAACTTCTGCTGGAATCATGGACCATGAAGAGGCAAGGAGAAAGAATGTTGGTGGGAAAGTTCTTGGTTTCTTCTACTGAGTGATGATGAGTTAAGTTATGGGTTATAAGGGATGATGAGTTGAGTTTCTGGTTATGAAGAGGTTTTGGCCCTGTAATTTGCAAGTTGTGGTTTTTTTCACCATAGGATTCCTGTAATGCCTTTATGTTTGGTGTTTTAGGGCACCCATTTCCTATCAAATTATAACGAGAATGTACTGGTTCACATTTTTATGCAAGTCTTTCTTCATTTATGTCAAGTTAGCTTCTCTTGATTGAAACAAAGGTTAGCTATAGCTCATCTGAAAAGATCTTGGCTGAGATTTAGTGGCCTCATATGATCAGATTATCATTATCAGCTGTAAACGAGGTTAAGTTACGAAGTGGGTAACGTGGCACATATCCTTTCCAACACGATTCCACGTTCTAAAAGCGCCAGTCTTTAAACTGTCTTCTTCTCAGCGAAACTAGTATTGCTACTTCCAAATAGGAAATTCCTTTTCCTATTCAAATCGAACTGTAAATCGTGCATTGGCTAAAACCCAGATGCGGAAACCCTGATAGAAACCTCAAAGACTAATACTTTGGATGTTCGTTCTACTTCACAAAAAATCTCTCATCGTATCTTCCTCAGCAGACAAACAATGTTTATTGATGGTCATCTCTGAGAAGAGGTAATTAAGAACAGCCAGAGGAAGTACAAAGCCGGAAACTGGAAAGAAAAGAAAAGAACATCCATCTGTGTCGTGTTTTCTCTGTATATAACTAGTTATAATACTAACAATACATTTTGCCAAAGGAGCATAGTTGCCCTGACTCATGGTGCTCTCTTCCATTCAGCCATTTCTCTACACCTGCTTCTTCCTTCATGTTATCCTCTTGAATCCCAGCTGATGTGATGCCCAAACTGCACCATTCTATCATTCTTCAGTCCCACATGGATGGATTGATGGTGTTGGAGACACTGAAGCTAGAGGAAACCGCCCCCCCCCCCCCCCCCTTGTGAACCTGGAGAGAAAGAGTGACTCCAGGTACAGGTTTGAGATCATGAAGAGTGAGGGGAACTTGGGTGAGGTGAGATTGTGGAGGGTTTTGTAGGAGCCAAAAGAGAAGAATACTGGTTGGTGGAAATGGGATCTTCTTAGCATATCCTCCTTCCTTTATGTTTGTCACTTTTGGTTTCTTGGTGAGGTCTGCAATTGCTTTTAGTTTGAGGTTCTTCATAATGAGTGGAGAGTCTTGTGTTTCTCTATATATAACCAACACTTTTACTATTTATTATGAATTGGAGGTGGATCCGTGCATAGAAAATTTTTAGTCTAAATGTCAATTGACGTGAAAACGAATTTTAAATGTGTCATAATATAAACATAACAATAATATGACATAGACATTACAATAATATATTATTACATTTCATATATTATATAGAATAAGAAGTTGTTGATATTCATGTAGGTCAGCTACTACCGGAGTGTCGGTCTATGGATTTCTCGCTTCCATTAATCACTATTAGTTATGTCCCTGTACGGATAACTGCGCCGCCCATTTAGTGACACGTAAGACTCTTCGTTATCCTATGATGCGACATTCTCACTTTTTCATGTATCCCTCCATCATTGTTGTAATTTCCTTTCATTGTGTATCACAAACTAATACCTCTAAAAAAAATAAAAGCTAATAAATTTTTTTCTTACGTCAAAAGATCAAATTATTATCTGATTTTTGTGTGCGTCAGAGATAGATTTAGGAAGGAAAACCAAAATAGCACACAAGATTAAGCATCCGCCCTGATTGTGAGAGATATAAAAGTCCGATGCGCTACTTTATGGGCAGCTCCGTTGGCGACACGTCTGACCACTTTCACATGTAACCAAGATTTCTGCCACAATGGCACCACCAGCAACGCATCAAATACTACACCGAGAAAGCTTAGACAGGACGACCTCCACATCTCCCTCAATATCCACCTACTAAATGTCAAAACGGAAACATCACTCACATGCATCTCAAACGACCAATACTCCATAACGTAAAGGTCAAGGAACTTTAAATACTTCTCCACACAAAATAGTCCCACCGGCATATTTTGCACATATCACATAATGCTTTATAAAAAATTATAGTGCATAATGACCATCTGAGAGTTGCTTTCTTATTGGGTAAACAGTTACTGTACTTTGCATACTCAATCTCCACAACCATACAAATCCCAGTATATAGATCCTCTTGTTGCTCAAATCCTAGAGGGATGCCTCCTTTCCTTTTCAATTTTCCCTTCTCGGCTTGGGCCTCTTCTTACTGCTTTCCTTCTCGACGTCCGACAAACGACATTTTATTTATATATAATTAAAATGGACGATGGGGGAGATGAATTAAAAAACATCATTTTATTAAATTTATATATAATTAAATTTATTTTTAACCGTCGAGATCGATCACTTAAAATGGATATCCATAATGAATTTACGGCATATATTAAAAAAAGTAAGCAAACCGAAATTTCAGCATATCAAGTACTAAATAGAAATTTTATTTTCAAAAATTGTATATTGGATTTCATGCTTTATGATGGCTAGACTATGGACGATGATTAACGCATCATCGCCTCAGTTCTATCGTCCCGATACTTAAAATACTTAACTCAATAAAAAGTGTTTCATCACCATCTTTAGCAACCTTGATATGAACTTAACTTGACCTACGATTTTGATGTCATATCCTGTCAAAAAAAAAGCACGGTAGGGGAAATGTTAATCGAGAAACTAATCAAACAATTCGGTTGTTCAGTTGACTACAGTGTGAGGGGGTAAATCGACCAGTTCATAAAGTTGAGGGGGTCAGTCTGTCAATAAAAAGAGTTCGGTGGCTCAGTTGGCTATAGTATAAAATGGTAAAATGAGAATTTCAGAGAGCCGTTTGTCAATAGAGAGGGGCATAACAGTCAGTTCAATAAAATCTGAAAATTTCCCCAACTCCATTAGTCACCCGCCGCACCAGCGACAGCGAGCCATCCTCTCTGTCTTCCTCACTCGCCTGCCTGTACAAGGTTGGCTCTTTGTTTCTTTTCCTATTCTGATGGTTCCGTTCTGTGTTGGCCCTTGTAAACCCAACTCTGACTTTTCGCTTCTGCGCTCTCTTTTGTGTTTGAATTTGGAGGGAATTTGAAGCTGAGCTACGAGGAGGAGGAGGAGGAGGAGCAGCAGCGATGGCGGCGCCACCAGTAAGGGCTCGTGCTGACTACGATTACTTGATTAAGCTTCTCTTGATTGGCGATAGCGGTTGGCTTTTCTCCGTTTCTCCTTAATTCGTTTCCCTTCGTTTGCTTTTAACTCGTTTCACTCTTCAGTCACTTTGCCTTTGAAATGGTTTCCTGGCCTCTTACTTTGATCAATTAATATCTTTTATTAGCTAATATCTGGAAAATTCATTCATTTTGGGGCCTCTTCAAGAGTGACCCTGAAGTACTTGATTTGTATAAAGCACAACAGCATAAGCAACTCAAGTTTCCATGCGTTATTTGTGTTGTTTAATCTAGTACTCCACATAGAAAGGGATAGAGCTAGATGATGATGGCTAGTTTAGCGAGTATTTGAGGTGAAAGTTATCTTGTGGGAGACATCTGAGATTTTTGCTGCTGTTCATATAATTGCAGGTGTGGGCAAGAGTTGTCTGCTTTTGCGATTTTCAGATGGTTCCTTCACAACAAGCTTTATTACAACTATCGGGTTTGTAATCTTCAGTGCTCTGACTTTATCAATTTGTTTGGGTTAACCATGTTCTAAGTTTATCTTCTCGGATTGTGACATATTATAATAATAAGCAAGTTGGAAGTATCATTTAACCTTACACTTATCTCTAACAGCATTGACTTCAAGATAAGAACCATTGAGCTTGATGGAAAGAGAATCAAATTGCAAATTTGGGATACGGCAGGTCAAGAGCGGTTTCGGACAATCACAACAGGTTTCTGTTTACGCCTTTGAATGTTAATTTCTCTTCCACTTGATAAGAGGCAATTACAATTCTTGCTATCAGTCCACCTATATCTTACATGGAACTCAACATCTAAAGTAATTGAATGAAGCTTAAGGTATTGCATGTTCTTTACCTGAATAAATGACGCATTGCTAGGTGCTTGCATCAAATGATGCAGGGAGACGAGTACTTAGGGTGTGAAACTGTTGGTTGTGCATATGATTGTTTTGCTATGTTAATATCCCACATTCGGGGTTCTTTTTTCAGTGAACATTTTCATGGTTTCCAGTTTTTGAACTTGCGCCTAATGCATGCCTAATGCCCTGCAGCTTATTACCGAGGAGCCATGGGCATTTTGCTGGTGTATGATGTTACGGATGAATCATCTTTTAATAGTAAGTTCTCTTTCCCTGCTTGAAAATTTTGGGCCTTTCTCCTAGTGGTTGTGAGTAATTTGTGTCGCACTGCCATGTGGAGTGTCATATCCGGCATGATGATAAGTAATGTTTCAAATGTTGGCTCTTTTGATCAAATGGATGAAGACTCGTCATGGTAGTCGAGAGTTTGTTTAATGTGCTTACTTTGTCTTGCGATGCTGAAGCTCTTATGAGGCCTACATTTTTTTAATATTCAGATATCAGGAACTGGATCCGCAACATTGAGCAGCATGCCTCTGACAATGTCAACAAGATACTCGTCGGAAACAAGGCAGATATGGACGAGAGTAAACGGGTGAGCACTGCATATACCTTCACTGAAGATTGCTACTTTCTTATACATTTTCTTTTGTCGGGGCGGAACATGAAATGAATATATATATGGGTACTCGAGTGAGTTTCTGCATTTGCTTGAACTTGTGGGTAATCAGGAAAAATATTTGCTTTGATTTTACAGGCTGTTCCAACTTCCAAGGGTCAAGAACTTGCTGACGAGTATGGTATCCCCTTCTTCGAAACTGTAAGTTACTGTATCCTTATGATACCCCTATCCCGGGGCCTTTTTTGTATTATTTGATTCATATGTTGGCGAATGACATGGTTTCTGCAGAGTGCAAAAACCAACCTGAATGTGGAGGAAGTTTTCTTCTCCATTGGGAGAGACATCAAGCAAAGGCTTCAAAGCTCCGATACCAAGTCCGAGGTAACCATTCCCATGAGTTGAAGTAATTCAATATCTCTATAGTTGATTCATTACTCATTGTTTTGTGTTGATCCGAGCAGCCTCAAACAATCAAGATCAACCAACCCGACAATTCAGCTGGTGGCGGGCAAGGCTCGCAAAGTTCAGCTTGCTGTGGCTCGTAATTCACGATGACCATTTGTACTTATACTATTTGAAGGTAGTCTCTCAGTTGTTTCCCCTAGCATGTTGGTGGATCTGAAGAGAACAATTTGTGCCTTTGTTTGACATTGTCGACTCGGTTGTGTTGCTATGTAGACAGATAATCCCAAGCTTTTCACTTAACCGTTCAAATGACTGGGTTGGGCAGATCCCATCACAAAACTAGTTATGTAACCTAATGAGGGTATGGATCCAGACCCAAAACATTTTACAAACGGGGACAGCGGTTCTTGTTATGCCTTTTTCTTTCTTTCTTTCTGTTGAACAAAACTCCCCAAAATATCTGGAGAAGTATTTCAATGGTGAATGGAACCAGGAACCAGAAAATGAAGAAATGAATTTGTCGTTTGCGGACCGATTTTGCTTGGTATGAATTGCTGACCCAATTTTAGTGGCAAGTTTGCAAATTTAATAGGAAATGATGGAACATCGAAGGGGTAAGGAACCATACTTGCTCTGAGTTTATATACGCCATGTGAAGATTTATCTTTGTGACTTCATTACAGTTGGTTGCTTAGAAGAAAAGGAAAAGAATATAGTGTTCTCAAACGATGTGTAAATATCTCATAGGTGGTAGCCCGACAAGGCCAACCACAGTCCAATACGCAAGAGCTCAATGGCTGAAGCAGAGTCTAGGAAGGGTTCTTGTCATGCGATTTGAACGGTATGTAGATCTTTTCACGACTGAGATCGAGACAATGTAACATATCAATTGCACCATATGGACCAGATCATGGACCTGCATAGCCCAAAGCATGTGATCAAGAGCATCTCTAGGGTTATCGGAACCTATTTACACAGTTGATTCTCCAACGACTATGATAAGTTCAGACGGCTTAGGCCAACCAAGACATAACAAGTTCACAACCTTAATTTTGAGACATTGTAAAAGGAATGAATAATAATACCTCTTACAAGGCATTGATTGCGTATCGTATCACCTACATTACACGCTTCACATATACACATAGTGTACGGGCCATACTCGATACTTCTTTAATTTGTTTCCTTCCCAGGTATCTCTCTTCTCAAACACATCCCCCCCCCCTCTTCTTCTCTTCCGCTCCTTTTTTTATTCTTCTCTACATATCGTGCGATGTTTGTCCAAAACGATTTATCCATAAGAGTAAAAAAACACGACAAACGTTAGATAAATGGACACCAGTTCTCTAGATCAAACAACTCATCATTTCCACTTGAACCAACAGGGCGAAACGATATCAAAACTAGCAAGTGACTTGGTTGAAAGATTTCAAAAGATACTTAATTTTCATGGTGATAGATGGAATTTCTTGATATGCTAATTACCATGTGCAAAAAGGTAAAAACCTGTTTTGAGCTAAGGTAACAGTTTCTATAAGCCACATATATGTAAGTTTTCTACAGGAATTTTAGTGGCCCTTTTAACTTTTAGCAGAAAAAGAGGCAAACTATTTCAGCAAGAATGATAACTCATTTACGCCTATTTGATTACAACTAACAAAATATTAAGTTGTAGGGGGGATGAACAGTAGAGACTAAATTTACCACTTGATACCACCTTTTTTTTTGCCAACCGAAACCGAACCATATAGCAACCAGCCCGATTTGATTAAGACTCAATGACGGTTCGAGGATCTTACAAATTAATATTATTAAATTAATATTGAAACCTCTTTTTTCAATAATTTGAAACGCAATGGTTATGACACAAATTAGTGATAAAAAATGGACATCAAGTGAGAATGGTAACGACAAGTAATTTGACAATTTTTTTTATTATAATGTCCATCTATTTAAAACATAGGACTAACATATATAGAGATGACCGGTTGATATATAGCATGCCGCATTTTTTAGCGTAAATCTGAATATATAGCCTCCCTGTTGGAAGTTTAACGGTAGACTATAAGGTCGATCTTCCTTAATTTGGTGCTTAACTGGTTTGAGTAATTGGGTTTGGATTAGCCATTGTATTAACTTATTAATATCTAGTGACGGTTTGTCTCGTGTCTGGCGCGAATGCGTCGACCCAACACAAAGCCATTCGGTTGGGGATCTATCGATCGATGCCTTTTAGACCTTCGGAATTTGAAGCATAGATGTGAGTTGAAGCAACGTCTACAACTTTCTTTGTAGTTCTTATGACAAAGTAGTGCTATAAGCCATATTGGATGTGTAGTGTTATTGTTGGACGTCGTTATCAAGTGGTTATATTATTAGGCGATTAAGAGTTCCATAACTGGATATCCATAGCTGACAACAACACTTCTCAATGCTTATTAGATAGGGTTTTAATTTTAAATGACAGCTCATACTTTTGGAAGAATGTAAATAATATGATCACAAATTTGTAGGAAAATAATAATAATAATCTAACAGGATAAACTGTTTACGACGATCCACGATACAAATTTGTGTTTCCAAAATCGTATAAGGTATGTTATAAGTATTTACAAATATAGGCTTTTACTTAAATCATCAAAATGGCTGATTAGACATGTTCAGTTCAGTCATCACATTTAATGATGGATGAATCGAAAAACTAGCTGATGGATAAGAAGAACTCCGGGGTTGCCGACCTTCAGTTCATGTGCGGCTGGTGATGCCAGTAGAGGGGCCGAAAAAACTGCGCAATCCGGCATCAAACCCAAGATCTCTGGGATCAAAGTCGGACGCTACAACAACTCTACGACCTGTTTGGCTTGATGGACTTGTTTGTTAAAATTTATAAAATAAGGGGCTTAATTAGAAGAAAACATAGTAAGAAGGGTTGTTTGTTAACTTAGGAGTAAGAAATCGAGAATTCTCTTTTAAGTCAATAAAAACATCAAATATAATGGTGGATGAACGGAAAAAAAAACTAATTGACGGGGTTGTTTGTTAAAAGGGTCAAATGGTCTCATAACTTTGACTCGGTTACAAACTGGTCTTAAAACGTCCAAGTGTTACGTACTAGTCCCGTAACAAAAAAATAGGACACCAGATTAAAATGGTCCCAAAATGTCAGTTCCATGACTGTTATGTAACATTTAAAATCTTTGAGACAGATATGTAACCCTAGCCAAAGTTTCCAAACAGGTTTATCAAAAAGTTACAAAATAGAGGAGTTTAATTAGATAAAAACAAAATAGGAGTGGTTGATCGTTAAATTTGCTATAGTAGAAAGACAAAAAACCACCTGAAACCTCTATATAACCTCGTATCCACTTGCTTCCCCTGTTAGAAATAGTACATTTCTTGCAATATTGACAAAAGCAAAAAGAAAAGCAGCTAGCTGGGCTAGCTACAGTTCAGGATAACGGCTGCTGGTTCCTAGCTAAGTGATCATGGAGTGGTGGTCATGGAAGCTATGGAACAAAGCGAAGCCGTTCGCGGTGATGATCGCGATGCAATTCGGGTACGCTGGGATGTCAATCATCACCAAGTTCGCTCTCAGCGACGGACTCAGCCAGCACGTACTCGTCGTCTACAGACACATCGTTGCCACTGCCGTTATTGCACCTTTTGCCGCCTTCTTTGACAGGTTTAATAAATATTTCTTATTCATAAATCCTCTGTTTTAATTTCCATCTCTGTGTCTGATATTATATCAGTTTGATTTTTGGTCACAGGAAAGATAGGCCAGATATGACTCCTCGGATCTTCTTCAAGATAGCATTGCTTGGCTTGTTAGAGTACGAAAAACAATTGGCTAATTAATACTCGATTTTTTCAAGTTAGTTAATCAATCATCAATGCTTATTTTGATATATATTTGCAGGCCTGCAATTGATCAGAATCTGTACTATACTGGGATGAAGTTGACGACTGCAACTTTCGCCACTTCCATGAAGAACATCCTCCCTGCCTTCACATTCATCATGGCTTGCTTCTTTCGGTCAGTGATGGATCTAGAAAAGATTTAATGTACTGCATCGTATTGTTAGATTTTGAAATACACTTCACATATAGAAAATATACCAATCTAGATCTTAATATAAAAAAGTACATAATATACATCAAAATCTAAACCTTAAAATGAGTAGGGGTGTTGTCCTGAGAGACACTCCTTCTAAATGCGTCACTAATGATATGTTCAGGGTCGATATACTAACCTATTTTTTACGTTCAAAATAAAAATGACTCGAGTCCATATATAGTTACTTTAATATGTTAAAAAGATAATACTTTATAAAACAAACATTCGAAAATTTAAATCACATCTACATCCTGCTTTTGTAAGTCGAGCACCCACTTAGACTTGGCATCGAAAAACTTTATATTTAGGATAAGTCTGTTTAGTAACCGATTACATTCGTTTGATTAATTAGGATTGTATAAAAATATAGATTAATCAATTAATCAACAACATGGTGATGATCGATCAATTAACCAACCAAAGTAGGTTGGTCATGGTTGGTTTTTATTAAAATAAATATCAATGTGAAGAGAGTCGGTTAAAAATTTATTTCGATAAAAAAATATTGAATTCTTAACCAATAAGTATTAACTGCCGTGATTATTTTAGGTTAATCTATTAACTAAAAAATTATTGGTCAATTTATCAATATAAACCATTAATCGTAGCCAAATATCCACCCTAATTCATTGGACGGCACTCTCCGGTGATATTTTGTTAAACTACTAATCATTTTTTTTTATCATCGATCATGATTATGGTGATCATCAGGCTGGAGAAAGTGAATTTGAGGGAGATGCACAGCCAGGGCAAAGTGCTGGGAACAATAGTGACAGTTGGCGGAGCTATGGTGATGACATGTGTCAAAGGCTCCAAATTGGAGCTTCCATGGAAGCTAAGCCTCGGGAGTGCATCAGCCACTGATTTACCAGAGGATGCTCAGGATCCTATAAAGGGCAGTCTCATGATCGTAGGCGGATGCATTTCCTGGGCCGGTTTCATGATTCTTCAATCAGTGACTGTGAGAGAGTACCCGGCGGAGTTGACCTTGACCGCCTTGATATGCATGATGGGAGCCATTGAAGGATCAGTTGCTGCAGTTTGGCTTGAATGGGACAACCCTTCTGCTTGGCACATTGCCTTTGACACCAAGTTGCTTGCTTGCGTATATACCGTTAAGTATCGTTGATTTTTTTTCGTTGGATAGTTCGAATTATTGGAAGAGGATTGTATGACCGATTTTTGAACTTTTTTTTATGTGGTTTGGGTTGCAGGGAGTGATATGTTCTGGGGTGGCATACTATGCTCAAGGGGTGGTGATGAAGAGTCGTGGTCCGGTTTTCGTCACGGCGTTCAACCCGTTGGGGATGGTCATTGTCACAATTGCCGGTGCCTTCTTCTTGTCCGAGGAACTCTATTTAGGAAGGTAAAGTATGATCATAATCATGTTTATGTTGAGCTTAGAACTACTGAAAAGTTCGAACTTGGCTTGGAGCATATGTGACTGTAAAAATCTTGTTGCAAGTTGGATTGGCTAGCTAGTGACTTGCTCGTAACTCGATCAACTCAACTTCGTAACTCGCTTAACCCCTCCTTTTTTACAACATATGTAAGTTTGTTCAACTCGACCTCAAACTCAAACTTGACTCATAGAAGTACTTTATTTTTATTTTTATTTTGAGCTCGAGCCAAACTTGGTTACAACTGTTATCGAGCCGAGCTTGTAATAATTATCAAACTGCCCGAGATCATTGATCGTGATACATATTAATCCTAGAGCGATCGAACCTAGCTCGAGCCCACATAAAGAAAATCGAGGTCTAGTTCGAGTTGGGCAAAAGCTCGGACTCAGCCTCGGGTTCTTGTGGTCACACAGGTTTGGTTCCAACATAGAGTTCATTTGTGATTTGTGTTGGCAGGGTAATCGGAGCAGTGGTGATAGTGGTGGGACTGTATCTTGTGCTGTGGGGAAAGAAGAAAGACGTAGAGCAGCAAAACAACAACGAATGCGACGACGACACGAACAGTATCGACATCGTGACTACTGAAGCCATTCGTATCAACGATACTACCGATAATCAAAACTTCATTTCCTTTGAAATTTCAACTGTCTGAAGTTTACACCGAAGAAAACCCCCAGAAACTCCTCTGTTTCTTGTACTCCAAGACAGTGATGCCCAATCTTATTCTTTTGTTTTTGGTCAAAGATTATAATTAATTACCGCTGTACGTGATAGTAAAAAAATAGAGAAGGATGATGATGAGTTCTCCTCCAAAGTCAACGTGAGATTTACTTTCATTGACCTAAAATAAAATGTAATTATTATTTTCCATATCCGTTGATTTTACATAGGCTTGACAACGGTTTGGATCGATGACGGTTTGATTTTAATATAATCATTCTATTTGATCGGATTGCAATTTTGACTTCCGATTATTATTAACCAAATTAACCAACAATATAACAAAAGCTGGTTAGAAAGGAGCAGGTTATGAAACTATAATATTATTCGAGAGATTTGGGATTTGATTCAATTGAAAGCGGTAGGATTTAGGATTTTCCTCTCTATCCACCCATGACCCAATCGATATATGTAGTAAGAATCGATAATTTTTGTTTATGGCAAACTAGGAAGTAAGAATAGATAATTATCAATTAGATAAACATATAAAAGATGATATATAAAACGATATCGTTTTGCTTTAGCTATTCAGTGATGGTTCGAATATCACGATATCAATAACTGCACCAACACAATAAACTTTGTGATGTGGTATCATAAAATGCATCGAAAACCAGTCAAAAGCGGTTTTAAAACCACTTTTGGCCGGCTCGGTTTCGGACGGATTTGTAGTTTTCGGATTTTCTTGCCAAGCCAATTTTACAGCACATATACATGGCCCAAACTCCAAGCCCAGTCTGGTGGCAATGTGGATAAGAGCTAAAATTTGGGCCATGGGTGCAGCAAGTTGTCCTGTTCTGCAGACTGCAAAGTAAGTGGCCCAAATTTCTTAGGTCCAGTAACGAAAACGGCGCCGGGTTGAGGCCAAAACATGTTTGGTGATGAGTATTACTCCAAGCCAAAGAAAGGAATATTGGAGAAGTGTTATGAATAAGAAGATTTAAGTGAATAAAAAAATGTGACGTATTGTACCACCACGTACATTAATAATATACATTGTCACATTCCAGAAATTTCGTTTTATTTATTATTAATTATAATGAGAAGCCACGGTGGATTGAAATCTGAAGTGTTCATAATGGATATCTTCCTTGTTCATAAAGTACTGTGTACACGTATTCAAATTCATTTGCTGGTATGGGGTGGGTCTGTGTATATCCCTTGATCAAACAAAACAAAATAGCTATGCCTTCTTACAATTCGGATCACAAAAAGTGCATATATAATCTCCAAAGCTTTCCCCCCTTTGTGTTTCAATTATTGAGAGTTATATTTATCCACGGATAAAGAAAAGCCCCCGTGATGCCCATCGGGTGCGGAGGCGGAGTCAGGATTTGGTTCAAGGGCGTGCTTTTCGTTGTATAAAAAAAATTAATTATTATCAACGAAATACAAAGTCAACATCATAATATTAAAAATTTATACAATTACAAAATAGTAGTTTAAGACACACCGCTTACAACAAACCACGAAAAAATTTCATATTCTAAGAGCATTATAGAACACAATTCTTATCCAAACTGCACATAAATCTTGTTCTATACCATGTCGGGTTTGAATAAAAAATTTGAACCAAACTTATGTGCCATAGATGAGTATTTTTTTTCTATATTTAAATATTTTGAACTAAATTTATGATGATTACTTATCGAACTAAATATTTTAGATAATTTTTTTACGAATAGATGGACAGAATAAATCACTTATGGTCAAATATAAAGATGAAAAAATTGATTTAAATTATAGTGAGTGACCACAATTGTAAAGAATTATTTCCAGCGGAGATGATAAGTTGCCAAACTGTTGAAGTCAAAGTCTGGACTTCAAATCTTAAGTTAGGCATATATATATATATATATATATATGAAATACCATTATACTTAAATACTTTAAATTGTTAGGAGATAAATCAGAATTTCAAAAGTAATTTATATTTTGAGGACCTTATATAAACTATATATTGAGCCTAATGATTGTCGTGTGAGTTTGTGTGTGGAGTGTGGACCCTATCTCATTAATATTAGTTTCTTTTTACGTTAACACTTATTGTAGTTGTTAATGATAAATAGTAAATAGTCATATTGTATTGAAAATATAAAAATATACAATATAATACTCATTTATGGTTTCTATATTGATATACACAAGGAAAAATAAACATTATAATAAAATTTATTTTTAAAATAAACTTAAATCAAATTTATGAATCGTAACCTCCAAACAATCAACATACCATACAACTTTATTATAAGACAACTCTAGCCATACTCACGAATACATTGCATTGTGGCATTGTTTATCAAAAGGCTGCCGACCTTTTCGTTTTGTTTTTCCTCAAGCATTTGCTTACGTCAAATATCCCGCCTGAATTTTGTGCAGAACAAATGCCTAATTAAAGGCTTTATTTGAATATATTCCCATATATATCTATATATTTCTGACATTGGCATTATCAGTTTGGTTTTGTAGCCTAAGTCATTTAAAATTTAGTAAAAGTTAGCTGATGTGGCAAGGTAGTTATTTTTCAGTTTAAACAGGTTTTAAGGTAGAGTTAACACTTGTTAATTGATAGATTTGAAGAAGGATGTTATTACGTAGAGTTAGGATCATTTGACCAAAATAAATCATGTACAGTTAGGAGACCGAAGCTAATTACACTAGGTGAATTGTACCGAACTAAAGGTGATGGCCCTGATGGTTCGGGTGTTGACGCACGCGACTATTGTATTGGTTCGGTGATGCGTACCGGTTGAGATGTCTCTTTCCGACAAAAAGAAAACAAGTGATGATGCGGTTGTAAATGGTATATATTCTTTGCGATGTTTATCAAGGACGATGCAAGGTTGCTTTTTCATAGCGAGTTTGGGGCATTGTACTACTACACGAGCAGAACTTGGAGGAGCAATTTATGGTTTACGTTTGGCCTGGTATCTTGGTTTCTGCGGGTTTAATTTCCAAATGGGGTTCGAGGTGGTTATCTTTTATATTCTTGAAGATTCTTCAAATTATCTTCGTCATAAAATATAATATTATAAAGCTGAAACAACATTGTTAGCGTGAGTGGAAGGGACATCCTCATTTGTCACTTATAAAGAAGGTAATAGAGTTGATATAATTGAGGTCTCATTTTCCCAATTTATTTCGAATAAAAGCTAGAATTAACCCCCTCACATTTATCCACCTATTGAGCTGCCCCCATTCGTCTTGCAAGGAAACTGTCCTGCAAGACTTGAAGGCTACTCGGATCTTCAAACCGAACCATTTATTGATCGAGAGAGAACTCGGTCGAACAAAAAGCTACTAAACTATTTAAGTGAGATCATAATGCAATAATACCTTGGTTTAGTAAAGGAAACTTTGGGATGGATAAGGTAGCCAAACCAGGTGCCCATAACATGGCTTTAATAATAGTTAGATTTCTAGTATGCTTCTCCATAACATTTCTCTTTATTGACAATTTCGTCCCTTTAATCTGAGGAATGACAGTAACATTACGAAACACTAATTTGATTAATGCTGTGTGACAAGAAGCTTAACATTAACTATGGGTATTTTGGGTATTTTATCCCAAATAGATTATTAAAGAAACCACCATTCGTTTCTATTTACTTTCCTGGTGCTCTTTTACTATGGTGGGTAAAAACCCATGTGGAATTTGCTTCCAAACATCATATGCAATTTTTGGGTTATAATAACGAATAATTTAGAGATCTTCCGGTGAACATTTATGACTTAAAAATATGTGATATTATCAGTTGGTACTTGGTAGTGTAGGGTGGTGGGTTGTGAGTATATCCACTGTGAAACAGTAAATCCGATTAATTTATTTTAACAAAATGAATAAAACCTTAGAGCATCGCCTATCAATTTTTTAGTTAATTATATAATATGACCATTTGAAATAATAACAATACCAATAATAGAAAAACAATAGGACAAAGATAATTAAAGTGTGTCATTATGAGGGTGAGATGGATAGCAATTTTGACTAGAAAATTATTACAAAAATGAAGCTGACCAATGACTTGAATTAATTATTTATTTAATTATGCATCTTACTTTGATTAACAGCCTCTAATTTTGTCCACTGAAACTCCATAATCTAATTTTGTAGCTTTTTGGAAATGATATATTGATTTGGTGCACTATTGGTCACCTGGTTTTCCTTCATAAACAGGGGCAAAATGTATAATCCAAATCCAAGTGCTTCAATTTTCAGTTCATCACCAGGCATGCACGTCTTAATCCACAGGTCATTGAACTTTGAAGAGTTATTATTTAAGTAACTGAACTTTAGACGAATAGTTCTCGGATCACTTCCTTCTACGCACATCAAGTTTTTCGTCCATTAGTTTATGTAGAAGTACCCGTTTGGATGTCATAATTTCATTTAGAAAGCCGACTCGCCATTTAATTCTTAACTAACCAAATTAGATCGCTGAACCCACAAATCAGACCTGATCCAACCCGTGAACCTACCTTATTATGTTCATTTTGAATAATTCAAATAGATATGAAAGAATATGCAAATCCACGATTATCCTATCTCTATTTGGATCGAAAGTATGAGGAAGAAGATGTATAATTCCACAGTCACGCGCAAGCTCAAACAAGCTGAACTTCTCACGCTTAAACTACATTTTCTCATACCTCATACATAATCCGCATGTGTGACAATGCCTCTCGTCTCTTTTGTCTCATTCAAACAGTTATTTATATCTCCGTTACAAATTTTATTTATATAAATGGTTTTCTTAATCATTGTTTTATTGGAGAAATGATTCGTTGAATTCATCTTTTCTGTAATGATTGAATTATCGTTTGATTTCAGCTAGCTGGTATTTTCATTTTATCATTCATCATGTTCTTTTTCAATTGAGTTATGTACCAATTAACAGAATACTAACTTCTCTAATTATTACTTTTATATTAGGAGTTTAAGTAATTTATGCATAACTTTTGGATATGATCGCTGCAATCTCACACACAATTAATATTTAGTACACATTGATGAGTTACATATATAAAAAGTGACAAATTCTAGTGAATGTCTTTGGTCATGTCCTCTTAACACAAAATTTTGCAGCAGAGATACACCAATTGAATTCATCACAAAGAGAGAACAACCGATTATCAAACCCACTGTATGTTTCAAGACCAATACGAACATTTAAAAGTTTTCGAACCAATACATTGTATAATCCAAAGTTACGTGTTCAATTAGGTAACGTGACCCAATATTTCTTACCACAATGGTTAGTTTCTCTATTGGTTGATAGAATGTTACTAAAATTGATATGTTTTTAATATTTGGGCTGGTGAAATGAGATCCACACGATTTGGATGAGGTGGATTATTATATTCACTTTTTAACTCTGTTGTAATATTCCATTTTTATATATGCTGGTAATTTTTGCAGAGATTTTATTTTATAATTATCTTATTATACATTGATGTACAAAAGTGGCATATTGGGTACGTGGTTGACAGGATATATATTGATATAAATGTAAGCTTCACTTCCTTTTGACATGAAACATTTATAAGAATCGAATTATATGCATGGCACCTTTGATTTGATTTAATATTCCTTTATTTACTTTTACAAGTAAATATATGTATTTCCATTTATATATAAAGCAAATCAAATCATCAAATCATATATAATTAACAAAATAATGATCTAATTATACTTCGAGATGAACCATTCTCTTGACTAGTCAGACATTCATAGTATAAATTTATTGATTCATGTGGAAGTTTATGGGTTAAATTAATTGTGACAAAAAATATATAATTTGCATTTCTTTCCCCATCTCAACGATTCATTTGTTTAATTATACACCATATATGCATGTGATATATATGAACACAAGAATTACATAATACGTATATTCACTATGTTACATAAGTCAAACTTAATTAAAAGTTGTTACGTAAGATTTACGTAATATTTCTCTATAAACCGTTACATAAAATTTATGTACAAAACTTTTACACACAAAAGGGTAAAGAATAATGATATTTACATAAGCTTTCTACTGACAATTGATACTTGCATAACGTACATAAGATGCTAATTAAACCTACTCCAGCTGATTACTAACTTCAAGTTTTGATTGTAGGATTATCATATATTTTTAAATTGTTACCCACTTAGCTTGATCAAAACTAGATTGATCCGATATAAACTAAAGTGTTATGAATTATATAGAAAATTTTTTGGTGTATTAGTGTACACGGTATATATTATTATATTTTTGCTATATATTATACTTAAAATTAAGAGTTTTGAGGTTCTTGTTTAATGTTTAGGATATAGTGATAAGTGTTTAGAGTCTAATTAAGAGTTTTATGGTTGGTTAATTTAGATTTATGACCAAAAGTCGGAGTTTGGATTACAATTAAGGATCTGGTTTTATGATCAAATGTTTGAGGGTTAGAATTTTAGGTTTCAGGGTTTAACATTATCCTTTAGGGTTTAGGGTTGCATGTGAGGTATTTAGAATTTATTGTTTCGATTTTAAATTCTTAAAATAAATATTTTAATATTGAGTATACCGTATACACTAATATATCAAGAGCCGGAATTATATATATATGTATAAACCCAACCATGTAAAGAGTGAGGGATAGGGCAATTAAATATATTGATCAATTAGTGTAAAGCGATGATCATCAATGAAAATTGATAAAGTGGTGGAGTGGAATGAATGGGGAGAACTGCAACTTCAGGTTGATGACATCTGCATTTTTATTATTGTTTATTTTTTCATAAACCATTATTTATATAATATTTGTCATTTCTGGGACTGAGTTTTATATATATATATATATATATATATATATATATAAGAATAGAACATGTATCAATTAGTAATTACGTTTCCAATTAATTGCATATCAACTAGTTTTAATGATCGTTGAATTGTATTTTAATTAGTTTTAAGGGTGCGATCCTTCTATAAAATGTTTTCAACATACTCATTTGAATTTTATTTTTCAATTGAAGTATTAGTTTCAAAATTTGTTACCGAACTACGGACAAATATTATAGGATTAAGATACATTTGTATTAGCCTCGAAACTATTTAAAAGGATTATTATTCGTACCTAAAATTACAATATGATAGTCAACTAGAAAATATATATGGCCAACAAAACAATTTAATAAGGGAAGAATAACATATGCGAAGAATCTCATGAGAAGCCTTGAAATTCCATCTGGGAAACGTCATCTTTCATGCAGCAGCAGGCAGCAGCAAATGTTCATATTCCTCTTTATCTATGGATTTACTTCACGAGGGGATGCCTATCAATATTAATTATTATATAACTTAGATAATATATTCTTCCATTATAATCATAATATATAATTATATATAAGTGTTTGTCTATAGCAAATACTAATAATTTTTCCATATAAATGTAGTGTAGTTACGTATAACTAATGGTGAATATATACAGTTTCATTTTATTATCATTATTGAGTCAATTTAAAGTGAAACAATAATTCGTTGTAAAACTGTTATAAAAATCAAATCACGAGTTAAGTAAAGCAACTATGAATCTTGAATTATTATATTTGTTTTATAATAGTACGTTTGGGTCTCATTTGATATTTATATAAACATATGATTACTTATCAAAATATTTCGATTCTTATTTGTAACACTTATTTGACTAATTCCTTGAATGGATTGTTGAGGGTCGACCAATTCTGTAGAACATCAATACATCATAATTCTTGAACATCTTACATAAACGATTCAACCTTTGGTCCGGTTGGATAACATGGATACCGATGGACTCCAAGCCCACACCAAGCAGACAACTAATATCCAAAAAGGGCTTAAATGTCCATCAACCTAGGCCATCCTTCATCTTCTGTCATCAGCTTGATAGAGCGTCCGACCGTCACATCAACATGACAAAACGTTTCACTGCATCGCCCTCCCCTGCAAAATCCCTAGCCTAGTCCTCCTTACATCAACCTCTTTTTACGGCTCTTTTTCTTACATATTTTGGGTGAAACCGCCCTTTAAATACTTCTGTGTGTTCATCAAGAAAGACTCGTCAATCTACTCAATCAACCGGACCTTTTCAAATCAAATCACTCGTTGATCCACCAACCAAACTCGGCGTGAAACATATACAAAAGCTAGGATATTGTAACACTCATATCAAACTTACTTTCAAGAATATTTAACTTGTCCTATCAAACTTCCTTATGTTAATCAACAAAACAATATGGGTGTTATGCTAGATCATTTTACTTTAATGGCTTGAGTCAGATGATGGATAGTAGTGGAGTCCATAGCTAGAAATGTAAACTAACAAAAAGAAGAAGAAAAAAAAAACAAAGACGTGTTGGTAATGTTCTAATCAAATGGCTCCATAACAAGAAGGAAAAAAAAAGTAAAAAGGTGACACCAAAAACCCACAACAAGCTCCCTATATAAACCTCCCTTGTGCTTGCTTCTAATACTCACAAGCTTCTCTTTCCTGCATAGCACTAGAGAAGTACACCAGCAGCTAGAAGCAAACATATAAAGCTTTTAGCTCTAGCCCAAAAACCCCCCACAAAAACCCAGCAACCCAAACCGCCAGTTCGATCGAGCAGAATGGAGTGCTGGTCAGCCAAGTTGTGTAACCAAGCAAAGCCGTTTCTGGCTGTGACATTCATGCAATTTGGGTATGCTGGAATGTCCATCATCTCAAAGTTTGCTCTCAATCAAGGAATGAGCCAACATGTTCTTGTTGTCTATAGACATGCTGTCGCCACTGCTGTTCTTGCCCCCTTTGCCTTCTACTTCGACAGGTTCGGTTCGCAATTTAAGTCGAGTTATAGGATGCAACGATCAATGTAATGTTTTGTTAGAATTAGCTTAATTTAATTCATTGGTGTGCATGCAGGAAGGTGAGACCAAAGATGACATGGGGGATCTTCCTCAAGATAGCACTCCTTGGTTTATTAGAGTAAGAACGATATCAAAACCCTTTTCGCTTAAACAATCGTGGTTAAAAAACACGTACTAAAGATCGAATCTTTTCGTGTTTTCACAGGCCGACAATCGATCAGAACTTGTACTACACTGGTATGAAGTACACATCAGCAACTTTTGCTGCTGCAATGTGCAATGTCCTCCCTGCCTTTGCATTCCTCATGGCGTGGGCATTAAGGTAATTTCGCAACTACGATGCCATTTTCGAGATCATTGTTTCGGGAAAAATTGAGATTTGTTTTTTCTTTCAGGCTTGAGAAAGTTAAGTTGAAGAAGGTGCACAGCCAGGCAAAGATTTTGGGGACAGTTGTGACAGTTGGGGGAGCCATGTTGATGACTTTGATCAAAGGTGCAAGATTGGACATGCCATGGACCAAAGGAATTGACCATTCCTCTGCAACTTCACTAGTTGCTCAAGATCCTGTAAAGGGTGCTATCATGATAGCTGTTGGCTGCATTTGCTGGGCTGGTTTCATCATCCTTCAAGCAATCACCTTGAAATCTTACCCGGCCGAGTTCTCCTTGGCTGCTTTGATCTGCTTGATGGGAACCATAGAAGGTTCGGTTTTCGCCATTGGGATGGAGTGGGGGAACCCTTCTGCGTGGGTTGTTG
Organism: Linum usitatissimum; assembly: GCA_030674075.2. Taxonomy (NCBI): domain Eukaryota; kingdom Viridiplantae; phylum Streptophyta; class Magnoliopsida; order Malpighiales; family Linaceae; genus Linum; species Linum usitatissimum. The sequence continues at coordinate 3,607,603 of JAUJYP020001281.1, read as the reverse complement.
GCTTTGACGCCAAGTTACTAGCTGCTGTTTATAGTGTAATTAACATTCTCTAAATCCTTAAAATTAATTCTTTTGAAAGATTAATATGGAGCTCTTTGAACTAAATGTTGTTTGTGTTAATGATGAATATGTTTCAGGGTGTGATATGCTCAGGAATGGCATACTACATTCAAGGAGTGGTGATGCAGACGAAAGGGCCGGTTTTCGTGACAGCATTCAGCCCTTTGAGCATGGTGATAGTCACAATCATGGGTTCCATTTTCTTGTCTGAGATTCTTTACATGGGAAGGTAACAAATTTTTCTCAACAAACCTTATTATAAGAGTGTTTTTTTTTAGTTTGAGGTCTGATGAGTTCTTTATTGTGGGTTGTGACAGAGTTGTTGGAGCAATTGTGATAGTGACAGGATTGTACATGGTGCTGTGGGGTAAGACCAAAGATCAACCTCTAACCAATTCAAATGATAAGGTGGCTGATTTGCCACCAGTTACTGCTGCTGCTGGTCCATCAGTTGAAGTCATGAACATTAATGAGAGGACACAAGATGGAGAGTTTGTTTCTATTGAAGTTTCAAGAGCTTGAATAAGAAGAAGAAGAAGAAGAAGAGACAGAGATAGTAAAGAAGAAGCTTCTGATCTTACTGTCTTTCTGCTGAATCTTTGTCTCTTTGGAACAAGAATTTTGCAAGTGTTTGTGTGTGTGAAGAACTGAAAGTTAATTTCCAGTTCATGTAACCTTGTTTTTGGCATTATAATAATACTGCTGCAACTGTCATAACCTTTGACCACTACTGGAAAGCTTTTGCTTATATTATCTTGGCATTCAAACTGGAAATGTTATTTACCCTATAGGAACATCAACATATCTACTAGAGTTAAAGGCTATATATGTTAAATTGAGAGTTCTGTAGGTAGTTGTCACTGGTTTCATTTTTGGGATCATAATTTATTTTGCTCTTAGGTTTGTGATACATTGTGATAAAAGTGATCGTTAAAGGATCGACACACGAATCATTTGTTTGAGGTACAATGGTATGAAATTGTGCGAGTTGATTGGGGGAACCAACGTTATTTAGATGATCGACGTTTTGCACCAAATCAATATGGAAAATTTCGTTAAGAGGCTCAACAATAGTAACCATAGTAAGTGGAGCACCCACATAGAGTTCTACTTGCACAGATGACATTTGAGGGAGATTATTAATTGAAGCCAAACTATACCCGACATTAATATTGAAAATATGTGAATTTGTCGTCTCGTTGATGATTTATTATGACCACAATTTTTTATAAAGCTAAAAATGTATCCGACAAAATAAAAACATCTATCCGTATCAACCACCTAATAAAATTCTTATAAAAAAGTGAAGTTTTGTTACTTTGGCTTCCTAATCACCTCATTTCTCAAAGCATAGATTCACCCACTAATTTTCTTCATGATATTTCACCATCATAATCCATTGCAAACAAACGCTAACAGACCTCAAATGAGTAGAAGAATTTTCTGGACTCAAGTTAGACATGTCAAATTTCAACTTATTCTCCTCCATATGTACAAGTGATTTGAAGACAGGTTTGCACTATGGGAGACAAACCATCTTAGCTGAAATTCACTTTGCCTCATATGGTATCACCAATTACGTCAAATAAGCTTCAACTAACTAGTTAAACAGTTGTTGGAACTAGTTGAGATGTAATTGAACAGTGAATGAAACTAGTCGGGATGCAGTTGGAATTTGGTTAACGTAAACCGATCGTAAACACACTAAAATATAAGAGTGATGCATGCAGTTCACTTTTTGGGTTGTGTTCTCTGTTCCAATTTATTGCCATTTAAGTGTGCAGTGAGACGAGAGATTAAACTAACCATTTTCACTTTACATTAAGCATACAAGAACAACCAGGAAAAGAAAGGCTGACAGCTTATCCACTTAGCAGCAGCAGCAACACAGTGGATGGAATACTTTGATTTTGATACGGGAAAAACCCATCAAATCAGAGTGACGTCAAGCTGTAAGATTCTGGAGTTAGAAAAGGAAGAAGTGTTCTTGTTCCCAGGAATCCTTGATGGGAAACCACTTAGTGAGTGACATCATGACTCCCCCCAGATTGCATCAAATTAAGATGCTGTTTGCTGCCAAGAATAAACTGCCTCCTGTTCCCGCCCCCAAGTCATTTCAGCATGTGGGAGATTAGGGAGACTATGTATAGAATAGAATATATCCACATTCTATACATACTGGTGTGCATACAATGTTTGATCGATCCAGTGATGTTGAGTTGCCAAGCCTTTTGTCTCCTATTTGTCACTGTCACTGTTTGTATTTCGGACTCCTGGAGGAATATGTGCATTTCTGAGAAGTTAGTTCTTCCAAGCAACACACAATTTTAAGCATCTATGCATTTGTACAGTAATGGAGGGAATGACATGCTCTACTGGGCTACTGTAACTGTTAGCATCTGACATTCATTGATATTCTGGCTGTCACAGCGAATTTTAACGGATTAGTTATACGATAAGATCCAACAAGTATTTTCTCGATCGTGTTGAAATCTGATTTTCTATAACTGATCGCAATCCAGAACAGTTGATAACAGGGTTCCAAGGATCGATCTAAGTGAAAGCTTTGAACCCATCCAAACATCGACACAATTAGCCCACTAATGAAACAGTATATTGTCAATCACAGTGAACACAAACAGAGAAACGCAGTATGATTTGGCGCAAAATTTGCAGAACTTTGAACAGAGTTCTACGACAATTGATCGCAAGTAACGAACCAAGGCGGCGAGCTAGGGATTTGAAAGTGGATATAGGAAACTGTTGGGAGCAGTTTTCTAAGGGAGACTTGTATACCTTTGCTGACGAGCCTCCAGGGCCCCCAGCGGCGGCGGCGGCGGCGGCGGGATTGAGCCGAGGAATATAAATATTGGCTTTTTCCATTGTGGTAATCGATCTATTGAGTTTGTGACATTGTGGTCATCAACCTATGAAAAAATACATATATTTACAAAATATTTGAATCGTCTATACATGATTTAGTAGTACGATATATTTGAATGGTCTACATATTGAACTCAGGAATCAATTTTAATAGTCATGACGTTGTTGAAAATCCCAAGAGTTTAATTTTAAACTTCTAATTTATGGATATTTTATTTCCAGTAGCTTGAGAGTCTCTTTAAAAATTGAGGGAGAAGATGTTTAAATAGAATTGTTCCATTAGGAAAATTGAGTGCAGAAGATTCGAAAGTCTCGAATTTAAATTTAATAAAACCTACAATCGAATAATTATATAATATTTATTAGTATCTTATCCGGTTTGGTCGGGCACATGTGATTTGTATCTTTTTAAAATTTAATTATAATGTTCAATTTTAATAAATCAATGGAATATAAATGTTGATAATCAATAACCTAATTTAATGTTACAATATGTACAACAATGTATTTTAATTTACTTAATTTCAGTGGGACAACACCATATTGTAGTAAAAGTTGATGTATCACTTTTGATTTTTAAAATATTTATAATATATGATAAAATATTATATATAAATTTTGATAAACTTTATTTCATGCGCTTGGTATTGCTAATATGATGTATCTTTATTGTTCGTAAATGGATCTCGATGAGTTATAATTTTAGATAGGGCATTCCTATCATTAAAAATAGAAATAGTAAGTTTATGAAAATATTGAACCTTTAGTTGATATATATCTAGGTACATAATATTAAGCGTTCAATTATTTAGCACTTAGACTCGATAAGTATGTATATGTAACACATAGACCCGATAAGCATATATATGTAACGCATAGACCCAATAAGCATATATATGTAACACATAGACCCGATAAGCATATATATGTACATGTAAAAAAAGTTGATTGGACATAGTTGATAGTAAATTATGTATATATTATTGATTGTTGATTTTGATATTAAATAATTCTTTTTTAAAATAAAATATATCAAGATTGATGTCATTCTATTTGAAAAATTATAACGAACAACATTTGTGAAGGGAATAATATGTTTTGAGTAAACTATAAAAATCTTATGAAAGAAAACATAATTAAAAGGGAATAATATATTTTGAGTAAACTATAAAAATCTTATGAAGGAAAATCTAATTAAAAGGGAAACGAAAGATGTGATTGTGGGAGAAATTTTTAAAGATAATAATAAAATAAATATTTTAAAGGTGATTGGCTGAAAAGAAAAATCATAGAAAAAGCTCAATTTTTTAAATATGCATGTTGTAGAATTCTAAATTTGAATATGATTGATTTAGAAAAGAAACCAAGAGGATCAAACTTTATATTTGAAAAGAGTAATAATATAAATGAGTGCATCAATGTATTATTTACTTCAAAAGTCCGATTTATTTTCAAATACTTATAATTTTTTGGAAAAAACACTATAACCGAAATTTATATTTGGAAGGAATGATAAATATATATGCATTAATTTATCATTTTACTTCAAATGTCCAATATATTTCTAAATACCTAATATGAAAAGTTTGGAAAAAAAAACATTACAATCAAATTATATACTGAAAGAAAAAAAGAAAAATATTTAAATCCGAGCTAATGAATATAATGAACCTCAAACACAAAAGAGATTTGCTAGACGAAGGAAATTATACTTTAGTTGTATAGTTAGTTATTAAAATTTGAAAAAAAGATTCCAACATCTTGATTAGAAATTGAAGGGAAACAATTCCAACTTTTGGGGAATTTGATCGGCTGTTTACCTGATGAGGCAGATGAGAAATATTGAAAATGCTTAATATCTATTATTTATTTCTTTGTTATTTTTATATTATATTTTCCAAAAAACTAGAAAAATTGAAGAAAAAGATGTTCTCTCAACAATTTATTTTTTAGACTAGAGGATCAAATGCACATAAATTTATTTTTTTACCTAAAAATGGGCGTTACCTTTCAAGAATTTGCATTTTTTATCAATCACATAGTGTTTATTCAAATGTATATCGAAAATACTATTACACATATGATTATTTAGCTAGTATTGAGCAAGAAATATCCGTAAACGCTAAATGTGTATAATTTTTCTTATTTTTGATCCATTAATTGTTGACCAATACCTATTGGTCATGTTGTAACAAACTAGTTTAGTGTTTACAATAAAATCATACTTTTATGTTGGAAATTTTATGTTAAGTTTCGGTTAGGTTGAGAATCATGTTCAAAAACCAAATGTGAAATCACTTTACATACATAGTCCTGGTCACGCATTTAAGCAGGACTTATTGGCAACGTCATCACTTTTTTTAATTTTCAAAGCATTAAATTATAATTTAAGTCAATTCCTAGCATGACACATTCATCTAATTAAATCTAGATTGCTGCACCATATTTATAGTCAAATTCAGCATTCACACACACTCAATTAAATCAATTAATAAATTCCCGTCATTATTATCTAATATTGACGCATTAATTATAAATACATGCAGTAAATTGAAGAGAAAGGAAATTTATAAATTAATTGAGCAAAACTGATTAATTATTTATAACTCTTTCCACATATATGTTTGTAAATATACCTATCATCAAATCAATTAATTAACAAATTAATCTGTGATCTCAACTGAGCACATGTAATGTTAATTACCCAACTACCCTACACTCAAAATTATGGAAAGAAAAATCCAAATGAAACAAACAAGCAAAAATAATTAATTGAAAAAATCCACCATTGATGCATTGTGATTTGTCCCAAGCTTGAGCAGCTTCACGTCATTCTCATAAGGGGTCAAGTTCAAATCCAGACTCAAAACTCTAGCTCTCTTCATCCGCAACGTCGGATTCTCCGAACTCTCTTCAGATCCACCGTTGCTGCCACCACCAGATGTGACGGTGGTGGCTACAACAGGCAGGTCAGATGCGGCTCTATGCCTCCTCATGTGGCCGCCAAGGGCCTGGCCTACGGAAAACTCAAGCCCACACACGGAGCATTGATGGGCTTTGGGCATGGTAGGTAACACCTGCTTCTCCAGGTGGCCACCGACCTTTAAAGATCCTTCGGAACATCCGGTGGGCAGTGGATGCTTCTTGTGACTTGCACGGTGACCTCCAAGGGCTTGAAAGGAAGAGAATTGCCGGTTGCAGGTCTTGCACTCGAAGACCCGGCTCGGGGAGGAGGATCCGCGCTCGCTAACGACGATGTCGTATCGAGGTTGTCGAGAGAGCAGCACGAGGCAGTTGGCAACTGTTAGGTTTAGAATTTCTCCAATAGTTTCTTGCATGTTCATCATCAGGCTTTGAAGAAAGGAAAGAGAGAAGGGAGTGTTTGGTATTTATAAGTAATTGAAAGAGAAATAGTTTTTTTCTTCTCTTGGTTGGTTGGTTGGTTGGTTTGTTGTAAATATAACTTGTGGTACTTAGCAACTTTGAGGAGTGTTGGACTTTTATAGTTGACTTCTCTGCTTTGAATGGGAATGACGGATTTGCCCTTCTCTTGCTTGGTATGCAATGTGGAAGGAGATGTGAGTGGTACTTTTTTATATGGAAATGGATATATAGTAGATAATTAAATACATTCTGAAATGGAGTATATGTTAACTCGTTAGTGGTTCAACTGGAAGATATCATTTAAGTAGGTATTATGGAATATAATGTAACAGAAGATACATATATATTAATACGGTGAATATCTTGTCGTGACATATATAATTTCGGACTCAGCTTCATTAAATCAATTGAGTGGTTCAACTCAAAGATATCCTCTAAGTGGCTATTATAGAATTGAACATCGTAGCAGATACATATACATTAAAATAGTACAGTGAATATCTACAGATCTTGATGATTCATAGATTAAACATTGTTTGTGAAAAACTTTGCTATTTCTGCCTGAAATTCAACACTTGGTTTCCCAATGAAGAGGCTAATCCAACTTCTATTACATTCATATTTGGGATGGAAAACCCCATGTGATTTTTATTCTAATAATAATATTGTGTTGACATAGATTAATATTTCTAGATGTTCCTACTCATATTTGTTTTTTTTATTAAATTTTAAAATTTGAAGATGGTCAGAGGAAAAATAATATCCGACTGTATTTCAATAAGTATGGTTTATTTTTTTGAAAATGATATATGGTATTGACTGATTTAAAAATAGTTTGATTTGATTTTATATATGGAGAGAAGGACAGTCTAGACACTTTTGTTGTAAGTGAGATTCATAAGTTGATGCAATGAGCGTGGGAGATTAAGTTTTTTTCGTGTTTATACAAAAGCAATTGTTGCCTTGGATTAGACACGAGATATCTTTAGGGGTGCATGATTTTCTTATTTCTGATCCACTAATAACTTATTGGTCATTTTATGATGTATTTGGTATTTTCGAAAAGAGATTGATTATAAATAAAAAGTAAGTGGGTTGTTCCTAAAATTTTACTAAACGAAACAAATTAATACAATAACAACAAAGTTAAAATGGCAAGATTTTATTAGAAAGTACAAATCAACCAAAACTTTTATGGGAAAAAGGTATTTATTTGTATAGAAGTATAAGGAAATGAAAACAAAGACATTCAAACGTTACACAGTCACACTCAATCACTGTATAACTAATTCAGAGCCCGATTTCTATTGCTATTTAATGCATCCTGACCTCCAAGAAGAGAAAAACCAACCAGGACTTGACTTATATGACCATAATTGATCAAGTCAATTGCCATAGAAACTGATCATCACCCTCCAAGTCTAAGTTATAATGTCCACCAAAATCAACATCATCGTCGTCTAGTAACATATTTTTCTTCTCTTGCTGCCTCATAACTAAAAGCTGATGCTCTGCTCTGTGCAGAGCTAACATCCCTTCAATGTTCTCCACCTCGAATTGCACCTTCAGTATCTCCTGCTGGAGTTCATGTATCATTCCGGCACATCCGTACACTGGCTCTCTGGCTCTCGCACTCGCCTCGAACGACATGCAGTCTGCTGCCTTCCCTCTCGTTTCCACCGGCACTTCCTGCATCATTCGTAATTAAATTTGTGCAAATAGGCTTCTTATATTTAGTAACTTTTTCAAAACGTTAAATCTCATCAAATCACGAACATTTTTATACTTAACACTAATTTTACACATAATTTCCTAATATGCACCCATCTTGACAAATTTTCCACCGATTCAACAATCAACACCCATTGATCAACAAGACATTGTGAATAGTGGTTTGGATTTTCATTCGAGTAGAAAAGGCTATAAGTCGATGTGTAATTTACCTGTAAGAGTCTGGTGAGGTTGCTGGCACCAAAAATCTTGTGGACGGATTCGAATCTTTGTGGATTGTCTGGAGGGAAATAAGGAGCCAGCACGCAATCTTGCGCGCATCTTCTTCTCAGATACTTACACCCTGCGCACCTTCTTCCATTACTCGACATCCCTCTGCTAAATCTACTCGCTAGATTCTTCAGGATCTTTGAAGGAAAGAAACAATACAGAGATCTTCACAAGCCCAGAAAGAAATATTGGTGGAAAGATTGTGTTCCTCTTTTTTTTCCCACGTTGATATATATAGTTTTGAATGCAACGGCTACTTTCCCCATTTGTGACCAACACCCATTTCGGCAATCTGTAAATTGTTTTTGTCAGTTTTGCAAATCGTGTTGGGGTTTCCACATAAAGGTTCTTCTGATTGAAGACGCTACCCCCAAATACCATAAATTTGAGAAACCAGAAGCGCCAAGTATTCAATTGAAATCAGCAACTTCACTTTCCATTTTGTTTTCATCACTAAAAAATCAGTGTCTTGAAAAAACTTACTTCCTTTCAGCTGGGCATTCAATTGAACACCTGGTGGTCGTGATAGAAACAGAAGAATGCAGGATCAAGCTTGACCCAACCGAAGTCCTCACCGTCAAAAAACTTCCTGTTATGAAGAATTTACTTGCCTCCGGTTGCTTTAACCAACGATTAAACATAAAAGTTTTATCGGGAATTTTGAACTTCAATGTTTGGCCACCGTGATTTATCGGGAATTTTCTTGAGCACGAACTTGTTACAAGAGGGATGACTGATGAGCAGCTCCATTTCCAGCGGGAAAGAAGATAATGGGCTCAGGAGTTGGCCCATGAATCTAGTTTTAAAATTTTAAAAGGTCTTGGGCCAGGCCCATCCCATCACCCACTAGAAAATATGGACGAAAAATAACAGAGAATTTTAGGAATACTTAACCTTGAAAGTTCATCCCAAGTTCTCCAAGCAATGCATCTATTGAAGATACAGAATCCAGATAGGAATCAATCTACAACATTATAGTAATCAGAGAGAATCATTGACAAATGTAGGGTGTAAAATATCCTGAAATCATGTATATCAAATAGAATCTTAAACACCAAAAAACCAAAAAACCAAAAAGAACCGCAAAGATTCCATTTCACACATGGTTTTACAATCCTCAAGGTGGAAGCTTTCCAGACATGTAAAGAGAGAGCTTCTCTCTAATCACAGCAGCCGGCTCTGATACTGATTCGCAGAACTGCTGCCTGTACTCGGGATCATGATCCCGTGAACAAGGCATTTCACTCAGCTCCTTATCTTCCATATCAATGATAATATTATGCAGCAAGCAGCAAATAAAAATGATCCTAGGCAGCTTGTTCTTATCAGGCAGCCACATCACACCATGGATAATTCTCCACATCTCCTTCAGCCTCGCCAAAGCAATCTTCGCAACCCCTCTCGTTGCAGAATGCCGCTTGTTGAAATCCACCTGATGCCCAGGGACAGCATGCTGGAACGGTGTAATCAGCCATGGCAATAGAGGGAAAGCTGCATCTCCCAAGATGTACTCCCCTAACTGATCTTCCGATCCTTCTACGAGAAGTTTTGATTTCCCGTTGAGACGTTTCCCTTCTTCGCATAGTTTAAAAAGTCCGGAGCTTTGTAGGATGACAGCGTCGCTCAAACTGCCTGGAAATCCGACAATTACATCACGAAATCTCATGTCGGGGTCGACTACTGCTTGCAAAACCATGCTGAACTTCTTCTCGCGATCGATCCACACTTCGTGGGATTGGTTCACTGTAGGAACGGTCATGAGAATGTGCGTAGTATCGATAGCGCCACAACAATTTGGGAGGCCGCGGATTCTTTTAAACTTGGCCTTGATCTGGTCCATTTCGGCTTCAGAACTCGGCCACTGGAGATGGCTGGTGCCTCTTTCCTCCAATGCTTCCACGAACCTCCACGTTACTTGTGAGACAGTCGACTGGTTGATTCCGAGGGAATTGCCTGTGGAGGCTAACGACTCTCCGGAGCTGAGTCTGCGGAGAGCGATGGCTACTTGATCATGAGTAGTCAATGGATTTCCGTTGAGGTCGAAGATGTTTGACTGCTTGGCTTCCATGTCATCCTTCACGAGGGAGCATATGTAGTCGAAAGTCTTTCTTGAGATTCTGAAAAGAGATTCGAAGCTCTTTGCATTCTTTGATTCAGATAAAGGCCCTGAAAAATGTGGATATACACAAATTCAAGCATCTCTCCTCTTGAGAGATCAAAACTTTACCGCTTCTTCATCATATCAATTGAGACAAATTCGTATATGGATCAATCACCATGTTCTTTTAGTAGTATATAAAAACAACAGCACATCTATCTAACATCATATATAAACAGCAATTTGGTTCACATGACAAATGGGAACACTTGCACACCCTTGCCTAAAGATTACTAGTAAAGCAAAGTCATTAAAGACAAGACAATAGTGAAGTGACTTACATAACATGCTATGAATCATAAGGTCAAAAGCATAAAACAAGTAGGTTTACCAGGCTACCTTCTCAGTAATCACACCAACATTAGCCAAACTTGAAAGAAAGATCATAATTTTGCTATTCAGGGATTTGATTTTGAGAGTCACAATCACATAGCTGTGATCCAAGGAACAAGCCACAGCTTAGTGAGAATTTACAAACAAAAAACCAGATCAACTTATCTCCAATCAACTGATAAAATCCCAACTTGCACCAGCATTGATCTATCTAACAAGCAAAACCAATCCAATCTTCAAACATAGTTGGCATACAAACAAACAGCTAAAAGAACCCATCTTTGACCCAATTGCAGAGAGAAAAACGAAATCACACCTAACATCAGTGGTTACAAAGGGACACAGCCCGAACCCCTCTCGCTGAACATCAAGCTAGAGAAGTAAATAGTAAGAAAGAATAGTGGATGAGTGTGGGTGTATAAGATGTATGTAGATACCAGTGATTCTCTTGGAAAATTGGTCCCACCAATCAAGACCATGGTTGGGAGGAGAAGGCAGAGAAGAAGCGTCGTCGTCGGAAGGAGAGGCATTGCTGTGGAGGTGGTGGTGGTCAACCTTCTTCTTCCTCTTGATACCTCTGATGGGTCCCATTGTTTTCGTGTTCGACAAAGAAGCTAGACGGACTGTAGAGGTATAATAAATAAGACTAGAGTAAGCAAGTAGCCTATATGAAAAAATCAAAAAGAATCTGGAAGGAGAAGGAGGGCTGGTTGGCTATGGTGGGTTGTCATTGTTGACTGTGGTTATGAGACATGCAGAGATTGAAGATTGGAGCTTTACATAGAGAGGCTGAGAGAGAACTGACTGGGGAAGACGGCAGGAGTGAATACAGAGAGTGAATTGTTGGTGAGAGTTGAGAAAGGGGAAATGGGATGGATTTGTGAAAGTTTATTTGGGTTTTTAAACCAAAGGGGTCTCCTCTCCGTCTCGTTACGGCAAAAGTTGTTCGCAGTACGCACTACTACGCACATGTTGCTTTCATTTTCTTTTTCCCCTTTTGATTTCTTTGTATACTTTTTTTTTCGAAAACGGTACTGAAATATATTATTAATGTAACTGTTTGGAGCAAATATCGTTTACAAACGTTTCACACTATTTAGAAGGTATCACTCTAAGATCATAAAAGTGACGAGTTAATTCATGCGCCATTACATTTTTATTTCTCCTAATCAAAACAACCATGTAACTTAAATTTTCTTACAACATAAGACGACAAGCTGCACGATAATGCCGAATTCGGAATGATCCACCTCGACTCCATTGAAGGCCAGCGCCATCTCTTGATTGTCTATCTCTATGATGCACTTTTCATAGACCATGCATGCACTCATTTCTTTGTATACTTGAAAAATAATATCTGCTATAATTGTACTCTGTAGTCTTGTGAGGCTATGAACTGGTCGAACCATGGTTATCGAAATTGAATTGGACCAACATGAAACCGGGTGCCACCGTCAAAGACGACACACTTTGTTCGCCTAGAAAGTCAAAATTGGATATTGATGTGGTTCAACCGTCCATTCCAACCTGGTTGAACCATTTTGATTTGTTATGTAGCCAATTTTTAGTGTGAAATTTTAGTCTGATTTATAAATTAGAAGTGTAATTGGTGGATATTGAACTCGGGTAAAAATGGTGTAACTATTTTTTTATAGATAATTTCTTGCAGAAGATAAGGAGATAGCAAACAAACACCTATTACGAATCAATCTAAAAAGCGAGAACTATCGAGAATATTCTTGAGCAATATTTAAGAGTTTCACGTGCCACATAATGGACGGCTCTGTTACCTGACCGTCGAACTATCTGAAATAAATCTCGATACGGAGCGTGCTATTCTACTTAAAAAGTGTTGAAATTCATTAATGTTCAATGTAGCAACAAACGGGGAATACAAAATCACTTAACAAATGCGTTTAATCAATATAGATATAAAATGTGGTAAATAATTAGCACGGTAAAAATAGTATATTATCATAAATTGATGTAATTTATAAATTAAAGTTCAATTCTTTGATTAATACGGAATTAAATTGGTCTGTAGCTTTAAATTTTTTATTAAAATTTGATTCAGTAAATAATGTTTTTAGAACTTAAACTTTGATATTAAACTTTTTATATTGATGATGGTCTCACTCGGTTGAAATATTATAAAAATGATTCGAGTTGACCAAATTTATTTATTTAATAATAAAAGAGATTCATTCCTAAAATACTAACGGTCAGTTGAACTATTAACCGTTAACTTCATTAGTTTGACCCTTGGTCTGATTTGGAAAATCATGCGGGTTTTTTTCGATAATGCAACAAAATATTAAGCGTCAATTTAGAGAGTAATTGTTATCGACAACACTTTGCTGAGATATAATGTAAAAGTCATGCATTGAGCGCATTTGAATCAAGCCTATCCGAATAAAGCTTCTTACGAGTTCTTAGACGATTTTCCGGATTAACCGAACTATTTAGGAACGATTTTCAGAAATAAGATATTTTTGTTGAAAGGGAGAAGGAGATGTTTGTTTATACATCCGCGTTATCCGCTCAGTGTGTTGATAAACGAACACCATTTAAAAAGCCACGAAGATTCCCTTTATTTAAAACCAAAAGAAAGAAGATCGAAAAAGGATTATTCTTGACGCAGCAAGAAGAACACACAGTAACGACCAAGGAAATGGCTGTAGCTTCATCACTCTCATTGAGCTTGTTCTCAACAGCAGCAGCAGCAGCGAAAAGGATCACTCTTTCTTCCTTATCAGCCACCAATGACCCATCCGCCAGCTTGTCATCGGACCGCGAAGAAGTTCGTAAGTAGTCTATATCTTGTTTCAGTGACAATTTCACCACTCAGATCAGATATCCAATTGAAGTTACATAACATTACACAATGGCTTTGCTTTTTCTTAATTTGAAGGCAATTTGCAGAGAAGAAGACAGTTGCTTGTTGGGTTAGGAGGAGCAGTTGCTGCAAGCACCCTACTCCCGCTCCACTCTGCTTCTGCTGAAGGTATCACACATGCACCTTACTTACCCAAGGCTCTCAAAATTCGAAACTCGAACTGGGTTTGTTTATGGCAAGCTTGCTGATTTGTTGTTTATGGAATCTGTTGGTAGAGATGATGAAGATGTACCGAACGTACATCGACCAGGAAGACGGGTACACTTACATCTACCCATCGGATTGGAGGGTCAGTGAGTCGTCTCTCACCTAAAAATCTGATGATTCTGACGAAAGGTTTTCATTCAAGACTTCGATTCTGTTTCGGTATAGGATTTCGATTTCCGGGGGCATGATTCTGCGTTCAAGGACAGGTACATGCAGCTGCATAATGTGAGGGTGAGGTTCATACCAACGAAGAAGAAGGATATCCATGAGTTTGGTCCAATGGAGCAAGTCATCACTGATTTGATCAGTAAAGTCTACGCTGCTCCGACTCAAAGACCCACCATTTACTCCATGGAAGAGGTTTGTTTGTCTTAACTACTTCTTTCCCAAGTTTCAGAAACAAGGTTTTGTATTCTGCTCCTAAACTTCAACTCTGGTTCCAGAAAAACGTGGAGGGGACGAACTACTACACGTTTGAGTACGAGCTGAGATCTCCAAACTACGCCAGTGTCTCCTTCGCCACCATAGCCATCGCTAATGGTGAGTTCGTTTGTTTGTCTGTCTCCACAGAAAGACTACCACTTGGGTTTTGTTTAGGTGTGCTGACGATTTCAGGTGTTTGTGATCAATCCCAGGGAGGTATTACACACTGATAGTTGGTGCAAACGAGAGACGGTGGAAACGATATCGTAACCAGCTCAAAGTCGTTGCTGATTCTTTCAAGTTGCTCGAAATCTGAGTCTCATCAGAGCATATAAGATGATCTCCATCCTACATTAGCTTCTGCAAAGCATTGTATGAGACCAAATTCTGTATTTCAAAAACCAGGACTTATGCGACTTCGATCGTCACCTCAACTGCAGAAAAATCCCTAATCTCGACTTAGACATCTCGCCAATAGAATCAACATCAGAAGAATGTAGGAAGGAGCTATAGAATATCAATGTGGTTATTTACATTAAAGATTACAACAAACAAATGGCTTACTCCTCAGTTCTTCCCCACCTCTACTTTTTACCCGTTCAATATGCCAAAAGAATTTACAGTGACCAAATCCCAGCTGCTGCTAGTCTTTACTCAACTATGCTCGCCTCTCTCCCTCTCTCTGCATCAACATTCCAATCCAAAACTAGAAAGGATTCAAATAAACTAACCCACAAGAAATACGAAATTACACATCGCTAGGACAAGAATCACTGCTAATCCATTGCTAGGACATCAAGCTCAAGTGCTAAAAAAAACATTCACAAATACAAACCCTAAATGAGACGATGTTGACGCAAGCCCTTCCCAAAGTGAGGCTGCATTAATCTGACATATAACCCATTCTTCGCCATCAAAGAGTCGTGGGACCCTTCCTCAACGATTCGTCCTCCGTTCAGAACCACAATATTGTCGACATGTCTCATCATCGCCGCTCTATGCGCTATCAAGATGGTGGTCTTGTTCCCCATTATCAGAGTATCCAGTGCCTCCTGTACCACTCGGCTTGATTCAGACTCAATCGATGAGCTTGCTTCGTCAAGTAATAGTATCGGTGCGTTCTTCAGCACCACCCGAGCAATGGCAATTCGTTGCTTCTGCCCCGGTGTCAAGTCCACACCTCTCATCCCGACGTAAGTGTCGTAACCATGAGGCAGACTGCTGATGAAATGATGAGCGTTTGCTATTCTAGCAGCTTCTTTCATTTCGGCTTCACTGGCATTGTGCCTAGCATAGATGATATTTTCTCGTATGGTCGTTGAGAATATAATCGGTTCCTGCTGCACAAGACCCATGTGGCTTCTCAGCCATCTCAAGTTGTAAAGTTTCAAATCGCGGCCATCGAGTAGAATCTGACCGGCAACCGGGTCGTAGAATCTCTCAATCAGAGATATGATAGTGCTCTTTCCCGAACCTGATACACCCACCACGGCTATAGTTTGTCCACCGTTGATTTTGAGACTGAAATTGCTTAATACTAAGAGTTCTGGACGGGTCGGGTAGCAGAAATCAACATTCTTCAACTCAATGCTTCCATAGACATTTGGAGGTTTCAGTGCTGAGGTCTCGTCAGGCTCAATGTTCGGCACTCTATCTATAATATCGAACACTGAGATAAGGGATTTTCGCCGCTTAAGTATGTAAGGTGCCAATCCAAAAGGCTCGACCAGTGCAAAGCTTGCGAAAGAGAAAACCATGTATTCCTTGAGAGCTGTCGACAAACTCATGTGGCCTTTCTTCACAGCATGTGCAGTATACCAGAGCAGTAGAGCATTACAGGCAAAGAGAAGAAACTGTGAAAAGCCAAATGCAAACCCAATGACCACGCCGTGCAAAAAGCTCTTCTTGAATATTTGCTGGAGCTGTGACCTGTAGAGTTCCATAACTTTATTACCAGCACAGAAAGATACGACTGTGTAGATGTTTCTAACAGCATCCTCAAGAACCAATGAAGCCTTCCGATGCATCTCCTGAATGCCCCTTGAAAATCCGGCAAGCCACAATTTCTGCAACCAATAAGTCAATAACTGTCATTGTCTACCTGCAGGAAGCTTAAGAAGTCTTTCTGTTGAAAGAGAGCAAGAGACTAGGGGTATTTTAACTCAAACAGTGATTAACATCTAGTAAGTAGTCAAGCTGAAAACTGAAACTAACACTACTTACATGTGATATGGAAGACAGACGGACCAAAGATTAAATAAGAACAATCATTCTATTGACAGAAAGAATGAAGTTAATATAATGGGCAGCCCAAATTACTGGTTTCCAATCCAAAAGAATCCAGATAAGCCATCCTAAATTCTCGAGTCAATAGAAAGGGATATGATAGAGTGCAAGTTAACCTGTACAAGACTCGTTTTTATGAAGGAGCATAATGACTAATGAAGAATACATACCTGCGCAACTGCAGAAATGGTGAGCACAGGGAGGGTTGCCAATGCTACCAGGGCCAATCGCCATTGTAGTAACATCCCAATGATAACGGCCACAATCACTGCAGAACTGTCTTGTATGAATATTGAAAGTCGGTTGCTAAACGCAGCTCGCACAAATGTGGCATCATTCGCCAACCGCATTGATAATGTGTCTGCACTATTATCCTCATCGTCAAACCATCCAACTTCATTTCGCAGCATTGCTGTAGCATAGAGAACATATATAAGGTAGAGGCTTCGTCCCCGTGAAGTGCATAACAGATTAGCAAACAATTCTCATAGAAGGAAAATATTAATGGAGTTCAGTTTTACCTGAGAACATCATTCTCCGCACCCGTTCTGTCATTTTCTCCCCCATAATACCAAAATAGAAATGCTGTAAAAAATTTGCAATAACTGTTACGATACCCATGCAGGCGATTATCAAGCACCATTTGTCTACCTCATGTCGCAAGTGAGAATGTTCATCCCTTCTATGATAAGCAGTAACTATCAAAGCAATCACATAAGCGAGAAGTGGATTGAATGAGCCAAATATAGCTGCACCAATGCTTCCTAACACAGCATAAAGCCATTCTGCAAAGCTGAGTTCTGCAAGTCTCTGAAAAGATGGTGCTTCACGATGCTTTGCATCCTTTGACTCCTTAAGATTACTAGGAAAATCATCAGAGTGACTATGGGGTCTACTGAAAGTCTGAGAGTGTGAACGCTCATTTTTAGGATCAGATATCAAAAGTGGAGATACAGGTGATTCAGGGTCAGATCCATTTGTTTTCTGTTGAGCTATTGAATGGACATCAATCTTGGGTAGCTCAGGAAGTCTCATTTCAAAACTATCTTGCCTTACGATTGATGGTTCCTTTTCTGTTCCATCCACAGAGAGGCCATTTTTCAACATTGTCTCCGAAGGGGGACTCTGATCTTTTGGAGACTCGTGCAAACTATAGGTCCCATCAGGAGGACGCAAGACTCCATGAACTCTCTGTAGAGAAGGAGACTTGGAAAATTTGGGAGAGGTCGGTTCTTGGAAGCTGTGACTAGCGGAGGAATCTTTTTCAACTTGGAAAGCATCCATGTAATTTTTAACTGGCATTCTGGAAAGGGAAAATAGAGTATGTAAACATGCCAGTTTGCCAACTAAGACAATATTCAAACTGCTATGTAACAAAAGGACTCAATTTCTAGTAGCAGAAATCAACATAGGCAGATTCTAGAAAAGTATTAGATATATCATACCTCCTGGGCAGCTTTGCAGCTTCTTCACATTTCAGAAGCTCTGCATACAACCCGTCTAAGGTCAACAGTTCATCATGCGTACCCATTTCAACAAGCTGACCTTCTTCCATAACAGCAATATAATCAGCATTCCTAATGAGACTAAGACGTCGAGCAATTATTATTGTTGATCGTCCCAGCATGAGGAGATCAAGTGCCTCTTGAACTGCCCTCTCAGCTTCAAAGTCAAGCCCTCCTGTAACCTCATCGAGCAGAAGAACTGCGGGGTTTAAAAGCACTGCCCGAGCAATAGAGAGCTTAATTTTCTGCTCCTCTGACAAGGATATGCCGGCCCTACTCACCTGAAAAGACAGAGCAATGATTTTAGAATCAAGGCAACACAATACATTAGTCATCCTTGTTCTTCATATAACCTTCACCTGAGTTGCATATCCATCATCCAATAAGCTGATAAAGGTATGGGCATGAGCTATTTTTGCTGCCTCTTCGATCTGATCTGGAGTAGCATCACGTCCATAAGCAATATTGTCTCTTATACTTAGACTTAACAAAGCAGGCTCCTGGGTGACAAGCCCGATTTGGCTTCTTAGCCATTCCAGTTTCAAATTTTTTATATTCTCTCCATCGAGAAGAACTTCTCCTGCACCATAAATGAAAAACACGTGTATTCAGCAAGTGAAACAAAATTTATAAAGCTCAAACTGTGGTTACTGGATGACCTCATAATGGAACAGAAAGTACCATGACAATATACCTAAGGTAGGATCATAGAACCGCTCCATAAGTGGGATGATACTACTTTTTCCTGACCCATTTCTGCCAACAAGTGCAACGGTCTTTTTTGCAGGTACAGTGAGGTAAAAGCCACTCAAAATAGGAATTTCAGGACGAGAAAGATAGCTAAAATATACATTCCGAAACTCAATATTTCCTTGAACTGAAGATAAGATGCTCCCTTCTTGATTAACTGTTGAGGAAGACCTGCTTATCATCTCGAAAAGTCTATAAGCAGCAACTCGACCTTGGTCGAATGAATAGAAGTTTGTTGCTGCTTGATTTAGCCCTCTAAACCCACAAAAAACAGAGATGGTGTGAGAGCTATTGTAATAGGAAATATGGAACGTCTAGACTGAAAAGCTAGAGTAAGAAACTTACAGGCCACTCAAAATCACAGCAAAGAGTGCTGTTACGATTTCACCAGCATGAGCCTTATGATGAGTAACCAGGAACCTTCCAACCCAAAGTTGCAAGGCACAAGAACATATTGCCAGCCCATAAGTAAAGCCAAGTCCAAGTCCTTGTACAAGACTAATTAAAATTCCATATCTTAGAGTTGCTTGGAGCGAGTTTGCATATGAATGCTTCGCCAAAGTTTCGTTTGTGAAAGCATACAAAGTTCTGATGTAAGACACCGCCTGCAATTTCAAAAAAGTGTTCAGCACACAGAATAAGTAAACATAGCATCCAACCTAATAATAAGCACACACATAAGACTGCACTGGCTTGAGCATACTCTGCTTAGATTGGGACACACCACTAAAGCAAAGCTAGTGTTATAAGGAGAAGAAACCAAGGGACCATATGCAAATAAAGCAGAAACGGGGGAAATCTTGAGTTTGCATTAAAAAATTTACAACGAAGTCTAGAAGAATCCAGTCCCCTAAGTTTCTATTTGTGGGATATATCAAGCGTAAAGGTAAAAATCTAACAGCGTCTGTGGTTCACAAGCACAAATGGAGAATCTGTGGCAATGAGCAATATAACTCCAATTAAGCTACATTGAAAAGAAACAAACCTGTTCAGCAATGCTAGCCGCTTCAGAATATGCATCCTGAATACTTTCTGCAAGTCGTTGGAGAAATATATTAGATATTCCTCCTGCAGCAACAATGAATGGGCCCGTGGCTAATGTTATGAGTGTGATCTGCCAGCAGTTGGTGAATCCAATAGCAAGACCAGCAAAAAATGTGGCCATGTTATGTATATAGTTTCCGACCTACATTGTGAAAAGTCACCTAAAAGGTTATAGAAAAAGAAACCATGCTAAAAAAGCACGTTAGTTTAGCTGAGGAATACCTTTTCGCTAAGAGCAGATTGAATGAGAAGCACATCACTCAATACTTGGCTCACAATGTCCCCATTATTACCATATGTGTCGAAAAAGCTCATGTCTTGGTTAAGTAGTACTTGAACATAATTTGACCTGATGACGGCAGTCTGACGTTCTCCGGTTAGAATCCAACAAGATACCTCTATCAAAAAGATGTTTCAATCAATTTCAAGTCAAGTATCACCCGTAGAAAAATAATAATAAAAGGAAATCAATATGTTTAGTATCTCAATTTTTACCTATCCAACCAGCAGCAAAAACACCCCCCGCTATATAAACAATGGTTAAAGCAAGCTGCAGAAACCAACACAAAAGTTAAAAAGATAATCTGATGGAACAAATGAAAGATGCTCAAAAGCATCGAGCAACCGCATGTGATTTAATCTAGTATTTGAAGAGCAATGATGAAATAATGAGACAGGAGAAAATGGAGCAATTTTTCGATGATTTCTGCCCAATCCATCGAAGCTCAGCTGTTATATAAACACCAGAAACAACAGATATTCCTATCATGTTGATTGGACAACAATTTCTCTGCAGCGCTGCCCTGTGACACACTGACACCTAAACATATACTCTAAGTAGGGCTCTCGCTGTTTCAAACAAACCAGTTGACAGTTAGACCAGAGTTCTACTGAGTACTAACAGCACGGTATTCCAGTTCCTCTAAAGTACTTCTGTCAAATTTACATTATCCAAAATTGTTCAAACTACAGATTCCCTGAAGCTGACTGGCAATTTGAAGCGTCTCATAGCGTAACCAGTAGATGAGAAGCTTATACTGCAGACTTGCTGAATAACAGCCATGAACTTACGTATACTAGATGAAAATACCGGTAGCACAACCTGAGTTGCTGGTTATATTAATCGAAGTAACAGAAGAAATGAGAATTCCTAGACGATAGCTTCCCAATTTCAAATTCAAAGCCTGATACAGCTATTAGATTCAATCACCAAGCTAACGGAACAAAATGAGATTCCCAAATAGATTAACCAAACTCAGGTATCATGTTTCAGCTAATCCACGAGTTGAACTTTGAAATGTAGATAAGAGATGACAAGAAATGAAAGCAAGTAAACCATACTCACATCCATGAACTTATCATACCGCTCCTCCGCACTGGCACTGCTCCCAATCCTCATGACCTCAATAACCTTGGCGAAATAATGCAAATAAACCACAAGAGCAGTCCCATGTGCAGCCGCAGCAATCGAGCCAACGATCATAAGCGCCCAATCCAGCCGGTCTGCACACGCAAACAGCCTGGAGAACGGCACGGCAGCTGGAGGCTGCTCCATTTCCTCAGCTTCTTCCATCTCCTCCTCCGCATCCGCCTGCACAGCCGCCGCAGCTGCGGCGGACTCAGCGCTGACGTCGAGGTACGGTGACGGTGACTCCGGGGGCTCCGAGACCTCGGAAACAGGCGTCAACGGCTGTATATGAGGCGGGGACCAACCGAACAGTCCCCGCGAGACCATCATCTTGTCTATAAAGAAAGCTAGATTAGCCTACAAAATTGCAGCAGCAGCAGCAGTTTTTCAACAGTAGTATTGAAGGAGTAGATCATAGATATCTTGTGTATCAAAACCCTAATTCACTCACGGCGACTCCCTCCCTTCCCCTTTCAGCTGTTCTTTCTTCCCGACTCTAAATTTAGCAGTAGATCCGCTACGAAATCTGGTTCGAGCAGGCTCGGCTTAATTTCTTCTTCCACGCCACACGTTCTTCGTTTCTTCTCGGCCGAGAAAAGGAGACTGGAAAGCTGTTTGGTAATTTTATTTTATTTTTTTAATTTATTTTTCCGTGCGGGAAGACGGAGGAGTGAGTATAGACTAGAGGAGGAAGAAGACGACTGAGTCAAAAGAGGCGGACAGAGCAGAGAACCAACCAATAAGGTCCACCTCTGCGGTGGCTCCTGAATAAATTAAACCCATAAAAGCATGTATGTGCTTTTTCGTTACAGACCATTGCTACAACCTAGCAGTCTTAACAAACAGTACAGCTAGTATATCAAAATCAAACCCAATTGCTTTGTATAATCAGAAAATTTCATTACTAAAAATTGAATCATGACCTCCTCGTAAGGGAACAGTAATGGAGATCATACCTGCTGATTTTTCAAATGTCAAAGAGGTTTGAATTGTTGCAGGTCTGAGTTTAGCTTTTTAAGTTAAGAAATCAAAGCATCAGCAGGTTTCTCCGGTTGCATTATCATGAACACATTCCAAATGGCAAGTCATAAACCAAGTCTGGCTGTCAACTTAAGAAACATGGACAATGAACCTTAACGCAATAAAAGAAACTTCAAATTTGAAACTTGATTTTTTGATACATAGACTGATCAGAACGACTAATACCACAAAACTAGCAACTCTGCCCTTACAAGTAGGCTACAAAATTGTGTCTAAATAATGCCAATCTTGTTAGCAACATCCAATGCATCATAATCCGGGGTCAACCTGACATAAGCCTTCTTGGTTCCATCCGGCCTGCAATTAAGAACAAGAACAGTTCAATTTCAGATCGATCAAAAAATGACAATCAAGACCTCCGAGAGATATAGCTCACCTGATCAAGGTGTTAACTTTCTTGGCCTGGATGTCGTACATCTTTTTCACTGCATCTTTGATCTTCTTCTTATCGGCACGGATGTCAACGATGAAAACCAAGGTGTTGTTGTCCTCTATCTTTTTCATTGCAGACTCAGTAGTGAGTGGGAACTTCAGAATCTGGTAATGGTCAAGCTTGTTCCTGGGAGGAGCACTGATACGAGGGTACTTGGGGTTCCTCTCCTTCTTCAGTGTCCTGGGGCGGTGAAATGTGACCTTTGTCCTGATCTTCTTAGGGTTCCTCTTGAAAGTCGGCCCTGACTTCACAGCCTTGGCAGCCTTAGTTGCTTGTGCCTTTGGATCAGCCTTCTTCGTAACATCAGCTGCAAAATGTGTGCAAGATTTTTTTCATTCCCCAAACTCTTAAAAGATTCAATAAACTTAAAAGACAGCAATCAATCTGAGTATTTGACACAGTTCATCTTTCAGGCATTCAATTCAAACTATCAATTCAGAACCCCGAAAGAACAAAAACGAAACTATGAAAGCTGAAGTGCCAGACATTCTCTATCAATTCCTAAAACCTCAGAGATGTAGTAAGCGAAGGTTTCAGCCATAAAGATTTTAGAGCATACCTTTAGGTGCCATTGCTGGAAGCTCCTAGTCAAAAACCAACTGCTTCTTACCTGTATGAAGCAAACAATTTCCGATTAGTAACCAATGAGAAGCAAAACCACAGGATCAATTAAGCGATAGATTCTTAACAAAATGGAGAATCGAGCGAGGAAACTTAGAGCAATAGAAGCTAAGTCTATGAGATCTACCAAGTTCATTTCCACGCTTACGATAGAAAGGGGCTATTCACTAGCACAATCAACAAACGAACTACAAGCTGCTGGAATCCATTATCGAGAAGAAGATGAGAAAATGAGCTGTTTGCCTACCTGATGAGCTGCGACTGTCGCGGTGGCCGTGGATGGACTAGGGTTTTTCCAGAGAAGACACGGAACTGATTATATATCACCAAAGAATATTAGCAACAAAACCTAGATGGGCTAGACTTGTGCAAAAGTTCATGGGCCTTAGACCCAAGATTCATCGTAGTATCGGCCTGTAACTTTTGATAATGAAAATGTTGCCAAGCCAATATTTTTTTTGGAGGACTGTAACGGGTTACCAAGTCCGACGGATAACATAAGTGGTTATGAAATGTGATTAGTCGGTTATGAAATTTATAATTGATTATAAGTTCAAGGAATTTGGGGAAATTTCACCTTTGTGGCATATGTTTGAAGTTCAATCTCGTTAGAAAAATAAGAATCTCACAGAACAACAAAAAAATCCCGAATGAAAGATGAGAAATAGTTTTCTTTCTTGACATTACTAATGCACCATACCTGAAGATAGCTAGAGAGAAGATGCAACAAAATGAAGGGTCTTCAAACATAGTATCGTTTGACCTAATGATTTATCAGTCCTTTAGGCTATGGACAGTAGTCCACTTCTTCTATTAGTGAGCAAGTCCATGATGTGTTGGTTAGAGTCACAACATACATAAGGCGACCACTTACCAAGCAGGGACGAATTTCGGCCTTACCGATCCAACCATGTCAAGTGGAAGGGTCGTTGCAGAATGATCGAGCAACCTCGGTGGTCTTTGCCACCTCCAATTGTTGATGCAAGCAATGACATATTCTAGATATGGTGCCATATATAAATGTGTTGTGTCCTAATTGCTTTAGGACGGTTGTTGATTTAAGACAGGTTCACCCGCATTTGATGGATCCATTGACGTTCGAATTCATGGCTGTCCTGCGTGCTATGAGTCTGGCGGCACAAAACAATTTTAAATCCAAACAAAAAAGTTAAAGGATTTTTAGGATTTTCGACTGCGGAGTATTTTCGATATTTCTAAAAAAAAATTCAGATTTTTGGCATTTTCGATATTTCTGATAACCCAAATGTGAAACTCAAAATTAAAAATTCAAAATTAAAAACCCAATACTCTATATTCCAAACCTAAAAATCCAAACCCAAAATTTTAAATCCAAAATTGAAAACCTAATACTCTAGACCCTAAATTTAAAAATCTAAAATCTAAAATCCAAAACCAAAATTCTAATACTAAACCCAAAACTCAAACACTAAACCAAACTCAAACCGAAACAAATAATAAATTAAATATTTTTTATTAAAAAGACTTTCGTGCTCTTTTTATACAAACCGTTAAATCTAAAATATGTGAAATCTAACGGTCTAGAATCGCCATGAAAATCCTGAAACCCTTTTTCACATGGATTCCAAACCTGCTCCTTTACCATTATCTATTCGGACTTGATGGAGACAGCTCGATTTCTTCACTCATCGGCTTCCGACATTTGGGTGGTTTTACTACTTGAAGATGGATGTAGATTATCGTCCTTGCCACATACTCACATTGAGTTCGTATTGTGTCCAAATAACAGCACCGGCCATTTTGTGGTATGAAAAAAACTCGTAATTATCCTAGCACGGACACGTCCATCGATCGGAGCTTCTTATCTCAAATTGTAATCAGACATAAAAACTCTTAATTATCCTAGCAGCATACTATTTATTTTATATTATGTGGCTGCTGGCGGCTGATATGGAAACCATGATCAACCAACTCATCACATGGTCCATCCACGTCGGTTGTTATACAACTCAACACATACCCTTACCCAATATATATTCCACAGTACTCATGTGTATCTCATCCCTACAGCAAGTTGCCCCGAGGTATGCAAATAGAGTTAATGTTCTAGTACTGATAGAGTTAAGATCAAACCAGCTAGGGAAGACATAGCAATCATCAAATGAATGGCGAAAATAAGGGAAGACAAAGCGAAACTCCAAGCCAGATGGATCAAATGAATGACAAAAACACAAAGGCGGAAGTCCAAGCAAAACCCCCAACGCGCAGTACTGCTTTTGGCATGCAGAAGATGCGAGGTCCAGGGTGTCATGGGGGGAGAACCAAACCATTGAAACATTGATATATATAAAAGGGGACGAAAATGCAAGGCCCAACGTGCATGTGTACGTAACTAGTTATTAAATGATACGTAGTTAACGAGATAGATCATCTGGCTTACATATATATTCCATTTCAGATCAGTTTCTGGTTGGACGACATGGCCGAGAAGCATCGATCGGTCTCAAAGAAACCAACCAAACAAAAGAGAAGGAAAGAGACTTTCGAAATGTAATAAGTTTTAACACTTCGAGAATGATAGTCTAAGAATACCGGCCTCCCCCAGCCGCTTCTACCAACAAACGCCACGAAATTAGAGAACATGAAATGAGTCCAGTAACCAGTGCAGATACACGGGCCTTTTCGGGCCCGACCCAGTATATTTCCGGGTTTTAAAGTTGAATACTATATGATTTATTTTATATTTTTTGGTTGGTTGTCATTTTTTTAATGCAGTTTAGGATATTTGGACTTCTATACAGTTCGACATGATCAGATTCTGACCATCAATGATCCGTAAACATCGTAATCCACAACTTTTTCAATTGTTGACTTTTACTGTACCACACTGAAATAGACTCGAATTCGAAACAAGTTAAAATTTTATAACTCGAATTCGCTAAAACTCGCCGACAAAATAACGTGTATTATTATCGAGTACGTCTAATGTTTTTTTATTATATATATAAAGGAGCACTTCTTATGTTAATAATAGTAACCAATAAGCACGAAATACATATTTGTACCCTTGTATTATGTAAAACTTACATTGATATCCCTTAATTATATTTTAACTGATCAAACTCTCTAAACTTTTACTGTTTTAACAAACACACCCTTCCGTTAGTTTTTGTATCCAAATTTTATTTAATATACTGATTGTACACGCCACATAATGTTATTCGTCTATGTGGCAGAATTATTTGCTAACCAAAAATTTTACTAAACTTAAAATAATTTTTTGGTAAACTCAAATGATTAAAAATCTATAACTTAAAATTGAAAACTAATTAGGAAACACATCCACCTAAAATATAAACTTTTAAGTTTAGTGATATTACAGTTACCAAATAATCCTGTCACATAAACGGTCAAGTTTATGTTAGCGTATACAATCAACATATCAAACAGAATTTGAATGGAAAAATAAATAAAAAAGTATATTTGTTAAAATTTAATAAAGGGATATAAATATGTATTTTTCCGATTTTGTGATTCCATTTTCGATCAGTTTGTGGTTTGGACGTCATCATCCTGAATTGCTACACTAAATAATAATTAATTCGTCTTTCTTTTTTACGTACACAGTCGATTGAATATTGTCACGTCGTCGATTGTCCTTTTCCTCTTTGGCTCTTCCTTCCGACTCTCTCTATCTTCTCAACTGGCTTTCATCGAATTGACATGCACTATATCTCATCTTCTTCGGATTACATACGTATTTTAAATAATGGTTTTTGCATGCATATTTTCTCTTAGATTCCTTTCGGTAGCCTTTTCTTAATTTTTTTATATAATAAGTATGAGTATTGAGTCGAAATTATAATCAACGTGATAATAAATTAAATCTAAAATTATCCTAAGTTAGATTAAAAAAATCATATACGATGTCTGTGTACATGAGTGTGTATACGATGTATACAAGTACAAATGCAAATGCATGTAAACATGTACAAAAATGTGTAAAAATGAGTATATAACATACACACGTGTATAGAAGGTGTGTTGTCTACCAAAAAATGAGTATGTGTACAAATGAGTGCCAAATATACTCGTGTACCTTTGTATACAGTATGTACAAATATATAAAGACATGCAGCATGTACAATACGTGTACGCAAGTATAAAGACTTGTACGTGTACATAATATGTACGTACGTACTGTCTAACAAACGAGTATGTGTGGATAAATAATACAACACATAACCGGGAAATATATATAACTCCAACGACGGAAATTTTTTTGAAAATCGAATCTCCATTGACTGAAAAACGGTCTACCAACAAAAAATCACCAAAATTCCGATCGTCGCCTGCTTCCCGGTTGCCTGAAGTCCAACGACTCTGACCGTTGAAGGTGGCTCGCGGTTATTGACTTCTAATCTTCAATGCTTAATAAAAAATTCGATATAAATAATGATGTTGTCATGTGCCACAGTCGGTTTCTATTAAACTTCCCCTAGTAGAGCCTGAACACAAACTTTCATCCGTCGGATAACCCCATTTTCTTCTATTTGATCCTAGGGTTCATAGACCACCACCACATATTCTGATTCTCGTGCACACGCAACAACGGACCCATATACGGTGGGCCAACTGAAATCCCTTCTTAGTGGGAAAAATTATTAGGGAGAATCCCACTGATCCAATCTTACGGTCCACATCGACTACCAACTCCAATCTCCAGCCGTCCATGTGTAGATAGACCTCCACGAGTCCAACAACCTTCTCCACACAGCTCCCACGCTCTCAACCTCCACCCACTTACAATCCGCCACGTGGATTTTATATTTTCCTATTGATACCAGTTCGAAAATTATCAGCGTTACAGACCAGAAAAAGCCGGAAGTGGACATATTTAATAAAGTTTTTCTCAACGTGATTTCCTGAACTACCCTTGTATCATCGTTAAATTTCCACTGGATACCCCTCTTTATTCTTCCCTTTTTGTTGTCCCTTCACATTCCGTATATTTTGCTGATTATTCACTCATTGTTGTGGTGTCAGCTCGCTGAATCTTGAGTTCCTCTCCCTTCGAACGCCGAGAAAGAAAATGGCGGAGCACGGTGGCGGTGGCTTACAAGAGGAAGGGCTTTCCCTTCTCAACCTAGAAAGCAATGGCGTCGACCGCTCATGGCGGCTGAACTTCGATGGATACCAGTTGTCGCCAGAGCAGAAAGAGAAAAAGCCCCGAGGTATCCACGATTGCTGTCCTGGTGTTACAGGTACCAAACTTTGAGACATCTGGGGGATTGATTCTTGCCTGAGAATAGGAACGGACGGTGGGAAATATAATTCTCGATTCCCTTCCTGTACAGTCCGAATTAGAAGATATTCCGGTTCTCCTTTCCTCTCCTTTAATTCCTTCGGCTCGGGCTTTCTGTCAAAATTTGTGTGGTGGTTGTTAATTTAATGGCTATTTAAACCAGCAAAGTTGCTTGTTTCGCGAATAGTTTATACATAGGAGTGTACCAGGAGAGATTAGCATATATTATTAAGAACTCTGTATAGACAGTGTGATGTCACTCACGGGGATTAGGTGTTGTGCCGATTACAGAGTTGCTGGTAACAATTTTGATTTCTCCTTTGAATCTCTGGATCATCTGTTGGTCTTTAAGTGGATTAAACTTGATTTGCTTAGCTTTTCCATTTGTTTATAGAGTGAAGATTTGGTTGTATTCTGGTAGTGAACATGTCAGGTTTGTATTTGTCATTTTGTTGATTGTTTCAGCTTTTTGTCCAGTCACTCTCTTAATCTTGGTTATGGGGTTTGTCAGACTTATAGATTTCAGCATACAAATGTAATTTTTTTCTCCTTCTGAGCTGACCCATGATTGAAGCGGTCAGCAAGAGGGTGTTTGTTTAACCTCTTAGTTTTTTTTTCCTTTGCTACTTGAGTGTCTATGTTTGAATTTGATCTTGGATTTAACCTCTAATATTTGTTTGGCTTCAGGTCCAGAAGATCATATAGCGGTGTACTATCAGCAGCAGGTAGAAATGCTTGAGGGTTTCACTGAAATGGATGCCTTAGCAGACCGTGGATTTATCCCTGGAATGACCAAGGTAATGTTTCTGCCCTGTGTTCTTAATTGGATGAGAATTGATGTGAATTATGCCTGTCCCCGTCTCAATTTAGTTATTTTTGGTTGCAGGAAGAGGAAGAAAAGTTGGCTAAAAGTGAGACATTTGCCATTAGAATCTCCAACGCTGCCAATCTGGTTCTTTTTGCTGCAAAGGTTTATGCTTCAGTCAGAAGTGGCTCGTTGGCCATCATTGCATCTACATTGGACTCTCTCCTTGATCTTCTTTCGGGATTCATCCTCTGGTTTACTGCATTCTCCATGCAAACCCCAAACCCTTATCAGTATCCAATTGGAAAAAAACGAATGCAACCGCTGGTAAGTGTGTTATTGATAATGTCCTGATATATACTGTTTGGATAAGTTGGTTTCATTGCTTAAATCCATAAGTTGTGCGTGTTATGCAGGGCATTCTTGTGTTTGCATCTGTAATGGCGACTCTAGGACTGCAGATCATCTTGGAATCAGCCCGTACATTAATATCTGATGTAAGTTTTCTTAAACTAAGCTTCCAATTCTTGGAAATATTTGAATAGACACTCTCTGACCTTTCTTCGAATGCTCATCCAGGATAAAGCATTTGGTCTGACCAAAGATCAAGAGCGTTGGGTTGTCGGCATAATGCTCTCAGTAACCGTCGTCAAACTGCTTCTGATGATTTACTGCCGCACATTCACCAATGAGATCATCAAAGCTTACGCCCAGGATCACTTCTTCGATGTGGTGACCAACTTCATCGGCCTTTTCGCCGCGCTTCTTGCTAATTACGTCGACGATTGGATGGACCCTGTCGGAGCCATAATTGTAAGTTAACTTTTTAATGACTTATTCTATGGAGATTGGAAGATAAACGTATTAACTCGACCTTTTGACATCCCTGAAGCTGGCGTTGTACACAATTCGTACGTGGTCAATGACGGTGCTGGAAAACGTGCACTCGCTCGTTGGCAAATCGGCAACCCCAGACTATCTCCAAAAGCTGACCTACCTCTCGTGGAACCATCACAAAGCCATCAGACACATTGACACGGTCAGGGCTTACACGTTCGGTTCGCACTACTTTGTGGAGGTTGACATCGTGTTGCCTGCAGATATGCCACTGCAGGAGGCTCACGATATTGGGGAGTCCCTTCAGGAGAAGCTGGAGCTGCTCCCGGAGATAGAGAGAGCTTTCGTTCATCTCGATTACGAGTACAGCCACAAACCGGAACACGCTCAATCGTAAGCAGCATCAGAGAGAGTGAGCAAAGAGCTCTGCAAGTCCCAGATGCAAATCATAATGGAATGTAGTACGTATTGCAAGTCGAACCTTTGGAATTATCCAGATTGGGTTTGAGTAAATTGTATCCGGTTGAACAGTTAGAGAAGATCGACCACAAGGGAGAACACGTAGAAGGTTATTCGGTTGGTTAGCGTAGTAGCTTCATGCAATGTAGGCAATATTCATAGTATTATCCAATTGAATCCATTAGTATTATCACGTTGAATCTGATCCATTAGCACCATTGTTCGCAGATGTTCTCTTACAGAAAGTGTTGTTTGTATTTATCCATGCGCGAAAGCAGATTACAAGAGGCTAAACAAAGTATTACAATGAGTCCAGTACTCCAGTCAGACGGGAACGAGTCCGTCTGAGCCGAGGTTCATTCCTGGTAAGGAGAACACTTTTCATGAGAAGAAGTCACGCGAAGCATTACCAAGGCCAATCTTTCTTATCTCGTCTGAGGATATCCGACTGGATCATGAAGCCAGTAGGGAGCTCTCGACAAATCTCGAGGCTTTCGCTTCGACTACCAAAGCAGATGAACACAAGCCCATTGCTTTCACGAATCCGGATCGAGGACCAATCACCATATAACTTTTCTGCATTGAAGATTCTGCGGGTAATCAACTTTAATAGTTTCGTAGGTTTTAATTTTTTTCACACACTCTAAGATCGTGTTTTTCGTCATTTTAGTTAGAGTGGTAATTTACTATTGACGCCGTCCAAAATTTTCGTCCGCCGCATACACACCACACCACGTCATCATTAATCCTAATCATTAATCAATAAAATAAAAATTAAAAAAAATTAAAAACTCATCTCCCATCCGCTCCGCCCTCTCTCCACCTTTCTTTCTTCCTCTCTCTTCCTTTCATCTCTCTGTTCTCAAACTAAAAAACAGAGGGATTCATTCTCCACCTCTTCATCAATAGACTTTCCTCTCAGTGGTGCACTGTATAACAAATCATTTTAGATATTCCATATAAAATTCTCATATAAACCTTACAAAATAAGTCATAGATGAAAATTATCACCAGTTCGGATTATTCGGGTTAAACCTTATGAACTCGTCGTACAGTACATGACCCATCGGAGCACACCCCATGGGCAGACCCGGGCTACCCGAGTTCGCCTTCTCCACCGCGTCCACTGCCAAGAAGCCAAGCACCTGATCGTGTTCACTGATTTCTCCACCAAGGTGACATTTTTAACCTCCACCGCCGCCGTTGCAGTGGCGGCGATGATTTGACTCCGGCTGCGGAGACTGACTGAAGAAGAAGAATGGTGGGAAATGGGTCGGGGGAAGAGGGACTGAGAGAGGGTGAGTGACGAAGTTGACGCCATGGTTGGTTGAACAAGAGAAAGTTGAAGCTTTTGCTGTGAATGGAAATGCTCTGTTTTTTGTGAGTGTAGCAGAGCAGGGGAGAGCTGGTAGACTGTGTAAAGAAAACCAACAACCCACAGTTTATGGATTTTAATTTCATATCCATATAAAATTCTCATCTAAACCTTACAAAGAGCCATGATTTTACTGATCTAAGAAAGATTACAGATTTTCTTTTGTTTTTTTAGTTTGAGAACAGAGAGATGAAAGGAAGAGAGAGAAAAAAAGAAAGGGAGAGAGAGGGTGGAGGGAATAGGATGGCGGATTTTTAATTTCGATTTTGTTAATTAATAATTAAGATTAATGATGATGTGATTGCGTGTATGTATGGTCGATTTATGTTGGTCAAAGTGAACAAAAGTTTATGAAAATCGTGGACACAGTTAATAATAAATTATTATTTAGATTAAAATAAAAAAATACGATATTAGGATATCTTTTAAAAAATAAATTAAACTTACAAAAATATTAAAATAGATTTTGCAAGATTCTCACTGTGGATCCTCCAATAATGTCAAAATAGTAAAATACGGCGAAAGTCAACAAAATATATAACGGAAAGCCGCCCTGAACCAGAAAAATCCGAGTCCTCTTTCTCACCTCATCCTTTTCACTTTCCATTCTTGACCAGAAACCAGTAAAGAATATGTTACATTCTCTGTTCCTGATCTCTCCCTTCCGCCACAAATCTTAGCAAGGAGGGCCACTCCTTTTCATTCATTGCGCCACTACTAGTAGTAGTAGTAGTAGTCAGTAGTGCGCCGATGGACTCCTCCTCCACCTACGCATCCTCCAGCTCCATCGACATTTCTTCTTTTTCTCCATCCGCCATGCCCATCCCTGGCTTCTCCCGCCCTGTCAAGATCATTCCTCTTCAGCACCCTTCCGCGGCTACCGCTGCTGCGTCATCCTCTTCTCCGGCCGATTTCTTCTCCAGTTTCGTCGCGAAATGTAAACGCCTCACCTTCCTTCAGTTGATCGAGCGCCTCTTCCCCTGCTGCCGTTGGATTCGTGCCTACCAATGGAGCGAACATTTCCAGGTCGATCTCCTAGCCGGCCTCACCATCGGTATCATGCTCGTTCCTCAGGTGATTTGAATTTTAAATTTCCTTCAGCTGTGTGTTTCCTGGAAGTTCGCTTTTTTCTTTTACTTTCTCAGCGGCCAATCAGACCTTTCTACTGGGATTGGCTGAGTTCACAGTTTCGCCGCGTTTTTCAGTAGTTTCGTGTGTCAATCACGGCTCTGCCGGCCATGTAACTGACGTCGGCATCTGAATTGCTATTCTTCGATAACTTTCTTTCCGCCCGGTGGTTTAAAAACACGATGTATGGAACAGTGTGACGACTTGCATTTATTAATTTGTTCTTGATTGGGAATTTGGATTCCCACACTTGACATAATTAATATTTGTCAGATTACTTGCTCTAATCATATTCCAGTATTAAGATCTTTTTCCCCTCTGTACTGATTGGTCCTTCTCATTTCTGGTGGTGTTTGGTTGCTTCATATTGATTTGCTGGGAATGCAACGAGTTTCAAATTCTTTTGCCATCAAAAGCACTCTTCAGTCTTCAACCTTTTTAGTTCTGATTGAGTGGGCATTTCACTGCTCTGATTATGGCTGTTTTGTTCTTTAGGGATTTGTTGATCCCAATTTGTTCATTGCTGCTACAGTGATACTCTTCTTTCAGTCCATTATATGTTGAAAATCTCTACGTATGGCTGATCTTTTCTGTACCTGTAAATGAGCAGGCAATGTCTTACGCGAAATTAGCAGGGCTTGAACCAATTTACGGACTGTGTAAGTCTATACTGAGATTTCTGACTGCAATGAAAAATTCCACGCAATTGCGATAATTTCTTTTGGTCTCCAGTAATCCTGTTAACTCTGGGATTGCTGTCATGGTTTTGTAAGGTAGACACTGGTTTTGTCCCAATCTTTGTGTATGCTATCTTTGGATCATCGCGGCAGCTGGCTATTGGTCCAGTGGCTCTTGTTTCTCTGCTGGTGTCTAATGTTCTAAGGGGAATTGCTGGTTCTTCCGATGAGTTGTACACTGAACTTGCCATAGTACTGGCACTTATGGTTGGAATACTGGAGTGTATTATGGGGCTTTTGAGGTAGGTATGCTCCAGATTCTTAGTAGGAGAGCTTTTGTGTGTAAAAATATACCTTTAAGATGGAGTTTTTTACGCTGATGATCAAGTCGGAATGAGAGATTGAGGTATTTGTGCTCTTCCTCTTGTAGGCTCGGGTGGCTTTTACGTTTCATCAGCCACTCTGTTATATCTGGGTTTACAACTGCTTCAGCTGTTGTGATTGGACTATCGCAAGCAAAGTATTTTTTGGGATACAACATAACACAAAGCAGCAAGATTGTGCCACTGATTAAGAGCATAATTGATGGAGCAGACCAGGTAGGGTTAGTTGTGCTTCATGGTTTTGTACATAATCATGACCGCTTGAACCTCTACTTTATTATGAGTTCTCATTTTTCCACTAAAAGTTGAGGCCTCGCATTGCCACTCATCAGCAGGCTTTGGTTTTGTAGTTCAAATGGCCTCCTTTCCTAATGGGATCTGGAATTCTTGCTGTACTTCTGATTATGAAGCACTTGGTATGGAATCACTTCTAACCTTTTGTCAACTTCGTTTCCTGCCTGACCATGCTGTTGTATTTACGGTTGCTGTGCCTTTTTTAGGGAAAATCGAGGAAGCAATTCAAGTTTCTTCGAGCTGCAGGTCCCTTAACAGGTGTCATTTTGGGGACCACATTGGCAAAAATATTTCAGCAGTCTATTTCATTGGTAAGAATAACATATTGTAGAGGACAAACATATGGTAATTCTTTTTTATCTTATCTAACCATGATTTGAGCTGATTTGGGAAATTGGCTGCGTTATAGATAGGAGATATACCTCAGGGTCTTCCAAGCTTCTCAATTCCAAAGAATTTTGGGTATGCAAAGTCACTAATACCAACAGCATTTCTCATCACTGGCGTAGCAATATTGGTATGTATCATGCTATATGTTGTTTTCTTGAAATGTGCAACGTTCTTTTTAACCAACCAATCTAAAACTCAACTATTAGGAATCTGTGGGAATTGCCAAAGCCTTGGCTGCAAAGAACGGGTATGAACTGGATTCAAGTCAGGAGGTATGTTTTAGATGGATACTGCTATTGACATATATCCATGTATCAGTTGGCTGGCCGGTTTATCTTGCACAGAAGAGCTAACATATTATTCTCATCCCCCAGCTGGTTGGTCTTGGTTTGGCCAATATCTTTGGGTCTTTCTTCTCAGCATATCCATCAACAGGTGGGAGATAGAATAACCCAGGACCTTCAATTTTTCTAGATAATGATGTGCTGATTCGTTTTTGCTATAAAGTAATTCCATGGTAGAACGACTCTTTGATATGTATCTGACTATAGTGTCTTCTGACATTTGTCATGTAGGTTCCTTTTCCAGGTCAGCTGTCAGCAATGAGAGTGGAGCCAAAACCGGCTTATCTGGAGTCATTACTGGAATAGTTATGTGTTGTGCTCTATTATTCTTGACCCCCTTGTTCAAGTCTATACCACAGGTAGGTTTTGATGTTTCATGTTTATGTTAATGCATATCATGTTCATCTTTTACAAACTGTGAATAATGGACCGGCAGTGGTGTGCTTCATCGTATGTTTATTGATGAACACAAATCCTTCTCCTTTTTATTGAAACAATACATTTTATTCACTCTTTTATTTCCTTCACAGTGTGCTCTGGCTGCAATTGTTGTGTCTGCTGTGATTGGCCTGGTAAGTAAACTATTAAACAATGTAGTCCGTTTTAGTTTTCATTTGGTTCATTAAGTTTTGCATGTATACGATGCAGGCAATGCAATCCTCTCATTACATTATGTAAAGTAGGAAGATTGTCTATGCATCAAATGTACCTACCAACATGCAGTTACGGAAAAAATGCTGCGACCTTACATTATCTGCGGGTGTTCATCATTCAGGTGGAGTATGAGGAGGCAATCTTCCTATGGCATGTGGATAAGAAAGATTTTGTCCTTTGGTTCATTACTTGCACCACAACCTTGTTCCTCGGAATCGAGATTGGTGTTCTTATAGGAGTAAGAATTCATAATCTTTATTCACATATAGCTGAACACCACCACACACCAGATGTCCATAAAGAATGCATGAAAATAAGTTAAAGGTAGGACTTCCTCTACTTATCTCTGGTTTTTACTTTGACACTGCAGGTCGGTGTATCACTTGCTTTTGTCATCCACGAGTCTGCAAATCCACACATTGGTAAGCAACTCAGAGAAGCTTATTTCACAAATTAAGTTTGCATGTATAAATCATACGCATTGAAGAATGAGCCTAATCTCCCCAAATTTGAATGCTGGTCCTTAAGATTTGGCTACTGTGCACAGCTGTCCTGGGGCGACTTCCCGGCACCACTGTGTATAGAAATACTCAACAATACCCTGAAGCATATACATACCACGGAATCGTCATTGTCCGAGTTGATGCACCTATATATTTTGCAAATACAAGCTACATAAAAGACAGGTTGGTATAGAACTATTACTTCCCCCCTTAATCCGTGCATACTTGGAATCCTTATCCCATTTTCTTTTCACCAGACTACGGGAATATGAACTTAAGGTCGACAAATCAACACGACACGGACCAGAAGTCGAAAGGATTCACTTCGTGATTCTGGAGATGTCCCGTAAGTCTTCACTCAGTTACTGAAATTTGATTATCACTGCTGGTAAAAGAAAAAGACAAATGGGTCGTGACATTTCTGTTCATAACTGCAGCTGTTACATACATAGACTCAAGTGCTATCCAAGCTCTAAAAGACTTGTACCAAGAATACAAATCACGAGACATCCAGGTTTGTCAACTCTTATATCTGCAGACTACCGAAACTATGTCATGAAGAAATTTATTTTTGCTGACAAATCATATTCTGCAGATTGCTATTTCGAATCCAAACCGAGAAGTCCTATTAACACTGTCGAAATCTGGCATTGTGGAACTTATCGGAAAGGAATGGTACTTTGTTAGAGTACATGACGCGGTCCAAGTGTGCCTTCGACACGTCGAAAGCTTGCACCAAACTTCAAAAGAAACCAAACCCAGTTTGTATGAAAGGTTATTAAAACAGAGAGGAGACGGTATAACTGCTGCTGACTTAGAAACTGGGCAGAGAGCAATTGCTTCCCGGAACGGGGACTCGAAATTGGAGCCATTGTTGTTGAAATAATTTTTCTACATGACAGAAATTCCCAGATTTTTGTTGTTGTTTTGCATTGTATTATAGCTTTTTCAAGTATGTGTAGGTAAAAACTGTATTGTTTGTAAGTAGAGGATGGATGCTGCTAGTGTCAGTGTAGTCCCACTTGGAGTCTTGGTGGGATGGTGTCAATTATTGAATGGTACTGTTAGATTTGATTTTCAACATCAAGATAATTGTCAACTGCAATTTAAATATTCACCCGCAACCGATAAACTACTAAGATAAACAAACAAACACCTCTGTCTTGTTGTTGTAGGATTTCAAAGCTGCTTTCGCCATTATTCTAGTTTGCCTTGCACGGTTAAACACCTGTGTCTCTTTCATGGAGAGCTTTGTATATCTAGATCAGAAGCGCAAAAAAGTGAGAATCTAGGTAAGTTACGAGTTATCAAATCGATCAGACTGATGTAAATATACAGAAGATGCTTCATCAGAAAGAAACAGAGAGAGACCGACGGTTCATATGGACTGAAAATGATCGAGCAAACGATTGATGGAAACCCTAATCCCAATTGTGAAACCCTAAGTTCAATGATCGACGTTACCGCCTTTCTTTTGAGGATGTCTTCCCTACATTCAATAATTCGTCAATTCGTCAACAAATGCATCTTGATCGAAAACGTGACAAACATAATCAGAAACAGGGGATGGTGAATCTGAATCCTCTCATCAAACACCATAATATAGCCAGAAAGTATCATTAAGACATAATCACACCGCTGTTCATGATCGAGTACATAATCGTTAAATTCTTCATCCTCTAGCCGACTTTTATTGAGTTGCAATGATAACAGTTCATCTAATTACTCCATTACATATCGAATAGAAGTTCAAAGCTAATCGAATTGTGGAGAACTAGTTCATGCATTGACCTTTGGTGCCCAACCAGCAATCACATATTCCTTCTCAGGCTTGGTCTTCTCAAAGGACTCGCGGGTGAACAATGTCTGCAAATTACAGAACACCAACATGTGATTTAGACAGTTCAAACTTTGCACGAACAATTCTGAGCAGATCTAGATTCGGACAATCATAAACCAAGCAAGTAAATTACGAAAGGCTTATTACCTTCAAGTAACTGTGCACATGAGTCAAGTCTTGAGGAATACTCCACTTCTTGAAATGGCCAAGAGCTGTCTCCAGATGATACAGTTTCGGAGCCAAGCTCAAATCCACACCGGTTATCTTGTCCCCTGCAATAAAGGGGCCCTGGTAGAGATCCAGCAAGTGAGTTTCGTATTACAACAAAGAAACAAACTTTACATGCATATTGCAATCGAACTGTTACACGTACATGTGCCTTGAGATGCTCATCAAGTGCCTTCAGCTGCTCAACCAAAGCCTGCTCTGCGCCATCACTCGAGTCCTTGCTCTTCAGGAAGTTGATAAACGATATGAAGATCTTCGAACCCCTACACAAAAAAGAAAATCCAACAGTTTTCAGAGGCAAATTCAGGTAAATAATGAGAAAGGATAACATTTTTGGTATAAGAGAAGACTACTTACACAGAGGAAAATTCATCAGGAGTGACAAGAGAAGGTTCAGGATATTTCTCCTCTAATATCCCAACAATGACATCGGAATCAGCAACCCATTTGTCATCAAATTTCACCACTGGAACCTTCCCTTCAGGGCTTATGTCCAGAAACCTGTTCAAACATGTTCAAATCATCCATATGTTCCCAAACTCAGCCCTCAAATCGACAATCGACAATTAAAGGGTAGTTCAAATGAGTAATTGTCCAATGCTTTTCTAATAACAGAACCAAGAAGGATTCTTTCCTTACCCTTTGCACATACCTCCTTCAAAATGA
Organism: Linum usitatissimum; assembly: GCA_030674075.2. Taxonomy (NCBI): domain Eukaryota; kingdom Viridiplantae; phylum Streptophyta; class Magnoliopsida; order Malpighiales; family Linaceae; genus Linum; species Linum usitatissimum. Next base: position 3,568,303 of record JAUJYP020001281.1, on the reverse strand, counting down.
AGCAATTACCATCTAATACAGAGTGAATCATACACTTCTAGGATAAACAAAACCTAAAACCTCAGAGGTCTAACCTCATAAATGGATACAAGATCAACAATCAATCAAAGAATCAGTCTTTACAAGGAGAACATATATAAACTTAATCAATAACATGACTGTGATCATTCATTCCCACCACACAGATCGAGTAACACATAAACTGGAAACTCAATCAAAAGGGAAAAACTTATACATGAGCTACAAAGAGCTGAAAGAAAGCAATACCACTGAGGTTTATCACTGAGATTGACTAGATGCAGCTTGTAAGCAACCTTCTTCTCTTCTAATGTCAACTGTACTCTCTGGCAAAACGGACCTGATCAAAATTCCCAGATGCAGAATCACAATCATTATATAAACCCATATCGCACCTTAACGAAATAGAGAAAATCGGTACAAGGAAAAAAAGTAAGCTTACAGTCCCCTTGAAGATCTGGTGCACCAGCGGCTGCCTTCACTGCGATCTCCACGGCCATATCTTTTTTGTTCACTTCAGTTTTCTAGCAAATGGGGACTTGACTAAAAAAAAAGCAACGATCTTTCTAGTGACCAGTAACCAGTAACCAGTAACCAGCAATACCCACCTTAACCTTCCCGTATTTATTGTGTTGGCTTGTTAAGGTTTCAACTTTCAATCAGAGGAATGAACGGGGACGGAATTCGAGACTTGGAACTGAATGTAGGTGCTAATACGACATCGTATCACACTATCCGCCAGGTCGGGGATCACACCATGGACAAAACGAGGAATATCGCGTTGATTGGATCAGATCGGTCGGGTATTGGATTTCACCGGTCCCAACTGCCAATGCCTATTTATGGTGTTAGATTTAACCGGTTGGGTATCGGATTATGAGACCCACAAAGGTTTTTCGATTTTTCAATGAATTGTGCTTTCCACAGAAGATTTTCAACCTTAGGATGATCAAGGAGCAAGCATGGAGAACGGATTAGAATTCAGACTGACAGCCAGAACCTGAACCCTGGTCGTCTAGCAACACTCTTTTACTGTAAAGGAATGTGAATTGTGCTTTCTAGAGAAAGATAGATGAACTATAAAGAAACTTGCTTCAAATAAAAAAATTTCCTGAAATTTTAAGCATTCCCCATCTTCATCATTTAGAACATATATCATGAGATAAACCATATTCGATTTTGGTGCGTGCCATATTTTTAGACCTTGTATATGAAGTCTTTTATTATTTAATTGACATAATCTTTAAATTTTTTCGTAACAAACACACTATATTGTTTCCCGCGACAAAGCGCGGGCTATTCTGGTAACAAATTAAGATACAAGTACATAACCGACATTCTCATAATTAGTCAAGTAGACTTTTATTGAGTGGCAGAGAGAGATAACAGTTCCAATAAGGCCTACGTACTACCAAGATCCACAGCCACATTATAAACTAAATTCATATTGTTTGATTAGAACTCATTCATGGATTGACCTTGGGTGCCCATCCAGCAATGACATATTGCTTCTCAGCCTTGGTCTTCTGAAACGATTCACGGGAGAACAATGCCTGCAGTTATAAAAAAAGGACACCACCATGCATGTTCAATCACTCATATATGTAACTAGTTACCGAGTTCCAACTTTGGATGCAAATTTGAACAGTCTAACTAACCTTCAAGTAACTGTGGACATGAGTCAATTCTTCAGGAATGCTCCACTTCTTGAAATGGGCAAGAGCAGTCTCCAGATGGTACAGTTTTGGAGCCAAGCTCAAATCAACAGCACTGATCTTCTCTCCAGCAATAAAGGGACTCTGGTTTATTTCAGACTCAGCAAGTTAGTTTAAAGCAAACAAACCTACAAACTCATTCTGATATATATATATATATATATATACATGTGTCTTGAGATGGTCATTGAGTGCCTTCAGCTGATTAACCAAAGCCTCTTCTGTTCCATCACTTGAGTCCTTGCTCTTCAAGAAGCTGACGAACGAATCGAAGATCTTCAAACCCCTGCACAAGAAGAAGATCCAGCAGCAAGCCATTTAGAGAGCAATGGAAGATTAAGTGGGAGAGGGGGGTGTCCACAATTAAGAAGAGACTGCTAAGCACTTACACAGAGGCAAATTCAGGAGGAGTGGCCAGAGAGGGTTCAGGATATTTCTCTTCCAGTATTCCAACAATGACATCTGAATCAGACACCCATTTTTCATCAAATTTCACCACTGGAACTTTGCCGCCAGGGTTGATCTCCAAGAACCTATGCCAAGTTTCGGTTAAGTTAATCATCAAGCTAAGTAATCAAGATTAGTTCTTTCCAGTTCTTTCTAATAACATGTCCAAAACAGGAATCATCATCCTTCAACATTAGCAGTAAAGCGTCTCCTAAAAAAAATGAACCCTTTAGTAAAGCAAAGTCATATACACAGTGGAACTAGAAATAGAAACTGAATTGAAAAGGCATGAACTTTATACATCAGCTATCTAGCAAAAACAGCTTAGGGGAAACAGCAAAATATACCACTTTGGTTTATCAGCGATATTGATGAAATGTGGGTTGTAAGAAACATTCTTCTCTTCCAATGTCAGCTGAACTCTCTGGGAAAATGGACCTGTACGCACACAAAATGTGCAGAAACCAAATGAACATATCAGAAATCCATATACAGAGACTCGATTGCAATGGCAAATGGAGAGAAACGTACAGTCTCCTTGAAGATGTGGGGCACCAACGGCACCCTTCACTGCGATCTCCAACTTCAATACCATGATTTTTTCTTCTCTGTGTGGTTGAGAAATGGGAAAAGCAACGATCTTTATAGCAATGGGGGGGAAGGAGTAATAGAGTGGGATTGTTCCATGTTTACGGTGTGACTGGTTGGTGGTAGGTAGAAGGCTCTGAATGAACCGAGCCGGTTCAGCGAATCTTTGGGGCCATGGTCAGAACTATGGATACTTCCAAAGTTGCAAAATTTATTTTATCGATCTGCTAATATCCGCCAGAAAACACATGGCTAAGATGACATTACTATCAGAGGATGCAGGAATGCAGGGTTGGTCTGACCACCGGTTAGAAATTTGGATGGAAATTTGAGTATTTATTCGATATGGACTTACATCGGGAAAAGCGAATTGTGGTAAATCGTAAATTGACTGTTAATTGGATAGGATTAAGGTCTCAAGAGTTTGATTCTACAAACTCACTATGATAACGAGGTTACGTTTGTCACGGTGATTGATTAGTGAAATTCATGTTATTTTGTCATCATTTGAGTCTATTTGCCCCATTTTGACATTTTACGGTGTGTTAAAAAGTGATTGTGTAGGGTAACTAATTTGTTGATTACATTTGAATGGTGTAACTAGTCATTTTAAATCAAATTAAAATCAAATTAAATAATTTGGTTATCTAGTTAAAATCAAATTAAATCAATAACAAAATCAATTAATCATAGATCTCCTCGTAAAAGCTATCTAAACAGAAGAAAAAAAAACACAAATATCAACAAAACCAATTTATAGTGAAACCCAAATTAACCATGCATCAAGTTTCGTTGGTTTGGCTAATATTAGCGAACCGGTCCGAATATTTAAAGTCATTAAGGGTTTCTACAACGTTGCATGTAAGGGTTTTACTTTTTAGATGTTAAGTATACATGGTTAATGAACTAACAGGTTTGGTATAACTACAACAATATAATCAAACCAAGAAAACTAATTAACCAAACTAATCTGTCATAATTAGTTCGGTTCGAGTGGCTATCAAGCTATCCAAGCCATTTGGGTAGGCTTATCCATTTCCAAATAAATTTGACAACAATCAGGTTTGGACCAAAATAATTGATATCTTTTTCTCTATCTATTTATGTTTTGAGTATATACAAATAATACTCATCAAAAATAGTATTTTGGAAAAATAACTAAATGCATATCCAACCTGCACCCTTACATAACAATTATTTATCATATGACTTTAAATATGGTGAGGGTTTCATATCTATAAGTGGGGGAAGTAGCATTTGTTATCCTATCAAATGCTGCTTTCACAAGTCTAAAAACACATCCTGATTTAGTTCCTGCCAAATATTCCATATAGTTACAAAAAATATTAACGCTCACATTATATGCATTGTAGGGTTTTGCACGATAGACAAAAAAGAATGATTAATTCTTGTTTATGATAGCCAAAGTCCACAATTTAGAGATAATGAAATTTCGAAAAGTTGCATGTTGCTCCTATTCTCTTTCATTCTCAATAAATGAGTGAGTGAGTGAGATGAGAGGTCACACATTCTAATCCAAGCTCTCATCTCCATCATTAACCCATATCCCTCCTCAGCTTTCAAATGTTAGTTTTCTCTTCTTCTCTCTCTATTTATATATCTCTTTCATTGTTGTGATTCTAGGTTTGGTTATTGAATGATTTCGTTGACTGTGATGCATAGGCAATGAATGTGCAGACAACGGTTTCCTTGGCTCTAGCTAGTTTCATAAGGCTATTTTTTTCATTGGTTTGGCTTTGTTACTATTGTGTATTGGATACTGTCGATCTAGATCTCCCTTGGTTTCGTCTCCTTTTCACAACACATGTTGTCTTTTGATCATCATGAAACAATATGTTTGTAATCTCTATGTGTATGTATTGTGTGATTTCTTTAACTATGATGCATAGGCAACGGTTTCTTTGGCTCTAGCTAATTTTATATGGCTATTCTATGTGATTGGTCTAGCTTTGTTATTATATTGTGTATTGAATACTACTAATCTTGATCTCCCCTGCATCTCCTTTTCACAACACTTGTTATCTTGTGATGTAACATCATGTATGTGAGTATGTCACCTTTTTTCAAGCTTTTTTGACAAAAGCCTTTTACTGTATGTGTTTGCAATCTTTGTTCAGCTTTATGGGAAAAGCCTTTTTTGTTGTTATTGTGTACTGACTATTGTTGATCTTGATTTCCCCTGCATTTTCTTTCCAGAACAACTCTTGTCTTGTGATTATCATGAAATAATATATGTTTCAGGCCTTTTCCAGAAAGCCTTTTACTGAACTATAACATAATGTATGTCCCTTGTTCTTGACAGAAGAATGAGGAGCTAATTTATAGTCTCTGTTCAAGGACTTGTATCCAACAACAGTTCAATTGTCGACTCTGATAAGCTCCTATCCTTACACGATTGCAAATATGGGTCAATCTCTCCCCTATCTTCTTCGGCCCTTCCCCACTTCTTTCTCCATAAGTGAATGTTAATCCAACCACATTAATTTCTCTTTTCACTTTGGATTATATAAGGAAAAAGTATGATTTCAACATCTTTTACGTGGAGAAAAAAGATCATCGTTGATGAAAATTTGAAGAAGGTAGTCTATAAGATGTAGAAGCGGAAGGTGCTCGGGTTGTCAATGGTATTGTCGATCCTTATTGGGTGCTTTCGTTGATTCGATACATTGCAAAGAGTAAGATATCAAACTATCTGGTATCATTATAAATGCGTTATATATACTCATAAACTGAATTGATATGTGTTTCTTTGATTCTTCTAGATACTTGCTTTTACCGAGCCAAATTCGACACACTAGACGCTCCAATTCGGATACTGCTCATGAGGTCCGGAAAATCCTTTCTAGGAAGATGCTCAGTGTCATGGTTGTTAGAGATAGAAGGGAAGTGACTCCCTACTTACACCAATAAGAGAGGTGAACTTAAGAAATGTAAAGTTCAAACTTCCATGATACACTACGGAGAGAGTAAGGCGTTGCTTCTTATATATTGTGAGGTGATCTAGAGACCTACAAATATAAGGTCAAAAGCTACCACTTGCTAGAGGTTGTAAAAGATTTCGAAAACACAAGTTATAATATCACTATTACTGAGATGAAGGAGAAGATCATGAAGGATAGTCCAATTGTAGGTTCACATGACATTAAAACGGACTATCATGATGGTATATGAGTATACCATTGCTCTAGAGATGGGCCTATTGCATATCATTCACAAACATCCTTGATGATAGATTTAGGGGAGGTACCTAATCCGAATCCTCAAACCACCAAGAAATTAATGACGGATGGTCCCATTAAGACGCCACCATCAATCGTTACAAAAGTCATAGTGACGGACAAACGAAAGGACGGGGATAACGCTCACGTTGTATGCATAGTAGGATTTTGCGAGGACGACGAGTAATGCTTTCTTGTTCAAAATAGCCAAGGTCCAAAGTTTGGAGATAAGGGATTTCATACGGTTGCATGTTGTTTGATTTGGTTTGCTCGTTTCGTAGAAGTAGATGAGGTAGTAGATTAGAGTTCGATTTGATGATTGTTATTTTTTCATCGCAAACTATAAGGGTCAGCTAGTCTCTTCACTCCGATGGAATATTGGATTCCCGGATTCGGATATTAATTAGGAGATCCAAAACTCCTTTCTAGGCAGATGTTCCGCAGCATTGATGTTAGAGAGCAAAGTGAAGTAGCTTCCTACTTATACAAATAAAAAAGATGAAGTTAAGATAGGTCAAACTAAATTAGAGATTACATGAATTACTATTGAGGGACTGGAAATGTACTCCTTATATATTATGAGGATCAAGCTGTGAGCTACAAATATTAGTTGAAGAGCTATCAATCGAAAATGGTTGTGAGGAACACTTCTTTAAATAAAAATAATATCGATTATATCACTTTTGATAACTTACTTGAAGGAGAAGATAATGAATGATGGTTCTATTGTAGGTTCACACAAATTTGCATGAAAGTATAATTATATGCGGTACATGGCTATACCATTCCAATGGTACTACTACATTTAACGTAGAGTGTTCACGTACAATGACATGTTGATACTCCAAATGAATTGTCTCTATCGTCATATACCCTTCCGCATCCTCGTACTCCCCTATCCCACCCACCACCACTACATTCGATACCAAAGCAGCATTCCGGTGAACTCCAAAGAAGCTAGTCGTGTCCTCCGTCGCCACCTCATGCCCGTGACCGTGTGTCATTAGAGTCATCAACATGGTGTGGTCGGTCCCATAGACGGAACTCGCCAGGTAAAACCCTTAAGTTCTGCTCAAGATGGCAAATCTCACTTCGTGGCCCTCGGTCAACTCGTTGCCGAACATCATAATCGACCCGAACATCAGCTTCCGCAGGGTCATGCCCGTTGGAAAACACACTTAACCGCTTATGTGTGCTGAAAAGCTAAGTTGGCGTGTCACCTGGCATATTTAACGGATATATGAATGAAGACCTAACGAAGGGGCCTGTTTGTAAATTTTGTTAAAATTTAGAGGTTGATTCGGTTAAAATATTATAGAGGGTGCCGATTTTAATTTTCCATAATACATTATGGATGCAAATGTGTATTTACCCTAATTATAAGCTTGTGAATGGGTGGGGTCTGACTCGAGAGGAAGACTCATCCTCACACCCATCACGATTTGGTATTACCCATCCAAATTAGAACAAGTATAGTCTATCCATATTGTTATTCCGACCAATGTGGGTGCTATTAGATAACAAAATAAGATGTGAAATATCAATTTGTTAGAAGCCAGAAGCTCTGTGACCGTTTACTTATGCTTTCACGCTTTGTATGCAAATATAATAATGTAAATAACCATTCGGTACAGACAATTTAGTTTCATGACCATTTCGGATAACTACCCTGAATAACACTACTCTCTGTAAAACCCTAAAAGCCTCTCCGAGTTCATTCTCATTCTCAGCTTCACTGATTCAAACAATTTCCCTCCCGATTCCCTCTCAGTGCTCTCCTAATTTCTTCAGGCTCCAGACTCTGGAGGACAAGCGTAAGAGGAGCTCTTCGCCATGTATCTCTACAGTCTCACGCTCCAACGAGCCACCGGCATAGTGTCCGCTATCAACGGCAGCTTCTCCGGCGGCAAGGCCCAGGAGATTGTCGTCGCGCGGGGAAAGCTTCTTGACCTTCTCCGTCCCGACGACACCGGTAAGCTCCAAACGATTCTCTCCGTTGAAATCTTCGGTGCTATTCGCTCTTTAGCTCAGTTTAGGCTGACTGGATCTCAGAAGGATTACATCGTGGTTGGTTCTGATTCCGGTAGGATTGTGATTCTGGATTACAACAAGGAGAAGAATGTGTTCGATAAAGTTCACCAGGAGACATTTGGGAAGTCCGGGTGTAGGAGGATAGTTCCCGGCCAGTACTTGGCGGTCGATCCCAAGGGGAGGGCGGTTATGATTGGAGCTTGTGAGAAACAGAAGTTGGTCTATGTTTTGAATAGGGATACTGTAGCTAGGTTAACGATATCCTCGCCGTTGGAGGCGCACAAGTCGCACACCATTGTTTACTCCATTTGCGGGGTTGATTGCGGGTTTGATAATCCCATATTCGCGTCCATTGAGTTGGATTATTCCGAGGCCGACCAGGATGCAACTGGGCAGGCAGCAAATGAGGCACAAAAGCATTTGACTTTTTATGAGCTTGATTTAGGGCTTAATCATGTGTCTCGGAAGTGGTCGGAGCCAGTTGATAACGGAGCTAATATGCTTGTCACAGTTCCTGGAGGTGGTGATGGACCAAGTGGAGTGTTGATTTGTGCTGAGAATTTTGTTATTTACAAGAACCAAGGACATCCAGATGTAAGGGCTGTAATTCCCAGGCGTGCTGATTTGCCTGCTGAGCGTGGGGTGTTGATAGTTTCTGCTGCGACTCATAAGCAGAAGTCCATGTTTTTCTTCTTGCTGCAGACAGAATATGGTGACATTTTTAAAGTCACGCTGGAGTATGATAATGATAAGGGTTCAGTTTCAGAGGTGAAGATAAAGTATTTTGATACAATCCCAGTTACAGCCTCAATGTGCGTGCTTAAATCTGGGTTTCTGTTTGCTGCATCAGAGTTTGGAAACCATGCATTGTATCAGTTTCAGGCTATTGGGGAGGACCCGGACGTGGAGGCATCTTCAGCCACTTTAATGGAAACAGAGGAGGGTTTCCAGCCTGTGTTTTTCCAGCCAAGGGGGTTGAAGAATCTTGTTAGAATTGATCAGGTTGAAAGTTTGATGCCTATTATGGACATGAAAATTGTAAATCTGTTTGATGAAGAAACACCTCAGATATTCTCCCTCTGCGGTCGTGGGCCTCGGTCATCCTTGAGGATTTTGAGGCCTGGCTTAGCTATAAGTGAGATGGCTGTGTCACAGCTTCCTGGTGTCCCGAGTGCAGTTTGGACTGTGAAGAAGAATGCCAGTGATGAGTTTGATGCATACATTGTTGTGTCTTTTAACAATGCCACTTTGGTTCTTTCTATTGGAGAGACAGTTGAGGAAGTTAGTGATAGTGGGTTTCTTGATACTACTCCTTCCCTTTCTGTTTCTCTGCTGGGTGATGACTCTTTGATGCAAGTTCACCCAAATGGTATAAGGCATATAAGGGAAGACGGGCGTATCAACGAGTGGAGAACTCCTGGAAAGAGGACAATTGTAAAAGTTGGCTCTAACAGACTTCAAGTGGTTATTGCTCTGAGTGGGGGAGAGCTTATATATTTTGAGGTGGACATGACTGGTCAGCTGATGGAGGTTGAAAAACATGAGATGTCTGGTGATGTAGCTTGCTTGGACATTGCCCCAGTCCCTGAAGGAAGGCAGAGGTCTAGGTTTCTTGCAGTTGGTTCGTATGACAACATCATCCGTATCCTGTCTTTGGATCCTGATGATTGCATGCAGATTCTGAGTGTCCAAAGTGTTTCATCAACTCCTGAATCCCTCCTATTTCTTGAGGTGCAGGCATCGATAGGTGGCGAAGATGGTGCTGATCACCCCGCTAGTCTGTTCATTAATGCTGGTTTGCAGTCTGGGGTTCTGTTTAGGACAGTGGTGGATATGGTGACAGGCCAGCTCTCTGATTCTCGCTCTCGGTTCTTAGGATTGAGGGCTCCAAAGCTCTTTTCAATAAATGTGCGAGGTCGTCGGGCGATGCTATGCTTATCGAGTCGACCCTGGCTTGGTTATATTCACCAAGGGCATTTCCTGCTAACACCGCTATCATACGAGACTCTTGAATATGCTGCTTCATTCTCATCTGATCAGTGTGCAGAAGGTGTTGTTGCTGTTGCTGGCGATGCACTCAGGATTTTCACTGTCGAAAGGTTGGGTGAAACATTTAATGAAACTGCAATTCCCCTCAGGTATACTCCAAGGAAGTTTGTAATTCTACCCAAGCGGAAACTTCTGGTTATTGTAGAGAGTGATATGGGAGCATATACAGCAGAAGAACGGGAGGCAGCCAAAAAAGAGTGTTTTGAGGCTGCTGGTATGGGGGAAAATGGAACTGCCAATCAGCAGATGGAGAATGGTGATGACGAAGAAAAAGAGGATCCCCTCTCAGATGAGCAATATGGTTACCCGAAGGCCGAGTCGGACAAATGGGTCTCTTGCATCAGGGTCCTGGACCCAAGGACAGCAACCACAACCTGTCTACTAGAGCTTCAAGACAATGAAGCTGCCTTTAGTGTATGTACGGTTAATTTCCACGATAAGGAACATGGTGCTCTTTTGGCTGTTGGTACAGCAAAGGGGTTGCAGTTTTGGCCAAAGAGAACTTTAACTGCCGGGTTTATTCACATTTATAAATTTGTGGACGAAGATAGAAGCCTTGAGCTTTTGCACAAGACACAAGTGGAAGGTGTGCCACTTGCTTTGTGCCAGTTTCAAGGTAGATTATTGGCTGGAATAGGCTCTGTACTAAGACTATATGACTTGGGGAAAAAGAGGCTGCTCAAGAAATGCGAGAATAAGCTATTCCCAAACACAATTATCTCTATTCAGGCTTATCGTGATCGCATTTATGTTGGTGACATTCAAGAGGTATGTTATGTAGGTTGTTTCCAGTTATTTTCTAGTGTGCCTTGAATATGTTCACTAATTTGTAGCTATTCTCTTCTTCTTCTTCATCTGTGCAGTCTTTCCATTTCTGCAAATATAGACGGGATGAGAATCAACTCTACATATTTGCTGATGATAGTGTTCCAAGGTGGCTTACAGCATCACAACATATAGATTTCGATACCATGGCAGGTGCAGACAAGTTTGGGAATATCTATTTTGCGAGGTTGCCACAGGATGTGTCTGACGAGATAGAGGAAGATCCAACTGGGGGAAAGATTAAATGGGAGCAGGGAAAACTCAATGGAGCTCCTAACAAGGTTGAAGAAATAGTACAGTTTCATGTTGGAGATGTGGTTACTAGTGTGCAAAAAGCGTCCCTGATTCCCGGCGGAGGAGAGTGCATGATTTACGGTACAGCCATGGGTAGCTTGGGGGCATTGCTGCCGTTCAATTCGAGGGATGACGTTGACTTCTTCTCGCACTTGGAAATGCACTTGAGACAGGATCATCCACCCTTGTGCGGGAGGGATCATATGGCGTATCGATCTTCTTACTTTCCAGTGAAGGTAGGTTTACTCATAAGTTGTCACTTTCTTACAATTTTCCATTGTCGAAAGACCTTTTCCCTGATGATGATGGTGTTCCCATTGCTGAAAAAGCACCAAGGTGCAACATAATAATCGCACCTAGGTGCGTAAAGATGGGGAAAAACGCACCTTGGTGCGATTTTGAGAGCTGCAGGTTTTGTTTTAATGGGTTTTTTTTCCCGAGCCTTATATTCTATTCTAAAAGGTACAAAGGCTTTGAAACTTTTAGCAGATTGGGCTAGTATTTTGAAACTAGAGCCGTATTAGTGGAATTAAAAGAGGTGTACTTAAGGATTTGAATACTCCTGTGTGGATCTAATATAAAATTACGATCCACCTCAAAGGAAAGTACAGCTAAAAGGTTTTCTTTTGTTTTATCTTGCAGGACGTGATCGATGGGGATCTATGTGAACAGTTCCCGACATTGCCTCTTGATGTGCAAAGGAAAATTGCTGACGAGTTGGACAGAACTCCAGGAGAGATATTAAAAAAACTTGAGGAAGTCAGGAACAAGATTGTTTAAGGCATGTTTGTGGTTTCTGTATGACATCACGTACAAGTTATATCGTGAAACATGTACTAGTTATGTTACCTCTGTCGGATGGTTTAAACTGGTTAGTTAGTTCCTGTCATTTCATACGAGTTGCTGCAGCTGCCATGCTCTGTTGATTTCCATACCAATGTTGGAACTTGGAATGGAGTTGAAGCCTGAAGGATAGCTGGTATGAAGTTGGTGATTCTGGAACAGAAGGGACATGCAGAAATGATCTTCAGACTTGCGAGTAAAGTTACAAAGTCTAAATAGTACTGTTGTTGTTGGAGTTGATATTCTATGCCCTCTTGTAGTTTCAAATCGCAGCATCTGGTTGACAATGTGTAAATTGCTGCTTAGATAATGAGGTCTGTTAGCTCTGGAAACAAATTCTGCAGTCCGGTTTTGGTAGAATGAATAATGGCATGACTTATCTTTCTTTCCCTGGGTTTTCGAGATGTACCTCTCAAAGGATATTGCGTATATTCTTATTGGGCATAATGTACATTGTTGAAGGAGATATGAACATTAAGGCATCTGTAATACAGAGATGCATGAGATGCGTGTAATATTGCAAATTACAGGACCAAGACACAGCTAGTGAGAAGATCAAACCGCCAATGGTTTCCCAGCAACAAATGCAGCAAATATTGCGAGTGATCTCTTCGGAGAAGAGAATGGAGCCCTGTGAGATGCTCCTCTAATTATTGCGAATCCCAGTTGCTTCTTCTACCCATATACTGCGTCCATCCGTCAACCTGTTTGTCAGTGTCAAACCATGGCTTGTACGTAACTGTCGTGTTCAATTCCATTCCTTTAGCCAAGCGATTCACCAGAGTCCTTGTTCCAATGAACAGAACCACTGAGTCTTGATCCCCGCTGTAGACCAGAACTCGGATCCCTGAACTCACCAATGAACCCACCACTCCGATCGTTGGGATCTCCATGTAGCTGTTGTCATAATTTATCACCCTGCAAGTTTTCGAAATTGGAGTCATTTGCATATGCTCTAGTTCAAGCCTCGAGGCATTGTGAGTATGGAGGACTTACTGGCTGCAGAAACTCCAGCTGGTCACACCACCAAGCTGAGCATGCATCGTTTGTTGAACATCTTTCCTTTTCAAGTGCGTTTCCGACTCGTCTTGTACACAAAGATCTATGGACTGCCCTGCTTTCTACATTGCCAAGACCAAACAAAAATGATCAAAACTGCTTGCTGATCTGACTGATTTTCTAGGGTAATCTGGAAGACTTATAGTTACCAGCTTTCCGAGACGGCCTTACTTGGACTTAAGGGGCGAAAGTGGCCGTTGTTTCAGGGAACCAAGGTTGGATTTCATATCTGCTGGACAAACATCTAAAGTGACATCATATGCATCGAATGAATGGCCAGGAATTTCTTCATCTGCAAGCGCTGCAACGATACTACACGGTTTAGAAAGATTTCCCGACAAGGATTCTCTCCACAGCTGTGATGTGTTGCACATTGTGTTGACAAGGTGATAGGTTATGTCCGAAATCAATCCGTGTGACCAGTAGAATTTCCCTTGACTGTTGATATCGGTGTTGAACTCCAACACCGGGTTCCCTATCTGTAATTAATAAGAAAAAACACTTCAGGGAACACAGATGCACATGTTTACAGGATAAATGCAATTAGCTGGGCTAGCCTTTCAAGCTGAGATTTGCTCTTGAATCAACAATTAGCTGGGCTAGCCTTTCAAGCTGAGATTTGCTCTTGAATCAACAATTAGCTGGGCTAGCTGTCGCACATAGTGTCCTGTTGTACGAAATTAAGTTTCAACAGTCTTTTTCTTCCCGACAATATGTTTCAACAGTCTTAAATTCGAAATAGTTAAAAAGAGTATATTACTAATGAAATTACCAGCATAGCTCTCTCTCTCCAGTGATGAAAAGATCTCTGCTTTTGTACTCGGGAAACTTGAGTAGCCACTGTTGTAAGAACACCAAGTTGTCTTTCACTGCGAAATAAGATATCAACCAATTTTTGAATTTCTCTCATGGTGTGAAAAGTAAGTTAAGTTTGAGTTTATGAAGATGCACCTGTAATGGTGTCATTAACCAGTTTATAGAAAGAGTTGTTGGCTGAATACGAGAATCCAACTCCCGCTGGAGATTCCAAGTACAACATATTTGCTTCTGTAACATCAAAACAGAATTGGCTTGGTGAAATACATCTTGTCAAATTTTCGAACGTGATCAGTCAACCTTTGTTCCAACTGTAGTCGTTGTTGACCAGAACACCAGAAGCATTTGGTTTGAAAGGACCATGCTCGGAGAAAGCTCCAGCTCCGAATGAAGAGCAACCAGGTCCTGATTCCATACAATGTAACACATTAACAAATCGGTTATAAGTAACAACATAATAATTGATATATAATTCTAAGAGGTGGCGCCAACATGATCATTAGTATGTTAAATTACCTCCATTGAGCCAGAGAACAAGTGGCTTGGAAATAGGATTGGTCTGAGCTTCAGCAAAGTAGTAGAAAAGTTTCCTCTGCTGGATTTCATCAACAGTCACATAACCTGCATACTGCTGGAAGCTAACATCGGGCTGACCTGGCAACTTCGCAATCCTGTCAGCTTCATGTGACGGCTCAACTGTTCCGGAATTCGAGCCCAGAGCTGCTGAAATGATGAACATTAGAATCCATAACTGAGAATCCATGGTGGTGAAGAAAGCTGTCAGATTTTTTTGAAAGAAACTGTAACCATATATATATATTTCCTAAACCTTCCCTTTACTCTTAAACATGATTTCCATATATTAGCTTACCATGTTTGTCAAATACACAGCATATGGACAATGAATATTTGCCGAAACTATATAGAATCATAGGAGATGATTATGCTTTGTATCTTTCACACCTTGTTACTCACCGAAACCAAGATCGGTACGTTGAGCTTTCCATTCTCTCTTTAGTGACCACTCTTATGTCAAAAAATTAAACATTTGATTCAGAGAAACTGGGATGTGCGCATTTCCTATATGTTTAGAGAAGGAAAACCACAAGGCGGATATGCCTTTGATCACCATGGGCACTCTCTTTTTTTCGGTTATCATTTTTTGTCTACTTTACCTAGTGCAACTGTGCATTGTATTCGATGTGTCGTTTCTTCATATAATTTCTATTAATAATTAGAATTTAACGTCCGCTTTTTTTTAAAAAAACACTCAACGGCTGAACTTTGGCATCAAATTCAAACCAACATTATCCAGTCAATTAAAAGTTTCCTCTTTAGCAGGAAAAACCGAGTTGCAATTGTGATTTTTTTTTTAATTTATGTATTTCTCCATGTCAATATTTAAAAAAATCTAACGTATCATGTCAATAGGTTGACTAAAATATTATCTCTGATGGTTAATAGGATGAACGGAAAATTAATTGATGCTACGAAAGATGAACGTATGTGAAGTCCGATAATTAGAGAAAAACGTTAGCTATTTGTATGCACCTAATGTCAAACATAAGTAGTATCCAATGCATTTTACTCATGGTAAAACCTACGAATTGTAAGGTATTATTAACAACTTATGTTGTACTATTCCATGCTAAAACTAGAAATAGAAGTTTGGCACAAATGTGAAAGATTCTGATTTTGGACCAAGTTTTTATTTTTTTTGTATACGACCATCCTAAGAGCTACAAGATACTAAGATAGCAATCTCATGTACAACTAATGTATACTTTGATCTAATAATTGGCACTATATATAATTGGAACTATATATATGATCATTTTCTACTCTTTATCAATCATCCCTCAATCTTCATCCATCACTTACATATATTTCAATACAAAATCAGCCATGACGACACTGATCCATCTTGCATTTTCGTTAGCTACATTCATGTGCATCGTTTCGACACTGGTTAAGGCTCAGAGCAGTCAGGGGTTTAGTATGGATTTAGTCCACCGTGACTCATCTGATTCCCCTTTCTACAACCCCGAGGAGACGCCGGCTCAAAGAGTCAATAATGCTGCTAGGCGATCCGTGGCTAGAGTCCATCGCTTCAGCAACATCATTCATCATAGTATTGGTTCTTCTTCTAGTTCCAAATCGGACGATCCCAATGCTTTGTTAACGGCTAACAACGGTGAGTACTTGGTCAATATCTCTCTTGGCACGCCACCGTTCCCTATAGTGGCCATTGCTGATACAGGTAGTGACATCATATGGACGCAATGCAAGCCGTGCAACAACTGTTACAAGCAGGATGCTCCGGTGTTTGACCCCAAATCCTCCACTACTTATAGAACGATAGCTTGTTCTTCAGACGCTTGTAATTCCCTCCAAAGTGAAGGAAGTTCGTGCTCTTCGAATGGACAAGTTTGTGAGTATCAAGTGAGCTATGGGGATCAATCCCACACCCAGGGAGATGTAGCATCTGAAACACTCACACTAGGCTCCACAACTGGTCGTCTTGTGGCGCTTCCTAAGACAGTGATTGGTTGTGGGCACGACAACGCTGGAACCTTTGACCCGAAAGGTTCTGGTATCGTTGGACTTGGAGGCGGCTCTGCTTCCCTAGTTTCTCAACTTGGCTCTTCCATTGCCGGAAAATTCTCTTACTGTCTCGTCCCATACACTTCTACAAACCCCACCAGTACTATGCACTTCGGCACAAACGCTGTTGTATCAGGTAGCAATGTTGTGTCCACTCCCTTGATTTCCGATCCATCTGAACCCACGTTTTACTTCCTTCAACTCGAAGCCATCAGTGTTGGGAGCAAGAAGATTCCGTTCCAAACTTCATCCATTGGAAGTTCTGGCGGCAACATTATAATCGACTCCGGGACCACGCTAACCCTTGTCCCTGGCCATGTTTTCTCACAACTATCTGATGCTGTGGAGAGCCAGGTCAGTGGCGGAACCAAGGCAAGCGACCCACAAGGGTTTTTCAGCTTGTGCTACGTCATAGACTCGAATCTTAAAGTTCCTCCAGTAATGGCTCATTTCAAAGGAGCAGACTTGCCTATGACATCGGACAACATTTTCATCCACGTCACTGAAAAGATTATGTGTTTGGCCTTCTATGCTAACGATGAGTTAAGCATCTATGGAAACGTTGCGCAACAAAACTTCTTAATCGGCTACGACCTTCAGAAACACACCCTCTCCTTCAAGCCTACCGATTGCCTTAAGACTACTTGAACGAGTATACTTTCTCATTACTGTCTTGTGAAACTGTAATTATTTATCCATTGCTCATTTTTCACCACTTCATGCAAAAATGTATGTAACTAAAATTTATACATACCAATAAACTTTTGAGTTTTCATTTCTGGTTATTTTCCAAGAAAATCCTATCTCTGTTTGTTCTAGTATCATTTTTTTTTCATTATTTACTTTTATTAAAAGAATCCAACTCTCTTTAACTATTTATCACCAGAAACAATAACAAAATTTACACTTTAGGACTAAGATGGATCATTCCGTCTTTTTACTAAAAAATTTCCAATATTTTTAAATTACCAACATATAATTTTATCACTAGAACAACTTAATTTAAATAAATAAATTATAGAAAATCTTTAAAAACAAAACCCCATTTGAAAATTTCAAAACACAGGTCTAGGTGGACAACTAAAGCCTAAATAAACTATAATGACACGCAGTATATTATATTAACTATAATAACATATGTTGCAGTTATTAAAAATTATAATAACATGTGTTGCATTTTATTTATAAACATGAAACATCTCCAATATGAATAGATTTCGCAACTAATAATTTGTTGGCTAAGAAAAATAATTTATATTATGTCAATTCTAGCCCACCCACCGTTGATATAATTTTTTTTTTATATTCATTAGATTTTTAACACCATCAAGTGATGGTGTAAACAAAGTTAATATAGCGTCTATTTGATTGATAAAAAAAATGTACTACATGATATGTCATGTGTTAAATTAAGTTGTTTTAGTTGTAGAATTGATAATAAACACTATTGTATAATTTATTACATTTTTTATTTTGTATTGATTAAAACAAAATGAACACTATTATAAAACATAATATGTCATGTTAAAAAATAGTTAAAGTCGGAGGAAATGATGGGTGCACTCGGTTTATTTAAATGGACGGTTGTTATTTGTTCATGGAGAATCTGACGGTTATAAGCGGTTGTGTGAGATTTAGAATGGACGGTTAAGATCTACATTCAAGATCTGACGGTCAATAAATTATTTCCACCAAAGCCTTCCAGAAGAGCCACCACTCGCAACCAGTTTAATTCCCTAACTTTCTTATTTAACTTTCCCCCCTAACTTTCTTATTAAATTAAGGGAAACACTCCGGCGGAAACATATATCCGGTACAAACGCTATGTGGTGCAATATTATTGGCTGTTTTTTTAATAAAAAAATAATGTTGAGTTAACACTCAAATATGTTAAACAATGCAAACTAGATCATCCACATTTATTCGATTTAAATCCGTTAACTTCCCTAGTACTTTCTTAGTCTGGGATGGCAGCACTTTCCAGTGCCTAGAGACTTTCAAGGGGCATGACCAAGCAGTGATGTCTCTACTCTGCTTCTCGGAGTACCTTCTATCCTGCTCCCTGGATTGCAAGATCAAAGTATGGGGCCGCAGCAATGGAGAAGGGAGGTTTGAATTGATGTATACCCATGAAGAAGCAGACGGTGCTCTGGCCTTGTGTGGAGTCGATCTGAATGGGAAGCCGATGTTGCTATGCTCCTGGAACAACAATTCAGTCGGTGTGTACGAGCTGCCATCGTTTGCAGAGAAGGGAAGAATGTACACAAAAGGTGAAGTGAGTAGCATTGGAGTAGGTCCTGATGGGATGGTGTTCACTGGAGATGCTGCTGGTCTTGTTACTGTTTGGAGACTAACACACCAAGTGGAAATGGAGCAGTAGAGGTACATAAAGAATCTTTTGGCGTAGCTAGGAAGGAGTAGATAGAATAGAACATTGTTTTGTAAATGCACTTCAAATTTGTTCATTCTTTAGTGCTGACTTGCGAGAAGCAGCAACAAACAACCAGGAAAGTCAAATCAACCTGAGTTGATTATTCTTGTAAATCGTACGTATATGCAGAGTTTCTAAGCAATGAAAAAGCATTTCTTTTCAGCTTCATTTCCTCTCTTGTTTTCCTGGTAAGTGGTAACTGGTTACATAGCAGTGTTGTTTTCTGGCCAATGATTCTTATTTCATAGGAAAACTAGTCATTATTAAAACTAGAAATAAAAATTTAAATAAAACAAAATGAAAATAAAAAAAAGTGAGTGAAAAATGACAACTAAATTACATAAAAATTCCTTTCTCATAAAAAAAAATTCGTTAAAAGTCCCTCCTTAACCAAAAATCAAACAGCCAATGGTTTCCCAGCAACGAATGCAGCAAACAACGCAAGCGACCTCTTTGGAGAAGAGAATGGAGCCATATGAGATGCTCCTCTAATGGTTGCAAATCCAAGCTGCTTCTTCTGCTCCCCATATTCTTGCGTCCATCCACCGACCTGTTTCGAAATCGAATTCAGAATCGCAGGATAGATAGATCCTGTTAGTCTGACAAGAAATGGGAAAAGTTAGTTTTTACCTGTTTGTCAGTGTCAAACCATGGCTTGTATGGGACTGTAGTGTTCAGTCCCATTCCTTTAGCCAAGCGATTCACCAGAGTCCTTGTTCCGATGAACGGAATCACCGAGTCTTGATCCCCGCTGTAGATCAGTACTTGGATCCCTGCATTTACCAATGAACCCACCGCTCCAATCGTCGGGATCTCAAGATTGTTGTAGTCATAATTCACCACACTGAAATTTTTTAATCAGAAGTATTTGTGATCTGATTAATACGCAACCCGATTTAAGATTACCCGAATTTTAAAAGGGGACTTACTCGCTGCAGAAAGTCCAGTTGGTGACGCCAACAAGGTTGGCATGCATAGCTTGTTGAACATCTTTCCTGTTCAAGTACTTGTACGTCTCATACAGTACACAAAGGTCTACGTGTTCTGCTCCTCCAACATTCTACGTATGTTTCCGAAATCAAAAACCAAAATAACACGAAAAATAATGAGAAGTGCAGCTTTGGTGATTGATTTCCAGCGAGTGAGTGACTCCAATTAAGAAGACTCTAATCAACTTACCAGGTTTCCAAGAAGACCTTGCTTGGACGTCAAGGCAGAAAACGGGCGTAAACTTGCAGCTAAAGACTGTTTCTGCTGCTTTGATTGACCATCGAATAGACAAACATCAGAAGTGACATCGTACTCATCGAATGAAGAACTTCCAGGAATCTCTTCACTTAAGCGTGCTGCAACAATGCTACATGGTATTGAAAGGTTTCCCGCAATGTCTTCTCTCTGGAGCTGCGACATGTTGCAGATTGTGTTCACTAGGTCATACATATGGTCCGAGATCAATCCATGTGACCAGTAGTATTCTCCTTGCCCGTTCAGATCCGAGTTGAACTCCAATAATGGATTTCCAATCTGTATATCCATAAGGATAACACGCACGTCAGAGAGCATGAAACTGTACAAGTTTGAAGTTTACTGCGGTCGATGATTCTTACGGCTATGCCTTTCAAACTGAGATTTGGTTCTGACTCGACGATTAGTTGGGCCAGTTGTGGCACATAGTGTCCTGTTGTACAAAATTTATGTTCAACGATCTTAAAGCCGAACTCTTGTCGAAATAGTTAGAGAAATTACCAGCATAGCTCTCTCCGGTGATGAAAAGATCTCTGCTTTTGTACTCGGGAAACTTGAGTAGCCACTGTTGTAGGAACACCAAGTTGTCTTTCGCTGTGAAACAGTACAAACAGGTTTAAGTTCCAATCAATTGTCATGTGATTTTGATTTGAGAGAATACAAAATATCAGTTGTTGATGTTCTAGCTAGTTATATGTACCTGTTATGGTGTCATTAACCAATTTATAGAAAGAGGTGTTGGCTGAATACGAGAATCCAACTCCAGCTGGAGATTCCAAGTACAACATGTTTACTTCTGTTCCAAGCAACCAAAATTAACAAAACATTCAGTAAGTAGTCTTCCTCCTCGTTGGCTGGGGAAAAAACATTTTGTCACGTTTTTTAACGTGACGGTCAACCTTTATTCCAACTGTAGGCATTGGTGTCCAGAAACCCTGCAGCATTTGGCTTGAAAGGACCATGCTCGGAGAAAGCTCCAGCTCCAACCGAAGAGCAACCAGGTCCTGATACCACATAACCGATCGATCATAAAACATCATAATCATTGATGATTCTAAGAGGTATGGTAAATTAAATTACCTCCATTTAGCCAAAGAACAAGTGGCTTGGAAGCGGAGTTGGTCTGAGCTTCAGCAAAGTAGTAGAAAAGTTTCCTCTGCTGGATTTCATCAACGGTTACATAACCTGCATACTGCTGGAAGCTAACCTCTGGCTGACCTGGAAACTTCACTATCTTGTCATCTTCATATGACGACTCAACTGTTCCGAAATTCACGGACAAAGCCGCAGAAATGATGAACATAACAATCCAAAACTGACAACCCATGGTGGTGAAGAAACCTGTCAGGTTTTTTGAAAGAAAAAGTGTGCTCCTGGTTTCAAGAACTGGGTTTTCTACCTGTTATATATTGAGCACATGTTCTATAAAAATGGTAAGGTGGTTTGTCACTGTATGTCACAGATCCATGGAAATGGACAAATGAAATGTTTGTCATTGTGATAACCCTTATGTTGATTTTGAATAAACCAGAAAAACCAACAAGAAAGATATAGTTTTGATCAACTTACAATTTGTTATTCATGTCTCAAAACAAATAGAAAGATACAAACTTTTTCTCCCTTGTTGTTCATTTCCCAGCTGGAATCTTATGAAGCTGCAGGCATCCTTGTATCCCAATACCATTGTTTCTTTTCATATGACAACTTGCTTTTCATCCGAAATGACAAAAAGGTTTGATCTTTACTGAAAAAGACTCATCGGACATCCCAAATCTCAACTTTTTGTGAACGTGGTAATCAGCATATATTACCAAGAGCAGACCAAGCTCAAAAAAATTGTTCATACAGACAGCATGGCTCAAAACAGAAACAACATTAAACAGAAAATAAAGAATCCAGCCAGTCAAACTCGAACATTCTTTGCGATATCGTCAGCTTCTTTCGTACAATGCAGCACGGTGACACAATCCTTCAGTGCAAGATACTCGACAATATCTGCAAAAAAACTACCCGAAATTCTTACTAAACTCATCTGCCTTAAGATTATTCTAGACCACTGAGACAAATAAGTTTCTACCACCACTGATCTTGAATCATCATCAACCAGAACTCAATGACTGTCAATAAACCAATAAACCAACGCACCAGTATGTTTTACTTTTTAGTATTGACATATGTTTGTTCATTCGGGTAGAGTTGAAAGCTACTATAACGAAGTATTGATATAGTTTGTGAGAGAGGATACTATATATAGTGTGTTCAATGTGCAGTTAGTTTAATAGCTTATTAAGTACAGTTGGGAGTGCGGGTCTATCAGTACTCCAAAGTAGCTAGTAACGCTGTTGGAGGAGCTAATTGCAAGAGCGTGGAAGATCGTCCTTATTCATGTTTATCAAAAGAGCCATCATACAATTAACCACTCAAATAACATTGGACACGAGATATCATTAGATGTGTATGGCATAATTGTTTGCTAACCCGTTACTTATGTAGTTGTGTACTCATATATGAGGTACTTGGTGATTCTGGAAAACTACACATAAGGTCATATCTCTATAATTATATATAGGAAAATAAAAAATTGAATTTGCCACATAAGTCTTTGAAGACTTCTCCTTAAATTTAGGAGTTTTTTTATTCAAAACCTTTTTTTGTTTAATACAAACCACTTTTATTGCAACAACAAAACGCATTAATGATTTTGAACATCTATTTTTTCTTATTTTAATAAATTTTTCTTTCATAATGTTTTATATGTTACTCAAAATAAATTGTGACCTTCACAAATATTGTTTGCTACATTTTTTTGAGTCCAATGACATCAATTTTTTATGTTTAACTGATTTTTTTATGAAAACAATCCATCGAATATTGAAGGTTATGTCGTTATGGAGAAGATAACCAACATGCACATCACACTCAATATTTGCAAGTATATTCAATATATTATTCACTGACATCGAATATTGTTCATTTCTAAACTATATAAAATCACCCTGGCTCAATCTTCTTTTCTTCTTTCAATATTGTTTTAACACCACAATAGGTTACATTTTCTTAATTTGAGTGTTCTAGACCTATTCAGAAACTTAATCGGGTTAAATCCGTTTGAATTAAACATATCTATTAAACCTAAACACGGTCATTCTTTCAATATTCTTCAAACAAGAATAATTTAGAATGCTAATAGAGTTGAGTTGGTTTGAATGGGATGTATCAATCAAACCCAACATAATTCAACATGATCCTTCTTTCAATAATTTTTAATGGGTTAATTGAGTTTACATTTTACATATTGATTATTATAATTTAAAGTTAAAACTTCATTTTGAATATATCTACTACAATTAGCATTTTGTGTCAGGTAATTGAAAAATGACATGAAATAAGAATAAAAAAATATCAGGGAAATGAAACTATAGGTACACCTAATTGCTTCTTAATCATATATTCTTTTAAAATTTATATCATTCAATCAATTATTTTATAGACATACATGTTTGCACAACTTTTGAAAAAGCAGGGCAATGATCACCTAAATTCTAGGTATATAAGGGTACACGGTCATAGGTCGTAACTTAAGCAGGCTAATTAAATTTTGACCAATTTATAACACTAATCGATTTGAGTCCGCTCGAATCAATCACATTCATTAATCTTAAATATATTTTAGATGGCATGTTCCTGTTTTCAAGATTATTCTAATGGATCAATCAATATTTTATTTTTTATTATCTTTTATTATCTTTTGACCACTAATAGGGTTGAGTCTGTTTGAATGAGATATATCCATAACATCAAAACATAGTTCACATAACATGATCTCTTTTCAAGATTCTTTTAACGGGTCAATAGAGGTTACATTTTTCATTATACTCAACTATTCGTCAAAAAATATTTATTACATTTTTAATCTCAAAGACCAATCATTTTAATTCATTAGCATTATAAATTGTAGGTTGAACTTTATTCAGTAAATTTTAAACACATCAAAGATAGCATAAACCGACCGACAGACCAGTGAATAATATGAATTTGTTGATTGATTTTAAAAAATGTTTAAACTATTATTCTTAGTTTTGAAAAATTTCAGCACTTATTGATGATTATTTACAACTCGGTTGAATTATTTATGTTATCAGTAGTACGGTAGGAGTAAATTTCACCTTATTTATTTAGGTTGTCAATAATAAATTTCAGAAAATAAAATCTAAACTCGGCAAACCAGCCGAAACACTAGCTAGTACATAGATTAAGAGAAATTGATTATTAGATTAAGTAACATGCACAGTTCAATAATCCATAATATCGATGCAAAGAATGAAGATCTAAACACCATATTCTAATAAATCTTCATTAGATCTACCGATGGACGACCCATCCTTGTAGATCGAATATCAAACAGCCAACGATTTCCCAGCGACGAATGCAGCAAACAATGCGAGTGACCTCTTTGGAGAAGAAAATGCAGCCAAGTGAGATGCTCCTCTAATGGATGCAAATCCCAACTGCTTCTTCTCATCCCCATACACTTGCGTCCATCCACCGACCTGTTTGTCAGTGTCAAACCATGGCTTGTAAGGCACAGTTGTGTTGAGCATCATCTGTTGGGCCAAATTGTTGACTACAGTTCTTGTTCCAATGAATGGAAGCACTGAATCTTGATCCCCACTGTAGATCAGTACTTGGATCCCTGAAGTCACCAATGAACCCACCACTCCGATTGTAGGGATCTCCAGATTGTTGTAGTCATAATTCACCACACTGCAAAAAAATTGAATCATGAAGATTAATTGTATTCTTGTGGGTTTGATGGATTTCATAAACTTGTTCAGTTCATTACAAATCCATAACTTAACTTATGATCAGAAGAATTTGTGACCTGATTAATACGCAACGCGATTTAACATAACCCGAATATTAAAAGGGGACTTACTCGCTGCAGAAACTCCAAGCAGTAACACCAACAAGGTTGGCATGCAAAGCTTGTTGAACATCTTTCCTGTTCAAATACTTGTTCGTCTTTGACTGTATACAAAGGTCTATGTGTTCTTCTCCTGCAGCATCCTACATCTCCCGAAATCGAAAACCAAATAACACGAAAAATAATGAGTACTGCATCAAAGAAGCTAGTAAGTCATCTCAAGGCTGTAACTAATTAATTACCAGTTTTCCAAGAAGACCTTGCGTGGACTTCAAGGTCGAAAATGGACGTAAACTTGCAACTAAAGACTGTTCCTGCAGCTTTGATTCACCATCTTCTGATATACAAACATCAGAAGTGACATCATACCCACTGAATGAACGTTGATGAGGAATCTCTTCATCCAAGCGTGCTTGCACGATGCTACACGGTTGCGAAAGATTGTCCGCAATTCCTTCTCTCTGGAGCTGTGACATGTTACATATTGTGTTCACAAGGTCATATGTATGGTCGGAGATCAATCCATGTGACCAGTAGTATTCTCCTTGCCCGTTCAGATCTGTGTTGAACTCCAACAATGGATTTCCTATCTGTATAGTCATATGAAAAAGTCTCTTGTCACACAGTGAGATAATTTTTTTAATATAATAAAGCACTGGGACTAGAGATTTTTAATGACAATGCACAAGTTTGCAGATGGATGATTCTTACAGCTATGCCTTTAAAGCTCGATGCTCCTGACTCGACGACGAGTTGGGCCAGTTGAGGCACATAGTGTCCTGTTGTACATAAACTATTTTCAAGAATCTAAAGTTGAACGCTTGTGGAAATTTTTTAACAAGTATGTACTAAGGAAATTACCAGCATAGCTCTCTCCAGTGATGAAAAGATCTCTGGTCTTGTACTCAGGAAACTTGAGTAGCCATTGTTGTAGGAACACGAAGTTGTCGTTTGCTGCGAAATTAGAGTACATTACCGGTTGAATCGTGATCGATCAGTTGTCGTGTTATTTTGGTTTGAGAGAAAACTAAAGATCAGTTGTTCATGCTCAAGCTAGTTATACCTGTTATGGTGTCATTAACCAATTTATAGAAAGAGGTGTTGGCTGAATACGAGAATCCAACTCCTGCTGGAGATTCCAAGTACAGCATGTTTGCTTCTGTACCAAGCAACCACATTAAAACTATGTCAGTGGATATAAATGAGAAAATCTGTCACATTCTGAAAATGACGATCACCTTTGTTCCAACTGTAGTCATTGCTGATAAGACCTCCGTTAGCATTTGGCTTGAAAGGACCATGCTCGGAGAAAGCTCCAGCTCCAACCGAAGAGCAACCAGGTCCTGATACCACATAGCCGACCGATCATAACATCATAATCATTGATGATTCTAAGAGGTATGTTAAATTAAACTACCTCCATTGAGCCAGAGAACAAGTGGCTTGGAAGTGGAGTTGGTCTGAGCTTCAGCAAAGTAGTAGAAAAGTTTCCTCTGCTGGGTTTCATCAACAGTCACATAACCTGCATACTGCTGGAAGCTAACATCTGGCTGACCTGGCAACTTCACTATCTTGTCAGCCTCATATGACGACTCGACTGTTCCGAAATTCGAAGCCAAAGCTGCAGAAATAATGAACATGACAATCCATAACAGAGAACCCATGGTGGTGAAGAAAGCTTTCAGGTTTTTTGAAAGAAATATGGGTTTTCTGCCTGTTATATAGAGCACATGTTTTATAAAAATGGAAAGGTGGTCTGTCGCTGTATGTGACAGATCCATGGAAATGGACAAATCAAATGCTGCATTGTGATAACTCTTATGTTAGTTTTGAACTAAACCAGCAAATATCCGGCAGAGACGACATATGTTCTTCAGGGATAGAAATACCAACAAGAAAGAACAAGAAAGACATAGTTTTGGTCAAATTACAATATGTCACAAAACAAATGGAAGGATACAAACTTTTTTCCCTTTGGTTTTCATTTCCCAGCTGGAATCTTATGAAGCCGGCATCATTGTATCCCAACACCATTGTTTCTTTTCAAATGACATCTTGCTTTTAATCCAAATTAACAAAGGGTTTAATATTGACTGAAAAAGACTCATCAGACATCCCAAATCTCAACTTTAACAAACCATCATAATCTCAAATTGTGCCCAATAGGCAGACAGGCCTGCAAGTTCATTACAATTCAGAATTAACATACTACCTGAAATCCTTACTAAACTCATATCTCTTAACCTTATTTTAAACCCACCACTGATCTTGAATTATCATCCAGCAGTACTTAATAGCTTCCTTGCTACAAACGACTGCAACAGCGAGAGCGATCTCTTGGGAACCTTGGCAGACCCTCCTCGAATACTCGCGTATGTCAGAGCTTCCCCATAGGCATTTGTCCATCCACCAACCTTCAAGAAAGACCAAAATAATCAGTGTTTAGTTGTAAAACCTCAAACATGTATGAATATGTTATAAGCCACTGACCTGATTGTCAGAGTCAAACCATCCTTGATAAGCCACTGTTGTGTTGAGCCCTATCTTCTTGGCCAAGTCATTGACCAAAACCCTCGTACCCAGAAATGGTACAAATGTCATCTCATCGACACTGCATTCGTTTCAGTGAGATTTACTTATGTCAATTGGTCAACCTTTTTGTGAAGTCAAAGGATTAGTTTGTTGTTCGGAAACATACCTGTATATCAGCACTCTTATCCCTCTCTCCACTAAAGAACCAACCAAATCGATAGTAGTATTCTCCCACTGCCTCTTGTCATAATCAATATCCATTGAACATATGATCCAGTTAGCTTTCGTAACATTAAGCGCTTTCTGAACATCTTCTCGGTTCAAATACTCGGAGATCTTCACCCTCAGACAGACATCATTTCCCTCTGATGAAGCTTCCTGCCACATTCTCAAAACCCAAATTAACACACAAATCAATCTTCTTAAGATAAAAGAAGTTGCTAAACAGCAAAAAAGAAACTCACTTTGCGACTTGCGAGTGACTGCAAAAGCTTCGAATCTCCCATTTGCAGAGAGTCAGGAGATAATGACACGCGATCATTAGAAGCCATTACATTCATAATTAGTGTTTATATAACATTCTTTAACACACCCACGAGGAAAGAATGAAACTTTCAATGGCTCAACCTTAATGGTTATTATGGAGGCTAACATAGTGAAATTGGACCGTATAAGACGCTATAATATCATGTCTATAACCGTTACATTCATAATTAATGTTACATAACATTCCTCAACACAAACCCACGAAGAGAGACTAAATCTTTTAAGAGAAGGAGATGGAAAAACAAACCTATAATGCTGTCATCAAGAGTGGGTTGATCAGAAATGTTGGCAGAATAAGAAAATCCTGTCCCAACTGGCGAGTCCAAGTATTTTACATTCACCTCTGGAACATAAAAAATACTTGGTCTGGAATCCAACGAGTTCTTCTTCAAATGGTCAGAAATCTAAAAACCAAAAAAAAGAATTCTACTTTGTTGAAAGCATAGCGATTCCATGCCAAAACATCTCCACTCACAGGGCTGAATGGACCATTGCCAGAAAACCCTCCAAGATTTGAGCACTCCTGCTCTGCAAACGTACAGTAAAACTCTAGCAGTAACTTACAGATCAAGGCCAAGAACAAAACAGAAACAGAAACAGAAAACACATACGGTCACCAAGCCAGAGAACAAGAGGCTTGGAAGCTGGTTCAGACTGAGCTTCAATAAAGTAATAAAACAGCCTAGTTTGAAGCACATCGTCAACTGTTATGGTACCCTGCAAACTGCCCGAACCCGGCCTCTCCAGCTGGCTGCCCGGGCAGTCTCGCAATCCGGTCAGCTGCCTTTGATCCCATCAGGAGACTCCATGCCATGGTTATGAGTATCAGCAATTGCAGAGGAGATTTCATGGTTAAAAAGTTTCAAACTTTGCTACAGAGAATTCTGAATTTCTGAAAGATGGGTTCTGTATTGGTTAATAAAGTGGTAAGAGTCCATTGGCTGGCTTCCATTACTAGTGTGCGAACAAAGGGGTAGAAGAGGTAACTGTGGTTCAGCAGTGTTGAGTTGGACTTTTGCAGCTCCATATCCATTTTTAGAAGCTGACGATGAAGGTTTCTTATGATCATAGTAAAGGCAGTTTTTTTGAAAGTTTCAGCTGGAAGATCAAATGGAATAACCAAGTAATGTGCATGTTTAGACAAAAGCAGAGGTGAAACAATTGAGGAAATGGACTCTGCTATTGGGCCATGCCTATTCAGAGTAAGGGCATTTATGGTACGTTGATGGAAATTGGGCCTTTGATTCGGGCCCAATTGAAGGCTGTTTAATACTTTTTATTAATAATTGTTAGGGTAGTTACTAGAAATGGTTAATAGGTTATTATTTATTTGGTGTTACTGTTAGCCTTTATGGGTATTAATGATTTAGACAGAAGGATTTTGCCACCATTTCTTCCTATAATTAATAATTATTATTACTTTCTTGCTTAATTACTCTCGTACCACTCGTACATTATATTGTATATCACAACTTGTAATCATTCTCAAGCTTGTGCTCCATTTCAAGCTCCGGACTCGAACAGTCCCTACTCCTCTCGTCCAGCCACTCAGTAATATCCTTAAACACCACTTCAATATTCTCCGGCACTTCTCCGTACAGCAACCCGTGCCACATCCCGTCGTACAACTTCATCGTCTTGTCCTTGCTCGACGCCACGTCGTACAGCTGCTTGCTGATCGACTTCTCGGTCACTCTGTCGTCCTGGCCGTGGAGGAGAAGGAACGGCATCATCACCTCGGAGAGCCGCTTCTCGATGTCGATGCTGGTCCTCAAGAGCTCGAACGCGGTCTTCAAGCGCGGACGGCCCTTGTAGCACAGAGGATTCTCCCTGATTTGTTTCCTTATTTCGGGGACTTTGAACGCCGTGTCAATTATGTCCTTGGTCGGGACGATCCTCCATGTCGGGATGATGTAGCTTAGTTTTGTGAGAGCGCTGATCACCAGTTGCGGTGGCTTCACGTCGTCGGCTATCTGCAGAGTTTTGGAAAAAATTAAGAAGAAGATAAGTAACGATCACAATCCAATTAGTTGGTATGGGTTATGGATTATGGAAAATGCTTGTTGTTTCACTAGAAAAATCACAATATGATTGGTCCGTCAGGGTGAAAATAAGGGTTAACACGGCGATTTGATGGTCTAGTCTTAGCGGGAGCTAGCCTGAAATGAATTGTTTAATGTTATTTGAGCGATTGAGATTAGAAGTCCACCAGACTTAACATATCAAGACTAGCTCCTCGTCCGCCAACATAAGTGATAACATCTCAGTCCAGCAAACCGTCTCAAATTAATGATTAGGATTGGTTTTAATCAATTAATTAGTTCATTTTTATCAAGAACACCAAACAAACAGGGGGAGATTCAAAAGAAAATGCGAAGAATGTGCTTCACATTGGCATCCTGTACAGCTCCACACGTTTATGATGATTCTAATCATTTATTAGAATAATCCGACGACACGAATTAAGTGAGAGGTTTAAGGATTTGAGATTCGAGCTGAACCGAACCCGCAGATCCAACGGAAGGTCGGAGAAGCATGAAATGTTACAACACTAACAACTGAACTGATCATAAGGCGGGATGATCGGAAAGGACGAGAGAACGTATGAGTCTAAAATTGTTATACCTTACACATCGGAGCAACCAAAACGGCGCCGTCCCAGAAACTGGGGAGCTTCCTGTGAAGCAGCAACGTGACTGCACCTCCCATGGACTCCCCCATCAGATATCTTCTCTTCCCTCTGTTCTCTTTCTCCTCTGCCACCAAACCAACCAATCAGATAACTCAGATCAGTTTAAAACCAAAAAAGGTTAAAAATTAATTTGCAGGTAAAATTTTTACCGCATATGGTGACGAAATGTCTGGAGCAATCATCGACCACGAAATCAAAGTTGTCAATGTATCCCTGTAATCCTGCCGATTTCCCATGCCCTTCGTAATCCATCGCGTATACTCCAAACCCTTGTTTCGCCAGCCTCATCGCCGTGCCTGTGTGACCACCCACACCATTTTCGAATATAAATCAACTGGGGATTTGAAAAAAAAAATCAGATTGGTGGGAGTTTGCGCTACTCACTGTCCATGGTAATGCTGGACTCCATGGCGTATCCATGACACAGAAAGATGAGAGCTTTCGGCTCTTGGCTCACCGCCAACCACTTGCACGTAAACAGCTTCATCCCTCTCGGATTCAGGATGAATTCCTAAATCATCCAACACACAGGAAAATCGTCGCCTCATTATTATGTTCATTCTGTGTCCGAGAAGGAAAAAAACAGGGGAACTGGAGTTGGAGATGTGGTGAGACTAACCTCGGTATATTTAACACCTTCAGCTATTCTCGCCTGGAAATATTTAAACAGAAGGAGTAACACAAAAACCCAGATTGATAATCAGCCAAACTGTAATTAAACAGGACCAAAAAAACAGGGGAAGGAGAAAACAGAGACTTACCATGGAGAACAGAGTACAGAGAGAGAGTCCTGGAAATTTTTGATTGAATCCGTAAAAGGTGGGGAGCTTTTTTTGGAGTGATGCAGAAGGGAATGGAATCCGATTCCTGAGTGGAGTCTGTTGGGAAAAGGAAGGGCGGATTCGATTCTGTATATATAGTGAAAAGACGGTGAGTAGAGCTGCGTATGTTGGGATAAGAACGAACGTGCAGAGTTTAAAAAAGATGAACAATGGCCGGTTGGGTGACCAAAATGGGTATTACAGCCCGTTTAAGTACCTAAATGTAAATTTGTTGATAAAATATTGACTAAGGATAGGTGTCTTATTTTTTTGCGATTTGCTTTCAAGTTGTCATGCTGTTCATTAGGATAAAATATAACATAGAGTTGACAAAACTAAGGATGATAAAATCAAATCATAGTTTTTCACAATGCTTATATTATTTGTGTCTGTGTATTTCAGAAATAAAAAGATTTCCATTTGCATTTTCTTGTAGTTTGAGAAATGTTATTCTTACATCAACAATATTTTTGTATCGAACAACTCTAACTATGATCAAGACTAGTGTTTTCACAACAAAATTTATCCGATTTTACTGTTCATGAAAGACCGTTTAAAAGTTTAGAAGTAGTATTTATAGTCAGAAGACTAAATTGTCTAAATAGATGACACACTAATATGTCACTCTCAAAATTACGGAAGAGTTTGAATTTTTGAACAAACAATCTATTTACGATCGAAACATGTAACCAACCGTTAGGCCCTTTCTTAAAAACTATAATAGCTTCAATAGGTATTTCTTGTTTGCTTTTTCATCCTATTTAACGAACTTAATTTTCTAATTGAGGTGACTAATCCGCACTTAAGGAAAGTATTATCCGTTAATGGGGGGAATACATCCAATCTGGAGCACATGCATGTTCATGTCAAATGAATTTAATGGCTATTGATTTATCTTCCTAAATTGTCACCATACCTTAATTCCATGGAAACATTCACAATAAAGCAAACACATTAATAACTACCTTGGGGGGGCTTGGTGAAATATGGAACTTCTCTAGACTCAGGTGATTATCTTACTTGTTAATTTTTGTTTGTATTTTCAAAAAAATACCCTCATTTGTATTCATACAGGTATTCGCCTCTTGGAGCATAAATAATTTACATCGAAGGTGCAGACCCTACAAACCGGAGCTACATGAATTGCGGGTCGTTGCAAAGCAAAATGATATCACTCCTCACTCTCCAACGCTAACACATTGGTAAGGGAAATCAACCAAAATAACAAGCATAAAGTGCGAAAAGGACAACAAAAACAATAAAACAAACAATTTAATTGAAATAAAAAGTATGAAGAAACAAAACCTAACAAACTTGGATATATGTCAATACTTATTCGAAACGTAACTGTCAAGGGAGGCTAGTGGCGAGAGATTCAATCCCTATTGAAAGAAGCGACGCAACGATGGCGGTGTTGGTGGTATTTGTGTTCGCCAAAACCATGGTGACTCTGATGACAAAAGGAGGAGAAAGAAGAAATTAAAACTCTTTTGTAGACTCTCTAGCTGAGAGACAACTCTAACTCGAGAAAAACCCAACTCTCCTCGTAAAAGAAAACACTGCAGCTTTTATAGCAAAACATCAAATTGAAATCCAAGAAAAACGAAAAAGATGAAAGAAGTGAAGGTGGCTAGGGTTTGGCGGCTCTCGTCAAGAAGGAGCAGCCGTATTCACACCAATATAATTTTATCTTGATTGTTAATTATCTATTATTTTAAAATTAGGACACGTTTGGTTTATTTATTTATTTTGAGAATTGGTGGTTTCTTTTAAGATGATAGTTTTTGAAGATGTATATTTACATTTTTCAAAATATTTATTTGAAAGTTTTTTTATTTATAATCCGATATTGAATGGAAACACATAATAATTAATTACATAACTAATTTATATGATCAATGAAATATTGTCAGTTTTGTCACACAAAAAAATAGCTACATAACTAAATTGTCATTTCTTCCTTAAAAATTTAATTGTTAACCTTAAAATTATAAACAGCTAGACAAACAACTCCAAAATATACAAAACTCATCTTTTAGCTTTGTTTTCACTTTAATTGTTAACCTTAATGTTTTGGAGATAAACTTTTCCTTCACATACACACAATTTCATAAATATTATTGCAAAAAAAATTAAGGATACACATTGAAAACACATAAACCAAACATGACATAACTTGTATATATATATATGTCATGCCCTACTAGGTGGATTGCATAAGGCATACTCCCCATGGTGTTTAGGGCGATGGATACATCAACGATACTGAGTTATATTGTATAAAAGTCAAAATATATTTAGCCGAATAAAAAAAATACTAATAAAAACATCAAATATATAATGAAAATTAAAAATATATTATCCAAGTTCTAGGTAGAGAAGTGGGTTGTTGTGTCATGGAGGAGGCCTTGTATCCGCACGCTAATTAAGCGAACATCCACCGTAAAAGTTCCTAATACGCACGCTCTACATGGAGGTTTCGAAGGAGAACACCCAACATGTGGAGGTTCCTAAGGCGAACACCATTCGCAAAGGTAGTCGTCCTTCCAACCCGTGCATGACCGTCCTCGAGGGGCAAAATGATAGAAAAGGTTCGGAAACTAACTTCTTGATGAAGAATCACCTCATTGCAGGGAGTTGATCATAAACCTGTCGAGACTAACTCCTCTACAGAGAATTACTTCGGCCATGCCAAAACCATTACATGACGGATTGTCTAACCACGTAAAGACTAACTCCTCTAATTAGTAGATCATCACAATACAAGTTACACTTAACATGCCTCTCAACAACCATTGTTGAGGTCGTGAATCACGCTCCTTATCATATTCTACTCATACGTCTATGATAGAATTCGACACAGTTTGGTATGTATATGAAGTATCCTCACTTTCACAATAGCTTCAATTGGACATTTAATTAGCTTACCAAATTTCAATGCATTGTATATAAAAACATCAACATCAAAAGATGACATGATAATATTACAATTTGCCATGATGGAGTTTGGATTTCGTACGTATATATTAAGCTGCTAATAATAATGACGTCATTAATTAATGAGTAAAGTGACCACTTTGCTGGGATATTTGATTGACTTTGTCCAATATAATTATTAGTGGACAAGTTGCTGCTGCACTGTATCAAAACCTTTCTTTTTCGCAATTAGTGTAGTTTTGTAGATTATTGGTCTCGTTTTTCTTCTTCCTCGTGGACTTATATGCACATATTTAATTCTTAAAGTTGTTTCACCATATTTGGGATGAAAATGACTACCTTGAAATATTTTTCTTATTAATTAGGGGAAAATACTTTGCTATCTTAAGGATATTGATATCATTTATATTAAATTTTGCTATATTTTATGTTTAAAATTAAGATTTTTGAAGTTGTAGGTTTGTGTATAGGATTTAGGGTATAGTGCTAGGGGTTAGAGTTTGATATACAGGATTTAGGATCTATTAATTTTGATTTATGGTAAAAAGTTAGAGTTTGATGCCGTGTTTGAGAGTTAGGGTTTAGTGTTTAATGTGTTAGCATCATTATCTAGTGTTTAAGGTTTATTATAACGACTTCAAGATCTGTTTTTTGAATTTCAAATCTTTAAAATATGATTTTTTTTAATGTAGAGGGTACCGATACCCTGTGATTACCTTCGTCGGTTCTATCTAGAGAAATTTTTATTTTTTTGAAATTATTTTCCAACTACCGGCCGTACAATTTCGTGCAGAGAGTTGTACGGATCATACAAATATGTATAGGTTTGTACAAACTCGTACAAAAGTGTATACAATTGCTTTTACTAATTAGTACAGTACTTAGTAAGTAGTATTTTAATATAATACTTAGTATACACATTTATATAATTATAGAATATCAATTATATCCTTATATTTTCATCCGTTAGATCTAAAATATAATTTTTGAACGATTAAAATTTATCACACTTTCTACATCAGATCCAAATACCAATTCTCACTCCAAATGTCGAACTCCCTACCACCAAAACTGGTTACAATGCCATATTACTAGCTAGTTTGGTCCAGTGATTTTTTAATTCTTTGAAAAAGCCTGCTCGTTAATAAAAAAAAATAATTATAATAACTTAATCTGACGTCTCTATTGTATTTGACTATATCAACCAAAAAAATATAAATGCATATTTCAATGAGTGGTCAAAAGTCAACCCACTCTTACACAATTAAAACCAACCCAACAACCGACCAATCTTAATATTCATTGGCACGAATTTAGCTCTAGCTAACAACATCAGAAACACACATGTGTTTGATTGACCAAATGGGCGAGCAGATTTCGATGTCTGTGTTTTATATGCTCTGTATTAACATAAATATGTGTTCGATTAATCTAATGACGCTATAATATAGTTGATCAGAAAGAGGATATCAGAAAAGTACATTTGTGATTTTGGCTCTCGTCGTGTAATTAATTAGCCTATTATGTACGTCAAGAGGGATCGGAGGTGGTCATTGTGATGCGGCGATGCAACTCCAACAGCTGACGATCAAGAGAAAGTGAGAGATCGATGTGATGCAATTCCAGCCGCCGGTGAAGAGAACGTCAGAAAATACACTCGTAAAATGTAAGTAATTACGTACCGTATATCCTTGTATATAGTATGCAATTAATCTAGCTAATGAATGAACTTTTCATTTGTTATTGAAGGCCGCAATAGGCCGGATATAACGTGATAATAAAACCAGCCGATCTGATCATCAACAGCCGAGTACAAAGGTTAGCTCGATATCAAGCCAGATGATTCAGGGCTCGTACTGTTGAGCTATTTGGCATTGTTTGTTTGTTTTTTTTGTTAAGTGAAAAACCTTAGGCATTATTGTTTGGTTTCGTATTATATTACGTACAGTTTGCTAATGTCGTAATATTATGCCGCCGCCCATGCATGCATAATATCCAACCATAGGCCTTTACGTGTGGTTTAAAGATTTTTGCGATATGCTAATTTTAGTACACGTGGGGCTATCACGATGAACGTTTCAATTTAAGGTTAATCATGTAGTCTCAGAAAAGGTTACCGTTCAGATGAAATCTCAATATATATAGGGTTATGCCACCACTCCATACTAGGGTTTTTAATCCGGTCGGGGTCGGTCAAACCCGGTTTGGGTACCTTGAAACCCGTTCTTATTTAAAATCGATTGGGTTTGGGTCCAAAAATGAGGGTGACCGGGTTCTCTTTGATTATTTTCAGAGTTCAATAAGTTGTTGCTTTATATTTGCTTAATTTTTATTTGATAACCGTCCAGTTTCTTATAGGAAAGTCTATAAACTTTCAATTACTAAGCTAGAAACGCAAATAAGTTTATGTATGAGACACTTACCCGTGAAATTTTATCATTTTTCTCCCCAGAAAATGAAGATACAACCAAATTATGTTCTGGGTACATAGTCTAGTTAAATTAAATTAGCTACATATGTAAAAAAATAAATTTATTTAATATTTTAATCGAGTATAATTGAGAATCCGGGTCATAATGCGTAACCCGGTCCAACCCGGAAATTTCGAGTTTAAAACCGGCCCTACCCTATACTCTAAATGGACCGGGTTTGGATTTGCATATTAAGTCACTGGGTAACTCGGAACCCGGTTTGACTGGGCCGGGTTTGGCCCGACCCCACCCGGATCCTAGCCCTACTCCAGACTACAGTAATCAGTGACTAAATAAGGAAAATCTTGCCCTCGATACGGTTTTTAAATCCTCTCTTTATCCATCACACTTGCTTTCTGACGTAACCTAAGAGCTTATTATCATTTTTCATATGTAAATGTAAGGAATTAATCCAAGTGTCGACCCAAATAGTGACAATTCAATTCAAGTGATATTCGAAACAACATTTTATTATCCACTCCAAACGATTAAGATTTAACAAAAATAGATATGTAAAATTAAATTGGGACTTTCAATATTCAGATGATCACATATCATGATGACCTGGCAATAAAATTATAAAATTACAAGACTAAAGTCACATCAGAAGTTGCTTTCATGTATGACTTTGTTTCATGATCATGAATCCACTATAATGATCGTTGTATCCATGTGGATTTGACTAGCCTGAAAATCGGAGTAGGAATAGAATTCCGTTCCCGAACTTGTGAAATTCCAAATTTTCAAAATTTGGTTCGGAATCGCTGTACCGAACCAGCAATAGGCTTACAATTGCTAGTTTGATGTCCAAGTTTCGTCAAAATCAATAGAGCAGCTAGTAGTAAGATTAGTACCTGATTTATATGGTTTTTCATTCTTGTTTAGACTTAACATATTTGTCTTCACCCTCTTCATCTTCACTATTTTCACCTTCATCATTTTCATCTTCATTGATAGATCCCCAAATCACACTAGCAGTCGCAGAGGTTGTACCTTCACATTCACCTTCGTTCACACACATTCGTTAGAAGGATGCATATACTACTTGGAAGTACAAACAGATTAGTCACGGTTAATATCAAACAATCATTATACAAACACTGAAAGGAATAATGTGTACCATTCTCAAATGTAGCTTCATACTTTTCTGCTGCTTCCAACATCAAGTAGGTGAAGTTCTATAGAGTTGAAACATCTAGAGACACAAGCTTTTTAGATTATATACCTTTAAAGGATATGCATTTTTTGAATTTTTCAAATATGGCCGGAAAAGACTTCACCCACCTTACTGCCTCTCTCACCCTCTCTATTGATATATCCGTATCTTTAAGCCCATGATTAACAACTAAATTCACTATGTGAGCAATATGCAAGTACTTGCTATCAAGAAAATCTGAATTCCATTGCTTTAGTTGTTCTTTCATATGCATGATCATTGTCACTTGCATCATCCATATCAATGCAAAGAACATTCTTGATACCCCACTCTTTCAAGCACGATGCAAGTGCTTTCTCAATATCAACTCCTGCATGACTAGTGATTTGCATGAAACCGATAATCTTCTTGCACAATTTCAATCTTTGTTGATGAAGTGTGCAGTTACACACATGAACTTCAGATTGGACAGAGAAGTCCAAGCATCCGTTGTCAAAGAAACCTTCCCTTTACATTATGTTGTGAAGTACTCTATTAATACTACTTTAGATTCCATAAACATCCTAAAACAATCCTCCCTAACCGTTTTCCTACCATGTATTTTGAATATGAGACAAATCCGTAATATGAAATGCCTAAACCTTTTATACTCGACAAATCTAAAAGGAAGTTTATCTAGTAAAATCATTTCTACAAAAGCTTTCCTAGCATCCAATTGGTCAAATTTTCAATTATTTACTTGGTCATTGATAATGTTTAACTGCAGATTTAAGGTTGACATCGCCTTGCTGTTTTTCTTCAAACAGATGTCATGATGCTTCTTTAGACCGGATTTCCTATTTGTTGTTGTATTAGCATACAGATTTTGACAGGGAAGACATTTAGCTTTGACGTTCCCATCAGCATCAGTGTACGACAAAAAATACTTCTAATGGACTGATCTTTTTTTCATCACCTTCCTTGTAGGACAGACTGAAATCAAAGTTTGACCTCTAATTAGTCTTCCACGACCAGCACGAGATCGGGGTAGAGGTGGAATGCCACTTTAAGAAGTTTGTGATTTCATTGGAAGAGTACTTTATGAGTCCGTAAGTTGCAAAATAGATAGAACCAAAATTAACTGTTATGTTAGGGAGGTATTTCTGCTGTGATTTGCATGAAAGAAATCTCAACATCACATATTATGTACAACAACAAAGCATTTCTGCTGTGATGTCAGGGAAGCATATCATGTGGTTCTTATTCTAGCTTGGTAGTGTATTCAATTTTATAGACCAGTTGCTTGATTACATTATGAACACCATCCCAAATCCAAACTTGAATACATTATGAACACCATCCCACATCCATTCTCAAAGATAAAACTAAAAAAAACCTCCGATTTTGCTTGTTGGCCTCTATGATTGTGCAAGAATGTTCATAACAAGATAACCTCCGAATCAAAACCAAAGTGGAGCATAACAAAATGTTCTGAGATTCACCTGTCACCAGATTCCAGAACGACGAGGGAATCCTGGAGAATCGCCGTCGAGAACCCGGTTGCCATTGAGGGAATAGTATCTAAAAAGTAATCTATAAGTGTGATATTATGTTTTCCGAATTGAAGTCCCTATTCCTTAAATCTTTCATAAAATAAATTATGATGTTTATATACTCTTCAGGGCCTGTAACGGGACAGCCCAAGAGCCTTGTTGTTTTACTAGAAGCCCAATTCCATTGAAGCAACGATCCATAAACAGGCCCATTACAGACCAACAGATAATCTCTCTCGATCATATATATTCCTCAAAATCCTCCATCAATTTTAGGGTTTAGTCATCTGCACAGAGACAGATAGCAGCTGCCGCCATCGCCAGAGTGAAACGAAGCAATGGGTAAACTCTTTCAATCAGTTTCGATTCGATTTCTACGTTTTCATGTCTGATGTAATCGCCTGACCTTTAACCTTGTTCTTCGAAAATGAAACAGCCAGAATCAAGGTCCACGAGCTGAGGCTGAAGAACAAGTTGGAACTTTTGAATCAGCTCAAGGATCTCAAGGCTGAGCTTGCTCTTCTCCGCGTCGCCAAGGTCACCGGCGGCGCTCCTAACAAGCTGTCCAAGATGTAATCCCCTCTCTTCTTTTCCTGTCGGTCTCGATTTTGAACTGTCTTATTGTTCTTTAGAATATGATCGATTGTACAGTTGTTTTTTCTGGTTTTTGGTTTCTAGCATCTGAATTGTTATGCTCATATCTTAAGTAAGTTTGAAAGATGGGTTCATCAGAATGCACCATTTGTTACCAATGGTCGAGTTTTATGAAATGTGGAGCTTTTGTTATTAGATTGATCATTGTATTTTACTTGTGATGTCTACTATGTGTTGGTTTTTGGGCTTCCAGCAAGGTGGTGCGGTTGTCTATTGCCCAAGTGTTGACAGTGATCTCACAGAAGCAGAAAGCTGCACTTCGTGAAGTGTACAAGAACAAGAAGCTGTTGCCTCTTGACCTCCGTCCCAAGAAGACCAGAGCCATCAGAAGGAGGCTTACCAAGCACCAGGTACTTCCTTTTTCCACTCTGGTTTTGGTCTGTTGTGACTTGTGATGATGTATTATGGTATTTCAACTAGCCTGATTAGACCTTAACAGATAAGACATATTCATTTTTACTCATTACTGAATGTAGTCAATCATTTTGCATAGAAACTCAACTGTTTATGGCAATTGGAAGACTGAACTTCCTGAATCTTATTGCTTTTAGTCCTTCATGTCTATGCGATATCCATATTAATCTGTGTTCCTGTTTGCTCTTTCACAGCAATCTCTTAAGACGGAGAGGGAGAAGAAGAGGGAAATGTACTTCCCCATGAGGAAGTATGCGATCAAGGTGTAGGAAAAGCTAGCAACTTTTCTGTCTTCAAGGGTTATTAAGATTTAAGGAGGTGCGTTTTAGTATAAGGAGCGATATAGAGTCTTTTTGTAATTTCATATTTGAAGGGTAGACAAGTGAATGCGATATCCATTAATCTGTGTTCCTGTTTGCTCTTTCATAGCAATCTCTTAAGACGGAGAGGGAGAAGAAGAGGGAAATGTACTTCCCCATGAGGAAGTATGCGATCAAGGTGTAGGAAAAGCTAGCAACTTTTCTGTCTTCAAGGGTTATTAAGATTTAAGGAGGTGCGTTTTAGTATAAGGAGCAATTTAGAGTCTTTTTGTAATTTCATATTTGAAGGGTAGACAAGTGAACTCGAGCATCAACTTTTGAACAAGTTTTGGAATGATATGTATCGACTTTTCTTACACCTTTGTTGAATCAGTTCATGTTTTGTGGTAAGTGTCTGAAAATCTGAATTCATTTCTTCTTCATGTTTCTACAAGTAGATGATGCATGGCACCAGTATCTCATATCAATACAGTGCTTGTCATCTGTCGTTGATTTTCAAAGGGAATGTGTGCAAGTTGCAACTTCCTGGTCAACAGAATTGTGTTGAAACCCAGCAAAAT
Organism: Linum usitatissimum; assembly: GCA_030674075.2. Classification (NCBI taxonomy): domain Eukaryota; kingdom Viridiplantae; phylum Streptophyta; class Magnoliopsida; order Malpighiales; family Linaceae; genus Linum; species Linum usitatissimum. The sequence continues at coordinate 3,526,540 of JAUJYP020001281.1, read as the reverse complement.
TGTAGTTTGATACAATGTTGTAGACACTTCCCAAATTTCCTGTGGTCAGCATATGCGGTTGCATGCTTCTCTCATTTCATAAAATGATGATATGCAGTCACCTTTGCTATCTGAATGGGCATAATAGCCCATCCGGTGACCCGAATTGCTTCTTTGAATCGTTGACTTCCTTTTCATGGTTGGAATCGAGCTTTTTACATCTTATATTCCAACGTGTATAACATTGTAGAGTAATCAACTTTGAAGGGATGCTAATCAATTGCCGATAATAATAACACCTTTTTATGAACCAATCTAGTGACTTTCGAACAATCTTCAGGAAGGTGTAAGGTGTAAATAAGGCATTGAAGTCTTGCCTCGTTGTGTTGAATGATCAGGCGTTGCCTAGGCATAGGTGTTACAAAAATTGTAATAAATTTTAAGTTTTGTGCAAGATTAAACCTAACAATTTACAAAATCACAGAGTTTTAATTTTGTAAATGACAAAGTTCAAGATAACCAACGTTGAAGTTCTCACATATAAGTAGATAAATATAGAAAACATAACAAAATGATAAGATAAGCCATAAAGGCAGTATCAAACTTATAGGTTATTAGATGATCACACAAAATCTTCATCAAGAGAGGGGGAAGCCGATTTCTGATTTAGGGTTAGGGTAGGGAGTTTTTAGTTTTCATTTTGGCGCCAATTTTACGGCCTCGACTACGCTTCATCGATTAATCCCCGGTTCCTCGATGAAAGTGGACAAAAGGTAGCTCAAACATTACAAACACCAAAGTCATGGCACCGTTTTCTGTCGAGTTGCATGAGCAGTTGATAATCCGAAGTGAACTTACAGGACCTGAAGTTTTTCTTTGTCATCAATGTATCAACAGAGGACCCGCCGGCCGGCCGGCCGGCCGTGGCAAATTAATAAATTATATTGCAAGTAAATGCGGGAATTAAGAATTTTTCGCTGGGCTTAGCTTGACGTCCTGCCAATTGGCATCGAAAACCCCCACAGAGCTAAAAGTCAAGAAGCTAATAACTTGAGTGCTTGACCCGACGACTCATATTTTATTTCCCAAATTCTTGCTTAATCCTTTCATTATACTAATTATACTGAACCTTGCCATATCATTAATCTTGCTTCTCTTGACTTTTAAGTATGACTACTTGCTTACAGAATTGGATTATATTGATCTCTCCACTACCCTGTTTGTACAGTTCAAAGACTTGATCAAAGATTTAAACTAGCTTTTGTATTTTTCTTTTAAAATATGAATCGCTTTCACAGGCTAAATGAAACTTGTGTCAAAGAAATCGTATTGTGCGTGCACATTATCAATAGCATACCCTGCATCGCTGTCTTCCTCGGTTCGGGTTTGACTGAGATTTTATATGTTGATTTATACCATTTTCATTTAGAAATGATTTAAGAATATTTCTAATAAAAATTTTATCGTCAATTTTGAACATCTCCACCAAATTTTATATGAATTTATATTGATAAAACCTACATTATAATTCATCTTTAATAATTTTTCTAGAAATAGTAAATTAATAATAATAGTTATCGTGATTTCGTGGAACTTTCCTCGTCTTGCCTTTTGTTTTCTTCTCTATATAATTAATCTTGCTGTGGAAATAAGGGACACGAAAGAATAAACATATTTGGTGGGTCGAGTTATTCCACCACCATCGCCAAGTGCGATGATTCTAGTGGTAGAGTTGTGTTGACGAATTGAAAATATTGGGTTTGAATATAACATATTTTAGTTATGAATAAATACTATGTGAATTCTTTAGTATACTTGGTATACCGAAATTTTCGGTGTGCTCAGTTTTTTTGGTAATTTAAATCCATCACCACCGCCCATTTCCAGTTTGCGATCTCGATGGTTCACAATTATTCAAATATTAAATTTCTATTTCACATTTTATTTTTGATTTCAGTTTGCGATCTGAAATTGAATTGTAATTGATCAAAAATTTAATGTGATTTCAAATAAAAAATTTAATGTGGTTTGAGTAAAATTGTTGCGGCTGTTTTTTGCTGTCATTTTGGGTGCCATACATGGTGTTTTGTTTGGTTTTTCAGTTGCAGAATGTCCCAAATCTTGTTTTGAAGCACCGAGATTTTGTTATCTTGCTGCATTTTTCGAAGTTGTGTTTCCTTCGTCTCCCTCTTTTGCTCTCTGAGCTGCTGCCTTAAAGTTCCTTTGTCAAATTGAGAAAGCAAGATTTTTTATCAAATTGAGAAAATATATGAGATCAAAAATAAAATGTGAAATAGAAATTTAACATTTGAATAATTGTGAACCGTCGAGATTGCAAACAGAAAATGGACGGTGGTGATGGATTTAGGTTACCAAAAAAAAATGAGCATACCGAAAATTTCAGTATACCAGGTATACTGAAAACAATATTATGAACTAAATACTTGAGGGTTGAAAAACATAATATTTATACACTCAATTTTATCCAACCTGTAATAGGATTATGAGAATTACCATGACGTAATAATCTCTTTAATTTTTAAGTTTGAATTGGGATTGTGGGAATTGAGGAAATTAAAATCCAGTTAGTGGGTCAAACAAGAAATTCAGTTAATTAACAGAAGGAAACAAAAAAGTCAAGTGGCTTTTAATTTCCTCGTCAATACTTTTATGCTTCTAGTGTCTGGAAAATATTTTCCATTTCAATAAATTTCTGTGAGAATACCCAACTCCCTAGCCAGCCCACTAGTGTCTTGTCATGGATGAAACTGCAACGTACAAGGATCATTGGATATATGACTCTCACAGCAGCTTGCTGATGGAGAGGAAAATCAAATTCCTTGTTACCCGTAATTAGCCAAACAATCCGCATCACAATTCGCTTTGCGGTAAGTATAGTATAGTATAACTTCCCATTGGCGGTTGTAAGGTTTTTGGAATTGCAAAACGAAGATGGCGTGTTAATGGTCCAGAAATGAAGTCTTAGTGAGAATATATAGAATCTGAGTCTTAGTGATATGGTTAAATTTCTGGCTTGGGGTGTTGAGTAAGATTCAGTCGCTAAGTGAAGTCAGTATTTGACTTAGATTTGATCAACGATGTCAGATTATTTATTTATATTTATATTTATACGTTATCTGGTCTGCCCTTAGCTTGTTTTTTTCTTCTTCTCGTTACGCTTTGAAACCAGAATTAATAATTACAGATAATCTGGTTCATATGGAATCAGCGGGGAATGTTGAAAAAAAAATGGGTAGGGAAGAAGAAGCAAGATCGTGACAGATTTCATCAAATCAATTAAGAACAAGTCAAGAAGCTCCACAATACCCTTCCACCTACAACCATTCTCCATTCTTCTTTTCTATTTACTTAATTAATACCTACGTACGTGCAATTAAGAAATTATTTCTACGTACGTAAGTAGAAAAAAAATATATTTTTCTTTTGTTTTCATCACGACATGCATCGCATCATAAATACATGCAACGAAATGTTTTAAAAGGTCGAATTTTTTGAATTTGTGTCCAATTTCTCAGTCATAATGAGTTGAGAATTACTAATTATAAAATATGATATATATCATTACAATTATTTGTAAATAATGATATTAACAGAACTGATTGTCATGAACATGTTCCTAACCACCAGTTTCCTGGTTGCCTGTTCATAAGTCAACTGTAGAGACTTTTGATTCCTTGGTTGGGCAAATGCTCAGGTACCACAAACCCAATATTATTATAAAGAAAAAAATTATAAACAAGAAGAAAAAAAAGATGAAGACTTTCCTCTTTTATTTCCCTCCTTCAATTACAAGCTTTAAGCTGGGTTTGTTCTTCTATATAAACCCATCCTGCAATTCCATCACCAAATCCCTAGAAATCCCAAGAACACTGAAAAGCTCTCACATTTTTCGCCTTTCTTCAGCTCCAAGCAATCCCACAAAAAGATGACCCTGACAAGAAAAGGGATGATGATTCCTCATCTCTTCCAATCATCAAAGAAAACCCTTTTATCTCCTCTCAATTCCTTCTCATCCTATCCTTCTCCGCTCCCTCCGAATTCCCCTCTCCGCTCCCCCGACTTCTCTCCTTCGACGATAGAAGAAGACATCGCGATTTCCGAATCAGTCATCTCTAAATGGGATCTCAAATCATCCTCCACCTCATTTGACAGAAAGGAGCTCCTGAAATGCGTCAAGGATCTTCGAAAGGCCATGCATTTCCTAGCGTCAGGAAAACATCCTGATAATCCTGCAGGAAAGCTTCAGCTTTGCCAGAAACTGATGCAGATTGCCATGACAAGGCTGGAGAGAGAGTTCTACCACATCCTGACTGGAATCCGGGATCACCGTCATCAGCTTGATTCTGAATCCGTTTCGGTTCACTCCTCAGCTGAACCTGAAATTTCCGAGGAATCAGTTCCCGAAGGAGCTTCTTCTATGTCGGATCTGAAATCAATCGCTGACTGTATGATAAGTGCAGGCTACACTAAAGAGTGTCTCAAGATTTACCTGCTCATCAGGAAATCCATCATGGACGAAAACCTGTACCTGCTCGGTGTTGAGCATCACTACAAGTCTTCGCCAGTCCAGAGACTGAATCCAGAAGCCCTCGAGACCATGATCAGAATCTGGCTGAACGCTGTGAACTCCGGTGTGAAAAAACTGTTTCTTGGAGAGAAGTTCCTCTGTGATCATGTGTTCTCAGCTTATGATAGAACCAGAGAACTCTGTTTCTCAGAGTTGGTTAAAGAAGGAGCAGAAAACCTGTTCAGGTTTCCTGAACTAGTGGTTAAGAACAAGCAGTTAAAGGACAGAAGAAGAATATTCCCATTAATGGATCTCTATGAAGCACTCTCCAACCTATGGCCAGAGATAGAATCAATGTTCAGCTGCGAGTCGACTCGAGCAGTCAAACAGCAAGCTCATTCTTCATTAATCAAGGTAGGGGACTCGGTTCGCAGGATATTGTCCGAGTTCGAATCAGCAATCCAAAAGGATCACTCTAGAAACTCGGTCTCTAGTGGAGGAATCCATCCACTGACAAGATCTGTCATGGAATATTTATCCTCACTTGGAGACTACAGTGGCATACTCTCAGATATTCTAGCAGATTCACTTCCTGAGAGGATTTCAAAGCTACCTCAATCATACTACGAGAGTCCAACAACATCGGTTGGTGGGCCCTCGGAGGCGGTATCAGTCAGGCTAGCCTGGCTGATACTTAACTTGCTGTGCAAGCTAGACAGGATAGCAGAAAGACAGTACAAATCAGATGTGTCGCTTTCGTACCTTTTCCTGGCTAATAATTTACAGTTCATCATTGAGAAAGTATGCACGACCCGGTTAAGGGTCGTGCTAGGCGAGGATTGGGTGTACAAACATGTCAGCAAGGCTAAACAATATGCCGGAAGCTACGAGACAATGGCATGGAACAAAGTGTTCTTAGCCATATTACCAACTGTAAAGAATAGTCCTTTTCCAGAACTATCAGGTGAAGAAGTGGAGCAATGTTTCGTTCGGTTCAATGCTGCTTTCGAGGAATCGCACAGGAAGCAGGTGTCGTGGATCGTGCCAAATCGGAAGTTTAGAGACGAATTGAAGGTCTCGATTGCGAGGAAACTTGTGCCGGCTTACAGAGAGTTTTATGATGCATATGTGGGGATGGTGGTGGGGTTGGAAGGTGTTGTGAAGTTTGGTCCTGATGATCTGGAGAATTACTTGTCTGATCTGTTTCATGGTGCTTCTGAATCTGGAAGTTGCTCAGAGTCGTCGTCAGAGTCTTCTGGAGGAAAAAGTGTGAATGAGTTATTATTAGCTAATAGAATATTATAAGATGTACGTAAATGGAAGACCATTATATTATTATTGTGTATGAAGTTGAGTGGATGGAATAATGCACCACACGACTAAGGCACTTACTGTTTGCATGTCCCTCCTTAGCTTCTCATGTTGTTATTATAGTAATAATAATGGTTTGATTACATGGACTTTGGCTAGTGGCTACGATGAAACCACCTAGTTGAATAGTCGTTGGATCTAATTGAGGTGTGGTTGATACTTATTTGACGTCGTTGGAACCTGTTCTTACAATGATAATAAATACGGCGTTTTCACTTAGGCGCTAGGACCAAAAGACCTCTCACCAATTATACGGTCAACAACCTATTTCGGTGGGCTACCCAAAAACCCTCTATGACCAGTCACATAGAGGGCTTTTCCCAAAACGATCTTGGCCCTCTAGCTATCAGCGCCTAGGATCTCAGCCGAGCAGAAAACAAGTCCGTTAACAACATGTGGAGATCCTACCCGAATCCGAAATGCTATAAAAGGCCAATTAAGTAACCCAACATTGAAGGGATAGTTACTATTGATCTACCTTATTTACTCGTTCCGTATGCTATAATAGCTATACTACCAAGGCCATATATCATACAAATACAAGGCTACAGACAATCCCTGTGTATACTTTTTTGTCTCCCATATTCTAATTGTGTTACCTTTTATTCTAATATCTTTCTCTTACTACTCTTCCCTATTTGCTTCGCAAGAAGGAATCTCTTAAGGAGACTCACAACAAGATCGTTCCTCCGAATCGAACCACACTCATTGGTCCACAAATCCAACCGGGTGGAACGCATACATCATTTGCTCTCGCCGGAAGAGTTGACTTAAAAGATTCATGAAAAGACTGATCATTATTCATTAGCAAGTCAAGCAAAGAACAAACCAAAAGACACAGGGGAAAAAGTCTTTAATTAATTGACTGACTGAGTTTTGTCGGGGGCATGAATGCATGATGCTGATTTCCGCGTGCACAACTTCACAATATTTGATTAAAAACTTCCTCTGCAGTATCATTCATCAAAGGACAAAATTTCTGCATATTTTATTATCAATTTACGTACAGACCATGTTCGACAGTGTTATCAACTTAACTATATATACTAAACACAGAGACCAGACAGACAGACTTGCCGATTTACACAGATGGCGGAACTCGTTGCCATGGAGGAGGAGCAAGAGTATACTTGTCTCCTGCTGGTTTCATTAAAGCCAAACATGAAAGAAAACAATAGTACTATATTGTAGCGCAGATTGGGGAGTCAACACGGACGTTCATCTGATATATAGTAACATGGATGATTTGAAAATGGTGATCATTAAAAAGTCAAGCAAGAATTTATCAAAAAAAGTCAAGCAAGAAACAACCAAGGATACAGCCCAAAGTCTACAAAAGTAACTATGTCAATGGTTGGGTCGGCAGAGTTGTCTGTGTACTGTGGAGCCTTAATTATATGCACATTCACACTATATAGTATTGATCGGATGATTAAAGACCAAACTCAATGTGTATTTGGACGGCCTGGATCGCATGAACTAGTTTTATACCATTACGATTAGCTGTGAACTTCGATTCAGTTTGTAATGTGGGTGAGGACGATATGTAATGGAGTAGCTAGATGAAGTGTTATCATTGCAACTCAATAAAAGTCTACTTAAGAATGAAGAAGAGTGATTATGTAGTTGGTTGTTTCATGAACATTAGTATGATTATGTCTTGATGACACTTTTTGGGTATACGTACCATGGTGTTTGATTAGAGGAATGAGATTCCCCTAACTTCTTTGGTTATGTTTGTCATGTTATAAATGAAGAAACTCTGCAATTTTTGACGAATTGACATGCACCATTATAAATTTAAACCATATAATAAGCATTTTATGTTTTATTTTTATTTTTTGACACATCAACAAATTTACTACTTTCTTGACTTTTTTAAAAATAATTCTTTTCTTTTGACAAGTTTAGATATTCTTCCTTCTGTAATAATTTTTCAATCTAAAAATTTTCTTTGATTTTTTATTTAAGTTTTCCAAACTCTTTTTCACATTTTAAAATTTCCTTTTAATTAATTTTTGTTTCATAAAATCAATAAACATTACTTGCACCTCACATAACACTGAATTATTTCAAGCATTTTGAATCATATTATGTTTCTTATATATTAATTACTTTTATTTATAAATTTATCTGGTCTAAATACTAGATTAATTAAATTTTTAATTTATATGATACGATCGTTATTGGAGAATTAAAAATTATAAACAAATAACGAAATGATCAGATTAACAATTAACTATGTCAAAGAAAGTTTATTAATATATTATTAATTTTTACATATACAATTATAAGGTTTAAATGCAACATCAATTGAACGTTTAGTTTTTTATTCTAAACACATCATTGTTGTTGGAGAGTTAAAAATTAGAGATCAAATTAAGAACAACAAGAAAATCAGAATTAAGAACTAACTATAACAAACCAAATTTATTCACTATATTAATTTTTATATAAATTTATCGGGTTTAAGTGCTATATCAACTGAATGTTTAATATTTTATTATATATATGTTAGTTGTTGGGGAATTGGTAATTATAGATTGTATAAGAATAACAAGGTTACCAGGGTTAAAATTTATGTATGCCTAATCATTTTGTTGATTATATAATTTTTTTAGATATAAGCTTATCGTCCTAAGTGCTACATTAATTGAACATTTAATATTTTGATTTTAGATACATCAAAAGGTTTAGTAGTTTCATAAATTTTATTATTAATATTTAAGAAAATATATCAATTTATCCTTCATAAATTGTTGATAAAAGTAACGTGTCGAGAATTATAGCTTATGGAGATTAATGGTGGAATTCAAGTAAGTTTGGGTACCCAAACCCGACCTCTACACATCCCATGAGATTAAAAATTTGGTTCCCAAGTCTGAAACCCATTTGAAACTACGATCATCAGTTATCCACAACTCAGGCGGGTACCACAGGTACGAGATTGAGATCTTTCTCAATATTCAAATTCCATTCAGAACATTTTTGAGCATTACAAAACATAAAGAGTAAATTTACGGCAGGTCCCGCAAATAAAAATTGTTCCACAAATTCCATCAGTCAATAACAAATCATTAAACTAAGTGACTATAGCTCTTCCAGCAGCCTAATAATGTACGAGGTTTTGTTATATATGAAACTATGAATACATGATGTCAAATTTATCATTATTATTGGACAACAGAGTTGTCGGTATTTAATAATTAAGGTAGACAGGTGCAACGAATTGTCGGTATTTAATAATTAAGGTAGACAGGTGGAACGAACGACACTACAACTTTACCCGAACACATAAAATGTGTATTCATATATATCTAAACCATCCAACTTACATCCCATGTCTCAAACACTTATGGGTAACGAGTACTCAAATCCATACTAATTCAGATTTACCCAAAACACGTAGGATTTTCACCCCTAATTGACATCTATTCACAAACAGGTGTGTATTACCAATAGTAAGAAATGGACACAAAATTTTTTAGAAAAATGAGCAAAAATATACCAGCTAACGGGCCGATAATGAATCTAGTTTTATAAGATGTCATTATCTGCAAGATATACATTTGGTTAGAGTTTGATATTTCAGTCTCTTATCGGCTTGAAAACTCTTGATTGGGAGGTTGAAATTCTTTTCTACAAGTTATCAAAATTCGAGTTGGTGAGCTTCGGAGCGAACAAGACATAACCTTAATTTGAATTTAACATCCAAATTAAGGTTGCCATTCACCAAAAGGATTCGATTGGACTTCTATCGGAACTCTAGCACCGACTCCTCCGACAAGAGTGAAGGAAACTCTCTCTTTTCATGTTATGAAATGTCATGCGATGAAAACTCACACATAATTTTATATACAAACTCTTGTATAGTTGGACCTGATTAATTTTATATGCAGCTGTGGTTGCAATAATCATTCTATTATATGTGTGTGACAAATGACTTGTTAAATTTTGTATATGCTGGTTTGAGAAAATTGAATGAGATCCATTAAAACCAATTTTGATCATGCAAGAGCCAAGAAGAGGACTGGATGCATCTACTACAAAACCAATTTTCAACATCAAGCTTCCTCAAGTCGTCCACCGGGTACTTTACCCGAGAATACCGAAATCAGTCCAAGGAACAACGAGACTTGTGTAGCAATCGCAACAAGAAGTGGGAAGCACCTTCCAGATTCCACACCTAAGGTAACTAGCCCCTCGGTAAATGTGCCTAGGCAACTAGCCCTCCGGCAGATGTTAGTGAGGAATACATATATATTCTTTTTGGAATTGCTCGAAGACATTTTCACAAATACAAAGAAGTGAGGAATACAGAAATTGGTGGGATGGGTGAATTGTTTCACCACAAACTGCACGATTTATATAGGCTGAAAAATAGTCGTTTGATCGATTCTACACTGCGTCGCGCGCCGTAGGATGCGCCGCGCGGCGCATTGTAGGTTGATCCAACGGCTATATTCAAACGGTCCTGTAACAGCCGTTTGAATATAGCAGGAGGTTGTAATGACCATTTCGTATAATTAAGATTTCCACTTGATTGTCTATATAATTTTCGATTAAATCGTACCTAAAAAAACTATGATAAATAATTTATAGCAATAATACTAAACAACAAATAATACAATTAATGAAATGCCATTTTATGTAGAGGTCGTGACTGGTAAGGAATTGTTGAATCGTAGCATTGTCTTCCTTATCACCGGCTTTTGTTTTGTTTTTGCGTTAAATTATTTTTCATTTTATTTGTTCAGTTTTCTTGTTTCGTATTTTTTTATTTCAATTTTTTTTATTAAATGTCTTTAGTTTTGAGTTAGTAATATCTTGATATATTTGGTAAATATATAAGATATATATTTTCTGCTTATAATTATTAATAAACTACCAAAAAAGAAATTACACAATTAATGAAATACCATTGTATGTAGACAGAAAACAAATACAAATAACAAAGAAATCAACAATGTAAGATATTATAAAATATTCCAACAAAAACTCTGAAATCATTAGAAACCATGGCACTAATTAGAACACCTCTCATCTTATTCTTATTATTCATCTTTTTCAAATACTCCAACAGCTTGAAACACACCACAAGACTCATCCACCATGACTCCATATTCTCTCCGTTCTACAACGCCTCCGAAACCACCGCCGATCGCGCCTGGAGAGCCACTCGATCCTCCGTCGCACGCCACGCATACCTGTCTTCACAATCGATGGCGAGGTCAACAGGGATCGAGGTTGGGCTGCAGGTTGAGGACGTGCATCACAACGTCTTCTTCGTGAAATTTTCTATCGGGAATCCTCCGGTGCCTCAGCTGGCCGTTATGGACACCGGCAGCGACTTCCTGTGGGTAAGATGTCTTCCGTGCAGTCCTTGCCGGCCGATAAAGGGTATGCCCTACTTTGATCCGGCCATGTCAACCACTTTCTCCCCACGGCCGTGTAACGCAGACTGCGAAAAGTGCTACGGTAAGAACGAGTTTGGATAATTACGTTTAAGTACCTAGTGTTTTTTGTGGATATTTATTTGAGCACACAAAATTGTATAGTACAAACTGCAATCAGTACTGTCGTTATCCCTATAAAGCAAAAAATGGTACAAATCCGAGTAAATTGATTACTTTTAACTATTGAATATAATAAAAGATCGATGTTAAGCTACAAAGAAAATGTTGGTTTAGTGACTAATTATTCAACAGTCACTAATTTATTGGTCACTAAAAGTCACTTGTTATTTAATTTATTAGTACCGTTTTACTTGAAAACGTCAATAACTTATTAGTCATTAAAACTACATTATCTTGTAGACTTACGACTTACAAACAGATATCGAAGTATTTCACCTAAGTCCAAACCCAGACCAGTCAATTAATTTACTTTAACACTATAGTAGTTTTATCATAAGGTTTATTTAATCTCTCTTCGTAAAATCATTACAAACAAAATAGTTTTAGTCACAAAAGATGCCCATTTCCTATGACTAATGTCTTTAGTGATTCAACCTTTAGTTACAGAAAATGAGCATTTTTAGTACCTAAAGGTCCTCGTTTTGTAGTGAATTATGGATAATTGTAACCGAATTTGGATTATAAAGTACGAAATAATTAAGCCATCTAATTCATTAATGATATGTCGTTTATTTATACAATTTAATTATGGTAAAGATATATTTCTATCTACTATTCCTAATTTTCGAGTTTACCGTGTAATCGTCTAAATGGAATTGCTCTAGTAATAGACATTGTGTATTGATGGTTTGAAAGTTTAAGGTTCAAATTTAATATATCATACAAAATGGACACCTTTATAATATTTATTTATACTTTCTTTATATCATGTATCGATCAAAATGTCTTTACTGATGAAAATAAGATTTTAGCATATAATTATCTGGGACTTTTGTTTATTATTTATTTCAGGTCGATTTCCTTGGTCGCCCAAAAAATGTATGTACATAATAGAATACGAGGACGGATTCCATTCAGAAGGAATATACGCAACGGACCAACTGACTTTCAGGAACTCCGACGACGAAACCACCGCCGTTCCAAACATTGCATTCGGCTGCGCCACTTCGTTGACCGGAGAGAAAGCGTTTCACGAGCATATCAATGGGATTTTCGGACTATGTATAGGGGATCCTGATGCTATACTCTCCCAGCATTCTTTCTTCAACCAATTCAATTACAAGTTCTCTTACTGTATCGGAGTCCTCTCCGACCATACTTATCCTCACAATCAATTGGCGTTCGGCGACGCCGCTAGATTGACCGGCAGAGCTACTCCTCTTTACATCGAGGGTTCTAGATACAAAGTCCACCTTGTTAACATAAGCTTAGGAACCGAGGTACGCTCCGTTTGGTTGAGAAATTGCTCCTGAATCCGATATATAAAGCTTTAACAAACCTTAACCGTCTAAAAATCATACCCCAATTCTAACCGTTGGAAATATAAGATCTGGGATATGATCCAGGAGGAAATTTTGGACCCTTGGATCTCTACGTGATCTACGGGTTTAGATTAATCAAGGATAATATGGTCATGTTGTTTTCAATATTTTTGTTGGACTAAAACCTAGCTATCTCCGATCACTAGACCACCTGTTATGGACGGCAGACCACTGTCTCCAGTGATTGGACTACCATCTCTTGTCACTAGAAAGTTTCCTGATCAATTTTCCAGTTTCACCCACGTGACGTCGATGACGGCCTTACTTTTTTCGGAAAAAAAATTTTAAATTTTTTTTCGATCACCAATCGTACAACTTTGTACAGAGAATTGTATAGATCATACAAACGTGTATTGTACAATGTGTAATACTAAGCATACACATTTGCCCCGTGTTTTCAGCCGTTAAATTTAAGGTACAATTTTTAGATGGCAAAAATTTGTTAAGGCTTCCTAAATCAGCGTTATTTATCTGCTTTTAGATTGTACTCGTTTGGATGATAAGGTACAATAACAAATCTAAGAGAAATTTCACACAAATGAAAAAATAACATTTTTTTTACCATTTCTATCTGTTTTGGACTAGACGTTGAACATAAGCATCAAAGTGTTCAGAAAAATGTCGTTCAGGAAAGGAGTGGTGGTCGACAGCGGGACGACGCTGTTTTACCTCTACAGCGAAGCTTATGATGTGCTGAAGGCCGCGATCGATAAAACGGGTTCGAGGGTGATGCTGAAGGTTCCGTCGCCTGGGCCACCGTACGAGCTGTGCTACAGAGGCCATGTGTACTCGGACCCTGTCGGGTTTCCGCTGCTGGAACTTCACTTTGTATCGGAGGCAACCTTGGGAATGGAGCCGCCGGAAATCTTCACGCAGATCAACGACGACACATTTTGCATGGCTATTGTCAGGTCGGATTCAGTTACCGTTATTGGGATAATGGCTCAGCAAAAGTCGAATATTGGGTATGATTTGAAGAAAAAGCTTATGTATTTTGAGAAGATTGAGGGTTGCACTATTATATAGTTGGCAATTATGGGCATCTATTGATCATTACACCTTTTGTAGTCCGTCATTGAAATGTATTTTTTTTTCGAGATAGGAAGACAACAAAAAAATAAAAAATAAAATAAACATTATATATACTACAAGAAAATGAAGTTTTACTCTTTGTGTCGAGAGACTTAGCCACATGTTTTTCGCGAACGATCTTGTACTGTTCGGAGAAGTGGGAAGGTTCTAACAAAGTCGACACTTGTTATGGCTTGTTGGACATCAAAAACTACTTACCAATGGGGAACGACATCGTCTACACCTTGCTCAGACTAATGATTCCCCTCGTTGCCCCGGTATTGCTGAAGACATTGATCATGTTTTGCGCCGTGGTCCCTTTGCCGAGGAGGTTTGGGCGAGCTTGTTGAATGCATCTGATTTTTCTCTCCTTTATGTCTCTTTGCTGGGATGATTGGTGGAAGGAAATTGTTACTAACACTACCCACCAGCTTTTACTGGGTACGGTTTGTTGGTGTCTCTGGACTTGCCGTAATGAGGCTATTTTTAACAACACTGCTTCGAGTGTCGGAGCTATTCGAACCGAGATTGATTATTGGTGAGCTATTATTACAAGCAGCTGGTGTAGTGCGAGGAACTTGGCTGTTGTTCCAGCTCGTAAATATGTGATTGTTGAATGGAAACTAGCGCCGGAGGGGTGGACAAGTCTCAACTCGGATGGTTCGGTTCGGACCAGCTCCGCAAGCTGCGGCTGGAGGTGTCGTTCGTAATTCGAATGGTACAGCTATGTTGGCATACTCTGCGAATTTGGGGATTTGCTCTATCACTCGTGCGGAAATTCGAAGGGTTATACATGGTATGGAGTTGGCATAGAGGATCGGCATTTGTCGTCTAGAAGTTAAAGTCCATTCGAGCTGTGTGGTGGGATTACTCACTAGCGAGGCTGCTCTATCACTTGTGGTTATTGACCGTTTTAATGAAACAGTCTCATAATTAGTTAGGGACCGTTTTAATGTAACAGTCTCATAATGAAATATAACTTACGTGAGAAAGAAAAGTTAAAAGAGAGAGAATATTTTTTTAATTTTCATTATACCCTTTAATAAAATTCCAATTGTCATATTGAAATTGACGAAAATAATTCCTAATCATTGGATCGGTCATCAGATTGATCTAAGAAAAATAACTCTCGAATCTATAGCTAAAGTTGATGCTAGAGAGTTGATTCCATTATTTTAGAGCAGGATCTTATTCTTATAACATCTATTTGCAACCCACAAATTATCTTTCGTTCTTATTAACAGAAGATGAATTTTGCAAAATTCTTCTGTTCTTGCAGTAATATAGAAGGTGCATCTGTCAGCTAACAGAACTCAAAAGTCAAAAGGGGAGGTTTGTGTAAGTTAAATTTGTCACATATCAATATAAGATCGTGGCTTACATAACATATATTAGGTACCAATATTAATGTTTTATTATAAAAAACATATTTTTATTTATTTACAAGGTGTTAGGTTTCATAATTTTCCATTTGATAATGATAGGGAATTAATTATATCTTTATTGTAAAAATCACTCAATTTTGTCAAATTTTTGTGGCGGCCCCCGCACATGCACTTGTCACTCTCTCACACACCTTATATATAATTTATATTCCATGCTTGTTAAACTAAACCCTGGCGCCCAAATGCATGCATGCTTTTGTTTACGTGGGCACTGCAACTGTAACTTTTTTTTTCTTTAATAATTACAGAGCATGCTGGAATTTTGGACTTTGTTGTACCTTTTATTATAAGTTATTCCCAACTTGTAAGTTGTAACGTGTAGCGTACACCATAAATGTTTAATTAACGTTCGTAGACATTTTAACTTACCACCCTAACTAATAAGATCAATGATCAAAATGGATATTTACCCGACAAATCTATGCATTATTATTATTATTTATTATTTTTCGATTGTCTAAGTCAATGTTGATGTACTGTCGCCCACGATCATCATCTGATTATACATATTGTTATTAATTTTATTTATTATTATAAGGTTTGGTCTGGTCAACGTATTTAGCCTCCCCTGAATGGCGAATATATATGCATTTGGGGTGATAACCCAAGTGTCGTTTCAAGTATCTAACTAACTAATTTCCACCCACCAACTTGCCCACCGCTGACTTTTTCTTCCGCCGTTGCACCAAACATCGATCGTCATTTCCGGATACTTATAGTAATAATCATACGAAAACAAAATGTGATGAATTGGTACAGTACCCTTACCGGCGTACGGATGTTGATAGCTAGGCAGGTTTTGGTACGACGATACATATAATCAAGAATGACGGTGATGCAGAGGCGGAGCTACTTTGTAACAAGGGAGGTGCATCCAGCCCCTTGGGTGTTGAGTGAAAAAAATTCTAGAGACATGCAGAGCAGTTTTTCATTGCAGGTATTTCAATTTCCAATTCATACCGTATCAATCTCTATCGCAAGTTATTTTCAATATACATATGTAAACAGTTATACTTAAACCAATCGGAAAAGTCCAATGGAATGCACATAATATTAAAATTAGACTCAACCAATAAATATCATTTTGCACAAATTTCTATGGGGTAGTTATTGACATTTTATTATGTATTTGAATTTTTGTTTTGTTTTGTTTCAAATGACACAAAGTATGTGCAAGTTGGTTTTATGAGCTTAGAACTAATAATTATTTGAATGTAGAGAGAAAAAGATAGCTAGATGATGTGATCTTTGTCGATCGTAGTTATCTTTTAATGCCATGGTTTGTCAGCATCTACCTAGCTAGCTAGCTGTGATCATATTACAAACGGAGAAGTTTTCTTTGTCTTACGTATTTGTGAGACAAAATCTTACTAGTCACGTATAAATATTACTTTCTTATACATAATTCATTTAGTTAGATATTCACCCATTCACTTTTATCCATACACGTAATTCATTTAGTTACTAACGTTCGCATTTATACTTCCATGAAAAAATTGTAATAGAGAAAATGATCGAGATTGAGGTGTACTTTGAATATTTGCATGGTGTTAATAAGTTAGATGAAAGATGGATATCTAATTATAAAGACAAAATTTTCCAAGAACTGCTTTGTTTTCTTTTTTTTTGTTAAAGATAAAATGCCTTTAAATAAAATCTGTACATAACAGCAAAAAAAATGAAAAACTTTAAACAAGACAATATTCAAAAACAAAAGAAATAACAAATAGATTATCAAAATCTGTTGCATAAAATAAAAAAGAAAATTATAATAGCACCCAATAACAACTGTAGTACACTAAAAATCAAATAATGGACAACACAACCAAAATTCTGAGAGTTATATACACCCGCAAAAGTAAAAATTTAAACTCTAACCATTATCGAAAATAACGAGCTGCTTTGTTTTCACTATGAGAAGAGCGTGCTTAATCTTCCTAGTTACTAAAATGCTTTCCTTAATTTTTTTATGCCTACATTTTATTTGGACATATAACCTTCACAATCCATAATAATTATCCCTCCTAAATAATCATATATTCAATTATTTTCTCAATAAAAGTATATTTAACTTTGACCATCTAATTTCCATCAATTATCTCCCACAAAATGGATCACCTCTAGCTTTCTTCATTGGCTAAATTTTTGAATTGAAACTTCTACTAGCCAAAAAAATATATTATAAACTATATTAATTTTTTCCAAATAACCATATTAACAAGTTTCTTGGAAACGTTAGGTACCGTACGGAGAATTTCAACCAATTGTACTGTACGGAAATCAGATGATGACGTGTAGTCGGTGTCCTTGTTTGATTAATTAGCCCACCAAATATATCCGACTTATGCATTTTAATTTTTAAAAAATGTTTTGATTCAAAGAATGTTTTAACGATTTATATGAAATTTAAATTATGTGTATGAAGTATGAAGGATGTGATGTCTTACCGCACCGATAATAACATCTAAATCCAAACCTAACCACTTACCGTCTTAAATGATAGAAAACTTCCTAACAATTTAGAACCAAATATGTTCTATCAATGACAGCAGAGGAAGAGCCAAAAATTTGATCAAAGCTGTATATTTTTCGTATAAAAAAAGTTAATTAAAAAAATTCAACTATATAATAAAAAAATCAAATTATATTATTTTTTTTCAAATTTATATAAAAGTCGGAGGTTGAACATTAAACATAGCTCCGCCAATGAATTATGAAACTAGGGATGAGCCAAATTAGACCACTACAAAGGTCCCCTGTATGATTCGAAAGCGATAAAATTATATATAACTTTTTCAAAATCAAATTTTATATCCAATTTCATATAAGTTAAATCTTTAAATTTGAAATTACATTCAAAGTTTAATTCGTTTAATCCTTCATTTTCAAAAATTAGTTTGATATACTAACTTTAATTAGGGTGAATTTCTTCCACTTGAGAGTTTGATAATCAATCTTGACACCTAATCTTCCCACAACACAAGTGGCTGGATAATCGCTTTCATAAGTCAACTCTTAATAATCCCAAGTTCCCCAAAATCTATGGAATCAATATATAGTATAACAACAACAAGAACAGAATAACTACACTTCCCATTCTATAAAACTCTACCAAAGCAAGCAACACCGAAGGCAACAAAGCCAAAAATGGTTCACACAAGAAAAGAAATGCCAAGTTGCTTCTCAATCCCTTCACCAAAGAGAGCTCTCTCTTCCATCAAACCATTCTCCTCCTCTGCATCATCACCTTCCCCTTCACCTCTCCCTTCCCCTTTCCACTACACCTTCTCACCTTCATCCTCCACCATGGACAAACACATCCAAGCTGCTGAATCCACCATCTCCAAATGGGATCTCAACTCCTCTTCATTAATCACCCACTTCACTCCCCTTTTCCACCACGGCAAAAAGGACACCAAGGACTTCCTCAAGTCCATCCTTTCCCTTCGCCGTGCCATGCGTCTCCTGAAACAGTCTGACGATTCTGTCTCTTCAGCCAAGCTTGTTCTTTGCCACAAGCTCATGCAGGCTGCCATGAGAAGGCTTGAGAAAGAGTTCCACCTCATTCTGTCCCAAAGCCGAAGTCTTGACCCTTCCATTTCGGATTTGAAGGCGATTACTGATTGCATGACGAGTTCTGGCTACGCCAAGGAGTGCCTCGAGGTCTACGTCCATGCTCGAAAATCGGTCGTAAATGAAGGACTGAGCCGTGACCTGGGAGTTGAGCAGAGGCTTGAGTTGGAAACTCTCGAGATTCTGATAAAGAATTGGCTGAACGATGTCCGAGTCTCTGTCAGAACGCTCTTCAAAGTCGAGAAGACACTCTGCGACCTCGTGTTCGCGACATCCGATGAGAGGACAAGAGAGCTGTGTTTCTCCGAGGTGGTCAAGGAAGCAGCAGGGAACCTGTTCAGGTTCCCGGAATTCGTAACTAAGAACAACAAGAAGAATCTGAAGGACCGGATTGTCATTTTCCAACTGATGGACATGTACGAGGCTCTGTTCGACCTGTGGCCCGAGATCGAATCGTTATTTGGAGACGGATCGTGCTCACACGTTAAACAGCAAGCACATTCGTCCATGCTCACCCTTGCAGAGTCAGTTCGCACTAATTTGTCCGATTTCGAGTCCACATTTCAAAAGGAGTACGTAAACTCGTCGAAAGACACGGTTATTCCTGGTGGTGGCATTCATCCTTTAACCATATCAGTAATGGAATTACTGTCCAAGCTAGCAGATTACGGTGGGATTCTCTCGGACATTATTGCTGATACTTTACCTGAGTTCAATGCTAAGCTGCCTGAATCTCACTACTCGAGTCCAACTTCTGCTCGACTCGCGTGGCTGGTTTTGGTACTCTTATGCAAGCTTGATACGAAATCAGAACAGTATCAGGATGTTTCGCTTTCATACTTGTTCTTAGCGAACAACCTGCAGTTTGTATTCGAGAAGGTCTGCACGACTCGGCTAAGAGTGATCCTGGGAGAGGATTGGGTGTTCAAGCATGCACAGAAGCTGAAAAAGTACGCTGTCAGCTATGAGAAGATCGCGTGGAACAAAGTCTTCTCTGCCTTGCCTAGCAAGCCATTCCCCGCGGAGATGTCGCCTGAAGCTGCAAGAGATCATTTCTTCAGGTTTAACGCGGCTTTCGAGAAGGCGTACAGGAAACAGGCGAAATTCGTGGTGCCGAATAGGAACTTTAGGGATGCCTTGAAAGTTTCGATAGCGAAGAAACTCGTACCGGTGTATAGAGAGTTTCATGAGATGTATGGTGGAATGGTGAGTGGGAAGAAGAGTTTGGAGGTGTTGTTGGTGAAGTATGGTCCTGATGATGTGGAGCTGTATCTATCGGATTTGTTCCATGGTGATTCTGGATCTGATCAGCAGACTCCTTATCTGCAGAATCTAGGACATGGAGAAGGAATAGTTGAAACAAGTGGGAAGAGTGAGTGTACATTAGCACCGTGGAAGAAATTACGCAGCATACTATTTTTTTGAGCCTTCTTAATACTTACTGCTATGTTTCTTGATTATGACATTACCAAATAAGTTCGAGATCATCAGAAAGGGGGCAAAGTATGTGTATAGCCTTCAAACGAACTACCTAAAACCCAAATTCCAGAATCACATGTTTACATTCAAAGTGCTACTACACGAGGCATCGCAACGATAACCCTAACCTACCCTCATATTGGCATACTAAGATCTACCCTTATATGTTGCTCATAAAACATCTGTTGATTTTGAACCAGGTACTTAACTGAGTGACACCATTTTCGTGTAATGTGTCTTGAGTTGTTTATTTATCTGTTGATTGCTTCAATGACTGCTCTGAACTCTTTTAGTCTTTATTTACCTTGAACGGCGCTGTCGAACAGATGTATGACGAGATGGCTTCTCGTCAGGGTAAGGTCTCCATGCATCCAGATCATCAAGACCGCCACCATCCCAGCTAAGCTACGCAAGAGGGAGAGCACCAAGCAGTTCCACAACTCAAAGATCAAATTCCCGCTGGTGTTCAAGAAGGTTAGGCCACCAACCAGGAAGCTGAAGACCACGTACAAGGCATCGAGGCCCAACTTGTTCGTCTAAGTCTAAGCCTTGTAATTTGCGAATTCCGAGTGAGATACTAAAGTAGTGGTTTAAAAGCAAATCTACCGGATTATTATGTGTAGAAGACATTTTTGTGAGTTCGCTGTTGTAATTTTGCAGTCGTTTCAAATCTTTTAGCACAATTTTGGGATGAACCTTTATGGGCTTTGTTTCATAACCAGAAAACAGGCAAAAGCCCATTAGAGCTTAAACTGGGTCACGTTGTTATTTCAGTCACGCCATTAGGGTTTTCTGAAGTGGCCAAACACCAAACTCTCTTCCTTATTATCAAATTCTGACGGGCCTAGAAGAGAAGGGAAGCAGAGTTAGACGGCCGCTCAAGGCGATTTCCTCATATTTCTTCTGTTCCGGCGAAGATGGTTGCTTACAGGGTAAATGTTAATCTTGTTTGATTCGGTTTAGCTTAGTTTCAGCTTCGATTCATCGTTTTTTTTGTTGATTGATTGTATTGTGATCATTTTTTCTTCCGGTGCAGTATCACCAGTACCAGGTTGTGGGCCGAGCTCTGCCGACTGAGGGCGATGAACATCCCAAGATCTACAGGATGAAGCTGTGGCATACTAATGAGGTTCGCGCCAAATCCAAGTTCTGGTAGGTTCCGCTGGTATCCGTTTTTCATTTTTATTGATTTGCTTTGGTTGATATTATGTTTTCTCATAATACCGTTGTGGAACCAGGTACTTTCTGAGGAAGCTGAAGAAGGTGAAGAAAAGCAATGGCCAGATGCTCGCTATCAACGAGGTAAACAAAATTTTCCCTCTAGCCTAATTCTTTTGCTTGTCTAATCGTCCATTGCTTCCAATTGTTTGCACTGCTGAAGTTACAACTCAAACCCTTGGCTTCCAAGGATTGATTGTGAAATGCTGAAATGTAATGTGAGTTGATCATTTGAATCTGAAGGGTGTGATTATGAACTTCTTGCCCTCAATTCTATTGAGCAATTTCAATCTTGAACTTAGGATCCCCATTTCTTGTCTGTTTTGTCGGTTGTTTGGGTAGCTGAGTTGACTGTTCAGAATTGGTTATTCCCTGAATATATATGCAATGCTTCATCATCTAGTCACTGAGGATATCACCGTTCCCAATTGGCTCGTTCCCTTGAAGCTATACTACTTGTGTTGCTCTTTTGATTTAATCTCCCCATTGCTTCCCTTCAGTTCTGGAGAAACAATTAGAGCAGCTACATTTTTTATCTTGTACTCCTAGGTCTCTTATTTGATTTCTAACTTGGGTTGATGATATCTCTACTGCTATGCCTTTTGTTATTGGAATGAAATGAAGATGGCTGTAATTTCTATGTCAATTGCCTTGGTTTTGCGTAGCGATTCTATTGTGTGATTTCATTACTGGCAATATGATATTCGGTTGCTGAATGTGGAACACTTTGCAGATTTTTGAGAAGAACCCCACTAAAATCAAGAACTACGGCATTTGGCTACGATACCAGAGCAGAACGGGCTATCACAACATGTACAAGGAGTTCCGTGACACCACCTTGAACGGAGCTGTCGAACAGATGTACGATGAGATGGCTTCTCGCCACAGGGTGAGGTCTCCTTGCATCCAGATCATCAAGACTGCCACCATCCCGGCCAAGCTGTGCAAGAGGGAGAGCACCAAGCAATTCCACAACTCTAAGATCAAATTCCCGTTGGTGTTTAAGAAGGTTAGGCCACCGACCAGGAAGCTGAAGACCACATACAAGGCGTCCAGGCCCAACTTGTTTGTCTAAGTCCTATGCTTTCTAGTCGAGATTACTAAAGTAGTGAATGTTGAAGAAGCAAATCTACCGGATTGTTATCTGTTGAAGACATTTGTGATTTTGTAGGTGGAATTTTTGTTCTCGTTTGAATTTGCTTGCACAATTTTGAGAAGAACTTAATTTATGTTTTTCCCAATCTCTTGGTCAATTTCTTTGTTTCACCAATTTGTCACGCCACTCAGAACTTCACCAAAACTAGTGATCTCTAAAGCATGCCGTTGCGTGAAATCTCCCTCTAACAAGAACTATCGATTCAAATCACGTTTAAGTTGACAGGTCATTATGGCATTCACCATTTTCATACATGACACCTTATATCATGTCAACTATTCTATCATGCACGATTCAACTCAATTGAATAGGTTTGAGTTGGTTTGTTTTGAGTAGGTTAAATTAAGTTAGATTGTAAATTGGGTTAAGTTGGGTCAGTATATTTAGAATAGAGAATAGGTGTGGACGAAGAAATAATTGAATGAGCACATTGTTACAATTGAAATAGATTGTAGTATGTATGTTAATCTTTGAAGGCTGATGACCACAATGGATATTAATCTCTTAAACTTGCCAACATGGTCAACAAAAATTACTCTTGTGTACAAGTTTCGAACAGATCAAAGTGTCTATAAAGAAGAGAAATAGTAACTTCAAATCTTTCTATCTTTAACCCACACATGTCTACATGCAAACAAAACAACCTTGGTAACTTGCCCAAACACAGATCACCTTTTCTGGTCTTAGCCACCATGGTGATCTTTCTTTTCCTCTTGTTCTGCTTCTTTACTTACCATCTCTACAAGCTTCTCTTCCAGAACAGATCAGGCTCCTGCTGCTACATGCTCCACTACGAATGCTAGAAGACAAACGAGGACCGGAAGCTCGACACCAAAAGATGTGCTCAGATCGTGATGAGGAACAAGAACCTTGGGCTGCAAGAAAATAGGTTCCTTCTCCAAACCATTGTCAACTCTGGCCTGGGGGAGGAAACTTACAGCCCAAGAAACGTCCTGGAAGGCAAAGAACAAGCTCCCATGATGGTCGATGCCTTCTCGGAGGTCGATGACATCATGTTCGACCCCTACCCAGCAGCTTATACTAGGTACGATTCTGTCTCTTCAGCCAAGCTTGTTCTTTGCCACAAGCTCATGCAGGCAGCCATGAGAAGGTTTGAGAAAGAGTTCCACCTCATTCTGTCCAAAAGCCGAAGTCTTGACCTTTCCATTCCGGATTTGAAGGCGATTTTTGGTTGCATGACGAGTTCTGGCTACGCCAAGGAGTGCCTCGAGATCTACGTCCATGCTCGAAAATCGATCGTAAATGAACGACTGAGCCGTGACCTGGGAGTTGACCAGGGGCTTGATTTGGTAACTCTCGAGCTGATCAAGAATTGGTTGAACGATGTCCGAGTCTCTGTCAGAACGCTCTTCAAAGTCGAGAAGACACTCTGCGCCCTCGTGTTCACGACATCCGATGAGAGGACAAGATGTTGGTCCTGGGAAATTGCTTCCCAATAAAATAACTCCACCGCCAATATTAAGTGACCACAAAATTGGTTAGGAGTTTGGACTTCAACATCAATTGATTGTCAACCAATTAGCTTAAATTCTGCTCCCTTAAAATTATGTATAAAATGGAGGGAGTAGCCTTCATTTGAATCATCCCTTACTCACTCTCATTCTCTTCTCGGTGTGTCTCTTTCTTTCTTGTGAAATTTATTTACTTGTTTCATAATTGAGATAAGTTATCTCAATTGTTGGATAGATAGGTGAGCGGTAGAAAGTTCCGGTAAATGTTTTATCATGTTAGGAATACTTTTTTGTGAGGGATAAAAATAGTGAGTAATTTTTTCGGGGTTTAGAAAACACTTGAGAGACACTATTTTTCAATCGGCTCGGATCAATTTGTATCTACTGGTTTAAAGTGAAGAAGTGTTCGTAGCTGTCGCTAGTGCCTTAAATGTACTCTCCGCATTGGAGGGGAACTACGTAAATCCTGTCGTTATTTACTTACCGTTTGTGCTTGGCAATTTCGAGAATATTCGTTGTATATTGGATTATTAATATTACCTCAGTAAATTGGTCTAAGGAGGTTGGCTTAATTATCGTCATTATGGTACTGTGGTGGTAATCACCCATCCATAGTGATTTTAAGTGTGGCGGACTACCGTCACTTCCAACCTGCATGAGAAATATTTACGGTGTGTGGTTTATTAGTGCAATATATTTACTCTATTTTCGTCTGGTGCGCCCCAACAAGAGTTGTGTTTCTCCGAGGTGGTGAAGGAAGCATCAGGGAACCTGTTCAGGTTCCTGGAATTCATAACTAAGAACAACAAGAAGAATCTGAAGGACAGGATTGTCATTTTCCAACTGATGGATATGTACGAGGCTCTGTTCGACCTGTGGCCCGAGATTGAATACTTATTTGGAGACGGATCGTGCTCACACGTTAAACAGCAAGCACATTCATCCATGCTCACCTTTGCAGAGTCAGTTCGTGTAATTTGTACGATTTTGAGTCCACATTTCAAAAGGAGTACGTAAACTCGTCGAAAGACACGGTTATTCCTGGTGGTGGCATTCATCCTTTAACCATATCAGTAATGGAATTCCTGTCCAAGCTAGCAGATTACGGTGGGATTCTCTCGGACATTATTGCAGATAGTTTACCTGAGTTCAATGCTAAGCTGCCTGAATCTGACTACTCGAGTCCAACTTTGGCTCGACTCGCGTGGCTGGTTTTGGTACTCTTATGCAAGCTTGATACGAAATCAGAACAGTATCAGGATGTTTCGCTTTCATACATGTTCTTAGCGAACAACCTGCAGTTCGTATTCGAGAAGGTCTGCACGACTCGGCTAAGAGTGATCCTTGGAGAGGATTGGATGTTCAAGCATGCACAGAAACTGAAAAAGTACGCTGTCAACGATGAGAAGATCGCGTGGAGCAAAGTCTTCTCTGCCTTGCCTAGCAAGCCATTCCCCGCAAAGATGTCGCCTGAAGTTGCAAGAGATCATTTCTTCATGTTTAACGTGGCTTTCGAGAAGGCGTATAGGAAACAGGCGAAATTCGTGGTGGCGAATGGGAACTTTAGGGACGCCTTGAAAGTATCGATAGCGAAGAAACTCGTACCGGTGTATAGAGAGTTTCATGAGATTTATGGTGGAATGGTGAGTGGGAAGAAGAGTTTGGAGGTGTTGTTGGTGAAGTATGGTCCTGATGATGTGGAGCAGTATCTATCGGATTTGTTCCATGGTGATTCTGGATCTGATCAGCAGACTCCTTATCTGCAGAAATTAGGACATGGAGAAGGAATAGTTGAAACAAGTGGTAAGAGTGAGTGTACATTAGCACCGTGGAAGAAATTACGCAGCATACTATTTTTTGAGCCTTCTTAATACTTACTGCTCTGTTTCTTGATTATGACATTACCAAATAAGTTCGAGATCATCAGAAAGGGGAAAAAGTATGTGTATAGCCTTCAAACGAACTGCCTAAAACCCAAATTCCAAAATCACATTTTCTATATGTAACATTCAAAGTGTTACTACATCTATCGCAATATGAAGCATCGCAACGATAACCCTAATCTACCCTCGTATTGGCATACTAAGATATACAATATGAAGCTATGGCATACTAATGAAGTTTGCGCCAAGTCCAAGTTCTGGTTCGTTTCGCTGGCATGACATCCCGTTCTTTAATTATTTGGCTTTAGGGATATTATATGTTGCTCATAATACATCCGTTGATTTTGAACCAGGTACTTAATTGAGTGGCACCATTTCGTATAATGTGTCTTGAGTTGTTTATTTATCTGTTGATTGCTTTAATGATTGTTATGAACTCTTTTAGTCTTTATGTCCATTGTTTTGCTAATGATGTGCTTCGTTTTTAAGTTTGGATTGTGTTGGAAATGCAATGCTTCATCATCTAGTCACTGAGAATATCACAGTTCCCAATTCGCTCGTTCCCTTGAAGCTATATTACCTGTGTTGCTCTTTTGATTTAATTGCCCCAGTGCTACCCTTCGGTTCTGGAGAAACCATAAGAACAGCTATATATTTTTCTGTTGTAGTCTTTTTCTTTTACTTATTCAATCACCAACATTAGTTGGGTAAGTGATGATCTCAACTTCTCTTTGAATGAGATGAAGATGGGGCATAACTTGTACATTGCTTCAGTGTAGCGATTGCTATTTGATGCCATCTTTCTGGAACTAGATGCACTGATTTCTATAAGAAGAATTTGACTTCATTACCGACGATACGATATTGGCATGCGAAATGTGGAACATTTCTGCAGATTTTTTAGAAGAATCCCACGAAAATCAACAATTACGGCATTTGGCTGCGATACCAGAGCAGAAACCCACAACATGTACAAGAAATTCTGTGACACTACCTTGAACGACGCTGTCAACCAGATGTATGATGAGATGGTTTCTCGTCACAGGGTAAGGTCTCCATGCATCCAGGTCATCAAGACCGCCACCATCCCAGCTAAGCTACGCAAGAGGGAGAGCACCAAGCAGTTCCACAACTCAAATATCAAGTTCCCGCTGGTGTTCAAGAAGATTAGGCCACCAACCAGGGAGCTGAAGACCACGTACAAGGCATCGAGGCCCAACTTGTTCGTCTAAGTCTAAGCCTTGTTCCTCCTGCCATCAAATTCGAGGTGTCAAATGATCATATTTATTCACATTGACCTTGGCTCATGAACTTGCTCAAATTTTTTTTGAGATTAATCATACAGGAGACATGTCTGAACACATTCCACAATGGCGCCTCAATTGTCCGGTGACTTGGGCTATATCCAAGCCCAATTGTAAAGCTGACTGTCAACCTTTATGGGCTTTATTTCATTAACCAGCAAACAGACAAAAGCCCATTAGAGCTTAAACTGGGTCACGTTGTTATTTCAGTCACGCCATTAGGGTTTTCTGAAATGGCCAAACACCAAACTCTCTTCCTTATTGTCAAATTCTGACGGACCTAGAAGAGAAGGGAAGCAGAGTTAGACGGCCGCTCAAGGCGATTTCCTCATTTTTCTTCTGTTCCGGCGAAGATGGTTGCTTACAGGGTAAATGTTAATCTTGTTTGATTCGGTTTAGCTTAGTTTCAGCTTCGATTTATCCTTTTTTTGTTGATTGATTGTATTTTGGTGATTTTTTCTTCCGGTGCAGTATCACCAGTACCAGGTTGTGGGGCGAGCTCTGCCGACTGAGAGCGATGAACATCCCAAGATCTACAGGATGAAGCTGTGGCATACTAATGAGGTTCGCGCCAAATCCAAGTTCTGGTAGGTTTCACTGGTATCCGTTTTTCATTTTTATTGATTTGCTTTGGTTGATAGTATGTTTTCTCATAATGCCGTTGTGGAACCAGGTACTTTCTGAGGAAGCTGAAGAAGGTGAAGAAAAGCAATGGCCAGATGCTCGCTATCAACGAGGTAAACAAAATTTTCCCTTTAGCCTAATTCTTTTTCTTGTCTACTCGTCGATTGCTTCAAATTGTTTGCACTGCTGAAGTTACAACTCAAACTGTTGGCTTCCAAGGATTGATTGTGAAATGCTGAAATGTAATGTGAGTTGATCATTTGAATCTGAAGGGTGTGATTATGAACTTCTTGCCCTCAATTCTATTGAGCAATTTCAATCTTGAACTTAGGATCACCATTTCTTGTCTGTTTTGTCGGTTGTTTGGGCAGCTGAGTTGACTGTTCAGAATTGGTTATTCCCTGAATATATATGCAATGCTTCATCATCTAGTCACTGAGGATATCACAGTTCCCAATTGGCTCGTTCCCTTGAAGCTATACTACTTGTGTTGCTCTTTTGATTTAATCTCCCCATTGCTTCCCTTCAGTTCTGGAGAAACAATTAGAGCAGCTACATTTTTTATCTTGTACTCCTTGGTCTCTTTTTGATTTCTAACTTGGGTTGATGATCTCTACCGCTATGCCTTTTGTTATTGGAATGAAATGAAGATGGCTGTAATTTCTATGTCAATTGCCTTGGTTTTGCGTAGCGATTCTATTGTGTGATTTCATTACTGGCAATATGATATTCAGTTGCTGAATGTGGAATACTTTGCAGATTTTTGAGAAGAACCCCACTAAAATCAAGAACTACGGCATTTGGCTACGATACCAGAGCAGAACGGGCTATCACAACATGTACAAGGAGTTCCGTGACACCACCTTGAATGGAGCTGTCGAACAGATGTACGACGAGATGGCTTCTCGCCACAGGGTGAGGTCTCCTTGCATCCAGATCATCAAGACTGCCACCATCCCGGCCAAGCTGTGCAAGAGGGAGAGCACCAAGCAATTCCACAACTCTAAGATCAAATTCCCGTTGGTGTTTAAGAAGGTTAGGCCACCGACCAGGAAGCTGAAGACCACATACAAGGCGTCCAGGCCCAACTTGTTTGTCTAAGTCCCATGGTTTCTAGTCGAGATTACTAAAGTAGTGAATGTTGAAGAAGCATATCTACAGGATTGTTATCTGTTGAAGACATTTGTGATTTTGTAGGTGGAAATTTTGTTAACGTTTGAATTTGTTTGCACAATTTTGAGAAGAACTTAATTCATGTTTTTCCCAATCTCTTGGTCAATTTCTTGATTTCTAGCTTTGGACTTTCACCAATCTGTCACGCCACTCAGATCTTCACCGAAACTAGTGATCTCTAAAGCATGCCGTTGCGTGAAATCTCCCTCTAACAAGAACTATGGATTTGTGACGTCTTCTCCAATGAGAATATGAGATTGTGTTGGAGATGCATGGGTGAGTGGTGCATAAACTTGTAGGGCCAAACCCAGATCCTTTGTAATGAAAATAATTTTGTAAAGGTTCTTCTGTTCACTTACCCAGCAGCTCCAATTGTACAGGCTATCTCCTGCAAGGCTACAACCCTAACCTTCCCCATTAATGCCAAGACTACATTTTTACAGTCACATTCTAAAAATAGTTCCCGTCAATATACAGCTAGAATTCAATTTAGTATACACAATAGTCTGAAACAAATTCAGTGATTCAGAGAAGACATTCACATATCTGTACTATTTTACTCTCTGGCTGGAGGCCAGAGACAATACAAGTTTCAAAAATAATCTGGTCATCAATCAACCTATATAATTGCTCCTTGCCCTTGGGGTATCGGTTACACATCGAGATAATTTCGATATCGATCGAACCGGATGAGTTCATAAATGCCAACTGAACACATATGCATACAACTTGCATCGCCAATGAGTAGTCTAAGAGCTGTACGTTTGAAACAAGTTCTCAGTCACTAGTCACTCCCTGCTGCTGCAAAACAAAGATTCATTTCAGACTTTCATAATTGATGTTTCTGCATCTTTCCTTTGTAGTAAAAAGGACCCCATCACTATAAATGAATCCCAATTTGACTGAAGGTGAAAAATGATCTGCCTAATATCTTTCTCAATAGCAGCAACTTCACCATCATATCACAGTGGTTGAGTGGTAAGAAACGAACACAGTCTCTGTCCCCTTTTCCAAGATATATAAGCACCTGCTTATTAAGCCCACCACACCAACTTTGCAGTCCAAACAATAAATATAGGTAGTTGAGATTTTCACCCTCCCCTTCAACTTGGGCTTAATATCCTTTGTAGTCATCAACCTATTGGGTTTGTAACAATTTGGTCACTCTGGTCATCGTATAAAAAACCGTTACATCTCAATAACTCGAGTTATTGGGAGAGGGTTCTGCTTGATATTTATGCCATTCATTAGCAAGCCCCCTCAAACAAAAACTTTCTAAAGAGTTGAGGTATGCACAAGTTCACATGGTAAGTCATGTGCACGGAATGAGGCTACTGGGTTTCAAAACGAAGACCTTTAAGTTTTTTAAGATTCCGATACCATGTCAAGAATCGTTATATCCCAATAACTCGAGTTGTTGGGAAAGGGTTCTAGTTGATATTTATATTATTTACTAACACTTGATCTTCAAAGGGTAACCTACATAACACTAACCTATTTCAATTGTAACAACATCATCGTTCTGTCAACTCTCCATCCAAAACTCCATTAAGTTGACAGATCACTATGCCATTCACCATTTTCGTACATGCCACCCTATACCATGTCAACTATTTTATCATAAACGACCCAACTCGATTCAATAGGTTTGAGTTGGTTTGTTTTGAGTAGGTCAAGTTAAGTTAGATTGTAGATTGGGTTAAGTTGGGTCAGTATATTTATAATAGAGAATAGGTGACATGTCATGGATGACATGGACAAATATGATGAGTTGGCATGTTCTCTCTCAAATTAAACAAAAATTTTAGACGGAGAAGTAATTGAATGGCCACATTGTTATAATTGAAATAGATTGTAGTATGTATGTTAATCTTTAAAGGCTGATGACCATAATGGATATTAACCTCTTCAACTTGCCAACTTGGTCAACAAAAATTACTCTGTGTACAAGTTTCGAGCAGATCAAAGTGTTTATAAAGAAGAGAAATAGTAACTTCAAATCTTTCATCTTTAACCCACGCATCTCTACATGCAAACAAAACAACCTTGGTAACTTGTCCAAACACAGATCACCTTTTCTGGTCTTAGCCACCATGGTGATCTTTCTCTTCCTCTTATTCTGCTTCTTTACTTACCATCTCTACAAGCTTCTCTTCCAGAACAGATCAGGCTCTTGCTGCTACATGCTCCACTACGAATGCTACAAGGCAACCGAGGACCGGAAGCTCGACACCAAAAGATGTGCTCAGATCGTGATGAGGAACAAGAACCTTGGGCTGCAAGAATACAGGTTCCTTCTCCAAACCATTGTCAACTCTGGCCTGGGGGAGGAAACTTACAGCCCAAGAAACGTCCTGGAAGGCAAAGAACAAGCTCCCACGATGGTCGATGCCTTCTCGGAGGTCGATGACATCGTGTTCGACACCTTGGATGCTCTCTTCGCCAAGACGGGAGTTTCACCATCGGAGATCGACATCCTGGTGGTTAATCTCTCTCTGTTCTCCCCTGAACCTTCCTTCACTTCTAGGGTTGTGAACAAGTACAAGATGAGGGAAGACATCAAGACGTTTAATATTTCCGGGATGGGATGCAGTGCGAGCCTCGTGGCGATTGATCTGGTCCAGCAGCTTTTCAAGACGCACAAGAGGGCGATGGCGGTTGTCGTGAGCACGGAGTCGATTGCACCGAATTGGTATTGCGGGACCGAAAGGTCGATGATCCTGTCCAACTGCCTCTTCAGGTTAGCAGTGGGGTTAACCTATTTTTTTACAGAATCCTAATTAACCAGTTAAATGTAATCGGTTATTAACCTCTCCGACCAACTCCCACCCTATGATCCGGCCTAGGAAATTGAACCATCTTGGTTTTGCTATTGCAGGTCAGGTGGGTGCTCCATGCTATTGACAAACAACGGAGCCCTGAGGGGAAAATCGGTCATGAAACTAAACCATCTGGTCCGAACCCATCTCGGATCGGACGAGGAAGCATACAACTGCTGCATCCAAAAGGAAGACGGGTTCGGACATAAAGGTTTCCTCCTCACAAAAGGACTCACAAAAGCTGCCGCTCAAGCATTCAGACTAAACCTCAGAATCCTAGTCCCAAAGATTCTACCTTTGAAAGATCTCCTCCTCTACATTGTCCTCTCTTTCACCCGAAAGAAATCGAAAACCATTACCCTATCTCTAGAAACAGCAGCCGGTTCAGGACTCAACCTGAAGGCCGGAATCAAGCACTTCTGCATCCACCCCGGTGGCAGAGCAGTGATCGATGGTGTGGGGAAAAGCTTGGGGCTCGATGACTACGACCTCGAGCCTTCGCGAATGGCCCTCCACCGATTCGGGAACACTTCGGCTGGCGGGCTGTGGTATGTGTTGGGCTACATGGAGGCCAAGAAGAGGCTGAAGAAGGGTGACAGGATTTTCATGGTCGGGTTCGGGGCCGGTTTCAAGTGTAACAATTGTGTGTGGGAAGTTACTAAGGATATGGGAAATGGGAACGTTTGGGAAGGGTGTATTGATGAATATCCTCCTCCTCCTGGAACTGTGAATCCTTTCCTGGAGAAGTTCAGCTTCATCAACGACGAGAATGTTCGATTCGAGGATGTGATTTCTGCTTTTCGCGAGATTTTGAGGTCTGGAGGAGGAGAAGAAGGAGGAAGGGAGTAAGTAGTTTCAGGTTTTTTCTGAACATTTGGTTGGTCATGTGTTTGTGTTGGTTGGGTTTTTTTGTTTATCCCTCTCTCAGGATTTGTTGGAAGTTTGTGCTTTTCTCATTCTAGTAGTGACAGTAACTATTTAAAGTGAATGGTTAGTGGAAATTAAATACTGTATTTGTGAATCTACTTACTAAGACGGGTAGATTCGTATTACATCTTAAAAATAATACATTTCTAAATCATATATTATTTTATTTTAAATTATTTAATTTACAAAATAACTCATTCAAACAAACAAAGCTCAAAAGAGTTAATGACACTTTACTGGTCAAGGGGTCATTAGCCCCCATGCCATTACTAAGCAAAAGGGATGTGAATTTGTCTTCAATAGAGCAAACCCACACACACAAAAAGAAAAGAAATCGAAAATGAGCAGAGTGTCCAACTGAACAATTCTACGATGAACCCTCCAGCAAGAGAAGACACCGGTTGATTAATAATGAGAAGAAGTTGCGCAGAAAAACCCCCCATGTCTGTTGACCATGGTTTGGCTCTAGTTTCTTCCTCAAATGCCCTCTACTTGTTCACTCCTTCTCCTCCATCCCCACATTCTGCACACGCTTTCACATCGCCATCGAAGAAGCTAAATTACTCCCTCAAGGTCTCACCTTTCTAACTCAGGCTGAGCTTAGGATCTTCTTATCCCATTTGATCTCTCAACTTTTCAGGTACTTTGAAGCTCCAGTGACCTTTCATTTACTTCACAACTGGGTATAATTGCGGTTTCCAGTTCTGAACTAGTGAGTAGATCTCCTTACCTCTTAGTTCTTCTAAGCTGTAATTGCTTGTTTCCACTTCTAACCTGAAGCATAGTCGACTCCCCAGGCAAAGCTACTTCCTTTCCCCCCAATTTGTGTTGAACTTAGGGATTCACTCAGCTCTGCATTAAGAAACTAGTTGGACCTACCTGCCGATCCTCGTTGCTTGCTGTTATATGGAAGATTGTGCTTACATTTCATTCAGTGGCGACTAAAACTCTAAAAGCGTTCTGATTTTGGATTTACATGGGAGGGAATTGCAGTACGGGCAACACCGCTATTGAAGAATCTATTTCTCCTCCAACCCACAACATGAACCCTAATCCCCAACTTGCTTCAGCATTGACATCATATGAAGATGCCTGTAAAACTGATCCAGACCTCCAGGCATTCGACGCAACCATCCACGAAAGGACGAATCGTGTCATCAATAGCCTCGCCACCACCGTTGAGGTCAGATCGCTCTCGTTCGATTCGCTCAAGGAAGTCACAACTTGTCTCCTCGACATGAACCAGGAAGTAGTCAAAGTCATACTGGACTGCAAGAAAGACGTATGGAAAGACACTGGATTGTTCGAATTGGTTGAGGAGTATTTCGACAACAGCATCAAGACAATGGATTTCTGCGCCGTTCTCGAAAACTGCGTGAAGAACGCTCGAAATAGCCAGCTCCTCGTGCAGGTCGCGGTCAAACAGTTTGAGCAAGAACAGTCGTTGGGACAGAAGAAGTTCGTCAAGACATTACACGAACTGCGGATGTTTAAAGACGCGGGGAATCCGTTCACACCGGAGTTCTTCGATTTGTTCCAGCTGGTTTACAGACGACAGATTTCGATGCTGGAGAAGCTGCAGCGAAGGAAGACGAAGCTCGACAAGAAGATGAAGTCGATGAAGAAATGGAGGATGGTGACGAACGTGCTGTTCGTGTCTGCGTTCGTCTCCGTCCTGGTGTTCTCTGTCGTGGCAGCTGCCGTAGCTGCACCTCCTGTTATAACAGCGCTGGCAGGTGCATTGGCTGTTCCGATCGGTTCGATCGGGAAATGGTGCAACAATCTGTGGAACAAGTATATGCAGGCGTTGAAGGGGGAGAAGGAGCTTGTTAGTATGTTCCAGGTGGGGACTTTCATTGCCATCAAAGATATGGACAATATAAGGGTGCTTGTGGAGAAATTGGAAGTGGGAATCGAGGCCCTGGTGGGGAATGCGGGGTTTGCATTAAGGGAAGGAGATGATGATGATGATGGTCGTGCTGTGGAGCTTGTGATAGATGAGATTAAGAAGAGGTTGGAGATGTTGACAGAGAGTATTGATGCGTTGGGGGAGCATACACATAAATGTAGCCGCGATATTAGCCAGGCGAGGACCGTGATCTTGCAGAAGATAATCAGATACCCGGGACCTTGATCTTTGCAGTAAATAAAAGAGAATCAAGATGAGGGAATGGTTGGTCTACCTGGTGTTTGAGCTTTGATGTTCATCCTCCAGTGCAGATAAAAAAGAAGTAAATTAAGTTTGGGTGAGATTGACCATACCTTCCCTGAAAAGAAACTGTTGAGTTATTGTTTATGTCTCTCCTTCATGATATGTCCTGGACTACATTGTCTGCTGTTTTTTTTAATGTAAGACTGTACTGACGATATGTACAAGCTTTGTGACCGATTGATTTTGGTCTATGAAGCTGAGTGTCATTGAGGAATTTAAAGTGCATGTTATAACTTATAAGTACAATCATTGTGTGGGTGGAAAGCATATTATTATGGGATGAAAGGAAGGCGCATGTCAGAAGTGTGCTTATTGTACAGAGTATGGATTGAAAATAACTAGTTATATACAGTTGATAATATAACTAGTTATAAATTGTAAAATAACTAACTAGTTATACTCACTAATCGATCACAGGACATACAAAACTCTCTACCCAACAACAGAAGTCCATCCACCCATCCAAATCTCCCCCCAACTCCACATTCTCACTTGTACATCTCACGGGTTGGTGCCACCGTTGTTCTCGGCAACTCCTGGTTTCTAGTCATCCTTGTGTTCTCCGGCACAAGATTGAATTGAGTTTTATTTACATGACTGAGGAGCTATTTGCGCATAAAAAAAGTAGAATGATAGTATAAATATGTATCTGGAAATAGAATGACCGTTCTGTTATATTTAAAAACTAAAATTATCATTCGGTCACATATTCAAAAGTAGGCAGACACTGAGTACTTTTCTTCTTCGTCAGCTCTGTCCTGCCTCGGTAGTTGCTTCACCTTCCTTCCTAGCTCTTTCCTCTTCCTCCATTCACCGTCTTCTTCTTCTTTTGCGGCTATTACTTCTCTCTTGAAGCTCATCTACCCTCCATTTCCTTCCGAATCTTCTCTTCTATCCATGTCTTCCCATTTTGCACAAGGTGAGTCTGTTTCTTCTTCAACACCGATAACAAAACTGTTTCCTTTACTAGTTTATTCAGTGAATTTAGGTCCAGAATCTATCTATTTGTACATATTCGTGATGGGTTTCTCTAATTCGTTGACTAGTAGGCGGAGAAGAGAGCGAAATGGAGAAAGGACTCCTCCCTGAGCTCTCACTTTCAGCCTCCTCTGCATCAACAGCTCCTGCTCTGGTTCTGTCCAATTCCGGGAAAAGAATGGATCAAGCTGGAAACAAGAAGAAGTACGTCAAACAAGTAACTGGACGCCACAACGACACTGAGCTCCACCTGGCAGCTCAGCGTGGCGATTTGGCTGCTGTCAAGCAGATTCTGGATGATATTGACACCCAAATGCTTGATGGCTTGGATACCGAGGCTGCAGAGATAAGGGCTTCGGTCGTCAATGAGCTGAATGAGCTTGGAGAGACTGCCTTGTTTACTGCTGCTGAAAAAGGTCATCTTGAAGTAGTGAAAGAGCTTCTGAAGTATTCGAGTAAGGAATCCACTGCTCGGAAGACCTGGTCCGGGTTTGATCCCCTCCATATTGCTGCTCTGCAAGGGCACCATGGTAAGTATAAGGGTTTTATGGCTGATTACAAGGGTGGGGTTTGGCATTTAAAATTATATTTTCTAGGAAAGTTGAATCAAGGACAGTTGAAGTGTTCAATTGAGGTTAGAAGAAGGTGCAGGAGGAAGGTTGAATATAGTGATAATGGATTTCAAGTGAAATTGTGTTTCCCAAGCAACTCAACTGGTTAAACTTTCTTAGGAATTTTTTATATCTCAACCTCAATTCAATTTCCTTACAGTAATCTCATTCAACTTTCTTAAGAAACATGATTCAAGATGTCAAATCTTACATTGTGGAACCAAATCACAATGTGTGTCTCTTATTGCAGCAATTGTTCAAGTTCTACTTGACCATGATCCTAGCCTGAGCCAAACATACGGGCCGTCGAATGCCACGGCTCTTGTATCTGCTGCCACCAGAGGGCACACTGCTGTCGTCCATGAGTTGCTGTGCAAGGATGATACTTTATTGGAGATTGCTATGTCCAACGGTAAAAATGCGTTGCATTTAGCTGCAAGGCAGGGGCATGTTGAAATCATGAAGGCATTGCTAACCAAAGATCCACAGTTGGCACGAAGGACCGACAAGAAAGGGCAGACTGCATTGCACCTGGCTGTTAAAGGCCAGAGCTGTGAAGTTGTGAAATTGCTTCTTGCTGCTGATCCTGCAATTGTCATGCTCCCAGACAAGTTTGCCAATACTGCATTACATGTGGCCACCAGAAAAAAGCGCTCTGAGGTACTTTTCGGATGGAGTTGGTGATTTATTGTTGATTGTGTCAAGAAACCGTTGCATCTCAATAACTCGAGTTGTTGGAAGATGGTTCAGATTGGTTCTTATATTATTCATTAAATAGATTGTATGGTATACTAATTGATTTAATTGTATCTTCTCCTTTACCTTGCAGTTTGTGAATGAACTGTTATTACTTCCCGATACGAATGTGAATGCGCTGACTAGAGATCACAAAACAGCTCTTGATATAGCCGAAGAGCTTTCCCTTTCGGAAGAATCTTCGGATATAAAGGAGTGTCTTTCTCGGCTAGGAGCCGTTAGAGCCAATGAACTCAACCAACCAAGGGATGAGCTGAGAAAGACAGTCACACAGATCAAGAACGATGTCCATACTCAGCTCGAGCAGACCAGAAGGACGAACAAGAATGTGCACAACATCTCGAAAGAGCTGAGGAAGCTCCACCGCGAAGGGATCAACAACGCTACCAACTCCGTTACTGTGGTAGCTGTCCTGTTCGCCACTGTTGCATTCGCAGCGATTTTTACTGTCCCCGGAGGGGACGATGACAACGGACTGGCTGTTGTGGTGACGCATCTTTCTTTCAAGATCTTCTTCGTGTTCAACGCCATTGCGCTCTTCACATCGTTGGCTGTCGTGGTGGTCCAGATCACGCTGGTGAGAGGGGAGACGAAAGCTGAGAGACGGGTAGTGGAGGTGATCAACAAGCTGATGTGGTTGGCTTCTGTGTGCACCTCGGTGGCGTTCATGGCGTCTGCTTATATAGTGGTTGGCAGGAAACATGAATGGGCTGCAATTCTGGTGACGGTCGTTGGTGGAGTGATCATGGCTGGCGTTCTGGGGACCATGACTTACTATGTTGTGAAGTCGAAGAGGAGTCGGTCCATGAGGAAGAGGGAGAAGAAGTATTCTAGAAAGAGCGGGTCGAATTCGTGGCATCACTCGGACTTTTCGAATTCGGAAGTTGATCGAATCTACGCCCTGTGAAAACAGGTGACATAGAATCTTGTAGAATATAGTCTAGTGACATGTTCTGATAGTTTTATATGTAGAAAAGAAGAAAGCTTTGATTTTGCATACCTGAGTGTAGAGAATGTTTCCTTTTTTATCCTGAGGCAGATGTTTCCTTGTTTTTCTGTCGAAGCTCTTTTTCGTTCGCAGAAAACTTAAGCAAGTCAATGGCTTCCGAATTTGTCAATACACTGCTAAACTGGCGTTTGGTTTGGTTAATGGAAAATTGGATAGAATATAAACTAGTTATAATTTTTAAAAATATAACTAGTTAGTTACATGATTATAACTAGTTATAGTTTTTTAAAATATAACTAGTTACATGAGAAAACTCCAAGTTAAGAAAAGGTAAATCCAAGAATTAACCTAAGACATCTCCTGCCCTAGCTGGGCTGTTGTCCTCTTCCGAAGAGGTAGTTGTCGGCGGTTGCCACCGACCGAATCTTGAGGATGCAAATACTCAGTTGGAATGTGAGAGGGCTAGGGCACCCGATTGAGATACAAGTAGTCGACGACTTGGTTCGAGCAAGAGAGAATGCAGCGACGTCCACGTCAGGAATTTTTGTCAGATGTCAACAAGAATTCCTGCAGCTGAGACGTGAGGAGGAAGCCTTCTGGGCTCAACGGGCGAAACAAGATTGGATGAAGGTAGGAGACTTAAATACACAATTTTCCACGTGGTCGCTAATGGTCGCAGGAAACATAAAAAGTTGCAAGTGTTGAATGATGGAAATGGGATTTGGCAGGAGGATCTAGAAACCATGGGAGATATTGCAGTTAGCTACTTTGAAAACATGTTCACCAGTCAGGGAGAGAACCTGAACGATGTTGCGGCGTCAATTGCTCAAGGTGTCACCATTTTCCATAACGCAAGCCTCATGGAACCCATCTCCGACAAGGAGATCAAGCGAGCGATCTTCTTAATGGGTTGCAACAAGTCACCGGACCCGAATGGGTTTAATCCGGTGTTCTTCCAAGATTACTGGGACATTATAGACTTGATATTTGTCACGAATGTGAAAACTGGCTGTCACGAGAGGTAGATACTGGAGGAAGTGCAAAGTACAAACATTGT
Source organism: Linum usitatissimum (assembly GCA_030674075.2). Lineage (NCBI taxonomy): Eukaryota > Viridiplantae > Streptophyta > Magnoliopsida > Malpighiales > Linaceae > Linum > Linum usitatissimum. The sequence continues at coordinate 3,486,997 of JAUJYP020001281.1, read as the reverse complement.
ATTGCTTCCTAAAGGCACCAACCCAAGAAATATGAAAGATCTACGCCTCATCTCTCTATGCGACATGAGATATCGTATCCTGACAAAGACCTTGGCCAACCGGTTTCGTAAGGTGATGTCAAATCTTGTGCAAGAGGAATAGTCCGCTTTTGTACATGGAAGATCAATAATGGATAATATTATGATTACGTTTGAATCAATTCATAGTATGTCCATGAAAACAGCAGCATCAATTGGTAGTGTGGTGCTAAAGATAGATATCTCAAAAGTGTTTGACAGAGTGGAATGGAATTTTTTGGAAGATGTACTACACCGGATGGGGTTTGACCAGATTTGGTGAGGTGGATGATGTTATGTGTCAAATCAGTTCGGTACTCGGTCCTGGTAAATAATAACCAGTTCGGTGAGATTCATCCTAGTCGAGGCCTTCGTCAAGGATGTCCTCTTTCACCGTTTTGTTCATATTATGCACTGAGGGTCTCACTTTCATGCTCAAAAAGGCGACTCTGGTCAGGAATGTCCAAGGTTACAAAGTAGGTCGCCGGCGCCGCGGGTATCAGACCTGCTTTTTGCTGATGACTCTCTCTTCTTTTATAGGCTAACTCAAATTGAGGCGAGGAGGCTGAAATCTATTCTACAAAAATATGCCGATGCTTCTGAGCAGTTAATCAATTTTGATAAGTCTGGTGTCTTTTTTAGTAAATAAGTGCCTCATACTTTATAACAAAGCATCTCTGATACACTTAGAGTTCATCTCGGGGTTTCAGTGGCGGTTGGACGCAACCGATTTGTGGCTTTTGAAGGTGTGGGACAAGCTTGATTCATGGAAAGATAAGAAAATCTCTAAAGGGGGCAAAGAAATCCTGCTAAAGGCGGTAGCTGAATCTCTGCCAATGTACTGCATGAATGTCTTCCTATTACTTGACAATCTTACGGAAAAACTTGAACTGATGCTTGCGTCGTTCTGGTGGGGATCTAAGAAGTTCTCAGGCAGTGGCATTTCTTGGATGAAATGGGAGAGAATGGTGACCAGAAAAGAGGTGGGTGGTTTAGGATTCAGAGATTTGCAAGACTTTAATTTTGCCCTTTTGGGAAAGCAAGCATGGCGTTTGTGAAAGAATCCAACCTCTATCGTAGCGCGCATTTAAAAAGCCAAGTATTAACCTAGAGGCAATTTATGCACCGCCGAGCAAGGCAACAAACCAAGTTTTTTTTGGTGGAGTACATGGAATGCGCTGGAATTAATGAAACAAGGTGTGAGGTGGAGAATTGGAGACGGCCGATCTATAAATCTTTGGTCGGACCCATGGCTCCTTGCGTCTGATGGAAACAAGAAGCTTGAAACGGTTATGTTGCCCAACTCCGAAGAAGCCAATGTTTGTGATCTTTTGTTAAGCAACACGCAAGAGTGGAATGTGGACTTGATCACTACACGCTTCTCCTCTCGTGACAGCGGTAGATACTCGCTATACCGGTTTGCATGGCGACAGGGATCGATACAGAGGTTTGGCACTGCAGAAATAATGGTCAATATATGGTTCTCTCTGCTTACCTTGTTTATATGGAATCCATGGTGGATAGATCGCATCACCATAGGCCAGGGGAATGGAGGAGATTGTGGGATCTCTAGCTACCGTTAAAACACCGTCATTTACTGTGGAGAATTGGACACGATGTTTTACCTACTAGGGGTCGGCTCCGAAGAAGGGGAACTACAGTGCAAGGGGCGTGTGGTGTTTGCCCGCATAGTTACGAGGAAGGCTGACATCTTTTCATAGAGTGTTCCTTTGCTATGCAATGCTGGCAGTCGCTAGGCATTGCTATAGAGGTACAAAATGCAACACACTCAACTGACGACCTCCATCTTTGGCTATGGCATCTTCTTACGTACCACTCTAATGCGTTTTGTCAGAAGCTGTCAGTGGGAATATGGTGCATTTGGAGAGAGCGAAATAATCGGCAAAACCCGGCATGGCTTTTAACTCAAGAGGAGATGTAATATCTTCAAGATTGGAAGGCGTCAAGGAGTCATGGAACAATGGGGCCAAAAACTGACGCAAAACCTTGCCCAAAGTGGCATCCGCCACCGGAGGGAGTTCTAAAATGTAACGTCGACTTTGCTGTCTTCTCTGAAATTAGCAGGACGGGTATGGGAATAGCGATCCGGGACCATGAAGAAGCGTTGCTTAATTAAATGCAATGGAGGGAAGGACTATGGTCTGTAAAATTTGGGGAGGCCGCGGCTATTCTAGTAGCTATTTGATGGTGCATAGATCTGGGTTATGACCGTGTCATCTTTAAAAGAGACTCCCAGACTGTAATCAATGCGATCAAAGGGGGTGAGACGAATGCTACTGAGTTCGGGGAGATTATTAGAATGTGTAACGGCTTGTTAATAGCATGGGAGGGTGTCCAAATTCAGTATGTAGGGAGGGAGGGGAACGAGGTCGCTCATTAATTAGTTAGGCGATCTAGTTAGATTTTATGCTTCCTCGAGTATGGGGAATGCACCTCCAATTTTGACTTATTAATGCTGATAAACGTTGTGCCATTCGACACAACATTAATAAAATATGAGATTATCACTTATTTAAAAATATAACTAATTAGTAAATAATTATAACTAGTTATTAAAAATATATAACAAATTATAATTGTAAAAAGTACTGACTAATTTGCGTTCAATAACAAAGATTCAGTGGATCCTGATTTCATGATTCCAGATGAAATGACAGAGAAATCAATTGCATGCTTCCCCATGGCAAGGAAGTATGATATCAGGCAACGCTAACATTAACTAACTAAAATTTTGAAGTGATGACATCATTATTACATCATTATTACATTAGTATGATGGAATTTAATGTACTACTCATTGATAAAATGGTGAAAATTCTATATACAATCAAGTAATGCTATTTGTAAATGACCCAGAAAATGAGAAAGTTCAATATAATTTGTCTAATTACACGTATATTCAATCCATTCAAACATATCTATCACATCTTTACCACGTATATTTAAAATGATAGATCACTTAATTTCGTTCATCTGCAACGCAAAAACACTTGATCAGTGAGCTATTACGCACTCCTCGAAGGTGGCCGCTTCTAAGCAAACCTCCACTAATCTTTTTGGTTTGTTGAAACAAATGACTAACTCCCTATTTGCAGAGAAGCCCTCATTGCTAACTTACATGTTACGAAGGAAATCAATCTTCTGTTACACCCACAATATTTTACACAGGAATTGCAAGCAGTTGTTGAGTGGGAGACAGAAGTGGGTTGAACTTTCCTAATCCAAGGTCGCCATTTGAATATGTTCTGTCCTATCATTGGTTTAGGGACATAATGATGCTTATCTTTCCCTAATTCACGTTCCAAAAACCAATACCAAAATCTTACATTATATATATATATATATATAAGAAAATAAGGAATAAAGTTTGTCATAATAAACCGATGGAGACTTCTTCTTGCATTTAAGAGGAGTTTTATTTTAAAATAATTTTTTTTTATTTACACACAAACCACTTTTATTGTAATAAAAAACTCATTAATTGTTTTAAACTTCTATCACACTCAACATTTTTAAGTATATTCAATCATATTTTTCATTGACGTCACACTAAACGAGGCTAATATGTTGTTCATTTGTAAACTATATAAAATCACTCCGAATCAATCTTCTTTCAATATTGTTTTAACACAACAATTGGGCTTACATTTTCTTAATTTGAGGGTTCTAGACCAATTCAGAAACTTAATCGGTTTAAGTCAGTTTGAATTAAACATACATATGAAACCTAAACACAGTCCATGTAACACGATTGTTCTTTCAGTATTCTTTTAACAAGAACAATTCAGAATACTAATAGAGTTGAGTTGGTTTGAATGGGACGTATCAATCAAACCAAAGCATAACTCCACATGATCCTTCTTTCAATAATTTTACTAGGTCAATTGAGGTTACATTTTACATATTAATTGTTATAATTTAAAGTTACAACTTAATTTTGAATATATCAATTACAATTAGCATTTTGTGTCGGGTAATTGAAAAATAACATTGAATAAGAATGAGAAATACTAGGAAAATGAAATTATAGGTAATTGCTTCTTAATCGTATATTGTTTTAAAATTTATATCATTCAATCAATTATTTTATAGACATCCATGTTTGCACAAGTTTTGAAAATAACATGGAAATGGTCACCTAAATTATGGGTACATAATGGTACATTATTAACTTTTAACCAATTTAGAACACTAATCGATTTCAGTCCGCTCGAATCGGACCACATTCATTAATCTTAAGTATATTTTAGATGACATCCTGTTTTCAAGATTATTCTATTTTTCATTCTTTTATTATCTCTTGACTTATTTAGACTACTAATCGGGTTGAGTCAGTTTGAATGATATATATCTATAACATCTAAAGCATAACTCACATACATTAATCTCTTTTTAAGATTCTTTTAAAGGGCCAATAAATATTACATTTTTCCTTATGCTCAACTATTCATCAAAAAATGTGTATTACATCTTTTAATCTTGACGACCAATCATTTTAATATATTAGCATTATAAATTTTAGGTTGAACTTCATTCGGTAAAGTTTAAACACATTAATGATTAAAGTTAGTATAAACCGGCCGACAGACCATTTAGTAATCTGAATTTGTTGGTTGATTGTAAAAATGTTTAAACTATTGTTCTTAGTTTCGGAAAACTTCAGCACTTATTGATAATTAATTACGATTCAGTTGAATTATTTATGTTCTCAGTAGTACACTAAAAGAAAATTTTCAAATCAGCCAACGGGCCAAAAATTATCAAAATTATCAGCTTATTTATTTAGGTTGTCAATAATAAAATTAAAAAGAAAAATATGAAGTCGGCCAACAAATATAACTTTAGGCAATCATCATTTTGCGTTGCAGCAATGGTCTCACTGTTGATTCTGCAACTGACTGATACAAGTCAGATTCACCTGAAAAACTTTTATGTGTTGTTGAACATTGTCTTTTGGCCTTTTGTCGTCATCATTGGCATAAATGCAACAATGGAAAATCAATGATGATGCAGTCAGAATCTGTGAAGACCATGTGAACTTTCAGAAACTATGCATCAATCAGAGTTATTATCTTCAACTAGATGAGTTTGGTTTCTAAAGTTACCAAATTTTCAATGTGTCATGGTGGTTTTTATTGTGGGAATAGGTTTCAACGGTATCAAACAAATTTCAACTAACTAATAATTGGACAGTCGTTATAACTAGTTGAGATCTAGTTGAGATGTAGTTGAAACTTGTTTGACATGGTAAGAGCCTCTTTTCATAGTAAGAATCTTCTTTGGTTATAGCCTACTGTAGCCGGTTAATGCGACGTCTTGGGTGATTTTCATTGTGGGAACAGGTCTCAACTGCGTCAAATAAGTTTAAACTAACTAGTTGAACAGTCGTTGGAACTAGTTGAGATGTAGTTAAACAGTGATTGAAACTATTTGAGGTGCAGTTGGAACTTGTTTAACGTAGTTGAAAACTGTTCTCACAGTGGAAAACAAATAAGGTGTTCTCACGGTAGGCTAATGCATCCATTGAAAGATCTAACTTCTCATCTTTTAAACAAGTAATGCAACAAGTAGAGAAGTGAAACACTTGAGGAGAAACTCAAGATTATAACAAAAACAAAAACTCTCTACAAAAGATCTGTCCTTTCTTTCTGGTTCTCAACAAATAGCCTCCTGAGACAGTTTGCAGTGTGCTATGGCTCCTTGGATTGGATTCTCAACTTCTGTACTAATCACAGTACTTGTACTCCTCTTCAGAAATGGCACCCCACTTGAACTACTGCTGCTGGTACTGCTCAAGCTTGATGATGAAGAAGAACCCGACAACGATGAAGAATCAGACGATGAATTCGACGAAGACTTGGTAGCTGACGAGTTCCATTTGATGGCTAAAGAAAATGATCTTCTATGGACAGCTTTCTGTTTGTTGACTACTGGAAATGCTTGTATCTGACCAAAAGGAGCTTTCTGTGCTTCATTCCTAGCTTTTGAAAGGGTTCCTTCATCTGCAACTTTTGCAGCAGATGAGGATTCATCTGAGCAGCCAGACTTCCCAAACAAGGCCTTGAGGTAAGCTCTAGGAGCCTTGAGTTTCGAACCAAGACCGGAACTTTTCATCAGCTTGAGCTTCTTGGTCCATGATGATGATGATGATCTCTTTGAATTGTGCAGGTAGCCAGAATTCACCTCAGATGATGAATACTCAGCCAAGTACTCCTCAGGGTTAAGCTCCCGGCTCACGGGGCAAGAATCGAATGGAGATATGTTACAGGAATCATAAGGGGTAGGAGTTGTTGTCATTAGTGGTGTGCTGTAGAATTCTTTATCAAAGAACACATCTTTATTTCTGCAATCATCACCATCATAGGGAGTGGTGGTGGTAGCAGAAGAGTAGAAGCTTGAGGAGTTCCGGAGGATCTTATCGACCATTTGGAAACGCGGTGGGAGGTGGAGAGGGAGGAGCTTTCCATTGTAGAAGAGCTCATCAGCTGGTGAAGTTGAGTGGTCTTTCTGGTCTAGAGATGTTGAAGACATTTTTTGGAACTCAAACTCCCTTGAGTTTGAGTTCATGGTTTGGAGAAGGATGCTTGTGGGGTATGATGAGGTGATTTCCATGTCAATGAAGTCATCTTCATCATCTGAATGGTGATGATCATGTGATTGCGGCAGATTTGCAGCCATTTTTCAAAAGGGGAAGATTAGTTTCTAGTGGTGTGGTGAAGAAATGGGGGAGCTAGGGAGAGTTGTAGTGATTTTAAATAGGGCTTAAGAACTTAAAAAGGTCACTGAACTAACGCCGGATAACCCACAAGTCACAAAACTAAAGAAAAGTACGTACTAGTGACACAACTATGGAGTGATAACCCAGTGGTCATTGCCATCTAGGGACATTCGATTAAAAACGATCTAGACTCTTTTTTCCAACCACCTAAGTGAAGATAGGTAATTAGGTTAGGTGCTAAGTCATGTTATTGGGATTGGATTGTTTCAGATTAGGTTGGGAGCCGGTTAGTTTTGGGATGATGTGACATTTTTAATGATATGACATGTGACATGCATGGCAGCACCACATAGACAATTGGATGGGAAATTGGATGTTCGTAGACGACAATGGCCACTGGGTTATCACTCAATAGTTGGATCACCGGTCTGTACTTATTTTTGTTTAGTGATTGGTGGGTTATCGGGTCTTAGTTCAATGACCATTTAAGTTATGAACCCCTCTTCAGTGACCATTTAAGTTATGGACCCCTTTTTAAAAATGGGTGCATGAGAGATGAGGTTTGGGGGAAGTAATCAACCTTTGACAAATGTCATTATGTTGGGAAGTAATCAACCTTAAACAATGTTTTGGTTTGGTGACAAAGGTTTTGAAAATGGTAAGACTTGTTTCCAATTATATTAAGGGGAAGATGTTGGGATTGGTTCCCTTCTGAACCTGACAGTAAACTTTGGCATCAAAATGGTGGACTAGGTTCTTTGAAGGAATCTGTAATCGAGAAGTTTCACTATGATTGAGGGATTAGGACTAACTGAGGGGACCAACCCCTCTTTGTTACTTGTAATTAGGTGATTCATTCATAGATTTGGAAGATTAATTTGGATAAAAATTTAAAGTCGATCGATAGAAGAACTCGCAACTTAGTTTGACGAAAATCAATGTTCATTGTTTATATAGTTGTCTTGAAAGTTTGCACTGTTTCGATATTTGTACAAATTTTTGAAGGTTATTAAAATTCAAAACCGACTCTTTCATGATGCATCAACTTGTACTTCTCATCATATCTTATAAGTATTGTCTTTAGCATTTTCTCCTTTGTTCTTCACCAATAAGATTGATTAATAAATGATAAATTGAAAGGATGGCAGTAATCACTTTAATTAGGTTGATTGCTACTTTAAGATGAAAAAGCATCAAATTGGGATTATTAATAAAAACACAAAAAAACAGCTTACCTCGTTTTTTTATGTTTCCTGTTTGTTTTGTTTTGGGTATCGCTCAATTTCGACAATGACAATATATATATATATATATATGACATTCTCAAATTACAATGAAAAATAATCTATATAATACTTTTTAAAAGATTACTTATATAATTTGAACTACTTTCTTTATTTATACATCAATTAGACTACAAGTTGATCATTTACTTGACTAAATTGATTTTATATACGACATTTCTATGATAAATCGTTTATACTCTTTAATTATATATGGTAACATCGATCTTTTTTATATAATAAATCATATTTAAAATAATTAGAACGATTTTCAATCAACTTCAACAAATCTTTTACCATCTCTAAAATTTTCCCCTCGTTGTTGGCCGTCCCTCCAAACACTTGAAACAAGGATTATGATGAACAACGTAATTTATTTTTCTTAATGATGAGATTAATTAGAGGTGTCAATTGTAGATATATATTAATTAAGAAGAAGTCGGCTTTATCTGCTTTTACTGGATTCATGGGTTTGGGTTTTTGTTTTTGTTTAATCAAAAGTTGTCTTGCTTGCTTGTTTGTTTGTTTCCAATGCCAATTTCTTTTGTAACAAATTGACAAATTGGTAGAACCGTGTGCATGTCTTTTTGTCTTTTGGGTCCCAAGTGGTCTTCTTCATGGACTCACTAATTAAATGAAAGTCACAAATTTATGATGGTTGAATTGTAAAATAAATTAACATATATTTGGATAAATATAAAAGTATATACTAAAGAGTCTACGATATAAGAAAAATTATATAGTATTGAAGTTCTAGATCCGAAAGTGAAATGGATAACGACTCGGAAAGATCCCTATATAATAAATCCAAAACTGACAAGAGATGCAAGTATGTGAGATAGTAGAAAACATTCGACCTAACTTGCCTATGATCTTTAGAAAGTTCGGTCCAGTCAAATTCCAGTCCAACTTTATAGGGGGAGGCCCCGAGCGAAGTTTTAAAGACTTCGTTCATTCCCTTCGGAAAAATCACTTGCTATCCACATCCGGTTGAAACCAAATTCATAGCTTTATTTGGATCTCAATTGTTTTACCATAGAGGTGATTTGTAGGTTATATCGACTTTGGGTCTCATTCACCAACCGGTAAAATATATAAAAGGCATATAAAATTATTAAACTCGAAAAAAATTCAAAGGATTTTGTGATAATTCAGAAATGAAAAAACCCTTGTTTGTTTAGTAATTATAGTTGAGTGGATTGGAAAAATACTTTTTCTTCGAATTCATATTTTCTCCAAAATATGTATTGTCGAAATACATGATAAGGACAATATTTTCAAGAAAACGATGGGTTTTTGGGCCCCCTTAATAAACAGTTAGTTGTATATTGATATTATTGGCCCTAGTCAATAAATCAATATTTTTTTCTAATTATTTATTTATATCCAAAATCTATCAAAGGTATTAAAGTGAAATAAAGTCATATTTCAATTTCCTCAAAATCAAACAATCCTCAATTTCCTAATTTCGAATTTTCAACATCTCCTCTATTTTTTTTTTCTTCTATCCCAAACGACCTCTAAAACCAAGTAAAAGAAAATAAATGGAATGAAACATGGTTCCATAGGACATGTTATGGTGGGACACAAATAAAGAGGCTAATTAAACTCTAAAGGGTGAGTGGGATACCAAAATAGCCTACAAATTAAAGCCTCGAGACTTATGTTCATGTCCATTTTCTTTTAAACAATTATTATAACCACTTTCTACTTTTATTTTCAATCGATCATTGTCTTCGAATGAACTTTGTGATATCTGATTTAAATGAACTTTGTGATATCTGATTTAAATGGTGACTTTTTATAGATAAAAAACTTTGATACATATTGTAAATGATTATTGTTGAAACTGTTTAACAAAGGTTTTTTAAAATTATTGTAAACATCCAAATTTTACTAGATTTGGCGGGCCTATGTATCTTATAAAAAATAAAAAATATTTGTGTTTTCATTTTTTTAAATTTGTAATGAAATTATTCTTATGTAATTATTTCAGATTCAAACATATTGTTTCTAAAATTTATTATTGAGAACAAATAATTTATTAAATATTTTTTATTTTATTTAAGAAACAAAATTTATTTATACTTGAATTTCCAGCCCGATAATGTGATTTTTAATTGGTCTGTTAAAAATCTTGGATCCAAGATAATGGTAGATGAGCTTATGTTATGTCGAATTCAAATCGATTCAACCTGAATAATGTTTTGGATTGGTCATGAGATAATAATTCTAACATGATATGCTTACAAAATCGACGATCAAAAAAATTAATAATCATATTATATGAATTATGCTTAATTTGATGGATATGTCGAATTAAACCCACTCCTCGTCAAATTATTGTAAACATCCAAATTTTATTTGCAGCTAAAATGCTCCAATTGGTGAAAAATATCCAAATTCCAAAGTAAATAAAGTCAACAAGTGTTTTGGGTTTTAAGGCATAGTACTCTGGAATCATCCTATTTCGAGAGACATACATTACTGGAGATGTTGGGGGTTGTTGATCAGCTTAGATTCCCTTTCCAATCACAATGAAAGATGCGCAGTAATGGTACGTACGTATATAGTCAATAAGCCTTCAAATAACTAAGATGCAACATCCAGCACGTATTATTCCACCATGGTTGACATTTGAGGTAGTTCACGGTATCAAGAGGGCGAACCGGGACTCGCCTAGTTCACCGCATCATTACATATTGTCGATACAACAGAAGAATATAATTTAGACGTTCTAGCCAACTCGACAAGTCAACTTACAGAAAGTTTGTTAATATGCTATGAATCAGTAAAGAATCCACACACCTGAAATATATTATCTTTTGACAGGACTTCAACCGACGTCCGACAGCAGAGATCGAAAAATCAAACTCTAAAAGAAGAGCACCTGAAATATATTATCATCTCATCTGGGTGGCAAGTGCCAACTAATTCTGGTTTCCCGAGTAATAAACAATCTGCGCATTCTCAAGGAGCTAGGAAAATACCAAACCTTGAGGTACCGGGGAGGTGGGGAATGCTTTGCCTCCCACTAGGCTCTGTTCATTCCCAGAGTTGGAAGCAAAAAGAAGTAAAGCGCACCACTATGATTGTCAGCATCAAAAGACTTGCCTTTATGAATAATCATGCATGCTGCTCTCTTCAAAAGATATATATATGACACAAAGTTCCTTCCAATTTCCATCCCTGTTTGCTTTTCTTCTTCACACTGTCTTTCCAAGTTTCACCATCTTTTTGTTATCATTACCACTCTACGGCTTCATGGCCATCGTGTCTGAAGCTCGTGCGATTTACAAAGATGTAACATTTGCAACCATTCATGGCCTTCAGCATCGTTAGCCTTGGCAATGCATTGGCTGGCATCTCCTCTCTTTTACACTCTAACCCAGGCTTGTTCATCAAATCCACCTCAGATCAGAAAATATGAAGGCATATTGGATAGCTCGATCTCCCCACCGTAGCTCCCTCTCCCGTTATCTGATCCATAATATGTAATTGCATTGTTTCGTAATGAGACGAGTGGTTTAACCATAAATGACATCCACTACCCAACTTCTACATCCACAGCATAAACATGACGAGCCATCCGTTATTATTTGTGTTTATTTGTTTGTTACAATACTACTACAACATACATTTCCCTTTCCTTTTTCCTGATTTACAGTATGAATTAACAAATTGAAACTTGAACAGACTCCCCAATCCTCGCTTGAAGTCGTTACGAGTTACACGGCGAACGCAGCCTTTCATCGTCTCAATTTCCATCAGTTTCATTTTTCAGGATTGGTCAGGTGATTGATGCTCGTCCACTGTAGTAGTTCATGCAAAGCACTTTTGAGTTTTTTAAAAAGGGTTCTTTAAGTTTCAGAAACCGGCTCACCCCATTTTTGTATGCTATCATATCACTTTCCTGATCCTCCTGCTGATGATGCTGAATCACCAGCTCGTAACTCCCTCTCGAGCTCATCGAACTCCCAATCGCCAACCTCCTCCGCCGAATAATCTCGATCGACCTTGCCAAACTCTGACTCCAGCTCCGCTAGTTCTGCTTCTGCATCGAGGCTCTTTCCTGCCTCACCGCCACTTGCGGTAGGTGACGGTTTCTTCTTGATATCTTTGGCTGTGGACGATTTCGGTGAAGTAGCTACCTTCGGAAGCTCCTCTGTCTCGGCTTTTGTCGAACTATCACCATGTTCCGAAGGGTTGGATGGCTTTTCGGCCGGCTTCTCGGACGGTACTGTTTCTTGGTTGGAACTCGGAACCTCCATCTCAAGATTCGGTCTCTCGATGGCATCGAATTGCTGTCTCAGATTCTCGATTTCATCAAATAACTCTTTCACCCTTTCGTCGTCTTTCCTGATTAGCATACAGACAATTCAGCCTCTTCACGCTCCCAAGAACATAGTAGTTATAGATTAATTAACGAAGCATAGATGGTTATTGGAAATCAGACCTGGAATTTGCACCTTGCTGAGCATAGAAATGCTCTCTCATGTTATCTACTACACTGAAGGTGGTCACAATCTGCCAGAAAAGAATGGTAGCAGATCCATTGTGTTTCAGGGATTACACTCTCAAAAGATCCACAAACACAGCACCATGTTAGTTACCTTTGCTTCGTACTGCAGATATTCTTCCTCAAGATGTTGCCTTGGACTTAATGCTTCGGAATCTTGCTTATCTGGATTAACTGATGTATCTGACCTGCATTGTCCAACCATTAAGAATTACACAGTTCAAACTGTGAGAGCACTCCTTTCTTAACACCGTATTTTGCACCGACGTGATATTAAAACATTAGAACAGCCAAAATAAATTATTACCCTGGACCTAACTTCTTTAGGTTCTCCACATATGTTCCAATGCGGCCAATAGAAGGCTCCAATTCTTTCTGTATAACAAAACTCATTAGTGAGAGAACAAAAGATGCAATTGATACCAACTTTGGTTCCCTATGAATAGTATTATCCAAATGTGCAGACAACAATACCTTATACTCGGATAGAAGATTGATGGCCAAGCTTGTGAAGTACTCTTCATGTTTTTCCAATTCATCACTTCAAAAGAGAGAAAGAAGGGGTAAGGAAAATACCTTAGATAAAAAATGCTAAGGGAAATATCAGTGGCTGTGGGAAAAGTAAAACGAGTGAACAGCACGATTAACTTGGACACTTACTTGACCTGCTTCTCCGTCATTTCTACATAGGTACGCTGGAGAACCCAAGTGTCCTCCAGAAAATTAACCCATGTGCCCAGAACATCTGACTCTACCTTGCATGCGGAAATCGAACTCCTTAACTCATCCTCCTGACAAAACACCGCGATAGACATGTCAGACAGGTAAATCAAACACACATAGATAGCTTCAGACTAACGAATGGCATTAAGAAGACGGGCAAAATGGGTCACCTTTGACTTCAAATGCTCAATGATCTGACCGTTTGCATCCTCAAACTGGTCCCTCTCTTCTCTGGCATTATTGAGGCGTGCATTTGCAGCCGCTAAGGAAATATTAACCTTCAGAACATAGAAGAGACTTTTAATTGGTGTACTCAGCAAAGCTGGTAATTAAACAACTTCAACTGTCTTCATAGGCTCCACCAGTAATTACTTCTTACAAGTGTTCTTGTACCAGTAAATAGAAATTACTCATCGACAAATATTCTATAAGTAGCTATATTATATATCATTGTTAACTTTTAAGGGATATCCAAGTTGGTCATAACCCTAAATACTGTAACTTGCCGAGCTGCAGTGAAGAAATCATGAGTGTGACCGTCAGCATGATGCAACGTTCACTGGTATTCCAAACACGGACGACAAAATAAGAGAGAGGACAACCTTTTTCAACTGGGCCTCCAGTTCATCTCTTTCCTTTTCAAGTCCACTTATCTCGGCCACTATTTCCTGAAAAAAGTTAAGAAACAAAGAGAAGAATGAAGTCTCACATTTTGGTTCAATTCTAAATACGCAAGCATGTGCCTGGATTTGTATTAACAACGTTCAGAGACCAGAAGACACCTTATAGCTATACTCATCCACTAAACATAATTTCCGTTTCCAAATCATAATGAAGCGCATAGCTATAATCGACAAAGTAAAAAGACACATACAACCATCTGCTTCAGCAGTATGCATGGAAGTAACCAGAGGCAAGTATCACGGGTTATGTACATACCTTTTCCTTTTCACTGGTCTCATCAGCTTTAGAGACACGAACTTTCAGTGCCTCTTCCTTCTGTGATCTGCCAGGATAATATTAGTATACAAGTCAACTACCAGTCATCATTTACCAGCCACGGTAATAATAAATAGGTTCTATAACAAATTTGATATTAACAGAATTCAATTATTACAGTCAGTTGCGTTGGTTGGCATTCCACGAGGCATTGTACACTTTGAAGAGTATTATTATATGTCAATAATCCACAATACTATTCATATAATTCCGTTTCTATTCTACTAGTGTCATCATAAGGAATAATATCAACTGTATGGAACTTGTTAAATAGAGGTCATATATTCATCTCACATCATTTGCTAAACTTTGAGAGGCCATTGACAAATATTATAGGGAAAAAAAGTCACCATTGAAATAGAAGTGGCTACATCAAGTTTAAAAATGTGGGGAGCCAAAGAAGTGCACAGTTCTATTGTTTTCGGTAGTGCAGCAATCATCAGAAAATACAATGTAAGTCCTAAGAGATGTATCTTCTACCTGTGATCTAAGATACGCTTTTCTGATTTTGATACAGAACTAGCAAGAGATTCTGTCAAGACCTTCAACTTGTCGACCTGGTCACATGAGCAAAATAAAGTCACGACTGGTGTAGGCATGTAGCTGGAGCAATCCCGCCAGGGAAATAAATTATCTACTTGTCTATAGTGTAATCTTAACAGTACCGCCAACATATCCAATTTGAAAGTGTTCCAATCCGATAAACCATGGAATCCAGAAACTAGATACATATATGACCAATGAACTCTCTAGCCAAAAGATGTTCAAAACCTTTTGAGCATGAATGTCAGGAGTGTCACCAAAGGTTAGATGCTTCTTTTTCAACAAAAGCCCCTCCAATCTCGAACAAATTCGAATTCTAGCTAATGCTTGTCTAAGAGCCTGCAGAAGAAAGAACAACATATCCAGTTCACTGCCTATTAAGGTGCATTAAGCTAGTAAATACTTCTAGAAAAAAGAGCAGCATATCCAGTTCACCTCTATAGCTGCAATAGGGGTATCATCAGTTTCCTTGTCCAGGGTTTCACTTTTTGGCTTCTCATGCACAGTCATCCCATCAAGTTTGTTCCTCAGGTCAACAGTTTCAGCATCAATTCTATGACCACAGAACACCACCATGAAAGAGTTAAGCTCTCATACACATGCGCTCACCAGTGACCTCATCGCAATTTCGGGTTTCCTTATAGCCATAAAGCCAAGGTAACTTTGATGGAAATAATGGATGTATTAGAAAACTTGACAGAGGAAGGGATTGCATGATTTCTATTCACATGACACAGTTAGTTCATCATTAACGGTTCAATGATAATTAAAGTCCCTAATGTGGCAGATGGTATATTATGTAGAGCAACTTGGTTTTGTTCAAAAGATGCACAGCAATTATAAGGCTATAACAACAATTTTAGTGGTAGCACACATAACTGAACTCCACATAAAATAAAATAGACCAAAAAGAGAAAGATCTTTGTGGTCTTAACTACCTAACCAACTCAGCATTAATCTTCAGCCCTGTAATGGCACCTTGCACAAATTGAAGTAATTCCTCCCGTTTGACCTAAAAAAAAGACCAGGATAATGGAAAAGAATAAAAACAAGATTAGTGAGCCAATGTAGCAACCCTCATCTCAAATTAAAAGAGGGAAGAAAATCTCAGACGTGAGGTCATGATAATTTAATAAATCCAAAAGTTCCAAATTTATCAATAAAAGTTCTTATAATAATAATAACTCATAATTACTTCCTCCATACCAGCACTTCATCCTTGTATTTTGTAAAAGCAGTAGCTAGATCCTGAATGCTGCTAAGAATTGCAATATGTACTTCCTTTCCGCCAGTTAGACAAACTCTGCATATGAAACCATGCAGTAAATCTGAATCAGACAAGGAAGTACTCAGATATGTTAGCCACATAGTAGCAAAATCCTAACAAAGGGAAAATTGAAAATTCACACAAATAAACCGAGACAAAACTTGAGTGGTCTGCATATCCAAGAGAAGCAACAATATAGAGTGGAACCTCAACCATACAGGATAACTTTAACCATAAATGCCAGGATACGTACCCAAAGATCTCCAGCAACAATACAATTTCATCGTCATGTGGAGCGTGAAGTATCTGAACCACAGAAAAATGTTACAGAGGATTATATCTTTAGGATCAAATAAGTTACTTCACAGCCAAAAGTACCATAAGAATGAACTAAGTCCCACTCATGCCATATCCTAAGTGATACGATTTTCACAATATGTACTCAAATGTTATATGCAAAGAAATAGAGTTGCCTTCATGACGTTTGTTAAATTACTCCAAACTAGTTGATGTTCGGGAACTAATGCCTGAAAAGTCATCCAACAAACGCCAAAAATCTTTTACAGGACTACATGTGTAAAGCTTGTTTTCTAGTTGTCAAAGTACTACAATACTGTAGCAGATCCAGAACCTCCTTGGAAGATAATGAATGTTGTCAGCCCCTACCCACACCGATTGCTGTAACCACATTCAACTTCAATCAAATATAGACATTTGACACATTTTAGTCGGTACCTATCTCACTATCTTAGCCATGACAGACAAGCTTTAGAACATAATAAGAATAAATTTACCGTACCATGGACAATGTTATGCCCTCCAAAGCTTGACTTTGTAGGAAAATATCACGGAAAGGAAGCGGTTCACCACCAACATCAGCATCATAGTAGAGAATCTACACGTTATGGACAGTAAGTTAGACTGATCATGCAATGGATACAAAGTAAGTATATCATTATGTAAGCCCATTACAAAATACCTTTTACTAGTAAACCATAATGCTGAAATGAAAAAATTTAAGTTGATGTAGGCCGGAGGCCATTTCCATGAAATGTGAAGGAATACAAAATGGATCCGCAAATATAATTGACAACGAAGATTCAATGGAAATAGTCTACGCATATGAGGGTTTTATCATGAAAAGCAGCGTGAAAATTCAGTGGAAAGAAAATTTGCTCACTGTAGATGGTTTTCTCGGACTTTCTCTAGCATCATCATGCTGAAGATACTGATCCATAGCCTTATATTTATTATCTTCCAAAGAAGCTGTTCCTGATTTCTCAGCTTCTTTGAGAACCGCTAACCATCTTCTCATTAACATAATCCTCTCCTGGCCCCTGCAGGAGACAGCTGCCTCTTCCAATCTCTTGATTGTTTGCTTAGCACTTCTATAGTTGCGAGTGGCCTGCGATTGAAGACAAGCTCAATAACACTGGAGCAGATTCCAATCACAGTAGCACGATATCTAGTTAACAGCATACGGAAGCAGTGTAACAGGACAAGTCCCATCCACAAGAACAAACACGTAACAATGACAATCGCCTCATCGTTGATTCATCTTATTCCGAGACATGCATACTTCAAATAGCAAGATGATAAATCCCCCTAAGCGGCGACAGATGTCAGATACCAAACACTAGTGCATAATACCAAGCTAGATCGCCAATAATCCTGACCAAATAGAACTGGAAAACGCACTGATAGCCAAACACAAGATACAGCTGAGATCGAAGATTGAATCCAACCCTGATCCGGAAACGAAATGAAAAGAAACAGAGAGGAGTATTAGTAATTACGATGCGATCCTGCAAGATTTTAGCCCCTTCGGAGACGGCCTGGCCAGCCTGATGAACGACGGAGTCGGCATAGTTCTTGACGGCGCGAGTCAGGTTGTTCTTATTCCCAACCTCCACTGCCTTGCTCACGGCGGATTTCAACCACGACATTTTCTGCGAGGGGCTCGCCAGTTCTTCTCCTGGAGAAGAAGAACACTAGGAGTAGCACCAAATCGGGGAGAAATGTGGCGATAGCGTTTGATCTGAGAGATTCGAACTTCAGGAGGAGAATCCGGAAGGGAATGGCGGCGAGTGCATACAAAAAGTGGCGATTTGTGGATTTAGGAGCGGGTTTTTTGAAGGTTGAAGACAAACGGGGAAAATGAGCAAAAGGAAGAAGACGAAAGGGGGAAGTTAGCGCAGAGGAGAAAATGTTATGATACGACCTGTTTTAGACATTTGCCGGTGCAACGGTAGAGGTTAGTTTTTCCGGACCAAAACCTGTGTCGTTTTGGCGCTTTTTTTCCCTGTTCGACGTGGTGTCTCGTAGTTATCTACGTGGCCGTGATTGTTTTAGCATTGGCACCATTTCGAACTTGTAAGTGGTTTGAGTGGAACTCGGGTCGGGCTAAATTCAGACCGGTCAATCCATGTACTAACATCGTAATAAGATTAGAGGTGCTTTTATAGTCTACTAACCAAAACATGCTCATCAACCACAATCTAAATTTTGGGTTACAGTCTCCGAATATTATGGGCCGGCTCTGCTGAAAACACAAACAGAGAAATTGTCTTCTTCATCGCTGGAATCAGGCACATAATCATGTTTAAACAGTGAGAAAACGAACTGCTCAACCAGACCTTCCCAAGGAAGAGCAGCAAGAGCATGTTTTTCTAGATCCCGCAGTTCCATCTTAACCTCATATTCCTTCTGTTTAGCTTCCATAACTTGGTAATAATCATCAACTTCTTCCAGCTGGGACAACTTAACAAGACTGTCAACACAGTAAACGGCTTCATATTGTTCATCCCCGGCGCCACCAACAGCTTCGACAACCAAATCCTTCACCGGATCGCACCACACAAATCTGCACCGGTCGAACATCAACAGTATCCGACCTCCAATATTACCCCCCAACGGAATCACACTAAGCGGAACAGAATCCCGAACAGTGTAAATCGTACTCCACCGTTCCTTCATCAACCAGATGTTAGTTTTCCCTGCATCATTATACCAGACAGAAACACGGAAGCACGAGTCAACAACGCCAACGTTCAACTTGAAATGAACATTCCCTTCAGAGTGTAAATTGGGGGGCAGTGGCAGTCTGCGGGTGGTCTCTGAAGCAAGCTCAAGCAACTGGATGACAAAACCGAACATTGAAGAATCAACAGCAGACCAATGTATTAAGCAGAGCCAAGAAATACTCCTACTGGTTGGATCTCCCACACCATTGAAGAGCCCATCGAAATTGTTGGGGAGAAAGTTATGTGCTTGATGTCGTAAATCCTTGCCCTGCAGTCACGTTCATATTGTGTGATTAGAACAAGTTTGTAGCCTTGGGATATTTCGTCGTACCCGAACCCGTAGGCTTTCAGGTTTTTATATTTGTGAAGAATCTCAACCTTCACCTGTCACAATGCCATGGTCATCATCGTAAAGACTTGAACTTGAGTTGCTTGATAGGTCTGCTTGAAGAAGCCTAGACCGCACAAGGAACGGCAGCATTCCATTGGTGAATCACATGTATATCGCTCAGTATATGCTCGAATAGTTGCAAAAATTTTGTATACTTTTGCCACTTTGGAAGGGATTGTTGCGGTGGACCAGACTATCAGGTTTTGTAAAGCTGCAAAAGTTGCTTATTCGGATGTTTCGAGTCTTGAAACTTCAAAAGTTGTGTTTCGAATTTCTTTATGATTTGTTATTACTAGGTATCGTTTATCGATTAGGCTATTCATGAATTATAACATAGGTATTAACGACTGGTTAGAATAGGAAAATTCCTATAACCCATCGGTATATTCAAACAGACAAAAATAGATACAATTACACTTTTTTTGCAACTTCTAAACAATAGTTATGTTCTAATAATGTTATAAACTAATACACTTTTAGTGCTTTTTAATTTTCAGTGTCCAATTCTTTCAACGGATGGGTAAACATACACTACATGTTAATTATAGAACTAAGCGAAAACGCCGGCTATAAAAATCTAATTCAACTTAAAAGCAAACCGGATCGTCCAACCCATGAGCACTCCATTTCCTTGTAATGAGACGAGTACATAGGAGATGTTTAGATGCGCTTTGGGGGTGCATTACTTGTAGCAGTAATTAATTAGACGACACAATTACGTACTAATTAGCCGGCAGTGTGTGTTGATTCTCAATTAAAGCAGCCATAAAAGCAAACGCTGTGCACCTTTATTTCAAGGCACTCTGTTTTTTTAATTTTCCCTTGTAATAATTTTGCGTAGGAAATAACGTTGTTGTGTGAAGCGAGGAATACAAAGATAGATGATGCTTTGCTGCGGTGGATATTTCTAGGGGGGATATTGTTATTGACTTGTATGTTTCCAGACACGTTGAGTTGAAAGCACTTAAGACAAAGGTTATCACCATAATAAACCCACCCCTGCCCACTCCCTGGTTTTCTATACTCTGTTCTTCTCTGCATCCATATTTCCTCAATGAAGATATGCTTGCCATGGATGCTTCTCTTCCTCTCAACATTTCAGTTCATATCATACAAGGCTTCTTCTCAAGCTATCCCAATTCCAGGTACAACTACTGTTACTCTAATTGTATGAAATTTGCTCGAAATTAACGTTTCATCGCCTATGTTTGTTCGATTTGAAACAGAGTGTTCTTAAATCCACCCAAAAATCTTTTGAAGTCCCACCTAAATGTTTCTAATCACGTGTCTTTGGATGCTGTAACGCAGACATTCTAGGCGTGGGAATGTTGAGCATCGACTGCGGCAACACACTAATACCACCCATCACCGAGCTGCCACTCTGGACCCTCGACAAAAACTACACAACAACAGGAATCACCGCCCATCTCTCCACCACAACTACCCGCCCCGAGATGTCATCCCTCCGGTTCTTCCCCGATCCAACGGCTAAGAACTGCTACACCCTCCCCACCCTTAAACTCAGTCTCAAGTACCTGATCCGGGCAGGCTTTTACTACGGTAACTACGACTCCGCGAACAACCCTCCCACGTTCGACCTCTACCTCGACGGTAAAAAATGGTCGACGGTGAATACGACCCTGTCGTCGGCCGGAGACCCGGTGTACCGCGAGATCGTGTACGTCGTGCAGACCGGTTCAGATTCGATCGGGCTGTGCTTGGCCCGTACCCGAGATGGGGAGGTTCCTTTTGTTTCTTCGATTGAGATTGTGCCGGTTTATAATGCTTTGTATACTGAGATGGGAAGTGTTGATAGCTTTGGTCTTGTTGCGCGGACCAACCTTGGTGGCCCTGAACTCAGGTTAGTAATTTGGATTTTTTGACCTTTTTTCCTTTGATTTTGCCGTCAGGTTACGTAATTGCAACAAGAAAACGGCCAAGTATCAATTAATGTATTATCACAATCACTGAAATTCAACTAAGGTTAAGTGTAGAAATTTCGAAATAATGAACCTAATAAACAAATTTGACAATGCTTTAAAATTTCGAAGTCGGTAGATTCCTATAAAATTATTCGGTCCAATAGGCCAATATTAGTATTGTAACTACATTTAGCAAAAAAATATTTTAAAAAAACCGTATGTTGTTGCTTGAGGAAATTATTTTAGGTAAAATTAAATCAGAAATTATGTAGATAATTAAGTTGAAATGTAAATTACACAATTTGACCATTACCAGTACTTATAGAGCGCTGCGCACCGTATGACGCGCGACGCATACTACAATACGTGGTGCGCTGTAGGTTGCTGATCGAACGGCTATTTCAAAGCGCAGTTCGAATATAGCTGTTGGATCAACCTAGGACGCGCGACGCGCTGTAGAGGCGATCCAACGACTATTTTCCAGCCGTATATAAATCGTGCATCTTGTGGTGAAACAAATCACCCCTCATACGAAATTCTTTACTCCTCGCTTCCTCCTACTCTTCGTCAAAATGTCTTCGAAAAAGTCCAACGAAAATGTTACGAACAAGTTTCGCCGCCCCGATGAGTCAAAGGATTTGTTCAACTACTTTAGAGAAGAGGTGAAGTGTGATTGCGGATTTCGTGCAGCGAGACTAATGACGCAGAAGTTCGAGAAATATCTCAATTGTCCTTTCTATAAGTGTAGGTTCGAGAAGAAGTTGGAGGTGTTGTTGGCTGAGAACTCGGTGAGGCATGACATGTGAGTTACAATGGATGTATGGCCGCGGAACGAATTGTGCCTCTTGGGTCCTCTGTCGTCGTCAACGTTTGGTATGGGGGACAACCGCCTGGATCAGTGGTTCAATGACGTACGGATCGTAAGCCCGTGTAGATCTGTCCAGTGGGGGCCATCCAGCCTACGCTCCATGCCTCCTCTCGCGTACATCATGGAACGCATACACTACCGAACTGCCTCGGTGTCCGCTCAGCCGAGCTGCTCCAGTGAACCTACCCTAAAAGATAGGTTCTCCAACCTGTCATTCTGCAAAATGACAAAGAAAATATGTTATCGTTGCATGATGTGGAAACCTACTAATTTGAAGGGTGCTAGAGTACATACGATGGGCTGATGTAATGTCTCATGTCGCGAAGTTCACCGATGAGTGTACTGACGGTACCACACCATGTACTCGTCATGGAAGTGCCACCTCTCTGGATCGTCGAGAAAATCACTTGCTGCCATGTGGTCCAATTTGCTCCCCCACTGGACAAGGTACTGATCCACCCTTGTCTCCCACGCGTGCTCGTTCCTCTACGTCAGTCCGACCAAGAACATGACCTCGCCTTCCAACATGTCCATAGCGGGGATAGGCTGGAACATCTCAAACTGTCTGAGGACACGGTCTCGCCGGTGTCAATAAATGCTGCGAGGCGAAATCAGTGGGACAACAACCTTGTGTGCCTTAGGAGAGTGTGTTGAATCTGCACGGTCGCGGTAGGGGACCCACTGGAAGACAAGACTGGAATATAAATGACATCCTAAGGGTGCCAAAAAATTTATTCATATTACCGACTAGTTGACTGCGGAATAGGAATTTGATTGTCGCTATCAAAAAATCAAAATAGAAAGGAGGAGAAAATTAGTGAATGTGTGAGAAATTAAGAACGGAAGGGGTTATTCATAGCAGTCAGAGAAGGCCACTTAGGACGTGCCGCGAATTGTAACTGGCCTCCAATGGCTATTTTTTAACGGTCATCTAACGACAATTAAAAAGTAGCCGTTGGAGGCTACCTACAACGTGCGACGCGTTTTAGGATGTGCGGTGCGCTGTAAGTGTTGGTAATGGTCAAATCATGTAATATACGAGCGAGAGGACTTCATAAAAATTAAAGTTTTTGAAATAATAGGAGACTAGTCAAATTTATAATGTTTGATGAAAAAAGAATTAGAGCACGTTTCCTTTTTAGCGGTAAGAGAATATTATAAAATTTAATCATAAATTATAAATATTTGTTAATAATTCTAATTTTTCGGATGCAACTTTTTTACAAAGCATCATAATGTCTAATTTGATTATGGATTAAGCTATCCTAAAATTAAATTATATGAGTTTTCAACTAATAATGTATGCAACGATTCATGACCGTAAAAGTCTGAACTCGTAAATTTATAGACGGTGTAGTAATATTTTCCTTACCTTTGGTTTTGCTAATTAATCAATGCAGAAACGGGATCATCACCACCGGCGAATTTCACAACAGGATATGGACACGTGGAATCAACCCACCAAACACCATCGTAACAACCACCGTGGCAAATATTTTACCCGTTACTCCGGTGCAAAACGACCCGCCTTTTGCGGCGTTGACCGACTCTGTCCAATCAAAGTCCCCCGACAATCCTATAATCCTCACCATCGATCTCCTTCCGGAACAGCAGACCGCATTCCTCGTGTTCTACTTCACCGAAGTGCTACTCCGGCCCAAAATTGACGACACCAGAGTCATAGATATCTACGTCGACGGTAAGCTGATGACGTCGGCGGCGGCCGAGCTCACCAAGTGTAAGGTAGTGACGCTGACTGGAATCACCGTCAGTCCACCCAGCGTTAACGTCACATTGGCGAAATCGAACTCGTCGACCCTGCCACCGATGATCAGCGCAATGGAGGTGTTCACGAAGGTTGAGTTCAGCTCTGCCGCTTCCGGAGGCGGATCGAAGTCCCCCGGCGGCGGTGCACATCGGCGTCTTGTTGTTGTGTCGCGCGTGGTGTTCGTCCACGTTATGTCAATCTTGTTCGTGTTTTGGTTCTAGGATGTTGGGATATAGAAATAAGGGGGAACCGTGTGTCCGTTTTAGTCACCCAACTTCTGTAGTTTTACATTTAAGTAATTTTATAATCACTCTTGTATGTCTTGTACTTTTTTTCTACATTATTTTGTAACCACTATTTTTCTATGTATGTATCCCATATGTACTATATAGCAATGAAAATCAAAGAGAACCTACCAAATTTGTGGATGATTACGAAAATGATGCGTGTTTTTTATGGATGAATAAGTTATTTTCAATGAAGAAGTATGTCGTATAGAGATTGTATGAAGTGAGATAAATAATTTTATCTTTACAAATTAATTATTAATTAAGAAAGATGTCGACTATCAAAAGAGAAAGTTTACTTATCTTGCGTTCTATAACTATATAAATTTCATGCCACAAAATATTTAAAACTGTCATTTATAATTTCAATCTTTGTTTGCAATTCCGACATTCATATCATAAATTAGTCCAAAATATTCACTCTACTTAATATATCTTTTGATATTTTCTTCTTAATTAGTTTCTTAAAGAATCAATTTGTTTGCAGTAGTCCAAAGCAAGGCTTTGCAAGAATTGTTTCAAAATATAATCGTAAACTTATTAAGAAAAGAACATATATTATTTAAAAATGTTGTATTTCGTTGGCTCGATAGGTCCATTATCATAAAGTAGGTGGACTAACATTACTGACACCCAATAATACCATTTATCATGGTTAAATCATTCTATCCATATTATTTTTTAAGCAAAAACAAATATTTCATCCAAATAATCTCAATCGGCTAAATTCCTTCTAAAATTACTATCCAAATTCAAAAATCAGATGACCTATAAGTTATAACTCTATTGTTAAGGGGCCATGCGGCCCCGTCTATGATCCTAAATGGGCCTCTTATTTCATTGTGCACCGAATGTCATATTATATGGGCCTCACCGGATCCATTTGATACGGACAGTGGGCCTTCAGGAAAAGTAGCCTGAGTTCTTCGCTCGGGTCGATCCGGACTAAGCCGGGATTCTGGGTAAAACTGTAGAACAAATGAACAAATATATATTTTTCGGTTCGGTATCAGAAACAAGGCACAGAGATACGAACGGTAGAGATAGAGAGTGAGCTCATTGAAACCCTAATCCAATCCATGGATCGTTCCACCTCCGACAAGGATAAACCCTCCAAGCGTTACCGCGACGAACGGGATCGGGACTCCGGCAGAGACCACCATGATAGGGAACATAAGCACAGATCGCGGGAAAAGGATCGGGATAGTACCTCTCACCACCACCACCGGTCGGATCGCGATGATCACAATCGTGACCGCCACCACCACCGCAAGTCTTCGTCGAAGCGCGAGGATCGTGAGGGCTCTCGTGACCGAGATATCAAGCGAGAGCGGTCGGTAGATTTGAGAGACGATCGAGAAGGTAGCAGGGAGAGAGTGCACGAACGTCGGAAGCCAGGCGAGAGGGAAGTTAAGTGGGAGGAATCCTATGACGGCAGGGAGAACGAAGAGTTTGACGACGTTAATAGAAGGAAGAGAAAAGACAGAGAAGGAAGTGGGGATGAAAGGGAGAAGAAGGAAGCTAGAGTGTCGCATGTAAAGAGAGAGAGGAGGAAATTTGGTGATAAGGTGAAGGAAGAGAATGATAATGATAATGGCGAGAGTGCTCGTGTTACTGATAATTCGAATAGAGGTGAGTTTAGTGAGATTAAGGTTAAAGAAGAAGTTATCGAGGAGCCAATAGCTGGTGGCAGCACCGTCATTGCGGGAATTCCTGCTCTAAATGTGAGTTCTCGATTCGTCTGGAGTTGCTTGATTGTTTATTTACACTTTGTATCATATTTAGTATTTGTTGGAGAAATGGGTGTGTGATAGGGGTCTGTTCTTTATCTTCTATACCTGGGATTCTAGGAAAGTTTCTGCACAAGTTAGCGTATGCAATGATCTTTTCGGTACCTGCATGGGACATAGGTTTGCATGACTGTGAAGTATCTGTGCATGATATTTGCTTGTTTCCATGGTGTTTGCTTGGCTTGAGGCAGGTGTCTACTTTTCTGTAACACAGTCGATTTACAGTCTTGCTGGTAGAGTGCACCTAAATGTGTGTTTCTATTGGTTTAATGATGGGATGCTAGTGTGCCAGAGATTTTACTCTTCTTCGAACTAGTAGGGTTGAAGTTAGTGACGATTATGTATGCAATGTCCATCTAGAATTTATGTTCAATGTAGGTGTTCGCACGATATTTACTCTTTTCTTGATCTTTCATTTTTCATCATCACCTTGTCTATGGCTGTTTGTTATTCCTTCTTTTATGTTCCCACTGATTACTTGGTGATGATTGCCTTCTGATCCTTAAATTTACCTCTATTATCTTTTCAGGGTGCGGCCTCCAGGTCATTGGCTGAGCCTTCGAGCATTGCTGTGTCCTCTGTACCTTCTCACTTATCTCTTCCTTCCAAGGTATCTTCAATTTCAAACACAAATGAAAATAAGGGAGTTAGTGTTACCAGATCTCATGAGGTTCCTGGAAAATCTAGTACAGATGGAACATCATCGATTGCGGGAAAAAGTGGAAGTTCATCCCTTGATGCTTTAGCAAAAGCTAAGAAAGCTATAGAAATGAAGAAGGGCATACAACAGAAGTTGGAGAGGCTACGCATGGTAAGTACTCCTGGTGGGAAATTTTCTAATGCTATATTGGATCATTGTACCCTATAGCACTCACTATAAGTTTCATTCAAAACCTTAATATGCTAATGCATGTGCGTTCAAAAGCTTGAATATCCATTAACAGTTTTTTCATTTGTTGCTGTAGTTGAACAAAGCTAATAATTCAAGTTCAGGTGGTGCTAAAGATGGTGTGAAAGTGCCATCTTCCTCTGCTGGTGTTTCTGCTACTGCAACTCCTATGGGACAAACTGCTAGCGGCTTTCCACCGATTCCGGGTCTCAATAGCATACCTAACTACGAAGCTGTTAGACGAGCACAGGAGCTTGCTGCTAAGATGGGCTTCCGTCAGGATCCTGAGTTTGGCCCACTTATAAACTTGTTCCCTGGGCAGATGCAGACGGAGGCTGCTGTGCCACAGAAGCCTACTAAGGTTCCTGTTCTCCGCGTAGATGCACTGGGGAGGGAAATAGATGAAAATGGAAATGTTGTGAATGTGACTAAACCAAGCAACCTTAGCACGCTCAAGGTTTGTCTAATTTTCTTTGATCCTGTTGTTTTTATTAAGTCCATTTTTTTGAATTTTTGGTAGTTATCTATTATGTTTCCTCCATTCAGGTCAACATCAACAAGCAGAAGAAGGATGCTTTCCAGATTCTTAAGCCTGAGTTGGAAGTGGATCCTGAATCAAACCCTCATTTCGATGCTAGAATGGGCATCGATAAGGTTAAGCTGCTGAGACCGAAGCGGATGTCTTTCCAGTTTGTTGATGAAGGGAAATGGTCAAAGGACGCCGAGTCAATAAAATTGAGGGTAAATCATCTCAGATCTTCATATACCTTCTCCCAACTTTATTTTACTTTTAGTTTTTATCAGTTCCATCTATACTGTCTTCCTCATCACATTTGATGATAGTTTTTCATCTGTCATTTTCAGAATCAATTTGGTGAAGAAAGAGCGAGAGATATGAAGGCCAGGCAAGCACTTCATGCGAAGGCTAAAGCAGCTCCTGATATAAATCCTAATCTTATAGAGGTTGGGGAAAGAGCTATGACGACGAAAGAAAAGGTGAAGGATCCAATTCCGGAAATTGAGTGGTGGTAAGTAATCTGTTTCTTGTTAGCTGAGTTCTTTCCATGTTTATTGGTTCTCTGATTATTTGATGTTTTTGGTGGTTCGTCGCAGGGATGTGCCTCTTGTGGTTGGTGGTGCGTACGGTGAATACGAGGACGGCATTGTCGAGGACAATCAACTGAAGATGGAAAAAATCACAATCTACGCAGAACATCCATGCCCGATCGAGCCTCCTGCAGAGCCAGCTCCTCCTCCGCCACAGCCTCTGAAGCTAACTAAGAAGGAACATAAGAAACTACGAACTCAACGCCGTCTTGCTAAAGAGAAAGACAAGCAGGAGCTAATTCGACAAGGCCTGCTCGAACCTCCAAAGCCGAAAGTCAAACTGAGCAATCTAATGAGGGTTCTCGGCTCTGAAGCAGTACAGGATCCGACCAAACTCGAGAAGCAAGTCCGTAATGATGCAGCTGAGCGCGAGCAAGCGCATATCGACAGGAACATTGCGAGGAAGCTCACTCCTTCCGAAGTCAGCGAGAAAAAGAAGAGGAAGCTGTTCAATGACAAGAATACGGTCGGAACGATGGTTTCGGTTTACAGAGTCAACGATCTCTCCCACAAGAAGACCCGGTTCAGAGTTGATGCCAATGCGGGTGAAAACCAGTTGTCCGGGTGTTGTGCTATCACCGAGGGATTTAGCGTTGTGGTTGTTGAAGGTGGGAGCAAATCGATTAAGAGGTACGGGAACTTGATGCTTAGGCGTATTAATTGGGCAGAGGCTGTGAATGATGAGGAAGAGGAAGGTGGTGGTGGTGGTGATGATATGCCGCCCAACAAATGCGTACTGGTCTGGCAAGGGATTGTTGCGAAACCTAGCTTTCACAGGTTTTCGGTGCACGAGTGCATGACTGATGCTGCTGCCAGGAAGATATTTGCGGATGCTGGTGTCGTCCAGTACTGGGATCTCGCAGTCAACTTCTCGGATGACATGGCATGAGCGAGCGAGAACGGGAATTGCTACCTGCTACTGACTTTTAGCTTGTTAGTACGAGTGTTCTTCCAGACTACGGGATTTGTATGTCATGTCGTAATAGTGGTATTGTTCTATTTTGTGCCCGTGCCTAGACTCGAGAGTTGGACGGTTCCTTGATTTCTCTTTTTGTACTTTGGACCTGCTAGTCTTCTCTGGGATCTTTGTATCGGAATTGCAAAATTAGTGTCTTCAATTTGTGTTCTCATATAGTTTCGTAGTTGGAACAGGAATCGGGATTAGTGTATCTCTTTCGAACCTGTTTATATACCGAAAAGCAGCGATCCTGTTCATACTTAACTTTTCCAACTGTGGAGCCAAAGCAACGTCAAAATCCCCTAGCATAATGAAGTTTATCGTTTTTCCAACTCGTTTATCACCTCTGGTTCCGCCATGGTAGCTATGATGTGTGTGTGTGGAGGGGGGGGGCGGTTAGAGGTGTGAAACCTGTGATGTTGGTTACAAGTAGCTTGTATTTCGAACTCTGTGTTGTAATGGGTGCTTCCTGGATTCATACTTGAAGAGGAAAAGAAGAGAAATCCAAATGATGGCATGCAGGAAGAAGAGGAGGATTTTCGGGAATCAGTTGAAATTTGAACGAGGCAAATGCTTGCTTAGGTTGACAAGGACAAGTATATAACAACATAGACGAACGACATCCCACAGCAACATAGCGAATGTGTTTCTCCCATATTTGAGGACTTTAGAAACCGACACAAGCAAATAATAATAATAGCGAAATCAAAATGATCCGAAACAGTGAGCAGATTTCAAATTTGAAGGTGAGTTCAAAAGTTTTTAACGTGAGATTATGTGAAGATGTGTTAGGCAAAATTTTCATTTTTCAGATTCTATATATATATATTACATTTCACCTCCCTAAAACCAAAAGAGATTGAAAACCTAAAATGATATGTTATGAAAGTTTGCATCTAACACGGATTCAGAATGGTTTAATACCCTATATTAAATTATATAAAATTTTCATTTTTGTATATGAAAACCAAACTAAATTTTCTCAAAATATAAAAGAAAATTGTGAAATATTAGGTCGTGGTCTGAGATGTTACCTCTAGATCCGCCACTGATTGCATTCCAATAATTTAAGTTGTTGAAAGAATGTTAATTATGGATGGATATCTTATACCATTCTCTTACCATCCCTTACCATTGTAGTTAATTTTGGAGGTTTTTTCTTTGGTAAATGTTCTGGAGATTCGATCACATGATTATTTAAGTTTTGAAGGTCTTTGATACCATGTTATGAACGGTACCACATTTAAATAACTCGAGTTGTTAAAAAATTATTAATTATTGATCTTATATCATTCTCTCTCACACAGATATTCCGGGTTTATCCACCCCTCGTTCGCCATCGTTCACATGCATGCAAATCAATCAATCAATCTCCTTTGAATCTGGGAATTTTATGTTATGCCCATCTTGTTGTTCTTGACTTTCTTACCGACCATGATTTCAAGGTAGATAGTTTGTTTGGTACAAAAGCGGTGATGTTTCCCATCTACTACCCCAAATAACAACTCAATTGCCCTCACTACTCTTATTTCCCCCTTCAAACATTTTTACCCTACACTATTATTTCAACTACTCCCCATTTTTATATAACTTCATTTCTTCCCTTCCCTTCATTTTTAAAATTTTGAAATAGTAATGTCATAATACTCGTTACGACAATTTATGCCGACTGCAAGTAAGATAATTAGTTGCATAATAATAATTATTTTTTAAATATAAATGACTCACTCTTCAAGATCTTTTTAAGAAAGAGCGTTGGTGACTGGTTGCACGCCTTCCCGTTACCACCTACAAGACTAACTGCACAAAGTCGTACATTTTTTACAAATTATATATGTCAATCTTGTGAGGAGAACTCGAATTGTACACCAAGATAAAGTGTCGAATGCCACTTATATGTTATATATTAATTTATTATTATTGAGTCAGATGACACCTAAATAGGATAGCAACGTGGTGACTGGTTGTATTTAGAGAAAAGACCCATGTGTAACATACCAGGAAAAATATGAAAAACAAGTTAAATCAGAATCATATATGATATGCACGTGGTATATTTTTTAGGTCCAATAAACCACCATATCGATGTCTTACTAGATAAGAAATTTTATCTTCATCCAAATCGGAAATAATATCATTAAAACATTTGCTCCGGTTAGTAGGATGTTTGAAATTGTAATCGATATAATTAAACATACTACAATTCAGAATATAACGTTAGTGGTTAGTATGTTTCGGAATACCAAATATATAAATAACAGGACACAAGAAAAACGTTTGACAAAAATTGGTCTAGAAACTTGTCAAACTCTAAAACCTTAAAAATAATTATTATAAATTACTTACTACTGATCAACAAGCAACTGAATCTGATAGTTCCTTTCTCCATTTAATTTTGATGATGGTTACCCACACTTCTTCTTTGTTCTACTCTACACTTCACTAATCACTTGACTGTAAAGTCAATCGTCACTTTGGATTGGCGCAATCGAGATTAAAATATGTATGAAATTGGATTTTAATCGAAATTTTTATATCGTTAAAAAATGTTTTTTTCATCTTTCTCTTCATCAGATAGGTATCGTCAGATTTCTGTCACCGAACCCTACTGTAAGATACCAACCTTGGGGTTTTGTTGTATGAAGTTATACATAAAGACTCGTCATAGAAGTATTTTTAGTAGGAATTTAGTTAAT
The DNA here is from genome assembly GCA_030674075.2 of Linum usitatissimum. NCBI lineage: Eukaryota > Viridiplantae > Streptophyta > Magnoliopsida > Malpighiales > Linaceae > Linum > Linum usitatissimum. The sequence continues at coordinate 3,455,168 of JAUJYP020001281.1, read as the reverse complement.
CGACTAGTTCGGATTTTACTGCAATTTTGAGATGGATACTTCAATATTCATAATGTTACAATTTATAGGTCTGTCGTACTATAAAATGTCCTAATCAATTTGAATTTTACCATATCTAACCAATTCTGGATTCGAATGGATAATTATAACGGGGTTAAATTTCTACATGTACCCTACCTAGCTAGTTATAAATGATTAGAAACGTACAAGTTTCAAGTTTCAGTTATAGAACCATTGAATTTTGAGTAATGATCCAACCCTTGCTCAATACAATAAGTTACAGTTTTCACAGTACAAATATTTATGGTCAATGCTTGCTTAATTATGCTTATGAGTTAATTAATTTGTCCTTACATGTATTTAAAGAATCACTTGACAAAATGCACTCTGTAATTGAGTTAATTATAATGCACTCGTAATTGAGTTACACATGTACTATTTAGTATTCTCTTCTCTCTCTCAAATTATTTTAAAACTAGTGAGACTCGACTTTAACTCGGTACGAACGGATGATCGAACACACTCAGTCTCTCTCTGAAAGTTGTTGCTATATAAGATGCCGCAAGCAATATCATGAATCCATATCCTCTTGTTGCTGCTTGACCCGTCTCGAAATTACTGAAAATTAATTAGCCATGTTTTGTAAACATACAGTTAAGGAATTAGGTTACTAGAACTCGAGGAATTAGACACTTTTAATGGATTGCCAGTTAATCAGATTTGGAAATGAATTAAATACAATCCAACTTAGCTTCAGGTAATAATATGTTACAGATCAATTGAGATTCATAACGCCCGTTTGAGATTAATAATATTTTACAGGTAAGTTGTTATAAGAAAACGATAATCTAGATACTAGGGGATAGAGATGTGCCAATATCATTTGGAAAAAATTAAATTTGAAATCAAATAGGGAATAAAAAAAATGAATTGCCTCTTCATCCCCTCAGGTTTCGAGTTACATGCGGGTCAGCTAGGAGTGGCCCGCCTAGCTGCCTAAACACCACAGGGGAGTTATGGACCTCTGGCCGGTTTCAATAACAATCGATCCCCTATGACTCTCTATCCTGCATTAATCCAGATTTTTTTCGATTTTTTATTCGCTCGTTTTTTCAGTTTAAGGTCATCTAGCTTGTGTCTCACATTTATTGTTAGTTTTTGGGCTTCATCTTTTGAAATGATTTTGAGGAGCGTTAGGATGTGAAATACGTTTAATCAATAAGATATTTATTTTTCCCATTACTACCCGACGGACTGTAGGTTATAACACCTTAATTATATGTTGTATGGAATTTGTTTTCTATTAATAAAGATTACGTACGTGTGGTTTTGCTGTTAAAAAAAAGAAATGAATTTCTCTCGGTAATTTTTATATTTAGTAAAGTGGAGTTGCTTTAAGGGTAGAGTGTGTATTTGGTGATCCGGAGATTTTATGTTCGAATCCAATATATCCTACGAAATAAACACCCTATTGTATTTATTTTATATTTTTTATTTTTTATTTATCGAAAATCGAATCTATTATTAAAAAAACTCTAGAAGTATTCCTACTCAGTGAGGAAAAGGAAAAGAAGATCCTGTCGCGATTCAGTTCATTTGGTAGGCACCAATTATGTCAATTGCTGTTAACTGAACCCCTCACGGCTTACGCAATCACTCCCATCCATCTCCAACCTAACTTTTACCATATATCTTACAACTGCAAATCTCCTACAAGGCTAGGAACCGATCATTCGAGCCGAGTTAAGAGCGGTTGCAATGGACCTCAAAATAGGTTGGAGAGAAAAAGTTGAAATCTACTCATAAAGATATAACTCTAGTCTTGATGTGCCGTTAATTAATTTAATATATATGTCGACGTAATACACCTAAATGAATGAGTTGATATAGAAGACATGATATATCGAATTCAACCATATATATCATAAGAACAATCACGCATTTGATATTTCTAATTAATGATTGTTTTGTGAATGAAAACTAGTCGTAAGTCGTAATACGCCTACAGTGTACCCACAGGCATACAATTACCATGCAACTTAACACTAATAATGCCATGTGTCACCTTCTGGTACCCAACCACAGTCTTCCACGTGTCAGCCCCACAAACACTGTCCGCCAAGTAAACGGAGACGTATACAATATCACAGTTTGATCGTCAGAAAGTAGGAGGTTTTAGGTCACCTTTCTCTTCTTCTTCTCCACGCAGAAAGAAAATAAAAACCCAAAGAAATTAAAACAAATTCGAATATTCACTAAGCTATATATAACACTATTTCACAACAAAAACCCTAAACCACACTCCAAAATTAAGCCGAATCTTCCCTGCATTAACGCCGTTAACCCACCCCCTTGCCAAATCCCCACCTCCAAAAGTCAAAACTTCACAACACGGCCTCTCACCCTCCTAACGCCGTCAGTCCCCACAAGAGTTTCTCTATAAAAGGGAAACTCCAAAGAGTTTGTTATATAAAAAAAAAAAATACATGTCACGCGTTCTTGCTGAATATCCCTCACCCAATCGTGACACAATTCCATTTCGCTCTCACCCTGGAGATATGGAGCTTACTGATCATCAACCCCCGCCGCCTGCAACCTCCCGACGAGGAGCTTTAGGCCTTTCTCCGACTCTCGGCCAGCTTCTGAAGCGCGTTGGTGATGTTAGGAAGGAAGCTACCGGCGACGGAAGCGAAACTCCCGTCCATCAGGTGCTCGAGCTTGGCGATTCTAATCCGGAAGTTCCCCGATCCATCCCGTTCGTTCTGTCTTTCAGTAATCTCACTTACAGCGTTCGCGTCCGCCGCAAGCTGAGGATTCCGGATTTGCTTCCGGTTCGCCGGAACAGACTTGGACCGACGGCAACCGCCACTGATCCTGTCGCCGGGGAGAGCTTGAGCTTGTTCACCACGACGAAGACGCTTCTCAATGATATCTCCGGAGAAGCACGTGACGGGGAGATTTTGGCTGTTCTCGGGGCAAGTGGCTCCGGGAAATCGACTCTGATCGATGCTCTGGCGAATCGAATTGCAAAAGATTCGTTGAAAGGGACGGTGAATTTAAACGGCGAGGTCCTTGAATCTAGGATGCTGAAAGTGATTTCTGCTTACGTGATGCAGGACGACTTGCTGTACCCGATGCTGACGGTTGAAGAGACGCTGATGTACGCGGCGGAGTTCCGGCTCCCGAGGACTCTGTCCACGTCGAAGAAGAAGGCTCGAGTCCAGGCGCTGATCGACCAGCTTGGACTCCGGAACGCTGCGAAAACGGTCATCGGAGACGAAGGCCACCGGGGAGTCTCCGGCGGAGAGCGCCGACGCGTGTCGATCGGAATCGACATAATCCACGACCCGATCATCCTCTTCCTCGACGAGCCGACCTCCGGACTCGACTCCACCAGCGCTTTCATGGTGGTCAAAGTCCTCCAGCGAATCGCTCAGAGCGGCAGCATCGTCATCATGTCCGTACACCAGCCGAGCTACAGAATCTTGGGATTACTAGACCGATTGATTTTCCTCTCCCGCGGTCAAACAGTCTACAGCGGGGCCCCCACCCACCTACCGGATTTCTTCTCGGATTTCGGTCACCCGATACCCGAGTCCGAGAACCGAACAGAATTCGCACTAGATCTGATCCGAGAACTCGAAGGCTCCCCTGGAGGAACAAAATCCCTAGGCGAATTCAACAAACAATGGCAAACAATGAAAAACTCCGGCGGAATCAATCACCATAACAACAACAACAACAACAACAACCGCCGCCAGATCTCACTCAAGGAAGCCATCTCCGCCAGCATCTCAAGAGGCAAACTCGTCTCCGGCGCAACAAACGACAACAACTCAACCTCCATGGTCCCAACCTTCGCAAACCCAATCTGGAAAGAAATGACAGTCCTAGCAAACAGATCCATAAAAAACTCCCGCAGAATGCCGGAGATCTTCGGAGTCCGTCTCGGAGCAGTCCTCGTAACCGGATTCATCCTCGCCACAATGTTCTGGCAGCTCGACAACTCCCCAAAAGGAGTCCAAGAGCGACTCGGATTCTTCGCCTTCGCCATGTCAACAACCTTCTACACCTGCGCCGACGCGCTCCCAGTCTTCCTCCAGGAGCGTTACATCTACCTCCGGGAAACGGCACACAACGCTTACAGAAGATCCTCATACGTCCTCTCCCACGCATTCGTCTCCCTCCCAGCACTAATCTTCCTCTCAATCACCTTCGCCGCGACGACGTTTTGGGCGGTCGGGTTAGACGGCGGGTTCTCGGGTTTCCTATTCTACTTCTTCATAATCCTCGCTTCATTCTGGGCAGGGAATTCCTTCGTGACATTCCTATCCGGCGTCGTTCCGCACGTAATGCTAGGTTACACAATCGTGGTCGCTATCCTGGCTTATTTCTTACTCTTCAGCGGGTTTTTCATAACCCGGGATAGGATACCGGATTACTGGATATGGTTCCATTACATGTCGCTTGTGAAGTATCCATACGAGGCCGTTTTGCAGAATGAGTTTCAAAACCCGAACAAGTGCTTTGTGAGAGGGGTGCAGATATTTGACAACACACCGTTAGGTGGGTTTCCGACGGAGACGAAGCTGAGGATGCTGGGTAGTATAAGCTCGTCGATGGGGGTGAACATAACGGCGTCAACTTGTTTAACGACGGGTGCGGATATACTGAAGCAGCAAGGGATCACGGATTTGAACCGATGGAACTGTTTGGTTGTTACGGTGGCTTGGGGGTTTCTGTTCAGGATTTTGTTTTACTTCGCTTTGTTACTAGGAGGTAAAAACAAGAGGAGGTGAAAAAAAAAGGAAGAGTAAAGTGGTAATTTCCTATTTTTCGTTTGGGTAGTACTATTTATTTGGGTAAAGAAAAGGGGATTTTTAACAGTTTGGGTTTGTATTTGGAGGTTGATGAAGGGTGTAAAAAGGTAAAAAAAAAACTGTTAAGTATATGATGTTACATACGTTTGTTTGTCTTCTTTTTTTTGAACATCGAGAAAGATGAAATAAATGAGAAATATCTTTGCTATTGGAATGCTATGTGTTTTGATTATTCCTGAAATTTACGGCGAACTTTTTTGAAGATTATGATTTGAATTAATTACAGATTCATAATTAAAGTTTTTGATAAATTTAAGTTATCATAGATTCATTGCTAGAAACTGTACAAGTACAGTCAGGTCGATTGAACGATAAACCATTCATTAAAATTGTTCGATACAATTTTATTTTAAACATATTGATTTAACGTATCCTTAATGATTGTCCTGCTGTATGTGTGTGAATGTGAAAGCATACATATGAATTAAAATAGCGAGTCACATGCATGCAGTGGTACAAGTTAGAAAAGAGATAGATAGGTTACCCAGAAACTGAAAACGAAGGCATATTATTATCTCAAAAAATAAACATGTTCATCAGCTTTGACATTTCGTGTGAAAATGATCCATTGATTTTTATATTTTCTAGTGTGTTTCCCTCTGGGTGTCGTTTGGCAGCAAACCAATAGCCCCCTTTTATTTTTGGGTGGGTGACCTAACACTTTTACTGTAACGTCTTGATAACCTATATCCCAGAGCAATTCTAGGCACATTATTTATGTTATATAATCCCATGTATATCTAACTTTTTACAAGTTACTCATGGATCCTACCTACAATGTGTGCATTGTAGTACACTTTTCGTGTCCCGATATAATTAATTAGTTCTGATGTGTGTATATAAATGACAAAGGTGGATGATCTCGATCGTAGCTCCCCTTACAAATTTGGTTCACTACAAAAGAGTACTGCGGGTGAACTCCATCCTCCTCGATGAGTATCAAAACGAGCTACATTTGTACCTGGCATTATATATACGCTTCGTGCACAATATATACTAACTAGATAGTTGGTTGAATATATATATAAAATTATTTTCGCGATAAACATGAATGTTGTCAATTTTTCATGCCTCTTCCGTCAATTCGTGAATATGGTTTATTGTAGTTTTTTTTATACGAAGAACCCATTCGATGGGTACCGCATTGAGTGATCTCGCCGTCAGGTCTGTCGGCTGTCAGTATAGATGAGATCGGTGATGCATGCCATCACAGGAGTGCCGAGATCATTGCGTATTCCGAGTTTCGGACCAACTAATCAAATTTCTAGTAACAAAGTCAGTTGCTACGCCCACATACCATCAAATCTTTTTCAGATGCATTAGTGATTACACCCCAGGAGTCGCTGGATCACGAAGGACCTGGATATAGTACTTGGACGGTGGACATCACAAGATCAGGTGGATCGATAGAGAAAGTAGGTCAGTGAGGTTAACCAAACAAGTTAATCGGGCGGCAAAAAGATTACAACTTTCTGTGTTAAATGTTCATAATGAAATGAGAGATTTTGCATACCACCTTGTACAATAATACTGAATGAAGTAGTTAGTACTATCAATTGTACCATATATACCAAAGGGAATTAATTGCCCTAGCACATGTATAATGTTGGCATTGCCTAACCGGAATGAAAATGGTTCCGAATCGGATCGGAACATGTACATCAATCCCCCAAATTTGTTCTCCTACTTGCCGGGCCCGTGTTGATATATTTATTACGAGGTATGAACATGCCGGTACCGATTTAAGAAAAAAGATCTAATACGATAATAATAAAAAATGTAAGTTACATTATCACGATAATAACTTGAAATTTAACGATGTATATGTTAGATTTGGATAAGAAATGCATTCGTACAAAATTTCATTTGGAGGTTTATTTGATCATTTGTTATCCACGTGAATATGTTTTGGAACACAAGTTTCAGTCAATGTACATGTGCTTTCAGGTTTGCCTTCCGAGAACGACTTATTAGACTATACATGCATGAATACATAGACCACAGTCACGTACGTACGATCTGGAGAATGATTAATACTGATTCGATTTGGAGAGTCGATCGACCGACGATCATCTCAGTTGTTGTTGGAGTATCCTTCTAGAAATCTACTCTGGCAGGTATGGGGTAAGGCGTGTCAGGAATACAGTGAATATTTAGGGGACAAATCGGATTAAGAAGAGAAAGCGAAAAACAGAAAAGTATATATCATGGGAAGCCTTTTGGGGCATATGTAGTTGTAGCGTAAGGCGGGTAAGTGGAATAGTAATGAATGCTCTGCTACAATGTCATCATTATTCGCTTTCTCTTTGATTAGAATTCGGACTCATTTGTCACATATCAACTCCTCATTGTGTAGATGAGGCATGATTTGATCTCGAACCTTTCGTCATCCATGCATCCTCTAAACAATATGAACCCCCAACCTCGGAGGAGATTTTTCATTTGACTTGTGTCGACTGTACGAGGAGATTTGAGAATCCTGTGTCTTAAATTATGCATTGTGGAATATAATGCACAAGACATTAACTGAACTACTGAAGGGATCGCGAACGGATCGAAGAAACAACATTGTGAAATGATTCATTGAGAGCAAGTTCACCCAACAGGTTCCGAATCACTTAAACCGAAACGCAGCTGGCTTTCATCTTTGATATCCACTGCCTTCCTTCTCTGCTGGGAGACTAACAGCATCTCTAATTTTAGGTTCTGCATTTTGGCATGTTCATGCTATTACTCGGATAATACAAGTTAAACGAAATTGCAGAGTTTTCAGGTACAAAGCTTCAGATCATTTCAGCTTGTTAATAAAAGATGTTTTCTATTCCGGAGAATCGATGTCACAGGGCAAGGCAATACATTAACTTCTACAAGAGGTGGCTTCGGCTATATCGAGTTGCGAGCCAAGTTAGGCAAATAATCCGCAGCACAAAATTACATTGATTCCGTACCGCTGTGGATTAGCCAAATAATCCACAGCACAAAATTCAAGTCTGCAGGTTTTGGTTTGTTCTCTGTGACGAAGAGTAGTAATGAGACTCGAGCTCTTTGAGACTAGCCGCTGCCTCCTCTGCAATTCTAGCTAACATGTTATCACTTTTCTCCGCCTGTTGGTCGAATTCTGCTATTCTCTGGTCCACGTGGTCAGTAAGAGATGCAAATCCAGAAAAGATTGCGGTTTGTTTTAAGTCGGATACCAACTTAAGCAGTGAATCGGCTGCCTGAACCTGTTTTGGAGTAAACAATCACTATCAGTTTACAGTTGCCTAGACATTCAAGGTGTGCACAGATTTGAAGAATGCAAAACAGAAAAAATACACAGTAGCAGAAGCAGAAAATAAAATATGTAACATGCTTCAGTGCAAGTTAAGAACAACTGAACAAGATCAAGTATTCAGCTACATTGCCAATGCCATGAACAATAGAAGAGGTAGTAAAACTAAAGCAAAAGCATTGCATAGTGATCCAGAGACGCCCCGATAATCGTCCCAATTTCAAAAGGTTGAACCTTTAGGGAATTCCATTCCAAACAAACAACTATAGTTGATCCTAAGATCTCTTCTAACACAATTCAAACTCAAATAGAGGGTGTTCTAGCTTTCACACACATTACAGAACCCTATTCTTTAAATCCTAACACAGATCATCTTCTCCAACAAAGCCCCCAAAAGATCCAATATATTAGAATACAGTGAATCAGTAGTACCATTCTGGAAGCACGCATTTCCATCATGAAGGCCTCCTGGTTATTCCTCACCGGTGGCTCACTGACCTATAAGTTTCAACATCAATCGACGAAACAGAATTCGAACATCAATCGATCTGCATTTTTTAAAGAAACAATTTTGAAGTTGAATTTGTCACACAAAAATTGGAACAAATAGCGATCGAAAAAACCCTAGAAAATCCTATTACTGGAATCCAACGGCGTTACCCTAGCAACGTTGACGAGGTGGGTGAAGTTATCGACGATGCTGGCGATATCTGTTTCCAGCCTTTGCATCAAAGCTTTCTGCTTCTGGGCCGCAGCTGCGGCGGCGGCGGCCGTGGGACCGCTCCCTGCTCCTCCGGCACCACCGGCTGCACCCTTGTTCATCGTAAACTTGCCCAGGAAAGTCGCTCCAAACCCTCAAACTAGCAGCTGGACATGGAAATTGGTCACTCCATACAAATGTCAAAAGACAACTATACAGATTTAAGAATTGAGATTTGAGAATGCCTAATTCTCCAGGTGCTTCTGCAAGTTAAAAATTGCTGCAATAAATTCATTATTGGGCTTGCATTGCAGGCTTTTGAAATATGATGTTGGGCCAAGCTTCCCAATTTTACGGCCCAAAGATGAAAGTTCTGAAAACTCGACGAACAATTCCCGCCACACAAATAATCAGCTCCATTCAAAAAAAAAAAAAAAAACTAACGAAATCAGATCTGAAATTCAAATCTTATCCGAAAATCGAAAAAGCTCTCATGGCATCGCTACCAGCCCCGCCGTCTCTGCAGCTCTCAACAACGACAACCACCGCCACTCTGCTATTCGCTTCTCCACGCTCCTCCTCCACCTTTTCGATCAAGCACCGTCAGCACACCTCCGCCGCCCGCGCTACCGCCGATGACGAGTCATCCTCCTCCGCCTCCCAGCCGGAGTCGACCTCATCGGAGGCTCCCGATTCGGCCTCCAACGATCCCTTCGAATCGCGCCTCTCGAGTTTCCGTCTCAGGTACCGAGCAGGAGCGGGTAAGAAGGCGGAGATGCGGAAGGCTAGGAAGAAAGGAGCCGTGGCAGCGGCGGCGTCGGGATCGAGTCTCTACCTGCCTCCGGTTCCGCTGAAGGAGCCGACCTCCGGAGGAATGAAAGTGGAGTTCGGATTCAATCCTTACAGCGAGAAAGTGAACGGAAGGATCTCGTTCCTGGGGCTGGCGGCTCTGCTGCTGGTGGAGCTGGCGACGGGGAAGAGCATGCTCAGCTACCACACGCCGGCGATCGTGATGGTTCAGATCTACTTCGTGGCGGCGGTATCGGCGGTGTATATGAAGTACGAGAAGGAGAAGATTAGCGTCTGGCCCCGTCCAAAGAATGATGCTAATTAGGTTCTGTTTGTTTGTTTGGGGCTGCCATTTAGATCACCGGCAGGTTGGTTCCAGAGTTTGTAGAATGTTTACTCAGAAACCATATCAAATTCAAATCCAGCATCAACAAATTTACTCCATGTTTGCGAGGTCGATGAAGACCTTGGTCTTCCCTGGTAGAGGGTGTGAACGGAGATGATTGAGAGAAGGAATGAAACAGTGAAGAATGTAGAAGGATTCTTAGCTTCCATTAATGGTGCAATTGCACTGTATATACAAATCCAAAGTGGCAGAAATGTAAAATTCTTAACTATAATACAAGAATGTTAACTAACTTTGTACTATGTCCTAATCTCTATGTGCTGAGTCATGTTTCCAGCTCATCCTCCTCATTGTCACCTAGCGGAGGTCTCTTATCCGTTGATAGCCCCCTACAAGCTGGCGAGTATATGTCGTATACACCCAGCTTGAACAGAATCCATTGAAAACGATTAGGGCTGAGCCCTTTCGTGAAGATGTCCGCTAGGTTCCTGTCCGTACAAACATACTTGAGGGCAATCAATCCATTCTGAACTCTCTCCCTAATAACATGACAGTCTATCTCGATATGTTTGGTGCGTTCATGAAAAACTGGGTTTTCCGCCATGTGAATCGCTGACTTATTATCACAAAACACTTCAATCACACTATCATGTGGAATGAATAAATCATTAAGAAGTTGCTTGAGCCATTGTACCTCACATGATAGCTGGGAGAGGGAGGAGGACTTTGACACCGTGCTCTGTTTCTTTGCCTTCCAAGTAATCAACGAACTACCAAGGAAGGTGCAGTAGCCTATGATGGACCTTCTCGTGTCTGGACACGCACCCCAATCAGCGTCACTGTAGCCCTTGATGATCAGGGTGTCCGAGGCATTGAAGAACAGGCCTTGACCTGGCAAGTTTTTCACATATCGCAGAACTCGATGTGCTGCTTGAAGGTGACTGCTTCGAGGTTCATGCTGAAATTGGCAAAGTTCTTTGGGCGAGTATGCAATGTCAGGTCTGGTCGTCACCAGGTAGTTCAACCTTCCAATTAATTTCCTGTAGTCAGTGATGTCCACCAGTGGTTCCTTCTCATCCTTACTCAAACGTGTTTTGACATCAACTGGTGTCTTGATTGGCTTGCAATCGAGGTGCCCTGTATCACTGAGCAAGTCTATGGCATACTTGTCTTGCAAACTGAAATGCCAGCCTTACTTCTTGCAACTTCCAGTCCTAGGAAGAATTTCAGGGGTCCCAGGTTTCTAACCTTGAACTCTTTCCCAAGGAATTCCTTCACTTCATTAATCGACTCCATGCTACTTCCTGATAAGATGAGGTCGTCTACATATACCAACATTACGACGCTCCCTCTAGGGTCTGCTCTAGTGAACAGAGAATAGTCTGAGAGGGACTGAATAAAACCATACCTCAACAGTGATTCTGTTAGTTTGGCAAACCATTGGCGACTTGCCTGTTTCAGTCCATACAAGGATTTTCTCAGCCTGCATACCTTGCTTTGAGGGTCATACCTATCGTGGAGTCCCTTTGGTAGCTTCATGTACACGGCTTCATCCAAATCGCCATGGAGGAATGCGTTACTAACGTCCATCTGCTCCAAGTGCCAGTTCTTTATAGAGGCAACTGCCAGCAGGAGCTTAATCGTGTTCATCTTCACAACTGGTGAAAAGGTGTCTAAGAAGTCCACTCCATATATCTGAGTGAATCCCTTTGCCACGAGTCTAGCTTTGAATCTCTCAATGTCTCCATTGGATTTGAGCTTGAGTTTGAAAACCCATTTACTGTCAACGGGGTTGATCCCTTTTGGGCAATCCTTGATATCAACAACGTCCCATGTCAGGTTAACATCTAGAGCATGCAGCTCGTCTATCACTGCACTATTCCAGCGTTCATCCTTCACAGCTTCCTCATAGGTCTGTGGTTCCCGGGTATTGGCTATGATCATGGCGTAGCGTTTATGGGATTGGCTGAGGTTGTCTAGGGTGGTGAATGAGGAAATGGGGTAATGTGAGGTTCTGGTAGTGCCAACTACGTAGTCTTTCAAGTGAGTGGGAACCCTGGTTTGCCTAGAGGACACCCTAGTGGGCAGTGGAACTGGTTTTGGGGAAGGCAAGGGAGTGGGAGGCTGAGAAGGTTGTGTGCTTGGGCTTGTAGCTGGTGAGGACGGTGGTTGTGGACTAGGGCTTGCAGGTGGTGTTGAAGGTAGGTGTATGGTGGGTGAAGGAGGTGTTGGTGGATCCTGGATAGGTGGCAGCTCTGGTGTATCAGGTGGCTCCCCAGATGCTACAATTCCAGGATCAGTACCTGCAAGGATTAACGGAACTGGTGCAGCAGGATCATGTAATGATGCATGAATAGGTGAAGAGGTTGGCTTAAATGGAAAAATACTTTCATGAAATATGACATCACGAGAGACAAACACAGAGTGTGATTGAAGGTCATAAATTTTGTGACCTTTAACACCAGGAACTAGGCCTAAGTATATCCCTTGGCGGGCACGAGAGTCAAATTTAGCACGGTTCCTACCTAGGGTGGCAGCATAGCAAAGGGAGCCAAAGACCTTTAGGTGGTCATAGGTGGGTGCGTGTCCATAGAGGCACTCGTAGGGAGTTTTATTGGCGAGGAGAGGAGTGGGAAGTCTGTTGAGGAGATGGACAGCATGGAGGACACAATCACTCCAAAATTTGAGGGGAAGACTAGCTTGGAAACGAAGTGCCCTGGCTATGTTCAAAATATCCTGATGCTTGCGCTCAACGCGACCATTTTGTTCCTGCCGTTCTACAGAGGACATTTGATGCTCGATTCCATGAGTGGAATAGAATTCCCTCATATGAAACTCGCTCCCTTGGTCACTACGTATGGTGCAGACATTGGCATTAAACTGTTTGGACACCATTTGACAGAAACCTTGAAGCAGAGATCTAGCCTCTGACTTATGCTTCATAAGAAATGTCCAAACGGCTCTACTATGATCATCAACAATGGTTAAGAAATAGGAAAAACCATCATGGGAAGCAACACGCAAAGGGCCCCAAATATCAGTATGAATCAGCCCAAAAGGCTTGCGATGAACATTCTTACTTGACAGAAAAGGGAGTTTCTTAAGTCTGGAAAACTGGCATTCAGCGCAGTGTTCTATTGTTTAAAGAGGAATAGAAAGATTACATTTCACTAATAGACGAGTCCTATTGTTCGATATATGTCCTAGGCGACAATGCCATAGGTTGATGTCTTGTGGCTGTAAGTGGTAAGAGGTGGCTGCAAAGGGAGTGGAGTCATGTTGTGTGGAACGAGAACAAAGCTGATAAAGACCCCTAGATTCGTTTGCAGAACCAATCGTCTTCTGAGTTGCTAGGTCCTGAATTTTGCATACATTGGATTCAAACAAGAGAGACACAGGCAGGGACTTAGTCAATTTGCTAATGGAAACCAAGTTGAAAGAGAAAGAAGGGATATGCAGGGCATCGTGCAACAACAAGCCAGTGGGAGTTTTGGCTAATCCTACATGTGTGGCTGCAACTTGTGAGTTGTCAGGAAGAGTGATCATGACATTTTCAACAGGTCGATAAGATATAAAATGCAACAGAGAAGCACACATATGATCTGATGCACCAGTGTCCATTATCCAAGCATCAACAAGGGAGGATTTATAAGAAAAGTTCTTAGCAGAGAGAGTGATTGTACCGGCAAAAGTTTGGATAAACAGGCATGGATTGGGATGTGGTGGAGCTGAGGTTGGCTTGGTGAGCAGGGCTTGGTGATGAGGAAGTTGTTGTTGAGTTCTGCTGGAGCAGGGCTATGAGACGGCTGCAGTCTTCAGCTGAAAACCGCAACGGGGCGTCGTTGTTGTGCTCGTGTGTGGTGGTTTCAGTATGATTGTTCAGTGCTCCATTTGCACTTCGGTATTGCCCACCATTGTTGTTCCCAGAGGCCTCGTTCCTCCGTTTATTTTTCAACCTAATGCAGTCTTCGATATTGTGGTTAGTGTATTTGCAGTAGCGACAGAAGAGGTTGGTATTGGGTGTGCTGCTTGGTTTGCCTGGTTTGCTTCGATTCCATTCCCTGTTTTGGGTGCCAGCAAGAGCGACGGATTCGACGCCTTTGGTCTCCTTCCCCATTCCCCCTTTTTGCTGTCGTTCCAGCTTCATGGCATACTTCGAGGCAAGCTTCAAGGAAGGAGGCGGATCCATTAGAAGAAGCTGGCTCTTGGTATTCTCGTGTTCATCATTCAGTCCTATGATGAAATCAATGACATGGTCATTCTCCTGGTGGATCTTTACTGCTGCATAAGTATTGCAGGTTCCAGTGTGGCTAGACCCACCACACTCACAGGCGGGGATTGGGCGGAATGAGACGTACTCAGTCCACAGGTTCTTCAATCGATTATAATACTCAGTGACGGTGGAGGTGCCCTGGCGACACGCTGAAATTTCAGCTCGCGGTCGAGCTATGCGAACCGAGTCCGCTTCCCCGTATTTCTCTTGCAGCTCCTTCCAGAGCTCCAGGGCACTATCGTTGTCAATCACGACTTCCGAGATCTCTTTGTCAAGAGAGTTGATGATCCAGGTAACAACGGTGTTGTTGCTCTGGTCCCAGGCGTCGAAGTCTTCATCATCAGTCTCAGGCATTGGTAGCTCTCCGTTGATGAAGCCCAACTTCTTCTTCGCCTTCAGAGCCAAACGCATAGACCTGCTCCAGAGGTGATAGTTCGTGCCATCGAGCTTCACCGCTGTGATTGTCTGAGACAGGTTCTCGTTTGGGTGGATGTAGTAATGGATTGGTTTTTCCGATTGGGAGATTGATTTCGTCCCGGAGGGTTCTTCCTTCCCTTCGTCGTTAGCCATGGTGGTAGCTCAAGGCGTTGAGTGAGCTTACGGCTCTAATACCATGTGAACGGAGATGATTGAGAGAAGGAATGAAACAGTGAAGAATGTAGAAGGATTCTTAGCTTCCATTAATGGTGCAACTGCACTGTATATACAAAGCCAAAGTGGCAGAAATGTAAAATTCTTAACTATAATACAAGAATGCTAACTAACTTTGTACTATGTCCTAATCTCTATGTGCTGAGTCATGTTTCCAGCTCATCCTCCTCATTGTCACCTAGCGGAGGTCTCTTATCCGTTGATAGAGGGTGTTTAAAAACTATATATTTAATTAAATAGATGTATTTGAAATGTAAGGGATTGATAATAAGAATTTTAATAAATTTTTTGTTTGATATTTATATTAAAGTGAGATTTGGTAAATTAAAATGGAATTTAAGAAGTATATATTTAGGTTGGATTTAAATTTTATTTATATTGATAAGATTTGAAAATGTTTAAATTACATGTATTTGATTCATATTTTTACATATTAAATAAAAAATTTAATTAAATATATAAATTTTAAAATATATAATTTAAAATCACTCTATACCAAACAAGACTTTATATTTAAATATTTATATTAATATTAGGTGTTCAATCTTAAAAATACGCCGTTTGAGGCTATGAATTGGAAACTTTACAGAGATTATTCAAATGTTGTTTTCGAAGTGGATTTAATTGAGCTTGCGTAAGAGATTGCGAGGATCATGCGTGGGAAGCAACGGAGTTCGGTCATGTCTTTGGTATCGTGATTTCATTCTTGTTAGGTAGGTTTTTAATTCGTGTAGTTTCTTTGAGAGACGAAAAAAATATTAAAGTGGTCTCAAATTGTAATTTCAGGATCGATATGTACATGTTAAAAGTGTTTAGACTGATATGTAAGTCTATCCCAAGTCCCTTCAATTTCGTTATTTCACCCTCGATATCTCTAGCCTGAGCAGTGACCATTACCGGCGCCGGCCGACTCCGACATTTTGAACCGATCAATAGCAAAACGACACCTGCCGTTTTCGTTTCGCCAGGAACCGCAGCTGCAGCAGACGGATGCTGCTACACACTTCATGCAAGTTTCGACGGCAGCTCCTCACCGTCTCTCGTCGTTTCTCCACCACATTCAACTTATCTTCCTCCCGGTCACAAGCCACGGTATTGGTCCCAGGACTAGGCATTCTCTTCCATTCCTTCTGCCTTTTATTTTTGTCTTGGCAATTACAACCACTGTTCAACGCTCCCTGATGTGTTTGTTTACTGGCAATGCTAGTTGAATCCCCCGGATAAGGACTGCGAAAAGTTTTTGCCGTGGTTGGAGAAGAAAGCAGGAGCTGAGATTTCGTCCAAGCTTTGCTTTACATTGGAAAGTCGCCATATGGCAGGTTCTTTTGCTTTCTTACCACTGTCTTTTGAACCAGCTGTTAGAAGAAATCCTTCTTGGTCTCTTATAAGTTGTTCTCGTTCTGGTTTGATGATTGATATGCGGAAATCGATTGAGCTATGATGGTTACTCTAGCAGGTCACTGTTTGCTTCTCAACACATAAAAAATGGAGACTGCATATTGGAGGTTCCATTCAATTCGGTAGGCTACTCTAATGAATGCATTTGGCTCTTCCATGAGTGGTATTGCTGCACTAGCTTCAGCAAATATCACCTGATAATTTACCTCCAGACGTCAAAGATGCATTGGTTAATGAAGTTGATCATGTCACAAAGGTTGCTATGGTCCTTCTCGACGAATGGAAACAGGGCAAGGTAAATTTATTTATGTCTTGTGCTTGTAATTCCAATTCCAGATTCAAAATATGACTATTGTTCATCCTTATACCTGGACTCAAGGTGGGCTCCCTATATCAGCTGCCTTCCTCGCCTTGAAGAAATGCACAGCACAGTTTGTTCTCTCCTTCACTCACTCTGATGCGTTGAACTATTATTCATTGTTTCATCTTCCAGTCGGTACAAAGCATGGAAAAACAGTTGAATCTGCACTGTTGGTTCAATTAAGTGTTAGGACACTTGTTTAATAAATGTGTACTTGGTTCCTGCAGATACTCTGGAGTGAACATGAGTTGGATATGGTTCGTGCAAGTTCTGTATATGAGGAAACCGTCAAACAAAAAGCTCAAATTGGGAATGATTTCTTAAAGATTGGACTAGTAAGTTCAATTTACTTTTCATGGTTCACTCTCATAGTCTCGTATGTGAAAGTGAGTTTATGTCAATTTTGTTGTGGATCTAGACTATAAGATTGTTAATTAGTATCAGTTTTATATGTGACAATTTGGGGATGCTGTAAAAGTAATACTCCAGAGTTCTATGTCAGTTAGATCCTTTTCCAAGATTATAAAACTCGATTAACCCTTCAACTGTCGTCTCACCTTTGTTTGGTTGGTTTATCTCTTACTACTGCTCTAATTTGTTCTGTTTCCTTTCCAGGTTCTTGAAAAATTTCCTGACATCTTTGGAACTGTCACTTACAAAAATTTTATACACGCATATGCTTTAGGTTAGCGACTTATTTGATGCCATTGGCTTCTATGATTTGTTCACTTCATCTTAAAAGGTACAACTGATTCTTCCACCAATGTAACAGTGAAATCAAGAGCTTGGGGAACCCCAAAGGGCGTTTCTGTGGTATGCTTCTAAAGTGCCTTTTCAAACATTAAAATTCTGCTTCATTCGGGCATTCTTTGCTGTTATTTGGTCATTCATTATTCTGTAGATTCCATTTGCAGATTTCATGAACCATGATGAGGTTTCTGAAGCAATTGTGTTGAATGATGAAATCAAACAAGTGTCTGAGGTATACTTTTTCTTCTTTTTTTCCGGGTCGATTTTACAGAATTCAAACTATTTGGGAGTATCCTTGAATCATCTCTAGCTTGTTAATTTTCTATAACTGACGCCCTCTGAATCCTTTCAGATTTCGCCCTATTTTTGTTGTGGAGCTTATTTCTTTGATACACATATGCAGGTCGTTGCTGATTGCAATTATGCTCCTCAAGAAGAGGTCTGACAAAAGTGCATATGATTGCGCTTCCATATTATAGAAATCTTCTCCATAATTTGTTATCATATCAATACTGATGCTTTTGTCCCTTATATAACTGCCTAACTGGTTATTGAAAATTTGACAGGTACGAATCAGTTACGGGAAGTTTGGAAATGCTACACTTATGTTGAACTTCGGGTTCACCATTCCACACAATATTCATGATCAGGTTAGTATGGCTTCAGAACTTTAGTTTTGTAATAGAGGTAGTCTGAGTGGAACTGAGTTAGTCAAAGTTATATCTTAAAGTTCTTCTTTATCTTCATAGGATGTATCTAACCTCCTTATATTTGTTATACCCTTACAGCCTACCTGTCTCTCTTTGGTTTCAGGTGGAGATCCAGATGAGTATATCTGACAGTGATGTTTTGCATGAAATGAAGAAAGAGATTTTGCTAAGACATCAGCTGCGAACAATTCGAGGTCCACATGATGCCGAGCCACCTTCTTGGAATTTTTTCACAATCAGGTGAGCTCTTATACTTTACTGATCGTGCAGCGTCATAAATTCCAGAAATTCATATTTGTTTATTTCCGAACTGCTCTGTTTCGACTTTCGAAATGGCTTACGCGTCTGTCTGTAACATACCACAGGGAAGTGAAGTCAGGTACAGGGAAAGGGAAGGGCATTCCACAATCGCTCCGTGCATTTGCTCGTGTTGTGAGTTGTAATCATCCCATAGGTAAGATTTTCATTTCTAGCCACATTTTGAAATGCAGGAGGACTCGTCTGGTTCGACAATACTTGGCCTTATTTTTTGTTTGTTTGTCTGGGTAAGGAAATGGAAAAAAACGTCGACAGCAGGATTCGAACCTGCGCAGGCAAAGCCCAACAGATTTCGAGTCTGTCTCCTTAACCACTCGGACATATCGACTTCACTGTGAATCTTGCTTTTTGTCAGGCTACATTTTTCTGTTTATTTTGCCTACGCCACATTTGTGTTTCAGATATATACGATCTAGCTTCTGAAGCTGCACAGAATGATGGTCGTCTGGCAAGGCGTCCCTTCAAAGATAGTAATGGAGAGATCCAAGCTCACAGCATCTTGCTATCGCACATTATCCGACTGATTGATCAATACCGTGCATCAATTCAGGTAAATCATAACACGAACTGAATTCTGTTCGGATCTGTAATGGGAGCTCTAAAAGATGCTAATGAAGCGCCACATCTTGATTGGCTGGGTGGCCGTGGATTAGAGAAGTATGGA
Source organism: Linum usitatissimum (assembly GCA_030674075.2). NCBI lineage: Eukaryota > Viridiplantae > Streptophyta > Magnoliopsida > Malpighiales > Linaceae > Linum > Linum usitatissimum. The sequence continues at coordinate 3,436,057 of JAUJYP020001281.1, read as the reverse complement.
ATACAACGACTTTGTGATGACGTTTTTCACCGGGGTTTTTTTCCTGCTGTTTAATTTGCAGTCTTTAGACCATTGGAGTTGGCCTCCAACCTTCTCAGCTGGCCTCCAACCTTCTCGCTGGCGAGCTCCGCATTCTTGAATCTGCTTCAGCTTGGCTTCGGAACTACTGCGCAACTCTGTCGGAGAAAGATGGATTAAAAGAGAATAAGAGATGATCTTTATATTTAGTTTTTTTCTTCGAGTTCTATGATATAACTAAACGTGATCACATCGAGAAATGGATTATCACAATACTGTCAGTACATGATTTCACAATACCCAGAAGTGTTCACTTTTGGTAGAAGTTGCAGAGAATGAATGCATTAGTATTTTACTCATTCATGAAAAGATACATGCAAAAAAAACTGGATTATTTACTCATTCCATGTTCCTGAAACCGACGAATAGAGACATGATTAGATGCAGTAATTCCCAGAAAAAAACTGGTAACAAAAGAGCTTTTCCCATAGTAGATATCATATGCCAATAACTAGACAAGATCCCCAAAACGAAAAAATTACTACAGAGTGCTTCCTGCAGCCATTCCCATCTTTGCAAAAGGCATCAACTCTACTACTTATTTTGAGGGTAAATTCAGAAAACCATCAGACCCTTACCCTCTCAACAAAACTTCCTCATCTTCACACTTCACAGGCACAAAAGAACAGATTATGATGGCAGGTTATGAATTTGCTTTCAAAAGGTCGCACTGGCACTGCGTCCAGCCATACCACCTCCACCTCTAACCGAAACCCGAGGACTTCTGCACGAGCTGCGGCTGATCATATGTGAATCCAGAAACAGAACTATGACGGTGATGTCATCGTGGAAATGTCTCCTAACTCCTCGGTCGATCTTCTTCAAGTCCGAGTATCTCATTTCCCTCTTCTTTGCCGCTTCGTGGAGTGCAGCCTTCAGGAGCTTCCTCGCCACACCCTGCTCACGAAAAAGAAACGAAAAGGTCATTCATTTGCATTTAAGCGCAGCAGAGAGTTGAAATCTTACGTTACGAGGACAGTTATGAACAATATCGACAGCCTCCTGGTTGGTCAGGTGCTCCCACAAGCCATCCGATGCGAATATTAGGAACTGATCCTCGGGAACCAATCTCTGCACTGTGATTGTAGGCTCAGCCAAAAGGATCGGATTTTCGAACGGATTGGGCAGTCTGAATTTCGCCAACAGTGGCTCTCTGTTGAATTCTGCTCTCTTGAGGTATGCATCCCCAAGCGATCTCGAGACCTGAAATGAAGCAAAAGCAAAAAGCTCTACTGTTTGTGTCGCGTCTCCAAAGGGACCTATATATAAAGCATTAATCCATCTCAGTCATCTAAAATGACGACTTTTACAGCCAAAAAACCTAGGACATCGCTCTCCGAGATACAATGTTGCCAATAAGGTAAGTTGGATCGTAACTTCAACAAATCCAAGGTATCATCCAAGCTAAAAAACGGTGTGCAATCTTGTAATAGCAATTTGAAGTCGAGTAACATTCCAGATTCGGGATATCAAGGCCAATCCATACAGGAGGTGAAAATCAACTTATAAGGAAATCCTAGAAAAGTTCCACAACTGTTGGCATCCTACAATAATACCGTTATAGTATTTGCAAACAACAAAGGCTACCTATAGAAAACTACGCATTGAAAGTCGAGAATCGACCATCACTGGAATTTGTACAAGAATTGTGTTAAAAATTGAAACAGAGAGACGAGCTTCAGACCTGAAAATTAAAGAGATAACGGATCATCCACTACTTAACACCAAAATAAGAAGCACTGGCAAGCAAACATGTAAAAGAAAAGCTGACCTGGATCAGGCCCTTTACGCGCCAAACGTTGTGTTTTAGAACTACAATCTGAGGATCATCGGGATGCAACGAATGCAACTCCTCTCTCACAGATTCTATACTGGCATTGTGTTCAGAAGACAACTGAATGGCCTTAACTTCCTTCATGGTATTCTCCAGTCTTCCTAATACCGCCCGAGAATCACCAGCGTTGGCAATGTAGAGAAGTCCACTGCATATTATTCCTACTAAACAACAGGCTCCCACAGAAGCAATCTGTGGCTTATACATCCATTGGTCCTTCACTAGAGTAAGAAACTCCTCGTCTGTAGCCAGAAAGGCTTTCGTAATCACATCATTCGACATCCCATGACTCTCGGATGTAAATCCTGCACAAGAAACATAGTTAAGTCAACATTAAGACACCAACTAATCTATTGTGCAGCAAGAGTAAGAAAGGAACATACTCTTAACATTGTCGAAAAGGCGTTCGTTTACGAACCGGGCAGCTTCTGGACCTCCATGGCCGTCATAAACTCCCACAAATGTACCTTGAGGACCTGATTCGTGCGAACTCATAGGCCCGGACTCGACTTGGCTTTGGTCTTCTAGCAGATTGTTAGCTTGAATTACCGCCATAGAGAATTCCCCATTCACATGCCGCCCGAAATCTTTGTACCACAGCAATCCATCAACACGGCCGGTAGCTTCTCCACCTCTATTAGATTCTCCTTCCACCGAAGGCCTCCAGCAGTTTGCAACGATTTTCATTACTGTAGTTGAAACCATCACTCACATAATTCTCCCTCAAAACTAGTCCTTGGATCAAAAGCAGGGGAACTCAGCACAACTGCAAAAAGAAAAACCACAACCCTTAGAGATGATTAATTGCAGGGGAAATGATACCTAATCAATTGACATGGCAAGAAAGCAGCAAAGATTCAGGAATTCTTCAAACGAGATGTTTGAGGTTGGTTAGTTTATGACGAAATCGATGAAATAAAAGTAGAACAAAATTTCAAAACTGAATCAGCACAAAGATAGCAAGGCCACCAAAAGTAGCATACTTCCAGGAACTGCTAACCCGAAAAAGCAAAGATAAAAGAACAACATTTTCAACACAAACACGACACCGCATAAATTAAGAGCACAACCCAGAAAGCTAAGAAGAAGCCAAAAGAAGACAAAATCCATATCCAAACCCACCTCCAGAATTCGAATCGAACGATCCTTCTCAACCCACCGGGCAAAAGACCGACAGAAAAAAAAACGTGGGTTACTCAGAAATCTGAAGGATTTAAGGTTTGAGGAAACGAAATGGTGATGTGTTGTATTCTTCAGAATGTTCCAACGACAAAGAGAAAGGGACAAAAGGAAGTCGTAAGAATGATAGAGAGAGAGAGAGAGAGTCAATCTAACGAAAGAGAGGAACGATGGAGATTTCGGAAATAGGGTGACATCCCAAACAAGAATGAGCAGATCAGAGAGATCGATAGATCTTTGTGAAGAAGAAGAAGAAGAAAAAGGGGGGAAAAAAGATATTCCCTTTTCGGCGGATGATAAGAGCTCTCGCTTCTCCTTTGTTGTTTTTATCTGTTGGTTGCTTGGCTGGGCTGCTTATTATTATTATTCCCAACAAACCCCCGCCTTTTTAGCCTTATAATTTTGACTTCTTTAATATATAGTAAATTAAATGTATTATGTCACAAAAATTTTACACCGTGGATTCCGAATTTTTTTTTATCGGGTGATGGCTCCTCTGTTGTTAAGAAAAAGGAAACATAAAATAATTATTACAAAAATGTCTATTTAGTTGGAGTCTGGGTAAGCAACAAGGGACATTAGTAATTTAGTATTTGCCGCAGCAAATAAATACTTGTCAAGGGTATTTCTGTCATTCAAGAAAATTTGTTTTTTAGTTTCACCTTTTCATAATTTCACTTTACGGATTATGAAATATTTGGATCGGGTTTGTGAATCGGCGGGAGAATCATCCAACTCCTGAAATCCATATGCTATTCTGTTCTTTACTCGATTGGGTTTTTGCTTGGTAATAATGGGTGTAATTTGAACTAATTGTTCGACTCTTTTACCAAAACATTTCACCAGTGTTGGAGAGAATCTCCCACAGCCTCTTACTTCTGCTTCAGACCCTCCTCCAATCTTTGATGGCACGACAAGGTTACCACGCTCTTCCCACATTTTACCAATTTACAGTCCTGTCTGCTTAGGATTTGAATCTGCTGCCATTGTTGGTTTATAGTTAGTGAAATTGAAAGTTGCTCTGTATTTTTTTGTCTTTCCGTAAGGTTGTACTTGTCATATACATGCCCGTATACGCAGCGTGTGTGGATCACTCGCAACTGTAAGGTGACTAAGATTCTTGTATCTTGTTTTCCAGACATTTGTTTTACTTTAGCTTCTGTGAAAGAGCAGGGGTTGCAGGACAAGATCAAGTTAGTTCCTCTTGATCTCAAAGACAGGCCCTCTTGGTACAAAGACAAAGTTTACCCTCCTAACAAGGTTTGGTGATCGTTCTTAAAGGTTCAACGAAGTCGAAAACTTGGATGTTATGCCATGCATTTGCTCATGGAGGGTTTTCCATGGCAATGCAGGTACCTTGCTTTGGAGCATAACAATGAAGTGAAAGGAGAGTCGCTTGATTTGATGAAGTACATCGACACTCACTTCCATGGACCACCACTTCTCCCCGTTGTATGAGAGTTTGATTGTCTGAGCTTATTTGACTTTCTCATTTGATCATCTACAAGGCTAAGGATTCGTTTCGAGAATCGCAGGATCCTGCGAGAAGGGAATTCGCAGAAGAAATGCTGTCTAGTGTCGGATCGTTCTATAAAGCTGTGACTTCCACACTCAAAGGAGAAGCAGATGAAGGATTGCTGTCCACAGCTTTTGATCGAGTCGAAACAGCTCTCTCCAAGTTTGATGATGGTCCATTTTTCCTTGGCCAGTTCAGTCTGGTAAAGTCCCTATAATAAAGTTAGAAACTTGAACATCCTGCTGGTATCTGCATTATGTTCTGGTCATGAACCGAAATAACTGCCTTTTGGCTGTAGGTAGATTTAGCCTATGTTCCGTTCATGGAGAGATTTCAGCCTGCATTGCAAGACATGAGAAACTACGACATTGCTTCGAGACGGCCTAAACTTACTGACTGCATGGATTGAGGTATGACATTTGCAGAGGGGAGGTCCTTGCATTCGGGAAAGAATCTTCAGCAAGTCACGTTGATGCGTTTGTACGCAGGAGATGAACAAAAACGAAGCTTACAATGAAACTCGACGCAATCCAAAGGAACATGTTGAGAATTACTAGAAACGCTTTGCAGTATTCTCCCTTCTCAGCTAACACATTATTATCAACAACCTTTGCTTCCAGATCTACTTGGTTTCATCAATCAGCTTCCTCCTTTTTTTTTTGCAGGTAAAATCCTAACCTTACTGCAATGGGACGATCAAGTTGTGGGTTTCATAGTCATGACGAGCGAACTGTCCCTTGTTTGAGGAACTGCTACGAATAGTCGGGTTCCTAGTCTTGTGATGTACTTATCGACAGATTTCATGTAACAAGTCACAGCATTTTACAAATTAAATGTGATTCGTGAAGTTCCTCGAGTTATGTTACAAACAGATTATCTTATGTCGGTTGGACTGAAAGAGTCTACACATCTAAGCAATAACTCAAGTTTCACACTTAACAAATAATTCAACTCTTAGTATCTGCCTACATAATAAAGAAGATTGGTGTCCTCTTCAACTCATCTTATAGCTAACGCCTAACTGCTAACACAAATTGTCCATGTCGAGGTCCAGAGATTCTTCGACATACATCCTGAATCCACCTCCGATACCGCTCCGGTAATTATATCAAGCAGAGAAAGGCTGTCTGTCGATATATATTCGGATTACCATTTTCGGAGACCTCTTTCGGTGTAAGTCGGCTTTCTGCGTGATCCACGGATAGTATGACGATGGCCCGGGCTCAAATTGAGGCAGCAGTCGTCAAGAATGAATAGTCACTGCGAGGTTTATGTCCAAAGCCATGCAGGTGAAGACAAGTCAAGTTTACTTGAGCAGCACTTTCCATATCTTACTCATGTACACAGCTAATGAATAAACGGAGAGACCGGCTGAGATATAAAGCAAAACAACACCAGATGCAACAAACACCCCTGGCCCTCCAGCGCTGCAAACCAAATAGAAACCATAAATAAGAATCAACAGGAAAGAACCTATTTGAGGCACAAGTAAAGGTATGAATGACCAACCCTCCATCTCGGCTAGCCAGCAGGATGGTTAATGCTGTCATCTGTGTGGCAGTTTTCCATTTCCCTAAGTTATTTACAGCAACAGCCTGATCACAGAAGGCACACAAATCAATATGTGCATCTAGTATAATAGCGAGAACATAACAGAAGTCGGTTTGCCGAGATCTAGGATATCTGCAGGCATACCTCTAGAAGCTTTGCATCTTGTGAAGCAGCCCATTCTCTTAATGCAGACATTGTTATCTAAATACAAGGGGAAAACGGAGCAACTACAGTCACAGACTCAAAATTTAATAGGCTTTGACCAAGCAACAGTTTGGCAATCAAGCATTGAATTCTTAATTTCTACAGCCAGGAAAAAAAATAGAGAGAAGAAAGAAAAGAAAAGGAGGGGGAGAAAGGATACAGCAAACAACAATAATCACCGGAATCTTCAAGCCCAAAAAAGACCCAAAACGCTTATGGTCTTTGATAACAGAGCCATCCCATAACCCAGTATACAGAAATAATGAAAAGCAACATATAGGAAAAAGGTTCTACATTGTAATTCTGGACGAGCATAAACGCACATAGCCATGCAAGAGTATATAATGTATGTACAAGTGTGTTACCTCCCGACCAATAATAGCAATTGAAGGCACCGTGAGTAGCCATGGCACCGGTCCAAGCATTGAAACTTCCAGGGGCTTAGTACACAGCATTACCAATGTAGCAGCAACCATAAGCTGTGTTTAACAAACAAGCACACTATATCATAAAACAGCTCTCTTAAGAAACCAAATCCCTCAATTCAGCTAAATTGAAAACGTACAAACTACCCAAAGAACAATTGCCATACCTTGTCGGCTACGGGATCTAGAAAGGCACCAAAAGCAGAACCTAACTTCATCTGAAACGAAACAACCATTTAGCTTCCTCCATTATAGCACCACAAGAAAAAACGACCAGGACTCCAAATCTCATCTAACAGTATAATAGAGTAACAGAGAAGGGTACCTTCCGTGCTAGGTATCCATCAAGCCAATCAGTAATTGCGGCTGCAATGAAAATGCTGGTTGTAGCAGTTCTTCCCAACCAACTATCCACGTAAAAGGCTGGAGAATGAAAACCGAGAGTTAGTTCTTCAGGCTTTGGGAGAGCAACGTAATTTACTAATTTCATGTCAGAAGGTTCATACATGTAGCACACGAAACTGCAAAAACCCATTACATCAGAATTCAGAAACCTAACATCTTAGAGCATCCGATAGCAGCTCAAAACCAACCACATTGATGATTTGGTATCTTAACTAAAACCTCTCAATGAGAAAGAGGCCATGATCGCATTAAAAACAACGACTTCACTCAGCAAAACAAATATAAAATTCCAACCATAAAGCACAATTCTTTTTTTTAACATCATAAAGCACAATTCGAAGCTCAGACACTTACTGGCGATAAGAAGCGGCACGGCGGCAACTCTCCCGAGGGTTAGAATCGTAGGCAAGGTGAGAAATTTCGTCGAGCAGCCCTGTTTCTGGTGCGGTTGAACCGATCCGTTAACGCCGTCGACGATCTTATTATCGGATCCCATATCTTCTTCCGCGATCACGGCACCGGAGGAAGAATCCGATCCGGAGAATCCGGAAGATTTGGGAGAAGCAGACAAGGACGAGCCACTGTTGTTTCCACGGGACGAGGAAGAAAAAGGAGAAGACGAAGAAGAAGGGAGCCTTAATAACGAGCTGAATTTATTTTTACTTTTATCGTTTTTGTTACTGCTACAGCTGAAAATTGGGTACCGGTAATCATTAAAAGGAGCGCGGTGGTGTGCGCAGGTTGGTATCCTGCGCCACGCTCTGCTATCGACTGAGACCACAGGCTCTGCGGAGGCGGAGGAGAAAGGGGATGGATGGCGGAGATGAACGGAGGCGACGGCGGAGGAGGGGGAAGAAGAAGAAGAAGAAGAAGGGGAGAGAAGGAAGGAGCGAGGCCATTTGTAAGGTTTGGAGGAGAAGGAAGCAACGGACATGCTCAATTTGAGGGCAGGCATGGTGGTGGTTGGAGGTGGTGAGGGGATTTCAAAGCAACGGTGTGGGGATTTCTTCATAATTTACAGGTGAATGATGAATCAGAACTTGGCAGGGTGAAAGGGTTATTTTCGCTTGGTTATTTAGTATTAACCCCACAATCGAGAATTTTCTTTTAATTATTAAAAAACACAATCGATAAAATTGATGCAAATTTGTACAAAATTAAAAAAAAATGCAAAATATAAATATGGTTTCATATTTTGTTTTACAATAAAAACAATATGCTTATTTCATATAATAATTTGTGACGAATAAAAATAGATTAATCGAAAACAACAAGCTCATGGACTTAATATTAGTGGCTGGTTAACTAATTGGATTGCGAAGCCCGCCAATAATTATCGATTTGATTTGATTTTGCAAGATTTGGTTTAATTTGTCCACTGAATACTTCATGAGTAATCAATAACTTTTTTTTACTTAGATTATATTTACAACAACAATTAAAATTTACGATAACAATCCTAAAAGATATTTAAAAGGTAAAAATATGATACTGTAAAGAGGTCAATGTAAAAGGTAGAAAAAATCAGAGTGAAATCCTGTTGTTAAACTCTGATATCCTCTTTTCACTGCAATGAGTAAGAATAATAATATTATTTCTGGCAGAACATTTTGTTACTTTTCTACCGTCCTGTTACCATCAGGACAGAAAAAGTTGAAAAGAAGTCACTCTCTCACTCTCTCAGTCTCCGCCACCGTCACCTCCTTAACGTGTAGATGCAGAGTAGTAGGTGACGTGACGTTATTCTCGCCATCTGCATGTGATCTCTCTAGCTCTCTCACACAGTTCCAATCCTCCGCCATTTCTACCTCTCCCTGTTTTTTCTCTGCCGATTCGCCTTCAAGAAAATCAAGACAGCTGCTCATCTCCTCTGTTCCGGGTGTGGAACCGATAGCGCCCAAGGTATGAAGGATCAAGCCAAGGCGTTGAATCCTCCCCTCGCATTCGACCTTATGAGGTACTTACTTACTACTTACTGTAGTATAAACCAGTGGTTTAGTTTCCTGCTTAATGCTGCAATTTCGATCCGGACGAATTTCTTGTGTGTGGGCCGACAGTCCTTGGGACTGTAGCTTGCTGTGTTGCGATTGATTGTAGCGTGCATTGGTTACGTCGATCGCTGGTGGAGTTTGTACAATGGGTTGTGATTTGGGGAGGTTAGTTTGATTGATTTTTATCTTGCGTTGAGTCGATGTTGAAAATCAACGTGCGGTTCTGAAGGGCATTAGTTCGTCAATCTGTGGCTAATGCTGCAATTCGATCCGGCCGAATTTCTTGCGAGTGTATAGTTTGGAGTACCGGGGAAATTGGATTGTAGTTGTAGATGGCTGTTGATTGCGATGGCTTTTTGATTTTGATTGCGCTGAATATGGATTTTGATTTTGAGTCAATATATATGTTGAACCAAGAGCGAAGATCAGCTAGCGGTTTTGAGTGACGGCAGTAGTTCGTCGTTTTCCTGTGCTGACTTGGTCAATCGCCAATCGTCTATCTACGGCTGGTGGTCTGTAGGTAGAATTGAGACTAGCGTGTGATTGTACCAATGTTGGGATATCCTTTTTTGTTTTACCGACAACTGTTTTGTGGAGAAGTTGATGTCTAGTCTCCACTTGGTACAAAGTAAATTCTTACTCCGTTCCCATGAATTTTTCTTCGAGATTCTTTTCTGAGGTTATGGTATGGATAGGAATGTGACAAATGTCGGTCTCTGTGGACAGGGATGCATATGGATTTGCAGTCAGGCAACAGCATGTACAGAGATACAGAGAGTATGCTAATATCTATAAGGTTCTGCTTGTCTTTCTCTTTTCTGCTTTAATTTCCCCATGTTTTGGTTCGTTGCATAGAAGTGTCAATGGTATATATTGGTTGCAAGAGTAATTCAGGAGTCGAGGAAATGAATTCTTCAGCTTAGGAGTTAAGTCATTTTGAGTACGAATGATCCTATCAGGACTAGTACCTGGGATTTGGTACTACTGTTGTTAATTGATCCACTTCTTAGTACCTTTCCAAAGGAATCTATGTCAACAATTTGTTTATTTTCATAAAAGTTTGGAGCTTCTTTTGAGAAGAGAAAAATCGGTGTCCTCTCTTCACAATCATAGATTTTGTATTTTAGGAGGAAGAGGAGGAAAGGTCAGACAGATGGGAAAGTTTCTTGGACAGGTTGGGCAAACCTGCTCGCCTGCCTATAAATGGGTCTTCTGTGGAAGAAAGTAGGACATTAAGTGGTGAAGCAACAGATAACGGTTTGAGTGACGGGAACAATAGTTCTGATGTTTCACATGATGACCTTACTGAGGAATGGAAACAGTCCAAAGCTAATAGAAGAATACATAGAATCCAAATTTGGACAGAGACTAGGCCAGCACTTCGAGCCATTGAAGATATGATGAATGTCCGTGTCAAAAACAAGGCCAAACAATTGATGGAAGAACACAGTAATATGGGCGAAAAGTCAGATTCTACAGTTAAAGATATTACCTCAGAAAAACGAGTGACTGAGGAAGATTCCGAGGATGAGTTTTACGATGTGGAGCGGTCAGACGATCCAATACCCGATGTTCTTCCAGTTGAGAATGTTGCGGCATCAGTAACAGGTGCTACTGATGCTGATGCGGTCCTTCAAGAAGATTCGTTTTGGAAAGAAGAATTGGAGGTCCTTGTCCGTGGAGGAGTACCAATGGCACTCAGAGGGGAGGTACGTATCATGAGTATTGCAATTCTTTTTTTTGCTTGTGATTAAGGTAGATGAATTCCAACTAGCTTGTGCTTTGGTTGTAGCTCTGGCAAGCATTTGCAGGTGTCAAGGCCCGACGAATGGATAAGTATTATCAACACCTTCTTGCTTCAGAAACTTGTTCACAAAATCATGCTGATGAAAAATCAGAAGACGGTCCTAAAAGTTCACCAAGAAACCTTGCACCTGGAGCTGAAAAATGGAAGGGACAGATTGAGAAGGTTATAACATGCAGTGACATTCAGTCCTGCATTCTCCATTCTAACACAACATATGTTACCTTTAGTAATAGGATCTCGTCATCTTCGTGTCTGATCTAAATGCAGGATTTGCCCCGTACTTTTCCTGGCCATCCTGCCCTGGATATTGATGGCAGAAATGCTCTTCGGCGGATACTTACAGCCTATGCACGGCATAACCCCTCAGTTGGATACTGCCAGGTACTTGACTTTAAATTTCTTAGCAGGGAAAGACATTTCTGTTATTCCTGGGCCAATTTAATTTTTAACATTGTTCTCATTATTGCTCTGCCATAAGTTCAGGCCATGAATTTCTTTGCTGCTCTTTTACTACTTCTGATGCCGGAGGAAAATGCCTTCTGGTGGGTTTCCAAACGATCTTGGTTTATTTTTTGCTTATGCAAACATTTCACGACTCGTCATGAGTATATTTTGTGCATGAAGCATAAAAATAAAAACTGACGTATTAGCCTCGCTTCGTCCTTAATTGGCTGACAGGACATTCATGGGCATTCTTGATGATTATTTTGACGGGTACTACTCAGAAGAAATGATAGAGTATGAGGTGATTCTCTGGCGGTTCTTGTTCTTCTTCGCATTTGTTGATGGTATTCCGTTCAGTTCATCATATTAGATGTTAATGAGGGTAAATGTGCTGATAATGATGTTTACATTTTTGTCAGGTTGACCAACTTGTTTTTGAAGAGCTTGTGCGTGACAGATTTCCTAAACTAGGTTTCCTCTCAAGGATTACATTCTGTCTGTTTTGGATTTATTAGTTTATTATTCTTACCATTGATCTGCTTCCTTTTGGTTATCTCTCTGTGCAGCCAACCATCTGGACTACTTAGGAGTGCAGGTTTCATCCTTTTCTGGACAATGGTTCCTTTCCATATATATGAATATGCTTCCCTGGGAAAGTGGTTCGTTCCTTTCATTGTTTTTAAGTATGACTTGGGTAATGGAACTTACCAACGTTTTTAATCATAACATTAGGTTCTTTCTAATTTGTGGCTGATTATTGCAGTTCTTCGTGTCTGGGACGTGCTTCTTTTTGAAGGAAACCGTGTCATGCTATTTTGGACAGCACTTGCTTTGATGGAGTTATATGGTACTGGGTAAACAAAAGCGCTTTTCTTTCAGTTTCTAGTGCTGGATAAAACTTAATTTAGCTCAGTTGTCTTTTAGGTCCTGCATTAGTTACAACCAAGGATGCTGGAGATGCAAATACTTTACTGCGGTCACTGGCAGATTCAACATTCGATAGCAGTCAACTTGTATTGACAGCTTGTATGGGTTTCCAAAATGTAAATGAAACACGATTATGGGAGTTGAGAAATAAGCATCGACCAGCTGTTATGGCTGCACGTGAAGAGAGAACCAAGGGACTTCAAGCTTCAATGAATCGTCAGGGATTGCCTTCAAAACTGTGTCATTTCAAATTAGATTCCAAGTCAGTGCTGGTAGAAGGAAGAAGGCAAACCAGCAGTGACTTCTCTCACTCAGAGACCGAGTCTACTAATTCTGATGATGCTTTTGCCACTCTGATAGAGAATGGAGAGATGGATAGTACTCCAGATCTTCAAGATCAGGTAGGTTATACACTTATATATGTTTGCTTGGCTTATAACGTCTTATTCATGAGGAAGTTCCACATTCCTTTGACATAACCAATCAAGTATGCCGGCGACCAGACATGAAAATCATTTGGTTTGCCATTTTCTGAGAATGTGTTATTTATACTGTTTAAAGCAAGATACTCCGTGCAGGTGGTGTGGTTAAAGGTTGAATTAGGCAAGTTACTGGATGAGAAAAGCTCTGCTCTACTGAAGTTAGTAACCTTTTTCAATTGATTTTCTGCAGATAACTGAACCAAGGGTAGGCAGGTATGGGTTTGCAGTATTGCTTAAGCTGCTGTTAGTCTCGAAATCTGTCTTGATGATATTGTTTCTTTGTTAGAGCCGAGGAATTGGAGATGGCTTTGATGGAGATGATTATGCATGATAATCGACGGCAACTGAGTGCTAGGGTAAAAAACAGAGATTTATTGTTGTGAATGTATATATTAGAATGCGACGACAGTCCATCACTGGCATGTTAAGCGTGTTTTAATAATCTGCATATTTGTTGTGCCTTTCAATTTGGAATCTCTTTATGGCATTTAGGTCGAGCAGTTGGAACAGGATGCTTTGGAGTTGCGCAAGGCACTAGATGAAAAGCAGGAGCAGGAAAATTCCATGATTCAGGTTTTAATTTGTGCCGTCACCTAAATTACTTGATCTAGAATAGTGGAAATCTTGCCCGGCTCTGTGGCCTAGACTCTTGCTTCTGGTCTGAAAGGTTCCTTGTTGCTTTTTCAGGTCTTAATGAGGGCGGAGCAAGAACACAGAGTAACAGAAGATGCTCGTAGATATGCAGAGCAAGATGCATCTGCTCAAAGATATGCTTGCCAAGTGCTTCAGGTACCTTCTTTTGTTCTCTTTGCTGTTTGCACTAGAGCAACTGTAGTCCCATACCTTGGAGTGATGGTTTAGTTCAAATAAAATTCTTCAATTCTATCACTATAGATGTTAGATGATCGTGATCCGAGCAAATGTCTGTTAGAAATACCCCTAGATAACCATCTTGCGCAAAGTTACATATGAAGCTCGAATTGCATTCAATTAACTAATGCAGAGGCCAAACATGGAATTGAGTCAATGTCTTCTGCACTAGCAAAATTCTGCGGGTTCCATCTTGCAGTTTTACATCTACGAACCTTGTATTTGCGCAGGACAAATATGAAGAGGCTATGGCATCACTTGCTGAAATGGAGAAACGAGTAGTTGTTGCCGAATCAGTTTTGGAGGCTACCTTGCAATACCAGTCCGGTCAACTGAAAACACAGTCTTCTCCCAGGTCTCTTATGATCATATATATCAAGCTTGTGTGCTTGTCTTGGCTGGGCATACACGGCCATTTCCTAAATGATTCACGTCGGAAATGAACTGCACCACATACTTTGCTTTGTTCACAAGTAAGCTTTCTTTGCAGAGTTCAAAACCCAGACAGATTGCAACGCAGCAACAGCAATCAAGACACACCTTCACCGACAAGAAAGTCCGGATTATTTGGCCTTGGCTGGCGCGACAAAAACAAGGTTCGTTCGATTTCTGTTGGTTTGTCATGACTAATTTTCCAGAAATATTTGTTGCTAGTAGTAAATGACAGAAAAATATACAAATCTACTGCTCTTAGGCCCTCTCCCTTTTTTAGGCATTTGGGTCATCTAATCATATTTGCTGTCAATTACAATAGGCCATCCCCCACCAAAAGGCAAGACTTTTAACGTTGTAGACTGAACTCTTCCAGCTATCATCTTTCAAGCTCTATGACGATAGTGCCAAATGTAGGGCCTGTTCGGTGGATCAAAAGGTGTCTTTGCTAATCCGGTCAGACAATCCACTGTCGCTGCAGGACAGGTGTTTGGTAGAAAAGTTTGTTTTTAAATGCAAAAGAAAGGAGTCGCTGTCGTCCTTAGTGTTTTTGTCAATTAAGCTTTATATAGACAGATTTTGAACATCTTTCAACAACTAAAGTTGGTTTTTTCACGGTTTGGTAAGAACAATATTTGAAAGGAAATAGTAGTTGATTTTTGGTGAGATCACTACTAGAAAGAGTAGTTGATTTTAATTATGAATACAAACTAAAAGTTGCTTTTGTGCATATAAACTCAGGGCAATGGTGAAGAAGAATGCAGGAATGGGAAGCATACACCGAACGACAACCAGACGACTCCTCCATCTTTCGACCAAAGTTAAGCATCTCTCCGGTTCAAGACTGTGTGAGAAAACTACAGTTTTGTGTGCTAGAGATCCATTTTTTGCTATAGTTTTTCTTTTGTTGTGTACCGTTTTGTACATAAGAGCAGACGAAACGAAGAATTCTTCTCTTCCAAACTCTGTAAAGACCACATATGATCTATATATACACACACTAAGCTCCTGAACCTACGAATCAGTCTGCAGGGGTGAGCTTTTCTATTATGAAACAAAGAAGAAAACATAACTGTTGAAAATGTACAGCAAACCAGTACAAGGATGTAACGAGACAAATCGATCTCCCATGTTGGCTTTTAGTCATTTGCATTTCCTCACCTTAGTTTCACAAGGAGACGTCAAAATTCTGGACCTGCGCTGCAAGTTCCAGACCAGAATCACCTCATTTGCTTGCCCAGATGATCATAAGCATCTCCTTCTTCGGTATTGGTTGTCTTTGTATTCCGACTCCTTGTGTTTAGAGCGATCTCGGAGGAGAGGTGGGATGCAAATGAATCCACCATCGAGCAAAACTCGTCCAGTAATCCTATCCAACTGCTTTCACTATCACCTTCTAGCTCTAGGTGTAGCCGGTCCTCGTCCTCCTCCTGCACGGGCTGCCTGATTCTCTGACGGATCATACTTCTGTGACGCAAGGTACGTAAGAGCCGTAACCACATCGGCTACTAAAGGTCTCATATTCGGCTGTTCTTGGACGCACATTGCTGCTACCGCTAGAGCTTGATACAATCCCCTTACTGGGTAATGCCCCTGAAGTGTCGGGTCCGCCATCTGTGCAAACATCTTACGGTCCTTGAACAACGGCCTGGCCTGCAAGA
Organism: Linum usitatissimum; assembly: GCA_030674075.2. Taxonomy (NCBI): domain Eukaryota; kingdom Viridiplantae; phylum Streptophyta; class Magnoliopsida; order Malpighiales; family Linaceae; genus Linum; species Linum usitatissimum. The sequence continues at coordinate 3,420,251 of JAUJYP020001281.1, read as the reverse complement.
TATTGCAAAAAACAATATTTAAGTGCAAGGATCGAGTTGTTCCATCTATTTTTTTCGAACAGAACACTATGTGGATTGGACCGATCTACAACAACCAGACCTGCTGCCCCAGACAAATTATCCAACCTGACCACCACGACGACTCAATGCCGAAACAAGTATGGGTTACCTAGCCATTGGTATCTCTACCTACAACTAATAGTAACATGAGATGATTAACTATGTCACCCATAATTGCTACATAAGTTAACAATCAGTATCAAGGCAACCAAACTATTAACTACCTTAGAAACATAACTCTAGATAAGAAAAGTTAAGGAAACCTATAGAAAGGGAAATAGCAGTCTCACCCATGCAACCAGATTATGCTCCCCTGCAGCTCTCGAGTTGTCAATAGCTTTCCTTCCAGTAATAATCTCAAGAAGAACAACACCAAAGCTATATATATCTGATTTCAGTGTTAGCTGACCCGTCATTGCATACTCCGGTGCACAGTACCCATACGTACCCATCACTCTAGTCGAAACATGTGTTTTGTCCCCAACGGGCCCCAGTTTCGCCAACCCGAAATCAGACAGCTTTGGGTGAAACCCTTCATCGAGTAATATGTTTGAGCATTTCAGATCCCGGTATATAACTGGTGGATTAGCCTTGTCGTGCAAATACTCCAGACCTTTGGCTGCACCAGCAGCTATTTTCATTCTCGTGTTCCAGTCGAGCGGCTTTTTATCAATCGGCAGGTCTGCAAAATTCAAGAACATCACAACAGAAACCCCCATCAAAGTATGCCCCAACTACTTTACTTCTCAAGCAAAAATGATTAGTATGTACCGAGTAAATGGTCTTCCAAAGATCCTAAAGGCATGTACTCATATACCAAGAGCCTCTGGTCTCCATCGGCACAATAGCCAATCAAGTTCACTAGGTTATCATGATGAAGTAGGCTCAACATCAATACTTCAACCAAGAATTCTCGATTTCCTTGCAGGCCATTCCGATCAAGTTGCTTGATAGCAACAACCTATACCAAAAGAGAAGAAAGAAAGATCAAGTCTTTACTACAGCCCTCAAATACTAACTATCATCAAACCATTATTCACAACTAACCCGATTAATGCTCTCTAAACTCCCTTTATACACTCGGCCAAAACCTCCTTCACCCAAATGACAATCTGCTCTGAAATTCTTAGTTGCAGCGGCCAACTCGCGGAATGTGAATGTATTTGCCGAGATAGGATCTGATACTCCTTTCTCCTGAGGAGTAAGCTCCTTATATGCCTCTTGAGCATCATTTGGCTTTATTTTATCTTAATACAGCCAGAAAAAAAGTTAGGAACAGATGAGTAATAGCCAAAGCTATTGCATCATCAAAAACCTTGAAGGTGGATTCAAAAATTCCAAAACACATCTATCATTAAGACTTTCCAAAAGATAACAAACAAAGAATCAGAACAGACAAAACTTAAAGACTCACAGAGGGACCAAAGATTGGATTTTGACAGTAAGAAAAGACAAAGAAATGTACAGATCACCTTCCATTGGTGTTTCCACAAGCGTCTATTGTAAGCATTCTATCTTTTCGTGAACACAAATATGAAGAAAAAAAATTGCAGGAAAAGAAAACGTGTGAAGATTACCAAAGCACAAACGGAAGGAATGAAGAAAAATAACACAAGGATTATTATACCTATCAACAATCGATAATGATCTCCATGATTTCACAGCGAACTCATCAAGACCACAACAGCTAACAAAAACCAATTGTTCTCAGAAATCGCTATGAACACAGAAACTTCCATGGAGACCACCAACAAGAGCTCAAAGCATAATCATACCCTATTCCAGCTAATCATAACCCATTAGAGATAGCATCCCAAATACGAAGAAAGGCAAACGATTTTTCAATTATTCACGATGCAACGAAGTATCAACAAAAATCAGCTGAGGACAAAACCGTTGAAATCCCCAAAAGTCAAATGAGGGGTTTTGAGATACATATTAAAATTCTGGGTAAAGATTAAAACTTTATCAAACCGCAATGGCATTTGGTACGCGGTATTGATCAAAGTTCAAAATTTATGTAGGGTTACCTGACGAAGAAGGGATCTGATCATCAGGCGGATTCTTCTTCTGCTGCTGGTGTTTGGTTCCATTGGAATCGTCAGGGGGTTTCCTGGGGAGTTTCTTGGAATTTTTGCTTGGCTTGCCACCACAGATAAACCATTCCATGGATTAATGTGTTCTTCGCCCAGAGGAATGTACGGGAAGAGGAGGGAGAGAGAATCAAGGCGGAGGAGAGGGAGAAAAGTAGAGAGAAATTAAGGCACAGCCCAAACAGCCACTTGGCTAGAGAACAGAAAGCCAGTTGAGACCCCCCAAAAAATATTGTTAGAAAATGGAAAAACAACTATGGAGTCTATTGGTATTATGGAAATTTTTGAAGTTTCTTCTTTAGATTAATACTTTTTGAGAATGGGAAATCCACCCTCTTCTGCTCAGCTAGTGTGGGAGAAGATATCAAGGGCATAATGCAAGTCACACTTGGATTCCGGCTGGGAGAGCTACCAGTGAGATATCTAGGGGTTCCTTTGATCTCAGGAAGATTGAAAGTAACGGATTGCAAAATCTTGATCGATAAAATTACGGTCAGAATTTAAGGTTGGAGAGTTACGATGCTGAGTTATGTGGGGAAAATTCAATTGATTAAGACAACTTTGCAGAGTATGACAGCTTATTGGATGTCTATATTCGTCCTTCCTCAATCTATCATTAAACAGGTTGAGAAAATTTGCTCTGAATTCCTATGAAATTCGGACCTGAATGACACCAAGAAGGCCAGAGTGGGGTGGAGCACGCTTGCCTTGCCTATAAAAGAAGGAGGTGTTGGGGTCAGAAACCTGAAATGGTGGAACGCTGCTTGCACGTGTAGACACCTCTGGAATCTGTTGTTGTGTGCAGGTTCAATTTGGGTTGCTTGGACAACATAATATAGATTAAGGGGACGGTGTTTATGGGAGCACAACCCGACTACTTCGACTTCATAGGTTTGGAAGAGGCTAATTAAATGCCATGAAATCATTGTGCCTCATATCACCCAGAACTTGAGAAGAGATTTCTACTGGGATGGAAAACTAATGTCTCGGTATACGGTTACGAGTGTTTGGGACTCAATAAGAGTTCGAAGTCAAGAAGTGAGCTGCTGGAGGTTAGTTTGGAAATCTCCCACGATTTCAAGGTACTCCTTCATTGGATGGCAGACTTTGATAGGGAAACTCCCCCTAAAGGACATTGGTTGTTTGGGGGTATAAATATGGACACTTCTTGCAGTTTATGTGATGTTGGGGACGAAAACTCGGTACATCTATTTCTCAAGTGTCCGTTCGTCTCCAAACTAAAAGCTAAACTACTCCCCCGATCTACCTACCTAGGAGAATGGGAGGATGAGATTGCTTGGATGAGAACCAATTTTCCTGAACACTCGTCGAAGTCGAGAGCAGCAAATCTCGGTTGGTGATGTCTAATTAGCCATATATGGAAAGAAAGATGTCGTAGAATTTACACGGGAGTACAAAAGGAAGTGGAGCAAATCAGAAGACAAGTCTGCAGGGAAATCTCGGTTATGAGATGCAACGCAAAAATTAGTAGATTTATACAAGAGTATAGCAAAATATATAGATAGTGATAGTTGAAATCACAGTAGTATAGGTTACTTTTGATCTTTGTTGTTCTTACAAGTCGGCCGTAACTGATTGTTAGATGGAGGTGTTTCGATGAAATAAAACTAGATATTTATCGAAAAAAAAATACTTTGAGAATAGCACATATCCATATACTATAGCGTAATTACATGATTATACATAAAGTTGTTATTTAAATTATGAAAAAAACTACTTAAAATGTCACCCAATATATTTCCGTCTAATTTCTGTCAATAGATACCATTTGCTCCTCACCTTTCCGGACCTATGGCCCGTCATCGACACCCTCCGCCACTATCACGCCCAAGCTAGATTCTTAAGTCAAACTGTAACGACTTGACTTATGATTAGCCGATTTAATCCTAAATTCTTGGTTGGACCAACTGGTCCAAATTTAGTACTTCAACCAAAGGGCCTTCGGCCCAAAATTATATTAAAAAAAGGAGTGTTAGCTAGTCTCGTTTCAGGTTTGGTCTTAATATTGGGCTTGGGTTGAATAAATGAAAGAGGGGAAATAGGCCGCAGCTGGCCCATTATGATGATATGTTTTAGCATTGGAGTCGCCAAATCTGTTCGAATAGAGTTGTTTTGTTTTTATCGCTTTATGTTTGATGATTTGAAGATTTTAAGGTTTAGGGATAAACCATTAGAGGTTAAAAAAAATCCTCCGACCAAAAGCCTTAACCCAGAAGCAAGGCAAACTACCCAAAAACCAGCAACCCTGTTCCTCAACCATTATCAAAGTTCAACCTGTAGCAATCTGCAAGTTGCACGTTGGAAAAAAAACCCCGAAGCCTGAAGCCAAATCCCCACCACACCAACAATCTTTCCATACGTTTGAGCCGTTGATCTAAATTCATCCCTAAAGATACAATAATTACGCTCCAACCAAATACACCACAGCATTACAGGACCGATGACTTTCATAACTGATTGATTACATGACTTAGTAACTGGTTACAGCCGATTATAACGAGTTTCCAAGTTATGTAACTAGTTACAGATCACGTACCTTATTTAAGGCAACGATGAATTCGTTGTTCCTCATTCTCAACAGATTGAGAGACTCTACCGTCTGCGGCTCCAACCCATGCATGATATCAACAACCAAAACAGAAATATCACATAACCCCGACCCTCTCGAACGAAGTTCGGTTATCGATTCGTGGCCAGGGGTGTCAATAACCAACAAACCAGGAACCTTCAGCTTCGCGTCATCCTTCAATTCTTTAGTTTGCTCTCTTATGTTCTCGGAAGGAAAGTACGTCGCACCGCTTTGCTGCGTGATACCCCCTGCCTCACCTTCCTGCACATTGCTTCCTCTAATACAATCCAGAAGCTTCGTCTTGCCCGTATCCACATGCCCCGTTTTATAACAAATCGGCGACCCAGCAGATCACTATTATCTTCTTACGAAATTAACCCTCCCTGAAGAACTAATTTCTTCTCCTGAGAGAAGCTGATAGGAGTTTCTACAACCGCATCCGAATCACCTTTGTTCACAGCAGGGCTGACTTTATCCCAGCTCTTTGCATCCCACTCGTCGACGTCATCATCACCAGCAATTTCCCTGACCTCTGTTTTCACATACTGATCAGTCTTTTCTTCAACTTGTAATTTCTCCTCTGTTTTCACCTGTTTGTGCTTTTTGTTTTTGTAAATCGGTCTCTTCGTCGCGGGTAGTGCTTCTTTGTTCCCAGAAATGGGAATAATAATCTTGTCTTTAATAAAAGCTTGTGCCTTTTGTTGATCAAGCTTCTATTTTGCGGTCAAATATGTGCCGTCCTGCTTCTTCTTCAGGATTTTCTGCTTTGCCTTTTCCTTCTTCTGCTTCTCTCTCAATTTCTGTTTCCATAAGCTTTTCCTCATCTTCCTTTTTCCGTTTCTCTTCCTCTTCCCTAGCTTTCCCCGCTGCAACATTTCCCGCCTACTAAGCTCTTCCTGCATCTTTCTAACATGCTTTGGGACCTCTGTTTTTCCTTCCTTAATTACCTCTGTAGTTGAAGTTGCAGCGGCTGCCTTTTTCTTTGCCTTGTCTTTTTCCTTCTTCTTCACGGCGGCGGACTCCTGATCCGGTTCGGGTTGCGCTAAGTGTTTTGGATAGAGATCGTCATGGGATCAGAGAAATAGGAAGCCAGATTGTTGTTGTTATGTTATGTGTCGAAATCGAGAGGCGTAACGATGGAGATCTTCCGTGATCCCCGAGGGGTTTCGTGGTGTGAGAGTGTAGAGAGAATACGTGATGATCATTCGCTACACGAGGCTACTCGTTGGATGTGAAGGTCGACGGCGAGAGAGCTGTTGGACTTACGTCGGTGGTGATGAAGATAGAAGAGACGAAAACTGTAAAATTAAATTAAGGTTTGTTTATACGCTTCCCTGCTCCGAACTAAACACCACGTTCGACTACTAATCCGACCTGAATTAACACAAGCAACTACTGGACTCGCTCGACAATTAAACAAATAAGCCCAGCCCAAAACTAGGGACAGAAGCCCAGTAGTCCAAACTCCGACAAAGAAACTCAGGCCCGTCCCAGAAGCCGCACGTGCTCCTATCAAGCCTACCAGAAACTTTCAGCCAATTTCCCAATTTCCTCTCTCGAGATCTTTTCAATTCAAAACCCTAACGCCCCCTTTCATGCCTTGATTGAGCTTTGAAAACCCAGGAACTATACTCAATTGAAGCCTGGTCCATGGATAATCGAACTCGGAATCTGCTGGACGAAGCTTTAGGACTGGACCAGCAGCTTAGCGAATCGAAGTATCATCATCCACTCGCCGGCAAAGTCCTTCTGGTGGAGGACTGCGTAGAGACCAGCGGCTGCTTCGTGCTTCATCAACTTATCAAGCGCCTCCTTTCTACTGCTACTCCCAATTCCTCCAATGTCGTCTTCTTCCTTGCCTTCTCCAATCCCTTCTCCCACTACGATCGCGTTCTCCGTAAACTCGTATTGTCTCTTCTGTTTTTTTCATTTCTCTCCGTCCAAGCTGCGTTGAACATAAGAAGTTGAACTTTTGACCGAGTTTTTCCCTATCGTTTCGCAGGGCTGCAACTTGGCTGCTCATAGAGAGAAGGGAAGGTTCATTTTTGTGGACATGCTTAAACTTGAGTGCCCAGGTACGAAATGTCATGAATCATTGCTGTCTCAGAGTGAATGTTTAAGAATCGAATGTTTAGATGGCCGGGTTGGTCTAAGGCGCCAGATTTAGTTTGAAAAGATGTGGAGAATCATTGAATTCCAATAACTCGGTTTATTGAATGCAACTGTTCTCCACATGGTATCTAATCCCGTGAAATTGAGCAATTCAGTTCTCGTCTTTCCCGTGAAATTGAGGATTTTTTGTTGCCATTATCGTTGAGCAGTGGGAGAGGAAGGAAAAGCTGCAAGAGGCGGGTTGTTTGCATTGTTTGCGAATATTACGAAAGCCATGAATGCCTTGCCTGAACACAGCAGCAAGTGTCTAACTATCATGATAGATGATGTTTCTCTAATGGAGGTGGCTGCACATGGATTCTCGGATCATGTTCTCGACTTCCTTCACTATTGCCATACGCTAACATCAGAACATGTAAGCCACAACTTGCTGTTCTTTCCTGTATCCTTCGATTGGTAAGGATTCAGTACAGATGTGTTTATATTGCAGGGATGGTCATTGGTGACGCTTAATCACAAAGACATATATTCGAGCATGGAGAGCCAGATGTTCATTAAGCAGATGGAGTATGCTGCTGATGTTCTGGTAAAAGTGGAACCTTTAGCCACTGGCTTGGCATCTGATGTCCATGGTCAGGTATCGTATGTAGCTGGAATTTCCATCTCGACTCGTTATTTAATCCTTGATTCTAGATTCTGACTCTCTGCTACTTTGATGGGTTGCAGCTGACAGTGTTGAATAGAGGAGTAGGGAATGTGAGAGGAAAGTTGAACAACGGAATGAGCATTTTCCAGTTCCTGATCAAGGAGAACAGTGTCGAATACTTCTATCCTGGAGCTCGAACTTGAAGGAGCCATTAGTCGCAATTTTCATAGTCAACAGTCGCAATATATACTTCTCTCAAGCCGGAGTTGGGGAGGAGGAAAACCCTATCAATTGTGTAGATAGTTTGAACGATTTCATTTGTATCAGATTACTTCTATTCCCATTCTCTGCTCTTTTGCTCCCTCACTGTTCTTTGTCGAATTGACGAGGAAATAAAACGTTAATATGGCATCACGAAATCACAGCTAAAGTATTGAAGAACACAACTGTCCTATTTTCACTGCGGGCATAGCAAAGTAATACTTTTCTTCTTCTTATTGCAAGTTATTTGGTACAGTTCAGAAAGTTGCTAATTGTCTTATTCTTGAACAGGCTTTTCTATGAACCCTAATATGAAGTGTTATATAAGTAAACACTAAACAACACACCAAAATTTATAGGCCAACACCTTTAGTCTCAGAATACAATCAGCAAACATGGGGGCTCTTTGTTTCTCCCCAGTGTAACAAAATCCTTAAATATGGTTTTTAGCTTTGGCTTCTCTGATTATTTCACAAAACTGGTATACTTTAAATGTGTGCACTCGGGCTCCCCTCGTGCAAAGAATAACCCTAACTGTCGTAAATAACGAGCTCAAGCTGCTGCGGAGCGTTTCACTTCCTGATCATCGAGATTCAATGCTTCAAGCAGCTTCGGCCACGACTCCGGGATCCCACCTGGAAGACTGAACTCCAACAACTTCCCACGGCTGCGGTAGAATTCCTCCACCGGCCGACTCTGGACAAAAAACAAGACAGCTGCTGTTAGTGTTACCAAACAAATGCGGAGTGTGAATAACGCGGGAGAAGAAGTAGAGACATACCGTCTCGTTATAAATTCTTAACCGCGCCTTAACGACTTCTTCAGTGTCGTCAGGGCGTTGGATAAGTTTGCTGGCACATTGCGAAGGAGGAGGAAGAGGATCCATGTAGATACTAGGCTCTCCATTCTCCCCCTTGATGTCTATGCAGGCAATATTGTAGTTTCCACCACACTGGCTGCATATCCTACGACCAAGACATTTCGCAAGCAGCGCTTCTTCCCTCAGCTTTAGGTTCACCACCAAATCCATTTCCGTCACTCCTTCCAATATTTCCTGTCACATGATCACGAGACAAAATCAATAAAGATTCAGCTCATAATCGCCGATTAAAATGTCTTCGATCTACACTAATAAGATGTCAAGACCATCGTCCCATCACTACGCTTCAGCTAAGTAAGCTACTGTAGATAATTCTGCAGGCTCAACAATGGAAGTGTGGAACAACTCTAGCTCAGATTTTCAAAATTAACAAAATTGCTTACCGCTTGCCTAATTGTACGAGGAAAGCCATCAAGAATGAATCCAGATTCCCCCTTAGCTTCCCCTGTTTCCAGACGTTTAGATAACAAGTTTATTATGATTTCATCTGAAACCAGTTTCCCTTGATTCACAATCTCCTTGAGCTGCATATTACAAATAAGAAGGAAAAAACAGTAAGAATAATTTCCGATTTCTGAGGGACAGATCCGAAATCGGCGCGATTCGCAGGAGGATTGACTGATGATTCCGCTAGCAAAGTACCTGGGAGGCGAGGGGACCGGAGGAATTGAGCTCTTCGCGGACGAGATCCCCGGTGGCGATATGAGGGACGCCGAGGAGAGTGGACAAGCGGGAGGCGTAAGTTCCTTTCCCGACGCCGGGGCAGCCGAGGAACACCCACTGGACGTTTCTATCCTTGGGGTCCTGACGGAGAGGCAAGGAATTGTTGTTGTGAGATAAGAAGGATGAGGGAGGAGGAGATCTGGCAAGGTCGGGCTCTGTATTGAGAGCGGAGAAACTACGAGAGGTGAAGGAAGCGAAAGCTCTGGAGGCTGATGTCAATGGCGCCGATGCGGATTTGGAGATTTTGAGAAGGGCAGCCATGGCGTTTTTGTTGCAGAGAAGAGCTGGAAAATTTGCCGTGGATGTTTGGAAGGGAGTTTGGGGTTCGCGGTCGGGAAAGGAGTAGTAGGGTTTTCGTTTACTTCTTTTCCCGGGAGAGAGAGAAAGGGGGGAGCACGCGCATGCCACGATGCTGCAAGAGTTCAAGTGGGAGCTTATTAAAATGACATGTCACAACCTTTAGACTTCAAAGTTTTCATATATGGAACATTTGTATCAATTTAATTAACGTAGTGAATGACTTCAAAGGTTTCATATTTAATTTCGATTCGTATTTTGTGTCTCGAAACTCTTGTTTCTCGTATAGACTCCTTGCTTAAAACTAGAAGATAATAAACACATAAGTCTAATCGTCAATCTAAAGAATGATGACTACCAGCAACACTCTTGGAAGATATCTAAGAAAAATACGCGTTAGTAATGAGTCGCTCCTTCACCTAACTGGCGGACTTTCTAGAGACCGATCTTTGGTGGGGAAACTAGGAGCTAGCATATCTCCTAGTAGATAGGGCGTATGGTTGCCAAACTTTAGTACTTGTGTTGATGTGGGACGTCATCACTGTGTGTCCTCTTCGATGTGTATTTGCAAAAACCAGACACGAACACACCACAAATAGGCATCGCGACACAGTCAATAGCTCGAGAAGGAACGGATCAATAAGACCGAGGCAAGGTGATAGGCCCACAAGCTAGAGCCCTCCAGCCTCACCGATCAGTTCGCACGCGCAAACCCAACCCTTGTTTCAAGGATGAATGATGAATGAGCGTCAGCCTAAAATGCTTGCAGTAGAATAGGATTGGAATTGATTGAACCAGCCTATTGATATTCCAAATTATGTTCCATGAATAAAAGGACTTCCACCATACATGGAAGTGAGTAGAAGTAGTGGGAATCAGTTTCTAAGTTCTAGGATTGTAGTTACAGTACTTGTATATAAGTGTTCATTGAATGAAAGAAAGGCAAGTAATTTCGTATTAGCAAAATCTCTGGTTATTTTTGTCAAAAAAATTAAAATAAGGTCTTCTCCGATTAAGAAATAGAAATTCTTCCTGAATTCGTATCAATACCGATATATTCGAAGAAAAAGGAGTGTGTTTTATTAGTACTTAAGAGTGGTGGAACAAAATCATAGACAAGTCAAATTTGGAGTAAAGAAAACACCTATACAGTAATGAATGATTATTACATCTCAAACCATCAAGTTAGGCTCAAGACTTCATTATTTGAGACAACTTTCCAACTCTTTCACATCTAAATTAAATTTTAAAGAAAGAAAGAGAGTCAATTAGAGAAGGACTTGCCATGCCCACATGGCTAACATCACCATCTGGATTTAGAAAACTAGAGTTAGCTATAACAATAATTCATTTACAATGGTTTCTTTCTCATAACCTACTACTCCAGAAACGTGAGTGAAAAGGACCTTGCTAACTCATTCATACTCCCGTATAGCTATAGTACATTGAAGAAACAACACTCCAGTAAGAATAAAACTCTTTTTCACCACTTCAGAGAGAATCCTGGCCCGGGGAAGAAGAAGACGATACCGCGGCTTTGCCTTTGCCAACGTCTGCACCTGCTTCCGTCTTTTCGCTCTCGGCTTTCGGCTTCTGCAGAAGTTGGAGCTGGCTCTGAAGCACCTGTGAATAACATGACAGATAATAGGTCTTTATGAGTGTGTACACAAAGGAGGACAGGGTACCGAAATAATGTTCGAGTTAAGGGGCGGGGAAGTTGCCTCGATCTGGTTTTGCAGGAGCTTTCTCTGTGCTTCCACCTCGGAACTTGAAAGACCGACATCACTGGGTGTTTCTCTACCGTTGAAACTGCCATTGGCTGCCTGGATAGGGATGAACATGAGTTGAGGCATGCTTGAAGACCCGGCAGCATGGAACTGAAACTGAGGCTGAGGTTGTCCATCCAGATTCACTTCCTCTTGTGCAGCTGCATTTGGAGTCTCGTTGGCAGGTCTCTGGCCCTGAGGAAATACAGCATACCCAGGAGACCTGCAAAATACCCACGTATAATTTTACACAAATATTTGGGGATGATGTTATCTATTAGGAGTTCAAAGTACAACAACGTTAAAAGAGTTTGAATAAGGCATTACCACACTAGAGTGTTTGGAGGAGGATAGACAAATGATCTTTCGTATACAGCTGCAGCTGCTGCGGCTGCTTGGAGTCTTGCCTGATGCCGGCTCAAACCATTATCACCCACATCATCAGCAGAACCTTGACCGGATGCACTAGCATTGCTGTTGGCTGCAAGAGATTCGCATTATTCTAAGAGATTAGAAGATCATGCAAGCTACAGAAGCAGTGATGCTAACAAGGGAACTGCAACATTTAAGTTACAAAGCTATCGGTAACAATAAAGGAAAATGGAGAAGCAAAATAAAACCTACATAAAAGTTCAATTTTTCAGAATCCATATCTTTTAGTGAATCATAAGTTCGTAAAGAACTTTTTTTTTTAGAAAGTTCGTAAAGAAATATGATAACTTACAATTTTGATTAGCGTTCGGCCAAGATCCATGTTGGCCACCTGACGTACTTGCACCATTTTCAGGTGGTACAACCGGTGCTCTGCATGTAGGGCAAGTGTGCTGTCGCTCCAACCAGGATCGTAGACAATGAACATGGAAAAGATGTCCACAAACCAATTTTTTGGCAGTGGTCATCTCTTCGCGGCAAATAATGCAGGTTGCATCACTTCTGCAATTCACAAGAAACAAATAATTACACCATATTAAAGCTAGCATAGTCTAAACAGATAAGACTACCCCAGACAACTTACACATCAAGCTCTTCTGGCGTTGCATCTGGAAACCGGTCATTCATGTTTGAAGCAATCTTCCTATAACGAAGATAATCAGCAACACGGATTTTGAAATTTCTGAATGTCTCGTAGAGTTCTCGAATCAAGTGTAGAGGCACACCATAGTTCCTGCACACTCATTAAACATAAGCTTCTGCTATGAAATGGAAACATAAATAATACAAAGAACAACAGATAGCATGCCCAAATAGTTAAGTGCCTTAAAAGCCAAAGATGCTATCACTCTATCAGGGTAATAATGCTCCATCAGTTCTGTTTTCAGTTCAGTTGGTTAACCTTGAACAAACACATACAGCCCGTAATGGGAAAGAAACAAAGCCCGAAGTAGTCACAAGAATCAGCAAACACTAGAAGTATATCAGTATAACAAAGAGCATGTACCATGAATGCATAATTATGGGGTCATGATGCAAAGCAGTAGGTTCTGAGTACTTACATGAAGATCACAAGAAAGAAGCATATATACATCGACAGATGAAGCAAGTCCCGGATAAGTTCCAAGTAGAAGGTGTAGACAGCCTTCCTTTCCCATTGTCCTTCCATTAGCATGTCACTCACATAGAAGACGTATTTCACAAATGTTGACACTGTTGTGGTTGCAAGTATCATATACCTACAGTGTACGACAATGAATCAAAGCAAGCACTCATCTAAATATGAATTTACAAATATAGATGGATAGTTGACTTACTCAAATGCAAAGAACAGAGAAACAGAAGCTTGTCGAGTGTCAATCAAATACTTTATGTTGCTGTACAGAAACAAACTGTCGACAACCAGAAGAAACCCAAGAAATGATACTATCCGAACTTGAGACCTCATAGGCACAGATGGAGTTGTCTCAATGTATTCAACCCTCTTTTGAGCCAGCCAGTGCAGAGCTTTGATTAATAGAAGGGCTGTGACCATAGCAAGGAATGGCACTGAAAAATCCTGCCTGAAGATAGTGATTGCAAAGAGGATTTCCATAACTTCTCTCCACGATTGTTCATTCAACCTCTCAACTTCAGCTTCCCGAAGTGTACCAAGGAAGACTCGCTTGGTCAGTTGCCACAACATACACATCATTACCAGTCCCATGTTCAGAAGTAGTACCAAACTGATTTTGGAGGTAGATAGATAGACCATAGCTGGATAAAACTGGCCTCTAGTGTTGAATGCATGATAAATAACTGACAGTGCAGCAACCAAACTTAGGCTCGCATATGTTCGTAACTGCATCATCCTTCAACCTGTTATATACCATGATTCAACCAAATGGACAAGAAAACAAACCATTTTAGCCTTAAGGAAAATGCATCCTCTGTAAAAGCTTTGATGGACTACATAAATTTGGGACTCTTAAGGTGAAAGAACTTCAAAACTTGATGGCGACCAATTTTGAGCAATAAGCACAAAATCTTGATTCTCCAATCAAAGGAACCCTTGACGAGCTAAACAAAAGGAGCATGATATCCATGCTCACTTGCAATTGTACGCGAAATGTAAAGAGAGCGTCGACGAATAATACGAACTATCGACTTCGACAATTTACTATGTGCTAACTTCTCATAACCTCAAAATCCCCAATTAAAATCCTAGCCTTCATGCAGCCCTTCTTTCTACGGCTTTTCATCAGAGCCAAAGGCCTCCGCAGACGCAGGCAAGCAAATATTTTGTTTCTCGTTCACATCCAAAATCTCATTTCTTGTTTGCAATCTTTCCTCCAATTCCTGACCGAACAAGATCTTAGAGCAATTCACAATCGCCATCCTCAAGTCCACCAAAGTTGGTCCGCAGGAGATTCTTTTATAAACCAAACTAGGTTTTTCTCTTCAAGCTTTCCACACATTCGAGACCCAAGGATGAAAGACATTGAATATTTTAGAGTATTGATTCATAACTCCAGCAGAAAGAACAGATCAAGCTCGATATATGTATTCATCCAAACGGAGAAAACCGATCCCACAAAAAAACACGAAAGTAGACGTAGTTAAACATTCAGCAGAGCAAGTCAATCAGAAAGTGGAGCACGCTTACCGGAAGCAAATGAGATAAAGATGAACGACGTCGATATATATGATCGGAGAAAGCCCGGCCGGAGGGTTCGATGGGAAGAGCTCGATGCCCGATAAAATGTCCACTGTTATTTCAGGGTGTCGGATTTATCAGAAATTCAGAATATACATATCGACCTTGATGTTCTTGATATTGCAGGAATTAACCATTCAACGGTAAGAGATTTACAGATTGCTGGTAAACGCCGTCATTGACATCGACGGAAAAGTTATACAGCGAAACAAACGAAAGAAGGCAATGTAACTCCGTCACTGACGGAATGAAGGTCGTCCATTTCCTCTCATTCCTCCGTTGTTCTCATAGCCAATCAATATCTGCCAAGTAAGGAACGATGACACTGGCTAATTTGGATAGATCCTACTATCTAATCACGAAATCTATATTTATATGCGAAATAGTCAGCGAACTTATATGGTCATATCGTTAATTCATATTTTTTCTTTTCTTTTATGATGTACTTAATATTTTTTAAATCTGAATGATTGTGAATAAAGGTTAGGTGTTGTTAGGCGCGCAGCGCCTAAGATTTTTACAAAAAAAATTGATTAAAGATGATAATAATTAAGTTGATTGATATTTTGAAAGTATGAGAAATCGTTATTTGAATAAGATCAAAGAATGAATTTACCTAAAACTGATCGTATGAAAAGTTATGATAAAAATTTAATATGATTTAGGATATCATTGTTTAGTAGTTTATAAAAGTCAAAATGTTTACTATTGTCCCAAGATAAAAATATGTTTGAAGAAGAATATTAAGTATAAATATCGTCGAATAAGTAACGTGTCATTAAATGAACAATTCAATTATGTAGTCAGGAAGTGTGTAGCTCTAAACTACTATCTAGTCTACTAGTTCAAGTTTGATCTGGTACAATTTCGATATAATCACAGTGTAACTATCATCTATAACGGTCTAAACTGTTGAACCACATACCGCAAGACACATCAGTTCAACATCCAAGTACGGTTTTGAACACCATGCCACAAAGGCTGAGCTCACATGAGAAGTCATATTTCATAAGTTGGTTTGAGAATTGAGAGCATTTAACCGTACTGATTAAGTCTCACCCAAAAGATCATTCAACATACTGCTCACTCTTCAAATTAGTTTGTTGAAGAGATTTAAACAAGTACAACCAACACTCACTCTCTTCCTTTCGCTTTCCTGAACCAAGTTACAAAAAGAAACATTCATGGATTCAACACCAGAAAATAAATACAAACCCTAACACTACACAAGCCAAAAACAAAAATTGTCATTTCAAGGCTTCAAATGTCCAAATATCAAATATGATCAACCCTTCCATCCTCGTCGCTCATCCCATCTCCGGCATGCCTGCGCAGCCAAAACGAAATCTCGTGAGCACAGTGCCATTAACAGCTATCTCCAAGTAATGTCAGCAAAAGGAGAAGGGACTTGAAACACTTACCGCCACGATGATGTTAGATTCCTAGCCTTCCTGTCCAACTGGAGGTTCTCAAGTGCAACCGAAGCTCGATTTACATCCTCCGGGACTTCGTCACCATCGTACCGCCAATTGTACTCGTCTTTTCTGTAGCCACCACTCATGGAGGACCCTGCTCTCCTGTCTAGATTAATTCGGAATCAGAACCAGATACCCAGAAAGGTGAGGTCATGATAAAAGGCTATATTCACTTGATTGATTACTCACCAGATGAAGAAGATGCACCAGACACCGAAACTCTCCTTCCGCTTCCCCTAGCTTGAGTTAGATCCTGTTGGAAGAAAATAAATTATCAAAGATATATCGACACAATGTCATCTTGCATCTTATCATACACAATGTACATGATAAATACAGCATTGCAGCCTAAAATCGAGTTCCATCACAATGCCGAGAAAATAAACCGAATAACAAACCTCATACTTCAAGAATCCTTCAAGTACATCCAGAAGCAAAGGACCACTATCTCCATTCCTGTTGAGATCGTATTTGTTCTTACTACCGAACTCATTCAACTCGGCTTTCCAGGCATCCTTTTGCTGCGATCCAAGTACAGAATCCGATTCACAAACCACGAGTAAACAAAACAAATCGAAAAGCATACTAGGAGTTACTTCAATTACCAAGTTGCACTCCGGAAGGTAAACTTTTAATGAATGATTCAGTTGTGCCCAGTCCAAGTACTCGCAAATCAATGCAGTTAACAGCCTCCCTGCACATGAGGATCGAATTTTCAAGTTCCTTAACATACTGGTACCAGATTAACTGTGCTTGATCCAATTTTAAACAAATAGGATAAGTAAACCTGATGGTGAAGCATGGAGTTGCTTTGCACGATCATTGCAGCTGCCAAGTAATGCAGGTGGTAAGTCTTGTTCATTCTCAATCACCTTATCTTCTTCTTCAATTGCTTCGAACACACTTGCTCTGAGTTCCGCCTGCAATCAGAATCCCCCACAGAAAACATTCAAAACAACGATACAGAACGGAACCAACGATCCCCATTTTTTAACACGTAGGTCAAGAGGAAAAGAACGAAATTGCCAGAACCCTAAAAATAGCAATCCAAGAAATGCCGAGCATCGAGATCAAGAGAGGGGAAACTAGAAAAAGTGTAGCAGACAGAGCAGATGGGAAATATTATAGCAGCGGGTTACGATGATCAACAAGAATTTTTGAAAAATTTGGGAGGAAATGTTGAAAATTGGAGAAAGCGCTGACCCGGATCTTGGCGAGAACGCCTTTCTTCTCAAGTGTACGAGTGACGAGGGTCTTGAGGTCCATCATCTCTCTCGTATAGTCGTCCATTTTGATTCCCTTCTCGTCTCTGGTATTTTCTCCTTCGAGCCTCGCTGCGGTGGAATCAGAACTGGGGGGGAAGGGAAATGATCTTCTACAAACTTGGGTAAATGATGAAAAATGGAACTGGATATAAACCTATTTAAAGAATAGAATAGTTTTCGGGTTGGTCACAACATGTTCAATTCGGGTGGAACCATTTTGGAGATCCTCAAGATACATCAAGCAATTCGACCAATTGATGCACGATTCTTGTGGTGGCCCCTCACTACCATATTCATGTAGATGGGATTGGTGTCATCGGATGCTTCCTCTCGTCGGCTTGTGGCCCGTGGAGGGGTGGTACTGCACGTTACGGAGCCGTTGACGATGGAGGTCCTTGTCGTTAGAAGCACACTGCTGGCGGCCCAAAGGAGGAACCTCGGAAGCGTTGCTATTCATACAAACTGTTTGGAGGTTGCACGACTTTTTACTGTCTACGGGTCTGGATATTTGTTTGGGCATTGTCCCTCAGGAGTGTCGAGATTTAATTCACTTCCTTCGTTAGCATGTAGAGTTTTATGTTTTTCGTATCTTTCTTGTGTATCAAGACCTGATACATAAAACAAAAAAAATAAGCAATTCGTAGGTTGCTAACAGAACCATCCATTTTGTAGCATACTTTACTCTTTCATATCTTCCAAAAATCTTGCCGATATATAGTCAGTAGTCCTTGAGACCAACAAAACCATCCACGCCCGCCTTTTTCGTATCTTCCAAAAATCTTCCAGGAAAAATTTGGTAATGCGATATCCAAGTCTAAGCTAGTCATTTCTCCCCCCTACTCGAAATAATTTCGACATGGGTGCCATATATCATCTCAACGTTCAACTTTTAATATTTTTGTCTCAAGTTAGATCCATTACTCTACAATGATAGAAATGGAAAGTTCACATAATAACTACTCAAATGCATCAGCAAAACCGGTTATAAGTTGAAAGATTTAAGATAGCCAAAAGAAAAGTTCAACAGAATGGCAACAATGCCAATTACATGGAAAGCTTTCATCAGTCCTAAAGTCCTCTCATGGAACCCCCAATCGAAGTTCAGGTTAGTGTTCAGAGTACGCTGCTGACAGTTCTGCAGAGCCAGTCCTAGACGTGCTTAGCAAGGATCGATTCCACGACACCTTGCGCAATCGGGTGATAGCATTCCCGAGCCTCTGCGAACAACCTTTTCGCCAAGATCTTCTCCTCTTCTTTCCCACTGCCTTGAACCAGAGCTGTATACAGCGGCCGGAGATACTTCATCCTACCCACTTCCTTTAAGGTCTTCTCCACTTCAGGGTAGTAATCTCTGCACTTGGATGAAATTGCAATCTGCAGGAATCCTACTTTTACCTCGTAGTCCTTCGACTCTGACAGCCGGTATCGAGCATCCAAGGCTGAAACCTGCACTCACATCGCAAAAGTTACGAACTTGACACGTGAAAATGACCACCGGAGAAGTTTAAGACACGTCAAGAGCAAATACGAAGAAGAAATCAAGAAACTGTTAAAATGTAAGGGAAATCGTCAAAGTGTAATGAAATACCTGAGAGGCTTCGACACATTTGGGCAGATTCTCTAAGTAGAGCTCCCATTCTTGTCCTTGCCAATTGGCAACTTCATCCTCCTTTGGCATCTTTCCATTCTTGAAATCATTTGCAAGCGAAACGATCTGACTGTACAAGTGGGAGACTGGCTCATATGCATCAGGAGGGAGTCCAGTACCCTCAGTCCATAATTTCAGGTCAACATCTTTCTCTATTCCAGGGACATTTCCTTTCAGGAATTCGAGAAATGTATCAGTATCGATTGACTTAAACTTGAAGGTCTCGATATACTTCTTCGTAAACTCATCAAATGCAGGCCTTCCAATCTGAAAAAATCAGGATGATCAGCATACGAGTACACTCACAAAGTCAACCCAAAGTTCAAGCCTTGACTAATTAACATACCTGCCGTTCAATTCGAGCAAGAAACTGGAAACCTTTCTCATAAGGAACCTGAGAATACACGTTATCCGGATCAACTCCTTCCTGATTAGTTTTAAGCTTTGTAAACTCCATGTTGTCCTTAAATCTCTCCATCTCCTCGTTCAAACCCCTCCAACCAATACCCATATTCAATATAGCTCTTTCTTCTCCTTGCACAACCTCAACAATTCTCCTCTCAGCGTACGTTGTAAATCCCTGCCACGGAACTAGTCAGCACTCGGCATTACATTACAAAACAGAAACACTAATCATTTCATTCATACGACGACACTGCACAAACTAGTAATCCTTCTACTTCCTACCACAGCTCCCAACGAAACGAAACAAGCTAAAGCACTACCATACACTAGCACTCTTCTCAGTTCATAACAGGTTTAAGATTCACATGTTTGTTAGACATACTCACTGTTTCCAGCACATTCCAACTGTAGTGAACAATCAACTGTAAACTATGAACAAAATCAGAAGATATGATGTTATGCAGAATCAGGAAAGCAAACACTAAGCTAGACCTTAGGGGAATGTGAAACTCGTCAGGGAAGATTTCGAGTTATTGACCATCATCGGTTATTACCTCATTCAACCAGAAATGCTCATTGTTAATGTTGGTAATCAAGTTCCCAGTCCAGCTATGAGCCAATTCATGTGCCACAACCTGAGCACCACTCGCATCACCTTTGATCACAGTAGGCGTCAAGAAAACCATCCTCGGATTCTCCATCCCCCCATAAGGAAAGCTGGGAGGCAACACCAACAGATCAAACCTCTCCCAAGGATACTCCCCAAACAGCTTCTCCCCTTGCCGGATCATCTCCTCAGTCCCAGCAAACTCCATCGCCGCAGATTCCAGCACCCCGTCCACATTCTCAGCATAAACCTTAGTCCTAGGTCCCACCTCCCTGAGCCCTAATTCCCCAACCGCAAACGCAAACAGATACGGAGGAATCGGCTGCTCCATCACGAACTCCTCCACCACCCTGTCATCCCCATTCCACAGAGATCGAAAATCAAACTTGAACTGACTAAACCCCTCCCCGCTCACATCTCCAGCAACCGGATCGCGGCGGCCGGAGTGGCGCGCGGACATCACGGATGACAGCTGCCGAGGGAAGTTCAGCTTCGCGGAGTAGCAGATACGAGCTGCGGGAGTGTCCTGGCAGGGGAAGACTGATCGGGCATGGATCGACTGGCATTGCGTGTAGACGAAGGGGTGGGCCTTGTTGAACGTCTGCGGCGGGGAGAGCCACTGGAGAGCGGTGGAATCGGGCGAAGTGGTGTAGACTATCAGGACGGAGCTGTGGCTTTGGAGCGTTACCGTGAGGTGGGAGCCCTTGACGGCGTCCGGTGCCGAGAGGGAGAAAGGGAGTGGAGCTAGGGTTTGTGGCTCAAGGACGGCGTGGATCGTTAGGCAGCGAGAGTCGAGGGAAAGGTCGCCGGAGTGTGGGGAGAGGAGGGTGAGGAGTGCAGCGGCGTGGATGGTGGAGGAAGGGAAGTCGAAGTAGAAGGTGAGGGAGACGTGGGTTGTTAGCGGGTGAGCGGAGTCGGTGTACGAGTGTGGATCGATCGGCGCCATTCTGGTTCCGGACGGTGAGGTCTGTTTTTCTTTTGCTTTAGTGGTGGGGTGGAAATGGTTTTTATTTGGTGGGAGGGAAAAATATTTGAGAAGGCGAAATGTTCTGTATGTATGTTTTGGATAATTAAAATAATATTTTTTTATTTTAGAAGTCCGATAGAAAGAGACTGGACACTGAGATAATGTTTATTTATTGTTTTCTTATGTTATATTAACCGAGAGATCTTTAGTGTCTACTACAAATATTGATGCGCTGCGCGGTTGGCACACTAGCTAGGTCTATGTCATCCTTTATCAGGTTGAACAATTTGGCGCCAGTCATGCTTGTTTGTGGTGATGTCGAGTTGATTTTTTTCAAGTGGATGTTGAGGGTGATGTTGAGTTAATCGCTTCACAAGTACGTGTCGACCCAAGTCCATTTAGCCTCCGATGGCTTTATCATCAAAGACATTCTTCACGTGCTATCTTCCGTCGATGAGATTCACATTCAAACCGTTCACAGTTCAGCTGATGGAGCCATCCATATTGTGGCACGTTTGACTCTTAGATATCTACAAAAATGTCAACAGTAATCCTCACTCTGTGGGTAGATGCTTAGGTTTTACAGCTTACTATTTACGTGTCTCCTCACGGAGCTAACTAGCCAACAACAAAAAATATTGATGATGCATTAATATTAAACAAGGTACAACTCATTGGATAGAACTCATCTCATAAAACTAGAGCCCCTAGCCTCTCCCTTCACTATTGATTCTGATTGTTTGGACCCCTCCTCAAGCTCAACGCCGAAGATTCATGTCAATTTTGCGGTGTCCGAGCGCTTAGATGAGCAATTGGGGTTGGTATTTCGGAATGCGTGGAGGAGGTGGTGCAAGGGGTGGGTCGAACGTATCCTGGAATTTTGGACACCTATGTCTTGGAATGTTCACGGTGCTTGTGCTTAGTGCTTTCGGGTACACAAAGTAGACACATGTAACTCTTGTGTTAACTCAACAAGATATGAACGCCACATACAGAGTAGTGAGAGCCTCGTACACAGTAGTGAGCGAGGATGAAAACAAACGAAAAATAAGTCTATAAAAGACTGCATACAGAGTATAGTGAGCCCTATTAGGAGATGCTTTCCTTCCTCACAATGTAATCTACTGCATCATCCACAGTGTCAACAACCTGCGGTAAACGCATGCACAAAAGGATTACTACAAAATTGAATCACCAAGCATAATATTATCGCATTTGCGCGCACACACAACATTCAGCCATGTCGTTTATAGAGATGTTGATCTCGAGAGTTAGTACGATGATCCATACTTACCAGATCGGCAGGAAACTCGGCATGATTGTGTTCGCCACGGAAGACACCGGTCCTTGTTAAGATGGAGAACCAAGGACGTCCAGTCTGAAACCCAGGAAAACCAGCTCAGTGAATATTCGAACCGCCTAATACAAACAAAAAACTAGCAAACTTTAGAAGAACAAACCTGATTAGCACCTTTGACATCAACGTAAGGGTTATCGCCAATCATGTAAAGTGTTTGGAGAGGAAATGATGACAGGGGTTCTTCACATTCTTTGAAGCTACTATATTGATGGGCTGGTTGAAGCTGGTTCAGTACAACTTCAGCGTTCTTGAACACAAAAGGATTTGGCTTCCCATAGGACACGTATTCCAAAGGACAGTGATGAATTCTACATATACCAGAAATCTTAATAGCCACGGACAGCATAATGACGATGCAATACACTAAATTAGCTTCTGGATCTCAATTGGTATTTGAACAGTTATTCTAGCAACTATATTCACCTTGAAGACGTGGCACCCTACCTGTTGAAGACACTTTCCAGAGCAATTCTAAAAGCCCCCATTCCAAGGCGCTTTGACGGGAATGCAGCCTGTAACACAATATAGCATCTATAAGCTACTTTACCTAGAAAAAACAGTCCCTTTCTTCCATACAGGAAAAAGCCATGTGCTTGCCTGATATTCAAGATCATCGGCAGCAAAATAAAGTGGAGGTTGAGACCCACTTTTCTGTCCAATAACGCCTCCAGATCGTAAGATATCACAGATGACCTAACATGGATCATTATTAGTTCAGAACTCGAGAAGTACAAGTAGTTCAGTTAGGATCACCATTTACAGTATGAATATATACTTCCATGATTCAATTCTCATTTAACCCATAAATGTCCAATAGATTAATTCTCAGGTTAAACACTCCATCAGATATTGTACAGACTTTAATATCAAGACTGATTTACTTGAGTTTCATAACTTTCTTAGTCTGGCTCTGGAATTTAGTGAATTAAAACAATCAGCAACACTATACTTGTAGATAAAACACCACTAATCCGACAAAGTATGCAAGGACGCAAGGTAGAGATGATTGTGACTATCAATCGTCACAAAAGACATACCTGAATGTCTCTGCCCCAATCTACTGGATCACTGACAACAAAGACTGCTTTAACTGACTCAGAATGAATATCACATCTTGGAACAGTACTTCTGGATGAGCCACTTCTGTCCACAACTTCCTTACTAGTCCATCTCTTGTATTGAGACACAGGATCTATGTTCTCGAATAAAGATGCATAATCATCTAAGGAAAGAACATTTCTGCCACCAGGAGAAATCAGATTCATCATAAGCAACATATAGCGAGCAGACATGTAAGACAAGACAGAATGGCCTTACTTGAAACCATACTCAGACATCACGACATCAGGTTCCCCTTTACCAGTAACAATGATGAGTTGATGCTCGTAGCTATCGGACAAGTTAGTTAAACAAAGTTCAGGTTCTGAGATGCGTAGACAGGTGAGAAAAATGTTCAGGCTTTCGAGAAGAATACCTCTTCAGCAAATTTCTGAAAGGAGAGTGACCTTGTAAAATCTGAAACAAGAAACTATGCCCAACTTCCCATCAGTCAAACAGTCCCCTTGAACAGCGTAGCTAACGTGTTCAGCGAAGTATCTCAAAGCAATACCTGACAAGGTAAAATCTTAACTCCCAGAAGCTCAGTTAATTCGGAAGCTCGTCTATTTTCAGGAACCCCACCTCCTAACAGATGCAAAATCATCCAAAAAGAAAGAGTCAGTCATTTTATACAGTACTAGGGACATTGGAGGAAAGATGCTTACTGGAATTCAGAAGGTATAAATCAAGGTACAGATGCGAGTTTCTTTGTGTGTAGTTATTGTCGCCCTAAACATCCACTCATTAACAACTACGTTGTTTAGTTGCTGTCCAAATAACTTAGATGTCTCACCATTAGTTAGGAACACGAAGGGAACCTTCAAACACCCTGCAATGAGAACATATTAAGCAACGTCAATCCCAGCAGCTGATAGTTTCACTACGGTACTTATTCAAGCTATCCACGAATTTTGGAGATCTTCCTAGAGTCTGCATTTTTCAGGTTTGAAATGGTGGAAAGTGTAACTCGTTTCTCAGTCAAACATTGGAAACTTGAGAAACAATTTTTTCTATCAAATGTTCGATTCTCCAAACCCAATAACAAGCTACAGCTACATTTGTAGACGCAGAAACGCACTGAAGCACAGAAAATGAAATTTAATTTCATTTGGTTTTCCAGTACCTGAATCTCCATATAGTCGTCTCAGAGCTTGTGGGGAGCCGCCGATTGGGACACGACCGCCAAGAATTACCCCGTCGATGTCAAATGCGATTCCGAAAGAAGGCCTACAGTTTCCGAAGTTTGCAATGATCAAACTGCTCTCAAGATAACCGTAACGTACAACAACGGCTAGAATGAGAAACCAGAACATACCGTTGCTGTTGCTGGAGGTGATTTGTTTGAAGGCGAGAGAAACAACGTGAAGGTGTAGAGTTAAGCAGCAATGGCGCCCTGTACTTCATTTCAGAAAGTTTCGAAGTGACCACCCTGTGGAATCTCATACTCAACGGTTCTGGAGCAGGATTCTCTGCTTGTCTCTGTCTCTTTCTTCCAGTTGATTTGCTTTCTGGACTGGAATTGTTCAGAGGTACCGTCAGCTCAGCTGTGAGCCTGTGACCTTGCGCTATGATCACAGTCAATGATACACCGCCGTTTCAGTGAAACTAATGGCCAGTTCGGTTTGTGCGAAAAAACCCGTAAACCAGAAGCGGGTCGACCCGTAACCGGACGGACCCGAAAGTCGGCGTTGTCTCTTTGATCTCTGTCAATAATTTTGAAAACTACATTCTGCTGAATCTCTCAACCGCGGCCATTGCCTCGCTATTCTCTAGTAAATTCAAACCGCAACTCTCGCCCGGCGATCATCTTGTTCATTGTCTGGTCTGGTAAACCACAATCCATCACCTATTTCTCGGTTTCTGAAGAAGTTCGTCCTTCTGACTGTCAGTAATCCGCTAGGGTTTCTTTTGAGTGAGCTTCGTCGTTGTTAATGCCAACGTCTGAATATTTTTTTTCATCCTGGTATCTGTAGGCTTCAAATTCTGTGATTTAAGGTATGGACCGTCACGAGGATGAAACTCGCGCAGGGAGCGGCGAGCCTCATCGCAAGCAAGACGACGAGGTGAGAATTTCTACTTTCGTTTGTTTCCTTTTTCCCGATGGGGTGGCTTTCTTCTCGAGTATCTGTAGAGGTGTGGGAACTGTTCATATTTCCTTGATGTTGTTGCTACTGATTAAGCAGGGATAGGCGCTTGGGTGTCTCTTACGTAGTATTCGGGGGAAAATATGCAAGAGTTGTTTATTACTTTATTTGCGTCATTATTTGGATTGTGACATTGTTGAGAAGATTTATGATGTTTTACCTTCTGTCAGGAAGCTGTTGCTCGACTTGAGGAAATGAAGAAATCTATCGAGGCGAAAATTGCCCTTCGTCAAAGCAATTTGAATCCGGAAAGGCCTGGTTAGTCTCACTGCTAGACTGTAAAGATCATTCTCCATTTCGTACAACATGTGATAGCCATGTCCAACTTATGTTTTAAGAATAGTGAATTTGCAATCTGCTACTTCCCTAGCATTTAGTCGTTGCAATGTTTATGCATGGGGAGACACGAATAAAAGCAAGGTTCGCAGCACTTCTTATGTTGATTCTTCTGAGAAGTTCTAGTGGTAATATAGTAAGCAAATGATGTTGTTGAACCTCCGTATGTGGACTATCGGGGATTTTAAAGAAGAAGAAAGAGTGACTTAAATGCAGAATACCATACTCATTGAGCTCTCTAGAAATATGCTAGGCCTTTGGTGTGTTAAATGCATCTTGCCATCTCATCTTTCGCATAGACTTCTGGTTTAGCTAACTCTTGTCGGAAAACTAATCAACTTTGAACTTTCACATAAAGTATTGGTTACAACTGATGAAAGCTTTGAATCACTGATTGCTAGCTTTGATCACGTCTTCTCGCTGTAAATATATGAACGATAGGCTTTATTGTTGGTATGGGCAACCTCGTGCTTATATCTTGTAGTGGTTTTGTTTGGCTGATGATAGTATGTAGTTATTGATTAATAAATTTATTTGTTATAAGGAATCGGAAGTCTGTTAGGTTAAATAAGTGTGGAGGTTTTCCTGGTCTATAGCTGTTTCTTTTATTCATGCTTTGTCCATTTCTCTTACTATCATTTCAGACTCGGGCTTCCTAAGGACATTAGACTCTAGCATAAAGCGCAACACAGCAGTTATTAAAAAATTAAAGCAGATAAATGAAGAGCAGAGAGAAGTGCTGATGGAAGAGTTGCGGAATGTTAACCTTAGCAAATTCGTAAGTGAGGCAGTGGCGGCTATCTGTGATGTAAAGCTTAGAAGTTCAGACATACAGGCTGCAGTGCAGGTACCATCTTCAGACCTGGCTCAATTTTATTCTTATAATCATATTCTATTTCCATTCTGCACTTTGGTTACACTAAGTTGTTCTGATATTTTTCCTGTTCTGCAAAGATTTGCTCGTTGCTCCATCAGAGATACAAAGATTTCTCACCGAGCCTGGCACAAGGACTTCTGAAAGTCTTCTTTCCTTCCAAATCAGGCGAAGACGTGGATGTGGACAAGAATTCTAAGGCCATGAAGAAACGGAGCAGTTTAAAACTCCTATTAGAACTGTATTTCGTTGGGATTCTAGAAGATTGCAGTATCTTTATCAATGTCATCAAAGATCTTACTGGTTTGGAACACTTAAAGGACCGTGATGCTACTCAAACTAATCTGACATTACTTGCTAGTTTTGCTCGACAAGGGAGGGTGTTTTTAGGGCTTCCATTCTCTGGACAGGAATTCCAGGAAGAGGTATAACATGCTTCGGAGTTTTACTTGTCCATGTCATGTTCGATAATCTTTTTTCATTTGTATCGATCGTCATAATTGGTTTCTGTGAATCTGTCATTATTGCTTCTAATCCAGCTTTACAATTTTCAGTTTGGATAACTTAGTTAGCATCAGTTTACGTTCCATTATATTTTGGTGCTGACTTTAAAGTTTCATGGCAGTTTTTCAGGGAACTTAATGTTTTGCCAGAACAGAAGAAAATATTCAAGAAGGCCTTTCATGTGTATTATGATGCTGTGTCAGAACTTCTCAAGTCTGAGCATGCTGTAAGAGTTGATATGAGATTTTTCTTCTGATGTGTTTGTTCTAATCCTTTAGAGCTCCCTTTTATCTACAAACACCGATACTGATCTACTTGGATATGATTTTATTGATTTTCTGCTTTCTTTGTCTTCAAAATGATTTGATTGGTTTGTCTTTTGTAACAGTCTCTTCGCCAGATGGAGCACGAAAATGCTAAAATTTTGAATGCTAAAGGGGAGTTGAGTGATGAAAATTCCTCCTCATACGAGAAGCTAAGAAAATCTTATGACCATTTGTACCGCAATGTTTCATCGTAAGTTCTCATGTTCATTTTATGTTATATGTTCATATTCAGTTGTAAAAAAAAGCTTTATGATCTCCAGTTTGGGGTTTGGTGGCTACAGCTTGAACATTTGCTTGACCTGCCAATTTCTTCCGTCAGACCAGTTTTTATGTTGCTGCTAATGCCCTTTTAATCAAGCATTTTATGTCTGTGCGATGGATTTTTTTAGTCAGCATGCCCTAATGAAGTATATTGAATGAATAATCTTTGAGATCCTTCGCGGTTAATGTTTGAAGTGTTTAGTAGTCATATGCTTCTTGATACAGAGATTAACTGTAGCCCTGCTATGAAACTTTTGAATACTTTTCCCAGTTTCTGTCCATGTGTCTCTCACGTGCTTACTGTCTAATGTCTCTTATTATAGATTAGCTGAAGCCCTTGATCTGCAACCTCCAGTGATGCCGGAGGATGCACACACAACAAGGGTTACTAGCAGGGAGGATACATCCTCACCTGATGCTGGAAAAGACTCTTCAGCTCTTGAACCGTTGTGGGATGATGAAGATACCAGAGCCTTCTATGAGTGTTTACCAGATCTCAGGTTTTGCACTCAGCTTACAATAACATTTTGAGAATGAGATTTGAGTTTTTTACAACTTAGGACATTCTATGTTTCCTTTTCAGAGCATTTGTTCCTGCTGTTTTGTTGGGGGAGGCAGATGCAAAAGCCAATGAGCAATCTGTGAAGACTCAAGATCAGTCTGCTGTAAGCAATTCAAACATAAAGAGGATTTGCAATTTAGATCACAAGCATGATCTTTTATGCCTTTTCACATAAAAAGGCATTAGTAAAATTTCATCCTAATAGCAATGAGAAATGTTCAGAAACAATAATAATGGTCGGAAAATAAAGAATTCCAGAATACTAGGATTTCTGGTATGTTATTTTATTTCTGTTTTGAATATTAGTATATATGCAGAAGCTGCTCCCATTAGGGAGCAGAATCATCACACGGTAGATCCCTACAAATCAGGGATTACCCTACCTACCTTCTTACTACAATTATACTGCTGATATTTAGGCTAGATATATGTAACTAGTAATGGTAGAATCACTAACGACAGCTAACTTATTCTAATCCTACACCTAACACATCATAATTATACGCTGTAATTCCACAGAAAATAAGCAAAACTTCCATTTTCAGTGTCTATGTTCTGCATCCTGTTAGGTGTCTCTCTAGATGAACATATTTCTCAAGGAATTGGTGTGCTTGATTGCCGTAATTTTCACTTCTATTCCAGGAGTCAAGTCTTGAAGCAGACCAAGACCAATCGACACAAGAAATTAAGGAGATTCCTGAAGAATGTGGTGTTCTTGATGAGTCAAAAGGTGTGGAGAAGGGGAAGGAGAAAGAAGAGAAAGATAAAAGTAAGGACGTGGAGAAAGAGAAAGGTAAAGACAAAGATACTGAGAAGAAAGG
The DNA here is from genome assembly GCA_030674075.2 of Linum usitatissimum. Taxonomy (NCBI): domain Eukaryota; kingdom Viridiplantae; phylum Streptophyta; class Magnoliopsida; order Malpighiales; family Linaceae; genus Linum; species Linum usitatissimum. Next base: position 3,391,043 of record JAUJYP020001281.1, on the reverse strand, counting down.
TGAAAATGAGAAGGAGAAGCTCAAAGGTGTGGAAAAGGGGAAGGAAAAGGATAGAAGTAAGGATACAGAGAAAGAGAAAGGCAAAGATAAAGATAGCGAGAAGAAAAGTGAGAATGAGAAGGATAAACACAAAGGAGTCGAAGTGTCAAATATGGATGCTCTGCTGCAAAGGCTTCCTGGTTGTGTGAGTCGTGACTTGATTGATCAACTGACGGTAATCTCTTAAACCTCTTGTTTATTACTCATGTCATGTAAAGTGTATAATTTCTTTGATGGGCTTTTTCCTCCTTACGGTAATCATACATGACTGGAAGTTGTCTGATTTAAATCATTTGATTTTTCAAACTCTTTTGTGTCATTGGCAGGTGGAGTTTTGCTATTTAAATTCGAAGTCAAACAGGAAAAAACTTGCGAGGGCATTGTTTAATGTACCTCGCACATCTTTGGAACTGATACCATACTATTCGCGCATGGTTTCCACGCTGTCAACATGCATGAAGGATGTGTCATCTATGCTATTGCAGATGCTGGAGGAGGAGTTCAATTTCTTAATCAATAAAAAGGTATCCTATGGTTATTCAATAGATCGTTTTTTCTTTGTTGCTTATGTGAGGATTTCAGATGTCCAACCATCTATACTTTTGTTTTCACATTCTAATAACTTGGAATTTTTTCTCTAGGATCAAATGAACATTGAAACAAAAAACAGGAATATCAGGTTCATTGGTGAACTATGTAAGTTCAGGATTGCACCAGCTGGCTTGATTTTTAGCTGTTTGAAGGTGAGCATCAATTTTGTTTGACTATCAAAATACTTAATATGCTGAATAAAGTTGTGCATGGTGTGGCAGAAATCCTTTAAACTAAACCTCTGTACCAGTATACAATATAGTGCCAAAATTGTATTTACGAGCTCCTTTTATCCTCTGAGTAGTGGTATTTCCACTATTTGTTTTCAGAATTTGCTGTGGATATTTCCTGGCCCCTCTTTTACAGTCATATTTATTCTCATTTAACCAAGTACTATTTTCTTATTCGTTTTGAGCTTGATGTGGTTATTTGATTTCTCTTTATCATTCAGCATTAATTTTTAATGCATGAATTGATGTATTTTCTTGCAGACCTGTTTAGATGATTTTACTCATCACAATATTGATGTTGCATGCAATCTTCTTGAGACGTGTGGCCGTTTCCTATATCGGTCCCCTGAAAATACCATACGCATGGCCAACATGTTGGAGATACTAATGCGCTTGAAAAATGTGAAAAACTTGGACCCCAGGCATAGCACCCTTGTAGAAAATGCTTACTATCTGTGTAAACCACCTGAGAGATCTGCACGTGTGTCTAAAGTCCGTCCTCCTCTACATCAAGTAAGATAGTCATCATAGCTAAATTCATTTCTTCACTTCCTTTTTCATCTTCATTATTGTTTAAATTGCATGTTCATTTGCATTGCTTGCAGTACATCAGGAAACTGCTGTTCTCAGATCTGGATAAGTTCTCCATTGAGCATGTACTGAGACAGCTTCGCAAGTTGCCATGGAGTGAATGTGAAGAATATCTCTTGAAATGTTTTTTGAAGGTTCACAGGGGAAAATACGGACAGATTCACTTGATTGCTTCTCTCACTGCTGGGCTGAGTCGCTATCATGACGAGTTTGCAGTTGCTGTTGTTGATGAGGTCCGGTGGCTGTTTTGCTTTCATGTTTAGTTCCCTGGTGGAATATATTTTTCCAATAAAATCGGCTTTGATTCAACATCTTTAAAAGAAGAAAACTTTATGGTGTCAGTATATCAACGTCTGAAGAAGAGAACTTAGTAATTGATACGTGTCTTTTCGATAATTATGGCTTAATTATACCATTTATGTAAGTGTACTAAATAGGTGAACTATTTGTATCAGGATTTTTCTTAGGATGATTCAGGTTTCTAATCAAATGAATCATTGGCTGAGTTTGGAGCAGAGTGGAATAGTCATTATTGTTTGTTACAGTTCCATTATCAGCACGGCTAGGTTTATGCTTTATCAACAGGGTTTATGTTGAACTATCGTTGTTGAACAATAACAGTATAGTCTTGGACTTTCAGGTTTTGGAGGAGATCAGGCTTGGTCTAGAATTGAATGACTATGGAATGCAACAGAGACGCATTGCACATATGCGTTTCTTGGGTGAGCTTTACAACTATGAGCATGTGGATTCATCTGTGATTTTCGAGACTTTGTATCTGATCGTAGCATTTGGTCATGACACATCAGAGGTATAACATCAAGTCCTTTTAGTTAGAAACGTTGCAACTGAATACCCAACTCATGCAATTGCTAGATGCATTTATTCACATCACCGTCAAATAAGATGGGTTATGTTATCGAGTATTTAATGGCTTCTGTCTCTAGTGACTATAATGATCTCAAGTTGCAACTGCTCTGGTGTCTATTTTTTGGCAGAGAGATGTGCTGGATCCACCTGAGGATTGCTTCCGCATCAGGATGATTATTACCCTCCTTGAGACATGTGGACACTACTTTGATCGGGGTTCTTCAAGGAGGAAGCTTGATCGATTTCTGTTACACTTCCAGCATTACACTCTCAGTAAAGGTTCCCTGCCTCTTGATATTGAGTTTGACTTGCAGGTTAGTTATCACTCACACCCTTCATATTCTCATTAAATATACCATCTCGTAAAGCTTGGTTGCTACTTCTCTTGAATTGTTCAAGCGGATCAGCTTTCAGGTTTCAACATCCCATCGCTAATGGGTCCTTAAACTCTTCACTTGACTTTCAGATGGAATTGTCAAACATTAGCATAATTTTTACGGTTGAGTTGCTAAGTGCACAATGTTATGTATATAAGCTTCCATGGTGACATACCTATCCTATAACATTTATTACAGTAATCTCTTTGCTTGTTCCGTAGTTATTGCAAGTGTAATGCATCCTAGAATAAATCTGAATTATTGCAAGTATAGTGCATTTAATCCTAATTCGTGGAAAACCATTCAACACCTGTTTTTTTTGTGTGAACCTGTATGAATATGCCAATTAGTCCCTAGTGTTATTAGATACACCTGTCATTTTCCTTCAGAAGACGCCTTGGCTTATCTTAGCTCTCAGTTAGGCTGGTTAACGTCCCTTGAAAGGAAAATCACTTTAGCCTACACTCCAAATTGAATTCTTGCAGCTTTGGTTATTCACTGTGATCCAAAGCATCTGGTTGTTCACTATGATATGATTTGGTGCAGGACTTATTTGCTGAATTGCGCCCTAACATGATCCGTTACTCATCAATTGAGGAAGTCGCCGCAGCTCTTTTAGAACTTGAACGTCATGTTTCAACTGAGAAAAATAACAGTGAAAAGCATTCTGGGACTGAAAAGCTTCGTAACAGGACTTCTGCCAATGTTCCCTCTGCTAATGGGGAAACTCTTGCAAATGGAGATGATGAAAATGGCAGGTTACATGAGGAAGTTGTGGATAATATCACTGATTCAGGCAGTGACACAAATGATCATGAGGGACATGATGATGAGTTGGATGAAGAAACCCATGATGATGGTGACACAGATGATGAGGATTATGACCACAGGGGTGTGCCCGGTTCTGATGAGGATGATGAAGTCCGAATCAGACAAAAAGTAGCAGAAGTAGACCCTGAGGAGGCTGCAAGTTTTGAACAGGAGTTAAGAGCTGTTATGCAGGCAAGATCATTAATTTTAGCTTCTTGAAATTTTTCTATGCATTTTGAGAGTTCTTGTCAAGTTTCGGAACCTCTTAGTTTTTCCTTACAAGATCAGCCTGTGCATAACAATATTACATTCTAGTATCTCAATTCCATGACCAGAGAGAGGGATTTAGTATTGTTCTTAATTCTTATGATGTGTGTGGATGATTTTCGAACACAGGAAAGCATGGAGCAGCGAAGGCTGGATTTACGGGGTCGACCAGCACTCAACATGGTAATACCGATGAACTTGTTTGAAGGATCCACCAAGGACCATCATGGAAGAGGGACTGGAGGTGAAAGTGGTGATGAGACATTGGATGAGGAAGCTGAAGGCGGCAAGGAGGTCAAGGTCAAAGTACTTGTTAAACGTGGTAACAAGCAACAGACGAAGCAGATGTACATTCCTAGTGATTCATCTCTTGTCCAGAGCACTAAGCAAAAGGAAGCAGCAGAGCTTGAAGAGAAACAAGATATCAAAAGGCGTGTCTTGGAATATAATGAGAGGGAAGAAGAGGAGAGCAACGGTTTGGGGACCCAGACGCTAAATTGGTCGTCTCCTGGACATGGCAGAGGTGGTGGCCGGGGTGGCTCATGGGAAGGAAGTAGTGTACGGGGTGGTGGAGTACGCTTTCGGCTTCATCATTCTGGTGCTGGAGCCTATCATGGAAGGCGAAGGTGATCTATTTGCTAAGCGAAACAATCGCTTCAAATTGGAATCTCTTTGTACAGGTCTGCAGCTGCCTCTCTAGTAAACCTCTGACATAATATACTAGTGGGAGATATTCGTCTTCGGCAAGATCCTGGTAAAACCGAGAGGTCTGGGAATACCGCACTGGTATTGCAGCTGGGAATGAGATGGGCAATCCGTTTTCATTAGGTTATATCTACTATCTAGGCAAAGGAAGTGTGTTTGTAGCTTTTCAAGAGAAAACAGGTGTTTCTTTATCGCACAATCATGGCCTTTTGTGAACAGAATATTGGAATACTGTGCATCATGGCTAATTTCCATATCCGTTGTATAGTTGAGGAAAAAAATTGTAATCCAGAGATCTTATGAGTCTTACTAATCGATGTTGTTAGGCCTCACGTCCTTCCTGTACTGCTTTTGTTGTTGTCAGTACTTCGTTGTGCTTGCAGGAAACTCTCCAAATGCAGGATGCTTTCATCAACATTCGGCTAAAATGTCTTCTTTAGGTAACTATCTTAATTTATGCCGTTTCGTTGAAGCGGAAACATTGACAGCCTTAGTAGAGGGAATAATAATATGTTGAATCTCTGTTTTACTAGGTCAAACAGAGTGGATCTGATGTAATGCAACACTTGAAGTGGAATCTCTTCTAAAATCTTTTCTTCACTCCGTAATGGAATAATTCATCCCCAGGTACCCAATATGCTTTGTCCCCATTACAATGCCATTCCTTGTTCCTAGCTTTAACTTTTTTTGTCATATATTCTGCTTCCGTTTCTGGCTTGTGACTGAATTAATTCGTAAGAAAGTGAACTTCCCATCAGCATAATGCCTATTTTGGGTTGCCTTGTACAACGTCCATGTTGGGAAAGCACCTATCCTATTTGACCCACCGGAAATCTTTGTTTTTTCAAGACCTTTTTCTTCTCTAGGAGAAGGAAATCCTGATGAAAATAGGTTTCAGACGGGAGATTGATTAGGTAGAGGTAAGGTAAATTGGGGGGTCAAATACTAATAGGTTACATAACTTTGGGTCCATTTACGTACCGGTTCGGGGACTTCAAATGTTACGTACCAATCCTGAAACGTACAATTTGGAATCAATTTAACCGGTATGTAACACGGTCCAAAGTTATGAGATAGACCTGTAAATTGGGAAATAGGGTAATCTGTTGGTTTTAGATTATATGTAGACTGATGTGGGACGTTAATTTGATGAACTGAGGTTATGAGAGTTTGAATTCGGCTGTCATGACTTCTCGCCTGGTCCCGTTAAAGAAAGTAGTCGATTTAAGCTCACCTTTAAGTACAGTCATGGATGAATCTATTGAATGAGTAGTGTCGTCAAGTGACACTTAGCCACGTTATCCGGAAGGACTTTTTTAGATCTTTACAGTTAATATACGTCCCTACTTCAACTACCCTCAAACCTTAAATGTGTGCCATGTAATACTTATCCTTGGCTTACGCTTTTTAAACCCATCGAGACCTGCTCACGAGTCTAGCTCAACTATAATGGCTATTGATTGAAGCTAATTATGGTTATCAGGCCGAGTTTGTCTTGGTCATTGAGCTAGTTTGTTAATCGTATTTTCAGTTGAGCCCGAGTCGAGCCAGAGCTGTAGGTTTCTTTAATAGACTCTATTTCAATCTTGAAAATAAAAGCTCAAATCAAGCTTCGGCATTCTTGTTCTAGGACGAGTTTGATTTTTGTCCGTTGACAAGCTTGCTTATGCAACATAATCCCCTTCCCTTTTAAACCTTTCAAGGCCTACTCACGAGTCGAGTTGACGGTCCCCAACTCGCTAGCTAGTTAATAGTAATTTCCAGAGAAGCCTGAGCCGGGAACAGAAAAGCTCGAACACAAAAGCTCGGATCGAGCTCGAGCTGGAAAAAATTGGCTTAGTTCGCCCACAAGGCTACCGAAAGAGCGGTGGTACGTTGCATAAGAATGATTGGGTAAGGACTTATTCTGGGATTTTAGCTCTTCTTTTCTTGCTTTAAATGGGTGGCATGTGAGTGGGGGGCGGATCAATTATCAGTTGGTCTGGTCTTGACCTTCTTCATTGTTCTGTGACGTGGGAGCCATTTTCTTTTAGAGTGTCACTTGCAGAGGCATCAAACTATAATGGTCCTCTTGTATGATCATTATGTGGGCATCCAATTGATGGCAATAGAAAAACTTGTCAACAATACACGTGTATGAATCATCAATGAACAGGTTATAGAGATATTTTCTGGTAAGAGAGAAATGAAGAACATCATAAACAGTAGTTTCAGTCTGTTGTTCCTCTAGATAGATACCTCTTTCTTCCCCTAAAAAAGAAAATAAAAAGATACCTCCCTGTATGGACACTTTGGGATAAGTTAAATGTCAATGAGTCTATATGGGTGATTGCTCGATGTGGTTGACACTGGTAGATTGTATAACTAACCGGGTTGGTCAATGAATCGAACAAAATTCGACCGTGGTCCTAAGGTCGAATTACCCGTTAGTCCTCTACAAGAACCCCCTGATTTATTTGGTTACACCTGAAAGCCATAGTCGAAGTAACTAAGCTATAATCTGACGTACAAAATAAAAACAAGTCCGCGGCTAACGAAGTTCCGCGAACTGGTAATGTACTTGTCTGGTTTTATAATTTCATTTCCCTTAACTTTTTTACAAATCGAACCACTTTTGAGAAGACGGAGGGAAATGGAATTATGAAACAAAACAAGTACATTAATCATTCACATTTGAATGTATTATCAGTTCACATTTAATATTTAAAAATTAGTTAGGTCTTTTAAAATGTGATTTATGCGGTTTTATTTGGTTAATCATTTGGTTTGTGGTTAAATCACTAATCACAAATTGTACCATTTTTTACCATAAACTAAGCCACCAATCACAATGTAGTTGGTAGTTAACCGAAAATCACAATTTTTTATACCGTATAACAATTATAACCACTAACCACAAATCAATTTTCATCTCCGACCGCCGTACACCAGTAGACGTCTTCCAAATATAAACAATGTTTGCCTTCTCCACGATAATTAAATAATGATATATAAGATATTACAGAAATTTTTGGACGGCGGGTATGCTTAAAAAGATTCTGTAAAACGTGCGGGAAGATATTGTCACTGAAAGGATCTATTTTAGTTAAAATGGAAAAATTACTGTGTTCTAGATTTGACTCAAGGATGGGACAACGGTATTTTTTTTTAATTTTTGGTACGAAAGGAGGTGAAGCGGCCACGTCGCACTTTCTGTTGGTTGAAAAACCTCGTACCCTCCTGCCGACAATTTCACTAACACTAGCACCACATGATTAATAATAATACACTTCAATAATAGCGATAGGTTAGGTTAGGTACCATAATCATAATTAACATCACTATTAAACTGTACCTACCTACCATATTAACAATGCAATTATTGCTTCTGTTCGATAATTCTAGTGGTTTCAATTCATAGAGTTTATATAAATTTCCACTAAAGGTTCGAGGATTTGAAAATATGATGCATCTAAGCAATGTATGTCTCTAACTAATAGATTGAGAAAGCTTTTCAGACCAATGAGCAGATCGAAAAGCTTTGGATGACCATAACTCTATTGTTTCGCTCACGTAATCTTTGTCATCCATACATTTATAGTTAAGATCTCAACTTGGTCGGGTCACTAATCAGTCGATGAAAATTCGTTCGACCTGGATTTCTCGTTGCTACAAAATGCAAAGTAACTCAAATAATATTGAAGAAACAATTATTATTCACCTACCTACTCACGTCTTCGGACCGTACGCTCGAGTAGCTACATGATTATCACCTTACGTCTACAAACAGTTTCAGACACTTCTCCATCTTCCACATGATAACCCATTTGCCCCTTTACTCTCATACCCTTCTCTTACGACTCGACCCGACTTCAAATTAACCCACAATCAGGTCCGTCCTTCATATCAAACTATTCATTAGTCCACTAATCTCATCGAGTAGGGCCACATCCAACAAGATAATGGTGTAGAAGGTAATACCCATTTGCTATTGTGGAACACATGTTGATGTTGTAATCACAATAATATGTACTTGTCCCATGTTACCTCCCCTTTCATTTGATTTGACATTTTTTGATGAGGACAATGTTTCACAGCACCAACCCCCACCATCCTCTCTTGTTGTTGTCTCCTCCATTTCCATTTCCGATCTAACAGGATAACCTACATTAGCCGCCAGCACCTTATCGGCTTATCCTCGTTGCTTCTTGCCCACGTGGACCTCAACCATTGGTTGGACATGATTCTCCACAAATTCTGGGTCTATCAAACTGCAATCATAATTGGGGGTCATTGTAGTAATTAAGACCCCACCCCCACCCAATTAATTAGACCCCAAAAACTAGGTGGAAATCAAATTTCACATTATTTATTTATTTATTTAAGGAATAATATCTTTTTAAATATTCGAGGATTTTGCCATAAGGGGTAAGATACTATGTGGGCAGGATACGATAAAAACGAGATCATTCTGTTCCTCCTTTTGTCGTCTTCCATCTCGATTCTTTCTCCGACAGATGTACGGCCTGGATTGAGCCCAATCATGACTTTGTGTCCTAGTTGGCTTTCTTTCTTTAATTTGTACCAAAAAGGTCCTTTCAATTTCAATTTCAATTTGGGTCACATGACACTGTCAACGACTACTACATCTTGATGAGTGTTGTTGTGACATTTATGAAACTAATAATTCCTTCTTTAGCTCGAAATAGTTAGTTATCGAACACTATTGATCGATAATGATATTATTGTCGGATATAAATTATTCAAAATAGATTAACGGTCCAAGTCGAATTATAAATTTTTAGCCAAATTTGTCGCGTCAAGTCATAGCAATTACACCTTACCATTGTTATTTTTTTCGTCTTTTTCCATACCCACAACAACTCCGTGAACCTCCGCTCTCGTGATTGAGAAGCAGCCCAAATTACTGAAAAAGGCGGCAATGCAGTTTCCTCTTTTATCACGAAGGACTCCACCGGACGTCGACTCCTCGTCTTCATTTATCATATTTAGTTATTTAATTACAATTTAAAAATTATAGGCATCCTTCTCGACTTCGAGGACCAAATCTCTAACTCCGTCCACCGTTTAAAGTGCTCCAAATAATAGAAACAAAATAATTAGTGACCAAAGTGAGAGGGTGACAAGTCTGGACTGTCTGTCTCCATTAAGGTTTCTCCCTCTCTCCCTCTATATATATATATATTTATTTATTTATTTTTCCATTTTCTCCTCCACACAATTGGTAGTTGAATGGGATACCATTATTATATATTATTTTGGCCATTGGCCTTGGTGTTGTGTTTCATAATGCATGTGAGTAATTTCCCCAAAATATCCTCCATATATTATTTTTTTATTCCTTCATTTTCATGTGTATATATTAGTTAGTATATAAAATAATAGGTACTACAAGAAAATGTCATCACAAACTTACAGGTTTACTGTAAACTCTATGACGACCATTATCATAAAAACAGTCGCTGATTATCATAAAACAGTCACTAATTAATGTGCTGATTGCAAACAGTCATTTCATTTATGACCGTTTTATGGACCGGTTAATCCCTCATTCATTACTAGTTTTTGGTCCTTACTCGTCGATCATACACGTTTTATGTTTATAATTACTAGTCTAATTGTTCCTCGTCGATCACGTGGCTTCGTACAGAGCATGCGATAATATATATACATATAGTTCAATCAGGAGATCGACCAGTTGAACTAATATAGTAATCCAATGGTCATTTCTTCAAGTTGTTCTTGTACAATTATTTCTGTTATTATGTGCTTGTTTTCTAATGTACATATTATTTTTTCACTTTGTATTCAACACCGCACCAATTCATGTACTCGACTTTCTTGTCTTGTACTTCACTAATGTTTTCATGTTTATTTTAAGTGACGTTTTCTTTTTATGTGTATTTAATTTTTACTATACTTGTCTCTATCGTATTGTACTTACTTTCTATGTATATTTTGTACGTGTTTTTATTGTTTATTTTGCCGTACTTGGTTTTTATATACTTGTTTTTATTGTGTTGTACTTATTTATATTGTGTTATACTTTTTTCTATGTATTTATTTTTGTTGTGCCTGAAAAACAAGTACAAAAATTAATTCCGACCTCATGTGTTACTCATCTTCCAAACAAGTACAATTTTGAAAAAAGGAACCATTTCATAGTAAAATTCATAATTGAGATTAGGGTAGACATAAAATGACAAAAAGGGGCCTTGTCAGTTCACCTTTGTGGGTCAGTGGGTGGATCCCCCGGTTCCGTCGACAGGACATATAAGAAAAGCAGCCTCCCAGCCGTCCGATTCATAAGACATTTGATAACGTTAAAAGCAACCCAAATTAAGATATTAAAAAAAGTAGAGAGTTCGTTTGTGGACAAGTAAGTGGTCGTAACGTGATAACGAAGTTCCTACTTATGGCAACGTTCTTCCTAGATGTTTGACTTTTTTTAAATTTCATTATTTTTCTTCAATTTGTTATTCAACTCTGGCAGGCCAATAAATAATAATAATAATAATAATAATAATCAAATCCATTTGGTGGAAGAGGAACAAGTACATTATAATTATCAACTACTACCCACATAATAAGCATTAATTAAACAACATCTTATGTTATTAAAGTCAATTTTAAATGGTAAAGTAACATGCCGTTTTTAAGAATAGAGTGTTCAGGTTTGTAAAAATAATACATGTCCTTGTACAAAATTGGAGTTTAATAGTCTCGTCGAGTCGGAGATTTTCCGTAAACAAAACATCTTATACGATATACGAAGATGCGATAACCATTTTTCTTTCCTCCTTCATTGACCGATTTCTTATATGGATCATCTTTTCACCGTGTGAAACAAGAGTCTAAATGAAGGTTATTCATTTAGGACATGCAGTCTATAGGCATGCACCAAACAATCATGTGTCCCGACCATAGGCGGAACTAGGGGTGGATGAGATGATTTCTGGCTCATCCTAACTTCAGTTTAGATCGATCATTAATTTTGGGTGTATAGTTACAATTTGGCTCAGTACTTCGTCATTCTAAAATTAGAAAGAATCATAGAGAGTCCCGACTATTTTATTTTTTGGTCTTGAGAACTAAATTATATGTAAAGTATTGATGATTTTGTAACATGATTAGTAGTATTTGAAGTTCTACTTCTCTAATTATTTTTTTAACTAAGTAACAACCATAAAATTTAGTTTTAAAATTCAAATATATGACAAAAAACTCGTCCGTCACAATATATATATAACTATAATAGTACAATGAAATGTTTTTATCTTAAATTAGTATTAGATTTTAAAAAATATATTCGCTAATTAGTTACTCGATACATATATAAACATTTAATTTAAATCCGATTTAGTACATATTTCCGTGCTGATTCCACCACTATCCCAACGTAACTAATATGTAAAAACGACCACACATCCGGGTGAGCCCAAACCACTAGACCGTCAATCTATGGTAGAATCACATAGAATCACCCAACCCCGACAAAGTTCAAACTATGAACACTAGGGCAAACAATCTCAAGTCCAAATTTTAGGGCCAATCTCATCCCTCGATCATTAAGAGGCGAAATTCAATCTCAACCAAATCACCAAAATTAGTCAATGACACGTGACAATTCGACCAGAATTCCAAAAATCCTCTGCGTCTATATAGTACGATTTCGTCTTATATGCGTATAGTTAATTACAAAGTGAACGCAGCACGCACACACATGATTCACGAGTATATAGGAGCTGTCATTTTTACTTAAGAGGCCGGAGGGAGGGACCTATATGTAAATTCCCCATGCATGCGCTGCACGGGTGTATAGTACGCGCCCACCTTCAGCTATCATTCATTTGGTTCTCTATACCCTTTGATTTCACGTTTAGAGCTGAAGGTTCAGATATATTGCCTATTGAAGACGAGAGCAGTTTTAAATTCAGACAAAATAATTTCAGAATTTTTAGAATTCCTGACTGCTGGGTAGTTTTGGTATTTTCAAAAATATTTTTAACTTTTTATTTTTATTTTCAGGTTTTCGGCATTTTTTATATTTCTCTTAAGTGAAATCCAAAACTGAAAACCCAATACTCTAAACCTTAAACCTAAAAATCCAAAACCTAAAATCCAAATTCAAAATTTAAAATCTAAAATAAAAAATCGAAACCAAAACCCTAATACTAAACCCAAAACCCAAACACTAAACCAAAATTCAAATCGAAACAAATAATAAATTAAATAATTTTAATGAAAAGACTTCTTTACCTTTTTATACAAATCGTTAGATCTAAAACCTATGAAATCTAACGGTCTATGATCGTACTGGAAATCCTTAAATCCTTTTTCGCCTGCATTCCAAACCTGCTCCATCGAGGACCAAGCGAATCGTGAATTCATAATATTTTAATATATTATGTCTGATTGTATATAATTTTAAATGTATCAGAGCCATATATAAAAAATATATTACTTTCATTTAAAAATATAAGAATATTATAATATCAGAGCTCTAAACCTTAAGATAAATCAGGTTACTTATGATTTAGGAAAAGTTTGCCTAAATTTGTTATTGCCATGCCAACAAACGAGCTTAGGTGTACTAGATATTATCGAGCACAACTTGCAAGAGACTAAAGGTTCAGATATATTGGACTCATAATATTTCAATGTATTATGTATGATTGTATATAATTTTAAATGTACCGGAGCCACATATAAAAACTATACTGATTTCATCTAAAAATGTAAGAACATCATATAATATCGGAGCTTTAGATCCTATGTAAGTCGGGTTACTTATGATTTAGGAAAAATTCCCCTACATTTGTCATTGCCACGCCAACAAGCAAGTATGGATTTATGTACTAGATACTGATCGAGCACTGCTTGCAAAAGAATGGCTAGAAATGAGGATTATCGATAATTATTTAGAATAAAATTATGTCGGTACGTATAGTATAGTAGTTCAGGTAGTAGTAGAGTTATATGTTGATAACTCGAAGGTATTTGATTCAAATCTACCACACCTTACGAGCTAAACAAACATTGAATAACATTATTGATCGATAAGTCTAATCTGAAAAAAAGGTATGTAGTTCATATCGAGTGGCGATTAGTACGGATGGTCGTCGTTATATAATAGAGTAAGTGGTTCGAATTTCCGACTAATTGAAAAACCGCCCAGCTGGTCGAACCAAATACAAGCATATGGGAAACTTGCTAGTTGAGTGATTCTGTGATTCACAGTTTCTCTCTCTCTCTCTCTCCCATCACATAATTTCATTATTTTAATATATAAATACACTTATAAAAATATTAGAATATAATTATCAAAACAGAAGTGGCAAGAGATTTATCGTTTTATCAAATCATCCACTGCCCTGCAACTTTTGTCTCCCCTTCTCTCTCTCTCTCCTTTCCCAAAACAGCAGAAAGAAACGATGAGCATCAACATCAACGGTCACCGGCAATCCAATTCCGGTCTGGATCTCAACCTAGACATCCTAACCCCTCAATACTACGCCGTTTCAAGAATTACTCCTCCTCCCAGCTGGAAGAAGAAGCTCAAATCATCATCAGGAGCTTTACTTATCATGGAGGCGCGTGTACCAGATCACGACGACGACGACGATAACAATTCCGCCGAAACTACTTCCGACTCTTCCTCCGTCATCATCACCGCCTCCCCTCCAGCTCCCTGCTTCGATTTCAGATTCGATATCTTGACGAAGGACCCTGATCAAACAACGCCGTTCCCGACAACCACCCGCCAGCTGTTCCCGGCCGAGATCGGCGGCGGCGGATCATCGGGACTGAAGAATTCGCAGCTGGCTGCTACTACTAATAATAATCAGTGGCTGAAGTTGTCGTCGGAAGCAGACTCCTCGGCGACCACGACGACGACAACGGGAGGCGTCGGAGATCATAGACCGGTGACAACGCCGGCGAGGAAGAGTAGGCGTGGGCCCAGGTCTAGAAGCTCCCAGTACCGTGGGGTCACTTTCTACCGGCGAACCGGCCGTTGGGAGTCGCATATATGGTTAGTGTTTAGTATTAACGTTAATTAATTAATGACGTGTCACCCGGCCCATATAAGGAAAGAAAATCAGTTAACTAATATTATCCCCCTGCCTACTTTCTGCAAATGGCAGCTATGGTTATTAATTTTATTTATATTTATCAATAATTAATTTAGGGTTTGGTTTAATGTCATTTCTTTCAGGGACTGTGGGAAGCAAGTTTATCTAGGTGGAATTTCATTTTTCATTTATTTTCATCCCTTTTTAATGTGGTAAAAAAATTATAAAAACTAATTGTAATGCTTTGTTCAATGTTTTGTTCTTGCTGTAGGTGGATTCGACACTGCCCATGCTGCAGCAAGGTAAAACCGTCTATTACCATCGTAACTATTGATATTATTACTATTATTATTATTATTATTCATAATTACTAACAATTACGTACTGTGTGGATGGTTAATCATAATTAGGGCATATGATCGGGCTGCAATTAAGTTCCGGGGAGCGGATGCGGATCTGAACTTCAATTTAGCCGATTACGAGGAAGATATGAAGCATGTGAGTATATTGATTTTCATTTTTAGTTAATTAATTATAACTTATAAGTAAAAAAATTATTAATTAGTAATTAATCAGAGATGATAAACGTGTTTAATATTTTTTTAAAATGGGCAGATGAAGGATTTGAGTAAAGAAGGATTTGTCCACGTACTTCGGCAACAGAACAAAGGTTTGTCAAGAGGGAACTCAAAGTACAAAGGACCAGGCGGCACCTTCCAGAAATGTGGCGCCTGGGAGGTTCGAATGGCCCACCATCTCCTTGTTCCCAACAAGTAAGGATTCGAAAACACTCCGCAACAACTAAGTGCTGCTCTGGTAGTAAAATTGTATGTTTGGTGATCCGAAAATCTTAGGTTCAAATCCAAGACATTCTACAAAATGGACCCCAATATGTTTCAATATTTTTAATGGAAAATGAATATTTTACTGAATACACAAAGTATAACCCAAGTAACAAAAAATTAAAATAAACAATTGTATCGTAAATTAAAGTTTTTATACATTAAATTTTCTCACTTGATTTGGTGTGGATCTCAGGGTTAACGGAAATGGAGTTGCAAGGTCAAGTTTGCAGCTACTTTATCCACTAGACCGTAAGTTTTATGATTTTTTCTCCTTTGCTTTATACAATTCTAATTTGAATTATCGGGAGAGACTTACTAACTAGTTTAATGTGAAAATTACTACATTATAATAATTTGAACTATTTCGAACTATGCAAACAAGTTAAAGCTACTAATTAATCAACAACTAATGGCTATGATCGTCAACAGGCCACAGTCACGACCTAGATCTAAAGTTGGGAATTTCTACTCCATCTCATGAATCAAAGAAGAATGCCATGGAAGCAAGGGTAGTACCATTTGTAAGTCCCTTGTCAATTTGGGTAGACTAAAGTAGTTGCATTGTCTTATCTCATTACAAGTGACTTCATTGAAGGTTGACAAACTTGTAAATCCCAACAAAGGTCATTTCGGATCACAAACGTTTAACGGCAGGCCAACTGTACTCCACAACTTCTCAACTTGGCCACTTCAATCATCGAGCATTGAGGTGAGTACTAAATAAGTACGAAACTTACAAATTATTGATGTGACAACTTTGATTATAAACTCATCAACTTTGTTCGCGTTGGGTATGGAGTCTGATGGGATGAACATTATATGTTAACTGAATCCGACCTAGACTTCCGGTAATCTCTAAGTTGGATGGGGCTAGTAGGTCATCCATACGTTTTTGGGAATGTTGACCCGACCGACCTTATCAGTGTTTTCCATTTCAGCAGAGCATTAGAGTTTTCTGTATAATCACACCATAACAGTGAATAACTCTACAATCGACAGGGGAGCAACAGTAACATTTCGAGGGCAATTGCAAGAGGCTTCTCAGGCTGGACACAACCAGTGAACGTTGCAAAGAGCGATGGTGCTGCGAGCCGCGGCACGAAATGTTCTTCGACACTGCCGATTGCAGCATCATCAGGATTCCCTTCTACGGCTACTCACAGTCCCAAAACGCATATATCCGACACTAATTACTCTTCTTCATCTAGTGTTCATACACTCCAACCCAGCCAGTACTTGTACTCTCAGAAAAGGGGACGCCAGTAATTAAAGTTGTCTTCTCCTGATTAAGATCAGTTAATTTATATATACTCAGAATTGTTGTGTAAGAATGATTTGTATAGAATTGATTGGTGTTGATAATGCATGTAGGGCCATTCAGTTATATAACATAGTTAAAATGACATAACAGGATTGTCAGAGATTTTGGATAAAATATAATGTTACAATAATGACAACAAATATGAAATTTTAAGTCTAATACTTTGATTTTGAGCTTGACACAATTATGAGCTTGACAACTGATTCATCGAGTACGCGACATTTTCGATTAAAATAAGTATCGGAAGAGAATAACAGCATCTTCATTCCAAAATTTGAACAATCGTTAAAGTGAGGTGGATGGTGAGGTGACATTCCATTAGCAATGTGTATGATCTCTAAGATTTGTCGAGGGCACGGCGAATGTGTGCAATTCACTACACTATCCATGTCAACGCATGAATCTTTGAAGCCGCGAACCCAAAGAAGAGCTTCGTGTAAATCTCGAGCGCATCTCAACGGTGAACTGAACCCAAATTGAAGAGATCCTCCTTGTTTAGTGATCACTTGGTTACTACTTGAGATAATCAAGGCATGTATCAAACCCATCTCATTAATGACCAAATGTGGCCTATGGGAACATTTATAAATACAGCAAAGGTTGACGTACATTTCTATAAGTGGAAAGAACAAAACATCAAGATAATATATATATATATATATATGTGTGTGGTATATACTTTTCTTCGAATAAACAAATAAAAAGCCGAGTCAGCCGTCCAGGAATAATACGGTTGGTCGTCTGGCATCCACTGGTTTGGTTCTCAACTTGGAGGAAATAATAATACAAAGTTTTTATTTATGAATCTGTCAACCCTTCCCTTCAGGCTGGGCCATGGATGGAAGAAGAAGCTAGAAGAAGAAGAAGAAGAAGAAGAAGAGGAAGTTGTCCTTTTTCGTCTTTTTCAATTTTGGCTATATGACTTTTTCAAGCCTTGTACCTTTCACCTTTTTAATGTCTCCCAAGGATTTTAATTTTATTAAGAAACTGAGATGATTGATGATCTAAATATTCAACAGTTGAACAACCAGATTTTGACATGTTATCTCTCCCGGAGACAGATTGTTACGCCGCAGGCGGGTTTGTTTACTCACCGTCATTGTTATCACCGGCACCGGCTTGTTTAGTTTGGTTGTGGAAAACGGATGAATTCAGGCGGGATGAAACAGGCGTCAATCTCGTGCGTGCGAAGGTTTTTTACCCCATCAGATCGCCGTTCTGGGTTTGATCGTCTCTTCATTTAGAACATAGGCAAAAAAAATAGTTTTACTAATAGAATAGAAAAGAACTGTCTTTTCTCTATTCCCCAATGGCTGGATATTCCCCAATGGACGGTACTTCGCGAAATGGTTCATACATGTTTGTTGCCGGGGGCAACATCGCATTGGTAAGCTATTACCTCACCAACTAGCTAATCAGACGCGAGCCCCTCCTCGGACGGATTCCTCCTATATGGGCTCGTGTGAGTAGGAAACAGAAAATATCTATTCTAGTTCTAGAAAACAATTATCAAAGATACAAACAAAACAATTCTTTTATTAGAAAATTCAATTTATTGACGGCCTTCAAATGTGCTGGGTTTGGCCCGTATTCCTATGTGCTGGGTTTGGCCCGTATTCTGATCCATATTTTGTAGTCTTCATAAGTGTACGAGGCCCAATGCATCGCCAACCTTTGTGACTTGTCGAGTTTGGACCACCGAAATCAGAAGTCGGAGCAAAGTTTTGAACGAAGCGAAGGTAGAAGAAATGACAGAGTGCAGGTTTCTCTTCAGCAACGGCGTGATCTCTTCGTCGGCCGACGTACCGCCAGTAACCACGTTCCTCCAATCACACTCAGGAGCGTACACGACGACGCGGACCCACAGAGACGGTGCGTGTATCTTGTTCTGGGAGAGGCATCTACGGCGGCTGTCAAGCTCCGCCCGAATTCTCTTATCTGAAAAGCCACAACTTCTCTTTAAATCGGGACTTGGCCGATCGCCGCTGTGGATTGAGCCGAAGGCGTTGGGTTCTGGTGTTGAATCGCTGGTTAATGATGCCGTCGGCCAGGTGCTCCCGATTGCATTCGGAGGAACGATGGAGAAGAGTTGGCAATCACGGCTCTGGTTAGTGGGAATGATAACGAGAATGTGAATGGAAGACGCAGCGTCGTTGGGATGCTGGACGTGTATGTACGCCTTGGTGGCTATGTTCCTCCGGCGTTCGGTGGATCAGGGACTATGGCGAGATTGGCTGTTGTAGGTCAAGGAAGATGCTTGGCCGAAGCTAAGTATTCGGATTGGGTAAGGTCCGTCGGAATGTGGTTTTGCTGGTATTGTTCCTTTTGTGTCGTGATGATGTATTGCCTCAACGAGCTGTTTTTGGGTGGGTTGTTTGTCAGGATAAGGAAGCCACTGGAGAGGTTGAGGCCTCCTTTAGTGACGGAGCTCCTGTTGTCCAACGATGGCGATCATTTGCTTGAAGGCTTGGTCACAAATTTCTTCGTTGTTTGTCGGAAGGTGAGATTCAGTAAGGGAAATCAGCTGTACATTCTTAGCTCTGTAGTTCATCAAGTTAGTGCACTGAAGGATGAGTCGTTCTGGAAACTGAAATCTTATACTCAAGAATTTGAACTGCAGCGACAGGGGATAAGTCAGTGTCGTAGTTAAGTAGATTATTTGATTACGTAGTTCAATAATTTTTATGGGGTTTGGAAGCAATATGTGACTGGTTTGCAATTGTAGTTGATGTTCTAACTCCAAGCTCTAGTTCTTTCAAGAAAAACAATGGAGCTGGTGAAAATGGATATCCCTTTGAAGTGCAAACAGCTCCGCTTGCCGATGGTGTTCTTCCAGGAGTAATCCGTCAACTAGTCATCGAGTAAGTTTTCCAATCTTCGACTGCATCGTCTTTCGACACTTAAGATACCAAGACACTTCTTTCAAAACAGTTATTGTCAAAGCAGAATGCTTCTATCATCTTAACGTGTGAATTATTAACTCTCTGGAGAATGGTGGAGGTCGACTTGTGATTTCTCGTCTTTCTACATTGTTGTTTCTCTCGTCCCTCTTCCGTGTAAGAAATACATGACAAGTTTTTTGATTGTGAGAAGAGTGTGCTTAAGCAAGGGGATTGCAGTTCAAGAAGTTGCTCCATCATGGTCAAAGCGTGAATCTTGGCAAGAAGCATTTGTTACAAGTAAGTTCGTGTTTCCAATCTTTTCTCGATGATTATTATTTGCAGGGGGGCGATCTGTCTGTGTTTGTAGTCATTGTCAGTGATTCTTTGCTATGGTACTCATTCCTAAGCAATATATTCTGAAATTGTAGGTAGCCTGAGAATCGTGCAGCACGTGGAAAGAATCCAATTCCCACATTCATGGGAATCATTAGAACAGAAATCTCCAGAAGAGATCTCGTGGGATGAAAAGCAGTTTGAGGTATGCGAAACACCGTATAGGATGATGATGCTCAAATGTGTGCTGTAGATTTGTAGTAACACTTTAGTAGTACTCGTTTAATGTTTTCTGACAAGTAATTAATCTTCTGTGGCTATCAGACGAATCCTGGGATGATCACATCGATAATTCAGGTACGGAACACATCTGACATGGTAAAATTATTGAAGAAATGAAACAGTATTCGGAGATTGCAATTTGCCTTGTGTTTTCTTCGTTGGACAGAATGAGATAATGAAGAAGGCGATCCTGGAAGGGTATCCATTGTGAACGACTGGGTTTTTAAACTGAATGAGAGAGACAGTTTGATAGCAGCTGCGGCTTCCATGTGATGATTCTCGGGGGAGATGCAGTACGGCTGGCGGCCGGCCATGCTTCCATCCAGGGGAATTGATGACGTTGTTTGATTGATGACATTGTTCTGAAGCGCACCTTGGAAGTTTGTGCATGGTTATCTAAAGCAGCCGTCTTCAATTATAAAACTTTCGTGACTTGCTCAAAGTCAATTGTATTCGTTATTTGTACACTAATTATTCCAACTTGTGTGATTTTATTTAATAATAACTCCAACTGAACTAGTTCTAACGAGTGTCCAACTATATTTCAACGAGTTTTAATGATTATTGATTTATTTCTATAAGTTTCTCGAAATTTGTTCGACGTAATTGAAATTTGTTCTAACTATTAAAGAGAAAATAACACTAAAAAAACATCTCATTTGTAGAATCACAGGTCCAAACCCACTATTTCTCGCATATGCCAATGAGCTCAGTTGTAACCATGTCAAACATCAAAGAGGCTTGCCCGCTATGCGACTCAGTGTGTTTTCAAAGTCGTATTGGTACAAACGGTCTTCCAATTGGAGTTGAACCACTCTTAAAACGTTTTGATATAATACAAGTTTAATAACAATTCAATTATAATTTATAGTAACATTAAATCATATATCGTTAGACCCACCAATTCAACGTTACCCACAACATACGGGTGCAAAAAGAAAATGCAACTAAAAAGAAACAAGTTGGGCCAAAATCCGAACCATACCACTAAGTCTAACGCTTGCATTCATTGCTACACCGGGTTGGGCATATCGCATTGTACCAAAACCGAAACTTTAAAGAGAGCCAATCCGTTTGAACCGAACCGAACATAAACCGGTCATGGTTGTCTTTTATCTGTTTGTAAAATACTGTAGCGTAGTTGTCTCTCTGGTTGCATCACAGGCAGAGACCCCCCTTTCTCCATCGTCAGATCTCATCGCTTCTTTCAGTAGCTTTGCTGTGTTGTCTCTCTGATAATAGAGAGATCATCAACAAAAATATCAAAACAAACCCACCAATCATCCTCCTTCCCGCGCCCTAATTTACAAATCCCCTTCCTACGTTTCCTCTCCTTCTTCACTACAGGTAGCCCTTGCCAGTTGCCACTTGTTCTTCGTAAACCCTAGTTTCTCAATTCCAGCTATCGCAGCCCCTTTCACCATTCCCACCCCCCCTCTTCCCCCTCGCCTGTTGTGTTTTTTTCGTGTTTTTGTTGTTGCTCGGGTTATGTATTTGACCTGTAGTTGGCCGATTTCGAGAGCTTTTGATACCCTTTTCCTTACCCTTATGGTTTTAACTGGTTGCGGCCGTTGTCAATTTTGGTGGATTTTGTTTGGCTTTTTAGATAGTTAGATGATCCATTTTAGGGTTTTGTACACAGGGAAATGATAATATATCATGATCCTTGGTTTTTCCAATTTGACAATCAAAGCTTTGTCCTTTCTCTCTGTGTATGTGTAATTTAGGCCTGTGCTATAGCAGCAGAAATGATTTGAAGTGGCTGTGGCAGTTGTCAATTTTTGGTGGGTTTTGTTAGGCTTCCTGGATAGTTAGGGTTTTGATAATAGGGAAATGATGATATATTATGATCCTTAGGTTTTCCGAATTTTACGATCATAGCTTTGTCCTTTTCTCCGTGTGTATGATTTTAGGGTTTTGCTAGTAGCAGGAGATGGCAGAGAACCCAGGGAGTCCAGCAGGAGGGAGCCATGACAGTGGGGGTGAGCATAGCCCACACTCTGGAGTGAGGGAGCAGGACAGGTTCCTTCCTATCGCCAATATAAGCAGGATCATGAAGAAGGGCTTGCCTGCTAACGGCAAAATTGCAAAGGAAGCTAAGGATACTGTTCAGGAATGTGTATCCGAGTTCATCAGTTTCATCACTAGCGAGTAAGTTTTGTGTGCTTATAGCTTAGGTTACATTTGTTTGGGAACTCTGTGAAGGATTTGATTAAGTTAGATTTGAAGGTAGCTATCATGCTCTCCGCTGTTTCAAGAGGTTATAGATTATGAAATGTATGAAGATGTACTATATTTTGAACTGTGTATAGTTTTCGATTCCTATTACTTGCCTTTGGATGTATATTTGTTTGAGAAACTGGGTTGGATGTTATGTGTTTTGAAGGGCGAGCGATAAATGTCAAAAGGAAAAGAGAAAGACGATCAATGGGGACGATTTGCTATGGGCAATGGCAACATTAGGCTTTGAGGATTATATCGAGCCACTCAAGGCGTACCTAGCTAGGTACAGAGAGGTAATGCTTCATTTACTTATTCATTTCTTTTCATTTGTTCTTTCCTAATGCTGTCAAGGTTTTGCAGTTTCAGTAATATCGGACCTAATAATATTTCTCTTTTACGTGTGTGCTTGTGGGGGGTTTCTTGACTCTATTCGTTCTGTCGTGATTCTGGTGACTTAGTTGGAGGTAATTTGATACCCTTTTCGCAATCTATGATCCGTATCTGTGTGTGGGTATTAAATGACAAACAATGCAATGGCAGGGAGATGCTAAAGGGTCTGCTAGGGGTGAAGGATCCGCTGCTAAAAGGGATCCCATGGGCGGCAACGGCATGCCTGCTCAGAATACTCAGGTAACCTTTGTGTAACCTTCCAGTGTTTATAACAGGTAACTCACCATTATCTGACTTGGTTCTTTTCTTTGTCTCATCACGCTCATATGGAAACAGTATGGCATGCAGCAGGGTTCGATGAATTACGTAAGTCCCGAGTTTCTTCCCTCTCTCAAGCCTCGTTTCCGTCAGTCATAGATAGGCATGTGCATTAATATTATTAAGTTAGTTAAGACATCACAACGATCAAAACCCGCCGGTTAGCTGGACGGGCATGGGATAACTAGTTATAGTTGGTCATAACCAGCCGTGAGAATCTGTTTGCTGCCTGTTAAGTTCATTCATGCACACGTAGCTTCCTAATCTCCTCTCCTCTTTGGGTTCAAATTGGCTTTTTTGTTTGATGCGATGTTTGTAACGACTTGCAGATGACTTTGAACATGGTATGTGCAGGGACAAGGGCAGCATATGGTAGTTCCTTCCATGCATGGCAATGAGTAGATGGTGGTGGTGCTGCAGAAGACTTTTATTTGCTGATGCGAAAGTAGAGCTTAGGACTGGTAAAAATGAAACATTTAGTTTCTGACATTCTGGATGGATATCAATGTCTTCATATTATGGTTTGTGCAATTTGGAACTAAAGTGCGATGATGGGTTTTGGGTGGGTTTGGTTTTATTGTTATTGTTAATGGGGTTTGGTAACCAGTTTGATAGTCAAGAGTAGTGTGTGTACATTTGGAGTATCTGCAATCAAGCCTGGAGATTGGAGTTAGCATGATTAGAAATTTAACCTCAACGCTCGAGCTTCAGCCAACTTTTCGCTCGGCTCGTGAGCTTGTTGAGTTTTTTTGCGCAAACTAGCTTGTTTGTCCCCACGAGCCGGCTTGATTTAGATAGTCATGTGCAACTTGAGGTTGGAGGTTGTACTAATGAAAACTCCTCGCAAGTAATACAATGATACTTGAATTAATTTTGTTTTATTGTAAATAATAAAGTACAAACTTAAAAAAGAATTGCCTTACCGTGAAAGGCTATGCTAGGGGAAAAAACGTTCTAATGAGAGTTAAACTCTAGCAATCGCAACTGTTTTTAATTTCTTCGATTGTTTTCATTTTTTTTATTTCATTTTAGATTTTTATTAGAAACTATCTCTCGTAGGAGAAAAATTGTCTTATTACCTCTCGTAGGAAAGAAGTTGCTTTGTTGCTTTTTATAAGAGAGAACCCTTTCCTCTCCCTAAAATTCTAGTCGTCGCCCCGTACTCACCATAGCCACTATGGCTGCCCTACACTCATTCGCTTCCAACGTCGCCAACGTCACCAACGTCTCTGACACCGCCAACGTCGCTATCATCACCAATGTCTCCAACACCGACAACGTCGTCATCGTCACCAACGTCACCATCGTTGCTGCTAATATACTGATTATCACCGTCGTTGCTGCACCCCTACCCCCTCCCAAGAAGCACGACCATGACATCATCCTTGCGTCACCAGCCGATCAGCCAAGGGCGACCTGTTCGGTTCACTCAGTTTGAGAGTTGGAGCGGTTAAAATCCTAACCTCTCTTAGCAGTTCAATTAAGGACGTTGCTAATCACATCCAAGTTCGCTAGGTTTATTTTCTAGTTTTATTTTTAACTTCAATTTTTTCTTTGTTTCTGGTTTGTCTTGTTGGTGATTGTTTAGCGTCCTTATTTTTTATTTTAGGGTGAATCTCTATTGGATTTTTCGTTTGTTGGAGAAAAAAGATTGAGGTGTTTGCAGACCTGCAAGCCATACTAGCCTCGTCGGTGAGGACTGCAGCACCTCCGATAAAATTTCTTGCACGCTTTACTTTGCTATGCCTTGATAAAAAATATGAATGATATGATTTTTTTGTCAAAAAAAAATACAAATTTTTGAATTTTAGAGTACCTTGTTTTTTTTACCTTGAATAATGACTTTTTTAGTAAAGAACCTTCCAATTAAATCAAATTTAACTTATTAGAGATTTGTATGGAGGAGATTGACTTGTGGAAAATAAGTAATGAGCTTGGGTTTGAGGTTGAACTCGAGGGTAGCTTTATTTTTATAGTTTGAGCTTGTCTAAAAAAAGTAAAAAATAAAATAAAATTCGGCTCAGTTTGGCTCGTGAACAACAATATATATGTCAAGTTGACTTACTCTAGAAGGGCAAACGTCCAGAAGAGTGAATTGAAGTAGTATTGTATTGATTGTAAACTGGACAAGTAAACATCGCCTCATTGTCGATCAACTCTCTCTCTGACTCACCATATCCATTCGTTTGAGTTTGGCTTTCATTCTTTACCGTCCCTCCCTCATGAGGTAGTTAATTGTATTTACGCCGATATGATATGATAGGGGTTGCGTTCTCACGAATGATTTCTCTGAATAATGAGATACTACCTTTGTTCCCAAAAGAAAGAGCATAACATCATCATAATAAGGAGGGCAGAGCTGGACAGCAAGATGAGTGAGGCCCTCTGGCCATGTATCCGCTGCATCCGATGGAGTGCCGCAGAGAAGGAGAGAGAGGAGAGGAGTGCATTGGAGCACGTGATCCATCCAGGCAATGGCCACGTGGCATGCACGTGGGATGGTATCATGTTAATGTGACATACTGGAAGAAGCAAAAAAACAAACATATTCAAAACATTCCAGCATGTTAATACATAGACCACTAGGCTATATTAATTAAGAAGAAGAAGAAGAGTAGTTGATTGAAACCTTCATCATTAACCTCAAAACCAGATTAGCAACCAATTAAAATCCACTAATTGAATCTTATTTTAAGAATGATCCGATGAAATAGTAGCCATGGCTGATTGAGATTAGTGGCACGACGTGGGAGCATCATTGGGCTTGGAGTGCAATTCCTCGGCCACGAGCAAATCCAGCTTTTCCAATCTCATGCCTCCCTTCATTTCTATCTCTTCGAGCTGTAAAATAATCTCCCATCCCATCAAGAGTAATCATACACTCTTCGTAGACGACACGACAGGAAGCCGCCGAGTACAAGAACCATAGCTCATTGTCGGAGGTTCTACTCTACGGTATTCTAAATATAAAGAAAATTACATACTACTATCGGAATTCTAAACTTTGGAATGAGCTGAGCCGTATTTTGTGGGAGGCCCCTATCCGCCACCGATAACAACGCGGCGTTGTTTCTCCTAGTGTTGGTGGGGGTGTTGCCAGTACTTGCAAACACAGTTGATCGATACTGTGTACTGTGATCAATTATTGGGGTTATAAGTTTGCAGTCAGCATTATTATGTAAGTAGTGTCATGCTTGCTTAGTGGCTGGTGGTAATGAGCATGTGAAGGGAAGCAAGTGAGCAGTGATTGTATTTGCCAACGCAGATAGAGCAACGCGATGTCCTCCATTTCCCATCTGGCAATCCCCCACAAAAAAATCTTGTTATCTCTTCTTTCCTTTCTTTCTTTATTGATTGGTCAATTATATATATATATATATATATATTTCTTTTACTATTTATTACTTCCTAGTTCTAGTCCGATTCGTTCTAGTTCATGGATCTATCTTATTGCTCTGAAACTCGTTCAATATTTGAGGTTTTAATTTAGTATAACGGCCTCATTAAGTTTTAATGGCCACGATCCATCTTAAATCATTTGCATTTGTAAGCAAAATTACTTGTCCAATTATATAGAGTGATGTTTTGACCTAATGCTCATCGTTACGTATCTTAATTCACATTCAATTATGCCAAGTGAATAGATTTAGATGGACGAGTCTCGACCTAACCCAAGCTCGGGTATTTTAAGGAGAGGCTGCACTCACCAGTACTCAATGACTTTCGCGATCCCCAACATTTTAGTATTCAGTTTGAACTTTGAAGGGTAGAGCGAGCTTCACCATTTCAAGAATAGTTAGAGCAAAACCATGCAAGTTGGTCATGTCACAAGGAAAGTGAGAACAAACGCCTCCTATATCATTTCGAACGGGATAATCACTTTAAATACTCGATGGATCATTAGTTACTAACCTATGTCTACCCGTTATGCATATATAAATAGAAACAACAAAACTTTATAAATCTCACTAAAAGCGCATATTTGTCCACATTTCTCTCCAACGTAACTTCTCCTTCTACTCCTATAATCAAACCGAACTCTCGCCTCGAGGTTCGTACATACTAAACCGGCTGAATGAGGTTGAGAATCCTCATAGTTTGGGTTATCGAGGTTGTTCCAACACCAATGATTAATTGTGCTTAACTAATTAATAAGCTGTACCATCTGAATATAACTGTGAACTTGTCGTGGAAGAAGTATATTTGGTTGGTCAAAGGAAGGAAGCATGGGATCTGATACATATGGGTTGGCGGGGAGGAGAGGAGTGGGGGGAGGATTTGCAGACAAATTACTTTTCAACACTTTACATTACTGCTACTGCTCCTTTCCTGAATACGATGTTGCTATCCAGCTGTCCACGTTATTCTTCCCCAGCAGACGACAGTCGAGCAATACCCACTGCACTGCTGCTAATTAACCCATTCATTCATTCATAAATCTATGTATAAAAAACTAACTAACTGCTTCCATTAAGCCACTATTTATCCACAATTTGAATATCTTTAAAGGTTGCAGGGTCGACTGGCTTCCCCATTGGCACAAAACCCAGGTGACGCAATTCGGACCACTGTTACAGTTGAAGCTACGTAATTAACCATGTAAAGCTATACAAATTAACAATCACAAAGTGATCATCTCATCCGTCTTTTTTCTTTTCGACATAAATGATTGATAACACGTCCTGGATCAAAAAGGGCGTCACCTTGTACATATACTCTTTGAATTAATTACTTTTTCTAGTAGCAATTCATATATATAAATGTCGTCACTATAGTTCCCTGTTTTACTAAATGTCACGCACTATCTCGAATATACTATACGCTAATTAAAGAGACAAAATGTCGCTAATTATTTCGAAACATGCATAAGATGATGAATGGTAATGAAAGGAATAGATGGGGAAAGGATAAAACCGTGTTGACTAGGTTCCGAATGTGCTTGCAACAAAGAAGAAAAAAGTAACTTAATTAGTTGGATGAAATAGTTAGAGAGGTGATCACGTTCATCACAAATAATTACACTCTTAATCAAAATTCAAACCTGTCCCTACCTCTTTTCTTTAAATAATAATAAAACACTTAATATTACCTGTCCGCCTCACTGTCTTCCTTCCTCATAACTGTTCTTCTTCTTCCTCTCATCTCAAATATTTCATTCCTTTATAAAACAAACAAATCGCATCTCTCATCCTCTTCTGATCTCCTCCTCATTCTAAACTTGAACAGAGCAACTAATTCACAGATGACGATGATGAGCTGCAACACTACTACTCATCAGAACAACAACCACAGCCAGTTCGGTGACACCTCGCTGACCAAAGTCTTCGTCGGAGGCTTGGCTTGGGAGACTCCCAAGGAGGCCCTCCGCGACCACTTCGACAAGTACGGCGACATCCTCGAGGCCGTCATCATATCCGACAAGCTCTCCGGCCGATCCAAGGGCTACGGCTTCGTATGTCATTTTCTCTTCTTCTCTCCCTTTTTTCAAATATATATATGTTTGATTAGATTAAAAATTGAACACATATTTATATTATAGGTGACGTTCAAGGAAGCTGAAGCGGCGAATAAGGCGTGCGAGGATGCGTCGCCGGTGATCAACGGCCGCCGTGCGAACTGCAACCTAGCGTCCCTCGGCGCTCGCCGGCCTAGGTCGTCTGTCCCCACGCCTTCCACCACTCCTCCACCTCCGACGACGGCAGCTCAGCTACCACATCAGCAGCATCACATGATCCACCACCACCACCATCCCCACCACAATCAACAAGGTACTAATTAAAAAGCAGAATGTCAGGCGCGAACGGCGTGTGGATCTCTCGGAATTTATTGCTAATCGAACCGTTTTAAATTAAATTCTGTTTCATTTATTCTAATTTTGAATTTCGGATTTGATTAACGCGGCAGTAGCAAGGGCCACGTTGGCAGCCAATCAGCATCATCAATTGACCCAGTGGTATTATCCAGCAGCGCAGCCTGCATACCCGCACCACCACAATCACGCCGTCCCTTTCTACGGGTAATTAATTATCACCCGACCCGAACCCGAATCCAGATCCGGATTAGTGCCGTTCTGAATTTTGATTAATTTGTTTGTTCTTGTTTTGGGGGTGATCAGGTACACGCCGACTTACATTGCAGCTGATATGAGCTACAATCAGGTAGAAATAGTTACTGTTTTACCTCCATTTTTACCAGTTCAGTCTTTTTTTACTGGAGATTTCTGATTGGCATAATGTTACAGAAGTTGAGCTACGGAGGTGGAGCCTACATGAGCGCGGGGCAATACGGGCAGGTGTACGGGCAGCAGCAACACACAATGCCGATGGTGCAGCCGATGATGTACCCGCTCTACCACTTCCACCACCAATCTCAGGCGATGGGACTTCCGGCAGCGGCAGCCCACTTCTACGCTCCGACCGCCACGGCGGCGGGTGCTATCCCGGCCATCATGTCTAAACCTCCTCCTATCTCAGGTAACTTTGTTATTTCTCTGTTTCTGAAGAATAGTTAATTCCGCGTAATTAACCCTTAGGATCAAATTCAATTTACGGCATTTTAAGAATTTTTTTAAAAATTTGAAGAAATAATGGTGAAGATAAGCTTTAACTAGTCACATTTTGAGAAAGTAAGGAATGATTGAATCTCACGTGCCTTCCAGATAGATGTCCTGGCCACACCCAACTGCCCTTAATTATTAGCTGGCTAATTAGAATTTTACTTGAGACAATCATAATAGAGGTTGGGCATTGTTATGTACCGGTTTGGTTTTGAGATTTTACGATTGAACGAGTTATAAATCGTTAATTTTTTATTAATCCTATTTCAATGCATAAATTTAAATATGTTTTTATTGTCATCCATAATTCAGATTGAAGCATCGCTAAGTGGGGTTAGTTTTTGACAATTCTACCCGTCTTAATCCCTATTCCGATGCCGAAATGTTATCATCAATAATTTACATAGAAACATGATTAAGCCAAGTCAAATTTTTTACCGCTGTATTTGCATATATAAACTCGGGCGGTAACTAGAGTAAAAGAAAAAGTGGGGGTTAAACTGATATCACAAAGATAGTTTGCATGGCTGTTGAATAGGTGGTGGTGGTACAGTTGGAGCAGTTGAAAGCTTTAAGAAGGTTTGTTAAAGCTCACAAAAGTTCATCTTTTTGGAAGAAGAAGAAGAAGAAGAAGGAAATAATTAAGTACGAAGGATGACGGTCAAAGCTGCTGCTGCTGCTGCTGCTACAGAAACAACATTATTATTTGGATCTGTTGTGGCCCAATCAGTTTAATTTCATTTTTTTCTTCAAAATTTTAACTCTTTCTTTCAGATCACCCAATTGACTGTTGTTTAATTGTTCATTATTATTATTAATTTCATTTTTTTTACCCTTTACAAAACTATTGTGTATGGTGCTCCTCCCAGTTAATTTGACTAGCCAAATTCATTTGAACCTGAGTTAAATAATAAACACCTCACATTGAGACAACATAAATAACAAGGAGAAGAAGGAGATGTGCGACAGTTCACAGTCGTCTTATTGTAACAGAAGATGTCAGTGGCCACATGTGCTTAACAACAACAATGTTTCTTTTTTTTCTATGGAAACATATACCGAGAATTTTAGTTAATATAAAAATAAACATAATATTAGTATTGGTTTTGTGGAGTGTGTTAAATTCAAACTCAAAATATCATGATCATTAGATACACAACTCTATTGCAATTAAAAAAAAAACATCTTGCTTATTGCATGGTTGTGATAGGCCCATGGGCGGGCCTGAAAACCACCAAAGTTCATCAGCTAGACTGTAATACCAAGCCCACTAAAGTTGGAATCTCTCCACCATTGACCCCACAACTCAGAAGATTGGTTTACACCTCATTAGGGTTTTTTTCCTTCAAATTTTGATAATCCTCAACACGTATATATAACTTATTAAAATTATGTATAAGTCAATTTTTATTGGAGTTTTCAATTAACGGAGTATATTGATGAATAATATAAAAATTGATCTAAATTTTATTCCAACAATTCGAATTATTGGCATGCGACTGTATAATTGATAGGAAGAGAATTAAAATAGTTAGAGAATATGAGGGTCATACTATTTTGAAAAATAAAAGATCTGGATGTATCATTTTAGATGATTATTGAGACTAAAGAATTCAAAAATAAAATGAATTCTCTCAACATCTCTTTTTCAAACTAATAATTTCAATATGAGCTCAAAATCTCCAAAGGCCTATTCTAAGAATTCAATTCTCTAACATTCTCCCATAATTAATCGTAATCCAAACAATTTATTTAACAAAATTTCTAATTTATAAATTTTAAAGTCCAAATTATCTAAATTCACCCGCTTAATTTTCCAATACGATAATGCATTTGGTATTATGTTAACTCTCCCACGCACCTCAATGCTCCACCTAGATACTTGTTTGTTAATCTAGCTCTTCTTCCTACTCTGTCTTACACGCAAGCATTGTGAAGTACACATGGCAAGCCCTATATTACAAACGATTCAAAATCCCCCCTTTGGGTAAAAGTTTATTTTAAGTCCAATAAGTTTTGATCACATCGAAAAAGGTCATCAAACTTGTAGCCGATAAAAAGCGAGTCCTTCCTTTTCAATTCTCTCCTTCTCCGTTGATTCGAAATTCGTTTTTTTCCAGTTTGGTCCTAAAACCAAAAGGGGAGGCGGGTAAAGAGGGAGAATAGATTTACTGAAGAAGAAGAAGAACTAACACAGTCAGTCAGTCCCTCCCTCCCAAACCCTTAGTTGGGATTCGTCAGGTTCCTTGCAAGATCTACCAAAGGTACGCTCAATCTCATCTCATCACCCTCTCTCTCTCTCTCTCCCTCGCTCGCTCTTCCACGTCCTTGTAATTTCGTGCTCACGATTCTCTAGCTCGAGTCTCTTTTCTAGCTTAGGGTTTATCAGCGAATCGGCCTTCTTATCTTTCCTTTCGTAGCTGGTTTTGTGACGAGACATTTCAATTTGTTATTACTTATTAGGTTTTGAAAAATCTTCTCGCTGTCTGGTTTCAATGGACGGGAGCGAGGATAAGGATGCCAAGGGTTCATCTAGTACAGTCACAGTTACTGAGCCAGTAGCTGCTAGTGACGCTGGTAGTAAGAAACTCTCTACTGCTGCTGTGGAAAACGTAGAGGAATCGAAATCGAGAGTAGTGCTTGGGTTTGATGGGCATGAAGTGGATTTGGAGAAAGATGCAGAAGAAGAAGAGGAAGGGGAAGGCGTGTCTGGTACAGTTGATGGCTTGGGACCTGTTCAGGACACGGGTGATGAGGCATGGAGTCCGATAACTAAGAGTGTCGAGTGGAACTCGTTGCAAGAGGATGTAGGTAAAGATGGCAAGGCCAAAGTTGATGATGAAGCTTTACCTGAAAGTGCCTCTCTAAAAGAGAGTTCGATAGATGAGGAAAGACTTGCAACTGATGTCTCCACGGGTGAGGGTACCGAACTTGTAGAGGGTTCGTCGGTTGTGGAGACTGTCGTCACAGAAACAGAAACAGAAACGGTTGTGGAGACTGTAGTCACAACAACGGTTGTAGAGACTGAAGTCATGGAAACCCAAGTTGCTGATGATTCTGAAGATGGTGGGGATGGAGACACACATGTTATGGATAGTTTTGAGGATGGGGAACCGCCTCGGTTTGTACAGGTTTCAGAAGGCGGGGATACCCAAATCTTGGATGATTCTGGTGATAGCGATGCTGCATCTGCTGAAGGGGAGACACAGGTTGTTCCGAGTTTAATGAATCAGGATGCCCAAGTTGCAGGGGTTCCTGGTAACAAGGACATAGATGGTTCTAGGGATGAGGAAACCCTTGCTACCCATGATTCCAAGGGCAGGGAAACTCAGGTTTTTGTGGATGGTTCCAAGGATGGGGAAAATGTGCTAGGTTCGGTGGCTGAAGGTACGCAGGTCGTAGAGGATTCTATTGACAACGACATTGATTGTTGCCGGGAGGGTGAAGCCCAAGTTAATGATGGTCCCAAGCATGCCGAAGCTCAGATTTTACAAGATTCAGTGGGTAAGGATGTCACTGAAGTTAATGATCATACTAACTATGGAGTAACTCAGGTTACACACAGTTTATCTGATGATACCCAAGTCATAGAGGATCGTGATACTCATGACGTGGATGTTTCCAAGAATGTGGACACTGAAATAACTTATAGTTCCAGTGGTCAGGAGACTCAAGTTGCTGATGATTCGATGGATGTGGAAACTAAGGTTATCAACGGTTCAATAGATGCTGAAGAACAAGTCAAAGTTGCCGATACTCCTGCCATTTCAGAAGATGAAAATGTGGAGAGGGGTTTAACAGATGAAGGTGCTCCTATTCCAATTGAGGATCTAAATTATAAGGAAGTTGGTGCATCGGACCAAGACATCAATGATGCAGGTATGTCAGATGATTCGATGGATGTGGAAACTGAGGTTGTCAATGGTTCAGTACATGCTCAAGAACAAGTCACAGATGCTGATACTTCTGCCGTTTCAAAAGATGAGAATGTAGAGAGAGGTTTAACAGAGGAAGTTGCTCCTACACCGATTGGGGATATAAATTCTCAGGAAGTCAATGCATTGGAGCATGACATCAAGGATCTAAGTACGTCTGGTGGTTCGGAAGTCACTTGTGGGGAAAATAATCAAGTTTCTGCTGCTACTGAGAAAACCGAGTTGGTTAAAGAGCAGCCAATGGAAATTGTTGAAACTAAACAAGATGTTGCTCAATATTCAGGGTTTAAACTGGAATCTGCTTTCCCACGTGAAGCAACAA
Organism: Linum usitatissimum; assembly: GCA_030674075.2. NCBI lineage: Eukaryota > Viridiplantae > Streptophyta > Magnoliopsida > Malpighiales > Linaceae > Linum > Linum usitatissimum. Next base: position 3,357,083 of record JAUJYP020001281.1, on the reverse strand, counting down.
GTGTTGATCCCGTGAACCAGGTACCTAGAATTGATGCTCTGGATGGAATGACATCCAGTTCTGTCAATGATTCAGTTCTAGTGGAGAAAAATGAGATTGAGTATCCCACCTGTGAAACTCTGGACAAAGTAATGCAAGTTTCTGTTCAAGGGAACATTGCATCAGTGGACGATGGAGATATTACTTGTCCGAACATTGAAGGTATGGATGCTGATGCTTTTAATGAAAATTTTTGCTTTTCAGTGGAAGAACTCCAGGCACCAGGTGAAACAGTCAACGGGAGCACTGAACATCACTATAATGCACTTGCAGATCTACCATCTTTCTCTCAACCAACTGATGTGTTTATTGGAGGTGAATTTGCTGGTACCATGGAAGAGAAGGTATTTCCGTTTTCCGGAAAAGAACACTTCATACACCAGTCTGTCTCTTTTGGTCCTATTAGGGATAACTCAAACGTAGAGCAAGTAATGATAAATGGCATACAAATTACTTATGCTGAACAAACTTGTCTGCAGAAACAGCAGGAAACTAGAGTTGCAGCTGGCAAGCTAGTGGATGCAGATAAAGAGGGTGTAGCAAATGGTAGCATTCATTCTCCAGATTCAACTTCTTCTTTCCATTCTACCCAGGCAGTTGCTGGAGACGATGTTGCCCAAATGGATCACATTGTCGGTTTAGATGCAAGAGCCTCTGGAGACGATCAGTCAGCTTCCTTCCACAATGATGTTTCGGTTTCCACCACCGGTTTCACAAAAGCCTCTGTGAACAATGTAGAGTTGGTTGTAGAGACCAGTATTCTTGATGTGAAAGAAAGGGGAGTTGATACTACTGAGGACAAATCTCCTCAATGGGCTAGTTTACATTGGGGAAGCTTTGCAAAGGCACAGCAAGCTAAATATCAGCTGCCATCAGACTTCGATGGTGAATTCTGTGTATCTGATTTGGTTTGGGGAAAAGTTAGGAGTCATCCTAGGTGGCCTGGGCAGATATTTGACCCTGCAGATGCGTCTGAGCAAGCATTGAAGTATCAGAAGAAGGACAGTTTTTTGGTAGCATATTTTGGGGACCGTACATTTGCCTGGAATGAAGCACATCTTTTAAAGCCATTTAGATCCCATTTTAGCCAGTCAGAGAAGCAAAGCAATTCAGAAGCATTCCAGAATGCTGTTGATTCTGCTTTGGAAGAAGTTTCTAGGCGAGTCGAAATGGGTTTGGCTTGCTCCTGTGTGCCAAATGAAGATCGATACAAAATCGAGTCAGAGCTTGTTGGTAATGCCGGAATCCAAGACGAAGCCATCACAAGAGGTGACTTGAACGTATCTAGAACTGCAGGGATGTTTGAACCTGTCAATTTGATTAATTATGTGAAATCTCTGGCGCAATCCCCAGCTTCCGGGGCTGATCGTGTAGAGCTCGCCATTCTAAGGTCTCAGTTGCTCTCCTTCTATCGTTTAAAAGGCTATTCTTCCCTGCCTGAGTTTCAGTGCTTTGGTGAGTCGTTGGAGGATGGCGAGGCAATTAATCATGCTTGTGAAGATGACTTGCAACCTTCCACTTTGCCAAATTCCCATACTCAAAGACCTGCTTATCATAAACGTAAACATAACTTGAAGGATGGTGTTTATCGTGGTAAAAAGGTTAAAAGCTCGACCCTTTTGATGGATGACTCGTGGGATTCCTTAGAGGTTGAAGTGGGAGCCGAGGCAAAGAGCCGCAAGGGTCCCGAAGAGGTAAAAACGATATCTCTCACTAAAATATCGACTTCTCCGAAGCCTTCCTTTAGGATCGGCGAATGTATTCGGCGAGCAGCTAGTCAAATGACGGGATCGCCCTCAATCCTGAAGTCAAACAGCCAGAAGTTCGAGTTCGATGATGAATTTGACCATAGCATGCCACAGTGTGACGAGGGAGAAAATAACAGCGTGGATGCATCTGTAGACGAGTTGCTAGTGCAGCTTCAGTCAGCAGCACTGCAAAGATGTAGTTCTTCGAATGGTATTGTTGGGTTCTTCTCTGATTATAGAAACTCTGTGGTTGTTGACCAACAAGATGTTGTGCTGGTTGATAAGAGGAGGAAAGTGTCTCATTCGGTTGGCGATTCAGAAACGTACGAGTTTGTGGATATGAACGACACTTACTGGACCGACAGGGTGATTGAAAACGGTTCAGAAGAGAAGCCTACTCAGACCGACCGGGTAATTGAAAATGGTGGTTCGGAAGAGAAGCCCACTCGAAAGAGCAAAAAACGGGAGAATCTATTCGTACCGGTCAGTCTCGATAAACCGGTTCAGAAGTCGAATGCCAGGAAACGATATTCTGACGGCAACAACTTCAACGTGTCGCAGGAGAAACCACCCGGTTATGTGGACCCCAAGGCTCCGGCGGAGCTTGTGATGCATTTCCCAGTGGTGGATTCGGTTCCTTCCGAGATGAAACTGAACAAGATGTTCAAATGTTTTGGACCGTTAAAAGAATCCGGGACAGAGGTTGATCGGGATACTAACCGTGCCAGGGTGGTGTTTAGGCATTCGTCTGATGCAGAGGCTGCTTATGGTAGTGCATCAAAGTTCAACATTTTCGGGTCGTTGCTTGTAAATTACCAGCTCAACTATACCATATCCGTGCCGTTCAAATCTGAACCGATCTCCATTACTCATGGAGACGAAGATGGAAATGTCTTTCTCCAATACTGAAGAGGCAATCATATACAGGTAAAGTTTGATTGGATTTTATATAGAGCTATGATTGTTACTACTTGACCTTGAATGGATATGGTTGATGTTAGTTAATATAATAACACGTTGATGTGCCTTTCTCAGCACCGGTGATTTCACCATCTTCAATCTCTCCATCATCAGCATCATTATCTACTAAGCCAGATGTAACTTGTAGCTTTTTGGATAAACTTGTTGCGGTCGAGTTTGAGCTCTACCGGAAGCACCAGAATCGTATGGTCTCCGATGACGTATGAGGTTGTGATTTTGTGCAGAGATGTCAGTAGCATCACACTATAAATGGTCTATCTGTAGTTTCGAGAATGCTTTAGTCTGTGTAGTTGGTGATTGAGTTTGAACAAATATGATTTTATCATCACAAATGATGAGTCATTTTGGCATATGCCTTCTCCCCTTTTTGTACACTATTTTGCCTTGTTAAATGAGTGTAAGATGGTATCTGTAACTGTAATCACTAATCAGGAATGGCTTTTGTCTCTTCTTCTCTGGCGAAAAAACTTGAATGTTTCGTATCAGCCAGAGTCGTTTCTCGGTATACCCACGATTTGGACGAGAGTTACTCGTCGGATGTTTGAGTACCAAATGATTAAATTAAAATTTACGGGTTCGATCTACTTAGGAGGCCAACTCATATCAAAATTACAGGAAATAACACATTTGATTAAAATTACACATCCTGGCACGATTTTCAAGCAAATTTTAATCAAGTGGGATTATGTGTTTCCTCTTTCAAAGATAAACAAAAATGCCATTACAAAGAAATAAAACGGAATAAACATAGCATCGATGTTCATACATAAAGTGTGCTAGATTCGACCACAGAAACAATAACGGGAATTATCTTGTGACTGTTACAAATCCCTGCTTCAATTTATCAAATCCGCAAACTTGATCCAACTGAAGGCATCCAGTAATATCCAGTCCATGCAACTTCTTACAGCCAGACAGATCAGACAACTTCTTCACTGATGTGCAATTCCTCATCGTCAGGTTTTCCAGTGACAACAAGTTTTCGATCCCAACAACCTCATTCAACAGCTTGCATTCACTAATATCCAGAAACATGATCTTTTCCAGACCGGAGAAATCAGGCAACTCCTTTACCGAAGAGCACCCCGCCATAATCAGCCGTTCCAGTGACTCCAATCCTTCAATCCCTGTAAGCTCAGTCAAACCTGTGCATCCGCGGATCTCCAATTTGTTGAGATCTACGAGAGCAGACAAGTCGGGCAACTTGGTCACCGATGTGCAATTCCTCATGCTCAGCGATCTCAACGCCACAAACCTCTCCAGGCTTGTTACATTGGTCAACTGTTTGCAATCGTCGATAACTAAGCTCTCTAGATGCGGTAGGTGGTCCGGGAAACTCCTGACTGATATGCAGCCCGACATGTCCAACGACTTCAAAGATGTACCAAGTCCTTTGATCTCGACCAAATGCGTGCATCCATCAATATTCAAATGGCGCAGATTCTCGAGGCCATCGGGCAACTCCCTGATGGACGTGCAATCTAACAGAACGAGGGATGCCAAAGACTTCCTAACCCCGTACACCTTGTTCAACCGTTTGAACCCGACGATTCTTATCTCCTTGATGTCCCGTAAACCGGAGACATCGAGGAATTGTTCTCCAGACGAGAGATGGCGATCAGTACTGTCACTCTCGTAAAGATACAGCGTTAGGGTTTTCAATGTGGCTATCTTCCACAGAGAGGGAACCAACGGTTCCATTGATAGTCCAAGGCCTTCTTCCTTTGGATTGTGGTCTAACATGGGACAGTCACAAATATACAGATCAGATAGAGAGAACTCTGTTAGTTCCCCTAGCCCTCGAATGTCGGAGAGAAGCAGACACGAATCGATCCATACTTCGTGTAACTTGGCCAAATTGGCCAAATTAGGCAACCTTTCCAGTACACAGCAGTTTGCAAGATTGAGTTTCTTCAAACGCGATAGACTTTCAAGGCCATCGAGATTGGTTAGATTCTCAGCAGATAATAGCAACAAAGATTCCAGCATTCTCAGCTCTCCCAAACCTCGAACCTCATGCACCTTAAACCGGCTCAGTTGCAGCTCGGTCAGGTTATTCAGATTCGCAAAGTTCGGCAGTCTCTCCAATGGCTCACTAGTCCTACCACATATATTGAGGCAGTTTAGAGATGACGGAAGACAATTCCCTTCCTCGTCCTCGTCCTCAAGTAGGTTGTCACAGCAAGACAAGTCTATAAGCTTTAAAGACTTCAACTTGGATAGCTTCCACATACCTCCCAGAAGTTGTAGCTTATGGCAATCGTTGAAGAGTAGAAGCTCCAAGTTCTTGAGCTCCGAAAGGTTGGAAACCCGCAAGGACGAAAGGGAGAGCTGCTTTAAACTTGTGGGCAGGACTGCTAGTTCAGTCAACTGTGAACTAATAAATGGAAAAATCAAGACTTCGAGAGACGACAATTTGCCAATACCAGCAGGAAACTCTCTCAGATTCTCTGCAACCAAGTATTTGAGAGCCTTAAGCATTCCAATGTTACCTGTTAACTTGGTTATTTTGGTCATATAGAACTGCAACCATTTCAGATTCTTGAATTTGCCAATGTCCAGTTCCCCTTCCATCTCTGAACAGCTCAAGAGATCTATCACCTCCAGCTCTCTACATCTAGACAAGTCCGGAGCTGATCGCAATTCCCCGCAACGTGACAGTTTTACAGCTTTCAGCTTGTTTGCTACCTTAATTCCACACCATCCTCTCCAATCATCTTTCACAGGGCAATTCTGCATGTCAAGAACAACCAACTTCTTCATATTGACATCACTGGGGATTGAAGTACAATCATTCAGCTTGAGCCAACGTATGTTTGGAAGAACTCCTGTCAAATCTCCAGTTACGTTTCCGTAACATACTTCGAGATACCTTAACCCTGGAAGTTTCTTAAATTGTTCATCTGTGAGCTCAAGTTCTTCTTCTCTCATGTCAACTTTAAGAACTTCAACCAAGTCGCTTCCCTGTAATAAAATGAAATCACAAATCTTTTTAGGTATTTCTTGCTCTAAAGGTAATCCGGATGCAATAAGGATAACAAATAAACGTAACAATTCATCTTTTGCAGTTTAAGAGAAGAAAGAAAAGAACTTTAGAATTAATAATACCTCCTGGCATTTCAAAATTTCCAGGGCATCTTCATTAGACCATATTCTGCTGCGCTTCCAAGGGTGTCGAATATCTTCATCTCGAACAATTGTTCTACCGAGATCTCTGATGTGATCATGCATCCAGAACTCATTCTCCTCGTTAAGTTTCACCAACGATCTTAACAGGAGAGTGTTGATCCCACTTTCAGGATAAAGCTTGCAATCACTCCACATGTAGAAAGGGAACCTCTTCTTTACACCGATCAAACAACAAGCAATATCAAGAAAGATTTGTTTTTCATTCTGACTTAGCTCGTCGTAACTTATTTTCAACCTTTCCTGCAACTTGGTGGGAGGTATGTCTTTAAGCTCAATCAACTTTGCTACCCAGAATTCATTCTCCCTACGAAACAAAAGCGACCCTATGACCTTAAGAGCCAAAGGAAGCCCCGCAGCAACTTTTACAAACTCCATAGATAGAACCGCCTTTGCATCATCTTTCGGAGGAACATCAGTTCCAAACGCATGTTTGCTGAAAAGTTGAAGGGCGTGATTGTCACTCATTTCTTCAGGCTCGTACAACTTACAATCTTGAAGTACCTGCAAGACCCTTTTGTCTCTTGTTGTGACGATAAACCTACTTCCCGGGGAAAAACTATCCAATTTCCCCAGGATTCTACCGAATTCAAAGAGATCGTTCACATCATCAAGAACAATGAAGACCTTGTCCTTGCAGACTCTATCTTTTATCACGTGGAGTCCTTCACTAGTATCTTTAACCTTGTAATCAGTTCTTAGAATGCTGGAGATAATCAAACTCTGCAACTTTATCACACCGTTACTCTTCAACAACATCTCTCGTACATCTTCCACAAAGCAAACGCGATCAAACTGCGAACAAACCTCATTGTAAACAGCCTTGGTTATAGTTGTCTTACCAATACCTCCCATACCATGGATTCCGACGATTTTTGCTCCGTTAGAGTCCGAGCTTAGAAGTAGTCTCGTAACTCGTTCTACATGAGGATCAATCCCAATCAACTCATCAGTCATCAGCATATAATTCCGCATAAGATGTGACCACACCTTAGAGGAAACCTGTTCCATAATAGCCCCTTGCCTGAAAAATTGAATACAATATCTGAACAATCATCCAATCTTAGCTTAGCAGGTAGAAAGTTCGATGCAATTTACCTATCAGATTCCGTAACGTGCCATCCTTTCATTTCGCCAACCTCCTTGAGAGCTGCCTTCCATTCCTCAACAGTCTTGGAATCATATTTTCGACTGTGCAATCGAAATGCCTTCTTGTAAGAACCTTCTTGGTGCCGTACATCTCCAGGGTTCATCATGTAGAAAATCGGCAGTATGTGGCGGCGGCGGCGGTGGCCACTTGCTTCGTCTTGCTTGCAGCACTTCACCATTAGAGCTAGCTCCTGAAGGCACCATTTACTGGAAGCATAATCAGGGGAGAGGATCGGAATGTATACCTCCGATTCCTTGATAGCTTCGAAAAGAGAAGGAGCGATTCCTTCTCCCTTACGAAGCTCTTCATCGTCGAGAAACGTCCGAATCTTGTAACGGTCCAAGAACTTGAAGAGAACGTCGGCGAAATTCGTACGGACGTCGGGGCCTCTGAAGCTCAGAAAGACCTCGTACGACTCCGTCGCGGCAGACTGTGGCGTTTCTGCAGGAGATTCTGAATGTGTTGAAGAAGAAGAAGACGACGAAGCATCGTTTGAGATTTTGGAGACTTTTTTTGAAAGTAGAAATTGCAGTACTACCAGTGGCAAGAAAATTGCGGCTAGTGCCCAAAACAATGACCATATCTGCTGCTGATCCATAGATGGAAGCTGAACAAATTCTATTGAGGAAGGCGATAGATGGATCATAAGATCCCAATCTGATAATAGGTGTAATCAACTGGGATGAAGAACAGTAAAAGACAAGGAAACATTTGACTTTGGGACTGTGACATCACAGAAAAACTGCAACCAAGCCTTAATTTCTTTTTTTTCCTTTTGAAACATAGTTTTGTTCTTCATCAAAAGGCAAAGCGGAGGAGTAACCACCTGGTTACGTGGATGCTGAGCTTGTGATGCATTCATTTCCTGGTGACGGATTCGGTTCCTTCCGAGATGAAACTGAACAAGATGTTCAAATGTTTTGGACCTCTAAAGAATCCGGGACGGAGGTTGATTGAGATACTAACCGTGCCAGGGTGGTGCTTAGGCATTCATCTGATGCAGAGGCTGCTTATGGTACGTAGTGCTTTGAAGTTGACATTTTCGGGTCCTTGCTTGTAAATTACGAGATCAACTATACCATATCCGTGCCATTCAAATCCGAGCCGATCTCCTTTACTCATGGAGACGAAGATGGAAATCTCTTTCTCCAGTACTGAAGAGGCAGTCACATACGAGTAAAGTTTGAATGGATTTTTTTTTACAGTAAATAGCAATTATATTATTGTAAATCCTCAAAACAAGTGTTTGTCAAATCGGCGAATAATCATGCCGGAGGAGTTAGGGAAAAAGTGGAGAGAGCATTCGGGGCAGTATGGAAGAAAGTCCATGACCCAAAAAACCCTAAGACTATACATGAGTATGTAGTACCGAAGTCTAATTTCGATTATGAAGTTCACGATTGAGAGAGGTTTGTGAGTACAAGTTGGGAACAAAGGGAGTGAGGAGATCAACAATTAACAAGGACAACAGAAAGAAACAATCGATCTACCATACAACCGGGTCGGAACTATTCAACATAACACAACAACAACTGATATGAATTAAATTTGAAAGTGCATTAGTTTCCTAAATTTTGAAGTTAAACTTCATGTGTACATGGTTTTGTAGGAGAAAGAAAAAGGAGGGTCAATTAGTAGGAAATACCTTTTTTAAAAAACTCACAAACTGGGTAGGAAGAAGAATAAGTTCCCCAATAATGCGACGGAAAAGATGTATGTAAATATTCAAATACCTTAAACTTTATATGAACTTTAATTTGTATATTCTTTCTATATATATATATATGTATGGTGGAAATATATTCTTAACTGTATATGCTTTTTTTGTGTGCATGCAGAATCAAGTGGGAAGGAATATCAATGATCCAACCATTCATAATTCACAGGTTGGCCCGAATGATGCGGTGGGGAGATGCTATCGAGGAAAAAAGAAGCCGGGAAGAGTGCGTCAAACGGGATTTTCCAAGAAGTCTTCGGTGATAAGTTTACTATAACCATCTATGTTTGTAGTTAGAAGAAAAATATAATCCAATCGACTTGTCATGGGTTAGTGAATTTGTTAGTGAACATGTTATGTGATTGTTGGCTTGTTTGTGAATTTGACATGTTGCTAATTTTGCAGTTGGAAGAGTATGTGTTAGTAGCATATACAGATATGTCTGTCCGATTTTCTGTAAACTTAATAAAGTCTTGTGTTCATTTTAAGGTGTTTGGTTCGAGTTCAAGCAGCACATAAAGTCCTTTTCCTCCTCGACCAGTTCAAGCCGAAGACCCGATCATGCGATAGTTTGTGAAACTTATGCTTGCGGAGTTTCAAAAGCAAATTGGTACTCTTTCCCCCGAGTTTCAGGCGATGGCTCGAGTATTGGAAGGTTCCACATCGGATTCATCTGGAGCTTCCAGATCATCGACATCTTCCAAAGGAAAAAGACATGTCGAGAATAGCCCACCAGCATCGGACGAGGAGGAGTAGGACGAGGATGACGACGAGTAGGTTGTAGGTTGCTATGTTATTATTATTGTCATTCCGATGAGTAACAATATTTAACAACTTTCGAATGATGTAGTAACGAATAAGTTTGAATGATATAAAACTACGCTTATTTTCTACATGTGTATTGGTACTAGAATTCTAATTGTGCAAATTTTGATTTCTAAATTGCAAAGCAGAATTCTAAAACTGGGCTACTGGTTATGGAAATTATGATCTGTAATTTAACACCAGATTTTATCCGCTGTTAGAATTAACAGCAGATAAAATCTGTTGTTAGGTTTAACAGCGGTTAAAATTCGTTGTTACAATTAACAGCGGATAATGTCCGCTGTTAGAATGTTAGGTTAACAACGGATAAGGAACCGCCGTTAGGTAACCTCACATTACTTACCCTAACGACGGATTTTATCTGTTGTTAAACGATTTAACAACGATCAATCCGCCGTTAAATTAGAATAAAATCCGTCGTTAAAATGACCGATTCTTATAGTGCACCCCCACTATTCCCCTTCGTTCCCCACAAGAAGCTATTCATATGCTTCTCTATCTCATCAATCATCCCTCTAGTGAGCAAGTATTCATAAGGTAATTAGGAATAGACTGAGCAACCGCTTTGATCAATACCTCCCGACTCGCCTGTGAAAGCTTGCGACTCCGTCAAACTTGAATACGTTTCCATATATAGTCCTTCATATCCTTAAAAATACTTCGTTTATTACGCCCAACACATGAAGGTAAACTTAGGTAACACCCTATATCCAGAGGGTTATGGATACCCAACACCGTTGCTATGCCCTCCCCCAACATATTATGAGTATTCCTGCTAAAAAGAACGTCTGACTTCTGATAATTAATGAGTTGTCCTGACGTTATTGCATACCTATCCAAAATACTCCGTAACTCTCTTGCCTCCTCAACTGTGGCCCTAGCAAAGAAGAAGTTGTCATCGACGAATAACAAATGTGTAATCCACGGTGCACCACGAAAAATGCGGACTCCCTGTAGCCGACCCTCTTGCGCCGACTGATTAACCATCACCAATAAACCCTCCATATATAAAATAAACAACAAAGGCGATAATGGGCATCCTTGACGGAGACCCCTACCTGAAATAATCGGTCGTAATCCCTCTCGATTCAACAAAGCCGTGTAACGGACTGAGCAAACACACATCATCATCCATTGCACCCATCTTCCCTCGAAACCAAACTTCATAAGACCTGCCTCCAAATACTCCCACTCCACCCGATCATAGGCTTTAGATATGTCAATCTTTACTGCCACATCTCCATACTTCCCTGACTATCGCCTCTTCATGCTATGGATCGTCTTGAAAGCAACCATGACATTATCGATGATAGGTGCGACAAGATTTCGTAACGTACCATTCATATAGTTCGAAATCCACTCCGTGTTGACCATTGCCCTATCCAGCCTTGACTCAATTTCATGCTCCTTTCCCTTAGCCCAGACCATGTAAAAGGGTAACCATCTATCTCCACATCCACAAGATTACACTCTGCAACTGCCATCGATTAAAGGTTGCGGCCGTTCATTCCTTCCCTTATGGTCGTGCTGATGTAATATATCATTGAAATATCACACTACACACCACGGCTCCTCAACTCCACGTCCCAACTGTCTCAACAGATCCCATGATTCCTGACGCAGATCTCCCTCAGGACATCCATATAAACCTGTCAACCGAAAAGTTCTACCATCCCCATCTTGTACCTGCGTGTCAATGAAATGGTTTCCATAACGCAATAGCTCAAGCTGCTCCTTACCCCTCCACAACATACATAACCCTCCACTATGCCCTCGTGCCTCCACCGCAAAACAACCATCGAACCCTATCTTCACCCTAATCTCCTCCATCCGCGATGAACCAACTAGTGTCTCTGATAGGAACACCACATCGGGCCGATGAGCTTTAATAAGCTCATCCGGAACTTGAACTGCACGAGGGTTGCCCAATCCCCTGCAGTTCCATGCCATGATGATCATTGTGCTGGGCTGGACCCGGAACCCGGACCTGCCAAACCCACGGTGTTCAAGCCATGGTATTTGTTTGCCTCTTTATTACCACCCTCCTGTCCTTTACCGTTGGCCTTGAAAACCACTACCGCCTCGTTTCGGAGCCTCTTTCTTTTCGATCCTATTTCCACCCCTCCATCTTGTCATTGCCCATATCTTTATCCTCCCCCACCTCTACCCAGCGGTCTCCACAGGCTAACTCCAAGGTTCTAACTGAGTGTAGCAGTACTCATCGAAACCTTACGTTCTGAGCCATTGACGTTTTGATCAGCCCGTGTCATAACTTATTTATCCGTTGACTTCCCTCCCCACGAACTCCTAACAGCTGACTTCACCAGATACTGCTCTCCACCGATCACGGCCTTCTTACGATCGTCCGCACGTAGCGAGCTATCCCACCTTCTTACGCTATCCTCTCCAGGGGTACGATACGAGATCGCACAATGGCGATCAATATGATCAATACGGCCACAAATGAAACTGAAAGTCGGAAGTTTTTCATATCTATAATTTCCACGCAACCAATCCCCTCCCGGCTGCCTAACCTTCTTATCGATCTTCAACGGCAGGGTGACATCCATCTCCACTCGAACCCGCATATCGGCAATACTCCGGGGATATATCTAAGGGTCATGCGAGCCGCGTAATGGGCAATGAGTGACCCTGATACTTGACCACCAAACCAACGGTAGACGACTGTTTGAAGACGGATCTCTGATAGGGAAATAAGGAGCCGGCGGATCCATCCGATTGCCAAGTTTAAAAGGTCGGCGTTGATGTGGGTTGCCACTGCTGCTTCTTCTCTTAAGATGTATGACTGTTGTCCTGCCAAGAATATGATAGGGTGAAGATCATTAACCGTCCCTTGCGAGCAGTTACAACAACCCTTTGCCCGCAGATGCAAGCATCTGACAAATCTTCGACAGATGGTCGAGCCTCTGGTTGTCAAGTTGGAGCGACCAACGCAAATCCGGACCACCCTTACTTTTGTGAGTCCTTGTGATCTCGTAATTAACCCTTAGAATACACCCGATCTCATAATTGCACGACTAAAAACAAAGCAAGTAACATCAAAGATGCCAAGTAACTCGCAAACAAAGCAAAAGAGGCGCTCAACTCCAATGTGGACGAGAGCAAGAAATGGGGAAAATAGAAATAGCTTAAAGAAAAAGAGAGGATGAAGCCAAAATAAGCGGTTACACAAGCACAAAGAAAAGGGAAGCACTAACGTTTAAGAAACAACAATGACAAAGAATGAACAAGGAAAACAGTAACTTCTCTGGTGCTATGAATTGTTGTTGAATGCATATCAGAGCCTTTAGCTGTCGTCAAGATCTTCAACAAGTAATGTCGTTACCGAGAAGAAGGGCACGCATGCGAGATCCATTGTCATCATCACCAGATGGTCAACCACCGCCCTCGTGAGATAATCAAAGTTACATTGGTTAGGTGCGTGATTTGAGAGAGGCTATGGCTAGTCTGCGGTTTTTAACTGCTTAGATCGTTATAAACCGTTGTTTAGTTGTGATTAAACTATAAGTATATGAAGTTATCAAATCGTTTTAACGAGCGTTGAGCCGAATTGACCATCTATATCGGTTAGTGCAAGTAATTCACCCCGAATGAAAGCAGCACTAAATACAAACTTTTCAAAACGTTGACTAAGGAAACGGCTAGTAAGGGTAGGCGAGAGAGGCGCGTAGGAAGGGAGGAGTGATAAATTGTTATTAGCAGAATGGCGGGAAGGATTAGGGGTTGCGAATTTACTAATCACTATTTCGAAAATCACATTAAATGGCGATGGATGGCGACAGTGGAGAAAAAGAATAAAAAGGTAAAGAAAGAAAGCAGAACAAAAAAAAAAGAAAAAGAAAAGCGGAAAAGGGGCAAACTTGAAACCCCGCTCCCCATTAAGAAAATTGAAATCCCAGAAACTGTAACCGTCAATCCATTCCAATTTAAACACCATCATTATCATCATCATCAGATTTTCAAATTCCTCAGATTCTTCCCCCCTTTATATGAAATCACCCTCATCTTCACTATAGAACCACAATCGGCAATCTATCCCAGTTCGCCGCCGATGACATCCGCCGCCGCCCAATTCCCCGCCGACTTCCAGTTCTCTGCAGGTTCGTCACACTCTCTCTCCCTTCCTTTTTCCTAACTGATTGATAAAGATTCTAGATTTCTGATTACCAGTTCTCTGATTTGTGATTCTTGGGACTGGGTTGTAACTTGTAAGTCAACACTCTACAGAATTCGCTTAGTCAGGACGAAAGATACTGATAAGTGATACCTTTTGGCAATTCTCTCTGTCTGAATTAGGGTTTGAAGTTTGAATCCCCTGATTTCATTCAATTTCTTGGTGTTCTTGGAGATGAGTGTTGTGTTGTTTATTTTTCTTGCAATTGCAGAAGTGTCAGAGAAGAGGAAGAAGGTGGATTTCAAGTCAAGTTTCGAGTCCCCTGACTGCAATTGGCGCAATAGTTTGGCATGGGACACTGCCTTCTTTACAAGTCCTGGAATCTTGGAACTCGACGAGCTCTTCGAGACGCTCAACATTGATGAAGAGAAGAATAAACAACAATCATCTACACAGTATGACACCCGTACAAGTCTGGCATGGGACAGCGCATTCCTCAACAGTGCAGGAGTTCTGGATGCCGAAGAGCTGTCTATGGTGAATAGAGGCTTCAGAAGCTCCGATGCAAAATCTAATGAAGTTTGGAGGTCTGTTGAGTCAACCTCCACTGCGAATAGTGATGGGAGCAGCTCTCTTGCTAGCCTTGAGATTGACCTTTTCAGTGACATCAAAGCACCATTCAATCAGAAGATGGTTGTCCAGGAAGGAAATGGTGGTTCTTCTTCTGGGAGGCCTCCGAGGATGTCATTCCGAGGGGTTTCTGCTGAGAGCAGAAGAGCTTCTTCCTTGATAGGCAGCCATGGTGGAAGTAAAGGTACATGATTTCTGACCTTTCTGATATGTTGTTTTTGTTTTCGTTAGCATTTCTTGATCAGTATGTACTCTTTACAGGGAAGACTAGGACAATCAGATCGACACCGAATACAAAATCGAAATCACCTTCCTCGGTCCTACCAGCTACCGGAAACGGCTCATTTGCCATACAAACTCCACCAATCCATTTGAGGAGAACTGTGGCTACTACTACTGCTAGCTCAGTTCCTTCCTTCCGAACTCCATTGAAACTCTTGGCTGGACTCAGAAATGGATCTTCTTCTTCTGGAGGCCTCCGTTCCTCTAGTTTGTCATCTAAGCCTAAGGTCTCTCCAATTAGCTCCATCAGTGAACTACTACATAATGCTTCATCTCAAGCATCAGAATCGAAGGTTCCTCGTTTACGTTTCGGAAGCTCCACTGTTCCACAGACAATGAAGAAGTCTGTAGGGGGATCAAGTCCTTTCCCTGCTGCTACTAAACTACAACCTTCTGGGCTGAAAATGCCGTCGCCAAAGCTTGGCTACTTTGATCCAGTTAGTAACACATTTCGATATCCAACTTCTTAATTTCCTCTCAAGTATCGTTTAATTTTAACTCTCTGCGTTTCATTTTTCTCAACAGGATAATCCTAGTGGTTCAGTAAGGAGAGATGGAAGCTTCAGATACTCCAAGTCTCATGGACAACCAAGAATTTCAGATGTTGCTGGCAGAACAAGCCTAGGGAAACATCGATTGACTGGGAATCAAATAACTTTCTCTCTAAACAGCATCACAACCACTAGCAACAACAATGAACAATGGGAGGATTGCTTCAACAACAACATGAAGAAGAAAAAGAAGAGAGATGCAAAAGATTCCAACTGCAGCTGTAACAAGAGACCTGAGAACAACAAGGAGAATAGCATCGCAGTAGCTACTAGTAGTAGTAGCTTTGACAGTCATATTAAACCAGTTAGATTTTCTCCAGTTTGGAAGTAAGTAGTAATAGGATTTTCTTTTTGATTCTCAGTGGATTGATTTCTTATCGTCAGTTGAATAATAGCAATGGATCATTGTTGACGATGCACACTGTATTATTATTAGAACGTAGAAAGATTCGCAGTGATTACATAACAGAGAGATCTAACGGCTAAGACACGATCTATCTGATCTGATGAACTATCCGACTAGGACATAGATGGCGTATATGATACCAGGAATATATCCCAGTATGGTAAGCAATAAGCATATCCAGAATTCAACCTGCCATGATCATCAGTTTTTTCTTTTAGCGGAATCATATAAAACCCAGAAATTAACCAAAAAGAGAAAAAGGCGACAGACTTACCCCACAGCCGTACCGGAGGAAGACGCCGACCGGCGGTAGGAGGATGGCTAGTATCACCTCTAGGAATGTCTCTGAACCCATTTTTCTTCCGTCTTCTTCTTTTTTGGTTGCTGCTAAATTTGCTGTAACAAACTTCCTTAATAATGAAGAAAAAAAGGAGGGGCAGCTGAGGGAGGATCTTATAAACATGTGAAAATGGACCGGTGGGTAAGATCTCGTCGTGGCGGGTTTTACGGCTGCCACGTCTCAAGACGTGTGATGTTAATAACGGCCAAGTTTTTTGAGATAGAAGGAACAGGACAAGAAAGTAGAAACTCCAATGAGCAGGCTGTGGGCAAAGTTTCCTTTTTTTGCTTTGTTTTCCTTCTCTGGTTCAAGCTCCGTATTCCGCACGGCGGTCGGATTTTGTTTGATTATGAATTTGGGTTTCTAATGGAAGCCATTTTCTTGTACCAACCAAAGTCGCGACATTTACTCAGTTAGCTAACTTAATTAGCTTCAGAATTCAGTGGAAAATCAACTTAATAGTATTCTCTCATCTCTGTGTTTGGATCAGCTTGGTAGCAACGGATCGTGTAAATGAACGACGGCCGGACGGCGGCGGCGAAGCGGCAAAGACAATTTGGGAGATGAAACCGGATAAACGAGAATGGAGAAGAGCTGTGATGGGCCAGGCTTAATTGTCCGCGGGCTTTATCGGTCCAAGACTAAAGCCCATATAATGATCAAAAGAAAGAAACGACGTCGTTCTGGAGAACCATTGTCGTCGTCAAATCTCTCCGTTAATCTTGTTAATGTCCGTTTGCGTTTGTTTCTTCTTTCTTCCCCATTTTGAATTTTTGAAACCAGAAGAAGGAAAAGAGAAAGCAAAGCATTGAATCAAAGGGGGGATGTCGCGCCAAAGATTCAGAAGAGCTGCTCTACCTCCTGTCCAAGAGGTAGGAATTATTCCCCACCAGAAGTTTCCATCAACCATTTTACGTTTCTTAGCTGAGAAAACCGCGGGAAAAGGGAAAATCATGTTTGTTCATATTAATAAAACCTTCCTGATTCTGGATTGTATCGATTAGCGGAACAGAAATCAGGTTCTCTCTTGCTATTTTCTTACTTTCCCCTGAATTCAGCATTGGAAATTTGGAATCAGATCATATTGGATTTTTCTTTGTTGATTCCGATCATTTAATATCTTTCCATGTAATGGACGAGATCGTTTTTGTAATCCAGGGAGAATTTGGATTTTTTTTTAATCTTTGGCTTGGTTTATGGTTGTAATGCGAAGTCTTTGCATCGTAAAATGAGCAGAATATTGATAAATTGGAGAAGGTGATAAAAGATGGCAACTGTTATGGAGCTCAGCAGATGTACAAGTCTATCAGTGCAAGGTATATTGATCAGTACTGTTTGGTTCCAAATACTGTAGCATCCTGGCAGAATTGAGATTGGCTGGTTAGCAATTTGCCATCGTTCATGAAGCCTGTAATGCTAGGAATGTCATTTTTGTTTGCTTTCTTACTGGAAAGGTCTTTGCTGAAGAAGATATTGCTTTGCTGCAGATATGCATCAGTTGAGAGGTTTTCTGAAGCTGTGGATCTCCTTTACTCAGGATCATGCCTTCAGTTGCAAAATAATCAGGTTAGCTTCTTCGGAAAACTTTTATCTTTGAATAGCAAGAAACTAGTGAAACTTTGTTAGGCCACAGGAGGACAAGATTCCAATTTGGCATCCGTCTATCAGAAATATAAGCGTTTGAGTTGGAATATGTTCCACAGCAGAGTTTACTTTCTATGTCGATCGATACTAAGTTGATTCTGCTGAAGACCAAGATGGTGGTTTTACGTTACATTGTGCTTTAACATTTGTTCGTTCTTTGGTGGTGAGGGTTCGCTTGCAATGTTGGATTATAGGGCAGCTTGCATGAAGAAGTATGTATGTTAACAGATTCTCCCCTTCTAATTCATTGATGAAAACGTTTCAGGTTACTTGTGGGTCAGAGCTTGCTGTAATGTTTGTGGAGACACTTGTTAAAGGAAAGCTCCCTTTTGATGAAGCTACCCTTTGTAAGTGCATGGCTTATATATTTTCTGATTTGGATGCTTCTTACCTTTTCCTTTATCCCGCCACTGTAAATGCTCCTATGTAACATCTATCTTAGATCGTGTCAGGACAATCTACAAACTATTTCCTCAGATTCCAGTGCCACAACACCTAGGAGAGGAGGATGATGTTCACCAACTTGCCGAAGCACTCGCAGCTGCCAAAACACGAGTAGAGTGCTGCTCCTCGTTCTTGAAAGCTGCAATTAAGTGAGATTTCGGATCCTCCAGTGCCCTACTCGTTTATGTCGCGAAAAAGACAGCTTGTTGAGTAAGCTTCCATTCATTCTCTATTTCAGATGGTCTGCAGAGTTTGGACCCCATAGCAGCGGAAGCCCAGAGCTATATGTTATGCTAGCTGAATACTTGTATTCCGAGTCTCCTGAACTGGTATTTATGACAGATTGGACTGAGGAGCTCTCTTTCCGAGTACGATTGATGCAATTACATAACTGTTTTTTCCAGGACATTGCGAGAATAACACATTATTCCGTGAGAGGTGACGACCCTCAGAAGTTTGCTTCTATCTTAGTCAGTTTTATGGGCAAGGTTAGTCTATTCAAATTTAAAGACCTAACAAAAGTCGATCGCTTGATCCAGCATTGTCTAAAAGCTTCTTCCTTTACTTTGGATTCTGATAATGCAGTGCTATCCTGGCGAAGATGATCTGGGGATTGCGAGGGCTGTTCTAATGTAATGCATCCGACAATTTTTCATCATTTTGTTGTTTTGCAATCTGTTACTTAAGTTTGCTTGCAGGTACTTATCTGTGGGCAACACAAGGGATGCCAACTTCTTGTTAAGTGAAGTAAAGGAACAGGCAGAAGCTAAGAAACTCGAGTTCCCACGTTCCGATCTGATCATGTTCATCTCTTATCTTTTGCAAACGTAAGTTTGCTACTAACACCGTTAAAACATTGCAGATGAGGCATTGCAGGTCTCTGCAATAACAACACTTCGATATCTTACACCACAGGTTGCAGAGAGATGCATACCCACTTTTTACCATGTTGAGAGCCAGTTACAAGCCGAGCATAGACCGGGAGCCTGCATTCAACGAGGTCAGAAAATTTCATAGCCCATCGATGGTCGAATCTCGTCAAAACTGATATTTTTCTTTCTTTCAATCTCTTCGCAGTGGCTAGACGATATCGGGGAGGTTTTCTATGGCGTACAACGCAGTAATTCGCTGCAAGGAATGTTCGGAGACATGTTGAAGGTAAACAAGTTTTCATTCAAAATCATAGATCGTACATTTTCAGGGGGCAAAAATGGAGTTTTACTAACGGTAACTGGTTTTGTGACAGATGATGTGAGAAGGGTTCCGCCAAAATTTCACTGATCGTAGTTGTTTGTCCAGAGCAAAGCCATGGAGCTTCTTCTGTATTATGAAAGGGCTCCCACCAAGTTCTAAGTTCATAACATATTTTTCACTATTTTACCTCTTTTAGGGATTGGTATATCTTTGTATTTGGATTCTTATTTGTATCCTACCATTGTCACTAATTCAAAGAAATCTTATACCTATATGTCAAACAACGAGATTCGGCAAGTCTTGTGCTATAGATTTGAGCCACCGAAAATTGAAACTTCGGCCTCTTGTCAGTCAAAAATACCATGTCATGAAGTATTGTGTCCCGCTTCCTAATAACTGGAATTGTTGAGAGAGCATTTGACATTCTATTATGCACTTCTGTTTGTCGGAAAATTTCAGTAGGTGTTTGTGATAAGAAAATCGATATTGGGATTGAGTTTGTGGATTGAATCCGTGAGTCTAATGGTTCCAACTATTACATAACAACACTGAACTGCTTTTAACAGTACACATTACACATTATTATTACAGTTGAAGAACTTGCTTGGTACTGAAGTGTAGAACTTGCTATTACTAGCCAGCTGAACGAGTAGACTGAACCGATAATGCAGTTCGGTTCGGTTCAATCACTCTGGTCAATGGCAAAAACCACTCCGTTTTCCTTGTTGAAGTAGTGAGTTGTGTGGTCGACCACCTGCATAAATCAACACACACAAAAACTAACAATCTTTCAAAGCCTGAAATATAAAAAAAAACCGGATTCGGTTTAAAAGTGAAAACCAACCAACCAACCGACCGACCGACTCACATTAGTGTTGCTCAATTCCAGATTGTAGAAATCCATGGATTCTCCCTCGAACAACGGCCCGGCGTGCCACGTCCCCTTCTCCAGCTTCACGAACGTCGGACCGCTGAACCTGAACACCCGCACATCGTCAATCTCCGGAGCTAAGTACGTATGGCCGGAATTGGATCTCTTCTTCTTCACTCCCTCCGCCGCCGCGGCCACGATCGACGGTTTTGCGACTCCAAGGTACCAGGCTCCGCCGCCTATGGATCCGAGGCACTGCGTGACCTTGGCGTGGTGAGTGATTGTGGCGAATTCGAGCGGGCGGTTGGTCAGTTTCATTATGTAGAAACGCGGAGTCCCTTCGGCCAGGTTTAGCTGGGCGTCTTGTGGACCGAACTCATCCCCGTCCGGTGAAGGTCCAATTACCTGGCCGTAGTCTTTGAAGCTCTCCGGCGTTGCTTCGATTGGTTTCAGCTTCACCTCCTTCACTTCGCGGGCTGTTGGATTTTCCATTTTGCGGACAGAAACAGTTTGAGATGGAGAGACAGAGAAGAGGGTAAGAACCCCAGAAATTAGAAACAGAGATTGGCCTGGAAAGGAATAGAGAAGCTACGTCGTTTTGGGAATCACTAAAGTAATAAATATCAGCATATATTATATAAAATAAAAATAGTAGATACGGGCTATTGACTAACACACACTTGCTCACGAGTAGCTCGGCATTTGATTCGGAAATATTTGTTTTTTACTTGATTAGATTTTAAATGAGTCAACGTTAAGCCAATTCGCGAGCTAGTTTGAGCTTGAGTTTGAGTGTCAGCGCCAACTCGAATACTAACTTTTTTAGTCGAAGATAGAGCGAGCATGCATTTACAAGAGAGTAGAAAATTATGAATATTACATAGATGTCTATTTCGTGGGGTGTGAGGGATTCGAACTCGGAACCTTATGATCACCAGACACGCACACAGCTTTATCACCGGAACAACTTCACTTGAATACTAATTACTCGAGTATATGACTCGTTAGTATGCTCAATAATGCAACATGTGCTTTTCTTTGAAACCCGTATACTAAACGCAGTACAGGATTTTAATAATCCAAGTATGAGCGGAGCTCGAATATTTGATTCATTATAGATAGTTAAAAAGTCAGACTCGACCTTGAGACGAACTAATTTTTTTAGCTCGAATTCAAAACTGCCTTATAATTAACGAGCCAAACTTTAGTACAATGAAGTTCGTGAACCGCCCATATCGTTGCATATTAAGAACTTTCTAGAAAAAGAAACTTAACTGATGAATCTAATTTTTCTTTTCACCCCGATTTTTTTTGTCATAAGTAATTCTAAGAGAGGAGGAACAAGATAAAATGAAAATAAAACTAGACATCAGTCTCAACACAAGTAATGAGATATAAAAAGAGCTTGTCATCCACTTTATGGGCAGCTCCGTTGGAAGTACGGGCACCATCAGGATCCGAAAATAAGGACAGGCCGCTAGATAGAATAGAATCTCTGCAATGATAGCCCCCAGCAACACAACGGATGCACCGTCCAAAGATACGGAAAAGAACTACCTCATCACCCCCTCAAGATCGACTTGCCAGACTCAATGAAGAAAGCACCAGGCGCACGCGTCGCGGACGGCCAAAAGCTCCAAACATAAGGGTCAAGGAACCATGGATACGTCAGGCCAGATCCCTGCAATATTTGACCAGGGGCATTTCGGACAACCAGACCCACCGAGCCACCGGTCGGGTCTTTCTGCCAGTTAGCAGACGCTAGGTCTTCTACTGTAAGCACAAACGCCGGAATGGCGATGGTTTGAAGAAGAATCAATAATACTGTGAAGAGGAGTGAAGGGAAAATGCTGCTGTTATGGAGAAATGGATGTATCTTATATAGCATCAGACGTAATGCGGAGATTAGAAAGGTTGTAACGCCTGAGAATGAATAATCATAAAATTTTGAAGTTTTAATGATGGGGAATTGATGGAAATAGCTGCGCTGTAACGGCTGGGTATTAAAGAACTGAAAACGGTCGCTGTACTGGCATCTGAAGGGTCACCACGCCGGAGCAGACCGCCGGGACATGACGAAGCCAGCACGGCGATGGAGAACCATGAAGGACAGCGGCTACCAGAAGAAACGTTGGGGAGCTAAGGAAAGGACCTGGGACTCTATGGACCACAAATTGATTGAACGCTGCAGATGCCGCAGCGCTCCTGGCGGAGATTGGTGGAAGAGAAATCAGCAACTGATTCGGCCGTTCCCAAGTTAATTGGAGGAAAATGCAGGGGCTGTTCAAGTAACCAAAACAGACCGAGGTGATTTTCACTGTTCTAGGCAAACGTGTAGAGGCACGTTTTAGTCTTAGTTAGGCTGGGAACAAATCTCAGAATGGAGCGAAGGAATCCAAGTTATGTTGAACGAGACCTAAAGGTGAAGATGACCAGTGGTAGTCAAAATTAGGTTTATTCCATTTTTTCAGTAAGAGAACAATTGCAGGACCAGGTACCATGAAAGAGTTGTACTATGGTTAAGCAAGCAAAATGCCAGAGGCCCAATCGTAGCCATGGTTTGACAGCCGAAGGGATAAACCCAGTGCCCGAAGGCCGGCTAGCACGGGAAGACCCGACGGCAACGACGGTATCGCCGTAGTCGGTAACGACAAGGGGGCCAACAGCCACGTCCGGCGGCAACGGTAACGTCCCCAGATCCGGAATGGAGGTTAATTCCCTTCTCTTTTCCAGTTTCAAACTTGTGAAACTTCATCATCATCATCCTTCTCCTTCTGTCACACGAACACCTTCCTTCTAAAAAATCCCCCCAAATCTAAGCTCATTACTTCATTTTTTTCAACTCTAAAATCTCTTCCCATTTCGTTTTTTCTCTCCTGAATAATTGAAGTAAACTAAAGGAGCTGGAAATAACTGAAGAAAGCGTGTGGCATATTAATTAGATTACAAACTCTCTTCATGCTGGAACCCATAGCGGGAGACATCAAGTACAAGTAAGAATTATCCGCAAGACTTTTAAACACTCCACTAAGAAGAGTATCGCCAATCTCGTAAATGTGCTCGACCACTAGTGCTGAATTGAGAGGTGATGCAATAGGGAAGTCTTAAAAGAGGGTATCGGCATACTGTACAATACATGTTGCATATGCAGTTCGATTCGAAAATTGTAGTTTAGATATTATTGAAAAAAATGATACACATACTTATACTCTTTTAAAATTGTTAGTTTCTTTAACATGTTATATCGTAACTGAATAATCAAATTAAAATTGAGCATTCTTTTATCGGAAAGCAATTGGCCGATGAACAGACAGTTGACTTCTCCTTGGCTAACCTTGGACATTGATTATTTTATCTATTATTGTTCATTTTGTTTAGTTTTTACTCAAAATTTATCTTATATATCAAATAAAATACACGATGATCTATTTAGAATTTATACATCTCATTTGATTATAAATGAAAGATAACTCGTTTTAGATTAAAAAGACACTAACAAAAAATTACGATGAATGAACCCAACTTTTAGATTGTGATTTATTTCTCGATCAAATTATTAAAACCCAATATCATGGTTTAGTGTAGGACCCAGTAGGAATATTGTTAATTGTATAATTTGATTAGTTAAAGATGGGTTTGTTTTGGTGGTCCAATTAGTTCTTAATTAAACAATTAAAATGCAGAGAGCTTACGTACGTGTCCATTAAATGAGAGTAAAAAACGACGACGAAGGTATAGGAACGTCTTGAAATTCTTCCCAGTTGGTAGGAAAGCATGCTGCATGGATATGTTGAAATTCAGTGATCAACGATAGTGAACTCAATTCAGTATTTCCTCCATACTTCTGATAGATTTTCATTTAGGGTCACTAGCCTATTAGAATTGTAGTTCCGCGGTCTATCGACTTATAACTAAAAGTAATGTTATAACACTATGCTTCTTCGTTTTCTATTTCGATATATATAAAGCAGAAGAGCACGAGATACTCAGGTTAGAGTTAGCTCATGAGGTGTTTCGGAAAAAGAAAGAAGAGGACTTTAATAAGACTCGGAATACGGAAATAGATTTTAGTGGTACGTTCGGATCTTAGTTTTAAAAGGTCAGTGATCAGGGAATTACAACCATAGTAGTTTAGTGACCAAAATTGATATTTACCCCAATAGTTTTATATTTGATTTTTTTGTTGTTGTCACTTGATGTATGAATTTCAAAGGTAAAAGTCCACGATATATTCATCCTTATCGCTAGAAAAAATTAAATTTCATTCGTTTGATATTTTTAATTTTTAATTATTTTCTAAAACAAATTTCTTAAGGATTACTTAACTTAATTTCAATTAATATGCACCGTTTATTTTTATTTTTACAATTTTATGTTCCGTGTTAATTTCAAGGTGTTAAATTTTGTATTTTAATTTGTCTGATTGGAAAGAGAGTTTGATTTGAGATAATGCTAGACAAGTTTTATTTAACATTAATGTGGTTTTATGTGGGATAATGTGATTAAATTAAGGGTGGTTGTAACGATCTTTTTTAGTTCCAACGTTCCCTCCATTATCAGAGAGACAATCGTTGTGATAATGAACTTCTCCCCCGGCAACCTTCATTCCTCCTACCTCGGGGTTCCCACGGAATGAGGTAGGTCCAAGTATCAAACCTTTGTTTTCCTCCTCGATCGCTTCTCCGTCAAGGCCTAGTCGTGGAAGTCTTTCTAAGCTCCTCTCCCATGCCGGGAAGGTCACCATGATTAAGTAGCAATCCCTAGCTACATCATGACCCTCTTCCTCTTTCCCTTACACCTTATCCGACGTATGAACTCCATGGTACCAAATTTTTTCCGGGCAAGGGATGTGGGAAAAGGCTCGATACACTGGTGCAACGGGATCTCATTTTCTCCCCTAAAGTGGTTGGAGGTATAGGGTTCAAGGATTTCCAAGACTTTAACATTGCCCTTGTTGCCAAACAGGTCTGGCGCATCCTTCAAAATCCAGAGGCGCTTTGGGTTAGGATCTTAAAGGCTAAATATTTCGCGAAGACCGACTTCCTTCACGCTAAGAAGGATTCTCGCCCGTCAAGTTTTTGGGAGACGCGGTCCACCCTCGACCTCGGGCTCTTTTAGCGGTGGGTAATGGGGTCTCTATTCTGCTTGCTAGAGACCCGTGGATTCCTGCCTCCACCCACATGAAGTTTCCGGGCCATACGGGACCTTTCAAGAGTGTGGCCGATTGGATCCACGAGGGGATACGGTCTTGGGATCTATCTAATGTTCAGGAAGCCGTAAGGCGTAAACAAGGCGTTGAGGTTTTGCCTTACGCCTTGGATGATTAGGCGTTGTCTAAGCGCGATTAGGCGTTTATAAAAAATGGATTAGATTTTAGGTTTAGTGTGCAAAATCAAACATAATTGTTCATAAGTTCACAGAGTTGTAGTTATGTAACTAACAAAGTTCAAGAAGGTCACTGTTCAAGTTCTCATATATAAGAAAACAAACATAACAAACTGATAAGATAAACCATAAAGACGATGTCAAACTCGTAGATTCCTAGATGATCGCACAAAATCTTTCAATTTAAAGTGAACTATATGTTTTTTATTCTTAGTTTTAACGCCTAATAGTAGATTTCGCCGTCTCGACGTCGCGGAAATCGATTCCTCATTGATTTCTCGCGATTCCATAGTGATTCCTCGGTCGGCCGCCTAATTTCATCGCCTAGACGGACGCCTAATCGCGCCCGGATCTATCTACCATCTCTCTTTACTGCCACCGATGCATTCTTCATTGGATTTGTAGGATCCCCATCGGCCATGTGACCTTGACCGACATGTGGAAATGGAAATTAACTACCGATGGGCGTTTTACTCTGCCTACCACACCACACAAGAATTTGCGGGGATCTTCCCCCAGCGGAACCCTGCGGTTTCCGCCATGTGGAAATGGCTTTGGAGGTTGCACATTTTACTATTCTATAATTCACAACCGTAACAAAAACAAAAATAATTGGTTATCTTAAAACATAAAAATTTCATCATAAAACGTTCAGGTTTGTTGTGGATACTTAAAAAAATACTTATAATCTATATAAATAATGGTTTTTTCAATTTACCTAAAGTTCTCGATCAATTTAGATTTTACCTTATTTGACTGATCGAGAATTATCAGAAAAGATCATAACCTTATTTGTGTGTTTTGTTCATTCCATAGTCATTAACTCTTAAGGAATTTAGTTTAATGGCTTGTACTTTTGTTGACAGTTGTTGCAGATATGGAAGGTTGACATTAGTGTAACAAGTATGGTGGAAAAAGTATATGATAAGCTTTCCATTTGTCACAATATTAATGACTTGAGTCCATCTGATCATTTGCTGGTTTGAAAATTTAATGATTAGAGTTCAGCTAACAGAATCTAAATGTTAATTAATTCACAGTATTGTTTCTAGATGAATAATAATACAAATATACATCAATTATATATAACTTATTTCAATAGTTTCTAATGTTGGTTTTATATGTCCACACCCAAAGTGAACCATTTTCATTCGTTAGATTATTTTAATAAGGTAATAAAAGACCATCGATTTGGATTTAAATTCAATAACCCCGAAACGCTCACAATGTCATTTATATATTATCAATTTTATTTTGGTATAATTAGGATGTTTGTTGTTGATAGTAATTATCGATTCCTTTCACGTGAAATTTTAATTAAGCTTATTCTTCTCGTCAATATTGTTTAAACTAAGTTCATCTTGGTCTAGAATTTTAATTAAGCTTATGGTATACGCCAGTCAATATAAAAGTCTGCACTAAGGTTGTTGGATTTTAATTTCTATTTTTCTTTTTACATTTTAACCACTGTACTTTCCGAGAGAACACTTTAATTACAAAATAGGAGAATCCTATGAATTACAAAACGAACATTTTGGATTTACCTTTTTGCAGGGGACTTTTTAAATCAGGTGGTGTTATTATTTGGGACGTAATTTTCTGAGATTTGTTTATGGATTCGCGATTTATCTTCAGGCAGTTTATCGGTCAGGTAAACATTAAAGTAGACAATAACGGTAGTTATATCTATGTCGTCGTACCACCTTGGTCATTAGAAGCTCTATCATCCAAGGGATCTATCAGCTGCTTACGACCATGTCAGGGGCAGGCTCCAGACTATTTGGCGGTCAGGTAACAGAGTCGTCCATTGTGTGGCACGCGAGACTCTTAAATATCACTGTAGAGTGTTGCCGATAATCTTCACTCTTTGAGTTAATTCATAATCGGTGTGTTTGTTATCTCTTTGCCTCCGCAAGGAGCTATCTCTGAGTAACAAATAAAGATAAGGTCGTACGTAGGATAGCTAATCACTTAAATTATTATCTGAAACCGAAGTAAAATGGGTGCGCACATCAAAAGAAAACTTTACAATTAGTTCAAAATAAGTTATTTTTTAAAATTTACATGGAAATTTCACTAGTCAGTTAATTAATTAAACTATTTTATCCTTTGATCTTAACAAGTAAGTGCCATACAACAACCGATTAAGGTACATAACTGAATAATTAACTATGACTTCCGCTGGAGACCATTTCTACTGAATTTTCTAAGTCGAGGCAAGAATTTTTTTGCTAAAGGGTAGTGAAAACGTCGCCCTCCAAGCATGTCGCATTCGTAAATTAGGAGCAAAATAAGACTTTTTACGTGACGCTGGCTCTTCCTAGTGGAGTACATAGACCGAGTTAGGGTGGGGTTTTCCGGCTCTGGTTCACCCCCACGCTAGGTTTAAAGTTAGCGAGTTGTATGTATTTTCGAATATTTATATGGTTTGACATAGTAATTTTGTGAAATTGGCTCGATGATTTTACGAAGTGATTTAATTTAATTTGTAATTAAATCAAATAAAAAATCAGTGAAACAATGTGTAATTTGATTGGTTGCGAGATTTAATTATAAAAAATCAGTGAGACGATGAGTTTTTGTATACTATTGTCATCATTTTATTTTTTTTCTGCCGGTTGGGCCCACTACTCTGTTGCATTCCAACTCTACTAGTGGTTGAGTATACTCTATTTTATTTATGGGTCACTCTTTATCTCTTATGATCGATCTCGACAGTTCATCTCCGATAGACATTTATGATTTAATATAAATTATATATAGCATGTAAGAGGAAACATTAGCGCTATCATATATAGCTTCGCCATAAAACATCAAAATAGCAAAGTGGCAACTTAGTTATTGTTTTAACTACCAAACTCTACAAGTTCGTGATATTGGACCTTTACCGTAGTTTTTCGCAACTTTTGATCCTTCAGTACGTGATAGAAAAACTTATCATATCCCGACCGACAATGGCATAAGCATTATGGTCCGAGACTTAAACGGTAACTTAAGTTGAAAAATCATATAAAAAAATGAACGTAATTAAACTTTATTTTTAAAAACTTTACATAGAATTTCATCGCTAAACAAGAGATACAAGAGATACGAGGGGATAATTCCCAGCAGTAAAAGCCATCAACTTCCTCAACAAATACTTTTCAAAGTTTATGCCGGTTGTAAGAAGTATAAGGACTCACGAGGTGGATGGAAATAACGGGAGGGTTGTTGGCCAATAATATTTTTCCTAAGTCCTTTTCCGTTAGTTTGATGTCTCCGTTTGTGTGGCAAAGTCAGTTAATTCAGCAACCAACCAATAAAAGTCGGCATTCCCTGAAAATTACAGTTTCTTAATTGGCAGGCAAATTAATCTGGCTACGTGGCATTCTTTGCCATCCCCGTAATTTATGATTCTTCTGCCAAAATATCTCCTACAACGACCATATTAATGGCCCCTGATCTACTCACTACTCAGCGGGCCGACCAAGGACCAAACCAACCCGATTCATCCAACAATCACAAGGCATAGAGAAAGTTTGGGTTGCCCACCTTAAGAAATCGGGTTACGTGCATGTGATAATCATATTAGTTATAACTATAATTATATTATGACATACAAGTCATTCTATTTTTTCAAAATATCAAAATGATCACAAAAACTTTCACTGTTTAAAATTTAAATGTAGATTAAGTGCCTAACTAGATAATACATTGTTAGGAGTTTAAGATTAGGTTCGAGGGATCTTTGAACTTCTCAAGGTTACATCTAGTTGATACTTTCATATGTTCAACGAATCGAATCGTTTATAACCAAATAACTTAAAAATTAAAATATAAATTGACATAATTCTCTCATATCCTCATATATACACATAATGCTAAAATTGACAATAAAATGAAAATACTATTCTTATAGTAAAGCCAATTTATAATAATTGCTTATACTTCTTATTTTTCGAAGTAGTAATAATTGCATTCTTACACTTTTGTCTTTGTGAGAAATTATATGCATTGAAAATTTTATTGGGCATAAATGAAATGACGATAATGGGCTTATTTGTAGGGACCTTTAATTAACCTCCAATAGTTTCGGAGGAATTTTAACTAATTACTCCATTGATTGATTGAAAGATTCTACTACAAGACATTTCATCAGTGAAGAACCAATGCAAATAAAATCAAAGATTGGAACAAGTATTCATACACAAATAAACAAATATGTATATTATACTATTATATCCATATTGAACTTTCTCACTATTGATTATTGACCGGTTTGACAAGATGACTTAGCCCTTTCTGGTTAGAAACTAATGTGAAAATTGTGTATGAAAAATGTGTCGAGATGTCATTTATAATCAGTGCTAATTATCATTTATGTTTGTTTTTCCATAACAACATTGGATTGACGCTCATTTCACTCACTTATCGATTCTTAATTTATTTTTCTTGACAATATTATTGGGTAATCCCATATCAGAAAAGAAAAAGGAAAACTCCCACCTTTTAAAATAGTTTTTAGGGTGAAAATGTCAATAACACCTTTATAGACAACTTAGTTAATATGTAGGGCCGTTTGCATGCGTAGCAACACGATGAAACGGAGACGACTAGTTGAATTAAGAATCGACATATGACCAACACATAATACTAGGGAAAATCTAACAATGCTAGGAGAAGCAAAAATAATAATAATAGTAATTCTCGATACTCAAGTCTATGAATTGAAGCTTAAGTATAAGCTTAATTAATTATCAATAGTACATTAATATTGATAACGCGTTAAAATTTCCACAATAACAAAATGGTTAATTGAAGGGGAAAATAGCCGCAAAACCCATTGGAAGGTTTAGATTTCAAACTTAGGCATACGTGACGTCATCATCATGTTGCAGTGCAGAGCTTCCAAGTGAGTTCCCATTTGTACAAAGCTAAGTCCATTCCCAAGTCTTTCATAGTCCAACCTTCTCCTTTCTATAAATATCCAAACCCCTTCCCCTTCCATTCTCCTTCTAATTACCAAACCTCTCCCTCTCTCTCTCTCGCTTAAACCCAAATTACAGTAAAACCCATCTTTCTAATCTCCATTAACATGGGCATCAACGTCATTTCCGATCATGATTACGATCACCAAATGATGATCAAGGCCTCTTCTTCTCCAATCACCGTTCCCATCAATGGCGGCTACACTGCTTACAACAATTGTTCCCCACCTCCTTCCATTTCTACTTCTCCTTTCAACTCTCACCATTCCTCCGCCTCCACTTCACCCATCGCCGCCAACATGAACTCTATGTCGCCGCCGCCGCCACCACCACCGCCGGCGGCGGTGATAATGAGTCCATGCGCCGCCTGCAAGATCCTCCGCCGGCGGTGCGTGGAGAAGTGTGTGTTGGCTCCTTACTTTCCCCCCACCGATCCCTTGAAGTTCACCATTGCTCACCGCGTCTTTGGTGCTAGCAACATTATCAAGTTCTTGCAGGTAGGCCCCATGTGAAATTAAATTCTCGAAATCCAAATGCATGTGCAAGTGTGTGAACCAGACTTAGCTTTTTTTCTTTTTACGTTCGATATATCAAACTACAAAAAAAAAACATTACATGTAATAAAATGGAGCGTTATGAAATTCGAACGACATTTACATAATTTTACGTCTACAGCTGTTTAATTAGATTCAAAGATCATAGTTTATGATATTTCGCTATCCTAAATTTTTCTGCTGTCGCGATGTGGCTGACCGATTTGATTATTAGAAGAACCGTTAATTGTGGTGTGGAAACGTCGTTTCGTTTTCTTTGACCCGACTTTTAATTTTAATTGTTTTGATTTGATGTGTCTTCTTTTGTATTGTCAACTATTAACTTATATTTTTATTTATTTTTTGTGTCTCATTTCATTATTGGTTTCTTCAAATTAAGCAAGCTGCCCACCACAACTGCTTTGTTGAAAACACTTCCCCATTTTCTGTTTATACTGTTTAAACTACTAATTAACTTTAATTAAAAAGAGGCAGGACTGTTATTATATAAAATTAATCATGGATCCATTCCAATAACTCGAATTATTAAAATTCAACGATTCTTTACATAGTGTCAAAATCTTATTATTAATTCGTTTCACGGTTGAAATATACTTAAGAGTTTCACTTGCACAAAGTTGGATGAATATCTGAAAATTTCATTACCCTTTATATACAAGAGTTTAACTTGTTTGAGCAAGGATCGGGTTACTTATTTTGATATAAATACACTAATTATGAATCTTTATCACCTACTTGAATATGTTTGAATATCCGTACAGGAGCTTCCGGAACCGCAAAGGGCGGACGCAGTGAGCAGCATGGTGTACGAGGCGAACGCCAGGATCCGGGACCCGGTCTATGGATGTGCCGGAGCGATATGCCAGCTCCAGAAGCAGATCGGCGAGCTCCAAGCGGAGCTCGCCAAGGCGCGAGCCGAGGTTGTGAATATGCAATCTCAGCAAGCCAGCTTGGTGGGATTTTACATGGAGATGATTCAAACGGCGTCGTCTCATGCTGAGGAGCCGCCATCCATATTCTTCCCCAACGGGCAGTACCAGCTGCAGTCGATGGACACATCATGTTTTCTGGAAGACAACAATTTGACCGCGTCGTGGGACCCACTCTGGACATGATCCCTTAATTTTTACCTTAGGGTGTTAATTAATTACATCAAATTAATGGCTCTCGGTGGGCCCGGAAAGTTAAAAAGAAAAAATGACTGCATACGGTATACGGATTCGTTTTTGGAATAAGGGATTTTGAATTTAATTTCAGTAACTTTATATATGATCGGAAGTTAGTTAATTATGGACTTGGAAATGAATAATTCCTACTAGTTCTGTAATTTTTTTGGGTTAAAAGTAAAGAAAATTTGAATATTTTCTAAATTGTATTAGTGTTGAAGGTATAACGATCATATTATTTAATTAAGCAGTTGAATTACATATTGATAGATTTATCGATTCCACTTCTAAATATGGTTATGAAAAATGAAAGCGATGCTTTGTAGCATCCAATGATTCAAATGAAATGCATTATAATATACTCCAAATATAGTATAATGTCTATTCTGGTTGTCAAAATTATACACAATTTGTCTTCATTTTATTTCTCAAAAAATTATATATTTTTCAAGAGATAGCTGTAGATCAATATATATATATAAATAACGCGTTGAAATTGTATATAGAAGGGAAAAAATGTCTACGAAAGTTAGAATTACAAAGATAAACAAAAGGACTTAAATTCATAATTACAACAGTACGTGCATGCATATATATACAAATATAAGTTTTCATATTAGTTGGTGAACCTAATTTCTGCTTTGAGAATTTAACTAGACGATGATGGTTCAGTTTGAGCATATGGATTCACATGGCACCAAGGATTTGATGAATTAATTGTTAGCTAGCTAGACAAACATTCAGTCGGCACCACTGTTCACTCCAGTATTTACTGTCCCTTTTTCCACTTTGGGACCTTTCTGACCTTTTTAAACCAACAAATTTACTGTATTACCGCCATGCAGCACTTGCGTGCAATTTTTGATTTTAGCATGCGATTGGATTGAAGTGACAGAGGTCAAAGACGATCAACTACAAATTAAGATTATTGTCATTATTTTTGACACCGTGGTTCATGCGGGTTGAAAAATAAAACTAGAAATCAGAAAATTCTCAGATCGATTTTAATTTACTCCCCTCTCCAGTATCTACACGTACATTACAATAATACTCATCCTTCAACCATTTTCGTCTAGAGTGGACAACGCAAGAGATCATTGTCACGTGCAAGAAATCGAGCGCGTAACGACGAAAAATAACCACCAAATATGGGATGGCTATTCCCCTCAAAACAAACAAAGAAGCAAAGTAAATAGAACTAGTGATTTTTATTCACAATCTTAATTATGAAAGAACCACGAAGTGTATTTATAGCTTTAGGAACTAATAATGAAATATAAATTATTCAAGCATGTGTATATATTCAGTCTTGTGCATAATGATCGATGTAAGCTAGCGATCTGCTGAAATTTCGTCACGTACGTACCTCTTGTAAGTGATGACTTTGTCGCGATGGACTAAGTTTGATGGGTTTATTGGGCTTGGTCTCCCATGGCGACGATCCATTTCCAACCACGACCTAGTAAGACCAAGCGGCCATACCCAAATAATCAACCGTACATCAACGTCGATTTCTATCTAAACTTTCGTCGAATCGGTCTATAATCACTCGTAATCAATAATATAAGATCAAGAAGTATCTTAATTGCGGTCAACTAAAAGTATGTAGTTTGAAAAAAATAGTTTACACGTTATTAAGATAATATAATGTAGACAGTTTTGTAGTTTGAAAAGATCAAGTACTAGACTATACGCAAGTCTATAGAGGATACATACGCATGGACCGTTAGGTAGCATGATTATGAAAACAAATTTTAATTTGATCAATTTAACAATTTTAATTTGATCAATTTAACAATAATTGGTTTACCAAGTCGCCAAGTGTACGTACTGCATTTGTTTGAATTATGAATCGTGGAATTTCTTTGTATAAAATTATTATTATTATTATTATTATTATATATAGTGTGGCAGTCTTGCAGGGGCAGTAACAGTGTACTTGGTCAAATGTCTCTTTAATTGTGTACTTTTGACTGATTTTGAAAGTATATATTAATCTGAACGAATAGTGTATATATACTTAACTAGGAAAAATGAAAATGAATGTACTGTATAAAATCCATATTTATATTTCTGTAAATTTCATTCATTTACATTATACATCAAGTATTTTTTTTTTATGACGGTTCACGATTAGATTTTATATGAACTCAAAACTTCGTTGCAGTTTGATTTAACAGCAAATTATAAATAAAAATTCACGAGTCGAAACATCCACGCAATATCAAATGCTGACGTGGCGAGTTATGAAAAGAATGTTGGTGTGCATGGCTTGCTGATCTGACTCAATTCAATGGTAAGTTTATAAAGTATCCTGCAGTTTGTTGTAATTCAAAGTATGGTAATTTTGTTAGGTAAGATATAATTGATATTACGTAAATTTTATGTAACTGTTTTTATCAATCTTATGTAACAGATTTAAGTCTGCTTTTTTTATGAATGAAATTATTTATTATTATAAAGGAACAAGTGATTCCAACAAAACGAGAAGCTAAAAATTGCAAGTCTCAAAAAAATTGAAATCATTGTTCACACAAATCCCGATCCGGAAACGGAATGACAAGTGCAGCTAAAATCAATCACGAGACAAACACAAGGCATTAAGTTCAAATCACCAGCTAGGTTACATCACGACTTAATTTTGCCTGTTACGTATGATATAATTGTCGTTACGTAAGCATTACATAACAATCTTAATTCTGCCTTTCACGTAAGATATAACTGTCGTCACGTAAGCCTTACATAATGATCTTTATTTTTACGTAACAAACTTAATTTTGCATGTTTACATAAGAATAAAAGTTGTTATGTAACAGACTCAAAATCGTGTTACTTTCAGTTAAATCAAGTCAGCGGAATATATACGAACATGTTCTCGGTCAATAACTTGGGAAAAACAACAAGTTATCCGTAATACATATAGAAGTTTGTTTATGTAAGATGTACACGTGTCTCGTGTAGAGCTTCACCATCTCTTACGTAGGGAAACCGATGCATGGAGGAGGAGGAGTAATAGAAACTCCCAAAACAACCGCCAAGATGGACATATTCATACGGTTTGGAGTGGTACGACAAGTCGTTTAGTACGTAGTCGCTGTGAAGTGATTGATTATTTATGGTTATCTTCATCTCCGACCAAAGCCTGTATTTATACATATGTTCCATTTAAAGAGGAGCTAGGTGAGGTAGCCACGGACCAACTGCCACATTAAATGTGGCGATGATACGGTGGGGGCGTTACGTTAGTTAGCATTTAATAACTGCATGGATCGGCATTTTTGTTTTGTTACTTTAGGAATTTATTACATGTACACGTAGTGTATACAGATAGTTAGAAGCCGACATTAACATCCTATCAGACTGCATGCATGGAAGTCATCTTAGCAATCCGAAGCTCAAAATTATATATATGATATCTAAAATTAATGTGAAAATCTAGAATTAAATATAAAAATAAAAGGTAGTTAAAATATATTATTTGCTTTGTGCATTCATTTGTCTTCCCAGTCCCTACCTAAACGAAGGAAGAAAAAGCTGTCGGTTGTC
This sequence comes from Linum usitatissimum, assembly GCA_030674075.2. Classification (NCBI taxonomy): domain Eukaryota; kingdom Viridiplantae; phylum Streptophyta; class Magnoliopsida; order Malpighiales; family Linaceae; genus Linum; species Linum usitatissimum. Next base: position 3,321,322 of record JAUJYP020001281.1, on the reverse strand, counting down.
CATTTTTCTTTGTCGTTTTATGGGGGGGGGGTGATTTGCAACAAAACAAGACATCCCGACAGTGGGCTGATGTAACCATGACTACATCCTAATTAGCCATCTTTTATTTTGATAATTAATTATTATTGCACAAGACTTTGATTGATCGACATTAATTCTGCCCTTTTAATTAAATATATCATGATATTGTCAAGTCCTGCGTGCGTGTTGGCCTTTGTTACATATGATGATTGGAATTAATGATTGTCTCTTTATATAATCTAATTGATAATCGTATCATATACACACAAGATTATAATATGTAAATAAAGATGTAGTGGAATTGAAATTCCTGAACGTGTTGACTAAGAGGCAACCAAATGTCAACCACAAGGCTGCTATCGAAATTGCGACTTCACGGTTGGCAGAGATATGTATGTATATACATACATACATTATCTTCAAATCATCGTTGCTGTACGTATACCTAACAAAATTTGGCAAATTTCCCATCACTGGGCATAGTATTTAATGAATCATCGAAGAACTAAGTGTTATATGACATGCCGTGCAAAACTCGGCTTCCACGTAAGAGGGTTGAACACTATTTTTTTGAGTAGTGATATGATATTAAAAGTTTGATATTGGTTAAAAGTGTTCACCAACCAAACTAGTTTGAGGCAGTTTGCCTGGATATGTGGCGGAAAACTCTCAAGGTGCTTGCAGTTAACCCAACGATCTGCGGTCAAGCAGCAGATACAATTGGCGTTATCAGGAAAACAACCCAAGTATACATTAATTAAAAAATTATTCTGAGACTTTTTAGGGAGAACCCAAAAACAAATCAATGTTGATTTGACTCAAAGCGAATAGTATCATATTAATCAAAAGAGGTGTTGGACTGATGATCCAACATTCATGATGAGCATGCGACCACCAAACCTAAGGTAACTCTTTGCTCAAAGGAGTCAACACTAGCCTTTAGTTAAGGAAATTCAAATCTCCACTTCTTACTTTTTCAAAAAAAAATTATAATTCAAACTTAAAACCTCCAAATATCAATAATTACACTAATCGACAGCTTCAACCGTCCTAACTACGAGCATTTAGAATATATGTACCAACAATTGTAGCAACTTCCAATGGGAAACAGAGTGTGGTTGCTCTTTGAAATGGAAAAAAAGCTTAGCCTATTCAATTATACAGAGTCGTCAGACAATTGTCTTACTTGATAATTAGATATGACATAATTAGCATCATGGTGCTTTATTATAATAATATATAGTGGGTAATGTTTGAGATCAAAAGTTTAATGATACACGAATTTTCATCCGTTATCAAATACCCACTATTAAACCATGTGGAAGGGAAGGAAGACCTTGGCGTTTTGATGCATCGAATCCGCTCAAGTTGAAGAAGCTCTTGCCATTTTCGGGCCCTCAATATACGAATGGACTGATAGGCGGGCGTCATCACTTACAACTACACATGCGGCCGAATCCAAATTACTTAAACATCCGAGTTCACATGGGACAAGTAACTTTCACCCAAACAGAAGATGAAGTATCCCGCCGACAATAAAAAATTACTGGGTTGATCGGATTTGTTCCCTTTGCGGGTTCGGGCAGAGAATTACTGATGTGATTTGGAGATATTGATGGTCGTTGATCTCGCCAGTGTGTTCATGTCTTTAGTAGTTCGTGAGCTTGTGTCTCCTTCCATAATAATACCCTGATCGATTCATCCCATTGGAAGATAATCTTTTATATTTGTACTTGCATGTTACCTCTTTTCCTCCATGGAGCTCGACGATCCATTCTTTTAATAACGAGTTACTGATGTTGAGAGCCACTCAAACCCGCATATAAACATTAGGGAAAGCTTCCTTGTTTTTCTCATTGTAGCTGATGAATTTGCCCGCCAGCTCCCCTAGCTTCTTACCCACTGGTTCGGCAAAGTATCGGAAGGGGAGGTCGTGTATTTGGATCCAATGGTCCGATGTTTGCAGTGGGGTTTGCTGTGGATTTTCCCCTTCGCATAGCTCGTGTAAAGTGAGCAGTAGGTGGCCATCAAAGAATCATGGACCTTTGTCCATGACATGTCGTACATCACGGTTGTGGCCGAAACGGAATAGAATTCTTCGCTCTTTCAATGCCGTGATCTCCACTCCCTTGCCTGGTTGCCAGGTATTCGGCATGCTCCGTCGCATAACATTGAAATTGACGTCCTTTTTGATGAGGAACGTGCCTACCACACAACATTCGATATTATCATGATCTCTTTATAGTGCCTCAAGATTCGTTCATCCTGTTACGACGCACATGTCATGTCCATAATGATAAGTTGTTGGAGTTTGATCAGATCTCCATGGTTGGATAGCTCAAGAGGAAGTCCGATCCCTAAGTCCTAGGCTATGTGTGTGTGGGTTTGGGGCCATGGGTCTAATATGGTGAGTTTCGGCTCGGGACCTTTAAGCTTCTAAGATCATGCCAATTGTATCGCGACATTGTATAAGTAGGTCTAATAGTATGTGGTTTAACTATTTATACCTTATGTTATAAATCGTGGTTGAGTTATGTTTTTATCATAGTTAATTATATTTGTTTCTTTGATGAGTGTTGGTATAGCTAATTAATCATCCTTAATAAAATGATAAATTCCCTTTCTATGTTTGACTGGCGTGACCATTTGGGCTCAGTCAAGCTAGCCCATTTCATTTTTCCAGTGAATGCCCAATACTTTAGTGGCCCACGTTATCGCTAAAGTTGCTTACGTTAATGGGCCGGTCCTAATCTCACTGGGCCTCCACGAAAAAAGCCATCTTCTTCCTCCTGACCATTACCCGGTGACTGCAAGCTGCTTGAGCTGCTGACACAGCTAATTGAAATTGGAATCTTGATAAAGCTCAACAAGAAAACCCTATTCATCTGTTTGGGCGCTGAGATAATCGGGAAGGAAAAATGAGCGGAACGGTGAAGAAAGCAGCTGATGTTGCGTTCAAGGCGTCGAAGAACATTGATTGGGAAGGTATGGCCAAGCTCCTTGTCTCCGATGAGGCTCGCAAGGAGTTCTCCGGCCTCCGTCGCGCTTTCGATGAGGTCAATTCCACTCTCCAGACCAAATTTAGCCAGGTGTGTGACCACGTACTCCCTTCAACTTGTTCTGATCGAGTTTTCTGTTATCGCTTGCATTTGACGCCTGTTTTTTATCCGATCGTGCCTCTGTACCGTGTTTTAGCTTCGTCGATAATTGGATTTGGAAATGTGAATCGACTTCCGATTATATTGAGAAATCGTAGGTTTTTTAAGCAAGCATTGAATTTTTACAATCCCCTCGGTGTTTCAATATTGCACTCCTGATTTCCTTTCCTTTTTTCATTAATAAGAGATTAGGGATTTGGATTGTGCTTGATTGATATTGCTGTTTAAGTATAGCTGGTGCCAAAGAAAGAGCCTTTTTTCTGATAATGTATGGATATGTAGATATATTTGAAGCTTGGATCACTTATTCTAACTCACCGTCTGCTTGAATGAAATGATTGATATGGAAATTACACTATATCATTGATCAAATTCATGAATTCCGGATCATTCTATTTAGAAGAAGGCTCATTCTCTGGTTTGGATGCCGAATTCGTATTGTGGCTTGATATTTCATATTTCCTTTTGATCGGTAAGACATTTGTGGTTGTGTTATCTGATAATGTCTGATTCTGCTTTCTGTGCAGGAGCCTGAACCCATAGATTGGGAGTATTACAGGAAAGGGATTGGCTCACGCTTGGTGGATATGTACAAAGAGGCTTATGACAGTATGTTTCATACTTCTTGAGTTAAATGTGTATCTGTTCAGATGACAGTGGTGTAGATTCCTTAAGCTTGACAATTAATCAGAACAGAGTCCTCTCATTTTGAAATGTCTGTTCTCTGAAAAATGGACGAGCTCTTCGGTTCTTAAACTGATTATCTAACTGTTTGATTAATGGGTATTTGATACAGGCGTCGAAGTCCCGAAGTATGTAGACAAAGTGACTCCGGAATACAAGCCTAAATTTGAGGCCTTGGTGAGTCCAATACATGATATTATTAACTTTGCAATTGCATATGCTTAACCTCCTTGTGAGTAAAACCAATGCTCTGAAAACTGGACTGTAGATGGTTGAATTGAAGGAAGCGGAGCAGATGTCTCTGAAGGAGTCCGAACGTTTGGAGAAGGAAATCGCCGAAGTCCAAGAGCTCAAGGTACTACTCTACTTAAAAAACACGAGAATTAGCACATGTTAATTTCTACTTCCAGTCTCTTCTTATGTGATTCATTTCTAAGAATCCCCCCTAAATGCACTGCTACTGTTTTCCTTCGAAACAAAACAGAAAAAGATCAGCACCATGACTGCAGATGAGTATTTCGAGAAGCATCCGGAGCTGAAGAAGAAGTTTGATGACGAAATCAGGAACGACTACTGGGGCTATTGATTTCTTGGTCGGCATTTTTTCCAGTCATTTCTGAAACCTTTTCTCTGCGTCTCCTTTCCATCTACAATAATGATGCAACAACTACCATTGTTTTGGGTATTTAACTGCCTTTCCTTTGGATTGTTAACTGACTTGATTTTCTGAGTAAAAATGTTCTTTTCCCCCAATTTTCTTCCCCTTCAGTTGCCATAACCAGTTATATAAGGTCTATCAAAGGACTTGTAGTCCGTCGATCATCACAAGAGTTCTAGTTCAAGAGTTTTGTATTGATTCAAAGAACGAATGAAAAAACAGGTATATATACAGTTCATTCCAAAGCATCCGGAAAAAAACTTCTTAGAACTCCATGGGTAGAGTAATTGTGTACAAAAATGAGACCAGAAGAACCAACCCATCATAAACTTTGAGAAAGTTGCCATTGGTGAAATATGCATATGACAATCTCAAAATGAGGAAGACGAAAACAGGGGAATTGTCGACGGATAATGAACTATGCAGCCGAGAAAGCACAAAATTTTCCAGCAGCACTCACCGAGGTGACAAAAAAAGAGCTGGAGGCTCTGGGTCTATATGAAACCATGATGCTTTCTCTTGTATTAGTCAACTACTTCGGAGGCAGCAGCTTGTCGCTCTTGCTCCGCTCTTTTGGTCATGGCTTTCCTTGCTAGTTCATACCCTGCAAAGTTCATGGCGCCTAAAGGTGCAATCCAGAAGAACCTTGGTAATGCTCCCTTGAACAACCCGAGGGGGCCCTCGCGACGAAGTATCGAGTACGCAACAAACGACATTGGGATGTGTCTACCACGAGGGGCAGTCATCATTCTGGTCTTCATCACGTCGAAAGGGGTTGTTAAGACGGCAGTGAGTCCGCCAGATAAGGCTCCGACGCAAATTGTTTCCCAGGGTTCCAGCTCTCGCCGCAGAAATCGTTCAGCGACCTTGAAAACGTCGCCGACAAATAAGAAACTGTATCCGCTTAATACGATAGAATTGGTTACCATATTAAGAATGGACTCACCTTTTTCGATTCGCCGTATAGTCCCATCCCGACCACGTAGAATGGAACTTCACGGCAGAGGGTGGCACCGGTACCGCGAAAGAAGCCCTTCAGACCATCCTGTTGCCAAGTCCCTACAATGGCTTCTCCGACGTTGTCAAATAGACCGGCCTGCAAACGCTGCTTCAACACCTCGCAAGGAATTCGGACGGCTGTACCCAAAACTGTGCTACAAAATGATGCTATAGATTGCACCTGCAGAACATCCCATTGCAAATCAGTTATCTCATGGTAAACTCTAATTGGTCGAGAGAAAAAATCCGATGTTGATGCAGAGCTAGAAGGTTATAAGTTAGTACGGAGCAACGAAAGAAGTCTCCTACCACACTCAATAACTAAAACGTTTAGAGATGCAGAAATTGCTCATTTTAACTCAAGTTAGATTTGGCTGGGGAGAAGAGCATATTGACAAACAAGTATAACATCAAAACCAGACTAGTCAATTCGGAGAATCTCGAGAGATGACACTAAGATGCGTTGGTCTGAGTGTTGTGTTTCACTTTGAAGTATGTGCTATTCTTCAGGATACTATTGCAATCTAGATATTTCTAGCTTTTATCAAACACCACATGGTGGCATAAGAGCAAAAACAGTGAACAGTACCTATAGGATCCCATAATCCTACATCGAATCACAATGACCATTACCTGAAAATCTGGGAGCGTAGGGGCAACATTAATTAGTAGCAGTTTGCTAGCTTCAAAGATGCCTGTTCGCAGGCCATGACTGCAAGGAGAACACTCGGTGTGAGCAAGAAAATACACGTGGTATCCATTCAGCAAAGGCTACAAATGAAACACAAGGAAAAATAAATGGACCTGGAAAACTGTCCCAGAATTGCAGGGATTGAACCACGGTATAAACCTTGAACTCCAATTTCTGGAAGCTTTGAAATGATCTCTGGGAAGGTTAAAGTGGAGGCTTGCACACGAGTCTGCAATATAATAAGAACGAGCATACTTGAGTAAGAGAATTCATGGGACCGAAACACAAATGAATGGTCCATGTATGACTAATGAATTGAAGTTACATTCATCAATTATGGCAATCAGACAAATGGCACACTCATTGATTTGTGTTCCTTCACAATATCTCCAATATCCACCAGAAAAATTAGCTAGGATGCAGCAGTAAGTCTAGAGGAGAGATGCAGAGTTCTCTGCGCTCTAAAGAGCTGACATTTCACACAGTTAAACCTTCCGAAATTGAGGAGAGTAAGAGGATTTTCTTGAATGCCGAACCAGCATATGATTGGACAAAACAACTCTTTTCTACTGATGACTGATGAAGCTAGCAGCATCTTACTAGGACACATTTTAAGTCACTAAGGATATATTTTGTGAATTGACAATTACAAAGGCGTAGCAAAATGAATATTAACCTTTACAGTATCAACAGGATGCATCAGAGATGTGGAAAGTGCACATGAGAGGCCCCCAGCCAATGCAGATCGTAGGACACTTCCAGCAGGTATTTCCACAGGAGGAGCAACAGCGACAACAGTTGCAGCTTCAAACCATATGCTCCTGCATCATTATATAAGCGTTAGCTAATGAAACCACATTAATCCTATTGGTTCCCCTCCTTTGGACAGTTTGTATCATTTTCTTACCGAAATCATCTTATCAAACGTTATTTTCTCTCCGCAATATAAGAAGAAACCGAAACAGAGTATACATTAACTTCTCATGTTGGTCTATAACTCGGAAATTACTTTGTAAAAAATAATTTTACAAAACAAGAGAAAGATCTCACTGATTTAATACAAATGCCAATTTACAAAGTCTGTATATATAGAACAAAATAATACTAAAAAGGAAAGGAGAAAATAAACCACCTGGGATCATCTTGAAGACGATCAGAAGGCAGCAGAAGCATAAAATTCCTAAAATGGCCGTAAGAGATAGATTCTTCTGCATCCGCCTTCAGAAATCGCATCATGGCCATGGCATTTTCTTCATTTGCAGGAAGTCCAGCCTTTTCAAGAGACGCCAGTATTTCACTCTTCTTAAGTGTACCAGACTTGCTCAAGCTCAGAGAAGTATAAGCACGAAGAATTGTTGGTTCCCTCTGTTCCATCACTGACAAAAACTGCTTCCAACCAAAAGATTTTGAAAACAAATGACTTCTGGCACGACGCATGAAATCGCGAGCATAATTCTTGGGCAGCTTCCTCTTTCTCACAGCAATTTCAAGATCTTCCAGTGTCACTTGACCATCACCGTCTCTATCCAACTCCTCAAAGAATCTTTTTCCTGCAATCATTTATGGACTAACATGAGAAGAAGACTGGTAAGGATTGTTTATTTAGACAAGAAACAAGATCATAGCTTAAGACAACATGGCAACACAAATCTGGAGACACCATCAGCCAATTGAATGGAGCAATATTCAAAAACTACCATGAATGAACTGCAAGAGACAATCTAGGTAACTATACCTTCAGACTCTGTGTATCTGAAAAAATCCTGGACAGAGAATAACTTTTTCTTGTCAGGATGATCTTTGGAAGCCTTTCCCAGTTGCGGAACAAGCTCAATCAACTCCGCTAATGAAACAGAAGATAAGGTCGACCGCAAACGCTCCACATTGGATAATGGAATATTGAACAAGCCACTAGCTAGCTTCTGAGGTGAACCACTTCCAGCCTCTTCACCACCATCATCGCCTTCTTCATTAACTGAAGGAGGTACTCCAACAATAGTCGAAGGTACACTTCCAACTCTTGCAAAGCTTAAGTTTCCTAAAAATCCATCCATGTCTATCCTGCGAGCTTCCCAAATACTCATAACTGTTTTAAGGTGGTCAAAATGAGAGGTTACCGGAGATTGGTTTGGAATCTTGCCGTCACAAGACTTGCTCTCGTTCTTCTGCAAAATCTGATCGAATTTCTGCAGATTATGAGCCAAATGATCAAACAAAAAGCCTATTAGACACTCTAGAGACAGATGCTTCTCGTCTTTCTCTTCCCCGCGCCATTTTTTACTCTGGAACACTTTAACACACTGAACCTTCACTTCTCCTTTCTTATGTTCGCTCTGCTTCTTTTTGCTATTCTTCAAAGGAATAGGAAACGCTTGAGCAAATCCATTAACCAACACAGACCAAGTCACAGCAAACTTCAAACAGTTTGTACAACCCTCATCTCCGTTCACCATTTCCTTCCCTTTTGACCTTCTCTTCGACGTGTCACTGCCACCATTCATCTTACGCTGATGCTCTAAATTAGGAGCAAACAGCCCAAGCAAAGCTCTAACAGGAACTCTAATGGATAACCCTCTCTTCCTCTCTTCAACCTTACACACATTCTTCTTCTCAACGGAACGGATCTGAAACTTGCTATGAACTCGATTCCCGGCGCCTCCGCAATTCAACTCGTTTATGAATCCTTTCTCGTTACTCCAACCGCCGCTCCCCCAACAAGTCTCGAAATCTTTAGCGGCTTTTCGAATTCCGAGCTCCAGCGGGGAGAGAGCTTCCTTCACCGATTGGAATGAATTGAAAAACGGCTCCATCGGGTCATTTGTAGACACCATTACTACACATACATGCACACAAACACAAAAAGAACTCCAAACTTCCAAAAACAATATAATCCTTCTTCCAATCTACGACACTAGAAACTCAAACACTCGAGCTCGAAAACAGAAGAACGAAGAGCGTTACGAGCAAACTGAGCGCTAGTATTCTCTTTTTCTTCTTCTTCCCCGACGTCTTATCGTAGAGCGAGTAACAGGTCAAAGCAACCGCCGGATATGGAGGCGAGATACATCCGCAATCTGAAGGGAATCTGCGGTGGTTAGCAAGATCGTTGAAATGGAACAAGGATTGGGAATGAAGCGTAGAGCATTTGGAGCCAGAAAAGATAGAGACTGAGAGAGGTCCGAGTTCGCAGTTTCTTCTTTATTTAATTTTTTTTATTCTGGTTTATGTTTGGCTAGGCTGGTTTCTGGTTTCTACTTCCTTTTCTAATTTATTTTTTGAGGGTTTGAAATTCTGTGATAATTCGTAATTCTTTTTTACTGAATGTTATCGAATATTTTCATGATAATCTTTTTATTGGACCGATTTTATTAATTGTGTTAAGAGATAACGAAGCAGGCAAGTCAAGCGGGGTTGAAATTCGAATATAAAATATTAGCGATATGTGACTGAGTATTCATATGCAAAGTGCGGTTAGATTTAAATTCGAAATTTCTTTACAATTTTACAATACAAACAACTGATTGGAGATAATTTCTAAAACAAATTAAATATGAAAGTTATGGATAATGAAGGACTAGCGGATAGAAGCTGACGTGAGGGTGTAGTAGGAGAGAGACAATCGGATTAACAAACATTAAATGACACAATTTCTTATTAAGAGGTACTTAATTTGGGGTTCATATCCATTTTGGTCACTGACATATTAGGGTTGTAACTCCTAATCACTAACATATTGACAGTAACCTTCATACTACTAACTCATTGTAACTGTAACGTCATTGCACATTCGTTAACTCTCCGTCTAACAACTCCGTTTAAGTTGACAAATCACGATGTCAGCTCATCATTTTAGTACACAGCTCTGTTATCATGTAACATGTTACATCATTGACTCAGCTCGTTCGACCAAACAACCAAGCTAGACGCCTACTGAATTCCCAGGCGAGTTAGAACAACAGCTTTGATCAATGAAATTCACTATGGAGAAAGTCTACTGTAAAAAATGCAGCAATCCATCTGGCAAAGTACAGTTCAAACACTTCAACTCGGTTGAGGAATTTTCAGTGTATCAGACCAGAACCATTATTAGAAAGCAGAACCACTCCCCTTTGTCTTCCCAAGCATCACATCTTTGGCTTCATTGACCTTTGAAGCCAGGTAACCGCTACCACCTGCATCGGGATGGTTCGCCACCATTACTCTTCTATGCGCTTCCTTGATCTTGTCTTGCGCCGCACTTTCCCTGTCCAACAACACCAAACAATTCGTAAAACGACCTGTATATATTTCGATTTTCAATAGAGATGCTAGTCTAAGTGTGATTGATTCTTTGAATAACTATCCTTTAACTAGTATAATATTCAAGATTTCGCTACCAGCAAAAAGATCTCATGCAGGACAAGATCATTAGCATGAGTGGCTAAACGAGTACAGTTCGGATTGTGATCCGAGAACTGCCTTTGGAGAACAAACTAACAGTCTTCGATCTCAAACATTAACAAACGATTCAGGTAAATCAATCCAATCAAGGGTTTTTAAGGTTCATTAACATCAGAAACCGTTCTACATTTTGCAGCATCAACATCTGACACTACATACTCGACTAGTAAACCAAATCGATACTTCTGGATCAGTATGCAGTTCAGTGCCAGCAGCAACAACTGTGATCAACCAAGTTCGAAGACTAAATACAATTTAGCTAAGGTAGCTTGCAAACAATAAGCACACTTGGAAACAAGTAAAGGGGATAAGTAACTGTTACCTAAGACCAAGAATTAGAGCTGCTTCTCTTCTAGTCATCTGAGCCTGAAAACCACCTTCATAGAATCTGCGCATTTTTGGTGGCCGAGCCTTGAACGATTGCCATGCCTGAATCCCGTATCTAGCAGCTAGTGCAGCAGCTGCGACTGCAGCTCCAGCCAATAAAGGTGTAGCCTAAGGTACATCCTTAAATTTGTCAGCTCAATTATATCAACACACCACGCTCATCAACTGGAAAAAATGTTCCTAGGTTAACTCATCCTAGGGTTGATTGAACGAGCTAATACCAACCGTTTAATTTTCAAAGGAGGAGAGACATGCCGCAGGCCATATTACTCAAAAGTGACGGTGAGATCAATAATAACAAGAACTTGAAGTACAGTATCAGACGAATCCAGAATGGTAAAACGATCCGAAAGCTGACAAGGTAACACAAGACCAAAAGGAAACCAGCATCCTCAAATCAGAGGTTAACGGGCGGATGAAGCTACAAGAAGAATAGAGACTACTAAACCGGAATCGAATCAAAGGAGAAAAGAAGAGATGTAGTGGAATAATATTGATTCAGCGAACTCAATCAAACCAACGCTAAAAAAAAACAGATTAGCTGCTTTCATTACCATTTCAGTGAGGTTGGAAATTCGGGAAGCTGATGGATACCAATTTCTTGAGCTTTCGTTCAATGGTTTTTCCAGAAATTGTTTTTGGTTCTCTGCTGTGTGCGCGGCGAATGGAGAAAAGTCTGGAAAACAAATAAGAGAAGAAAAAGGAAAAAAAGAAGAGCAGTTGCAAAAATGAAGGATTTGGATTGCTGGGATTCGAGCCAGGGTCATTCTTACCAAGATCTCGGTTCTTAATAATGATTTGATGAAAGAGGCATGTCGCAGTGTACGGTACGGTGCGCGGCGCAGTATAAGATTCGGTAATTGTCTATTTTTGTAATTTATATTTTAATTTGATTGTTTATGTAATTTTCGATTTAATTGTGCATATAAAATATAATTTCATATACTTTCACTCAATAGTATATTTTTACCAATACGTGTCTTTGTACCACTAGTCATAATCAGTTGACGAAATCTAGACTCGTGATTAAAAGTAAACGTATGTTAACTAATTTTGTGTAATTTTACATTTTGTTATACTTATTCTATTATTATATATAAGCATGTATATATGATGATATAATTGTGATAATTTTGATTGTTAAATCGACATTTAAATGACGAATCATCTATACAAATATAGTTATAAAGAGGGTTGTATATAGATTATAAATATGTCCATCCAAACTTTCACTCAGTCACTCATGTGTGATGGATGTGAATATTCATATATATATATGTTAACCCGCGCCCATTCAAAGAGAATATATATATATATATATATATATATATATATCAAGATTAATCATTTGCTTGTTGGCCTCAATTGACCTATTAAAAGAACCTTAAATGTAAGATTATATTATATGAACTTATGTCTGATGAATAATGTCCAATTCAAACCGAATTAACCCAATTGATGTTTTGAATTGGTCAAAACATAATGATTGTAACCTTATTAGCTTACAAAAAAATGAAACATCAATCGGCCCGTTAAAAAAATCTTGAACGAATTATCATATCATATGAAATATACTTAGATTTTAAGGATTTTCCCAATTTGACTCATTGTTGATTTGCTCAAGAGTTAATGATGCGTAATTCGATTAACTTACGAAAACAAAAGGTTAATTGGTCTGTTTACAAAATACTGAATGGAGGATTGAATGATTTTAAGATCACTTATTATGTTAGTTGAATCATACATTACATCGATTTAATAATTTTTGTAGATTTTATAACGATTTGGGGTTTTGAATCGACGCATATTAATTTTCAATATTACATGAATATTTTTATGAATGGAGTGAAATTGAATTAAATATATGAAAATGGATGTTATTGGAATTAAAAAATTATTATAAACAATAGTTTTGAAGAGAATAATATATTTTGAGTAGTCTAAACAATGTTATGGAAGAAAAACTATTAGAAAGGGGAAAATAATTTGGTGAGATATTAGAGAATAAATTAAAAATTTATTTATTATGAGAGGTGAGATATGATTAATGGGATAAAAAAAATATGAAATTAATAGAAAATATTAAATATGTCGCATGCCAATCAAAATTTTCCTATATTTCTATATATATTTTTGATGATGCTTTATTTAGAATTTTCATGTACCCATTTGGTCCGCAAGAAGATAGATGATTAACAGTTGCTTTCTCACCAACAAGGACCAGCAGGAAGTCTAGCTAGTGCCTTCATCTGTTCAGGTAGTTAGTTTGACCCGTACGTAGTAATGTGACTTGGCTTGCAGAAGCATAGTCGCGTTGTATTTGGGTTTCCCTCTGGAAAATTAAACCATAAAATCTCCATACAATTCAAACTTGCAGCCTCCAGGTATAGATCAGCTGTGAATATGTGGGAAGCCACTGCAATAACTGTGCTCTCATGTTAAAGATCCCGATAGAACAAGATATGAGCCATTGATTGTTTTATACGATGAATGATGCCTGCCCTGTCACGTACTTACAAGAATGCCTCGGAACAACAGTACGAAACAAGAGAAGTATATATATGCTCTAACAGGCAAATATTTACTAGCCTAAAGCATTTCTGCAACATTTCTCACAAACTTGGTATGCAAACAAGTGAGGGTTTAACCATGGAATTGGCATCTTCTCTTCTGCTGCATCCCAAAATCCCAAGCAACCCTCTAGAGCTCCTCTTCCTACTTGGCTCAAACTTTTGCCTGCTGCTGTAATTATAACTACTACTGCTCATCTTCCTGCTCTGTCTGAACTTCATATCATCAAGATCCATCTTCACCGGAACCTTCCCTACTCCGAATGCAAGAAAGTACCATCTCGATTTCCTCGAAGCCACCCTCTTCGTCTCGAATTCGCTGCTCTTCGTGGACAAGGGTATTGACCAAACCCTGTTTAGGTGACCATGATTAGGATAAAGATCTGATCTTGGTTCGCTTTTGGTGGCTTTCTTCTTGTGATCGTCCTCGGCAGGTTTTGGACCTCTATATGGAATAATCTTCCCACAGAATATGATGTTATCAGAGGAAGAAGGATTGAAGTCTCCACTGAAGAACTCAAACGTATCCTGTTGATGATCATGCAGATTGCTTTCTTCGCAAGTGCTACTACTATTGCTGCAGCTGCTGGTGGTCGATAAAGGGAGATCGCGGAGCGAAAGGGTTTCGTGGTCCTCGTCGGCTTCTGGATCATAAGAAGGCTGGTGATGATCAAGGTCCATTTGTGTGTTAATTTGCCTTGTTTGTGTATCAGAAAGAGAGAGGAAAGTTATGTTGAAGTTTGGTATGTAAGTTGATATATAAGAGAAATTAGGATGGATTTGACTTGTATGCTTTTGGTTGGTTGGTTGATAAAGGCTGGTCCTTCACCCTTCTAGATGGATGTTACTGCTACTGTGTGACAAATGTGCATTACTTCCTAACTTGGGTTGTCCTTTTTACTCGTTGGATTAGTTCCATGTCTAGAACAACATCTAGGAGTTCGATTCATGTAGCCTTGAAGTTTCCAGTCTGCCTCCAATGATAAGCCCTAGCCAATTAGGGGACGACGCATAGCACTCGACTCCAATCTAGAGGCACTGTGAGGAGGCGATGATGACACCATTCAAGAGAGTATTGAATACTGTACCGACTACCTTACATGTTGATTGGGCTTACTATAGTTTAATGTTTTTCAATTTTTATGTTCATCTTATAATTCTCCTCGGTCGTCCCACTCTTCTTACTACCTTTTCTACACGTCCAGGCGACAATGCTCAAACGAATCAAACACCAATCAGATTCTTAAACAAAAGAAACTCGTCTTATTATTCTGATCGAACTGTTATTGTTAACCGGTGTGAATTTATTTGTCGGGAGCAAATAGTCCCCTTCTTGGCTGCCTACTCGGACTCTTTGCGATAAGGTGATATTGATTGTCTAAATTTCCACAGTTATCATTTGTAAATACAGAGGGTAATAAAGTTTACTATGATGTTTCATTCGGTTGGTGTTTCATTCGGTTGGATCGGGTTAACAATAACAGTTCGATCAGGATAATAAGGCAAGTCTTTTTTTGTTTAGGAATCCGAGAGTCCGGATAGGCAGTCAGGAAGGGGGTTATTTGCTCCTGACAAACAAATCAACACCGTCTATTTTGGACATTCCATCCAACGGTCTATTATCTGATCAGTGGTAAATACATCATTTTACAAATTAATTGTTTAAAATATCAATAATTTCGAGTCGGGCCAAAACTGAATACTCAATACTTTAGACTCTAAACCTCAAAATTTAAAATCTAAAATCGAAACTCAAAATCTAAAATCCAAAATTGAAAACCCAATACTCTAGACCCTAAACCTTAAAATCCAAAACCAAAAATTAAAAATTAAAATTTTAATACTAAATTCAAAACTCAAACATTAAACTCAAACTCAAACCAAAATAAATTAAATTAAATTAATAATTTGAACCACTAGATTTGAAGTCTAAAATGGACCGCCAAAATTTCTTCTCATGCTCATTAAAAATTATTAATCTTCTTTTTGGCAATCGTCAAAAAACTAAACTAACATCTCTTTTAATTTTTATACGATTACTTTCTATACAATTTGTAATTTATAGCATCTAAAAAATGTTGTAATTTATTGCAAGTGGATTTTGAAAACAAACGCATGCACCGATAATTTTGAAGAGAATTACATTTATAATTGTGATTTTGGTCCAATTAGGTTAGTTGGAGTGGAGTAACAAATGGTTTATTTATTGATGGTTTAGTAGAAAAGAAAGAAAGACGATCAATTGATGACGCGGATAATCATATATAATAATTGAAAAAACCTCTCAGTTAGTATTCACGTCAGCCGCCAGCGACCAACACGTGTAATAAAGCTTAGGGCCGGCCGCCGGCTAAAATCCCGAGCAAACTCCAAACCCCATTTCCAGAGTTTTTAGCACCGACGACGGCCAAATTTTCTGCCGGTGATCGAACATCATCTTCGTCAACAACATTGCTGAAACTCATCCGCCTGTTCTGCCTCATCTTAATCTCCTTTACATCCATACTCCTCACCGGAAACTTCCATTCCACCCCAATCCCTAAACACAAATACCCCATCCCACTCTTGCTCTTCGCCTTCTCCGACTTACGAGACCCACTCGACGATGAACTAAACCAAGAAAACGAGGATGAAATCGACGATGAAGATGATGAGGAAGAGGAAGATGATGATGGTGATTTCCATGAGAAGAATCCACGGCGACGGATGCTCTGTTTCTTATTACTCTGCTTCGGGATAATGTTTTGATCAATAATTGATTGTCTGGAATCGATGAGCTTCCCGCAGAACACAACACCATTACTACTAGTAATGCTGTTGTTGTAATTATTGTCATGAGAATAAGCACGGCTTGCAGTCATCAAGTACTCCCTAGAGAACTCGAATTCCTCGTCATCGTCGTCGGACAAATCCTCTGCCGCCTCTCCCTCGGCAGCAGCACGGTCGGTGTTGCTGCTGTGGAGGGGGAGGTCAGAGAGCGAAAGGGTATCCTCAAGATCATTGAAATCATCGTCGTGGTTCGTTGTTTCGTCCGCGCTGTTTAGGGTGTAGTGGTGAGGGGCTAGTGGCAGAGTAAGATGCTGGGAATTCATTATGATTGGGAGGCAGAGAGTCAGAGAGAGAGTTGGGAAATTCTTAATAGGATTGTCTTTTGTGAGGGTTTTGATTTGTTTTTTTATATATATAAGCTGTGATTTGGAGAACAGTAGCTGTCGGAGCAAATGTTTGACTTAATGGCCGGAGGAGAATGCTACTCTATGAATGATCCAAGTGGTGGCTTCTTCTAGACTAAGACGACCCAAAAATAAGTTATGGATAGATACTATATATGAAGTAACATGGGGGAGATTAACGTGTCGACAGTATATAATATGACTATGGTTTTGGGAGTTCGGTTGGTTCGTGAATTCGAAGATATGCCGTTGAGTGATCTAAATTGTAGTTGAAGTGTTCAACTATGATTAAATTTTATTATATCAAAGTTGTATGTATATTCGATTATGTTGATGAACGTTTTAAAAAGTACCGGTCGTTGTATCAATATGAAAATGATGGTTGTTAATTTCGATTTTTTATAAATTTATGTTATAAGTCTGATTATAAATTTCGAATCTATTTTGGATGCTTCATTTCTCATTTTTTAACAACCCATCCGTCTACTACCAACAACTCAACCCAAGCTATAGAGTTTTGTTTACATCGAGTCGAGAGTCTAGCGGGAGTAATTGCGAGGGGTAGTTTGGACTTCCTATGTTTCTAGATTGCATAGGTTGCTTTTTGGTCTTCTAGAAAATAAAAATTCAAAAAATGTAGGACATTTACAGAAAGAACCCTTAACTAAGGCCTAATTACTATATCATCTAACGCATTCTAACCAATCAATCGTTTATTCGTATATATACAAACTCGGAATAACTCGTACGTGCAATCGAGAGATATATGGCTTTCTTTCTTACATCACACTGAATCACCCTCAATGCGATACACTAACTCGGCAAGTTGCAGTTCGACAACCACCCACATTCATCGAGCATCTTTCGTATCGGACATCCGAAAACACTGCTCGTCAAATAAGTGAATAACTCGACCGGTCAAACCGAAAAAATTTACTCAAGTTGGGCACGACGGTATTAAATAATTCGTAGACCACCCGGCCCGGCGGCTGTTAATGCAATTGGGGATATGCCAAATGGCGTCCTGGCATGCCAGCCTTGTCAAACAAGACAGTTAACCGGCCAATGATGAAATTTCCATTTTGACCGACCGAACGACGGTTAGTAACCAAATTAATCGGTCCTCGTGCTTAATGGCCCAACTAACTATATGAAAAGCCCATTTGTTTAACGATTAACTGATGGGCTAGGGGGGGGGGGAAATTGGGACATGTATGGCCCATTTGATAATGGCAGTGTAGTAGGCAAACTCTAAAGAAAACACTAAGCACAAGAGTAATAATTATACATTAGCAGTTTAGCACACGGTAAAATTGTGAGTGAATGGTGTAAACAAGTTGCACTCACACCAGTCATAAGTTGTACTCAAACCAGTCACAATTGCTCAATTAGGAGAATCACTCGTTCACAAGCAAATTGGATCGAATTTGATAAAAAAATACATATCTGATGAAAGATGAATTAAATTCGGTCAACCAGCATCACAACCGATGACCATTCTCGCCTTCAGTCAATTATATACTAAATAAAATGGGATGAAATAATAAATAGAATTAAAACGGGTGGTGATAAACGTATTTTGCCATTAGACACCAAATAATTCGTCTCTGGTGTTCAATGGTTACTTGATCGCTACGAAATTCCCCTAAATCAGCTCAATGAGATCCCTACACCAAAACTTTCCCACGCGCCATTCGATAGACTGCATTTTCTCTCACGCTCGGCCCAATCGAGTGAGCATTTGTCCTACAGAGTCGAGAAACTGTGAACAAAGGGTACACAGGTAATTATCACCCCGACGGAATTGCAATTTTTTCCGAATGGAAGGTCCTTTGCTGGTGGTTATACATACCTGAAACCCTACTGTCCACTCTCATCGTCCTCCTCCGCTCACAAACAGCTTTTCTCTTCCATTCGACGAGCTAGGGTTTCCTTCCATCTCTCTGCAACTCGGATTCTTCTTTCGTCAGGTTTGTTCTGGTTCCGATCTCTTGTATTCGCTTGCTTTTGTTTTTGATTTATGTCGCATGCTTCTGATATGGTTCAATTTTCTGTTGGAGCTTGGATTTCATAATTCATTTTGATTTGAGATGATCGCCGATTTTGTTCTCGTTCAGCTGGATTTCTGATTCGCTTGTATTGTGTAAGTATCTGTGACGCTCTGGTTCTGATTTTTGTTTCCGTGATTCGCCGGGTTGAATTGTTGTATCTCAGCTGGTTTTCATAGGCTTGTTTGTCATTGATTCGTTTATATTCAGCTATAATATCCGGTTCTCAGATTTTTATAAGCATTATTTTGTTTGTTTGAATTAGATCTTTAAAAGAGTGTGTGACTCCTGGATTTGTATTGAATATTTTTTTGTGTTCTCAATTTGGCAGTCGAGCCTTCATCATCATGGGTAAGGAAAAGGTTCACATCAACATCGTGGTCATTGGACATGTCGACTCCGGCAAGTCCACGACAACCGGCCACTTGATCTACAAGCTTGGAGGTATTGACAAGCGTGTGATTGAGAGGTTTGAGAAGGAAGCTGCTGAGATGAACAAGAGGTCATTCAAGTATGCTTGGGTGCTTGACAAGCTCAAGGCTGAGCGTGAGCGTGGTATCACAATTGATATTGCCTTGTGGAAATTCGAAACCACCAAGTACTACTGCACTGTCATTGATGCTCCTGGACATCGCGACTTTATCAAGAACATGATCACTGGTACCTCCCAGGCTGATTGTGCTGTGCTCATCATCGACTCCACCACTGGTGGTTTCGAAGCTGGTATCTCCAAGGATGGCCAGACCCGTGAGCATGCTCTCCTTGCTTTCACCCTTGGTGTCAAGCAAATGATTTGCTGCTGCAACAAGGTACAACTCTGCATGTGATTTGCTGATTTTGCTTGTTGTTAATTAGTATTGCTTGGAGCCTTGAGGTTTTGTTCATGTAATCAGTGTTTGTTTATGGGGTTTGTACACAGATGGATGCCACAACCCCGAAGTATTCAAAGGGAAGGTATGATGAAATCGTGAAGGAAGTGTCATCATACTTGAAGAAGGTTGGGTATAACCCAGACA
Source organism: Linum usitatissimum (assembly GCA_030674075.2). NCBI lineage: Eukaryota > Viridiplantae > Streptophyta > Magnoliopsida > Malpighiales > Linaceae > Linum > Linum usitatissimum. The sequence continues at coordinate 3,301,477 of JAUJYP020001281.1, read as the reverse complement.
AGATTCCTTTCGTTCCCATCTCTGGGTTTGAAGGAGACAACATGATCGAGAGGTCGACCAACCTGGACTGGTACAAGGGTCCAACCTTGCTCGAGGCTCTGGACAATATCAACGAGCCGAAGAGACCCACAGACAAGCCCCTCCGTCTGCCACTTCAAGATGTTTACAAAATTGGTGGAATCGGAACTGTCCCAGTGGGCAGGGTGGAAACCGGTGTCCTCAAGCCCGGTATGGTTGTCACCTTCGGCCCATCTGGGTTGACAACTGAAGTCAAATCCGTCGAGATGCACCATGAAGCCCTCCAGGAGGCTCTCCCCGGTGACAATGTTGGGTTCAACGTGAAAAATGTTGCAGTCAAGGATCTGAAGCGTGGCTTTGTTGCTTCCAACTCAAAGGACGACCCTGCCAAGGAGGCGGCTAACTTCACCTCCCAGGTCATCATCATGAACCACCCAGGCCAGATTGGAAACGGTTACGCCCCGGTTCTCGATTGCCACACCTCCCACATAGCTGTCAAGTTCTCTGAGATCCTCACCAAGATCGACAGGCGTTCTGGCAAGGAACTCGAGAAGGAGCCCAAGTTCTTGAAGAACGGTGATGCTGGCTTTGTTAAGATGGTTCCCACCAAGCCTATGGTGGTCGAGACCTTCTCGATGTACCCACCCTTGGGCCGTTTCGCCGTCAGGGACATGCGTCAGACTGTCGCAGTGGGTGTGATCAAGAGCGTGGAGAAGAAGGACCCGACTGGAGCCAAGGTGACAAAGGCAGCTGCCAAGAAGAAATGAAGCAACCTGGGTTTGGTATTTACTGAGCCTCAGGTTGCTGGTGCTGAGAGAGGATTTGTCGCGTCTGTTTTGTTTGAGAATTTCAGCTTTATCGAGTCGTCACCATCGTCGCTTGGATGCAATTCGCAGAATTGGGTGCTTGATAGGCGGTGGTGTAGTCATGTTGCGTCTTTGAGTTTTGTGAGTCCTTGTCGAGTCCGAGACTTTTTTGCGAGGTCTTATCGTACGTATGGATTTTGGAGTTATGGAAGCCTTTTTTGGTTTCCTGGATGTTTTTATCGAAAGTATATTGTCGGTTTTACTGCGGTAATCTACCTTTCTTATGCTTTTTTCCTAACTAGAATTAAAATTATTCATATCGTTGTTATGGAAAATGTATTAACAAATAAATTTAAAATACTACAAGATTTATAAATAATAATATGTGAATTTAAATAAAATTCTCATATAAAAAAACAAATATTAATTATTAAATAATGATTTATGTTATGTATTGATAGATAGAACTTCTCATTTGGTAGGACGGATTGGTACTATAACTGAAAGATAGAGTTTAAATTGAATTTTCTTCAATTCTGATATTAAAGTTTGTGGTGGATTAGGAATTCAATTCAAGAACTTGTTGACTAATACTGTACCACCAAGAACTGAACCGAAAGAGGGGTCAACGAACCTATAGCTTAGTTGATCAATCGAACCGATCTGGTCTAGATCAGCTAATCTCTACCCCAGTGAATAGCATAATTTGAGGCGAAATGGTTCACATAACAAAGAATTTCCACCTCCAGCAAAGCAAAACGATAGCAGCTGCAGCAACAATTATTAAAAATATCTATTTTGCTAGTCTCATAAAACACCAAGAGAAAACAAAACAGGGCACAATGGACAGAGCCGAGCAACGTGCTGGTACAGATAACGAGTAGACATTACATCTCTCTCTCTCTCGGATCATAGGTTCTTGAAGGCGGATTCCTGTTTCTGTGGGGTGAGTCTAGCCAGCAACGCCTTGTTCTGGCAGTGCTCCGTGTCGATAAAGTAGAACTTCTTATTCGCCATAAACGTCACGTACGGCCGGTTGGTCTCTGCCGGACGAATGTCCGCAAACCTGATGGTCTCCGGAACGTAAGTGCCCAGCCACGACATCTGCTCTGCCACAAAGCTGTCCGAACCCGGCTGCCACCTCAGCTTGTGAATGTAAGGGCTCACGAACCAATGCAGCGCGGCAGTAGTTGAGGCACTGAAGAAAATCACGGAAGACGCAACTGCCCCCTTCAGGATGACGTTCGAATCCGTCGATGTCATGAAAGTGATGACAGGGCCGAGGGAAACCGACAGACAGCAGGTGGACAGCGAGAGCATCTTCACTTTCTTGATCGTGGATGATATTGGACCGCGGTAGACGACTCCGGAATCGTTTTCGTCCTCCTCTTGAGGTTTTTGTTCTTTGTCCTTGCGTGGTCCGATCGAGATCCTACGGTCGTCTTCTTCTGCAGCAGCAGCTTGAGAAGCCCATCTTGTCTGAGAGGTAACAGTAGGCAGGACGCTCGGTTTAGCGTTTTGATGGCTAAAAGATGTGATGGTCCTGTGAGCTTGATAGCCTAAACAAAGGAGCAATCAGAAAAAAGGCAGTTACTTACAAGTTTGACCTTCTAGCAAATTTAATATGAAATAGATGTCTTTTGGGTCGGCTTCGACATAAACAACCGAAGATATAACAAGAGTGCATTTCGATATTGAGTAAGCAGAGAAGAAAACTATTCTCAATTGAACACACAACGAGCTATCAGGTCTACACTTCTATAGTACAAGGGGCATACACTGAAAGTTTTTCCTATGAACTCGATTTTCTCGAAACGACTGACTCGCGAAAGCAAGGAAACCTAAACTGTGCTTGACAGAAACAGTCGGACATAGTTCTGTTACGAACATCTGTTAATTTTTCATTTAAAAGTGAAAGCAATGACAACACTGGTTACGATGACAATTGGAACGACATAATAATCTAGTATACATGGTGAATACTACGAAGCTCAAATGCTAGATTAGAAACATGAAGCATTACTAGAGCACCAAAGATCAAGCCGGAGCGACCAAAGGCGATAAATCGCCAGTAGTAAAATATCCAATATCCCTATAAGGCTACAATCTGTACCACTGAAAATAAAAAAGATTACTTAGTATCTAGACTCAATTCATGAACCCTGGCTGGTACAATGTCAAGCAAGCATTGGAGTAGTCGTAGCTCATAAAAGTGAATCAACACTAAACTAGGCACCATCCAATCTCATCTCAACATAATAATAAGTCGAACCAAATTCCATCTAGTACAAACAACTCATTAATGAAGGTCCCAAGGAGATATGTTCATGAAGCGATACAAAACAGCTATGTCAAGTGACATGGCCTTTAACAAAAAAAGCTGGGAAAAGGGGGTTCACCAAATCCTCAAAACAAGAAAAAGGAACAAACTTTCCCTTCTTAAACAGAATCAGAGTATGACAATTTATTAATTAGGTCAGCAGACGAACACAGAAGAAAGCGCGAGAGAGAAACAAGTAACCTGAAGAAGGTGAGCTCCTGAAAGAGGCGGGAGATATGGATCTGGTTTGAGATCGGATCAAGTGGAGGATAGCTGATCGTCCCATTTCTTACAAAATCCGATCGATTTCACGGCACAGAGTAAGCTTCAGAAGCTGCTTATGGAGGAGGATCAGAGATGGGAGTGCAGTTTCGGGGGTATAGGGATTTTGGTACGGTACGTAAATCCTAACGGGAGGTTCTTCGCCCGACAACGGTTGTGTGTAGGTTGGATAAAAAACAGGGCCCTGTCAGAACTAAGCCCAATGTTTTGCACAATGGGCCAGATTATTGGACCGAGGACTTTTTTTCCTACTATAGAATATAACAAACTAAATTGATGTCCGTTTTGGAGTCTACTGAATTTGAATTATAGTACATGTAAGTAGCTTTTTTTTGCTGGGTTGAAATTGATTAGTGATGAAAATTGAGATAAGTGGATGATCGTCGGGAGTTTATCGGAATTATTTTGGAAAATCGTCGGAAAAGCGAATGCAGAATTTAGGGTTTATGTGTTCAGTAGGGGTAATTACGATATTTACATAGTTAGTGCGATTTTTTTAAAAATGTAGGGCGAAAAATAGTACGCTCCGCGATGAGTGGGGAGAAAATGGAATTTACCGTTTTTAATTTTTTTTAACTTTTTTCGAATCCGTCATTTTAATTTGGTGACCTGTTAAATCTTTAAAAATTTATAATAATAAGTAAGTACATTAAAAACACTATTATAATAGAATCGAGTATAATATTATAAATAAAATAACATTTGGTATAATAATTTAAAATTATAGTGGTATATGCTATATTTTACTCCATATATCACTGGTGATTATAACTTATGGTAGTCATAACTCATATCAAAAAAAAATTATGGTAGTCACTCTTTATATTTGTCTCTGTGAAACACATGTATATTTTTTTTTGGCAAAACACATGTATATCTCATTCAACATCACAAATTAATTAAAACTCAGCAACATTTTATACATAAACAGATATTGTTTTTTCTAAGTTAGAACTTAAAAGACATAAAATATATCGGTGTCTATTTCGTGGGATATACCAGATTCAAATTTGAGATTTTTGGATAACCAGACATAAGTTTTATTACTGGAGCAACCCCACATTTGGCCATCAATAGATATCTTAAAGGAATATAAATAAGGCAATCTCCATCCCAAAATTTGTTTAAAATATTCTAATTATATTCGCATTGCCACATTATTAAGTTTAGCAATTCATTTAATAAATAATTTTCAACCACCTTCGTCCCTAAAATATTTAGCAATTTTTCCCACCAATAAATACATTATTCATAATATAAATCGTCATAAATGTTATTTTCTTAAAAGGCGGTCCATTTGCTTATGTGACATTGTTAATTGACTTCCTAATTTAGAAAGCTTGCTAATTTATCAAGCCTATGCGAATCCCTAATAAATACTAATTAGATGTCACCTCAACCGTCACATCAATTTAGCAACTGCTAAAATTTTACAATGAATATACCCTAATAATAAAATTGTGTGATATTGATTTAAAAATATCAAATTCAAATTTAATTACATCCCACAAATAAACATGCATTATTTATTACCTTCCAGAATTCAAATCAAAATTACAAAATTCATAGTGATAATTTTTTTTATCAATTAAAATATTATCAAAATGTAAATAATATAAATAACAGTTTATTTTGACAAATTAGTAGACAAGACGTACAAATTAATTCAACATTATTGGAAAACAGAAAGCAAACTCATGAAACTTGCAAATCTTCACTTCATAGTTCATATCTTCAAATAATCCAGTTTACTGGCCCCGTCAAGTCCAACGGAGTAGACGCTGGTCACATAGTCATGTAAGCTCGTCCCCTTGTATATCGCCGGACTATCCTCCGTCACCAGCTCCTTGATCGGTTCATACACCCTCTCACTACCTTCCATCATATGATGTATTCTCAAAAAGCAAGGGATCGAAACCCTAGCCGGTCCAGTGCTCTTCGCCACAACTCTATGGTACACGCTTTTGTACTTGTCGTTCGTTATCAGCTAAAACGACCGAGCAGGGTGTTCAGCATTATTTCATTGGTTTTATATTATTCATTAAACGAGATTTAATTAGTACCTGAAACATGTCTGCCACATTGATGACTAAGGATCCGGGTATGGGTTTAACGTCGACCCATTGGCCCCGGTAGAGGGCCTGCAGTCCTCCCGATTGGTCTTGGAGAAGCACTGTCAGGAAACCACTGTCCGTGTGTTTGGCGATTCCGAATGTCGAATCTGGCTCTGGGCATTCCGGGTAGTAGTGACCACACAATAAAAGTCCATCACTGCACCCCATCTCTCTTAGGTGGTTTGATTCAAGCCCCAGAGCTTCCGACATCATCTCGAAAATGGTTCTCCCCAGTTCCATTACTTCTCTTGAGTAGTTGATTATTACATCTCTGCAACAATTAATTATATATATCCGAGTTCAAACAATATTGTACGTGTTAATGAATAACATAAAATTACGTACATATGCATACCTGCAAATGGGAGGGAAATGCTCAGGGGGTGGATGGACGGGCGCCATAATGCAGTAGAGAGTGTCTCTCCAGTTAGCTGCGGAAGCTTGGTACAAATCGAAGTTGGTATTGTACGATACATCCTTGGTCGGATCCCTACTGTACATCTCTTTCTTGGCCTCATCATCCTGCTCGTGAAACTTTCGGACCCCATCGATCACACTCTCGAGAAGTGAAACATCGATTCCGTGGTTGATCACCTGGAAGAATCCCCATTCTGAACAAGCATCGTGGAGTTTCTTCATGGCATCGAGACGTGCACGTGGATCCTCGTGGATGCCCCGAAAGTCAATGACCGGTATGGCCAATTTGGCAGCATCATCCCTCGAGAGTACGGCTGGTTCCGCCTTCGAATGGTGCTTGAATATTCCAGGGAGTTGCTTGATTCCAGCATCGACAAGGCCTTTCACGCCGCATTTGGTATCATCGAAAGCCTTCAGTTCGACATGTCTCTGCGAAATCTCTGCCTGTTTGGTACTACTATCCATCTTAGTTCTTATGTTGTACTTCAAAATTATTCGAGAATTTGAACCAAATTTGATTACTATTTATGGTAATGGTTGTGTGTCCAAGTTTGCCTCGTGGAGAATGATCACGTTTAACCATTGGTTGGTCTTCGTCCACGTGGACGTGCTGCACGCAGACGAAAGGTTAGGAGATGTTCATAAGAGATGTAATTGTTAGGGAGCATTTTAGGATCCAGATACGTATACTTTCAAGGATTTCAAGGGAAAGGATAGTTTCGGCATTAAATTTTTTATTACTAGTTTTAAACAAGTTTTTCATTAAACTGCTTATTATTTTTATTTTTATTAATTTGCTGTCACGGATGATGATTGAAGAGGCCGGAGTCAGCAGAATAAACGCCACGTCAAAACTAGTTATTTTGTATTTAATTATTCAGATTAAATGATAAATTATTTGGTCGTATAACTAATATATATAATTATATTTTTTTAAATATAACTACATACATAACTATTTTTGGGGAAAAAACTACTCACATAACTTGTTATAAATTTTTGTTGAGAATGTCGTTGGAATTCGCCATAAAATATTATAACCTCTAATTAGATATCGACAATTATAATTAGTTATATACGATTATAATTGATTATTAAAAATTATAACTAATTATAATTGTAATAATTATAAATTATTTCTGTCGAGAAAATTGAAAAAGTCATTAAAAACTCGCTAGCGATAAGTGTAGCAGGGTGTTTTTTATAAAAATAAATTTATAAAAAATTCTAAATATAAAAAACTTAACTAATTTTGTTTATTATAAACCATTAAATCAGTCAAAATGTCAAACTCAAAACAATTAAATCTAATGGTCCACATTCATTGGCTGCCATATCTTTTGGCCAAACTCACCCTGTATAATATGAAACCCATGTACAGCTAACTCAGGGCCCCAAATTTATGAATTGAATGTCCAACCACCCTTCTTCTGCCAGCCATCTGTTGGAACATTTAGAATGCGCGTAACGACGAGTCCACCTTCAACTCAGCTCTGAACCTCCTCATCTACTCAGATATCGCCGAGTGGATCCTCACTAGTCCCCCCCCCCCCCCAGGCCAATCGATCTCATTATTTGTCTGCCTATAAATTTATACTCTTCGCCAATGTACACACTGTGCCGATGACAACAAATTACACGAGTTCGCGGCGGGTAAGAAAGACCATCGGTACCCTAACTCTTTTCGAAACGTATATGATGTACTTTTCCTAATTATACGTACAAATATAATGACTAATGAACTTATAAAGATGCTTGTTTTGATGCATGGTAGAGTTGTTTGTTAATAATCGAAAAATATCGAGTTATAATCTAATATCAAAAGTAAATCGAAGTAGAGAATGGTTGTTGACATTATTCACATGTGATAACATTTTGATAACGTGTTGCACTCAATAATTCTGTATTTTTTGAATTACCTTTCTTGTTATACGACGCCATGCTAAAGGCCAAAATTGTGTCCAACTACCAATTGCGTGGAGGAGAAAATGCAGACGTTTTACAGTGTGGGGGCAAATTCCTTTGGGTCCAAAATGCTGCATTCATACTGCAGAGATTTTTGTTAAAATAAAATAATATATATTATTGAATTTTATAGGGTGGTTTTGAATTTTATTTTTGAAAGGGGTTTTATATTTCACAGCAAAATATATAATGATTTTATTGATGGAAACAGTTTCATACGAAGCATGAGTTCGTCATTTTGGAGACGCTTTTTATGTATGGTAGTAAGGGAGAATAAGCGGTTAACTCTAGTTATTGTATGTTGCATTCTCAATCTCCACACAATCATTTTAAAGTCACAATCACAAAACTAACATTAATTAGGCTCGGCACAAAACTAAACAACGCTATAATTGGAACGGAAAAAGCAAACATAAGTGAAAGATCAAGACACCAACAAACAGAACTGAGAACGATTTGAGAATATTAGGAATGGAAAAATGCATAAAATGCAGGATATAGATCCGGCTGGAGAGGGCGAGCGTTGTTGGGCCGATTCGGAGCTCCCCAACCTCTCGATAAGAAACGATTATGCAGTTAGGCGGGGTCGTCACTAATTGACCCTTATACTACGGTGATTGGAACATGACTTTATTTTTTTTTTTATGATTTTAACGATTTCTGATTATAAAAAAACATCATTGCGTTCCATTTCCGACAGATTGTTACCATTTTTTGTGTAAAAGACATGATCGACACCTTGCCGCTCACAACAGCCACTGCTTTCTTTTGCCTTTGTTCCGTTTGTGGTCGGTTAAAAGAAGCTGGAGCATGACGAGCGCACTTGATTCATCCTCCGATTGCTCCCGCCTCATGACATGGGTTGGTGTTGGATCTATGCTGGGCACCGTCGGTGAAGCTTCCCCGCGAACCACCGTCGACAGGGCTGACTCCTTCTAACTAGATATAGAGACAAAAACCCTAAACTTGGTAGAAGAAGCAGAGCACTTGGCGTAGGGAGATACTAATTAATCAGTTTAATGATTAGTGACTCAGCCTAGATTAGATATTTAGCTGTTACGTGCATATTTTTAATGTATTTTTATTAGTTTAATTTTCTAGTTATATTATTATTAGTTTATTATTATAAATAATTCTAGTTAGATGAAATTTCAAGAAAAAAAAATTCTAGTTAGGTGTCGTAAATTAGGGTGGAGAAGTTGGAATTAGTAAAGAGATATTTGGTTATTTATGTTGATTATCTCCACATATTTTAGTTAGTTTATTTAATTAATTATTCATGTTATTAGATTGATTTATCTATATAAAACTATTTGTAAAAGGAGAACGACAAGAAATAAATTATGAAATCAATTTTACTCTAATTCTACTTCTTTTCCAAACTCTTATCTCTGTCCCACTTCTTCTTCTTCTTCTTCTGCTTATCTCAACGTCTGTCTTCTATTTTTCTTCTTTCTTCTGCTTATCTCAACGTCTGTCTTCTAACCAAATAACAAGTTATAATACATTTTGTTAAGAAGTCCCAAGATTGACTTACTAAGCCAGCCTGCAGAAACTTACTTTAAACCAGACAACTGCAGCAGCTGATGATTAACATGAGACATTCTCGGCCGCATCGACGGCACATGTTGCGTGCAAGCATAGACGAGGTCCACCACCTTCTGAACGGTACCTGCTTCCGGAACTTCCGAAGAAGAAGATAGCGATAAATGAGGATCCAAGAGCTCCAAGTAGCAGTTTGCCTGCACCAGAGGTGTCACCCATTCGAATATGCTCTGCCACCCTACGGAATCAACTGCCTGTGCAGGTCTACGACCGGTGACTATTTCCAGCAGCAGCACTCCGAAACTGTAGACGTCACTCTTGGTTGTGAGCTCGTTCTCGTAGACGAACTCCGGAGCTAAATACCCATAAGTGCCACCTGCCATCACTGTTTTCTCCTGCATTCCTTCCCAAGGGACGAACTTGGACAGACCGACTCCCATTAGGTGGGCCCCGAATTCCTCGTCGAGCAGCACATTACTAGCACAGATTTCTCTGTGCACAACGTGTGGCTTTACTTTGTCATGCAGAAACCTGATTGACATAAACAGGGAAAAAATGTTAAGAGAAAACATGCCTAGCAAATCACCATTCGAAGAATCGCGTCAAAATTGTCACACTTACGCGATTCCTTGAGCGAGAGTTGTGGCGATTTTCATCCTCGTGTTCCAGTCCAAGCACCTGCCTCCCCTCGGCATGTGGTGTAGCCATCTATCCAGAGGGCCATTAACAATAAAGTCATAAACTATGTAGCGGTCACCATGATCGTAGCAGCACCCTTTGATTGACACCAAGTTCGGATTGTGAAGCCTTGCAACCCTTCCGATTTCTGAGTAGAACTCCTTCTTTCTCTGGAAACTAGATCTCTTCAGCCTCTTCACTGCCACCCTAGTTCCATCAGGTAGAAGGCCACTGTATGTTCCGCCGGTTTTAGCATCTCCATGAAGACGGTTCTCCTCGCTGAAATTCTTTGTTGAAGACTTGAGTTCTTCTTTTGAGAAGACTTTCCATGATGGAGCAACTAAGGCAGTGGTGGCAGAAGATGGATTTGATGTTTTACGGGATTTTCGACTCTTCTTGTTGCGACGGAATGCAAGCAGCCAAATCACAACAGCTAAAGTAGCAGTGAGGATTAGTCCACTTACAACTGCAAGAATGATGAGATACTCCCTGTGGCAATGCATATGGTAACATTTCTTCTCTGTAAACAAGTAGACATCAATAAGGCTTATGTTGATAACATGTTATATATGAATATGAATGATTGACTTTATCAATAAGGCTTATGTTGATAACATGTTATATATGAATATGAATGATTGACTTTATCAATAAGGCTTATGTTGATAACATGTTATATATGAATGAATGATTGAGTTTATCATAAAAGTCTCGTGTAAGAGAGCGTACCGGAGTTGAGCATACAAATCGAAGAATGAGATGCATTGCATCGTTCTCTCATAATACGTGTGCTTCCATTTGTCAGCAATGTACAAGACTCAACGGTAGTATCGTTTCGCTCTCGACCGAAAAGCGAGTGATTCCAACTTGTCGTATTATCTGACCACTTCCATGTAAAACCAATACTTAAGTTCCCTACTCCTTGTCCGCCAACCCAACAGCCACCATAGGCACTCTGTCCAAACAACCTTTGGACAAAGTCTAGTTCTTGATATGAAGACAGAGATGCCAAGTGTCCTCCATGGCTTTTGCACCGAGTTTCTGACTCCTCCCATGTCTGCATATCTCCAATGTACTTGAAGCATGTAGTTCTATTCATGTTAGGTTCCCAACCGGAAGGGCACCATCCTGTCAAAACGAAGGCCAACTGTATCGCCGTTAAAGAGTGAGTAAGATGGTCTCACTTGATGGCAAAATGAAGGCCAACTGTATCGCCGTTAAAGAGTGAGTAAGATGGTCTCACTTGATGGCTAAAGTCTTCCTTGTTTTGTGAAGTTTATGGCTTGGTTTGGCAACAAGAATTATGATTCCTAGGAAAGTCTGTTTAATCTAGTGCAAAAAAAGTTGAGTTGAGGTTGAGAGGGATTGTGAAATGAGAGTTGATTGAGGGATACTTTCCTAGGAAAGTTTAATTTCCATTTGAGTAGATTGAGAAACACAATTCCACTTGGAATCCTTATATCCCTTAATCCAAGTTTCCTTCCGCAATCATTTCCAACTTCAACCCAATTTTCTTATACTAATCACAGCTCAACCTTCCTAGGAATCATGATTCTTGTTGCCAAACTAAGCCTGTGGATATCCTAGTTAGTAACATTGGTTGAATCTGGAAGTCATAGTTAAGTAATTTTAAGGTCTAGATTTCTAGAGGCCTTTTTCCTAAATGATCATGAGAAGCCATACATAAGTAAGTTTTGCATCAAACTACGAAGACTAGCAATGAAGCAAGCAACCAACAAACGGATATAAACGCACCTGTACCGACTTTGCTGCCTGCATTCCCTGAATCCGTTCCAACAGCATCATCGTGTTTCTAGAGAGCCAGAATTAGAACATTTTGATATCAGTAAATGGAAAACAACAGCAATAAGCAGAAACAAAGCAGGCATGGGGGAAATTCTCACCCCTTGGGATGGGGCAATCTCCAAAGCAACACAGAGAGCCAAAATCACCAGAAACTGCAGAGTGACAAGACCCATTTCCAGGAAAATCACTCCAATATGGCACCAGTGCAAAGATGAGCTGGATAGTAGTAGAAGAAGAAGCAGCTTCAAGTTCTTCTTTCTTTCCGTCAAAAAAAAAAGTTCTTCTTTCTTCAGTCCACTCAGCAACGTGGAAGGAGGAGGTCCAAGTAGATTGAGAGAACAAAAAGAGTGACATAAACAAATTAGGGAGATTGGTGAGGAAGAGAGAACGAGCCAGCGAGCGGCAGATACAAATGAGGAAGAATATTCAGTTGTCAATTTTAGGGTTCATCACTTTATTTTCGCAGTTAACCCAGTCAATGGGTTTGACCGTTCGATTTTAACAAATACATTTTTTTATTAATTTTTTATCAAATTCTATTTAGCATATTAATTATAAAGGGCACATAAACTTATCTGTCTATATACATTTAAATTATTAATAATTATTTTTGATTTAAATTGTTAATAATTTTATATTAATAATTAAGTTTGAATTCTCTTAAAACTAGCCTAAATTGTAATAACAAAATTTTTTTTTCTTATAATTATCTTATGTTTTCAATCTAAATTGTTAATATATAGCTACATTTTATTGTTAAGAAATATGAATAATTATTTTTGAGACCGCAACCCCACATGTTTGACTTTTAAGGAAAGTTTGTCAAACCTATATTAAATTTTGTTTCGTTTTAATAATTTTTGAAAATAATGATTGTTTGAATAGGAAATTTAAATATTGATTTGAAGGTGTTGTTGGACAGAATAAAAGAAAAAAGAATCAACACATGAAATAGGAAATTTAGACAGATGATTAAAAACACTGGCTCAGAATTATAAAAAAAATACAGATTCAGAATTATAAACGTAACTTATATCCCTTTTAGGGAAAAAAAATTTATAAATATGATTAAATCAAAAATTATGTAAATAATGTCGAAACCTCAATTATAAAAATGATAATTCTTAAAATTTATGATGCGTCGTGCGCCATAAAACACGACGCTCAGCAGCGTTGTAGAATTTTCAAATGCATTATTTTATTTTTTTGGACAAACAACCTTTTTCATTTTAACGTCCAAACTTTTGTGTAATTTCATTTTAGTCGCTCATTTAGTTTGTGAAGTGCGCTTAACTGAAACTCGATTTTTGATGAGTTAGGTGAACGTTAATTGGTTACGAAATTGGTTAAAATACACTAAACCAGTTAAAATGTGAATCAATCCGTATATGGGTTGAACTCGAGTTAAACGTAACAGATTTTCCGATTACAGAATAATTCAATAGTTCAATTTAAAATTTGTTCAACGATTATCTCAAGATCGGGTGTCCAATAATCCATATGCAAACGGCAATGAAACCTGTGTTTGGTGGTGACCATCTTCCATGTGATCCATCCCCTCTAATAATCGTTATTATTAGTGCTGCTACTCCTATTACATTAGTGCTGCCAGAGCTACCATTCCCATTATAAATCATCTGCAACATACAATGATAATCATTCTGATAATTATTATTATCATCTTCTTGAACATGAGATGAATAGATGATATCTTCTTTTAGTTCAAGACAAAGGAGACCAGGAATTGAACACTGAACACAGAGATTAGGACTACATACATTTCCTCACACGACCACCACTACCAAGGTGGTCGAAGCCCGGGTAGGAATTTGCTGTCCAACCTATGAAGCAAGTTCAGGTCGTCTTCCTCGACGGGAACCATCGACTAAGGTGGCATCTCGATTGGGAGGGATTTGTAATCAAGGAACTGATTTTTTTTTGAAATATGAAACCAAACCTTTATTTGATCATGAGAGGTCCAACCTATGAAGCATGTTCAAGTGTTCTTCCTCTAGATTGGGAGGGCTTTGAAATCAAGGAACTGATATTTTTGGGAATATGAAATAAAAATCTTTGATTTATAGCCGAAGAATGATTGCTTGTATACGAAGATGATGAATCTTGGGAGGAGAAGTCAGCGAAATTGCTGAGGTGACAAAGAAGAGCTCGTCGAATCCAATAATAAGGCTTTTGTTGGGGGTGTTAATGACTAATATAAAATTAATTTCAAACTCTTTTTCAACCATTCGAAAATTCATCAAAGCATAATAATAAATAACATAAACCCAATTTATAACTCTCGAGTTACTGGGGCGACACCATTTGCACAGAATGAGGGAATAAACAAATAAACATATATATATATATGGAGATGATATTTTTTAAGGCTGCCAAACCGTCCGTATTACCCTGGTAATAATTCTAACCAAACCAATTGTTGATATGGTTTAAAAAAATCGTTTGGCTTGGTTATAAATATGTTAAACCGGTTAGATCATTAACCAGACACGCTTGTCTTTAGTATTTTTATTACTCAAAAACACATACGATATTCTTATTGATCAACAAAATACAAACACATGAATGATACCTGAGAGCGTGTAACCCACGAGCAGGTAACAATAGGAAAAATTGTACTTTCAGTACTTTAATCCTTTTGTTTAATTTGTGATGATTTTCATCACTAACAAATCATATCATACTTAGAAAACCTTGGTAAATTTGAAATTTTGAATGGTTATATTGGTTAATCATTTTTTTAATCATTAACTAAACCAACTAAGTTTCGGTTATGGTTCCATAGTCTTGACGTTGAATTGGTCTGATTTGATTTGGTTGATATGTCTTTTTCTTCTACGATTAATTGATTCCATAAGTGTTAGAAATGTGTGTCTGGTAATTTGGAGGTTACGGATTGAGATCCCGCATACTTTATGAAATGAATACCAATATTGTGTATTTATCTTTTCTCTTCTATCTTATATTGACTAAGTATTTCGGTATATAATCTAACAAAAATAAAAATGCCATAAATGTTCAATGACAAAAATTGTGTGGTGGATGAAGACAAGGGAAAGAAACGTGGAGAAAAAAGAAAGCATCACTTGCGTACGTGTTGACATTTTGTTGTGGACGGCACAAATTTCTGGTGAGATTGTGAGAACAATTTGGATATAATCACTTCAAAACCCAGCGAAGAGAATGATACAAAACGCAAGATGTATTACGTGGTTTCGGTAAAAGGAATCGACTAATCCACGAAAGAATGAATAAGGTTTTAGTGGATCAAGAGTATGAGGAAGAGAAAGAAGTTTGATTACGTATATAAGCCTTATTCGTTGACGGAATTAGAAAGTTCGAATACTCAACACCATTGGCAACTACCCAACTTTGGTTATTGATAAGGATACCGATAAGGGTACAAAGCTATAATACTACAGAATGTTTGAATTATTGGGGGATCAGTTTAGAAATTTTGTTAAGTTAGATCACATGACAATTAATAATGGTATATTATCAATAAAACATTATAAAATTCAAAATTGAAGTTCGATTTTTTAGCTTATATGAGCTGCGATATGATGATGGTATATATTGTAAAATGCTTCAAACTTATATCCAAAAATGGTAAGAAACAAAAAATACGATAAATATGATATTTTGGATCTGCACTAAATAGAGGAGGTTTATTTGTTATAGTAAAAAATAATTTGGACCGTTCATTCGGATTCAGATCTGACGGTCAAAAAAATTAACTTAAACTATGGGTAAATTTGTCATTTTCTCTTTTTTTCTTATAAAAAACAAATATTTAGATTTAGGGTTTAGAGTATTAGGGTTTCAGTTTTGGATTTTAAATATTAGGTTTTGATTTTAGATTTTGAATTTTAAAATTTAGGGTTTAGAATATTGGGTTTTCAATTTTAGATATTAGATTTTGGATTTTAGATTTTGAATTTTAATTTTAAGTTTTAAATTTATTTAAAAATAAAAAAACTGCCCCTGTCATGAATTTGTTTGCCACGGAAAACATAAGCACACTATTGTTAACTATTTATGGTCATATAAAAAATACTATTTATGGGAACTTTAAGTTCAAAATTGTAAATAAGTTAATGAAAAAATCACATATATATACCGGTGTTGTTTGGTATAGGAAAAATTTGAATGTATTTGTAAGAAATTGTGCATTATGAGATTCACTTATTTGTTTAAAGACGAATGGTGTTGAGTTTATATATTTCAAAAATCCAGAGTTTTCCATTACCTTTTGTTTTGTATATTTTGAGAATTTCTATAAAAAAAAATAAAAATTCTAACTTCCCCGAAATAAACCAGTGAGTCTCACTGTCTTTCTTAATTATTTTGTTACCAAAGAATGGCAAAGATACATACTAAGCAATATAATCTAACTTTTTCCAATTTTTAAAAAACACTTTTCGACATTTCCTCTATTGTCATATAACCTTTAATTTCAAAAATCCATACCAAACGACCCGATAATTTATTACATTAAGTGAAGTTATATGACAACGACATCTTCAGTTCAAAACCGTAAATAAGTTCTCAAAAGATACATATACATAAGTTCATTGGACCAAACAGGGTCCTGAGTTGGAATCCAGTCCTGAGCCATGACGGTTTTTGATACTTCAACTTGAAAAAATAGTCAAGTAAGAATGACCTGGGGATTGATGGTATACCATAATTCGATTTCCAACATCTGACTAGAAAGGGAACTAGAAACAGCCGAATTTGGAGTATTCAGTATGCAATATGGATTGGATATCGGAAGAGGTCATTCAGCCGAATTTGACTGTAACTTAAAAGGTATCATCCCATTTCTAAAGAGAGAAACACACCAATTTACAGGTCTAGTTAAGACATGGTTACAGACCACATAGCCCATAAAGGATAAAAAGGTTCTGCCTTAATTACTTGCAAAGGGCTACTCAAACAATCTAAGTAAATACCAAAGAATCCTTAAGAATGTCCAGCCTGAGTTCTCGACTGTCATTCAGGAACTCGCTCGGTGCTTGCAGTTGTAGGAGTGGGAGTAGAACCCTGCTTCCTTTCTGCTTGAAGTGATCTACACAATGATTCCAGTTTTTCTTTCTGGTTCTTTGTTTTCTCCAGCTGTTTCTTCAATCTCTCGCGCTGCTCGTCATCACAAGGTATAGAAATTTAGCGATATGTAAAAATCGATGTCTCTCGAGTGGTTCAAGGGGTCTCGATATTCGTAAATTTGATTGAATCAGAAGAATATCGAGCCAAAGGAAAGTAAACTACCTCCTCAACCAGCTCGATAAGGGTGACGT
Source organism: Linum usitatissimum (assembly GCA_030674075.2). Classification (NCBI taxonomy): domain Eukaryota; kingdom Viridiplantae; phylum Streptophyta; class Magnoliopsida; order Malpighiales; family Linaceae; genus Linum; species Linum usitatissimum. Next base: position 3,284,208 of record JAUJYP020001281.1, on the reverse strand, counting down.
CTGTTTTGTCACATTTACTCTTCAGAAATGTGTTCTCCTTCTTGAGTTCCTTGATTGATTTCGCCATCTATGAATTATCGCGAAATGTTAGTTTCAAGATACTGTATTCTTCCTTTGAACTTACAGAAGCTAGTTACTCTTCGAGGATTATGTTAGAGGTGAATGGAGAAATTACCTTCTCAATTTCTTGCTTAAATGTTTCAAATACTTCATTGCTCTTCACTAATGCTTCCTGCAAACCAACAGGCAATTAAGAGATCCAATTATCAGGCACATGAAGAGTTATGGATGACATCGAGGGAAGGGAAATCGAGACCTGGAATTGTTGGAACTTTTCCCCATCGGACGTCAATTGCAACCTCAAATTCTTTTCAGTTGCCAGTAACTGAGACACCTGTTCAGCATAAATTTTCATCTGTGACTGCTCCTGGGCTAATTTTTCCTCATGCTGCTTGATCTTTAGATCAGAAATCTGAAGTTCCAAGCTTTTTTGTTTCAACTGCACATTTATTTCAGCCACAAGGCACAAGCACTCAGTAAAGATTAAAATGGTAAGGAGTCAGGTTAAGGAAGTCCTGTTGCTAAGTTGATACCTTCTGTGCAAAGTGTTTCTCAGAAAGAGTATACTGATCAGCAAGTTGCTTCAACTTGGTTCTTAACCTATGGAAAGGGAAATTGCAAGAAAGCATCAATATGCATACATTTAGATTCCACTAAACATTATAAGGACAAAATTGCATCCCACAAGTAAGATTAACAGTCATTCGTCAACTTACATCTCATTTTCCCTTAACTGAGCAAGACTGTCTTCCTTTTGCTCTTCCAGCTTATTGCTCACATCCTGATCCAAGAAAAAGTTAGCGACATGGACATTTGTTCTCGTCTGAGCAAAACTAAAATTCTGAAAATGTCTATCAAACCTTAATTGCATCTTGGAACCTGGCAGATAGATCCAATCTCAAACTTTGTCCTTCGGTTGATACTCTTTTGCACTCATCCTGCCAAATTATGAATCCATCAAGACTCCCTCTATGCAGAGGAAAAGACAGTTCATTGTGTGTTCGCATGAAAAAGGCTTCAATTCTTCTTTATTATCAGACCAGAAAATCGGAGGCAGTGCAGTAGGGTTATACCATCAGTACTTTGTTCTGACGTTGCAACTCCCTGCAAAGTGACTCAAGCTTATCCCGCACAATGATAGCTGCAAAAAACATAATTCAAGAAGCAGCATATTCTAAGAATGGTGAGCTACGTTGTTATCAGTAATCAAATTTTCCTTTCAACTTGCTGTTTCTCTTGTAAAGGCAACTCCTTTGAAGTCTTTTATATATTCTACTCAATGTGGTAAGCTTATAAAAACCAGCTTCTAAAATAGAAGACATTATGGTTAATGAAAGATGAGTGAAAAGTATAAGTATCATAAAAGTTTTCTAATCACCTTTGGAATATGGATGCCAGTACCTCCTATTTAACAGCATACCATCCACTTGAGACATTGTCAGTATATTTCCAACTCACACTGACACTGGCATCAATAGAGTGAAAAATTTCTCACTAGCAACTCTAGAAAAAGCTTCGTCAGAAGGAAACTATAGCAGAATGTTGAAATCTACTTCAATAACATTGAGGCCGCTCATACTTATATGCTACCCTTTCTCTGACTACATTTACGTAGACTTCTGAACAGCCCAAGAAATGTGCATGAATCAATATAAGTAGCCTCTCCAACCATTTTTTCAGATAGGTTATGTTGGTCCCAAGGTTTGAATCTCAAATCCATAGGCTTTATAGACCTAAAAACTCACCAGAATCTCTTTCAGACAAGACTTGCTGATACTTCAAAGTGAACTCCAGAAATTCCTTCTCGGATTTGAAGGTCTTTCTTAGATTCTTACATTTACTTTCAGAGGATTCCTGCAACAACCAATCGTTACAAGTGAGATACAACTCTTTTTTCTTGTTGACATAAAGCATAAAAGGAGAAATCAAACTAAAATACAATCAATTGATTGATTACTCAGGGACCACAGCAAATCGCAAAAGCTAAGTTGATCTTAAGTCAGTTATGTGGTTTCTTGGAAAACAAATAGGCATTTATTGTTTATTTGATGAGCAAGTAATTCCAGACCAGGAGAGGAGCTGGATAGAGATTCTAAATTTAAGACACCACTGAGCGATTGAATATCCTTAATTCCCATCACAGCAAATCAAAATTCATGCCCTATAAAAACATAATGAACAAAGAAAACTCCTTGTTGAATTCCATGAATGTGAGATACAATACTCACTTGTTTTCTGCTTCCTTGTAACTCGATATGTTCAGGGGAAGATATTTCCTTCAAATCTGCATTTTGCAAGTCTGAAGTTGCTGGAACAGCTGCCGGCCACAAAACAGTCTTACAACAGGAAAGCAAACAAAATGCCAGAAAAAAAATGCTACAAAGGACAGATAAATCACCTTTCTCTGAACTTTGTCTGTCCCCGTGAACACCTTCTTTTGCTTCGTCACTAGTACCTCTACGTGAAGGCTCCTCCGCAACTTGATTAGGCATCCTCACAATATCTTCATCCTGTTCAACGGGTAATTCTACCATTTGCCCTGAAGCATCAGAGCCATCAGTCTCAGATAGCTGGACAGGAAAAGTTCGAGGTCTTTCACTCTTCGGTGTTGATTCATTTGAAAGCTCCAGCCCTGCTTCCAATTCCAAATTAGGGTAACGAAGATTTGACACGGAATCATCGTCCTTGTTGTGAGTGGGTAGCTTCTCTTGTTCCATAGTTGGAGTTGCAGGAGCCACAAGTTCCATGGAGCTGTCAACAAATCCATCTGGGAGTGAGTCCACTTCAGGAAGTTGATTTGCATCTAGATTATCCATCTTTACCTACAGTTTTTAACAAATTCCTCACCAACTATGATTCAAAAGAAAAAATCAGACATTATGCTGTTCTACCAACTATGACAAACAAGCTATATTTACTGGGGTTGTTTATTTAGATAACAAGAAAAACTCCCAAGAAAGAGGTGCCAGGAGCTGAAGAGGTTCGATTACAATTCCATTTTGATGCATTTCGTCGAACACCTAACAGAACTAACCCTCCGTCGATGGGAAAAAAGTTGAGAGCTTTCTGCAAATGCGAGATATTAGAGAGGAGAATAGTGGATCTAGCGCGTACCAAGAGATTTGAAGACGAAGAGAGTTGGGTCCGAAGAGGAAAACCAGACCTGCTGATACTGAAACTGGTGAAGCGTGTAGCAAAATTGCTTAGGGCAGCCCGTCCTGTTGCTCAAAGGTCAGTTCTTTTTTCCACACAACTCCACTGAGAGTGCATTTCAAGCAAAAACATCCACTTAAGCAAAAAAAGGCCTTAAAAAATGAAAATGGCTTGGATCAGGTCCTAGGGTTCACTAAAGGATTTGCTTTTTCAATTTCAGTCGTTCAAATCATGTTAATAAAATGGTATGCGATTTTGATGTCCCGACTCTGATGAGTAGTTTGTTTTTTTTCTGAAAAATATTTTTTTTTTAAATATCACTCATGTCATGGATTATATTGATCTTCTTTTTGGGATGTTGGTATATTTGGAGGATCAGAAAAAAAAAAGTTATTTTTCAATAATCGAGCATTATTCTTAAGCTATTGTCATGGTGGATATATGGATGGATGTCTGTAGTGAAAGATGTCCTCGAAATTAGGCTGTTATGTTTGGTCGGCTCGCCAAAAGGGTGTGCAATTCTCATTGAAACCGGTTCATTTAGAGTAGAAAACTCTTAACTCGGATGGTTCTATTAATCTGGAGACTGATCAGACACCCACATGAGGTTTGATTCGAAATACTGTTGGTCGTGTATTATAACATTTTAATTTGAATCTATTTGTATGTCTGATCACTCAGACAAAGTTAAAAGTAATTCTGACTGATCTCAATATAAATAGAGAAGATGAGTATTATAAAGTACATGTATAACTCACGATTTTTAATATGCATGCCACTTGATAAGTGAGGCAACATGCAAGATTCACTTGATAGGCCAATTGTTAAAAGTTATGGTTGAACTGTAATGATATAAAAACTAATATCAAACCATTTTTATGAGTGTTGGTCCAGATCGGATTGATTAGACTGTCTCTACTGTCATGGTGTTTGAAAACACTAGGTTTACTACAATGACAAAATTAAAATTTAATTATACAAATTAAAAAATTTAGCTTATGTTCCATTGGATTCATAAAAGCCTGAAAACTCTGTTTTTCCCCTTTCTTCCTTTTCCTCCTACCATGGACGAAAGCGCGCATCAGCATCAGCATCAGCATCAGGCAAGCCCGGCATCAGCATCAACAACAAAAACCAACACCCGACCCATTGGAGGGTTTCTAGAGATCAGCAAGGCCGAGAGGTCAGTCTGGCTCATGAAATGCCCTTCTCTCGTTTCCCACTCCCTCCGCTCTCCTCTGTCCACTAATGACCTCTCTTCCCCCGTCGCCAAAGCCATCGTTTCCGTCGACCCCCTCAACGCCAATGCCGACGATTCATCCACCCAGGTTCTGCAATGATTTCTACGGCTTTGTAGTTTGATCGAAGTTAGTGTAAATTTGCTGGTTGCAAATACATTGTAGCGGAATTGTATATCTATGAACTTACTTTACCCCCCAATTTTGATTTCTTTTTAGAAATTGACCAATGCATGATCCTTATGGTATTCAGTTCACCATGGAGTTGGCCGCGGAATCAGGGAATACACCAAAGTCATACGCTTTGGCAATGTCTAAGGACTTCGTTCCAATGTCTGTGTTTGCCGAGTCATCTCAAGGTCAGTGCTCTTTTTATGTCTTTAGTTGGTTTAAAGTTTCATGCTTTCTGCAGAACGATGATTGAATTTGTATGGTTGGTTTTAGGGTGATCACTGTCGTCTTTGTTTACGGCTCCATTCAAAATTTGGACTTTGTGATGGTTTAATAGTGTCACATTGTCAATCAACTCCATAAGGGGAGAGTTTTTATCTTTGAGGTTGATTTTCTGTATGTAGATGTCACCAGTCTATCTTCTTCCATGTTACCACCGTATCGATAAATCGTCTAGAAACCGAGGTAGATAAAGGGTAAACCGATGATGGAGCTACTGAATTCGTGCTCAGTTCATTGTTTAATCGAGTTGGACATGAAATGTACAGACATTGTAACAAAAAAAACAGGAAAAGTGTTTCTGGAAGGGAAGATCCTGAACAAATTCGACGTCAAGCCCCATTCCGAGAACCTTGAAATGTACGGTAAGCTATGTAGCGAAAGGACAAAGAAGTATATGACCAAGGACAGACAAGTCCAGGTTTTTCTATCATCAGAATGCCTTACTTTTTCACAACCAATTGATGTTAAGCTGGCTCTCTTAGCACTTCCCTGGTTTTTTCACTTCCAGGTTATTGATAATGACAATGGAACTCACATGAGACCCATGCCCGGAATGATGAAAACTTATTTCACCGTACATGAGAAGAAGAAACCGCCGGCCAAAGCATCTGATACGAAAAGGACGAGAAGGGATCGCGGGCAGATGGAAGACATTATGTTCAAGCTATTCGAAAGGAAGCCGAATTGGAGTTTGAGACAACTTGTTCAAGAGACGGATCAGCCCAAAGTATGCTCTATATAACCTGCATTCCTGTGTGTTTTTCACTTCTGTATATGGACAATACAGGCTTTTTTGGTTTTGATTTTGCAGCTGTTTCTGAAAGACATGTTGAAGGAGCCTTGCGTGTATAACAATAAGGGAAGTAACCAAGGTTCTTATGAGCTGAAGCCTGAATACAAAAAATTAAGTGAGAATCCAGCTGCATCATAAGGAATAAGGAATTAATGAAAATACTTTCAGGCTGACGAGCAAAAATGCAGATGAGGGAATCTCTTAACATCACCAGTTTGTCCCAGCTGCAGAACTTTAGACTACCCAAAATAATAATCAGTTTTATTTTTTGTCGTTAAACCTTAGGATGTTGCTAACCTTTAGTCTATTTTAAGAAATATCATGTACATCGGGTTAACAATGGATCGGAAATATAAAATGTATATATATTTAAAGGCATCCTGTGCCCGGTATTAGTAAGATAATTTATTATATGATTGTCTTCACGATATATATGTATAAACTCGATCTTTCGCACCATCTACATCAACTTATGAATCCGATCCATAACAATAGAGTGATGGTGGATTTCACATGTCATTATGTCATTAGCGTATCAATTGCACTAACGAGAGCTGAGCTCCTGTACTCTCCAATATATCTTAATCGTAATTATGAAACATAACTTGTTTCATAATAATTATGAAACAAATTCTGTTTTTGGAAACCTTATAATTGTTGTATAACCCGATTTAACTTTCTTAAGAATTTGTTGACCAAGTAAGTTAATTAGGATGTCACATAAGCACTTAATAAAGTGATGGAATGTCAAGTTGACAGAATGATGAGCCCAATACCTTGTTACATACTTACATTTTACTAGAATAGTGACCAGAGGATTACAACAATAATAGACTAATGACCGATATGGATATTTACCCCATTTGAAGGTGCGAAACGGTGCGTTTCACAGATTTAGCAGTCCTCGTTCTCTGTCTCACTCTCGCCGGCGGCCGAGCAAGGCAAAAGGCACAAAAGCAGCGAAAGTGCGAACTTTTACTGTTCTTTCCTCCTGCCGGCCAAGTTTCAAATGTCTCGTGAGTTCGGCATCCCGTGGCCGGAGCTCAACGACGGCTTGTTCTACAACGATGTCCTTCCTGCTTCCCAGTCCGGTATATCTCAAACACTCATAGACTTCTACTCCAGTAATTACAAAAATTCAGCTCCCATAAAAGGGTAATCCTCTCAGATTTCGATTTATCCCAAAAACAATTCCAACTTTCTAACCTTTTTTTCCTCCCCAAGAGACTTATTAGTGTGCTAATAACTCGTTTCAGTTGGCTGCAGAGAATTCACAATGGACAGGTTGGTGTTACTGGATCCTCCCATGAAAAATTGATAACTCCTATTGAAGTTGGTAGCTTTCCTCTAAGATTGTCATTGTTCTGATACTTGCAGATCACAGTTGATGGAGTTGTTGTAAAAGAACCAAGCACAATCCTCAGGTTAAGTTTAGTTCATCAATGACCAACCAATCCATTTTTCAGGAACTTGTAATAGTTGTATGTACACATTCTTGTGTTTGTAATTGTGACAGAAACAAGTATATATGTTTTGTGATTCAGGGCTGGTTCTGCTTTGATTTATCATAGGCGTCCATGGAGAGAGCCTGATGCACCTTACGCTTTGGAAATACTATATGAAGATGATGAGATGGTAAGTCATTGTGGTGTCACGGGTTGGTTTGAGCTCACAAGGGTGGTTTGAGGAATTAATGGTGTTTTACTTGTGCCTCAGGTTGCTTTCTACAAGCCTTCTGGTTTGCAAGTCTTGCCTGGTGGTCTATTTCAGCAGCGAACCGTTCTAACCCAACTCCAATGGTGGACAGCCAGGGAAGGATCTTCCTCAGATAGCCATGGATCACATCCCGTTCCTGTACACCGCTTGGGAAGAGGCACATCAGGTAGAAGAGCACGATTCGCCCCGCTGCATTATTTGATTGATTCCTACATGCTTTCTTATGATCAATTAAAAATGATCTTTCTTAGGAATATTGCTTTGTGCAAAGTCTAAGCTCGCCAAAACTCAACTTGCTGCATATTTTGCTGAGGGGACATCTCTTATTGAAGGCAACAGGTTTGTAGGAACATCATCTTTCATGCTTCCGTAACTAGTTATTTCATGTGATGATAAATTCCTCGCTCGAACCCGAAGGCCGTATCATTTGTATTTATACAGTAGTGATCATAGCCTGGAGCCTGAGAAAGGAAGGAAAATCTTGAAGATATACCGAGCCCTGGCTGATGGAATAGTCAGCGAGGACACGGTAAGATGTTTGCATGTAAACTGGACAACTGGTTCATTGTTTGATAAATTCACAATACAAGATGAAACCTTATACAAAAGAAGCTATCTTTGTGGTGAATCTTAGGTTGTAATCAGGCAACCGATCGGGGTAGTTCGTTATCCCAGGGTGGCTAAAGGACTATATGTTGCTTCTGCCTCAGGTTTACTACACTCACCGCTTTCAGTCTCGGTTACTGTCATCCTTCTGATATATAACCTACTACGATTCCTATTCCCGACTGATTCTGTTGCTTGTGAGTTAACTAGGAAAGCCAGCATTGAGCAAAGTTCGAGTACTGGAGAGAGATCTACAAAGAAACTGCAGCTTGGTCGAGGTACCGTTGGTTCATCTTCCACCTCACTTTTTTTCAAGTTAGCATTCAGAAACATGCTTGACAGTTGCTTGCTTGTGAAGCAATGTGTTACGTGTTGCGATCTAACAGTTCGTAACTGATCTCAGGTGAAGATTGAGTCAGGACGCCCACACCAAATCCGCATTCACCTTTCCTTCATAGGGCATCCACTAGTTGGTAAAACTTGAAACTGGCCTATTAGTTGCTGCTGCAAAATTGTAGTCCTACCAGAAATCTGAAACTCTGTTTCATGTTGGATTTAATCAGGCGATCCTCTCTACATCGCTGGAGGAAAGCCAAGTTGTCTCGATTCCGAACTCTTAAATGAAGACCTCGCAGCAGACGGGTACAAACTACAAAGACTGAATCATTGGCCTCTTTTTTCTCTTTCAACCTGTGATGATTGCTGTAGTGTTCTGTAAATTTGTATTTGCAGGGGATATGAAAAACCCACAAAGGCTGTGCCCGGAGACTGCGGTTACTACTTGCATGCACATCAACTAACCCTTACACACCCATCATCTACCCTCAAGGTACGAAATCTCGAACAATGCATCCAATGAAGCTGAATTCTCAGTTCAAGAGTGTTACTTGAACTAATATATACTTATGATTTCCCCAGGTGATAAAGATCACAGCACCTCTTCCACCGATCCTACGAACCAGCTCAGAGGCCCAACTTTGAAGCCAAGTTGTCTGCTGTAAGAACAAAGTACGTTCTGCAGTTTATCATTCTGATTAAAGTCGAAACATCAATTTTTCGGCGGATTATTTTCTGTATTTATCAGATACAATAAATACAAAGGACTGAAGCCTGAAACGGTTCAAACATGAACCTACTGACATCACTACACCCTGTTTTCATTTCATTCTGTGAAGAAGACAGGGATTCAGAAAAAAAAACATCCCCCCAGTTCCTATGACTGACTGCATTAAAACGATAACAAAAAAGCTATGATACAGGGAACGATATCAAAATCACTAACTGGCGAGAGGGACTAACTTGTCACTATCTCCTCGCATCCCCCTGTCCTCTCCAAGGCTCATCCTGTCTCGGATTGACCGTGCCACTTTGGACCCCAACTCGATCGGTCTTTGCGAAATGCATCTTGATTGCAGCAACAGGATCCGAAATGGCCTGGCATGGCCCGCCAATAAGGACACCTCCCATTGCCCTCCCCTGCTGCTGCAAACTGGGAATTGAATCAAACCCTTTTCGTGCCTGTAAATCAAGTACTTCCTGCCGTTCAAGAGCGAATGGCTTAAATTTGTTGGCATCCTGAGTTATGTACCTCTGAAGATCCAGAAGGGCAGTGCTGCTGCTACCTGCATCCCTTGATGGGAATTTCAGTAGGCCATTTATACTTCGTTCGCTGTTTGTAAGAATCTTGGCCGGGTGTCCCTGGTAGTTGCTAAATGCATCAGGATATTTAGCCAGTAAGATGGCTGAATCAGGCAACGATGAAACCCCCATCCGTATTCTCCTCCCATCCCATAACCCATAACTTCTTTGAGGAAGAAGATTCTCCGACCCCGCACAACTGTTCGGATCAAAATTCAGCAAAGTGGCATTTCCATCTGTACTGGGATGACCAGTGAAGTTCAAGGTCGCCGGGCTGCCTGTCTTCACGGGATGGCTGCTTTTTTCATCCTTTCCATATTCAGTATTAGGCTTTTGTGATGATGAAGCAGTATTACTGAGTATTTTGCCAAAGAGCTTTACATCACCATTCCTACATGGTTTTTCCATGTCTGAAGAGCTGTGAGACTGTCTATTTACTTGTTCAGAGTGTTGGCTCAAAAGAGAAAGCTCAGTCGCCGAGCACTGACCTTCCGAATTGCTGGGCTTCTGGAGATGGGGGCCCTCAGCCACAAACTGCTTGGTAATGATCTGAGAAGATTCCCCAACGCTCAGCAAATGCAGCACATCGCCATTTTCATAGAACTTTGCATCATCCCTCTCACCATTCTGATGGACATCAACACTAGCTGATATACCACCTGAATCATGCACAGCAGCAGAGTCCTGTATCACAGAATCAGTGCTGGCCATATTACTTTCCATCGGCAATGACATTGCTGCACTAGTCTCCACAGAATTCACTTCAACTTGTCTCTGATTGATATTTTCCACGCCATGACCGTCATTTGAAGAGCCCATGTCCCAAGGAGGATGTTGGACTTCTTTGGTTGTATTCAAATCTTGTATCAAACTTTGGCTACTAGTCTTGGGATGGGGAAATGAAATTTCTTGGTTACCTAAACTAACAGGGACTTCTTTCCTAGCTTCATCCTCGAAGGAGGAAACTAGGTTGGTTGGAGCAGAGTCAACTACATCTTCAGCAATGCCAGAATTGGCAAATCCATCGCTTGCCCCACGATCTTTTTCACTTTCGATAACACCAGGTTCTATTCGGACTTTTTGGCCTTTGATAGAACTTTCTGACCCATTAATGACTTCACCATCAGCCAGTAGACTTGACTGCAGCAGATGATCCTTTGGACAATCAGAAACCAGAGCATTTGCATTCAGCAAACCTGCCACCTCCATTGCTCCAGCAACTTCTTTATCCTCAGATATATGCAGGTTACTTTCAAGGTTTGAAACCCCAGCAGTGAACATATCTGAGGAGGGCAGATCACAGTCTACCTCAGAAGAGGGTTTGTTTAAGCCTTTCTCCAAGACGTTACCATGTTCCATGTCACTACCACCTCCACTAGCATCCTCAATTACTGACGGACCTACCACATCTTTACAAGACTGGATCTGATCCAGCGCTAGACATTTCCTTGATTTGCTAAAGAACACTTTGCACTGATCCTGAGATCTTGTCTGGACACAGCGAGAGACGAGTGCAAAATTCTTTCCATACAAAGAAACAGCCTGAACAAAAGCTGATTTCTCCTTGTCTGTCCAATCAGCAGGATTCATTTCCCCACAACTATTATCAGAGCAGGTCTCTTCATCTACACTCTGGGTAGCATCAGATAAGGATACGCATCTGTCCACAGTAGCTCTCTTTTGGGACTTGAATTCATGGAATCCCTCCCCACGATCTGCTGTAGTAATACAAGAACTTACAGAACCACTAATACCAGCAAGAACGTCAGCAGCAGCTGTTTCTCTTTCACTGACAATCATATCATAATTGTTTGATCTGTCTGAATTACAGTCACCATCCTCCATGATTGTGCAATTACCAGGGCCTCTTATCAACATTCTACCTGTTTGCATCTTCCTGCTTGCCATACTTCGGCCAGAATCAGAAGCCAGCACTGAGCCAGCACTCAAAATTTCAAGTGGGGCTGCATTCATCTCCCGATTCCACTTCTTATTTGATGACATCAAGTAGTTCGCAGAAGAGTTAGATTGCTTGTTTTTCTTCATTTTCCCAAAAGATTCAGACTTGTGATTTTTGTAGTAAAATTCAACACAGTCTGCAGTTGTCTTGTGTTCAAGAAAAGAAGCAATTTTCTTGAAATCTTTACCACAAGAGGCTAGTTTATTAATGAAAATTTGTCGCTCTTCTGAAGTCCAGAGGTTAATCATAGCCCTTTCCCTTTCAACAGCACAGGGATCTTCAACTAATCCGTTGCCAGATATAAACCGTGAAGCTACTTTCTCCTTCTCATCCAGAATCTGTGCTGGCATTTTCAATTTATCCCTGTAAACTTTGACATTGCAATCTGCAAGCAACTTCCTTGTAAATTTCAGAACATCTGGCGAAGGAACCAAACCCAAATTTCCTGCAGCATAGACCAATATATAAGTAAATAGACAAACGGACAATTTATAGAGGTATATAAAATTGGTGATCACCAATAATTACCAACGGGAAAAGAAAATGCAGAGACAGACAAGAATTAAAATCGTTGACAAGTTTCTACTGATTGATTTAAATTATCACATGAGAATAAGACTACCCGAATATGTCTCAAGATTTTACAAGTGCATGTCATTTGTATCCAACAATGGGAAAGGAACGCCAAAGTCAACCACCCAGTGACACGAGATGGGGAAAAAATTATATTTAAGACAATTCAAACTACTTACCAGACAAACAGACCCGCAAGCGAGATGAGGATCGATGCTTTTTATCCATATGAAATATAGGTCGCGAGCTTGACTCAAACTTCTTCTGGAACTTTGACTTGGATTTTTTCACAGAAAGTGACCGCATATCCTCCCTCCACAAATGTTGAAAGGCTTTGAACTTCAATGCCACCACTTTCTCCTTTAACTTTATAGGTCGTTTCCTCATCAAAAAAATTTGCTCAATCAAAGCATCATATTGCAACGACAATATATTGGCAACTCTTGAACAATCAACTGAGCAAGGATCACTGGGCAATAACCTATTGAACTCGTCAGCCGCTGCAGAAGCAGATACCTTGTTTGATGACAATATAGCAGTACACAGATAATCTTCCCCATTTGCCACAGAGCTCCTACTAGCATATACAGGTTTACTAGTGTTGCAATGTACAAGAAAGTTAACCTCAGAAGCTGAAACAGGAAAGTCTTTCTCTTGCGCCACAGGCACTGCAACTTTCAAGTCCAGACTTGAATGTTCGGCAGGACACAAACCAGATTGTTCATCGCATATCAACATCTCAGAAGAAATCCTAGTTGATGATACAAGTTCGACAAACTTTGATGTAGCAGTCCCAGGACTATCAGCATCATCCTTGGCACCACCATCACCATCAAAAGAATCATCAGAATTATGAATCTCATCCCTACTGGATACAACTTTGAGCGTAGAAGGACGACAGAGAGCATTGCCAGATACATTTTTAAGTTCATTGCAAACAATAGCACCCCCATTTAACAAGGAACTGGATGGTGATGGACAGGAAAGCTTGCTTTTTGAATCAGACTTCAGCAACTTGAGTTCATTTTCAAGCATATCAATCTCAGACTCTGCTGTTTCCAATGCCTTCAAGACATCACCTTTCCAAACAAGTAATTTTCTCATTCCAGCTAACTTCACAGAACTCGAGTCCGCAGAGCATAAATTGTCCGACTGTATCATCTCGGTGAGCGAGGACCCCAGAGTAGTGATTAGGCTCGAATCCAACTTTTCTATATCAAGAGATAATTCCTCAAGATGACTTTGAGAGTTAGCATAAGGAGAACCATATAGATTACTTGCATCATTATCAATACCTAAAGCCTTCACCGGAAATTTCTCTTCTGTGCCTAGAAAAGAAGACAATAAATACAAAACATTTAGAAGTGACATGAAAGCAAAAGATGCAAGATCACACTACACTTCAGAATTAAAGAGCAGGGGCAGAAAAGAAAACCCCTAACAGTGCTGAAAGTTCAATTCCATTAGTGGACGCTAGTTTCCACCACACAAAAGAAAAGGGCTGCAAAAGGACAGGTAAGATAACAACTTCACCATCAAAAAGGAAAACTAAACTTTCCCTGTGAGTGATATTTTCGCACTAAAATACTAACAAAAAGATTTAATCCTATAGACCAAAGGGAAAGGGAAAGTACCTGGTGAGGAACTACAAGCAACAGACGAAGGAGTTGCAGGAGAATCTGGAAAACCCATCAGTCTAGGGCTTCTGTCAACCAGGCTTGAGCTAGAGTGAACAGGGTCAGCATTCATCGCAAACAAGGGTCTATCATCTCTAGTACCACTAATCTCAGGGCCTTCCCCTCTCTTCTTCTCAAATTTTGCCAGGCCCTGGCCCCAAGTAAGGCGTGGCTTCTTCCTAGAGGTTGTCTCGTCGGAAGGTGCTGCAGAATTACCGTCAGTAGCAGCAGCATCTCTTGAAGGGGACTGAATTGAAGTTACATTGTCTAGCGGCAGCACCTCATTCTTCCCTCCATTGGAATCCACTGCCCCAATACTCTTCGAACTACTTGAGTACCTAAATCCAGAGCCCCTAGAAGACAAGCTTCCTCCCCGAGCCCATTTAAGAGGCTCCCAATCCAGTGAGTTCGCTTTCTCACCCCTTTGGCCCGAAGTCAAAACATTAGTACCCTGCTCATTATTACGGTCGTGATGCTCTTTCAACTGAAGCTGATTCCATGTGTTCACAAAGTCAGAATAAGGAGGGTGTGTTAGCATATCATCAACTGACCTCTGACCATTACTCACATCATGAGATCTTCCAGGTCCAATAGGAGATCCATTGCTAATCTCCCATGAATGAGTTTTGCAGTCTCTCGGGCCAGAAAGCCCCCTGTTATCTCTACTTGTCCGACCATATTTTCCATCTACACGTGAAAAGGGTAGTCTGCCATTCTCGTCTTCCTGCATCCTGTCGCTAGACCGGGAGCGGGTATACCCATAACCAGATTGTTCAGGAGAAAGGTGCCAGCCCTGCTTGCCATGACCTTCACATAATAGATTAACAAAGCACAAGGTGCAACAGGAGGTAAGTTAACATAGGGGAAGTGCATATTCCACAAGATAAGGGTGAAAGTCCAAAACAACCTTAACACGACAATTTCTGAGAACAGAACTCGGCAACCCTCACTTCAAATCACTAATTGACACTAGTCTTCACATGGGGAAAACCCCAAAATTCCACTTAATTGACAAACACATCAAAACCAGATCTATCCTAGACTTAGCACTTCAAACTGTACAGAAACCCCGGGGTCAAAACACACATGCATACGGTCCAAGAGTAGGGAAGTAAGAAAAAAAAAGTTGCTTATTCGACACTGGAATGCATGATTAGGAGAGAAAAGACCAGACTTTAAACAGAGAAAAGGAAAGCCACGCCGAAGTATTACCAATTCCTACAGGCTCTAAAAACAGAATGACAGCTTTCCAATCTAGAAACTCAACCGAGCCCCACGATATAAATCAGTAAGGATTGGAAGAAAAGAACTCACCGGAAGGTCTGCGGAGCTCGCCGGATCCTCCTGCCCATCGAGGGCCAAGCTCGCGGTAGGGTCCATAATGACCCGATGACCACTCCCTCCATCGCGGTGCAGAACCCAAAGAGGAGGAGGAAGACTCGGACCTCTCGTGCTTCTTCCGGTCCAACGAAAATGGCTCCGGCGGCATTAAATTCAACAACAAACAGTAAAACCAAAGGAAGAGATGCCCAAACCCTAATCTCAGCTAACTATCCGGCATCAAAAAAAGAATCGAAAAGAACAAAATCACTCTGGCTTATCAAACCCTAAGCCAATCGGGAATAACCCGCCGCAGCACAACAGCAAACCCTAGCAGCTGCAGGAGGCTCAGAAGAAGCTGTGGCGAAGCGATTAGCAGAAACAGATCGGTAAGGGTATATATTGGATCGAGTGCTGTAACAAACGGAGATTGGAGTTGAACGGGGCGTTGCTTGGATACAAATGAAAGTGAAGGGAGAAAAAAGAAGCGAAGAAAACTCTGTGAGAATGGAAGAAAATTGGAGAGCGGGAGGCGATAAGGAACAAAAGGGAAAAAGAAAAGAACACTCCGTACCTCAACTTCAATATTTAACCAAATTCTAATCTTCCGTTGCGTCCGCCCCAGAGAAAAATTATACTTTTACGCTGTACTATACAACTTTAACAAACAACTCCTTACACTATAAGAATTATCAATTTAACTCCCGTACTATGTCTTTTCTAACAAATTACTTTTCCCGTCAATATTTCCATAAAAAATCCGTTTGTTTGGTAATCTTATCATTCACCGTGACTCCATGAGAGTTAAGTTCGATTTCCATGGCGGATCAGGGAAGAGTGGGGGGCCACCACGGCTCAGGGCATCGTAAATTCAAATATATATTTACGTTTTTAAGTGTGGTATAAGGTAATTTTATATTCGATTTAGTGATTACTCAATTGTCAATATATATTTCGAAAAGTGATTACTCAATAGTCAATACACAACAATTAATTCAAATCCGGCTCAATGTACGTTTCGATCCTGGATCCGCCATGACATTACTACCTTGTGGAAACATTGATATGTTAATTTATATAGGTAATAAATACCACTAAGTTCAATTGATGGTTATTTTTTATAGTGGACCGTTTACATATGATCGGTTAGCTCTAATGGACTTCACCAGTGAATGAATCTTCTGAGGCTCTAGGGTGACGGAGTTCATAAGTTCGTGAGACGTAGACTTTCGAATTTAGGTCATTTCTTGAGGGTATTAGTGGTGAAATTTCGGCAGAATATCTCTATTTGATGATTATGTTTATCGTGATCAAATCAATTATCAAGATGAAATCACACCGTCTAACACCTAATTATATATACATATACTTTTGCAATTTAATCTCCTTACACCTGTGTAGGATTTTATGGAGTTTGAAAATTTAATCTCGACATGTAAGGAGTTGCTTCGTAGTATGCCCGAGGCTAGGGTTGAATGGGTACGGAGGAATAATAATTAGGGCGGCTCACGCTGTAGCTAAGTAATTCTGTTATTATGTTATCGCCAGTTCTAGCGGTAGCCCTTCTACTTGATTATTGACTAATTTGAACTTTTGTAATGTGTATTCCCATGCAGCGTTTGATTTATAAAAAAAAAGTAATTTATAATATTGAGAATAAACATAATTTTCAAACATTGAGAGTTTACAAAATATTTTGAACTCAACGAGAATAAGATGTAGAAAGGACAATTTGAGTTTTAGAGAAGAGTGACGCTTAGTATAAAAATATTATGTAGACAAACCTTCATACTTCTACAAATTCAATGATAATTAACCTTCAAATCGATCATTAAATGCTTCTATACTAACGTCTCATCATAATTTAATGCATATCCATTTCCCTGACTAACGGCTAGGCCTTGCATTCCTCGGAAAGCAGTTTTAAATCCATGCAAAAATATTTACGATTTTCAACTGTGAGGGCATTTTCGGTATTTCTGAAATATAAATTTATTTATTTATTTTTATTTCAGGTTTTCGGCATTTATGATAACTCAAATGTGAAATTCAAAATCTAAAATCTGAAACTAAAAATCCAATATTCCGGACCCTAAAACTTAAAATCCAAACTCAAAATCTAAAATCTAAAATTGAAAACCTAATATTCTAGACTCTAAACCAAAAAATCCAAACCCAAAATCTAAAATCCAAAACCAAAAATAAAAACCAAAATCCTAATACTAAACCCAAAACCCAAATACTAAACCCAAACTTAAAACGAAACAAATAATAAATTAAATATTTGTTGTCGAAAAAACTTTCGTATTCTTTTTATACAAACCGTAAAATCTAATTAAACCGTGAGATCTAACGATCCTGAAACCCTTTTTCATTTGGATTCCAAACTTGCTCCCATCATTCGGACTCTCCTTTAGCAGTTTATTAAAAGGCCAGTTGGACCTTTCTATTTTGGATTCCATGGTTAATCATTCAAACAAATTTGAGAAAACACTTAATCAAAACAGAGAAGTCGAAGCACCAAACTTCAAATACCAAAATCAAACTATAAATTTATTAAAACTACATAACGATTTAGTGCTTGATACTGCACGGCTATACCGAATTCCGTCAGAGCTTATACGAGAGAGGTTTAAAATTTAGGCATAAAACTTTGAGGCGTTTTAGGATTTCCGATCTTGGGGGCATTTTCGGTATATCCGAAATATTTTTTCCTTTATTAATTTTTTTAAATTTTTTATTTTCAAGTTTTTGTCGTTTTCGGTATTTCTAATAATCCAAATGCGAAACTCAAAATATAAAATTCAATACTCTATACCCTAAACCTAAAAATCCAAAACCTAAAATTCAAACCTAAAATATAAAATCCAAGATTAAAAACCTAATATTCTAGACCCTAAACCTCAAAATTCAAAACCCACATTAGAAACTCAAAATCTAAAATTTAAAATTGAAAACCAATACTCTAGTCCCTAAATTTTAAAATCCAAAACCAAAATCCAAATATTAAACCCAAACTCAAATCGAAATAAAATAATAAATAAAATAAATTTATTAAAAAGACTTTCATATCCTTTTTATATAAACCGTTAAATCTATCAAAATACAAACACCAACAAGATCTAACAATTTAAAATCTTCCTAAACATCCTCAAATATTTTTTATCCGACTCTTCTTGAGCTTGGTTTTCTAAAGAACCATTGACAAAGGCATTATTTTTTTCAAAAGGAACCACTCATGAAAAAAGTCCATTGAAGTATGCAGAGTGTAATTTTACATTTTATAAAAGCAAGTAAGCAGCCAGCTGTCTTGTAAATGGTCAACACGTACACTGCTTTAGTCGTCCTCCTGCCGCCGGTATAAACAACTCGGCCGCACTGGACCGAACCAGGAGCGCAGAGATGGTGGAAATGAATAGTGGTCGGCACGTGTATCACACGTGAAGCCGGAGATGATATGGGTCCCATTTTCTTGACTTTGTTCGTTACATGCATTGCTTTGGAGTTCAGTCCCCACTGACTGAACTGAACGTGATGTAGTATGCTAAAACAAGGACCCAAGATAACAAGTTCCCCCAAGGTCCCCCCACCATTTAATCCCATCCCGGTCCATTGTCCTAGTGCTCGTGAAATTAACAACGAGCTAAGGAATGCGGTAGGTTTGTGTTTAAAGTTCAGGGTTTAGAGTTTTAATAATCTAATTTTGTAGATTTAAAATTTAATAATTTTGATTTATAGTCAAACGTTACAAATTTTTTTATACGATTTAGAGTTTTAAATTGATGATACAATGTCTGAAAATTTAAGATGTTAGAATTATTCTTTAGTGTTAAAATTTATTTTTAAAATTTTAATTCTTCAAAATATTAGATTTTTAGTATAGAGCATCAGGTACCAAAACATTAGAAAAACACTATGTGTATGATTACTTGGACTTGGACCAAAGCGTCGGTTTATAGCCCTTATAGAGTTTACCTGGGCTTTTAGGGGATGGTATATGGGCTTATTTTTACCACTGTTAGCCTCTGCTTACAAATGGGCTTATATAGTTAACAAAACAAGAGATCTCATTCCATAACCAAACTATTTCTTTAGTTTTCTGGACAAAATGACGCACAATCATTTAGATTTTATGATTTAAAAATAATTCAAAAAAACTATTTCTTGCTCAAGTATGGTCACCACTAGAAAAAAAATTCTAGATGCTTAAAAAAACTTTCAATTGAAAGGAGATTTCGATGTAGTCGTTAATGACATCCTTTTTTGTCGTAATTACGAATTCTTCACCCAAATCACACCCATCCCCTCTGCCGCATCCTCGACACCATCACTACCACCATCGCTGCTCTTGCAGCCGCCAAACTCAATTGGGCAACGGCCTCGTATCGCGGGGCCACATCCCTAGCAATCACTCTCACCATCACCGGGCTCGATTCGGCTCCAGCAGCAGAGGAGGGGGAAAGTGCATCTGGGCTCCCGCCGACAACAGACAATCAGAAGAGCCCGACGGTCCTTGTTCCTGAGATGGCCACAATCTCCCTCTCAACTCTGATCGATCCCTCACCGAGCATAGCGACAATTGGTTTGTCTCTCTAATTCACAGATTGGACACCTGAGATCCTAACCTCTCTCAAAGTATCGAGTAGGTCGCGTGCGACGTGCTTGCTAGGTCCTTTCAGTAGTCTTTACTTTTTGTTACTTTTTAGACTATCTCGTTATTTCTTTTGGTTTAATTTCTCGTTGGTTGATCTCAATATTGGAGAGAAAGGAATGAGGTCACTTATCCGTAAGGACCCGCAGTCCATATAGCCCTGTTAATAAGGTCTGCACTTCCAATAAAACAACTTGATCACAATGTAATTCACTATTCATAAATAAAAGTTTAACGGCTTATTATTAAAAAAAAGTAGGTCACCGCTCACCAATTCGTACCAAAATTGTTATCAACGTGTACTAGTACTAATTTATGGCAAACTAGTATGAATCTTCTTTTTTTCCCCCAGAATAACTAGTATGAATTAATAAAAGTCATCGACGACACTGATGAGTTTTTATGTAGTATTAGTTGATAAATAATATGTTGTTAATAAAGAGTGATTGAAACAAAAACAAGTATCTATGCACATTATATGGATAACAAGTAAATAACACATATTCGTTTGGACAGGTGGACATAGAAACAAAACACGTCAGCATCCTAACTAAATTCGCAAAGTTCGATTACGGGGATGGAATAAAAAGTCTAATAAATTATTCCAGTCACAAAGTTTGATGGAAAAAATCCGCATCGATATAGATTTCTCGGGGTGTTTTACGGTGGACGTCAATGGACACAGTGGAGGCCTTTGCCTGTTATGGTGCCATGATAAAATGTTCCAATTGACTCACTATTCTCCAAACTTCATATGCGGCACCGTAAAATCGGACAACGGAGAACCATATACGGTCTCAGACTTCTACGGCATACCGAATCGGCGCTATAGATCCACATCATGGGATCTGCTACGTAGCATCGCCACCGACGCACGACAACCGTGGACTCGCATAGGTGATTTCAATGGCATGCTCAACATCATGGATAACAGAGGACTACGTGAACATCCTACGCGACTTTTTGCAGGCTTCTGGCAAGCAATCTCAGATTGTGGTCTAATTGAAGTTCCATTACAAGGTTATCCTTTTACATGGGAAAAATCAAAAGGGATCCCCAGATGCCATTGAAGAAAGACTTGATCGAGCGTTTGCGAATCAGAGTTGGCATGATCTCTTCCCCGACGCCTCATTGCATAATTTACAAGCACCGGTTTCCGATCATTCATCGATACTTCTCTTATGTGAAGTCCAGGAGGCTACTTGGATCCGACCTCGTTTTCGTTTTTTTAGAACAAGTGGTTTCAGGAACCACAATTACGACCGTTATTGGAGGAAAGTTGGAATAATGCCCCAAACGTTGGCCTCTTTCGACGACTCGAAATATGTGCTGGAAAACTAGACAAATGGGGTCGAGAGTTGGGACGAAGATTCAGGGCCGATATCAAATGCAAAAAACAGGAACTAAAAGTATTGAGAGAGAAGCTATTAATGCAAAGAGGAGCTATTAAACTTTCTTTGACAAGAGTCCGATTACCGGAAGCAGAGAGCCAAACATTTTTGGCTGAAGGATGAGGATCTTAACACCAAATATTTTCATGCGGTTGCAAACGTTTGCGGAAACGAAATATTATTAACAAAAGATTGATGTATGAGAGAAAAGTTGTCGGTTTTGTCAGGTTATCGAAAAATTGAAGGGAAGTTTAACCCCTTAAGTTAAGTTTTGAAGTGACACATTAAACTCAAATTTATAATCTTTTCTTTAATGGTGTAGTTACTTTATCCGTAAACTACAAAGTTTTTTATTTCATATCATCATTCCATTATAGTTGGTTAGGAAATGTGATGTCCATGTCACCAGCACTCTTTTGAGAAAGACAACTTTTGATTGCACATTATATTATTGCCCACCTACAAACATAACGATGTTTCAGTTTTTCATAGATTTTAGTATATATTAATATATTGATGTATCATTCGATACTGTTGATGGGTCCTTTTCTAAGAAGACATATCATTGTATGTGGTTGTACGAAATCAAGAAAGTATAACTTAAAATTCTTGTCATGTCATTTATATACTGATCATAGCCAAACAATATGATTCAACAATCAAACTTTGAACGAAAAAGTGTGAGATTTATGATGTGACTAGGGTTCCCTATTTCTCATCACTCATATATAAAATCACATCCTCAATGTTGGGGATTGGTGTAAAGCAAATCTCACCAACCAAGGCATGAAACGTAATACACTAAATCGATATCAAGCGATATAAAAGAAAATGAATGTGTTGTTATGTAACATACACATAAAGAACTACAAAACCTATATACCGCACATACACATAAAGAACCTTTTCCCAATATTTACATGCTTTTCAAACGTCTCTCTTTTTATACATCTTCTCCATTTTCCATTTATATTTTCTTACGACTTTCTTTTATACGCTTTGTGAGATGCGTCTTTAAAAAAGTCTTCTAAGCAACCTCAGAAAACAGATAAAATACAAAATTAAACGAATTTATTAAATTCTTTAATTCAAATCACTATCATTCCATTGGGAAGCTACATGAAACAACTGTCATCCTTCTCAGATTCAAGGTATATTTCTCCACAAATCAAGGATTTCAAGGTATACATTTATAAACTTCATCCATTAAAATGGGAAAATAAAGAAAAAAGATTGAATTTAACCGCAAAATATTGCCATCAGATTCTACTCAAAGGCGTTTTACCTTTATGGCTTTCCATTTCAAACAGATTGATATTTGTTTTCTGAACAAAATTCCAATCCGGGTGATGAATGCAGATGAGCTATTTAAGGCGCTGGCAGAGTCAGCAGTCTGTACTGATGGAAGCAAGCAAACCCATGTGCGCCTCTCAGCTGTTCGACCAATTGCCTCAAAGAAGCCATATTCAAGCATAATTCTTACCACCGTCTTTTTCATTACTTTTATACTTCCATCCTTGTTTTTCTGCCAGTTAACAACGTTGGTATTTTGTTTGTGTGGTTACCAAAAACAAAAAACAATCACACAGAGACAATTAGCAAGTTGCAAGCTGGGATTCAAGAGCTGTAATATCATATCTCTTAGCCAGTCATTTGTTCTCTTATTCTTTCTCCGTCTTCTCTGATGCCTTTATCAATAAAACACCAAAAACTACAGCTTTGAGGATCTTGAGAATTGCTGACCCATTGGTGCTACTTGAAAACCCTCACTTGTATGCTTTTATTTGAGTTGGTTATATCAGTTGTGCTCATCTTTGTTCGCTTGTGGAAAGTGGGGGATGTGCTAGCTTTTTGTTATTGGTTGTTACATTCCTTTTTATAGAGATTTCTTAGCTTTTCGGCATTTGTGGAGCTGATCCATCAAATGGGTCGTTCCATATTCTTTGTTCTGTGTATCTCTTCCTTTTTCTTCATTTGTTGCTGCACATCTGCCCCACTTCAAGATCAGGAGAGAGATAAGATTGATTCTTTGCCAGGGCAGCCTGAAAATGTAGATTTCAATCAGTACTCCGGTTACGTTACTGTGAACCAAAAGGCTGGAAGGGCTTTATTTTACTGGTTTGTGGAGTCTCCAAAAAGCAGGGAGCCTGATTCAAGGCCACTTGTTCTTTGGCTCAATGGTGGTCCTGGTTGCTCCTCGGTTGCTTATGGAGCTGCTGAAGAAATTGGACCTTTCCACATCAGGGCGGATGGGAAAAGCCTTTACTTGAACCCTTATTCTTGGAACAAGTGTAATGTTCTTCTCATCCTTTCATTGTTCTGTTCTTTTTACCAGTATGTTGCTGTTCTTTGTCTCACTTCGTTTGATGCTGGTGTCATTTGTCTGCAGTGGCCAATTTGCTGTTCCTTGAATCGCCAGCTGGAGTTGGGTTTTCATATTCCAATACAACATCAGATTATTACAAGGCTGGTGATAAGAGCACTGGTAATTTTATTTAGTCTAATTTTGGATGAAGGTTTGAACTTTTTTTATTTTCATTTCACTGTAGTGATCTTGGGAATCTGGGGTTTCTCTGTTAATGCAGCTGCAGATTCATATACATTTCTTGTCAATTGGTTTGAGAGGTTTCCTCAGTACAAACATAGAGAATTCTACATCGCTGGAGAAAGCTATGCAGGTTTTGATTTCTTGCTTGTAACTGCTCATATTTACATTGGATAGGAAGTTCAAGGTGTTAAATTGTTTGTATTTTCAGGGCATTATGTTCCTCAGCTGTCTCAGGTTATATATGAAAAGAACATTGGAGTTAAGAACCCTGTGATTAACTTCAAGGGATTTATGGTAAGATTCCCTGGTTTTTCCTTTCTGTCTTGAACATCTATGATGAATGAGTCAAAGTGGCGGTATCATGAGCATTCAGTTTTTTTTAACTGGATTTTAGGTTGGAAATGCTGTCACAGATGATTACCATGATTACATTGGCACCTTTGAGTACTGGTGGACTCATGGTCTGATTTCAGATTCTACCTATAAGATATTGCGTGATAGTTGTGATAAAGGTTCGTCTCAACACCCATCATCAGATTGTACCAAGGCCCTTAAAACTGCAGAAATCGAGCAAGGAAACATCGATCCGTACAACATTTTCACTCAACCTTGCAGCAGTGCTGCATCGCTCAAGCGCAATTTAAGGGGTCATTATGTATGCAAACACCCCTTATCCATTAACTTTTCAATATCAAATTGCTGCAAATCTCTGTTGCTGACGGATTGTTCATGTGATTTCGGAACCTCAGCCATGGATGTCGAGGGCGTATGATCCTTGCACTGAGAGGTATTCAAAGCAGTACTTCAACCTTCCTGAAGTTCAGAAAGCACTCCATGCAAATGTGACTGGACTTCCTTACACCTGGGAAACATGCAGGTAGGTTACTCTCTCTTAATCTTAGCTTGTTATGCCTTAGCAGTGAAAGATTCTTCACCTTATCATTGACTGATGTAATTTCTTTCCTTTTTCTCCATCTCTAGTGACATTGTAGGGATTTACTGGGCAGATTCCCCACTTTCCATGCTGCCTATATATAAGCAACTCATTGCTGCTGGTGTCAGGATATGGGTCTTTAGGTAAGTAGTTCTCAAAGAACTGGTCTTTTTATAGATCAAAGAACTGTTCTTTGTGATTGAAATTGGATTTGTGTGTGTGTGTGTGCAGTGGAGACACAGATTCAGTGGTTCCTGTGACTGCGACGCGATACTCCATTGATGCACTGAAGCTACCCACCATCAGCAACTGGTATCCATGGTACGACAATGGAAGGGTAAGTAGGAAACTCTATGGTTCTTCTTCCAAAAGCTGAAATCATTACTCCAGTCCTAAACATATATATCTCCATAGTACAAATCTCTAAACCGTTTTAGCTTCTTCAGGTTGGTGGATGGAGCCAAGTATACAAAGGGCTGACATTCGCGACAGTAACAGGAGCTGGACATGAAGTGCCTCTCCATCGCCCTAGACAAGCTTTCATTCTTTTCAGATCGTTTCTGGAGAACAAGGCGCTTGCCTAGATAGCTAGTTCGCACCATTCATTGAGAATTGTGGATATCTAGAAAAGGAAAAGAACACCATAAAATAAGTAGAAAAGGCATTCATCTTGAGTGCTGCTGCTGCCTTCAAATCTCTCTACTGATAACTGGTATAGGATATTATTTACAGAGAAGCTCAATTCTTTTCTTGGTATCGGTTTCAGTTGGAAATCGAATTCTTGATTGTTGTATACGTACATATATTTATACCCCAGTTGAAATGATCCAACTATTAGTTTGAGCTGAGCTGATTCAATCTCTTTTGGTCATATACCAAGTGAGTGTCTTTTTCGCCGCCGGCATGTAAGAGAAGCACAGGGAGTATGTGGATAATGATAACGGTCGGCGGACGGCTACGAAGTCGACTTCACGGGGAAAATGGAAGTTTGGGTTTGTGATTCGAACAAAGAGGCCGTTAAGGCTTAATTTGAGGCCCAAACAACTAAGCGGAGCCAAAAACCCGGATAGTCCTGAGAAAGTTGACCCGGGCCCAGCAGACGATATTGCACATAATCGGGTGTGGTCAATCAAAATCCACTCATTCACAAAAAAAAAAAAAAATCAAAATACACTCATCATTTTTTAATCGGGATAGACGGGTAAACATGTTTTTTTTTCCGAAAGGGATGGTTTTTGAGATGGCATTACTTAAAACGTTCAAACGAGTGTACAATGTGCCCATCAGAGGTATAGACTTCACAAATAAAATTGTATAGGTTGCGGGTTTCCACAAAAGCGTTAATCTCGATCATTACTCACCAAAGATACGAACGAAGGCAAAGAAAACAAAGTCGCCAAAAGATTAGCAAACAAACGCACACAAAAGACTACCAAAACAAAAACACACCTAAGTCTAGCTAATGGATGAAACAATTAGTTCTTACTGAAAACGCTAAAGGGTTAGTCCTCTAGCAATCCCACCACAACTGATTACTTAGGCTGGTCGATCTCCACAGGTTGACCGGGGCTGTGTTTCATCGGCGACCTTTGAGCCTTCTCGCCAAGGGTATCTTCAATATCCATCGAGTCAGAGGTAGTCAGCCAACAACGGCAGTGCTCATATCCCCTAGGAGGTGGTTTTCCGACAAGATCCGTCAGGGACAAAGCCGGCCCCGATGTAATCAATATTTCCGGTCCAGCAGGTGCAGCGTTGGTGGTAGCTGTAGAGTTTTGACCGCCGGGGCCGTCGCCGGTGTCCCGCGGGGTTGCAGCAACCCGATGCCTCGTTGGGTCAGGTATTGGCCGGACATTCCAGTTGAGACTATCGACTATGAGCTTGGTGTCGACGACAAGGGGGATTGGTGGTCTTGGTCGTTATTGAAAGGTGAGCGACAAACGAGACTATGGGGGAGGAAGGGTTGGAGGGCGGTCTCATAGCGATGGCGTAGTAGTGACAGTTAGAGTTTAATATTCTCCAAGAGAATGCAACTAATCTCTCTAGAATAAAGCAACCAGGGAGACTTTAATCGGGGTGAACATGCTCTTACAAAAAAAATATAATATAATTATTCATATATGAAGTGTAGCTGAAATCAAACCTACTTAATAAACTTGGAATCCTTGTTCGAAAATTTTGATTGTGGTCCCAAATTTTATGAAAATATAATAAAAATATAAATTATTAAAGGGATTATACCAAAAATAGCCCCTCTATTATTATAAATTAACATATGAGCCTTCTACTATGTTTCTTCCGATTGAAACCTCCAAACTTTATTCCGATTAACAATCAAGCCCCTCCATATCTTTTTTGGTCGCCGGAGTCCGTTTGTAATGAGTCAGCGAGTACATGTCTATTTATGGGCTGATGTGGTGGTGCTGATTGGGATTTCCATATTTTTTTGTTAAACTTTTTATTAAATGTGCATATTTTTTTATTATTTTTCAAAAAAATTTGTCTAATAAGAAAATTAAAGCAATATAATTGGGGAAACAAAATTTGAGTATATAACAATTAAGCAATTAAAAAATTCTCCATCTCCTTCGGTTGTAGCTCCCTATTAGCTTATTTAGTTGGTGGTGGTCGTCTGGTCGGGATCATTAACTGATGTTTTAATTTATGTATTTGAGTTTTCGTTCTTTTATTTAAATGGTTATTGAACTTCTTTCACTTCCTTGTTTAACTGAAGCTGCATAGAGTGATTTCAACAGTTTCCTTATTTTTAATAGAAAGTAGACAATAAAAGGACAAAAGTGACACAATGTCTATGATTATATGTTGTTGGGTCCGATTTTGCTATAACGAGATGAATGTGGAAATTTGAAAAAAAATATTTGTACTGAGACGAAGAAATCTCATCTCTTCCTTTTAGGGTTGTAGCAAATTGAAAGTAAAACGCAGAACAAATCTCCTCTCTACCTTTACATTGCTCTCATTTTCTTATTTGATGGAGATTTTATTATTATTATAAATATGCACATTAAATAAGGTTGACTAAAATTAGTGGAAATCTCAGTCAGCAACGCTACATCAGCTTATAAACCATCATGTACGGGCTGACTCATAAACAACGAACCCCGGCGACCAGAAAAAATAGGAACGGATTTGATTGTTAATCGGAGTAAAGTTTAGGGATTTAAATCGAAAAAACCATAATAGAAGGGCTCATATGTTAACTTGTAATAATAAAAGGTCTACTTGAGATATAAATCCATTATTAAATAAAATCTAAAATTGATTGGGAGAAGAGAAGAATTGATTAGACGGCCGCATATTTCGGAGGAAGATAAAGATGCAACGGTTAAGTGGTAAGACTCAGAGTTAAGTTTTTATATATAATAATTGCATGCAGCTTATGGGCCACGAGCCAAATGAAATATATGGCTCAATTGTTATTTAAACTCTACATAATATAATAGGTGATGGGCTCAATATGAGGGCCGAAGTTTTTTAGGCCCTGTGTTGTGGGTCTGACCAACATATGGTTTGAGCCGGGTTTGTCTCTAAATCTTCAACCACTACGCAACTAATTGGACTACTTTATGAGGACAAATCGACTCGTGATCCTAACCAACTCAAATTAAATTTGGAAAATATATTTAACTATAAGAGCTGACCATTTAGTTAATATAAGAAGAGGAACTGACTGACTCAAAGAAGACATGAATATGAATATGAATACGAGCCAAGTGTAACAATTTCAGAGCTTCTAGGATGGCTCAATGACTAAAAAACCAAACCTGTTTATTGGGCGACGGGATCCATATTAACCAAGCTTAAATGTGAAGGCGGTCTTGGCTTCAAGAACTTCCGATTCTTCAATCTCATCCTTTTGGCCAAGCAAGGATGGAGGATTATACATAAGAAGGACCATTTCTGGACATGGCTTCTCAAAAACATATATTTTCACTCCTCTCATTTTTTGAGTCTCCCAAAAAGGAAGATCCCTTCATGGATTTGGGTCAGTCTTTGCGACTCCCGTGAGATCTTCCATAAGGAAATGAGGAAAAATCTCATCAACAAAAACTTGATCTTGATGGGGAAAGATTTGTGGATTCCTTCTATTCCAAGTTTCCGTCTTGATGTCACAGCTTCCGAGGACTTGATTACTTGTCATTTATTTAGAGGACAACCGGTGGGACATCAATGCCATTTCCTCCCCATTCGAAGTTGAGACTATCTCTATGATCCCTATAGGTCCACAGTTGGGTCTGGCACCCAAATCCAAATAAAAAAGTTCACAATCAAATCTTCCTACCACACCACCAAAGAGCATGCCAAGAGGACACCCTAGATCAATTATCGCACATCGACCAAATCATTTGGAAATGGATTTGACGTCCTCCTATCCCTCCGAAATTCCTACTCTTTCTTTGGAGAGGGACAAGAAATGCAATTGCCACAAAGAAGAACCTCCGGAGACGTAAATCCTCACCCTCACCTCTCTGGAAGCCTTGAGAGCAGCAACCAACACCCCAACTCCTTCTCGCATTAAATCAAACGGCTTTTTGCTCATTATCGCTTTTAGGGGCGAGATAGCTCGTTGGCCTTGGGAATGTCATGCAAAACCAAAACATTAGGTCAATGACATCGCTACCCCACACTTTTGTCATATGGTTACGGAACCTAATACATAATTTAATAATTAAACATTCCATTGAATGATTATAAAATGATATATTAGAAAATGATGTTGTGTTTCTTTTTAAGGTTTACCCATTCAGCCAAGTTATAACAATCCTTACCGATCATTGAAACACGTCAGTTAGGAGCTCCACACGTTGTCTGCTGATGTATTAATTAATTAAATGAAGGTACGTAGCTTTTTTTTTAATAAAAATTTATGTAAATATTCATTTCTTTCGTTTTTTATAGCATTGAAACTTTTAAACATTGCTGTAATGAAATAAAACCAACGAAATGACGTAATATTGTTGACTATAGTATACCCAGAATTTTATAAGTACATGGGAGCAGTCTGACATTGACTATGTCAAGATGCTATAAACATTTCCGTCATTACATTTATTTAGTTGTCAATTTTATTTTATTTTTGAACTCCAACGTAAACCATTTTGATTGTGATCCTTCATCATTCATCTTTTTTCTTGTTTGTGTCGTAAAATTTTAGTTTTGACGGTTTCTTTTGTAACTCTACGTTGCTGTCTGCATGCAGATTCTGTATCCACCAATAGCATTCTCACCCACATAATTGATTAACACAAAACCTCCAAGATTTTAAAACCACTAGTCCCACTGTTTTCTCAACCCTGGAAAACCAGGCAGCCAAATTATCTGAAATTATTATTAATAACACTATATAACATAACACTATGCACGTTTAATGACATTTTGTGTCTAATGTTAGCCGAATAGTTAGTTGCATCATTGCCTCTCGATAATCATTAAGAAGCTCAAACTCCCACACCATTTCCATCAGCTCTAAAAATTGTGCCGCTACGGTAAAATGTAATTACACATTGATAGTCGAATTGTATATATATTCTCACGCATACAGTAATTTTTTCCCCAAACTATATGTAGTTCATTTTTAATTATGAAATCTGTGCATATTTTGCTTAAGATTATCGTTTTTTATGAATTGTATTTTGTTTTCAAATGGAGTACTTATCAATGCAATTAAACTATGCTCTTTGACATTTTCCAACATTGTTACAAATAACTTTTGTTGAATAAAACAAATATATAGTGTTCCATGGATATTGACGACACATCAACAAATTATAATCGGGAAGAAATTTTATTAATGTAAGATTGATAATTCAATAGGATTATGGCATTATATTACATTGATTTAAATTGGTCGATAAAAGGTTAAGGTTTCAAGTCTTGATAGTTTTCATTCGTCACATAAGATTTATAATAATTATGTACATTTCGGTCTAACGGTCTTTCTCAATGAGTTTTTTTCGTTTGAGGATGCAAGGTAATAAAACAACATAAAACTAAATTTCAACGCGTCTCCAACAATCTGACTTATTGAGACATAATAATTCATGACATGACATCACTGAATCATAGTCTTTGACTCGCAAAAGGTTTCGAATCCAAGCAAGTTTCAGACTTTTTTTCACAGGAGAGTATGGTTCATGACCAGACTACACTTACTGGTGCAGACTTTTTATCTTTGTCGATATACAGATGACTGATGACGAAGAAACACTTCCGACGACATTCATTATGTAAAACACGCGCTAAATCAAACCTAAACAAAAACTTCTCTGAATCAGTCAAACTATAATCCTCTATGAGTTTCTGATTTCTCTCCATTTGTATATAATCAAACTCCCCCCCTGTCCCATTCCATTTCTGTAACAGCTTGCAACCTCTGTTCTTTCTTTAACTCTTCCTCTGCATTTACTCAAAGGGTTCGGCAGAGCTAGCCAAACGGCATTCAGAAGCCTCTGTTTTTCGCCGGGAAAAAAAAGCTGCTCAGGAAATGGCGGGAGGTGGCGACTATGAACGGACTTTGGAGGAGACTCCGACGTGGGCCGTCGCCGCCGTCTGCTTTGTGCTGGTCGTCATTTCCATATTCATTGAACACCTCATCCATCTCGCCCATAAGGTCAATTTTACAAAAAGAAATAAAAATTTGAAAACTTTCAGAAAACATATATATTATTGACTCTGTTTTAAAATTTTGGTGTTCTTCAGTCGTTGCATAAGCTGCACAAGCCAGCACTGGTGGAAGCATTGGAGAAAGTGAAAGCTGAGCTAATGCTCTTAGGATTCATATCGTTGCTTCTCACAGTGTTCCAAGACCCGATCTCAGGAATCTGCATCTCGAAAAGTGCTGGAGCGAGTTGGCATCCTTGTACTTCGAAGCAGGAGAAAGAAGCAGAAGAGGGTGAAGAAGAAGGCGAGGAAAGCCATCGCCGGCGGCGACTGCTTTTGGAGTTCTTGGGACCTGTCCGGCGTAGCTTGGCGTCGAAAGGCGGCGATAAATGCGCAGACAAGGTAAAGAGCTGGCGATTGTTTACTTGATAGGGGATCGTTGATTTCTGAGCGTAAGGTGTTTGTTGAAATGTCTCAGGGAAAAGTTGCGTTTGTTTCAGCGTATGGTATCCACCAGCTGCATATATTCATCTTTGTGTTGGCTGTTTTCCACATCATTTACTGCATCATCACCTATATTCTTGGCAGAACCAAGGTACGAACTTCCTGAGGAATTTAATTTTCTCTTTGTGGGTTGCTTTGAATATGAAGCTGACATTCTATTTGGATAATTGCAGATGAGGAAGTGGAGGGCATGGGAGGATGAGACCAAGACGCTTCAGTATCAGTACCATAATGGTGAATACCTTAATTTCCATGCTTGATTTAGCCAGTCGTTTCCAGATTCTGATGGAAGCTAGTAATATGTGTTTGCAGATCCTGAGAGGTTTAGGTTTGCAAGAGATACATCTTTCGGGAGGCGACATATGAACATATGGAGCAAGACTACGATTTCTCTTTGGATTGTAAGTGCCATTATAAGCAGAGTTGTTCTAAAGTTCATTCAAATTCTGGGCAAAGGATAAACTGCCGGTATGACCATAATTTTCTTTGATTCTTTTTTTGTATCTGGAACATTACAGGGGTGCTTCTTTAGGCAGTTTTATGGATCAGTTACCAAGGTCGATTACATGACCTTGAGACATGGATTCATCACGGTAAGTCCAGTCCAGAGAGAAAACAGACTTCAAAGAAACCATTCTGATGCTAAAAATGGAAAGTGGGATTATTTGATGCAGGCACATTTGGCTCCTGGAAGTGAGAACAGATTTGACTTCCAGAAATACGTCAACAGATCACTTGAGGATGACTTCAAAGAAGTTGTAGGGATCAGGTTTGTGTTTCCTGATCATTCCTGACAGAGTGATAGTTCAATTTCTCAGCTGTTGATTATGCTGCAAGTTACTAACAGTTGAATTTCGCATGCAGTCCGGTTTTGTGGTTCGTTGCAGTAATGCTCCTGCTATCTAACACACATGGTAAGATCACAACTTTTCCAGAAATCATGAATCTGCAGAGAACTAAGAAAAATACTTATTCTTTCTAATGATTGGCAGGATGGTTTGCTTATCTGTGGCTACCTTTTATTCCATTAATTGTAAGGAATCACAATCACATTCCATCGTCACAAAACAATCCAAAAATACTCTTCCTGTGACTTATCAATTCGCAACTCTGCTTCAGATAATCCTGGTGGTTGGTACGAAGCTGCAAGTGATCATAGCCCAG
Source organism: Linum usitatissimum (assembly GCA_030674075.2). Lineage (NCBI taxonomy): Eukaryota > Viridiplantae > Streptophyta > Magnoliopsida > Malpighiales > Linaceae > Linum > Linum usitatissimum. Next base: position 3,251,212 of record JAUJYP020001281.1, on the reverse strand, counting down.
CTGGGTCTGAGGATTCAGGACAGAGGGGATGTGGTTAAAGGAGCTCCGGTGGTTCAGCCGGGAGATGATCTCTTCTGGTTCAGTCGACCTCGTCTCGTTCTCTTCCTCATCCATTTCTGCCTCTTTCAGAACGCTTTTCAGCTCGCTTTCTTCATCTGGAGCGTGGTATGCTAATGACATATAACCAGTTATAACCTAATTTCAGGACTATATTCAAGATTCAGAACTGATCTTTTCACATCTTGCATGTTTTTGTTCATGCAGTACGAATTTGGAATCAAAACTTGCTTCCACGAGAAAACTGAGGACATTGTCATCCGAGTTGTAATGGGGTAAGTCTAAGTTGTTGCTCATCAAATGAGTGTTAATGAAACTCTTCAAAAACAATTTGAGTTATTAAAACAAAAGAGTTCATGATATTGTATCAGAGTTTTTGATAACCGAAAAGGTTCAATTTTGAATCTTTGATAGCCCTTAGACCGTTGTATAAGATTTGAACGAAAGTTGTGCAAATGTTTGACTTTTATGAGATCAAACGTTCAAGAGGACACAATGGTTCACGAAAATAAGTTGATATAGATCAGATTCGAATTAAGGATGGGAGTTGGTCAGGACGGTTGATAACCAACCACATTCAGTCGATTTATGATTATATTAAAAGTAAGTTAACCTATTAATTGACCAGATGATCAGTTAAGTAACTACCATTTAACCAACTAAAATAGGTCTGTTACTGTTATTGCCGGTTTCGGTTAAAATATATATTTAAATATGAAAAATGTTAGCTAAATTAAGAAAAATCAAATTCTTAACTGGTTAACCAATCTAATTATTTTAGGTTAACCGACTAACCAACCGAAGTTAGTTGTTTGATTGATTTTAATAACGTCCACTAATTCTGATACTTGTCAATGATTGTTGTAGGGTGATAATCCAAGTGCTGTGCAGTTACGTGACACTGCCACTACACGCACTAGTAACTCAAATGGGATCAAACATGAGGCCAACAATATTCAACGACAGAGTAGCCACAGCGCTCAAGAACTGGCACCGGACGGCGAAGAGACACACCAGGCACGGCGGTGCAAAGTCAGGATCCCACACTCCGACTTCCAGCCGGCCAGGGACGCCAAGCCGCGGCATGTCCCCTGTTCACCTCCTCCACAATTACCGGGGCAGTACCGGCCCCGACAGCGTAATGAGTTCTCCGGCGAGGAATTCCTACGACAGGTGGGACCCCGAGTCTCTTAATTCGCCTGTTCACCACCACCACCACCGTTACTACGGAAGCAGCCACGGTGGAAGCAACGGCGGATACCGGGAGGCGGATGAGTTCCAACAGAATGCTGCGAGGCTGGCGCAGCAGATGGAGGTTGAAGACGTGGTGGTGGCGGTGAGGAATCAAGAGGCCAGAGTACCGGCGGCCACGAGGCTTCCGCCGGGGCTGGAGTCTGTGAGGAGGCAGCAGGAGAGAAACGTTGGTTTGGCGGATTTTACGTTCAGGAAAGGATGAGTGAAAGGATAATTAGTTGTTTTGAGAAGAGGGAAATGTACATCTGTGTTTCTTCTAGTCTATGTAGATCATGAGAAATCTTATAAAGGGTTCAATTATACAAGTGGTCACTTAATCTTGGATTACTAACCAAATGGTCACACGATCTTAATGTTTTAACATAATGATGACTTAAGTTGTAATAATTAAGAGAACGATATTGTTCGATGCGGACATATGGAAGAGAAAGACTAGGGGGTTTAATAAAGTAATTCTTGAAAAATAGCGTTTCACGATACATAAGAGCGTAATGTATGGTGAAAAGATTTTTATTTGTTTTTTGTTACGAATTTTAGTGAGACAATTCAGCTTGGCATATCAGCATATCAATCAACTGACACATTTATAGAAATAAATGAGATCCATATGGTTGGCCATTTACAATCGAGTAGGAGATTTTCGGATACCTTAAAACCCACGAACCTGAGACAAGCGAAATCGGAATTTCTTTGTAGACAATAGTTTTGTGGTGTTGTCTAAATGTTGTAACTCAATTGGTAGCGGTGTACTAGCAATCTGAAAGTTATGGGTTCAATACCAGTTGCAACCACAATAGAGTTTCAATTAAGTTGACGTGCTATCTTGATTCTCGAGCAATATAGTTTCCTCATAGTATCATGGTGGTTTCTTAAACTTCAAGCAAAAGATAAGTCAATCGAAATGTGGAAGGGATGAATTAGAACTAACGTTTTTTTTATACAATAAAATGGAACCCAACGTTCTGTTTACAGTCACTGCCATATCCAAACCACAAAAGCAATTATTTGAGAGGGTCTAGCTAGACAGTGCAGTGCACTCCCAGGAGAGAGTTTTAAAAGACCTCTAGAGCCACTATTTTGACTTTCGATCCCATTTCCGGTACCCACATATCTACAAGTTCGTGAATAGTTAACCGAGATTATGATCCCACGGATAAGATCGACAGACCCGACTCAAATCCCCATATCTGTGCACATATTTACAAACATAACAATAGAAGGATGGATGACTTCACAGGAGGTGGCGCAACGTCATACTTGATTTTCCGAAGCGTTCGGAATAGGTGCTGCCGGTCCTTTGCAGATGGGGCACGAGTTCTTCACAGTTAGCCACTTCTTGATGCAGCCTATGTGATACTCATGCCCACACTTTCGCAACTTCCCGATCCTGCTCCCCTTCTTGTACTCTTCCTGCGGAATTGGTCCAACAAAACACAGGCAGAAACTCGTTATCTTTGTCGAATTCTTGCTCTAAGGAGACAAAGAAAAAGCCAGTGGCAAGAAAGTGTGTACTTACAAGGCAGATAGCACAAGCATCTTCTAGGTTTTTTTCTGAAGTTGAGTGTTTCTTCTCCAACAAGCATTCTGATATCACATTATCAGATAAACCAGTGTTGACATTTCCTATGCTATCTCCCAAGGCAAGTAGCTCCTGCAAAAAGCCAATTAGGGGTTTTTCAGAAAGGGAAATATAGAGGCAGCCAATAGTTAGTGTTAAAATCAACCTCATAGCTCATGTTGTCAATGTCCAGTCTCATGTCCCCATATTGATCATACATGTTTCTGTGACCGTATATATATGGGCCATCTAACATCATGGAAGCCTGCAGAGAAACCTATTTCAGTCAGCAAGGAATGTCAAAGAAAACTATGTCGATACAAATTCAAAGCCAACTACTCTAGGCTAAGAATCCCACAGATTGACTGAATGTCTGAATCTTATACCTCGACATCACAGGCAAATCAAACGATACGTACCTCGCCTCCCATTCTATCGTGCATATCCACAGCATTTGAACGTGCTTGCAATCTCTCGAGTGCTATCCTGGACCTTCCTTCTCTGTGGCTGTGATGCAAGCCTCTGGTTAAGAAGGGTCTTGCAGATCTTGAAGGGAAACTTTCCGAAACAATGGGTTGGATCATTCCCGAGATCGCTGGTCCTTGTCCAGGGTGCAAGGAAATTGCATCAGTCCTTTGTGAAGGTATGGCTCTTTGGTAGTAGTTTGCCTGATCCTCATTGGCAGCAAGGGCATGTAGACCATGAAAATATTGTGGAGCCGGAATAGGATTTCTGCTCAATAAGGATTCATGGAGGTGCTGGTACCGACTAGTATCTGCTGCATTTCCACCAGCATAATATGGATTCATCTCATGGCCCAGGGAATTATTTGCTGCACTTCAAAAGCACATTTACTTAGCAGGAGACGAGAAAAATTGGAAAAAATAATATTCATCTATACTGACCTGATAATTGAAACCCAACATGAGCAGGTGGAGAAATGCCAATATGATTCTGCCCGTATGTGGGTGCATTGTTATTTAAACAATGTATGTTTACTGCTCCATGATGGTTTGGCAGATGAGCGGCTGTACCATTTGGACCAGGAGTATAACTTTGAAAATAGCTTCTCGTTGGGTTAGGATCTGAATCAGCTATACTTCTCGAATTGCTCCCAGAGTCTTCACCTCCAATTGCCAAACTCCCGCCCCCATGGGGAGGTAAGTGAAAGGAGTTGGAAGGAAAAGGTCTATAATCTGGAGGTGTACCCAACCGAAGCCCATTAGGGTGGGAGGAACTTCCCACACCATAAAATCCAGTAGTAGCACCCGTTGCACATGGTGGAATAAAGCTAGGAACTTTTCTTTTGAAACGTCCTCTCCCGGTGCCTGCTGGATAGTCTATTAAGCCACCATTAGCTTCATGCATAGGCTGACCATTGTAGATATTGGAGGAGGCATTGGTAGCATTGGCCTCAGGTTCTAGATGAAAGCTTCCCTCACTTGCAAACTGTGGCAATGTATCATACGAGGCAGAAAGGTGACCATGAATTTGTGGACCTTCAGACCTATTTGTCGACAAATGCTCCACTGATCCGTTTCCCCAGGTGTGTTGAGAACCACAGTTGAGTCCACTTCTCAGGATGTTACCAGATGGATATAGATAAGAAACACTTTCAGGAGTGACAGCCCTTCCTGCAAAGAAGTTGTTTGTAAAAATAACAACAGAAACAGAAAGGCTTTGAAGTAAGACATGAAGTAGATACAATATCAATACTGGCAGATGAAAGAGGGACACAGCTTTGGGACGGACTAAAACGTAGCAAAAGTAGGGTGTATTAGAATTTCCAGACTTCAGTTCCGCACCTAACAGAATATTCAAGATACCAAGGAGCCAACTCTTGCAGCCTGACTTCTCAGAAATAAATCCATATACCAACTTTTTAAGGCCACAAACTAAGTACTGTAATGTTTCCACCAAAGTACTTACTGCATTACTGTGACAGATATAGTTAACAGGCCAATCATGGATGTGTAACAAGGGTGTTTTCTGTTTATCTGTATTCTAATCATTGGTAGGCTCAAACGCGTGGTCCCTAATACACTAATGTGTCGGAATAGTTTTCACCATCACCATGACATATTGAAGAGACATTAGCCAAAATGCCAAATATGTTAGACAAAGGATTATATAAATTGAAAAGTATTGCACCTGTGTAAATAAAGGACCTTCCAGCAGCTACATCTCTTTCGCCCCACCCTCGATCTCTCTCAAAGAAATTTGATGCGTTTGAGAAGTGTCTGTCCCCCATTTGCCTTCACATACAAAAGATATCTCCAAGTCTGACTGCTTAATGCAATCAACCTGCAAGCAACATAATAATTATAAGGTCCAATGTTGCAAGGGAAATTCATGGAAGCAGTTGTCTTCATGAACATGGTTACGGTTATTTCAAACGCACCTTTAGATTTAACCACTACATGGAAACTAAATTAGATGACAACTAATTCACAACTAGTCTTACGAAATGTCAAACTCACAAGTGATTCTTAAACACTGTCTAGAATCCAGAAGGTAGACAGACTGAAGGACCACTGAGAGATAGAAAGATAGAGCCAAGCACTTGGATCCAAGAAATAGAAAACTTGACAGTATGCACATGACCTAGTCAGTTTCTTTATGAAGCTGTGCCTCATTCAATTTTTAGACTGATTTGTTTTCTCAGCTTTTGAAATGCAATAATAATGATCGAGAAAACAAAACTTCCAACATCAAATGAACATACCATGCTCCCATGGAAAGTGACTTCCTCGCTTATTTTGAAGATTAAGAAACAAAGAGACACTTGAATAGCAGCAGTTTCATTTATCAACTAATTAAGCAATTGGCCAAAACTTGAAACAAGTTTAACACAGAGATAAAAGATGGGAACTACAGCTACGTGTACACAACCAGCACAACATCGCCATCAATATTAGTATATTACTAATTCGACTTCCCAGTAGTACTAATTGTTGCAACGCTGGTTTTTCATTTGCACAAGCATGCAAGCCCAATCACGGTTCCGTCAAAGCTCTGGATCAACCTAATGCACGGACAGGACAATGCAATCTCGATCCCAGCTATTTTTCCCCTCTCCGATCAAAATCGAGTTGAACACGGGTAGCATCTAAGCACCCCCAAGGGAGAAATAAGTAATACAAGGGAACAAAATATAGGAAAGCATAAGCTACGACCTAACAAGAGAGAGAAAGGAGACAAGAAATCCTAAGAACTACAGCTGCACAACCAGCACAGCATCGCCATCATTACAAATTCGTCTTCTCAGTAATACTAATCGTTGGAACCTTGCAGCTCCACGTTCATCAGCACAAGCATGCAACCGAATGACGGTGCACCCCAAAGCTCTGGATCAACCTAATACACACGCACATGACAATGCAATCCCGATTCCACCTCCTTTCCCCCTCTCACACGAGGATCAAAAGCACCGCCTCCCACGGAAGAAATCAGCTAAATCCAAAGGTTTCAAAATAATCCGGTAAGATCTACGCCGAGCTTCCAAACAAATTTTGTTCAAATTCCGCCATCTACGCTAAACGCTACAATCCTCCCTCCCGCGATTATCAATTTTCCATCCGATTCGGCAAAAACAGACATAAGCGCAACAAACCCGGGGGAAAAAAGCTAGCAAACAAAAATTAGGGAAACAATAACGAGAAAGCAGCTGGATGATGAACCAAGGGTTTGAGCATCGATTGTTGCAAGGGGATAGATATATAGATGCATGCTTACAAATTAACAGCGACTGAGTTATTGAAGCGAGGAGAAATTGATTGCTACGGTGGATCAGAGAGGAGGAGGAAGGGTAGCGGGTTACCTGAGCGGCGGAAGGCGGCGGAGGAAGGAGGAGGAGGGAGAGGAATTGAGGTTGACTTCCGGTTGGTCAAAAAAGAAAGGTGAGAGGAAGGAGGAAGATGGTCGCGAAGGGGAAAACAGGAAGGAGAAGAAATGAAAGAAAAGAAGGTATGGAATATACAAGTGGCTCTCTTGCGGATTATTCGGATGCCTCTCTCTCTCTCTCTCTCTCTCCTTCTGGTTTCGTGTTTGGCCTTTAAAAATAAAAAAATTAATAAACACGAGATTAATTTGTTTTCTTCAGATAATTAATTGATTAAATTACCTCCCTACACTTTGTTTTTTGTTGTAATTATTGGTATCTATTAATCTATCGGATGACTGCTAATCCAAATACATTGCGGAAATAGATTTTTTTGTCTCAATTCTCTGTAATTAATTAATTATTTATTTATTAATAGCATGAGTTGATTGATATTATATTATGTCTTCGATCGGATATAGATTATTACATTTAATTTTTTCCAATTCATTGTATTATCGTACACTAAATAGTAATCACAAGTATATACATTTTTTATACAACCTCCTTTGAAGAAAAAGAGAAACTACATCATTATTTCTGTTTAGCAGTTTACCATGAACTGAAGTTGATTGGTGTTCATCGAGCTGAGATGAAGTTCATGCAGCAGCAGTCATGGCACTGATATGTTAGCCATTTTTCTCCTCTTCAACGAGTAAAAGCCACGCGCTTGGGAGAAAGAGGCAGAGAGCTGAAGAAGGTTTCGGATAAGGAGATCAGAGCTTGACGAAATGCAAGTGCTGAGGCAGTGACCATGACGATAAATGAAGTCCAGCAAAGCTTAAGCATCAGAACAGGATCTTTCCTTGTAGAGCCGAGTATTCTGAGAAAGATCACTTTTAGTCGTCGATCTCTAAGGATTGCTTGATAATCAACGACCGATCTGGAGGAAGAAGATGGAGCCCTCGTCTCTTTGTTGATCCATTGGTGCATGACATCAGCAATGACCCTGCACAGTTGCTGTCTCAAGGGCATTGCTTCCTTGGAGACCGCTCGTCGGATTAACGAAGCCCCGTCCTGTTTGTGAAAACGCGAAATGATCACTGAATCAAGATGTGTTCGTTGCATCACTGTCAAAATCCTGGTTTCCTTGGGACCAATGAATCTGTTCGTTTTCTGCTAGTAAAGAATCTATTCTTGAGTAATAACTAGGTAAAGTCCAAGGTATTAAGCCACTTACCGCCTTCATTAGAAGTTTCCTAAGCACAATGCCCTCTTTAGATGGTAAAAGTTTCATGACCAACTGTGCTGCATCGACTACACCTTCAGTGCTCTCTTTGGACCTGTTTGGCACATGCCGACTTGGTAAATGGAAAAAATACATACAAATAGATATGTGGTGCTAAAATGAGTAACCTTCTAACCAAAAAATGTAACTGATATGTTGTAGTTCTTTGTGGTTCTGAAGATGATTCTAGGGCCAGTTGATCACGTTTCAATTATCTAGTTGGGTTTCAAGTAGCTAGAGCCAGAGATATCTGGATACCTGGTCAATGTTACTCTTAGGAAAAGATTAAGCCTCTCCCAGCGGAACTCCTTCCTCTTGTCCAAAATTGCCTGAAACATAGGATAGGAACATAAAATAAACCCACAAAACCAATGGTTACTCAATAATTACCGACGAAGATTGTTTGTTTTCTAATAGTGAATAATAATACTTACCGAATACAGAATTTTCCTGGTGGAGGGAGAATCTTCAGTTAGCAGTTTCTGGGCAACATAAGGGTATGCAGCTTCAAATGTCTTGAAGTTTGGGTCTGCAGCTATTGCCAAACCTGAGACACCATAGCAGGATCAATTGAACGCATATACCACTTGCTAGCTACAACGAATGCAGTTAACCATTACAAGAAATTGCGGGAAAAAATGATGATGAGAACTGTGAAAACGATATGCTTACCCTCCAAAGATGCAAGAGAACGAAGAACAAGGGTGTAATATGGAGGCATGCTGAAACGATACTTGATGGCCAAAGACCATATTTTCCCTAGCACCTTCAGAATGAGCATCAAGGATACCGTTACCTCAACATGACTAAGAAACTATAAAGTGAGAATGGAAATAAGAAATGCTGGGTCCAAAATAAACACGCATTACAGATAAAAACTCAGATCAGTAACAGAATTTTTTTTTATCTGTGGTGAGAAATTATAAAGCACAGTTTTCCTCGTATCTGGGGCTGCTTATAGTATTCATGTAAGCGATAGATGATGCTTACCTTACTGAACTTGATGTCAGGAATTCCATCTCTGAATTCTACCTCTCCTAAGGCATCTTCCAACTCCTAAATTATTCATAGAACAGTTATTTCAGCATCTTAAAAAGTTGTGAACGAGTTTAAGGAACAATCCAGAGATTAGATTCTAAATTTGGTTGCTGAAGGGAAAGCATCATTTACCATGGTAACACGTCTGACGTTAGTCCCTGGCTTAACAATATCCATGTCGATAAGAGAATTTACAAGAGACCACCAATCACCGTTTACAATGTGTACTATTGATGCAAGCATTGCATACTGATGTTTTTTCTCCATTTGGCAAAGTAAGCCAAAATCCAAGAACCTGACAACAGATTTGGCAAACAAAGTTCAGAAAACACAATCATTTGGCTCGATTTTATTCATTCTAATTTCCCAAACTTGGATAGTAGTATAGACGTGATTCAAGCACAATCCCCCGACTGCTGGCAGTCTCCTTACTGAAAAAGGTTCTATTTTTAGCTGCCATAGGCAAAACAGATGTGAAACGGCATTACCCTATTAGTCCTGATGAAATGTATAGCATGTTTCCTGGATGTGGGTCGGCATGCAGTAAACCGGTTTCAAGAAGTTGAACTAAACATGCTTCCACACCTCTGCTAACCTGAAAGTTAAAAGAGAGCTGACTTTATTGCAAGGATACAGAAAATATTGAGATAGGAATTATATCAGGTTTTATTCAGGCAAATAAAACGGAACTGGTATAAGAAAGAAACATTAGTTAAATATGGTAGCTCACGAGATCCAGTAAATGGCTAGTTGCTTCAGTCTTCTCTCTTTCTGAGACGGAATCCTTGGCGTTGGAAGTTGATACAGTAAGCAAATCATTTGGACTTTCACCAGCTACCCACTCCATCGTCAGAACTCTTTTCCGGCTTAGATCTCGGAAAACCCTTGGAATTTGCATGAAAGTGAAAGAAGAATGTGCTTCCTGCAGATGAATTAACAACAAATGATCTAAAGCACGAGTAGCTCACATCAACTGGTAGTGATGTTTTGCTAACACTTTTGAAAGTATGCAATCGAATCATAGGCAGTTCTATGAAAGCAGAGCCTAGTGGAAAGCGATAAATCCAAACACAGCTGATATGATACCATGCACCTTTTGATAAGGAAAAATGAGAATAAAATTGGAACATTGATGTTTCAGGTTTGTTAATCATCAGCAAATAAAGTTGAGCAAAAGCATTTCCCTTGAAGTCTAAACAAAACATACCCGAAATCTAGATGCATTGTCAGCTTCAATAGAGTAATCTAATTCACCAACTAGACCCTTTCCGAATTCATCAGCATACCGAGGTAGGTCACTTTCTATGTTCCCAATCTTTTGCAGCACACCCAGCTGATAATATTTCATCGGAAAATTGTAAGCGACTATGAAGGTGAACAAAGAACGGAACAAAGAGGACATATCTTGTGAAAACAAAGACATACATACCCCAGTCCGGATTATATAAATATCTCGAACTACCACATGACGCAGATTAGGCCGCTGAACTTTCACTGCCACAATACGACCATCAAGAGTCTTTCCACGATAAACCTAGTGAGCAAACATATTAGATAAGAAAAAGATTCCAACTATCAAACATTAAGGATCTCTAGGACTATTAATTTCAGATGATTTATCTAAAGAATGAATTCTAGTCTGAACTATTCCAATAGATAGACTTGATCTATGTGAAATCACAGGCCTTAGCAAAGATTGCAAATCATTTGTAAGTAATATTTTGCATCTGCTCATCTACAATCTTTTCATTGTTAAATTTTACTCTTCATTTGCTTGAAAAGTGATTATTTAACCCCAACGAGTCAAACTTATTTTTCAATATAACAATTTTGAATCAGTGCATTGTTATAATCAATCCATCCATAAAATTTCGATATAACTTTCTTAAAATGCACACATTTTAACAAATAACCCACTAAAGTTGATGCGAACTTAAGTTTTAGCACAGTCAACAAGATCTTATAGCATAAAAACAACCTGGCCAAACGATGCTGCACCAACTGGTTCCTCAGATAAATAGCTAAAAGATGATGCAATAGGAGCTCCTAGCTCCTCTTCGATGATTTTCATCGCCATGGTCCTAGGAAAGGGAGGTATTTGATCATGCAGCCCAGAAAGAGCCTGTAACAGATATAATATGTATCAAACATAGATCATTAAAAATCCATATGAATCAATTTTCGTGAACAACTAAAAACATGATGTTGATGCACGATACAATTCTATACGAGTCAGTTAATCCAACACGACGCAATCAACATTTGAAGCCACCACCGGCACAGTTGCATCGAACCTTGGAAATTTCAGAACCAATTATGTCTGGCCTTGTGGAAAGGGATTGACCAACTGCACCAACAACCAAGCACATGTAACTAGCCAAATGTATAAATTTGCGACTCACAGACATGAATAGGCAACATAAAAACCAAATTGAGAAAGAACAAAACTAACCAGAACGTCTAATCAATATTATACCAATGCCAATAGGGACTTGAAGATAGATTTCGATATTCAAACTCCAAAAAACTAGGAGGCAGACCTTTTATAAAAGTGGGACCTAAGTTAACCATTGTTTCCTTCAAGACCAATCCAACATTGTAGGGCGGGGTGTTTCCATTCACATCGAGATCACTCTCCGAAGTTGAATTCCCAATCCGAGAGGCTCGAACTCTGAGTGCTGCAGAAGCAAAGGCTACTGAGACCTACAAGCATGAACCACTCTTAAAAGATTCAGGAAAACGACATACAACATCACTCAATCGACACATGATATATCAGTGTTCAAGAAGGCACGATTCCGCGCCCGCCTAGGCGCGATTAGGCGTTAGGCGGTGAGGAAACGCCGCGCCTTGGGCCTAGGCGCTGATCTGGACGTTTTCAGCATGTAATCGGCCATAGAAATCGCCAAGGCGGTGTTTAATCGTCTCAAGGCGTGATTAATCGCAATTCGGCGGTGCCTAGGCGTTTCTAATTATAAAAAAAGGCAACTTCTATGACTAAAATGAATGATCTTCATGCTATGACTATGAGGCTACTTTTTGCAGCTAGCCTCTCTTTATCCTATTACTTATTATGTTTGTTTCCTTCTTTTGAGAACTTGAATCTTGTTTACTTCGAACTTTGAAACTTAAATCTATGATTCTGTGAATTATTTTGATTGATATTAAGTGTTAAGCACAAGGTGTTATGGATATTTACTACAATTTTTTTTCCGCCTAGACAACGACTAATCGAGATAGGCGCTAGTCAGTACCCCAACGCCCGCCTAGCGCCTTTTTGAACCTTGTAGTATATGGAAATACTTTTTCTATCGACAGTGAGATCAGACTGATTGAATTTTTCGCAAGCTTACCTCAAGAAGTCGAAAGACTACCACATGAGGCCTGCAATTGAAGTAGTCAGAAACAGTTTGCGGATCATAGGCTTCAGGAAGTGGCTTGGACCAAGTCTTGGACAAGCCGTAGAAGTAGTCGGCATAGGTTTTGAAAGCTTGGAGGTCAGCCATGAGTAAATCCGTGCCAGAAAGTTCTGTAAATGCGGTTCCGTATTCAAAATCAAGTGATTAACAACCAGCAACAAGCCAAAACCATTCGATTGCATTATCCTACTCCATAAACACCTAGCAGCCAATCGAGTCAATGAAATCGAAGACAATAAGCTAACTGCAACATTGCTATAGCAAATTAGGAAGTGTATCTACAGTTCAACAGTACAGCCTGACCTGGATAAGAAGGCTGAGGCCAAGTTTGCTTCTCCATCTTCGCAGCTTCAGGATCCTCGAGGTTACGCATCCAAACAACATCATCAACCGCCTTGGCCACTTGCGGAATCCGAAACGCATCGTTAGCCCAGTCAATTCCCTTGCCTATTCCTTTACTCAAGAAATCAAAATCCTTCCTCATCACCTCCCCAAAGTGACTGAAATTGCCAACAGCCATGACTGCTCGCGGAGGCTTCCATCTCTGCGTCACCGTTCGGGAGTGCTTCCTGCTTCCGAGTGCAGAAGCAGTTGTTGTGAGGACCGAAAACGCTGTCGCTGCCATTAAGATGGATGAATTACGGCGAAGAAGAGTAGAAGTGAGTGTTTGTGGGAGGGAGAAGCAGACATGTGGTGGTGCTCGAAGGAGGAAACTGTAACAATGGCCGGTGAACTGTGGTGGCCTGGTGAGTTTCAGTTCGGTGATGGTTTTCTAGTTTGTTCTACGTTTTTTCTGCTTCCATTTGAATCGGCGGCGAAGGTCGACGAACCGTGGTGGCGGAAAGTGGCGGAGGGAATCTGGTGAAACCCGGCTATTTTTAACGGTGAAATTCATATAGGACAGAAACTGAACAACGTATACGGAAATCGGGATTTAGGAAACTCTACTTAACATGAGTGATGAAATTTGAATATGGCAACATATTTATGAATGGGATTTTACTCTTTTAGTACGAGACCACGAGGAAGGAAGAAGGTGAGAATTGGTTGGGCCGATAAAAAGATCATATTTGATCGGCCAATAAGAATATGATTTGAATGTTTTTGTAAGTCTGTAATTATTGACTGAGTAAATTAATATGTGTAGTTACCCTCAACAGCCAACGGATCAACTTGTGATTTCTCTACACATTTATTAGAGTTTTAGTCAATTTGGTTTTGATCAAAATTGGATTGTGTTTTGTAAACATACCATGCAGAATATCCCTGATGATTGATAAAAAATAATCGATCAACTTGGTTTTGATCGATTGATCAGACTCATTTACCTCATCGTCAGAAAAATTTGTATGTATTGAAATAAGAGGATAAGACGTCAATTCGGAAAGTTTGAAAGAAACAACAACATAATTTTTTTGGTGATTTTCATTTCGAATCTTTGAAATTTAAGATGAATTTCGAAGTACACTTGCATTTACAAATGATTAGTAGTTTGACCCAAAAGTATTCAGCCGAATTAATACTTTTTACACTAGAGTCATGATTGTTTTTAGCCATTGCAAACTACTGCTAAATTGCGGGAATAACCAAATTAATCGACCCAAAATCCATCTGTTCACTAGCTGGTGCTATCCAAGAAAATATACAGAGACGCGATTTTTTCACAAGTGGACACAGAATCTGACGACAGTGAACCAGAGCCACAAGTTGGGGAAGATGGAGACGCCACGTAGGCAATGCCATCCAGAACCGGATTACAAAATCCGACGTGGCCCAATAACCAAACCCATGTAAGCTCCCCACAGCCAATACCAATCCACTTCCAGATTCCCTTCTTCCTCTGCCTCTTATATCCCTCTGTTTCTCTTCTTTCAACCATAAACTCTTCTTCTCCATCAAAATCTCTGCTTTTCCTTCTCTCTCTCTCTCAATCTCTAGTCGAACTTGGTGACAAAAAACCCGACAAAAATGGCTGCCAATTCTCTGTTGAGCGGCCGCGCCATCACCACCACCGCATTCCCGTCTCTCCTCTCGTCCTCCAGGTCATCATTTTCAGGCCGACTACCGGCCAGCATCGGCACCGGCAATGCCTCCTCAAGCCGATTAGTCGTGTCGGCTGCCGAATGGATGCCTGGTCAGCCCCGCCCTGATCACCTCGACGGATCTTCACCTGGGTAATCGAATTTCGCCATCAATCAGTAGCTGAGTCTGGGTAGTTGACATATTCCCCTGTTTTTTTACTGTCTGGTGTTCTGTATTCGGGTTTACAGAGACTTCGGATTCGACCCGCTCGGGTTGGCCACCGTACCGGAGAACTTCGAGCGGTTCAAGGAGTCGGAGCTCATCCACTGCAGATGGGCTATGCTTGCTGTTGTAAGTGTTTGTCAACTGATTGATGCATTAGACTGCAATTGTTAATAAATAATATAATATTAATCTTTGCTTTGCTTTAGTTCATGGTATCAAAGTTTATACCGATGATAGGTCAGGGTTTTGTATTTCGATAGAGGATAGTTCCTAATACATACAAGATTTATCAAAGCGGTGCAAACCTCTAACGTTTTCAAGAGATTTTGGTTGAGGCAACGTTAATTAGAGCTGTCAAATTGGTGGGTTAAGCGAGTTACATACAGGGTTAGTTGAGTTACAAATCACGGGTTTATTGAGTTGTAGGTTCATAACTTATTGCATTGATTCAGGTTGGGATTGTGCTGAATCTGCTCGGTTTTTGCAAGCTCTAGTGTTGATGATTAATATAAAGCCAATATTGACAGACTTGAATTATTGGGATACAATGCAGCCAGGGATATTGGTGCCGGAGGCATTGGGGCTAGGAAACTGGGTGCAGGCTCAGGCATGGGCAGCTCTACCAGATGGTCAAGCTAGCTATTTGGGTCAGCCAGTACCATGGGGCACACTCCCGACCATCCTCGTGATTGAATTCTTGTCGATCGCATTTGTGGAGCACCAGCGGAGCATGGAGAAGGACCCAGAGAAGAAGAAGTACCCAGGAGGTGCATTCGACCCGCTCGGTTTCTCCAAGGACCCAGCCAAGTTCGAGGAGTACAAGCTCAAGGAGATCAAGAACGGTAAGCTTTTGTTTATTAACTGAATAATATAAAAACCAATTTTTAACCCCCAACGAGTTAGCTCGAGTGGTATGATAACGTATTTGTGCGTTTGTGAAGGTCGGCTGGCGTTGCTGGCATTTGTGGGGTTCTGCGTGCAGCAATCGGCGTACCCAGGGACTGGACCGTTGGAGAACTTGGCTACACACTTGGCTGATCCATGGCACAAGAATATTGGGGATGTTCTCATCCCATTTTAACTTATTTTCCTCTCTTTTTTTGATGAAATGTGTGTGTAAACGTAAGCGGAAAATCTCTGTAATTCGGATCCATTATCATCCGACACTGTAATATTCCCACGACTTGGTTAACCTCCGGCGGCACTGATATTGGAATAGAATTATTCTCATGCTGTCGCCTTTTGGCATGCTTTGCGACCTACTGGTTACTGAATTCTCTGCAGGTTTGGTGAATAATGATGGCTGCTGGAGTAGAATTGAAATGGTTTAGAGATACTGGTAGATCATTGAACAAAACCAACACGTTAGACATCCCTTATATCAAAAGGTTGAAATAGGTTTGGGAATTACTGGCAATGAACAAGCTAAGGTTACCTTCTGAGTATGTGCAGACTTTTTTCCATGAGACTAAGGTGCATGCTGTTAATCGGATTAATGAATTTGACAACACTAATGCTCTTTAAGCAATAACAATTATTGTTGAACTTGTTAATGAATCAAACACTAATATCTTCTTTGTCCAAGCGAGGTTGTTCTAGTGATAGAGTTGTGTGGCTGGTGATTTAGAGTACAAATTCAGCATACTCCACAAAATGGACACCAATGTAGTATTTATTTCATGTATTTTATATTGTAGTGATCGAGATTCTTGATTTATGCGAACCATTAAAAAAACACTACTATCTCCTCTACTTCATATCTATATAGTGATATAGTAGTTTGCTGATATGACAATTCATGTGTCACTAGCTTTGACGTGTTTTTTGTGTAATCGTGGTGTTTATCATGTGATAGCAATAATCAATCTCTTTGCCACTGGTGCTCGTACAAGGCATAAACGATTGATCATAAAGTGTGCTTCATTTTGATGGATAAGGATCGAACATCCAACTTCATAGTTAAAAGGATAACTTCAGCAACCAACAATGCCACACCTTGGTGTTAATCTTTCCATAGGTGACACTCTAGGCGGGCCTTTTATTGTTATTCCTTTGTTGTAGCTGAGCCCTTTAGAGCTCTACTATATCGTTTTCTCTTTGGCCTAATGCACGTACTTCAAGCCAAATCAAGTTATCCAAACTTTAAAATGGGCTACATCACTCGTTTCTATAGTGATCGTTTGTAAACATAATATGGTTATCGAATGTCCAAGTTGAATTGTTCCGATAGTAAAGTTATGTATCTGATGATTTAGAGATTTTAAATTTAAATTCAGTACACCCCACAAAATGAACATCTATATTGTATTTACTTTCTATCTTTGTTGAATACCAAAACAAAATCTCTGTTACCGTTAACTCTCCCTACTGAAGAAGTTAACTAGTAACTAATTAGTAACAAGCTTTTCTTTTCTTTCTAGTTTATTACAACAACTTTGACCTTTCTTTTTTCTTTGACTTTCTTTCTCTCTTCTTTGAGATTGTTCTAAACCTGTATATAATCTTTCTCCTGTAATGTGTTCTAAGTTAATCTAATTACAATCTTCATTCAATTTTTTTAATCTCCTATCTTATATTGTCCGAATATCTCAATCTATTATGGGAAAAAAAACAATATGGTTATCGAATCAACCAAATGACAGCAGCTAGCTAGCAACTGTCAATTAATTCCTTGGTTGACTCGCGGATAGTGCAATTACTGATGTTAATCGACCAAGGAATAATTGTACTGATCTCTCCACTGTCTCGACTCTGTCCGCGCATGAGGATATTAATTAGTACATGGGGAAACGGAGAAGAGAGGGAAGGAATAATATTTATGCAAATGCCAAAGCAAAACTAGTCAGGTAGTGGCTGGGTAGGTGCTTGTTATTATTTTATTGGGGAATTAATTAATTAATTAATTAATTAGAAGAGGAGAAGAAGAAGAATAAAAGCCAGATAACGTACAGACAAAAATTAACATATATAACAGAGAGAGAAGTTAATATTTGTAGAGAAAGAGGAAGCTAATCAACTCAGCGGCGAGCGGGCAAGTGCAGCAGCATGCCTCCAACCGTTGCCATTTTCTATCTTGGAGAGCCGTGCTGCTGATCGATAATCATCCCAGCTGCATGCGATTCATGCCACGCCTGCTACTACTTGTTAAAATGCTTAACAACCTC
Source organism: Linum usitatissimum (assembly GCA_030674075.2). Classification (NCBI taxonomy): domain Eukaryota; kingdom Viridiplantae; phylum Streptophyta; class Magnoliopsida; order Malpighiales; family Linaceae; genus Linum; species Linum usitatissimum. The sequence goes on along the minus strand of JAUJYP020001281.1, from coordinate 3,233,367 downwards.
TCATCAACTACTGGTATCGGGGACGCCCATTATGAATACCTTTCGTTTAGTCGTTTAGGAAACAGTTCCCGACACTCGAGTTACTCAAAATACAAGGAGAGGGAGGAGCTTCATAACCTTATGTTAATGTATACTACTTTGCAACGGTCGTCAAGCATTCAGAACATAACCCTAGCTAGCTACTTTAGGAACAATGCTTTATCATTATTATACCGAGTTTGTACGTAGCCCGTTTGAATGAAAATTAAAACTCAATTAAAGATCCATGTATTTGCAGACCACCAATTAAAGATCCGTGTATTTGCTTAATTGCCCCCTTAGCTTAGCTTGGTTCATATTAGAAACAAACATCTGGTCTGAATTGAATCGATAAAATTAATATTCGCTAGCTAGCTAGCTTGGTACAAGACAAACCATATTTTAGTTCGTCGATTCCAAACTCTTTGAAGTTGTATTTAGTTGCTCTCAAATCTCTTTTTAATTCTTTCAATTTCGTCCAGGAAAGTCTGTTTTCAAATGAGGGAGAATTCGGGTATTTATATCGTCTATTCTCAATTGGAGAAGGAAAATTGCTGAGAAAACCCGTCTGGAGGAGGAACACGCCGTGTTCCTAAAGGATATGAGCGTGTTCTCTAAAAATCGCTTCTCGGTCCAAAAGTTCCAGAGAAAAGTCGTGTCCTTGAGGAACACGCCGTGTTCTCTAGAGATACGGCCGTATTCCATGAAATTAACTTCTCGACCGTAACTTCCAGTGAAAAGGACACGGGCGTGTTCCCTTGTTCCCCTTGAATTTCAGCAACCATCCGCTTCGAGCAATTTAAATCATCCATCTTAGTTCCCGCTTGTCCCCAAACACTGTATATTGCTTGAACTTCGTGATTTATTCATTCTTTGATGCATTTAGCTCCTCTTTCCATGTCATACAGTTCCGAATAGTGTCCGACGTCATTGTGTTCCTGAAATCTATCAAAAATACTAGGAAATAACATCAAATGGATCCCGAACGGGTCCGAGACACTAAATCGAAATAACAGTTAAAAATGCACGAAACACCCTAAATTTCTACCCAAAACTATGCGAATATACATGAAATGTCGTTTAAACAAGGACAATAAACACGACAAATCAAATGTCATCAAAGCCCGCGCTATTCTTGAGGCAGCGTCTTATGCCAGTCGTATGCATGCTCTGGTGGAAATCTTCTCTGACTGTTTGGAGCTGGTTAACTCCCTGAATGGCCCTCCGTCTTCCTGACCTTGGCAATGCTACGGGTTCTTGTGCAACATCAAGAAGTTTCTTGATGATTCCACTTTATGTTGTTTGGCTTTCACGTTGAGATGTCTTAACAAACATGCGGATTGGGTTGCTCGATCTATTCGTCTGGGATCCCTCACCTCAAGTGGATCTCGTCTGTTGGTAACATGTTTTCATTGTGACTTTCTTATTTGATGGGGATCCGCAGCTCACATGTATACCTATAATTTATAAATAATGGTAAATTTTTTAGTATACCTGATATACCGAAATTTTTGATGTGTCCAGTGTTTTTTTTGGTAACATAAATGTATCATTACCGTCTATTTTCAGTTTACGATCTTAACAGTTCACAATTATTTAAATATTAAATTTCTATTTCACATTTTATTTTTGATCTCATGTATTTTCTCAATTTGACAAAAGATCTTGCTTTCTTAATTTGACAAAAGATCTTGCTTTCTCAATTTGACAAAAGAGCTCTAGCAAGCTAAGGCAGCAACTCCGAGAACAAGAGAGGGAGACGAAGGAAATACAACTCCGAAAAAATGCAGTAAGATATCAAAATCCCGGTACTTCAAAACAAGACTTGAGACATTCTGCAACTGAAAAATCAAACAAAACACCATGTATGGCATCCCAAAGTGACAATAAAAGTCAACAGCAACAATTTCAATTAAATCACATGAAATTTTGGATCAATTACAATCCAGTTTCAGATCTCAAACTGAAATCAAAAATAAAATGTGAAATAGAAAATTTAATATTCGAATAATTATGAACCGTCGAGATCGCAAACTGAAAATGAACGGTGATAATGGATTTACATTATCAAAAAAAACTGAACACACCGAAAATTTCGATATACCAGATATACCGAAAAATTCACCCATAAATAATATTAATAAACCTGTACATATAAATGTGTGTGCATCTTTATCCCCAGATGGGTCTAATATGCGGGTGCGCCCACATGTTGAGCCTGTTCCACCGTATCAAAATGTCGCAATTAATTGGGAAAAGGAAAAGTAAGTACAGTATATAGCTAGTAACTGGCTATAATGTACACATATAGCTTTAGAAACTTAGGCAGCAAAGGGTGACTTTGGGGGGACATCCACTACATGAAATGAAATTAATGTTCAACAAAACAATCCAACTTTCATAAAGGGAGGGGTATGTGCCTACCTACTAAGTGAAGCACATTTTGCAGTTGGAGATTTGGCTTCAATCCACTTTATAGACAATTAGAGGGGAATTTAATTGTAATTGGAATCGGAAACATTAATTCATTATTGAAGACTAATAATGAATTAATGTTTATTAGGCTAACCGCAATCTTTCGTTTATAATAGAAGGTGGCTAAGTATGGTTTTAGCATTTTAGCCATCTTGAGAATTGTAACTACTCCAACCTATAATTAGTTTTAATTTTTCATGAAATAATATAAAAATATATATTAAGTTAAGTGTTGATAAATAACATTTAACAAAAATATGACAGAAAATTAAGAACATCTCGAAACAATTTCATAAAAATCCGAGTTAAATTTTTTTTAGTGTGTACGCGTGTTTGTAATTTCATTTATTTAATTATATCGCGTGTTTTAGTGATAAATTTAGTGTAAATGAATGCTTCATGTTGCAGTAATAAAAATCATGTCATGATTAAGTAAAAAGGAAATTCAAATTCAAATTACAATACTAAATGACATGGAATTCAAATTAAAATATTAAATGATGGAAATTAAAAACTACAAGCTGAAATTACATTGCAAATTATTTAGTCAAACAAAGGATGAAATGTGTTTTGAAACATGGGATGTAATGCTTCACCAATTCAAAATACTAATCTCAAAGTATAAAAATAGATTCAAAAGTGACTTACAACATTTTCCTCGGTTTGTGAATATAACAGTTGCTATATTTTTCTATTTATATAATTTTTTTAACTACTTTATATTATAAATTTAGCTAATCACTTTCTATTTTAAAAGGTGGATTGAAAATATTTATAAAGTTTTGTTGTATAAATTTAGAAATTTAATCAGAGGATTACAAACAGCCTTAATTAATCAATCTTCTATTTTAAAAGGTGAATTAGAGACCCTATAATATAAATTTAGAGGTTTAACTAAAATATTGCGAACAGCTTTATATAGCAAATTTGAAACCATCTTAAGAATAATAATAACCTAGCTAGCTAGAAGATATATATTCTCTACGTTAGTTACACATTATTTTCAGTGATGTGGATGCGACATGGCAATGGGAATCCCCTCTGACAACGAGTCGGTTTGTTTCTATTTTAATATTTTATCATCTTCATGTCCATAAATAAATAAATAGATAAATAAAATTTTAAGAATGGAATCATAAGACATAAGAGAAGGGGGGAAGAAAACATTTGAATTGGTGGCCTCGTATCGAGGGACAAAAGATTCTTGTTAAGATGTTGACTATTCATGATAGAACAATCGAATATGTTTCAGAGAGGGGATATATAGCTCCAAATCCATCTAACAAACTAATTATTATTTTACTTTATTTTTATATATTTTTTATTTTAATGTAAATGGATTAATATATTTTTAATTAAAATTTTTACTTACTATTTTTCTAAGATAATTTTTGTGGTATTCGTTATTTGATGTTAAGGGTATTATGAAAAGTAAATCGATGAAGAAATATATTTTTGAAAACATTATTGTTAAACTTATAAATTTTTTGAAAGTGAGAGAATTGTGTAGCTATTATTAATAATTAATACAATACGAACTATTTTGGAAAAATAATAAATATATATTTTATTAAGAATATAATAATTATTTTACGAATTGCACGAAGTCTGTATCTGTATAGCAATCGACATGTGAAATGGACCGGTTCTCGTCATTTGTTGATGGAGTTTCATCTATTTTACCGCAATCAAGAAACACCATAAATTTCCAAACGTCGGGCTTCTAAATACATATGAAATTATTGATCTTGAGTAACTGGGTGAGTGGCTTTTTTGAATAAACCTATCAAATATTGTTAATCTCAATTAGGTACTATAGTGGCAGAATTAGAGTGGTCCGGGGGAGTTCTGACTCACCTCAGTTTCGGTCTGGATCATTAATTTCGGGTGTATATTTACAATTTTTATGAGTTCATCTTAGGGCAATTTTGATCTCGGTTTAGTTCTTGGTCGTGTCGAAATTAGAGGAACCCAGCGAGAGTCCCGACTATCTTGTTTTATGGTCTCGAGTACTAAATTATATGTACAATTTTGATGGTTTCATAATCCGGCTAATAGTATTTAAAGTTTTGCTCTCATACCTATTTATTTTGACTAATTAATTAACATAAATTTAGTTCAAATATAGGACAAATAAGCTGGTGGCATATATATTATATTTTTTACTAAAAGTAGTATAATGAATTTTTTAAAAAAATTATTATTAGAATTAATTTCTTAATTAATTACTCCATACACATACAAATTTTTTATTCAAATCCAGCTTAGTGTATGTTTCCATCCTGATTCTACCATTGATGTTATATCATTCAGATTAAACTGATTAATCAATAAAATAGGAGATCGATCGATCCAGACGACATGACAGTTCCAATTGGCCATACATGTGCAGTCATATTCGCCGTATGGCGGCAATAGCGCACGTCACCTCTATGAAAATCACCAAGAGGACGGCGGATACTACGACGTCATAAAATACTCATCTCTGTGCGGTCCTCAATCTCCCCTTTAAGCTTGTTAACGAGCTCTAGACAATCACACTCCAAGACAACGTCAGTGAAACCTTGTTGTTTCGCAAACATAACTCCATATTCTGCAGCCATAGCTTCTCCCATACCCGGTGACCACACTCCAGGGATCCTATGCACATGCTGATAGTCGGCAAGAAAACTAGCGCCTGAGCTACATATTTCGTTATCCGGGGTGCATTGCCCATTAAAGAGGTGGGCATTTCGTTCTTTCCACAAAAACCATAGCAGCATACACCAAGCTTCTAGGTTCTGTTTGGATTCTCCCGTCACCACATTCCGGAACCATGATAGGTCGTCAGCTGCTGCATAAGTCTCAAAACAATGACACTCTCGAAACAGATGGAACTGGGATTCAATATCCCCAGCTTCTCCAAACGCCTAGACTTCCTCAATGGCTTGGAAATCCGCCAGCCAGGTCTTATACCCATCCCGAGTTGTGTAAATTAAACTCCATTTTTACTATGCTGCCAAATAAGACAATCAGTATCTCCTCTGTCACGTAAAGGGATCTGCATTACGGCTTCCGCAATAGTTGTAGGAAAACAATGTTCAATTAATATAGAGGCTCATCGTTCAGTGATGGGGTCAACCAACTCCCGAACCAAAGCATCACAAGGCAGAAACGTTGGTGCATAAGGAACAAAGACACCGGGTAAAAGATGGAACCTACCGATCCCCCCAGATCTTCACCAATCCACCATTTTCAACTCGCCACCTCAAACCTTTCCACAACAACTCTTGGGTACCCAAAAGGATTCGCCATATGAAGCTTGATCTATAGCATACCTCCGGTGAGTGGCCCGTTTCATGCAGTCAACTTGTTGACCAAAATCCAAACCGTAGCGTCTGTCCATAAAATAATGGTTAATTAATGATTTGTAGGTGATTTGGGTATATGATTTAAAATGGTTAAAGATTTGAAATGGATTTTAGATAAAGTATATTATTTTTTGGGTGATTTATGAATGATTTTGAATGTAATTATATTGTTGTGTAAAAAAGAAAAATAAAAGAAAAAATAATAAAATGTCCAATTTTATTTATAATCATAACAACTACAAAAAGGCACAAAAGGGTAATTGTTTAAAATTCCCAGACTTTACCTCTTTCCTCGGAAATCTTTACTCCCTCTATGTAATTTGAAACTACTAAAAAAAATTTCCAATTTAATTGTCCAAACGGATAATTTGAGATTAAATTTTCACTAAGATTTAAATTATCCATCTAAATCAAATTATATTTTTATATTTTTTATTTAAAATTAATAATTTTGAAATTTTAATTTACTATTTAAGGTTTAGGGTATAGTGTTAACGATTTATAGTGTAATTTTTGAAGTTTAAGATTTGTTGTTTGCATTTCAAAAATTCCGAGTGTACCATATATATACCTAAATATAAGGATATTAAAATATTTTATTAGCAAAAAAAAAAAAGAAGTCTTCTTTGTTAATTTGATGATATTCAAAGAAGGAAAGGAAAAAAGAGAATCCATGTGGTTCCAAGCACTTGCAGACAAAAAAGCAAGCCAGCGAGAGAAGATGAATGTAAGCGAAAAAGGGATTTGCTTTGCTTAACTTTTTATTTTCTTTCCATTTTTCGTTTGTAATAAATAAAATGAAATTCGTGGGTTTGTCCAGAAAGATTGAGAGAAGAATGAAGGAAGGAAGGAAGGAGGAAAATTCTATTTCTTCATTCATCTGCAAACCCCCAATACACACAACGAACCCACCCACCATTATTATTATCAAATACCCAGCGGTTCATCATTATAAATCTCTGCTCTGCCCATTTCGAACCAGAAAACCTCCTTCTTCTTCTTCTTCTTCTTCTTCTTCTTCTTCTTCTTCTTCTTCTGCTTCCCTCTCTATCTATCTCCCTGGGGCGCCATGGCTTTTGTTTAGGAGAGAGCGAGAGAGGGAGAGAAGGTTACAGCTAGCGAGCTTAATTAGCTGGGGTTTGTGTTGATTAATTACTCTTCCTGAGAGAGCATGTTTAATGGCGATTCTCTAGGCAAAGAATCAGCCTTTATTATTAATTGGTTTCCTTTTGGGTTTTCTTTTTCTTTTTTAATTTTGTGGTGGTGAGTTTTATTATATCTCTTTGATTTGCTCTTAAGACAACTTTCTTTCTTTAATACCCTGTTGTTGATCCGTACCTGTCCTTTCATCTCCACCACTTCTCTTCCATTCTTTCTTTCTGCTTCCTCACGTCTCTATATAACGAAGCTTATTTTTGCCTCTTGGTTTTTGTATTGTTGCAGACAGGCTCATGAGCTTTGGATTCGGTACTGATAGAGTTAATTAGTACGACGGATGGATGATGAACTGTGCATGTGCCTGGCTCCCTGTATGCCATTCGCAGAGCTCCAACGGATTCATCCATGGCCTCCGTGGATGGCGTATGAGGAGCCATGCATACATCTACCTACCTTTTCATCTCAGCATCCCTTTCCATTCATCCTAGCTATCATCTATCTACATATTGGTTTAACATCCCTAGCTAGTTTAATTTGTTGCAGAGATCCAACGCAGCATTGTAGTAGTTGGCTTGGGAGCTGCTTTCCATGGTACTTTATACTATATCATTATCATTATATATGAATTTCCTATCATATTTATACCATACCTTTGTCTTTCTTAATTTCGCTGAGTGTGCAAACTCATTTCAAACTTAAAATCCTGCACATAGTGTCATGATTGCCCTGTTTCCATTATTTTAATATCTTGCAGCACAATTACTCTATGTCAATTAACTCGAATTGTTATAATACAGTTCATGATTAGTTTATATTACATTCCTCATCTAATGAAAGGTTAATGAAAGTTTGCACAGATTCATCAAACTTTTTTTTATAGATAAAATGTGTTATAATGGGTACTAATTTCCTATCAAATTAATTTAATTTTTAGAAAATCGTCACATCCTAACCATTTGAGTTAGTGAAAAATAGAGAATTAATTTCATTATTAATACACCACCTTTTTGACCATCCTCACCTAGTCAACTTCACAGTTTTTGAAAATAAGGCTGTTCAGATTACCTACCACTTTTGGCTTTGAAATCCTTTTTTAGGGTTTATCATTAATTTTCCATAAACCGGCCCACCCCCACTTGAATTTGTCTCTTCATTTGTCTTTAATTATACTAACGAAAACCCTAGCGCCCCTCTTTGATATTATATATAACTAATAATCACCAATCTACGTACATACATACATACATACGTATATATATGCTTGTTGTATTATGTGGCATTATTATCATACGTACACATGGTCCCCATTTCCACCCGCCCCACTTGCCTTGAAAATTAACTATCATTGTTTTGAATTAATTATTATTTGTTTGGAATGGATGCATGGGGAATTGTCCGATGGTGAGATCACTTTTGGCAATGGAATCGGCACCTTTTTTATATATATATGGCTCTAGAGTGGAATCAGTACTGCTCCTTGCTAGTACTGCACCAAGTTTTTTAGAAAAAAGAAACGTACAGTGGGGCGTGGCGAGGGCATCCATCATCAAGCGCAGACAAAGAAAAAAAGAAAGGGAAGTGTGCGTTCATATAGGCAGAAACTGGAGAAGAAACATCCAAAACAGAGTTTCACAACTCACAAGATCTCCATGGCTAGCCCTCCCTCTCGATCCATCTGCTTCGACACATCATCACCGTTGTTGTTTTGTTGTCAGATCGTCATCGTAACAAACAAAAAAAAACATCAACTCTAGCTGGTGTTTACTCATCAATGCTAGCTTCTTATGATATGCCTGCCATCGTGGTCTCCGGTGGAGGATCGATGCTCCGTCTGAGAGGACGCGGTTCGGTCTACTTTCTCTTCTAGAATTGTTATAGTATGTGGTTTTCATTATGTCTTGAGGTTAACTAGTCTATTTTTCATGTTCGTCCTAGTGCTTTTTAGATTGTATATAATGCGTGTATTGAATCATTATGGATCCGCAGTTCATGTTTTTTGTAACATTTTGCGGGCCGGTAGTTGGGATTCTAGTTGGTCCAATCTCAAGCTTCCTTAGTTATCTATGTAATATTAATCTATTGGTGTTGTTAATTTTTGGACATCTTCTACAGGTATTGGCACCAGAGATAATGGTGTGGTTTATGAGTTACGGCTGGTGAGATTCGTGCTAGCTAACAAATATTGTTATTAGTTGTCATGAATTGTATTGCGTCTCAATAACTGAAGTTGTTGGAAGCGGGTTCATATTGCTTTTTAATTCCTTATACACACCCCGCGAGCAGAAGTTCGCTATTAAAAGAGTTTAGTTTTGCACACAACTTTGGTAAGTTATGTGTGCAGATTGGAGCGTTATCATGATTCAAGACGGAGACCTCTCTGTAATATAAGATCATTAATTAATATCATCTCATGAACCATTCCGTCAAAATAACTCGAAAAGGGTTTGGTTTGGTTTGGTTGTTATATTACTCATTAACGTTAGTACCTACTTAGGAAACATTTTCTTGTTCTATGACTTGTGATCCAAGTAATTAAGTTGATTAGCTTGGCAGTTAACAAATCCAATCACATCAATCGAATTAGGTACAAAACACTGAATTCATATGCTTAACTATGCTCAATTAAACCTATCTTAAACATCCTTACAATGAAGTAGCCAACTTTCATGAGGCGGTAAATCACATCAGGAAGTCAAAGTTGAGCATGCTTATCGTAAAAGCCACCAAACACCTGGCTACTTAGCTTGCCTCAAACATCAATAGATTTGGAAATACTTAATGCACCGATCTGGATTGTTAAAATTTCAGCGTTATATACCAGCGTCATAAATCTAAAGAATTTTACATACTAATTATCGGAATTCTAAACTTTGAAATGGACATAGAGGCTCTTTTACTATTCGTATCCATTATGTTTTAGTTTTTGATCTTTTATTATTCCGATATACTAGTTATAATTTGCTTGACATTTTCAAATTAAGTTATACTATAAATTAGTGGGGTGCATGCTGATTAAAGAACACTTTAATAAATCAAATTTTATTGCTTTTGGGGGGAAATCAAAATGATAAAAAAAAGGAGAAGAAAGGCTAAAGCCAGGGCCCCTCCCCTTCTCAATTTCATATATACTTTGCTTTTGCTTTGTTAATTCCCATCAATCAAGTAGGAAAAAAAAAGCAAAAAAGGAAGAAAATTAGGGAACAAGATTAGACTGACCAAAGTTGAATGTACAAAAACAAAGTGGCATTATTTTTTGTTCTCAAGTCAAGTGGAATTATTTTCTTAAATATATAATGATTGTTTATGAATATATGTATTACGGTCATTAACTCATAATCTGTGAATTATAATTTCCAACAATTTTTTAAATCATAAATTTAAGGCAATCATCACTTATATCATTAATGGTTTCTATCAAAACAAATATTGCTCAAAACGTTGTTTATCTCATTCGGGGGAGAGAAAACTTATCAAAAGATGAAACAAAAGAAAGAGATTAATGCGGTAACAGATGAGCAACATGATATCTATTTCTCCGAACTACCTAAACTTAAAAAGTAACGTTAACTACAAGGACCTTATGGTAAGCAGCGATAAGACACTTTAATTCAGAAATATAACTTTTTATAATTATAATCGCGACATCCGTTATTTCTATATTAATCTCAAATTATAATTATAAAATTTTATCTTTTAAGTGAGATTCTACTGAATCTCACATTAGTTAGTTTTTATTTCATTCTATATACTGTTAAATGAAATTGACAGAAATAAAATAAATATATATTATTATTATATCTTTCGATTTAATTGCTTTGAATACACAAATTTCAAAAAATACCCTAAAACGCCTGTATCGGAAAAAAGAAACATGAGAATAATAACAAAACTTAGAAGCTCGATATTGCCACACGTGGCACATGCTAACTGGACAATGGACTAATTTAGGTAACAAACAACGGGGCTTAATTAATCAAACTGCCCTGAGCAGGCAACACGTCGTCGTTTACTGTTGCGAACTCTCATCATATAATGATGACACTGTAGACGACCCTGGTGATATGATGTTGCAGCTAGCTGTTGACTTGGTTTGAATTTTGTGTTCTTGTTTGTGGTGGACAGCATCTTTCAGTATACCCACGTAAAACTATACATAATAATAATAATAATAATAATAATAGTGTTTTGTTCCATTTTTCTAAAGTATGTTTCAAACATCATGATTACCATGCATGCATGACTATTCCTATCCTTTTAATTAGCCATCTCCTTTAACATCGAATAAAGTCGGATTTCGTTGTATGAAAAGACTCGACATCTGTACAAAAAATTAAAGAGAATTGAGAGGGATGGCGAATTTAGGATCGAAATATATATTTCGTTGGATTGAATTAAAATTATATATTAAATAATTAATTTATGAATAATTATTGTCTTAAAATTTAAAATGTAATATTAAGTTAAATTATGTAAAAAAAACATTGTGTTCTTTCAAAGTGTTCTTAAACATTAAATATGCTACCAACGATTTGTTTTTCTAACCAAATAATAGTAAATGAGACAACTGAGCCTAAATTATGATTAATATATATCGAGTACCGAGTTGAAACAATAAAGCACTGAACCATATCTAAAATTTCTTTGACCGAAACTCAAGATAATTATAAATATATATATGAATTTACAGCTCAGAGTTGTAATTACCATTTGCCGTGACTCCCCAAGCTATTATAAGTTTAATGTCAAAAAAAAATTAACCATGACTAAACTATCAAAAGTGTTTTATATACTTAGAATGCTCAATACAATATCCAAAACTGAAGAGGATTTCCGTCGTCGTTTATGTATTTTTGAAGCTCACCAACTTTTTAGTAGAAATTAGAATGTGCATCTTTCGCACATTTTTAAAAAAAAGTAATTGAATCGCCGATGTTCTTACTCATCACGGTCATTCTTTTTATTTTGGATTACACTATTTGTTTTCGCTCACCCATAGAGTTTCCGATTATATTTTTGTTTATATGATGAGTGTTTCTTTTTTCGAACAGTTTCATCAAATATCCAAATTGTTTTGACAGCATTAACTAATAATTATACTTTGTGACCAAAACAAGAGACCAAATAATCAGTGACGTAATTAAAATTTTGGCCAAGTGAGATCCATGATAAATTAAAATAATAAAGAATAATTTTCATGTAGTTCATTTACTTTTTTTTTATATATGCTAGATTAATGTTGTTTGGAGACCATCCGAATCGCTTAACCGCTTAATCGATCATAACCTTACCGAATTTGACGGTTATTAACCGTGTTAACCTGGTATTTTGTGGTTACGGTGATAATCGTTAACCGTTATGAATGGGTAAGGTTAGGTTATGAGTTGTGTAATAACCACACCATCACGATAACCATACCCATAACCATCTCATACCCGTTGTATAACTAATATTTGCCCACTAATACATGACTCCATAAGCCTACTACCTAACCCAAATATACATAAAATTTATCTTAAAAACTAAACATAATCTATTTACTCATCATTTCTTGAAAATGTTTCATATGCCGCTCTTTGATTTCGACGATATCTCTTCGTCATCTACAGAATTCAACCATTTTCATATGAATTAAAGTTAAATGCATTTTTATTTTCATTTTGAACTTGTACTTTTCATGTTTTATTTTTTTATACCGGGAAGTGGTTATAATCGTTGGAAGCGGTTATAACCGTTAACCGTGTGGGTATGGTGATGGTTCTAATTTTATCATCGAAATAAAACAGGATGGTTATGGTTAATAACCGTCATGAAAGCGAATGGATAATGTTTATGTCATAACCATCCCCGTACCTCCCCGTTGCCAAACCTAGAGAGCACATTCCTTGGCTGGGAGCAGGTTTGAAATTCAGGCATAAAGGGTTTTAGAATTTCTAGAACGATCCTGGATCGTTAGATCTCATAGGGTTTAGATCTAACGGTTTGTATAAAATGGACACGAAAGTCTTTTCAATAAAAATTATTTAATTTATTATTTATTTCGGTTTGAATTTGGGTTAAGTCTTTGAGTTTTGGGTTTAGTATTAGAATTTTGGTTTTGATTTTTGATTTTGGATTTTAATTTTGGATTTGGATTTTAAGTTTTGAATTTTTAGGTTTAGGGTCTAGAGTATTAGATTTTAAATTTTGGATTTGGATTTTAAGTTTTGAATTTTTAGGTTTAGGTTCTAGAATATTGAGTTTTCAGTTTTGAATTTTAGATTTTGAATTTCGTATTTGGGTTATAAAAAATATCAAAAATACCGAAAACCTGAAAATAAAAATAATAAAAAAATATATTTCGGAAATAGCGAGAATGCCCGCGATCGAAAATCCTGGAAATCCTGATCTATTTTGCCTGGATTTAAAACTGCTCTCCCTGGGCTGGGTTGTTGATGATGATTGCTGTGTTTGATGAAGTTAGAGACAGTACAGAGAGAAAAAGAAGGCTGCAGAGAAAGAAGGAAGGAAACAAAAGGAGCTAGCTAGCACATGTGTGGCCAGGGATTAGAGATTCCAAAGGGCAAATAAAGGCTGAGATATGTAATGTGGGGATTGATTCTGGGGAAAGCAAAAGTTAAAAACCCCAAGTAGGGCTACCAGACACAGCTGCATCAGAATTGCAGCAGCAGCATCAGCATCAGCAGGCGCCATATTATGATTATATACAGGCATTAGCTGCTGCTGCTGCGGAATCTCACATTCACACTCTCTCATTGCACACTTTCATACATCAGCAAATATAATGGAAAAACAGTTATAACAAAATATCAAAATAATTCACCTTAAAACTAGCTAAGTAAGGTGTGAAGGTGCTTGAACCGGTAAACGAATTCAAGAGCCATGTAGTGAAATCGCTGATGCAACGTGGGATCGAAAAGTGACATTCACTCAAGATGGGTTTTAAGCATTGAGTCCAGAGGGGTTTTAAGCATTATGCTAGCTAGATTGTACATTCACTAAAGATGGTTTATAGTTCTTAACCTCTTATGCCATACTATTGGGATTTTCATGATCAAGAGTTGAGTGGAGCCACCATTCCGAAATCTGTCCTAGCTAGACAACAGTACTTGTGTATCGCTTTCATCCTAAAACTCAATGTTGTGAGAAATTAACCAAGTTCAAATGTTGAAAATACGTTGAAAGAGTTACAAGGGAATGCAGGAAAATTACAAAATGGACCCCCACAAAGCTTGAGCAGAGCAGAGTCGGGGGTTGTGATTGGGGGAGGGGGGGGGGGGGGGGGGGGGGGGGGGGGGGGGCAGGGCAGAGAATATGGTGGGTGGGTGCAATGGTCAAAAAAGCAAGAGGGTCAATTATAAATAAAAAAGGACATATATATGTATGTTTCGTGTTTGCGTCTGGAATCATATCACACCACCACTCTTTTCTTTCTTCCTTTATATATAATAATTGTGTGGAGAAAAGCAAACCCACCATCACAATTTTAGGAAACAGGGGCAAGCAGCAGCAGCAGCAGCAGCAAGCAGGACCACTTTGATCATCACATCTCCTGATGATGAGAATCATTCAATTTACTCTCTACAGTGTTGGAGTTTGTTTTTCTTTTTATCCTTTGCCTTGTGGGAATGGAGGACTGTGTAATTGTGGAAACAGTAGCCTAAACAAGTTAGGCTAGGAGAGCTATGCCTATGCGTCCTGAGTCCTGTCTTCTCTCTTTCTTAGAACATTCCACTTCCCTCCCCGGGAATAATCTTCTACAGAGACATGAATAGTTTTCAAGCTTGTATCTGTTGCTTTTTAGCTACTTGGGCGGGGAACCAAAACTTTAATGGTGGGGGGATAACCAAAAGTAACCACCCTTCCCCTCCCCTGCTGTTGTAGCTTCTAGCTAAGGATATATAAGTCAATGTCTATGGTTGTTGACGAGTCGAGCAATCGAGCCAAGCTTTAATCCTCCTTTTTGGTACTGGTTTGATTGCCTTCATTTTAAATACTACTTAACCACTAGATCATAATATATAGACCCGACAAGATAATCAAAACAAGCTCCCCTAAATTCGCCACGGCATGTAGCAAACACTGATTCCTTCTCCTCAGCAAGTACGTAAGACAGTGATCTGTGTCACCCGCCATAGATACTAGACTGCATGCATCACGGAGCTTTTGAATAACTTGTTGGCAAAATAAACAAAAAAAAAAGCAAGGAAAGAGATTCTTGTTTGTGATGATGATCATAATTGATAGATCAGGGGACGGACATACAGTAAAATAACTGGATCATGACTCTACGTACTAACTTAGCAGTTAGCTGCACTGCTGTGTGGTGTTGAGACTTTGGCTGTTGCAGTCCATAATGCAAAAAAGGATTTTAACGGATAATGAAATGGAATCAAACCCAAGTACTTGTGGGTTATATATGCATCAAGTTTCATAATTCAAGGTTGATCTTAATACCATCACCGATTCATCGTATTTGATCGGCTTGCGGTTTTAACTTTTAACCACTGGTCGCGAATCAACAAGATGGTAAAAACTGATTGGAAAAATAGGTTGGGTAGACAGATAGATCCTAGTCCAGTTTAGAAATTAGTGCACGGACCAGGCCCGGATTCTTCCTAGCGACCTCGAGTTGCAACGGGCTTCAGCCAATTAGGAGGTTGGGAAAAGGCCGAGAAATATCGAGTAGGCCCAAATACGATCTTTACATTAAGGAAAAGAAAAAAATCCGTACAAAATAATTGAATAATTTAACACTCAATTTTCTAAACTGCCACACAAAATTGAAAAACCACCGAAATAATCACGAAGACAAAAAGGATGACTAAAATTTACGAAGCGGGGACGAAATCACTCGTTGCGGAGTACCAGCTGCAGAATTCGGCGTGCTGTCCTGCATTGGCCGATCTTGCTGCTGGTTGATTTTAACTGCCATGAAGTCTGCAATAAGCCCAGGTTCCGCAATCTCCTCTTCCTCTGTTGTCGTGGTGGAATCTTTTCTCATCATCTTCAGAGCTGCTGACATGGTGGGGCGTAAGCAGCTCTTTTCCTGTAGGCAGAGCAGAGCAAGTCTGAGGAATCGTTCTGCTTCCGGCGTGTTTGAGTCGTGTAAGATGAGGGTTGGATCCACGAGTTGGAGGAGCTGTTTGGATTTGTAGAGCTGATACGCCTTCTCCACTAGGAAGTATTGCTCACCAAGTGTTTGATCAAAGTCCACAGCGGTTCGGCCGCTTATTATTTCTAGGAGGAGAACCCCGAAGCTGTACACGTCTAGTTTCCTCGTCAAATGCCCGCTTATTGCGTACTCCGGTGCCAGGTACCCTCTTCCTCGAATTCCCACCACAAGAAATCAAATCAATCGTTAGACTGTAGCCAATGTATGCACTGAATTTTCAATGATTAGACTCCCTTATTCGAGCATAATGGATGAGATTGCTATATAAATTAATTCTGAACTTCATTTGATGGGCCTTGTTGTTATAAACTAATTATGAATATCTCCCAACAACTCGAGTTATTGGGATGCAGCCATTTTCTACGATCCAATTACACAATAAGTACTTACAATGTGCCTGCTACTCGGGTGGTGATGTGGGTAATACCATCCGGGAAGAACTTGGAGAGCCCGAAATCAGAGATCTTCGGCCTAAGATTGTGATCGAGGAGTATGTTGGTGGCCTTGATATCACGATGGACTATATGAGGGTTGACCTCCTCGTGCAAGTAAGCAAGTCCAGCTGCAATCCCCATTGCGATTTCCTTCCTCACTTCCCAACTGATGAACATGCTACTACTCCTGCCCTTCTCATCCAGGAGATTATAGAAAAGGTTGCCCTTCTCCACGTATTCGTAGACAAGCATTCTACGAGGCCCTTTGACACAGCCTCCTAGGAGGTGGACGAGGTTTTCGTGGGTAATGTTAGACAGTGTAGCTAATTCCGACATGAACTCCCTGTCACCTTGTCTTGACTCTGCTGACAATACCTTTATTGCCACCCTTCTCCCATCTTTTAACCTCCCCTGATCATATGAAATATTTCTTTCCCAATTAAGTGATATTCGAAAGATTTATTATAGCCTTGTTATAGATATACGGAGTTACGTACCTTGTAAACTGAGCCGAAGCCACCTTCCCCGATCCTGTTTGAGGGATGGAAATGGTTGGTGGCCATATCCAGTTCCTCGAATGTGAATGCATTTGAATTTTCCAGCATACTTCCTGCACCTTCTGCTCCACCTGCTGCTGCTAAATTGTTTTATTAATCGATTGATAGGACGAGAAAGGAACATAAGATGTGCTAGGTTCCACCGGTATTGTATAAACTAAGATATAAAAAGGATACAGATTTATAATATAACGACAGAAAATGAACAATATAGAATTGTGTCCTCATGGAAACGGAATATATACTTATATAGGCTCTATTATCACTATTATGAGTGTATATTAAAATAGTACGGACATGGACCCTTTGATTAAGTAAAACAAGAAGAAATGATTGCTGACATCTAGCTACATGTTGGAATAATATATAATAAAATGTCTGTCTCTTTTTTCATTTATGTTTTTATATGATGGCTGTGGCTACTCCTTCTGATTGATTACGGTATTGAGATGAGACAGATCATATGATCGATTGAGTCCTGAACACTGACTGTAAGAATTGGATTGTATTGATGTGCTTGCTGTTTTAAGTAGCTAAGCTGTTCTTTCTGCAACTTTGACAGCAGAGACTATTTTTTGACTCTGCTGCTGTTTTTCCTTAACAGGATGAAGAGGAATCATTATCAAGGAATCAGGAGTGGCTATAAAGTTATGGTACCTGAAGAGGGAGAAGCTGCAGGATGTTGTTTGTGGTCGTCAGTTGTCGGAATATGATGATCAGAGGAAGAAGAAGAAGAAGAAGTGAAGCATTTGGAGAAATAGGAAGACAATGACTTGCTGGTGTTCTTGCTGCGTCTGCTACTAGTTGTCTTGGTGCTTTTTCTCGTCGACGAATCTCGGAGCTTCTTCTTCAAGCTGCTCAGGACCTTCTCCATCCTCCCCGTTGCTCACAATTCTGTAAGTCTCGCTGGCCCCTCTTGTGTTTTTATGTAAATTATGTGTGAGGATTGGTTGTCAAATAAATACGGTTAACCAAATATGAAAAGGATGGATCTTTCTGCTGCTCTGGTGGTGGTTGGAAGAAAGCTAAAGCTAATTAAACTTGTTCATATATATAGAGGTTACGGGTACACTAATGTCAACTTTGTATAAGATTTGGCAGTCTATATTTGAGTTGACTCTTGAGGATCCGCCTAGAATGAAATCATCAGATATGTATAAATGCACGAAATTATTTTAAAACATTTATGGGAGGAAGAAGACAGAAATGCTGGAATGAGCCTACACGTACAATGACGCCGTATTGGCGGCTTAGTTTATTGCAACTATGCTTTGCTTGTGGCTTACGTCTTACGTCATACAGACATCGTTGGACCAAGTTTCCTGGAGGTGTCCTATATAACTTTTTCTGGTCGCTGCTTGTAACGGTAATATTTCATCGCTATGGTTTATCTGCTGGTCGTTCTGAAGTTTCCTCTTTGGTATTTGTTTTGTTTGGCTAGTGTGAACCTATTTTCTCAAATGTAAGTAGGTAATTGAACGGTTTTGCCTCTTCGTTTGGTTTGAGTGAAGCAGTAGTATTTGTTATGTCTTGATTCAGGGGGGTTTGATGGTCGATCTTCAAGGCGGTGGAAAATATCTGCAAATCCGATCAAACATCGGATGGACATAGACTAGTCGACGAGTTTTATGTGTTGTGAGGAGGATATATATACTAAGGAGAATATGGTAAGGGGTAGTGTGATTGACTTCAACGGTGGCCGATGAGAGGCTTGTCCAGTGTAGCTTGCCTTAAGGGGTTTCTCAGTAGAGGAGTTAATCTTGACAGGTATGGACGACCACCTTAGAAGATTGATGTGGCCTGGCTGGAACGCATTGGATACTACTCTCGAGCTGGAATACTCGAGACCCTTAGGAAATCTGTCTGGTGAGACTAATATACGTTCACGCTATGAATAGTGTCACTCGTGGCCTTTTATAGGGTCTTGGGATTGATGTTGTGATAATGTTGACTGTTGTGAATCAACGATAGAGATGTGTCTCGGAAACTAGAGGTGGAAAATGAGGCGGAAATGAGATTCCATTCCCGATTTCCTGAAATTCCGAAATCCAATTTAGATGCTTCGTTCCCGTACTCAAATTTAGTTCGGGATGTAAAATTTAAATTAGGAACTTGGTTGCCCCGAATTAGAATCTTTTTTCCGAATAAGCCACGAACACTCATATGCAATACTGCAACCGCTTGAGTGGGCTAATGTGTTTGTGACTTTGCTTCAAGCACCACTTAATATTCCCACATAATACTGCCAAGTCCATCTCCATTACACACCATCTTCCTTATGTTCTTATTTCATCCACACTTGCAAAACAAGCTGCAGAATGCAAAAACAACCCTTCAAGACTTACTTAAAAGAATACAGAAACTGTGGATGAAATCCCACAGTTTCAGATTTCTTTATCACCATTCTCATTTATTAACAGTGAAAGCAAAACAACTACCAAATGAAAGATCGTGATGAGAAAGAAAGCTGTGATTGGAGACGAGATATGCAGAAATCAAATTTTTTATTTATTTATGTTCAATAACGCTAATTATTTATGATAATTAATATTTATTATTGTAACTAGTTATTCAATATTATAACCAGTTTATCAATTGACTCCGAGTGTGTCTCTAGAAGTGAAATAAAACGTTCCCCGTTATTGATAAAAAAAAGAAATAAAATCAAAATTCTATTGTGTCCTTTCACCAATCCAAAACCAATTACGCAAACGAGGGAATTTGGTCGGGTGGGTTTGCTTACAGTTGTCCGGAATATGAGTCCAAATGTCCAAAGAGAAAGTCTGGTCGGTCGGTCAATGGCCTTCGGCTGGTTGAACTGAAGTCCTCCTCAGTTTCCCCAATGTTCTTGGATTGTCAACAAAGTTTCCATAAACAACCAGTTAGATATTGCACACTTGCTCCACGCCTCCGGCGAATGAATGAATTAAAAACTTACCAGTAGTGGAAAGAAACGTAAGGCTGGCCAGTTCAACTTCTAGCAGTTTTATTGATCATTTCTAAATCAAACTAGGCTGCTGCGGATGATCAGTTCAAACTAACTTGGAAAATTGAACAGAATGACAACCTAGTTAAAAGCAACACAAAACAACAAGAGAATTTCATGGGGATGGATCATTAATTAGTTTCCAGAAAATGAGTCCGTAGGTAGGTAGATAGGTTCAAACAAGTCTGGCCAGTCAAATTATGGTGATGAGAGTCGTCCTCCACTTTCCCCCACCATTCATGGATTGTTAAGTTGAGTTTCCAGGCGCGACCTGTTCTTACGTTGGACACTGCTCTGCAAATGATTCAAAAACTTGCCAGTTGTGGAAAGAAATATAAGCCTGGCCAATTCAACTTCTTCCCAGTACTGGAAATAAAATATAAATCTGGCCGATTCAACTTCTTGCCATTAGTAGTAGAAAGAAATAATAATATATAACTATGAACCAGTTTCTTCCCCACATCTAATTCTTTCTTATTCTGATTGTGTTGCTAACATCCAAATTTGGGCTTCATCATTTTAACTGTTATGAATACCTTCCTCTTGGTCAATACACCATAAGAGGAAGTAAACAGTTGAGTCGGTGTCCGTTCGTGTGGTGTGTTGGATTCGAATTCAAAATTTCCAAATCATCAGAATATAACTTTACCACTAGAACAACCACATTTTGAATGTCATGTCATTTCATGTCGTTTATTTCATTGTTCCTGCCTCGTCTCAATCTCAACCCCATGTTTTGGCCGCAACCCCCTTCTCTAGCGCACTCCAGTTGCGTTCTAGCTGGAGCTTTTGTCGACAAGATCTGAAGTGTAGAGGCAGTGCCCCTTATGTAGCTCTGTGTTTAGTTTTGGATTGTCCGTCCTTTATGTAACGGAGCTGCCTATTTTATGTCATGTTTGACATGTTTGGTTTTTGAATATTTCACAGAGGCTCGTTCACTTGTTAAATGATTAAATTTTACTGCTTAAATGTTTCGATAAAGAAAATGATTGGTTATGCAGGCCTATGCGGGCTAGTGAATTGAACACCATTCTACACTTGTTATATATCAAACAGTTAAAGACCAACTCCAAGGCCAAGGCCAAGCCAAGTCCACACCACCCACTTGATCAGTCTCGTGGGGGTTGGATAGATGATGCATCGTGGAGGTTTGCTAGTTGCTACTTTCCTCCTACCCTCTTCGTAGTTGCACTTATCACTCCTTTTGATTTCACCACTATACACTTTTTGTTTTAAAACATTGCAAAATCACTTGCCTTCTTCTTCAAACCTTCTTGGAAATCACTACCAAGAAAAAAATGGTGGTGAAAGTGTATGGTCTGTTCAAGGCAGCATGTCCACAAAGGGTACTGGCTTCCATTCTGGAAAAAGAAGTTGACTTCCAAGTCGTCCCCGTCGATGTCGACTCCGGCCACCAAAAACTCCCCCATTACCTCTCCAAACAGGTTCCCATTGTAGGAGAAATTACTATATATAGTTGTGACTTGTGGTGGTATTTTGGTCATTTTGTAGCTTCCTTTACCCTCTTTGTTTCTGTTGCCTTCCTTTTGGCAGCCATTCGGGCAGGTATCCTACATTGAGGATGGCGATTTTAAACTTTTCGGTACATAACCCATCACCCGAATTTAGTGTTCGATATGTTATAGAGGTGTCAAACGGTCGAGTTAAGTCGGTTTTTGGAAGTTCTAATAGCATATGATTCCTAGTAAATTAAATCATAGGTTAATTATGTTGAGTCACAAACTTACTAATGTGTTGTAGTTAACTAACTTTTTGATACCTCCAATTTATTTCCAACTGTTTTATTTTTTCTGTAAATAAATGCAGAATCGAGGGCAATAATCCGGTACTACTCTGGGAAATACGCGGACAAGGGAGCGGACCTACTGGGCCGAACATTAGAAGAGAAGGCCCTGGCGGACCAGTGGCTGGAAGTGGAGGCCCATAACTTCAACGAGCCCGTTTACGCGGCGGTGCTGCAGCTGGTGATTCTGCCGCGGATGGGGTTGAAGGGTGACGTGGCGGTGGTCCGAGACAGCGCGGAGAAGATAGGGAAGGTGCTTGACATCTATGAACGGAGGCTGTCGGAGACCAAGTACCTCGCCGGTGAAAATTTCACGCTGGCGGATCTCAGCCACCTTCCGGGAATGAGTTACTTGACGAACGAGGCTGGGATGGGCCACTTGGTGACGGAGCGGAACAAAGTGAATGGTTGGTGGGAGGATATCTCCGGGCGTCCTGCTTGGAAGAAGCTGATGGCCATGGCCGCTGCAGCCGCCGCCGCCGATGTTTGAGAGTTCGGTAAATTTGGATTCTGTGTTCTTTTTCTCGTTGTTGGATTGTTTATGGGTTTCTTGTTCGTGTATGTCGAGCAAAAATAAGTCCAGCTTGCGAGTTTGTTCGGGTTAAAATAAATGGGCCAATTCGTTTGAGAATGGTAAGCCCACTTTGTTATTCGTAAGACTATGGCCCCTTTTTTACTGTTGTTTTAGGATTAATACCTACAAAGCCCAATACTAATTACGGTTGGTTGGTATAGTGGTACGAAAGGCTATACTTAAAAGGATTAAATTAATTTCTCAAAAAAAATTGGAAAAAAATAAAATCTTCATCTCGATACTAAATAACTTATAACTCATCCTTTCATACCAAAAAGCAAATTCCTTTGATGTCAAAAAAAATCCACTTTTTCACACAAAAACTCGATATAAATAGGTCTGCATATTTTTAGTCCTAACATATTAACACCTAACATACATGTCAAACTGGTTACAGTCGAATGGTTGTAATACTTGATTTTATCCAAAAAAAATTAGGTTTAAAGCTCAAAATGTGTAATCATTTCGATACCCATATGATTACATCACCATTCTCACCTACATTGACGGCCGACAACCTCAAAGTTCACCTAACAACAACAGCACTAAATACATTCCCTTCGAAAAGGCTCTTTGTATATATAAAATACCTAACATACACGTACGGTTATAACACTTGATGATGAGTTTGGAACCTCTCACCACCCTGCCCAAACTTATATTTCCCAAGTTTTTGGAGCATGCAGGAATTATGATATGAAAACATATGTTGTTGGAATAAGTTTGAGGCTGGCTTTACTGCGTCGTTTCTGAGTTAATGTGTTGAGTTATTGTTGAATCATTTTGGGCCTTTTCAATTAATCGTTAGTTAGTTTAAGTTGTTAGTAAAGATTCGATAGTTGTAATTAGTTGGTTAGCTGACATTCAGGACATGGGTTGGTGAGTAGAGATATGACAGCTGAACTTGTAGTGCTTTGGCTAATTGTATTTATGTTCTTATTTCATCATTCAATAAATTTTGTCCGATTGCACCACATTTGACTCTACATATGCCACCTATAATGTCCCTTCACGGCTTCACTCTATCGTTTGTTAAAAGATTATACTCTCCGAATATCCTGTTGTAACAAGGGGGCTAACTCTCTCATCACGCAAACATATAGCTTTTAACCAAAGTCCCCTTTTCGTCCATCTGCTTCAGCTTGTCACTAGGTTTTGTTGTGATTATCAATCATGCATCATCCTTAATCTACGTATATTCTATAACAATATCAAATAATTAAGTTCACACTGATCCCACTTGTATTCAATTAGTAGTAATCACTTTATCTTTATTTAGACTTATCCGATCCCCCCGCCCCTTATGTTATGGGAATTTTGTTGGTACACATTTCTACCTAACACATATACTTATTCCTTTTTGATGAATTCCTACCCAACTTCAGTACCCTAATTTAGAAATAAATAAAAGTTATGCAATATATATGTTTTTTTATCAATTATACAATATATATATATATATATATGCTAGCACACGAGATAATGGAAATGGCTAATGAATTATATAAAATTAATTTTAAACTTTTTTCTTAATTTTTTATTTATTTTAATTTTTGAAACAGAATGACCGTAAACTTTTTTGATTTTATACTAAAACTGAGCGAGATCGGCCCACACATGCATAGGAGGGTGGGGAGAAAGAATAATTAGAATTTGTATTTATTATATAGATTGTGACAAACAAAACAATAATGGAAGATGGATGACCAAACATTACATTAGGAAACAAATATACATACATCAATAATAAATTACAGCCTATTTAATTAGATGAGTCGGTATTCGTGAAATAGTGTTTTATAGTATCAATCAAATAATTGATCTAATAGCAAGATTTACTTGATGACTAGCATAGGCGGAGTTAAGAATGGGATTTTTGAGTTTCAATTCAGTCTTTTTTTGAATTTATAAATATTATATGATATGTATTTTTGTATGTTCGAATAATTTATAAAGAAAAATAAGTTGTAGATACTAGTTTTTTACTTTAGCAAGTTCATTTATAATAATTTTTTTATTTAAATAAAAGAAATATCTCTCTTAAAGAAAGTAATTAAGAAATCTTCAAGAAATTTACAATTAAGGATTCATGTGCCTAATAAAAAACGAATATATATAATCATGACAAAATACAAGAATTAATTTTTTTTATTGAAAGTGTATTTTACTTTTGCAATTTCATTAGCACAAACGTGACAAGATCTGACGAAAATAGGGTATTATACCACTAATTTATCCTAATACTATTATAGCAGAAATCAACATATGATATCAAGATCAGCCAACAATCTCCCTAACACAATATAAACAACACTACTCTTTCCAATACAACTCCACACATTCTTTCGAGCTGGATGCCAATACATGTACAGTGGCGGAGCCAGAATATCGATCAAGAGGGTTCGAAATTTGTAACAAAAAAAGTTAACTACATAATTGAAAAGTCAATTGTAAACTAAATCTCCATAAAACAAACGAGTTATTTACCAAATATCAAACTATTTCAAATTATAAGTTATTTTTCAAATCACTTTTGACCAAATTTATTTGAAAAAATCAATTATGTGATACACTTAACATTCGTGCAATATTCAAATAATAGTTAACGCATACTATTTACAATGAACAACAACAAAACGTTTCAAGAAATATCATATGTTGAGAGATTATAGTCGTAGCCAAACTAATATTCAAATTAGTGAGCATCATCCGAAGAATGATCATGGGATGTGATACACCTAATTTATTTGCTTCTTGAAGAAAATATACACTTATCACTAGTGATGTTTCATGGAAATGTAGGGCTTCTTTGGGTGACTAAACCAGAATGATCAACTTGTGTCATATAATTGAAGATTAACAAAGAAGAGTGGGCAAACAATAGAAGACAAATTGGAAGAAAATAAATACATACATGTAAAGAACAACCCTTTATCCATCACTTACTAAAAAAGAAGTCTTTAAGAGGAAAATGGGTACAGCCAAAGATTCACACTTGGTACTCTCTTCTCATCTGTCTTCAAATGGTCGAGAGTCAGATTTTTCAACTGTAAAGAAGAAGAAAGTTGTAAAAAAAAAGTGTAGACATTGGAGAGGACACCACAATGCTTCTTCTGTAGCAGGCAAAAGTAATCCCCCACTAAGAAAGATCTTCTTCCCTTTTCATTCTTGGCACTTCAGTACTGTTCTTTTCACCTGTCCTTTTTCTCTTCTCTTCTTTCTTCCTATATTTTCCAGCCATTGCCCATCCACAAAGTAAGACCTGGCCCTCCTTTCATGATTTAGTTGTTTGTAATTCCCTCTCCTGCGTTATGTTTTGCCTGCAGAGGGGGATGAATGAGATGCTCATGCAGGGAAATGGTAATATAAGGAACAGGAAGTAACATGGACTCATTATGAGTGTTTCATGTAGCTGAACATATATTCAAACCATTCATTTCATGGATCAATTTTGCCCCATGCAAAAGACAACAAAATCAGTGTCGGCAGACCGACAGCATTTTGGCTGTAAGCTGTAACTTTCCTCAACCTTACCACTCTATCTAGTGAGCTATCTTGTAGTGGCAATGGTCATTTGACCTCAACACCCTATCTTTTTTCCCTACACGGTCTTTTGATCTTCATGTAAATTATCTATTCAACATTCACTTTTATTCATTTGATGCATATAATTTATTTTGTGTGAAAAAATATCATTTGTGCGTATAAAAATAACTACAAATTATTATATTTTCATATTATATTATTTTTATACTGCAACCTATAAACTGTAGCATTTGTGCATGAATGGTGTTTCATTCACAAACTGAAACTAAATATCCATGGACAATGATGGGTATCCCATTGTGCTATGTTTCTCCTCGAGTTCTAAAGGAAGCAAAAAGCAGGCCACAGTAAGAAAAAAAATGGTGAAGACAAAAGGTGTAAAGAAGCTCACCTGACCCGTCCTTCCTTTCTGCTTTGGGGTTAAATTCTGGTAGTAAGTTGCTTGAAAGAAACAGTGGGAGCAATTCTGCAGCTCCTCCTCTGATGTTCCTGCACAAGTTCACCTGCAAACCAGTCCAGCTTCTCGAAATTACTCTGCTCTCCTATTCTCTTACCCCCAAATAACACTGACTCCACATTTTTCTGCTTTAACATCTCCTCTGCCATTCCCACCAGCATTTTCACGTTCTTTGAACCAGGGTCGGTGTCAACATTGGCTTCACACCTGCCTAGGCTGGACCCGTTCGCCTGTCACCACCACCAAAAAGAAAACCATCATCAAGAATAATATCTCACTTTGCAGCAGAATCCAAGTGAATGAGTGATCATCACCCCTAATTAGCAGCACCAAACCAGGGAGCAATTATGTCCCCCAGTTTCAACACTCTACTCACTATCCAAAACATCAATCGTTTTGCTGGATCACTATAGATTTTATGGCATTGCTCTTTCTACCATCCAGATTATGAAAAAATTACACCAAGGACATTTAAAAAACTAATGTTCTGATTGACGAGACACCAGTGGGGGTGGGCTCAGAGCTATTGATGAAAAGTTGAGATTCCAGGAAGAGCTTTTACTCTTGAGAAAGAAATTTTAAAGTTTTGATTTGAGCCCACAATGCATGAATAGGTTCACCTAAATCTGCTGAACTTTTCTTTCTTTATAATTTCTCCCTGCTTCACATTTGCTATGATACTTATTATAGCTCTTGGACGAAACAAGAAGCAAATCAAATTACAAGGTGGTGGCCAACACCAAAAAGAAAAGAGCACACATCATTCAACATCTATGAAAGAGGACCACTGGAACTTGAGGAAATACTGCTGAAACCAGTTTTTCAAGGGTCCCCTCTCCCCTAATTTTTATCGAATATGTCATAAGCCAGCCTAGTAATGAAAGCTAATTGCAATCATGGAACTAAAAATCCTATCTTTCTTTCTGAATTTCACTGTTCTCTGTTCTTTTTCCAGTCCTAGAGCTACACGCAACGGCATCCGTTAACTTTCAGTATGTTTGCTCTAATGATGGCTTTGAAAATGACTATTTGCAGCAAATGACAGTTTCAAATGAGCAGCTAACTGGAAGACTGTGAATCCGTGACTCCAAATTCCTGAACCATGTCAAGAACTCAATACCATGTCCATGTGTCCTTTAATGTACCTAATCCATTTCCTAGTTGAATTGCAGTGCAAACAAACAAAAACACCCACAGAAATTCTTTTTTTTACCCCATTTCCATGGCTTACTTGGCTAACCAATGCACCACATATTGAAACAAAGCATTCGCATTCAATTGCATAAACCAAACTCCCAGCTAGCTCAAAAACGTTGTCCCAAAGTTCCCCCCAATCCAAGAATATCCATTGAGGACAAAACTTTGGATTGAAACCTTTAACCATCTCTCCCCCAGCCTGGCCAAAACTGTCTCTCATGCATTTCAACAACCACTTGTGTGCAACAAAAGAGAATACCAACAAAAATAAGCCCATTACCTGAATCCTGACGTAGTTACTGCTCCGATATTGACCGAATGCCATGGCCACCGCCTGGTCCACCGAATCAGCCGAAACATCGCCGGCTATTCTCGCCATGGGCCTCGCCCAGTGCTTGGCCCTCCATGTTTTCACCTGCTCGTAATCGTACCTCACTTCCAACAGCTGCCCAGTAGTACCCAGCGACAACACCAGCAGATCTTCCACCCCTCTCACGAAAGGGAACTCTTGTTTGTTGTGCAGCACGTGCGTGATTGCCGCCGCCGTCGGGTTGTTCATCGCCAACCCGCCGTCGACGGCTAAACACCTGGTCAGACCGTCGATTGACTTCAACTGAACCGGGTCGAATACCCCCGGTTCGGCCGACGTCGCCCGGCAAACCTCCCATAGACGGAAATCGAAACTGTCCGTCTCCAGAGCGTCGGCTCTAGAGAAGAGAAACGGCGCCGTACTGGAAAGGTCGTAGCAAGGGATCAAAACAGGCTTTAATGTATCCTTGAGCGTCAACTGACGACCTTTCTTCTCCGCGAAAGTCTCTTTCATCGCCTTTTCCAACCCGGCTGAACTCGACCCGGTTTTATTAAACGCCCGTTTCAGGAACCCGCCGTCGCTTCCCGACCCGTAGAAACGTTTCCCGTTCTCCGCTAGAAACTTCCATGTTTCGTCGGCTTTCATGATCGGACGGCTCTGGTCTCTGGTCCCGAAGAGCATCGCCGTGAAGATGCCGCCGACACCCGTCCCCGCTGCGACGTCGAAGTAATCGGAGATTCTCGCGTCGGGATTGTTCGATTTCGTTTTCAAAGCCTGTTCGAGATACGCCAGAGCTTTTCCGGCGAGGATTCCTCTCATCCCTCCGCCGTCGATGGAGAGTATGCAGATTTTTCCTCGCTGGTTTTTGATGGAATTGACGCCGTCTCCGGCGGCGGCAATTGAGGGAGTCAGAGTTTCTGGTTTGTTTTCCGCCACCGGTGGCGGCGGAGAGATTTGCTTTGGAACCCAGAGCTTCTGATCGTCATAGCCGAAAAGGAACTTGCTTTCGAGGATGGAGAAGATTTCGTAGCTGAGTTTGTCGGTGTCGATGCTGGGCTCTTGCATTTCTAAAGATTGGTGACAAGCGATTTCCATTTCTATAACAAAAAGCGCAACTCTTTTGCACTTACACGCTCAATTCTTGTAAATTCAAACAACTTTCTGCCGGAAAACAGAGCACATAAGAAGCTTTACAAGGCAACCATTATCGCCTGGATTAACAATCTTCACTAGCTGCCGTTGTCGTCGGCGATGAAAGACTTAAAAGAAGAAGATGAAAATCGATGACCAAAAAGGAATTTAAACAAAGTCAGAAACCACAATATTCCCTTCTGTTGAAGAAAACAGAGATAAAGGAGGGAGGCACACAAATCAATTTGAAGCCCCGGAAGAAGGTAATCTCTCTGGTTCTGCAAACTTCAACACACACAAGCAAAATGAGAAAGAGAACCAATCTTTTCAAGTACCCGTCTCCTCCTCCTTCCTTCCTTTCTTCTGTGATGTTGGCGTTTTCTATGTGTATGCCTCCTCTGCCTCTCTGCTACGACTTGCAAGAAGGAACAAACTGCTATTGTTTTACAAAATGAAAGAAGACTTGGAAGCAGAAGGAAGGAAGGAGAAGAAGAGAGAAGAAGAATTTAGAGAGAATGATTTGGGGAAGAAAACAGAGGAATTACAGAGGAAGGATGTCTGTTTGTTTGTGGCCTCTTTTATTACAAAAGAAAAAAAAAACACACTCCCGCAACAACAACACATTAATCAATGCCGTTTCTGCTTTGTTTCATGGAATAGTCAGTTTTATGAATTATGATTTTGTTTTTGTTACAGTTAAAGAAAGGATTTTTTTTTGGCTCAGCTTTGTGTGGGGGTCTCTTTCTCTCGTCGTCGTAATCCTCTGTACTCTGGCGACCTTGACTGCATATTTACAACGGTCCATTTTTATTTAAATTTTCCTTAGCCCTTCTTCTTCTTCTTCTTCTTTAATTAACATTGATTAAAATCCCGCTGTGTTCTTGTTCCCTCGTTTTTTTCTTGTATTAAATAGTTAACTTTTCCCACTTCCAGAAGCTTTGCTGATTTATCTCTGCAGCTTGTTTGGATTGAATAAGGTTGTTGAATTTTCAACCACCGATGTGGAAAATGGATTTCATAATTCATTACGGTGTGTTTGGTATGAACTTATGGCTCGTATACATCATTTTGTGTTTGCAAAAACACAGCAAGTATGTTCAATAAGTAATCAACATAAATAACTTTTACGATACATATAAATAAATTCAATTTTTAATGCTTCATTCAACAATTTTTGAAATTTCACAACAATTGCATAGTAACAAATTTAAGGAGTCTTCTTTAGTCTGCGAACTAACTCATCTTTCATATCTAAAACTTTAATACTATATAATTATCCTATGTAACTATTCGGCCCAATATATCAAATTTCAACCGCAAATGGCCGGCAATATGCCTCCAGGGCAAAAGTGTGATAGCACAAACTAGAGGTTATTTATAGAAGTGTTATTGACCAAAGAGATGAATGTGTCACAAAAGTGACGGCTGTACTTGGTTTGTTTGGTCAATTTGTGGGGGGGCACTTGAATCAGACTCAAGGTTTCTGCTTCTCTTTCATATCATTTTTTTTTTACTTTTTATCTTATCTAAAAATAAATAAAAATCGCTTGCGCATGTCGTTATTAACGCGTGGGAGGGAACCACTCGTTCCCGCCATTCCCGTTTGCCACCAAAGAACGGGGCTCCCACTAATTCCGCACAGTCAACCCTCAGAAACTAGTCAACAACACAATCAACTGCAAATTCGAATTATCTTGCAAGGCCTCTGATGACGAATAGGAATGTCAATGACTTACTTGTGTTTCTCTCCGGACCACCGTTACGATATAGTAGTCGATGTTCCTGATTCGAAAAAGTTTCTATACTATACTTTTTTTTTGAAAAATGTAACTGCATGGATTAACAAATTATTGTTATGCGTTTATGTTTGCGTTTGCATTTCATTTTTTACGGTACATGACTATGATATCTCTTAATAGATCTACTCACACTGACTTGTTTCCGTAGATTGATGTTCAATTTCTTTGTACTTGTTATATTCTTGATGTCTTCTTACAAAGCTATTTCGGGATAGAATCTAAATATATATGGTGGCTATGAGTGTAATTTTCCCCTAAGAATGATGTACTCACCTCATAAGGTCATCTCTATTGCAAAATTCATTTAGCAATTTCTAATTGTATTCACATTATCACATAAGCAATTTTTGCTATTCACAAATCGTACTTAAGTATCACTAACTT
This sequence comes from Linum usitatissimum, assembly GCA_030674075.2. Taxonomy (NCBI): domain Eukaryota; kingdom Viridiplantae; phylum Streptophyta; class Magnoliopsida; order Malpighiales; family Linaceae; genus Linum; species Linum usitatissimum. The sequence continues at coordinate 3,202,015 of JAUJYP020001281.1, read as the reverse complement.
TTACTTTCAAATTCTAGATATTCTTGTGCACATTGTTGTCTCGAAATCGATGTTGACTCGGTCGTGACACTAGTTCCTAAACGTATTATTCCTTAACAATCCTATAGGATGAACTATCATTAGTGGGATCTCGTGCTACTTGGATTCATCCATATCTTTGCGCATGAGTATTGTTCCTCAAGCAACAAACAAAAACCGCGACATAGTTTAATAAACCTGCCTGTTTAAATCGATCATCATAGATAAAAATGACATGACTACGACAATCACATAGGACTTTGTTTTGAATATTCTAATTAACCGAGTAATCAAACAACATCCAAAAGCTTTGGCGTACGTGGAAGACGAATTTAGGTACGCAATTTGTGGGAAAATTTGGCGGGTGAGGAAAAATCAATCACACTTTAGCCCTCTCACGCTCACACACACCTCAGACGTGGCCGCCTATCCATCTTGATTAAATTATAAATAATAATTATTTGATGTTAATTAAGTCGACAAATGATAGAAAGTTTTGATGTGATTACAGAAAATAGCAAAGAAAGGAATCTCCATTATTGGGTGGTATTATCTTCTATTTATTCTTTGGATTATTCCACGTCATACCGTGTAAAGAGATAAACGTTGTTTATAAGTGCGGCTAAATTTAAGATTGATCATTTAAACTAAATTTTGGGATGAGAATGTTCAATAACATTTAAAAATGGTATTCGAGCCAGGCTCATGGGGAATGTGGTACGAAACTGGTAAAAAAATTTAGTAGATATGGACAAGGTCGTTGTTTGGTGTTAATGAATGATATATATACAATTGGTGTTGATTAATATTATTGAGTTATCGGAATATAATGGATTATGTCATGATATTAAAACTTGTAATGATCAAAACGCTTTGAGTTAATATAAATTAACGTAGCTCTGAGTCCGTTTTTCGAAGAGGGTTTTGATTTGAGTTTGGTGGTTATATCTTGTGAGTAATTACACCTTGTGGGATGTGGAGTAGCTAGGATGTTGAAATAACTAGTATATAATGAATGCATAGCAGAATGTGTCAAGGAGATGGAGGGCAATGGGTTATGGGGCTTTGAGGTGTGCTACCTACACAACACATAAAGAGTAGAGTAGAGGGCTTTAGTCTTCTGTTATGAATATGATCCTTTGGGCACATATGGTTGACTTACTTTTGCAGCCCATAGGCCCAGCCTTTTGCTTACTGTGCTGGACCTGGATTAACTTCGAGCATTCAGCTCATCATATGCTGAGCCGGGCTTCTGATGGGCTTATGGTTCACCGATATAATTTTATAAAGTTGGATTGGACTCAAAGGTATCAGGTTCGAGTCCAACAAGTAACATTTATTTTGTGGCAATTATCATGAACTCTAATTTACACATTAGCATTACTTCAAAAAACTTGTCAATCTGATCACATTTACACATGAACTATACTCCATTAATACAACGTTGGAAAATCGATATAATACCATTCCAAATTTCTGTATAGACAGATACGATAGACTTGGCCTTCCACAAGGAAACAAAAAAGAACAAATCGGCTAAATATTAAACTTTGCACTTTTAAAAACCGTTGGTTTTTCTCATCTCAAAAGTTAGCTAAAAAGCGAGGTGGCTATTGCATCCGTCTCCCGACGAAACAAATCCCCTGCTGGCCTCAATTAGTAAACATCAGGAAGCATGTATCCCATTAATCCGGCGGAAGAAAGACTGAGCATCGGCTGCCGACGAGGGTAAGTGGAAGAAGAGGAATAAGGAGAGTAGTAGTAATCACCATCATCATCATCGTGGAGGCGAACAGGCCAAGTCGGAGTAAGGAGAATCTCTAGACACGAAGAAAGACAGAACAAGAAGGTTGTGATGGGTATCATTTTTGCTCTTAATTTGCTTTCTTCTTATATTGCACTATAAATATACAAACATTCATTCATTATAATTCATTGTCTTTATTTTCCTGCAGTTAATTATAGTTGTTTTATCCACGCACGCACGCCACCCTCCTCGATTGCTTCTTTCCCTCTGACCCAAGCAACCCATTAAAGAACAAATAATTAAAGTTGGGACAATATTAATAAACTACAAAAAATAAATTTGAAAATGACAAGTCAAATTTATGATTTTCCTCTCTAACAACCCAAACCACCCCTTAAAGACTTGTGTGTAAACGTAACCACATTTCTCAATGATAGCCTGGTTATTTTAATTGGTAGGTAATTAAGTTAGTGAACCTCTTTTCCCTACTTATTGTCTGTTGATTTATTTATATTTAGTTGTTTACAAACATCTAATTAAATTAAAGTAACATTCATGTTGTTTAAGTTGTAATTTATATTTATAGCTCAAATGGTGAAACTAACCGATTCACTTTTGAGTTGAATCAATAATAAATCATATAAAGTACCAGTTTGAGAGATTTAAACATTTTTTCTCAATGAACCACATAAATCGATAGAGTTGGGACGATATTCAAATATAATCGTCCAAATTATAACTATCGGTTTTGGATCAGAAACATAAAAAGTGAGATGGGATGAAGAATCGGATGTTGAACAAGGAACCGTAACTTAATTAATTAATTGAACACCTTTTGGCCATATCTTATCATCCATGTTTAATTAGGTGGCGTTGGTTGAACATTAATTAGATACATCTACTCCGTTAATGATGACATTGCTACTACTTAATTAACCTTGTCGTAAGTGATTGGATCTAGATTCACTTTTATAAACCGGGTTGGTTGTAAATGCTTGGATCTATTGCCACTTGGATTTTGATCACCTGGTGTGGATTTCTCGAATTAATTAGCATGTTTTTCGAGTAAAATGCATTAACATACTGGTCACTAGGGTTGGACAACAACGGTTCCGGCGGTATAGAGTTGGGTAATTCGAAACCGCACAGATCCAATTCGATTAGCAGATATTTGGTGTCTAAATGTTTATTTTGTGATATGTTCATGTTTGAAATGGTGGTTTCGAAACCAGGGACAACGTTGGGATCTGATAGGGTGTCAAAGAGTATTATGGATTGGGACAATTTCGGTCATGAGTTGCAAATTCAAGTATATCGTTCGATTATGAAAATTTTCGAAGAATATCCCATTTGAGAGAGTCTTTACCTCATTAATGTTTTTAGATTATGAAATTTTATCATAGTTCATCGTAGTCTTTTTGGTGTAAAGGCTGTAAAAAGAAATTGTTCACTTTTGTTTTCGTTTATGTGAAGGCTGTAAAAGATTGTAAAAGACTATTTTGGTGTTTTGGATAAAATGATAGTTTTTATAGATTCTTTTGCTTTTAGAAGAAATACATTTGAAATTTTTTCCATGTTGAGTATAAAATACCGAAATCGATTGAAGATCATAGAAATATTTTAACTGAAAACAAATTTATAACTGATTCAATTCTCTCCATTTTTATACCTATTTAACCGTAATCGATTCTAATAGATGATCGATTTTTTATATAATCCTAATTAACCAACGGCATGTATTGGATAATTAACCGATCAACTCTCACCCCTAATAGAATCAGTATTTTCCTTCGACGTTAATTGATCCTACACTATGTAGGTCATATCCATCGTTTTAATTTTTGGCCACCATTCAATTCTGTCTTGCCTTTAGGGATGTGAATATGAACGGCCAAGGTAAGAGAATAAAAATAATCCAAATTAAAGCAAGAGAGGCCAAGTAAGATAATCCAAATGTACACTTGTCATTGCCAAAATTAGTAAAATACTCGGCATATTGTATTCCCACACATTATTAAAATACCGTATATGTATTGGCTGCATTTGCATGAATAATACTACGTGTAAGCCCAAAAGAACCCACGTGTAGCCCATGCAAAGTTAACACTCACGACCCCATTCCTCAGTCTCCACTATATAAACCCACCATCCCCAATCTCACCAAACCCACCACACAACTCACAACTCACTCTCACACCTTAAAGAACCAATCACCACCAAAAAATGGCAAAGCTGATGAGCCTGGCAGCCGTAGCAACGGCATTCCTCTTCCTGATCGTGGTGGACGCATCCGTCCGAACCACAGTGATTATCGACGAGGAGACCAACCAAGGCCGCGGTGGAGGCCAAGGTGGCCAGGGACAGCAGCAGTCTTGCGAGCAGCAGATCCAGCAGCAAGACTTCCTGAGGAGCTGCCAGCAGTTCATGTGGGAGAAAGTCCAGAGGGGCGGCCGCAGCCACTATTACAACCAGGGCCGTGGAGGAGGCGAACAGAGCCAGTACTTCGACAGCTGTTGTGACGACCTTAAGCAATTGAGCACCGGGTGCACATGCAGGGGACTTGAGCGTGCCATCGGCCAAATGAGGCAGGAAATCCAGCAGCAGGGACAGCAGCAGGAAGTTCAGAGGTGGATCCAGCAAGCTAAACAAATCGCTAAGGACCTCCCCGGACAGTGCCGCACCCAGCCTAGCCAATGCCAGTTCCAGGGCCAGCAGCAATCTGCATGGTTTTGAAGGGGTGATCGATTATGAGATCGTACAAAGACACTGCTAGGTGTTAAGGATGGATAATAATAATAATAATGAGATGGATGTGTTTTAAGTTAATGTAACAGCTCTAATAAAGAGAGAGAGAGAGAGAGAGAGAGAGAGAGAGAGGCTGATGGAATGTTATGTATGTTTCTGGTTATTTTAAAAATAAATGAAAGTACATGCTCGTCTGGTTCAGGTTACAGTGTTCCTTCCTGCCAACTGTTGAATTAATAACTGAATCTTAATTAAACTGCTGGACAACCGTTGACCCGAATTCTAGAAGTGAAATTGCCAGCCGTACGTTCATGACTTGTGAAAGATTGGTGAGTTACATTAGACGTGGAGCTGACGTGGAGTTTTGGCTTATATATATATATAATACATACTAATAAAAATTAAAAAAACTTGTAATTAGTCCCTTATTAGCAAAATATGCTATTTTAAAGTTTTAATTTTATTCCCTAAGAAAAATATGCTATTTACAAGTTTTGATTTGTATGGAAATATTTAAAAAAGCAGATTCATTGTTTTTCACATCTATGGTGATATAACAAATGTTATTTTTCTCTGCATTGTCTTCACATAGTTTGACAAGCTACATAACAAATTAAATTATGTACGTGAATAAAATAAATTAATGCAAATAATGGATATTTTGTTTTGCATGAAAAAACAGCATTTGCTCGCCGTGTTGGCTGTGCATTTGCATGTACATACTACTTGGACGGTGGAAGTCTAGAAAACCCCGACGTGTCGTTCTTCTTCTCGGACGAAAACAAAACACGTATTCAACATGCAGTTAAACCCAGATTTCTCCTCCCTCTCTCGTCCACTGTATAAACTCAAACCCACACTACGTACGTACAGCTACACAGTGAATTCATTATATCCAAAACAATCACAAAGTTGAGGATCATCATGAGCTTGGCAGCTCTAGCAGCGGCATTATTCCTCTTGGTCGATGCGTCCCAAGTCCGGACCACGGTGATCGAGGAGCCTACTAACCAAGGGAAACAACAGCAGGATTGTGAGTAGGAGACACTGTCAGGACTACATGTGGGAGCAGGTCCAGAGAGGAGGCAGTCGACAGGGGCAACCACACTTCGAGACTTGTTGCGATAAGCTGAGCAATCTCAGAGTCCAGTGCACATGCGAGGGATTGAGGCGGGCCATCAACCAGATGCAACAGAAGCCACAGCAGAGCGGCCAAAAGTGGTTTGTGCAAGCTCCGGACCTCGTTAGGGATGGAGAATGGTGTTTTTGCATATGAGAGATCGTGAAAAAAGTCGAAGGTATTTTTTTTGGGAAAGTCTGATTTTATTTCCTCGAAATCAGGCTTTTATATGGGAAACTGTAAATCTGGGGTGCATGTCGTTCACCCCTTGTGCTAAAATTGATCACGGCCTGAAAAACAGTGCACATCGTGCGCCTCTTTTTGCTACGAGGCTATTTTTTAATTTAGACTTGCACGGCGTGCAGTTTTTCTGCTACACCATTTCTTATCTTGTTTTTCTGTCCGAGTTCCAATTGTGCTTTATTTTGTATCCAAAAACTCGTAACCAAATCCTCTATTTCTAGAGTACCCGTGGATAACAAATACTACAAAAAAACATATCAAATGGACCATAACGGTCCAAGTGAACGGGTCTAGGCACATAATGCTAAAATACAAAACCACACAAGAATGAAGCACGAACAACCTAATATTCACTCAAAAAGTATACAAAAAGAATAGATAATTAGTACAAATTCTAACACTATCAATAGGCAATAATTTCATTACAAGTTCTTACTCATAGTTTTGTAAGTATTTTCGGAACTTCTAATTCCTTGCATGATTGCCTTAATAATAATGTCATTCATAAAAAAAAATTCACTACAATTCTGAAGACAAAACAAAAATTGATATCGAATAATCATGAACTGTAGAAATCAAAGTACACAGAGAAAACAACACATAGAGATCATACAACGTTGTTGATTCATGTATTTTTTTCAAATTTTGATATCTGACTCATTAATTGATTAATTCAATCGAAAAATGAATTCAGATTAAAATTTTATTCCTTTTGTAATATTATTGTAGGACATCCAACATTGGTTTTCCTATCCAAATGCAGCCCCTCACACTACCAATGGCTCTAGTGTTGCCGATTCATTTATTTTTTTGTGCAATTGCTGATTCATGTATAATATTATATATATATAGACCGTCGCTGGGCCCAAAATAATTTGGTTCAAACTTTCACGACCATAAAACCAGCCAAGGCCAAATAATACCGGACTACCAAGTCCAATACTCACTACCGCAATTCGGCCCCAACCAATCCCCCCCCCCCCCCCCCCTCTAATACACAACTTAGGGGGGACCATGACATTAAATTAAAATACTTTATACATATATATATAATTTTTAAAAATGTAAAAGGCATTATCTTCTTCCTCTTCCTCTTCGCCTTCTCCTCCATCCACATTTCAGTCCTCTTCCTCCCCTCACCAGACTCCTCTCACCCATCTCTCCTTTTCTCCTCCCACCTACCTCCCCTCTCACCCACCTCTCCGCCTCATTATCCTCTCATCCCACCTACATTATTCCTTATTTCAATTACTCGTGACGACCAAATCGAAAAATATTTTCAATTACTTACTGTTTCTTTACCGTACTCGTGGATTGCAGTCTTCTTCTTCATCACGTAAGCGTTTAGCACCTTCTTCTCTTCCTTGTGATTCATTTTCCCGTTCATCGATCTTTGTAGCAGCGCATGCGAATTGCACCAATTTTTAGTACTCGGCGGTGCCGGTGCCGGTCCCACCGCCAATTTCCTCTCTCCCTCAATTTCCGATCTTCGGCAGCCGGCGGCGGCGGCTTCCCATTCGTTGATTTTTCACTGAAAATCGAAATTCCTAGTCTCTGCTGAAGCAATTGCAAAATGTCCTGACCGTTCCGAGCGGAATTAGAAATCTGTCGGGTCAGATTCTCCAGCAGGGCGGCCGGGTCGGAAGTTTTGTGGGAAATCGCGCAGCCGATGTGGGCGTCGAATTCCCAGAATCGGCAGCGGTACAGCCACCCTTTGTAATTGGGTTTTACGCAGAGGTCGCAGCTGAAGTCGTACGGCAGAGAAAATTGGATCTTTAGTGGGTGAGGATGGTCGGCGAAGGTAATAGAGAGCGGCAGAGTTAAATAGAGGTTATGATAGAAAATTCCTCCTCCTCCTCCAGCGGCGCCGTAGTAGAACTCGGCGGTGATGATCTTCGTAGAATCTCTACATTTCACCGGAGATGAATGTGATTGTATTACTCAAAAGGATGGCTTCTCGTTGGGATGATTAGGGTGAACGGTGGTTCTGGGCAAGTGGAAACAGAGCTTATGTAAAGAGAATAAATTATAGGTTTTGCAGGCGAAGCATTGGAAGGGCGAAGGGTTTTTTATTTTTTATTTTCGGTATATTTTAAAGATATAATAAACAATTATTATTAATTATGACATGAAACCTTCGTAGAAGACATGTCATTAAAGTTGAGCTTGACCGTTAAGTTCCCGGTCAAATACGATATTGACCATCTTTTGTTAAATTTTATTAAAATTTTGTGTCACAAACAACATTTTTAATAAGTTGTATCATTTTTAATAAATTGGACCTTACCGAAACATTAATCCTAAAAAATTGAATGGTGTGGTCTGTGGATAACTGATCATATCTCAAACACCATGGAGGCATCGAATAAACAGTAACATTACAGACAATAATTGCAAAGGGAAGGAAGGAATTAATTAATTAAGATGAGACAGTTACGTAGTTCCGACAAATTAAAAGCCAACAAAGATAAAAATGTCTTTACATACTAATTTTTTGGAAACAAAAAATTATTTCTCTTCTAATACTTCATTTACTTATAAAAAAATACATCCCTTGCAAATGTATGATATAATTTATTGTATGGTTCTTTGAGATTTTTAAATATATTATTGATAAATTTTTTTAAAGTTAATTTATAATTAATTTATATTACTATCTCCAACTATTTAAAATAAAAAATTTCACAACCACTTGTCAAAATCCACGTGGTAAGGAAAAGGAAGAATATAACCGCATGAGATGCCAGGTCACAATCAAGGGGCAGGAGACGCGGCGAACATACAGTAACCTAATCCCAAGAAGGATACAAATGGCTGTATTTGCATGAATAAATACTTACGTGTCAACCACGTGTCAACCAAAGCCAACACGTACTCCTCCATGCAAATTCAAACCTTCACTTAGCCCACTATATAAACCCCCCTATAACCCTCTCCTCGCGTCTCACCACACACAACTCGCTTTACAAACAAACCAAATAATTACAACCAGCAAAGCATCCCGAAATGGCAAAACTGAGCCTAGCAGCCATAGCAGCGGCATTCCTCCTCCTGATCGTGGCCGACGCATCGGTCCGAACCACAGTGATCATCGACGAGGAGGATTCCAACCAAGGTGGCCAAGGGAAACAGCAAGAACAGTGTAAGCAGGAGATCCGGCAGCAAGACAACTTGAGGCACTGCCAGCAGTTCATTAGGCAGCAGGCTCAACGGCAACAAGGTCAACCCCAGATGGACGATGACAACTACTACTACTACAACCAGCAGGAACAACAACAACACTACAACGAATGCTGCAGCGAGTTGAAGCAACTCAGCACCCAGTGCACTTGCAGGTTCGACCCAAATCATTTTAATTAGTCGATTAATCGACCAAATTATTTTGCTTATACAACCAGTTAGCTAGTTTGAGGGACAGTGTCCCAAAACTGTTACAGTGGTGGGATCCCAATACCATTCCATAATAGCAGTCGCTAATAAGCCAAAACGGTTATCAGTAGTGACCAACACGAATCTGACTGTTGCATCTTTCTTTATTTGTAGTATGTTAATCGTAAACCACAACTGAATTGAATGTTGTTTCTGACGTGCAGAGGACTTGAGAAGGCGATGAAGCAGGCGCAGAAGCAGGTGCAGGGTGGGCAGCAGGGGTTGGAGCAAGTTAGGAGGATGGTTGAGGAGCTTCCTGGTAGGTGCGGTACTCAGCCTACCCGATGTGGAGGCCAAGGGCAAGGAGGATCTGTGGCTGAATGGATTTAAATGGATGATCAAGAACTGCGAGCAATGATGATGGAGTAGTAAGGGTGGTTTGTTACGTTGTGTGTTGTTGTTTTCTCGTTTTTGTTTCTTTGGTTTTTGGGAATAAAGAAAGAACATGCTGGTGTACATGTGTGTGTGTGGTGAAGAAGTGCGTCTTTAAATAACTAGTGAAGCTTCAATAGTTTGGATGGGTTTTTTGTTATCTTTAATTTCTTTTTTGAATCGCTTACGGTTTTCATTAACTTACTTGGAACTATCTAAGGCCAATCCTAGGCATGGCCAGCATCACCCTGCCCTCTCGACCCAGCTCTAGCCATCCACTCTCTTGTCTTAGCTCTAGCCATCCACGTGTATTGCTTTGCGTGGGCCATGAGCCTAGCTCAGGGGTACCAATGTCCTGGCCCCATGTCCTGGCTCAGGCCTAGGGGAACCCCGTGCTTACATTATTGTCGACGAAATTGAGATCGTAAGGTGGGTTACCCGTAACCCCAACGTTTATGACACATCTCAACTCTTGAGGTAACATTGCAAAACAATAATTGCAAAGGGAAGGAAGGAATTAATAATTAAGATGAGACAGTAACGTAGTTCCAACAAATTAAAATCCCACAAGGACAAAGATACATCATACACAGACTGTCAAGTCTTTGTTTTCAACATTGAAGCCACCACCAAATTACAACCCCACTGAACAGCTATCTAGCTGGACGTACGTAAGTAAATTGAAAGCTGCTGGCTGGGTCTACATTTTGAAACTGATGAACAGTCACAAATTTCCCTTCTGGTCCCTCATCTTGCATTCAATACTGACAACAGTCCTTTCAAGAAATAAACACAGACAATCTCTCATCTCTAGTTCACTACACGGCGGGGCCTGAGGTGTGGTGGCTCCTGAAAGACGCTATAGCCTTAGCAGCACCCGCTCTCAATATCGACTGGTAGAAGAACGCCGCCCCTGCAGCTCCGATAAATGGTCCCACCCAAAAGATCCACTGCAACATATGTAACATTTGAAGACGGTGATGACTGATTATGAATGACATGAAACATTATTATATATAATTACGTACATGGTCGTCCCAGGATTTCTCCTCGTTGAAGATCACGGCAGCGCCGAAACTCCTGGCCGGGTTGATGCCGGTGCCGGTGATGGGAATGGTGGCCAGATGCACCATGAAAACAGCAAAGCCGATGGGGAGTGGTGCAAGAACCTGCCAGAAATTTTAAAATTTGAGCCAGGCACAAAACAGAACCAAAGCCCAGTTCAATAAATGAGCACAACACGTCAAAACAAAGAAATGGGTTGGAATGAAAAAGGTACGGTCTGCCTGCCTACATAGAGAGACTACTGTTTTCCCCATATGAGATTTTAACTCCACATAAGAAAGCAACCATGCACAATGACAAAGAAACGAAATTTAATGATAAAAGACAGCTTATAGTACGTAGAAATTAATAATAACCCAGTGGATAAAAGAATAGTCATATTATATATGGGTTGGAACAAGAGAGCACTGCTCGACTATTTGTGGAAAAAAGAAGAGAAAGATTCCAAGCAGGAAAATAGCTTTCATTATTCGTTACTCTTTACGCTGGATCTAATTCGAAATGTACTTTAAATGAAGAAATGTATTACGCATTTTTTTCACTTTATTTTAGATTTAGAAATGCGAAGATAATAAATTATTAATTAATTAATCATATGAAGAATCTACGTTACGAAAAGGTTGGTTATTTCTTGGAATTTTGAATCACACGGAACTACAACACAAAAAAGTAATAAAATACTTACGGGGACGTGGGAGTCGCGAGCGCTCCTCTTGGGGTCGGTGGCGGAGAAAACGGTGTACACCAAAACAAACGTCCCGATGATCTCAGCGCCTAAGCCGGTGCCGGTGCTGTAACCCTTGTTGAGTGAGTTGGCTCCGCCACCGTACCTGGTGTAGTATGAGCTCTGAAATGCCTTCACTAAGCCAACCCCGCAAATAGCACCCAAGCATTGCGCCACCATGTACATCACCGCCCTTATTAATGACACCTTCCTCGCCAGCAACAGACCGAACGTCACCGCCGGGTTAATGTGACCCCCTGTCACCGCCGGCGACCACATTAATACATACAACCCCTCAACTATAACATTTTTAATGGAAATGAAAATATGATATGACCCTCCAAAGTTTGGGTTCACTTAGCTAGTTGACTGATCAATGCACATACACACTAGAATCTAGATACCATAAAAAGATTCTATTTTCGTAAAATTTGAATTGATTGATTCTAATTAAAGTGCACAGTATGTGAACCGGCGGAAAACTTTCCCGACTCATTCCAATTTCAACTGAATCCAATCCGATTAAATTTGAAAGACGAAAAATTTAACCATTAATAACTCGTCTAATTCAAAAGTCTAGATATAAACCTTCAAATTAACCTATAATGATATAATCTAATAAACAAGCTAGGGACATCCTTTTAGTTGTGAACCCAAGATTTGTAACTTAATTAACTCAACTCGTAAGTAGATTAACTCGTTTATTTAATAGTAATTAGTATACAATCTGACAAATGAGCTAAATATCAACTATCGAGAACTAAATTATGAAACCCTACAAAATACATTTAATTATTGGCAAAGTGAAATAGAAACAAATTATATGCTCCTTAATCCTTATTAATGCCGCCAATTACTGAATCAAAAAGTCCGAAATGACCTTTTACGTGCATTAACAAAAAAGAAATAAAAAAGCCACAGACAGGAAGAGTATGAATCTAATAAACCATTTAATTAAACTAGAGTAAGTAGTAATGAAGTTAGACGGTCACCGGAGATGCCGGCGGTGCAATAGACGAGGACAAAGATCATGCCGCCGAAAGCCCAGGCGATGCCGAGGATTCCGACGCCGGCGCAGGGGTCGCCTTTGCTGTTGAGCGGGTCGGACTGGGCCTTGTAGCCGATGACGGTGAGGACGGTGATATAGAGGAAGAGCAAGGTGGCGATGAACTCGGCGATGAGTGCTCTGTAGAAGGACCACTTGCCCAGCTCCGCCGCGTCTATCAGCGGCGCCGGCGGCGGGTCGTGGTAGTCCTTCGCGGAGAACGACGCGTCCTGGCCCACTACTTCTTTCGTCATTATTTATTTTTCTGGGCGTTTTGTTTTATGAAGGAGGGAAGAGAGTGCCTGAGAGCTAAGTAAAAGCTAAGCTTGGATTGGGAGAAGTGAGAGTTTGCAGGATGAAGATACGGTCCAGGGGGTATATATGGACACAAAATCTTGAACCCTCATGATCATAATAATATCTTTTTTTTTATCATAGACATTTGGGATTTCATTTCTCCACTTATTTTAGACTGTGGAAGCTTATTCGCCGCCGCAAACAAAATTGTCCATTTTATCATTTTAAAGAAAAATTTAAAATATAAAATTTAAAATCATAATCTAAAATTTAAAATTGAAAATTCAATACTCTGAATTCTAAATTTAAAAATTTAAATTCAAAATTTGAAAACCCAATACTCTAAACCCAATAATCTAAATGTGATGGTTATGACCTCTTACTGATCGTTTAAGAGTTTTGCGAGCTGTATTGTACTGTTTTTAGAATTGTACTTTCTTGTAGGAGTGAGTGCTCCATCGTAATATCCACAACTAGTTAATAACTTCATGTCCTCTCATATTCACCTGTCAAATCCAAACTAAAGACTGGAATAAGTGCGTGCCGGAAAGAACCCAATATAACATTAAACTCATCTATTCATACAACAAAAGTGAAACAATTAATCAAATATTACACAAGTACCCATTTATATATAAGTGTCACGTAATTCAAAATCCAATACTTTCGACTAATCAATTTTCAAAGTTTTGTTTGTATTTCAATTGAAGATTTCTTTTAGGCGTACAGTTTGCAAGGCTTATTATAAGAGAAATGCGTAAGAGGAGATGGAAATTAGAAATTGGCGAATGCGTACGTGGAAGGAGAAGCTCCAAAAACAGAGTAAGTACTGTGGTTCGTAATCGCTAACTTCAACCACATTCCATTTTAACATGCCTAGATCGTACCAAACCCAACCCTTGAAATTACACTATTGATGATGTCGGCCACACTATACGATTGGAACGTTCACAGCACACAATAATTCATGTGAATTTGTTCTGGAATTGAAAAGATAGTACCTACGTAGTATACTGTCCAAAACTCCAAAATCCCCATTGACTGACCCAAGTTAACTAGGATATTTTGTATTTAGATTGATTCAAGGTGTCGGCTCAACGTGACTGGGATCCAGAGACCAACTGAGTCGTCAAACGATTAACGTATGAAATAGTTTCCACTCGACGAGGATAATGATGACCAAACTCGATATATCAGACTTGTTTGGCTTTACATTTCTTCTGCTGTTGTACTTGTACTCTGTGTCTGCATGATTTAGATTTCATTCAAGACTCTGCCATTTGTTTTCTTGTTCCTTACCACTGAAGATGTCAGTACTGGAATCCACTTCAAAAACTTAGGTTTCTTTTGAAAAAAAAGAAGCTACCGACGTGCCAATATTAATTTTTAGTATTTTGTATATCAGGGTATTTGCCTATTTGGTTGGTTTATAAAAGAAATACCGGATCGCACGTCCCGTTTAATTGAAGGGTGATTAGGTTCCAACTTCCATACCAATTCCCTTCAAAACCAGTCACATAATTACCACACCAAAATGAAATATTATACTTAGTACTGAATAGTCATTCTACGCACAGAAGCTTTGAGCAGGATTTCAAAATGCAGACGTATATGAAAGATTATTAAACTTTGATGACCGTGAATTATTAGTTTTTCTTAATTCCGTAACTCCTTTTCTGATTACGTACATATTTACGTATATACTTTGTTTTTGTTTGGAGAGTTAGGTTCGTAATCACCGGCATGTCTTGTCTTGTTTCTGACGGTGGAAAATCCTTACCAAATCATGCCTACCACCGCCGTCCACCAGCACCGCCTTGTCGAAACTCCATCTGCGGCACTGAGGAGAATAATTAATTACTGGATAACATCGTAAATATTTATCAATTTTCAACTTGGGACTAGTACTCCGACAAATGAAAGATTCCAGAGAATAGGGCGGCCGGCCACGAGACCCACGAGCTCAAAATTTGGTGAACTGGGAAAGCAAATTAAACAGTAATTAAGCATGCATGCTGGCTTCTCGAACTCTGTATTCAAGCTCCTCGGATTTCCATACCGACTGTATCATCTAACGGGCGTAAAAGCACACGTGGATGACTATCATCCATTTGATGACGGCGTCAATTATTGACAGCCGATTGTTTAACTTATAATATTTTGCTACAAAATTTGTCCAAGTCCAGGTGGCCAAAACTTGTGGCTGCAGATGGCTTGATGGTCTTGGGAATTGAATGACGAGGAAGTTGCGCTGTGATACTGTCTTTGGTTACGATGAGTCCGCATAACGATTACCAGCTGAATTTCCTAGCTCGAATTCGGCTCGTTCACTTTTCAGCCGGTTCAACATAGAATCGAACCTCTGCAACGGTAATCACGGCCCCTCTCACCAACACCACATCCATCGCCAGCCCCTGCATCCGATGCTATCATCCATCTTTCCACAGCTATACAAACGGCGTTCTCGACCGGAGCAAACAGAACGACCAGCACGAGGACTGTCGGATCTGGTGGCAGTCCTCAATCTTCCATCTCTGTCAACGCCGATAATCGGACCTCCTCGCAGACTAATACCGTGAATCGGAATCAAGGACCGGCGGTCCTTGTTCGTTAGTTAGCCACTCTCTCGTTATCGACGCTGGTCAGCCAACCCCTGGCGTGGGAATATGAACTCTGCATAGTAAGAGCTTTCCTGACTGAAAAGGAAATCAACTTCCAAGCAATGCGGAAGAGTCTTCCCAATATTTGGCCATTGAGGACAGACGTTTTCTGTTCCGTTTCGTTCATGATATCGATGTCTGACATGTGATGGATAATGGCCCATGGTTCTTCGACGATCACCTGCTGCTTACGCATGAGCAGTGTCAAGGCGAAACGCCTCAACAGGTACCTCTACAAACTGTTGATCTGTGGGTTCGAGTTCACAATCTATAGTTTGGGTACTTCTGGGAGGCGGTCGGGGTAGCGCTCGGCGACTCGGTGGGGAAGTACGTCGGCTATGATGTGAAGAACCGCATAGCGTTCCATAATGCATATATGAGAATTAGAGTTACCATGGACATCAGTATGCCTCTGCCAAAGGAAAGGGCGGTCAGTCTACACGATGGATCAGAACTTACATGCAAGGTCAAATACGAGAGGCTCCCGGTTTTCTGCTATATGTGTGGCATTATGGGCCACTTGGAGAAGAAATGCGAACTTCGCTGCCAGTACCCGGAGGATCAGCTCGCATTCCAATGGGACAATTCAATCAAAGTTCCAACATGGAAGGACTGGCATTATCAAGCTGCAAATCAATGGAGTTTACTGAAGGGAACACCTGAGCGAAAACAAGCAGCCACAGTCGCTGCCTGGAAATCTGCCACTAGAATGCGGCCACGACCAGTATCGGGTAGCTCCGAGCTCAAGTTCCTGGCAATTGAAGACGACGATCAGCCCGTCGCGGAGGACAAAAAGCGAGGCATGTACGAGTTGACCACTTCAGACCCAATAGAGATGGAATTAAACCTCGAATCATCAGTCAATAAAGTCACCCAGGAAAAAGAACCAGAACTCACCAGCAACATCAACAACCAGTCAGCTCCAAGCGACTGGGATGCCACATTGAAGCTCGATGCCCGGCTAACTGAAATCCTAACCTCCCTCGATGGTAACCTAATAAAAATGAATGTCGTTCATGCTCGCTAGGTCTTTGTTTTCTGAATTGCTTTCCCTGTCATTTTGTTTCCCTTGTCAATTAGTTTTTTTAAGTTTGATTATCTCCAGTTACGAAAACCCGCTAGGTTGGAGAAAAAGGGTTGAGGTCACTTACATGTAAGGACCCACAATTCATGTAGCCTTATTAATAAGTACTACACCTCCGATAAGATATTTGGTATGTGTTACATTATTATTCTTTCGGAAGACAAGAATTGATGGTTTTATTTGTAAAAAAAAACACATATCAACCAGTTCAAGCTCGACTCAAGACCATAAAAAAAAAACTATACTAAAAAAACATCCCTTTCTCAGAATAAACTCTCCATACCAACTTTTTATTGGACCATCAGCACGTTAACTCTTCAGTTGAATTAACTTTGCGGATATTATATCACTATCGACATCAAACGGCCACCCGAAAACAACTTGTTTCAAGAAAATCAGCGTTGTTCTCTACCATGTCATATCAGACCCCACTGGCACAATATTTCACACGCTAATTAAAATCTGGATTTGGCCATGGCCACACCTTGAGTAAACGAACCTGCAACAAACAATGTATGTAGAGAATTGAAATACGTAGCGTATGTGCAGAAACTAACACATTCGAATAGTAGAAGTCCGATTTTCATCTATGGTCAGTCAGCCATGGCATCAAGAGAACATACTAACAAAAGGGACTTACTGTACATGATTTACATAAAACCCGAATCTGGAATTGTACGATTTGGAATTTTAAGACACGCAACCGATATATACCACCAGATAGAGCTCGATAATGCAAGGGGTCGAGGATGACGATCAAAGGCACTAGTGGTAGCTTACAGGAAGGAAGGGAGGAGGAGGAGAAGCTAAGAAAACCCAGCTTCCATGGCTCGTAAGATAGCAGCCGTGTCAAATCTGAAGTTCCTGAAACTTTCGCCAGCAGGAGAAGGAGGTTGTCGTGGTGGAGGATGATGATAATGAGCGTCAGATGCCGCCTTTGTCAACTTGGTCTCTGTTACAGTAGTGCTGGTGTTGACTCCTGAAGGGCTGTTCCTCGCTTTCCACATGGATACACCTTCACAGAAATGGATATCATCAGGAGGATTGAATCGTATTCACACGCTATCGAATTCATGAAACTGATGCAAAGAAAAAGTCGGAACCTTTGAGAGGAAGATCAGGTCTTGGGGCCATTGGGGATGGATGAGATGAAATCCACGATCTCAAAGACCTAAGAAAGAAAGTAGTGAGTTTAAAGAACAAGACTTTTGATTTTTTCCGACAAATACTGTAAGTAAGCGATTCCGGTGGACTCACGATAAAAATGGAGAAACCATATAAAGTTTGAGCCCAGTGATCCCGCGAGATATCACATCGCTATTTGCTGGCTCGAGCTCATCAAGCCGCTGCCAGGCAATTTCCTGCGAGCAGCATACTGGTTTATTTAGAACACAATCGTATGCAAACAAAACCTACTGAAGTGCCAATGAAAGACATACACTTATCTCCTTTTTGGTCTGTGGAGCAAATACTGTATCATCCTTGACACCAGCAATTATGTAGAGCCGAACCCTCTGTTGTCCAAATGTTTCCTCAATATATTGGTCTTTGTTAAGAAGCTTTGACACATCAAAACCTGTTTCCTCAAAAACCTGAAGGGAATAAACAATTGACCAGTTTTACAAAAGCTTACAAATCTACTTCTCAAAGCCGTTACAAGCTGGAAAAGAAGTTTACTTCTCGGACAGCACATGCATGGTCTTCCTCGTCTTTGTTCTTTTTACCCCGTGGAAAACTCCAACTTGTCCCTTTCCACCCTTTCACTAGCAAGCACTGCCATCACAAAAGCAAAAACGTTAGCTGCGAGAGTCTAGCATCCCTATGAGCTATCTGTACATGCTTGCAAAGGATTGTAGTATTTAGCTCAATTTCCTTTCTTTCCATCCGAAAGTAAGTCTCACCTATTTCTATTTAGCCCTACTGAAAAATCACATGTTGCTACACTTGTCCCGTAAATAAATTTCTCCATGACATCCATCTTCACATTTAATGTAAGGTAATGATGCAGGGATGTCTTCATCAGGAAATGCTAAGTAGACAAAGGTATCATGAAGCCTTATCTACTTCTACTAAATAGGTTCCTTCCCAACCCCAAGGGACATGGATGGATTTGAACGACCAATGAGCTAAAGGATGTCTCCAAAGTACCAAATGATCCAGAATGGAGAACTAACAGCAAATTTCAAAGTCATCAATGCAAGTTCACATCCACTACATAAAGTTACGCTAGATCTAGCTGCCCAAAAGTGGAAATGATGCAAAGACTCACCCGTTCATAGGTCTCGTCAAGAATTATTGCCCCAGTTACAGGTACTCGAACTTTGTATGACGTGAAATCCTTGAATATGTCATCTATATGAGGAACATATGGTCGTAGAACATCACAGCTGTTAAACACTGGAATATGTCAAGGAAAAAGGATGAACAATTGACAATTACTGTAGCAGATGAGTAGAGTACGATGAATCTTTGAGATACGTCAGTCTTGTGAGATAAATTAAGGATACACAAAGAGGTGAACTCCTTCAAGTTGAATGACTTCAGGGATGGATTCTTTTCAACTGAATTGTCCTCGTAGAACCAATGTGCGTACTCCACGAGGAACAAAATTCTCTCAAACGATTGTTGATCCTCTTGGGGCACATTCAAAACAAACCGGCTGCAGGATATAACTAAGATACATCAGGAACAGTTGTGAGAAAATAAATGAATGAAGACATATCATGAACAACAGTGGAAGAGTTAGAATCACATATGACCGAAAACAGATCTCAGAGCAAGGTCGCCTTTAAATGAAATTAGGAATATGCTAATCTAGGTGATGAAACTAACAGTCTTAAAACACCCAAGTCCAACGTAACCAGAGTAAGAATCAGTTGCTTTAACTAGTGATCATCAAGTAGAAATGCCCAATTTAAACTACATTTACTAAAATCATGCGACTTTGAAGAAGTCTCAGGAACCAGAAAACCCAAGTTCATTTCAGCTGATTAAGTCTCTTTCATTTCAAATAGTAACTTCCCCGATGTATCAACAATGAACAAGCACATTGGTTCTTTTCCCAGTACAGTATTCCCAAAAATAAGCACAAAATTTCAAACAGAAACCCCCATAAGAAAAATAAAGAAGAAGGGAGAAACAAAAAAATGAAGACGATTGCGGAGAGTAAAACCTGCAGAGGTCATCGAGAAGTTCCTGAGGAGGAAGGCCACCATGGGCGTTCTTCAATGGAGCGCTGGAAGATCGGTGCAGGCCAGACATTTGACGTTTTTCAAGCTAGACACATACAAGACGGTGTTCTCCTTTTTTCCTGTATGCGCTCTTCTACTTGTGAATCGAAAGGAGCTCTTTCCGATGGCGATCGTTTACACCGAGAAGGAAAGGAAGAGCTCCTCTTCCTCGGCGGCCGGATTTGGGATTCAACTCCCAAGTAACCGATTATCAGCTGCGATTAATATTCCTCTTCTGCATCTCTTCCAAATCTTCTTTTCACTTCGCTTTCTTAACATCCAAAAACAATCTTTTTGGGCTGGACTCTCGAATGGGCTCTTTGGACTGTAAGGCCTTGTCTTGTTCAAACATGAATCCTAATTCCGAAATATCTGCAATTTCGAGACACACAAGTTCCCCTGAAACAAACCCAGTGCAGGAAGAAAGAATCCTCCGGGATTTTGTTTAAGGTGAGAGGGAGGGAAACAGCCGAGTAAAAGATCAATGCCGCCACTTCCTTTAGGAATCTCGCTTCCTCCTCCCACTCTCACTCTCAACACCCACCATCATCACTTTCCTTCTTCTCCCAGGATTCCTCTGATTTCCCTCCATCCTTTCCCCAAATCAGGTTGGTTTCTTGTTCCCAGTTAACTCGAAAACCAGATTCTATTGGGTTCGATCTTAATTGTGGGATACCTACTGCTTTCTATTCCAAAGATCTCTTCTTTCTCTTGTTTCCAATTTTGTGAATTCTCCCGATTACGAGTCAATTGGCTAGGAAACATTTCGGTTTACTGTCGTTACTTGGCCATTGATCTAATGGGCTCTTTATAACTGGATCTCTAATTTTGCTTTGTATTTGGATCATCTAACCAGTTGATATGACTGCCCTTGTTGAAATTGTTGTTGGTGGTTTCTCAGCTGCATAACTAGGCTTACTTTCCATGTGTTCTTTGTTCTTAGAGATGTTTAAGAACTGAAAGTTTGATCCTTTTTAACAATAACAGTAAAATTATCCTGTCTTGCTTGGCACTCATTTCCATGGTAGTTGGATTGGTGGAGCTCATTTGGGATTTTGGTTCTGGTTCACCAACTGGCAGGAACATGTAGAGCAAGTCAAGTGGTGGACTTGTTCCCAACTCTGTCGCCAGAGATTGTGGTGAGGGAAGCAAGGATAGAGGACTGTTGGGAAGTGGCCGAGACTCACTGTAGTTCCTTCTTCCCTGGATACTCCTTCCCTCTGGATTTCGTGCTCAGAATGGATCGGATAGTTGGACTGCTAGTCGGGTTCTCGTTACCGGCTGGTTGTAACCGGACATGCCTGGTGGCTGTTGTTGGTAGTTCGGCTGATCAATCGCTCTACATTGGCAGTGAGGATATCAAGATCGGAGGGTTCGATGCCAAGTTTACTCTGAACAAGGGTTATGTAGCCGGGATATTGACCGTGGATACTGTTGCTGATTTCCTTCCGAGGAAAGGTCCACTGCGACAACGAAGGTAAATGCTTGCAATGTTCATTGCAAGATGAGCATCAAGTTCGTTACTTTGACACGGTTTGTTATTCTCTATGGAATTGGTTCATTGCCAAATGACAGGACTGGAATTGCGTACATATCAAACGTAGCTGTCCGAGACAGGTTTCGACGGAAGGGGATAGGGAAGAGACTGGTAGCAAAGGCTGAGGCACTGGCCAAGACATGGGGATGCCGCGCCATTGCTTTGCACTGCGATCTGCAGAATCCGGGTGCCACGAAACTGTACAGAGGGCAAGGGTTCAAGTGCATCAAGGTGCCTGAGGGTGCGAACTGGCCTCAACCAAGAACATCACCAGATATCAATTTCAACTTCATGATGAAGCTGCTGAACTCAAACACAGCTCGTGCTTAGCAATTCATCCATGTTCGTAGGTTAAAAAGGTCAAAGTAGGAGTCTTTAGCAGCTTTTCTTGTTGTATATAAGTCATCTGTGTGAAATGGGAAGTTGTCTGCATGGTATATATGTTACGCGACAGTTTGTATCATACTTATATAATCTCTGAAACCTCAGCTAATTTATGCTGCCAGATTCCACTTTCCATTACAGTTCTGTCTAAAGTAACAATCTTTGTTGAATAATGGTTGAAGAAAAGTAACAGGTTTCATTTATGTGAAAAGATGTTGGCATCTTTGATTTTATTCCAGCAAAGTTCCATAATCTACAAGTGACGAAGCAGTGTTACAGATTGTCCACCATAAGCAAGCAAAACCTGGCAACAAGGGACTTCCCGAATTTCCGAGTGACATCGTTACGAAAGATACAATTTGAGCACCACATACGAAAGACAGTGGCTCTTCTTGCATTATGACGATTGAAGAAACTTGTCCAGTACAGATGTGTCCAGAGCTGGGAACTCCTTCACAGCAGAAGCCACAGCAAGTCCCAGTTTGATGGCATCATCATCGCCTGGTGCCTGCAGCAAAAAAATTTACTTTCAGTCGTTATAAGACCTTAATAAGCTTGATTATGCAAAAAGTTAATCTACCTCAATGTTGAGAGGAAGAACAGGATCATGAAGAGAGAGCCTGAGAAGGAACCATCCACCATAACCGGAAACTCGGAGCTGTATCAATATAATAGAGAGTCAAACTCGGAGTTGTGGCAGTTACTAAATTAGTTGGTAACAACTTACTCCTTCATAGTTAACCGGAGCTTTCTCAAGTTTGGAGTCAGAAGCTACGAAGTTTTCCAAGTGCTTGAGAACTGCCTCGCCATACTCCCGGAATGATCTGGATTTTCACTAGTATTAAAAGCTAACTCTAAAACAAAAGATTTGAAGTACACATACAAACAAATGAATGGGAAATAGAACCATACCCTCCTTTGAGATCTGGATGATTCTGATCGATTTTCAGTCTCAGTTCCACCGCGACTCCAGGTTCATCTAATCCCTCAACCAGTTCCGTCAAAACTTTGCTTCCACTTCCGTTTCCTGAAGCTCGAGCAGAAGCAAGTTTGTTTAAAATTTTGACCATGAGGTATGCACCATCATCAAGCCAGTTGTTTTCCTTCAGAGCTCCATGTCCACTGGTTTCAATAGCAAGATGTGACTCCTCACCAACACAGTTCTGCAAGCAACACCATCAGAACTAAACAATTACCGACATGTACCATTGGAATAGTTAATCTCTGCGGGATGAATGTCGTAGCAAGATCATTTCTTTCTCATTCCATTGTCAATTTGCAGATTCATCTCATTGAACCTTTGGCTCACTGTTGCAAAATTTAGCATAAAAGATGAAAGAGGGTGTAGTTACCAAACGGATGCCTTCATCAATGACATTTTTATAGCCTCGTTTGAACCGATGATGCTTCCCCCCTAAAACAGATTCCACAAGTTAGGAGCCTCGGTTTTCAAATGATAGTTCACCAATCACCACACACCTTTTTCACTGCGTTCGCTTACCAAGTTTCTTTTCAATAAATGTAGTCAACCCATCTGAAGTTACACTGTCCGTAACAATAGTTGTTCCTGGATGCTGGAAC
The DNA here is from genome assembly GCA_030674075.2 of Linum usitatissimum. Taxonomy (NCBI): domain Eukaryota; kingdom Viridiplantae; phylum Streptophyta; class Magnoliopsida; order Malpighiales; family Linaceae; genus Linum; species Linum usitatissimum. The sequence goes on along the minus strand of JAUJYP020001281.1, from coordinate 3,178,734 downwards.
ACAACCAAAACTATAAGTGAAAAATCAAAGAGGGAAGGCTCATGTAACATTTGCACGCAACTGAAATAGAATGATGCTACCTCCTCCAGAACAATCGCAGACATCAGTGCGATTAGACGATTGCGGTTGAATTCACGTCCACTAGAGTCCACAGCAGCAGACCTAAGGAAAAAAGTTACGAAAATAGAATATCACGATCAAGTGGCATGCCGATAGGCTGGATAGAATGTAATGAACGAACTGGTGTCTACCTATCAACGTCTGTGTCGAAGATGATACCGAGATCAGCTTTGTTATCAAGGACTGCTTTAGTTATGGCCATCATTGCTGTCTTATCCTCTGGGTTGGGAATATGGTTGGGGAACATGCCTGCCGAAAGACAGATCATTACTAAAAGTTCACGATTAACCCGTAATTAAATATTTCTTGGTTATGAAACTTTACCATCTGGCTCTAAGAACTGACTTCCGGAAGTAATTGCTCCAAGAGGCTCAAGAACTTTTGCCTGATAGAAACAAATAAATAATGAAACTAATTTAATTGGAGACATTCAGAAATATCGAGCTTACTAATGTGGTAAGATCGTGAAGATAACTTACAGCAAAGAATCCGCCAGCACCATTTCCAGCATCAACAACAATATGGAATCCCTCTAACGGCTTCTCTGTGAATTTAACACCATGTCAGAGCAGATGCATACATTAACCTACAGATGCATTATTATGTCTTAATACCCAAAAAATACAGAGTTACTACCTATGTTCCCGGCAGCTTTGCGAACGGCCTTCACGAGGTCAGAGGTATACACAACCATGTAGTCGACTGTCTTCACGGACTTGGAAGCTCTTTTCTTTGAGTTAGACAAACTTTCGTCGGTAAACTTATTATATATGTCTGCAGCTCGGTTCAAAATGTCTTTGATGTCAGCTTTCCCAAGCCCTCCAGTGTTTGTGAAAAACTTGAATCCGTTCCTGTTGAAAGGAAGATGACTAGCTATATGCAAAAAAATAAGAAATAATTAAACGAAGACATCACAAGTCAAAGATAACCAAAGCCTGTAAAAACCAATTATTACAAGTGACGAGACATGAGTCTTGTGGTGACCTGTAATCATTATAGCTCCATCTGCTGGACAGAAGAATGCTTCGTCTTCCGTGAGTGTGCTATTAAACATTGCTGGCGTAGATGCCAATCTAAAATCGACATTCACCATGTTACGACCAGAATAGAAGCCAATTAGTAAAATGGAAGACTGAGTACAAATGCATTCACAATCAGTAAAGACATCAGCCTGATGTGCAAATCATGGTTAAAGCAAAGCGACTTTTGAGTCGGAGAGAAATTATTGTCCGAGAAAATTCTAATTCCCCATCTCTCCATTCAAAATCTAAACTTCTTATCCCAGAAAAACAAATCATTTCCCAGTAAGCAACATCCTTACAGCTTAGCAAAAGCAACATTATGCTTCATTCATGCAAGGAGACGATGATTGACTCACCCATATTGGATTACATCCAAGCCTGCACCAGCGATTCCTCGAGAAACTGCATCCTGGAAGTTAAAGCATCAACTCTTTACTTCGCACACAACTAAGTTACTACGCTAAGTTCCTGAACAGGTTATTTACAAACAATGTCAAAAGTAACCTTCTCCCACCTCTTATTGCGAAACTCATTCATGGAACATGGTTAAATTATATGATTAGAACATTGACTCATAATTATATGTCATCGCCTATTATCCAGCAAAAATGAGAGATTCTCTGGCCATCAACAGATGGAAGAAGTTCGTTTACCAAAATGACACAAATAGGGTGACCATTGTATATTATTTTCTTTCAACATTTTATCCCAGTAAGGTGTTAAAAAGAAATCCTTTATCTGTCATGAACACCAGAGCCCACTACACTCAATACTATAATAGTTCTCCGCAGGGGCATAAAATATAGACAAATGGTAACAAATTAATACCTGTAATTTCTTGGCTGATACACGGGAATCATGACCAACGGAGACTTTAAAGGGTTTGGATGCATCAGTATTTTTCTTCTCAGATAACCATGCAGCAAATGCAGCAGCTATTGCTTCCGTAACTGATTCTGTGAGATTAACAGGTTCCCCCTCCACACCAGGAACAGCTACACCTCGAATATCACTACATAACAGAAGCAGAAAGAATAATATGTATTGAACTAATATGTACAATAGATGGAATCAGACAATCAGTACAAAAAAGGAAATAATTCAGGAGTTTGATGGCACAGGCAAAAGAATTATCCTGAAGAGAGCACAAGCATAAAGTTATTACCTGCCATTTTGGAGTTTCATAAAGTCTGCTTTGTCCAACGAAGGAACTGCAGTAGCCGAAACAGCAGCTGCAACAGATTCCAAAACAATCCTATTAGAACCAAAGGGAACGCACGCTAGAGAGCTAACTGTAACAAATCAGAGATCATTTGGCATCCCTCAGGTCTGAGGATCACAAAGCCATAGGATAACAAAACTAACAATAAATTTTTAATAAACATGCACATAAATTATGCAAGCTTCATGATGAAAATAAGAATCAGATGTCCCATTAGGATTCTTTATGCAAGTATGCCGCTGAAATAACAACAAAAACCGGACCATTGCACAAAATAGGCAACCGTTGGACTCTTGACCGTGTGTGCATGTGCATGGAGGAAATGCCATTCCATGCCAACTTCCCTCCACGGAAGGGAAGGGATTTGCAGGTATTAGGGGCAGAACTGTCCCTTTGGTATCGGGGTGCTATCTGTTTATTCTGAGCTACAAAAACATTTTGCATAACCTTCGCTGACATGGCTGCATAAGAATTGGGAATTCTGATCAGATACTATACCTCTCTCGTAAGTTTGTACAAGATTCGAAAAGGAAAATGCAATACAGGAACTTCATTCTTAAGAGGATTTCACAATACTTTCCACCCAAGGCAAGCGTAAGCATCAAGCCGATTAGTAGCTCCCCGTGGACATTGTAAGATACAAAACAAAAGACTAACTATCCATACCTCCATTATAGAAACTGAGTTTTTTTTTCCATTGAAGCGGATAGATTTAATAAGAGAAAAGGGACATTCCTTTGTGACACAACTAGCTACTCATAAGAACAGCCATACCCGAAAGTTAACATCTTTATGTACAAAAATCTACAAATTCCACCCATGAACCGCAAGCTTAAGCTCAACATAACCAGTGGTAAACTCAGACCACCAAACCATAGTCAACTGACTCAACTCCACTAGCTCAAGCCACCAATTTTGACCAAAATCAATAGCAAATGAAAGCACCTAACAAGTACAATATCAACTAATCATATAAACTAATCAAACAAGTATAAGAGAGCTTCACGTAACCAAATCCAAAGAAATGGTGGACGAAATCAAATGCAAACACACGCTGACTTGAAGAGTGAAAGCAAAAGATTAAACCAGTAAGGAAAAAGGACAATGGTATTCGTTCAAATGGAATCCAGAACAATGAATTACCAGCCATCGGAAGAAGTGTGAGTTTTTTCCGGTGTCGCGGCGGTTGGGCAGAAAGGGTCGGACGGAGAAGCCGAGTAAAAAAATAGTCTTATTGTTCGTAAACAGAACGTTATAGAAGGACGGAGGGAGGGACAGTTGGTTAGGTGGCTGGAAAATGGGAATATCCCCATTGCCATTGGAGATAGAAGCTTCGTTGCTCACGACTTCTAACGGGCCTTAATATTGGACTCAATGTGGGCTTGAGAACGGACCGTTATGTGTAATTCAGGAGACAAATGGTGCAGCCTTTTGGGTACCAAGCCCAAGAGGATCCCACACAATCCCCATTTCAACACATTTTGTGAAGTACAACAAGAATAGCACAATGGTAGTCAATTACAATGCTTCACAAAAGTAATTTCAACTAGTTTAAAATCATGTATCAGGGACTCGAATGTATTAAATTCAAATTCAATTACATCCAATATATACTTATTTAATATTATTTTTTTCTTTTATTTTGAATTAATCAAGAAATTTAATCCAACAAAAGAATTAGTAACATAAGGAGTAAATAGGATACTAAGAATAGTTGCATTGTAGCTCGAGAGCTTTTAGCTCTCTAGGGTTTCATCGACCCTCAATTTTTTTTGAATCAGTATTCAGTATTCTTTCGATTGAGAAGTTTATGAAATCATTGTTGGTCACTTTCTTTTGTCATTCATTTTTTATCTTTCATCGAATTTCTCTTTGGTGTAAAAGACGATTAGGGTTTTGATGCAAAAGTCAGTCAGGGTTTTTTCTTGAAGCAAAAAGAGGGTTGAAGTTTTTGTCTTTCCTCCGTGGCAAATCGAAGATGGCAATGGTGTCGTTAGGACGAAACAACGATGAAGAGGAACGAGAAAAAGACGCATTACAGCTGGGCGAAGAAGAACCGGTGGCGGCGTTTGAGAGTATCTAGGAACACCCAAAAAATAGTCCCGGCAGGCCTGAACAACAGGACCTGCAACTAGGAGTGATTCCCTGGAAAGAACTCACTCAAGATATCGACCTCTTTTAGTGTTTGATGTTTTGGGTGTCCCCAATTCGGGCTCCACCGATCGTATACTGTTTTCTTAATTTTAGATGTTTCTTTCTATTTGAACAATTATTTTTTTTCTTGTTTTTACTATTGGGTAGAGTTCAGTGCTTAAGTTGTCGGCCTCTGCTCAAGGTTTTCTGTTTTTGGGATGATTGAAAGTACGAATGTGATAGCTCCTGCTACATATTTATGGATTTGTACTTTATTCGTTAAGAGTGATAATCCTCCTTGAGAATCGAATGATAGACTGCGCATTTTTTGACCACGAGCTTAATAATATAAATAGAAAATTTTTAAAAATAAAAATAGTTGCATTTCATCTGCCATGATCTCCGACATTGAACCCAACAAAAGCCACACACAAGTCATAACCACTCAACATATATCTCAAACATGCCTTGTAGACTAATAGACATTCCTAACATATGGTAAGTACCACCGACAAATCAAAGATTAAGGAACCCATGTTCGGCTAATTAATATGTTGACACGTGATCAAACCATAGTAATTAGTCAACGATAGGGTATGAAACGTGTCTTGTGAGATCTCATGAATCACTTACGATGTATATCAAGTGAGGAATTAGAGTAGGTAGTGTTAATGACTGTTATACAAAATAATGGTATTGAATTTCCTCTGACAATTTTGATGTTCGAGGATGCAATATTTTTCGACATAGTATCTGATCTTATGTCCTATCGTCGTATATGTTGGTTAATATATCAGATTTTTCGAAAATGAACTGCCAACGTGGGATGGGGTTGACCATGGCCTCACGTGACCACACACATTGTGATTAATTACAAAGTTCAGAGTCCAGCTATTGACAGATGCTTGTCAATATAAACAAAGGGGACACCAAGCTTACTTGCAACAGAGAGCTTCATCTAACTTCAGGTTTGACTCTTTAATTGAACCATGGTTAAGGAAAATAAACTAATGTTTAATCAAATTGAAGATCCCAAAAAACAAACAATAACCAAATAATGTCAAGTTGGTCAACATTTTTTTGCGCCAGAAATACCGGTTGACTTGTTGGAACCGTGCAAGCTCGTGTGCCTGTGGTGGGTGGGGTGGTTTTGTTTTGGAAGCTCAAAGTTTGTGACATTAAACTACATTGAATTTCTTTTTATAAAAAAATATTACATTTGGCCAGGCTTCGAATAGTGACATTTAGTCAAGTGACATTCCAACCATGTATCGTACATATATTGTTGTAAACTAGTCTTCTAACAACATACATTGATACGTTTTCATGTTCCAAACAAAAAAATCATGGTAAAACAACTGTTTTTTAAATAAATATAGTACAACTGTTGTTCACATTTCAAAATTATTCGCCTTCCATGTAATTAGCCACCATATAATCGTTCAACAACTCTTTTCCCATCGTATTACGGCATTTGTTCTTGATACTTCGAAACTAATGAAAACAGAACATGGTTTCTTGTTTCCACTAAATTTCTTTGAGAGTCGGCAATTACATCACTGAGATCTCAAAATCTTACAATTTATCCTTATAAAAAAGGTTACAAATTCAATTCTAAACTTTAAGGTTTTGGGTTTGAAATGTTGCATCACTAACGGGTGTACTTTTGAGAGATAAACAAGAAAAACTAGAAATCTCCAGTCTCATTTATCATTCGTTCTTGAGTACTAATTACTAAACAACAATTGTACATTAGAAAAAGGAAAAAAAAATGAAGCCACGTAAGCAAATTGATAGTGAACACACAGGTTATTATGAAAGAAAAGGAGGAAGGTTTTGTCCAAGGAAAGGATTTCACAACTGTACAATAGGGTGAAAATAACTCAGTGAAAACATTTCCATCCTCCTCTCCCTCTCATAATTCCTACATCTTAAGCTTCATAGTAGATTCAAGAATGTCAATTAGTGAATCTATACCCAACCGACTCATCTCCGGTGTGTCATGAATCATGATCGTTCCATGCCAAGCATGTCGGCCAATTTCCCGTTGAGTTCCTTGTACGATCCCATCATCGACAAGTCAAGTGTCCGCCCTGCACCATCGTTTATGGGGAGATGTTTGTACCGTGGGGACCCTGCATCTGAAGAATTTTCCAGCGGACCGTTCTGGTACACTGAAGAGCTCGAACCCTCGGAGAGGTTTGTCATCATAATCTTCTCTGCATTGCCAACAGATGTACTGTTTCCATTCCATGACTCGCTGGAGCAGCTTCCAGAAGAAGTGTGATGATCTGGTACAATGAGCTGACCGAACAAGAATATGTGGGGCATCTTCTTCGTTTCGCTGCTTTCCTTGGGGCTACTGCCACCGATAGTCAGCAAGCATGATACGTTCTCATCGCAGTTGGTCTTCGCTGCGAAGTTGTTCATCGGGATGTTGAATTTCGGTGCAAACCCGAAAGGTAACAGTTGACCGGTCTGTTGCTGCAGTTTGTTGAAGTGGAGATCCGAAGAAGGTAATAGATCGAAATGATGCGTATGCCTGGCTCCCTGTATACCTGCAGGAATGTTGGTGTTCGGAACACAACACAGAGGTCTGTTGTTTGGCCTGAGCGAGTTCCCGGTGAACGGTGGAAGAGGTAGTTGACTCATCAAGGAGAAATCCGATTCCTGTGGAAACCTCAGCTTCTTTCTTGGCGGCGAGAAAGGAGTTATGTGAATGGCTGGCATGCTCGAGACTAATTCAACCAACCATGGGTTGACACGCTTCACGTTGTGAAGCAACTCCGGCTCGTCCCATTCTACCTGCGAAACAATCAAGTAAACTGAAACTCAGTACCAGAAGGTCAAATTTTGGCAAATTTCGACATACTTAATAGAAATTATGAATTCATGAACTCCCCAAGTTCTAACAATCACAGTAACCTTTCAGAAAATTAATCAGTCACAGTACAAGCACTCATACAATCCTGATCCAAATAGTGCATCACATATAGCATATATTAGCTGCAAAGCCTACAAAAATCTAGCACACCTATATGGCAAAGTTCCAAATTAAGACAGTGGATCCGATCCGGAAAAAAAAACGGTTTCTTTCAAACATCACCAACATATTACATTACAATCTACAAAAAGGAAACACAAGTTCATAGAATCGAATCAGGCAACTGAAAACAGCCTGTTACACCAAAAAGTCATAAACTTTGGGGATAGAATGTACCTGTAGAAGACGCCACGGAGAATTCGGCCAGTGGATGGGATCGGCAACTTGAACAGAAGATATGGTTCCCATAAAGCAGCTAATCCTAGAAGAATCCTCAGTCTCGAACGGCATCTTAAACCGTATCCCGGGATACCACTGCATCTGCATTGCAGCTCTAACAGCAGAAGCTCTAACCCAGTACTCAGGAGTGCCAGCACTCGGATAATAAACAACCTCAAAGGGACGTCCTTTGGCAGCAAGAGTTGCAGCCTCCACAACAGATTCCGCCCTAATTTTCGCCTTCATAGTCACATCCCCCCCATTACTAACAACATTCTTCCTACACTCATAATCCTCCCTCATAAAGCCATATGAATTCCACCCAGATGGAGCACACTCATTTCTTCTGGCACGCCTGATCCCAACACAAAGATCGCCATTGTCAGCTCGGAGGAACACGATCGAATCCCCGGCCACGAGCTTCTTCTGGTTCACGAAATTGCTCCAGCCAGTTGTCAACAAATGCCTACGAGGAGTCCCTCTATAGATATGCCTGAACTTCCAAGTCTGGCCATGGACATCTTTAGCGAGTATGGTCTGGACAGGAGGTTCAGCGTTGTAATCCAGCCTTGGAAATATGGTTTCAGCACAGTATCTAGGCACCGAGAATCCGCCGCCGTTATTGGCATCAGATTGAGTGAGTTGCTTAGCGAAAGATGCAGTCTTTTCTTCTTGAGAAGACTCAAACAACCCATCATCATTACTATTATCATCCCTAGAACCACTTATTAACGGGATAAGACTGATTTTAGCAAATACCTCATCCGTTTCAGGATCTGCCATGTAGTTAATGGCGGAGACTTTGCAAGGCACCATTGAAGGAATCTGGCAGCTAGGCGGGGCGAAATCGGCGGTCAATTGTGCATGCTCGGCGTGGCCTTGAGGAAAGTAGTAAACTTTGGAGTTCACCGGAGGGATTTGGACCATGCCGCCGGCGCAGGCGTGCCAGAACTGTGAATCCAAGCACTTCATTATCCCAAAGTCTCTCACAATTGATACTGGAGAAAAAAAATTAATCAAAAGGAAACTATTTAAGGATGGGAGATGATTTTGTCGTCAGAGGGAGAAAGGAAAGGAAGCCATTTGCTAAGTATCTGGAGACTAATTTAGCATCCAACAAGAAAGAGGAGAACGAGGAAAAAAGGGGCAACAGAACGAAAAGAAAGGGGGGAAAGAAACAAACTTTTACTGAACCTAGAAAACAGAGCACCCAACAATGTCCGGAAAAAACTGGAGGAAGGCGACGAGTTGATGGAGAACTAAAATTTGCAGGAGAAGAAAGGAAACCGAGATGAAGCTTTTGAAGTGGGAAGTGAAGGAGTGAGGAGTTAAGAGTGATTTGGGAGAGAGTAGAGGGTTTTTAAATAGAGAGTGAAAGAAGAAGAAGAAGAAGAAGAAGAAGAGGGGTTGTGGTGTTAATTGCTGGCTGGCTGCTGCCGACCGAGCTGAGAAAGTTTCTACGCAGAGAGAATTTGTTTTCTTGGGGGAAATAAAAAAGAGGTTCTTACGCAGAAGAAGAAGAAGAAGAAAACAGGGGGATTTTTATTTATTTGGATCATAGGTGAATCCACCGCCACTGACAAATATTTCCAGGTTAACTTGGAATTTTTTCCAGTCTTTTGTTTGTTTTTGCCCTTTGCTTCAAATTTACATTTTCTGGTTGTACTTTGCTGCAAGCACGAAGCAACGCGATGAAAATGGTCGAAAATTCTGAGTAAGATTGTAAATTTGCGGTGAGCTCAAAATATTTTTAGTAGAATTAGGAAATATGTGATATTGAGTTTTGTGTTTGGTTTGGTAGTTTGAACATTTGGTCTCATTTTTTTCATTTTTGTAGATGAATTTGACGGCAGTTTTGTTTATTCTGTTGGGACGGATAAGTCGTCATATCTGAACGTGAGTCTCGTACTTTAATTTCGCAATCTACTTGTGCGGGGCTGGATTGTTATCATTTCTAACGTATTTCAAGAGTATAATTATTTGGTTGAGTGTCCTGATTTATGAAGGTTTTGATGTCTAAATTCAATTGAGAAATCTAAAACTTAACAAATTTAGCGGACTAAATCCCTCTGTTTCCCCCCTGCCTGCCTCTAAATCCACAAAACTCCATAGGTAAATCTACTGCTGTCCTTTAAAAAAATGTAAAAAATCATTTATATTTATAGTTTAAATTAATAAAAAAATATTATATATTCTATATTTATATGAATTATATCAATAGTTTATTAACGATTTGATCAAAATTAATTATTCTATCTCTAACCTTGAACAGTTTAGCACATTACTAGGTCATGGGGACTATAGTTGGGAAGTATATTATCTCTACTCAGTTGCATTCTTTTTTTCAGACCTAATTCAAACACGGTTTTATTGCGGCAATTCCAATGAAACATGAATTTGTTTAGTCATTTATTAATTTGGATTGGGGACATCAATGGTTGTTTGGAAAATTAGTAACATTCAATCAACCAATTAAATATATATATATATATATATATATATATATATATATATATATAATGACTAATTAGTATATGAACATATTACTGCTCACTTTGTATTATATGTCCGATTGCAGCCGTATATATAAATATCGTATATTCATGAAACAAATACTTATTTGTACAACTTATCCAATTAATCATTAAAAAAAAATAATTAATTTTATTTAATACTACAGACTTTCTCGCAAATTTCTTTTTCTACATTTCTTTTGACTAAACTAACAAAAACTTAAATTTGTGGACAAAAATGAATCTCAACTATATTATGATTCCTTGCAACACGACAATCTCAAAACCCTAATATAGTAGTTACAACCTCAAAAGAACATATCCCTAATTACTATCGTAACCAGTCTTGAAAATAGACTCTTTCATATTTTGTATCTCGAACTCAATCCATGCACACTCCGCCAAGATTTACATCTTTTTCTTTCTCCTACTCCAATCATCCTCTCATTCCAATCATTATATACCGTATCAACGGCATCCTTCTCACGACCATGCCAACAATCCAACACCACTCATCGATGCCCCACACACAAAAATACATCCACATTGCACTTAACATACCCATAACTGAGAGTGTTTTGTTTTTGGTAGAACCATAACTCGATCGAAAAATACTAATATGAACAAACCCTAATTCATCTTAGTATGTGTTCTCTCTCCCCATCCCAATTAGAAACAAACAATTTTAAAATATATACAAAATAGTAATCGTGTAAGTTATAATGTGCTTCCTTTTTTGCCGGACCAATGGTGTAAATTTACAGTTCACTATGCCTTGATTAAGGAGAGTAATTAATCAAGTGATAAGCAATGGAACGACAAGCACAATCCCCAGGACACAATTTTCCCAGACTTTTCAAAGGTTTTGGGCTCTGAAATTAAGGCCAAATACAATCCAGACCACATGCAATTAACTACTGATCACGATTAAGGTTAAATTAACCATGGTTAGATTTTGATAATTAATGCTCTTCCCCGATTATTATTATTATTAATTTTTTTCCTGGCCGGAGTTGCATTTAGTCAACCCTACTCTACAACATGTCTATCGCCATAGCTCTTTTTTTTCGAAACAAGGGTAATTTATTCCATTTCAATATGGACAAAGTCTTTATAAAATGGAAGGAAAACAACATAAGATTTTACGGTAATGAATCAAATTGACAAGATTTTACAATTCAAATATATAATTTGATTCAGCCTTTTAGGGATAAAAGAAAAATAAATAGAGTCTGATTGAGACATCAACTCCCTAATGCGGCATATCCAAGCATGGCATAATCATGGTCATGGTGGTGGACGTCCCAAAAAGGCATGCAGTAGGACCAGACAATCTGATTTAATGACAATATGCAATTCATAATCTTTTGCAAATTCGTAAATTTAAGAAGTGTCATTGTTTCCGCCATTAAAGAAGATGAACAAATAAACTAGCTAGCATTTTCATTGCACAAGTTCTCCTGTGAATTTTTAATGATGATCTCATAAGCCGCCACAGGATCATTTTCTGCAAACGATCCATCACAGTAAATTTTCTGTTATAACTAAGCGAGGGGTGGAATCGTGTATAGATCAGAAACGATTAAGTTGACTTTCGAACAACATTAACTTTGTGGTTGAAGCATAAACCATTCATTAATAAACATAATCTCCAAATATTCCAAATCATAGCTTGGTTCCTACTTTTTCGTGCTCTCATGCATATTTGCGAGATCTACTCGGATAATTAAAATTGTATTTAATAACAATATTTGGCTGCTCTCCCTGCTACTAATCCTAATTTGTTACCATTTCTAAACATTCAGACTTTTATAGATAGAAAAAATCTCAAGTTCTTAGCAATTTTTCGTTTAAAATTAATTTTCACTTTTTTTCCCTTTGAGCATTTAAGATCTAATTACAAACAAAATTAATATAAATTTAACTGATCAACTCGGATTCGACTCAAATACTTCAATATTCATATTCTACTTATATCCGCACATATACTCTAAAAACAATTGTTCAACTTGAATTGTACTTATTGGTCAAATTGGATCAGCCTAATAATCATAATGATAGTTAAGAGAACCTAATAGAAATATTAACAAATCATCTGGATCCAAATTAAGATACATATCTTCATAACTCAGTCGTGTGCATAGTTACGAAACTAGTTCATTAAAGATTTGAGTCATATTGGAATGCAAAAAGGCAGAAGTAGAATTCATTAATCATTCATCTTCATGTAGTTTAGGTTTTTCATGAGCAATTTGTTATCCGATTTTTTCTTTTTTTCCGTTTATTCATAATCATATCAATTATAAAAAATAAAATAAAGATTCATTTTGATTAAGAGTTTCAAATCTCTCCTCCGATTTTTCAAACTTTCGAATTTACTCACAAATGATCTCTTGGCCCCCAAAATGATTTTAAATCTCCCCAAATCTAATTTTCTTATTTGTATGATTTGAGACGGAAGTTTTTTCAAGATCCAAATCATCCATCGAAATCTCATTCATGAAATTAAGTTACAATACTTATATGTACTTGTGTGTCCCTCGTACGTATTTAGTATATATATGTAGGTATATTGAAATCTAGCGGTGTGTACGTACTGGCAAACTAGAGGATTTGCAGTCCAACCAACACAATTACAATTGTCCCGAGGCTGCCTTCCTGCACGTAGTTTCGACAAAGGATTATGTTTAAACAATAAAACAAGATGGTAAAAAAGGTCATTTTCTAGTTAGGAATAGTAAAACAAGACATGTGTTTCCATGTAACTCCACATACTAGCATACAGATTTCACATTGATTTTACTGCATGCAAAAGTTACCGATACAAACTATGCAAGGGCTTTTGGAAAATATTTTCGTTCACTAGCTACCATGCATTGGTACTATGCCGGTAACAAGATGTTCCAGAAAAACGACGGATAATAAGTTATAGATGGGAGACAAGTGTATGCGTACATACAAGCTTCCGAAAAGAGATACGAAAGAGTTACGCATACCATAAAAATGGGCAGCTTTACTATTTGACCATCAGATAATCGGAAATCGAATAAATAGAATTTAATTTTATAGCTGCAAGATTTCCTGTACAACATATTAATTACATCTTATGTGATGGAATTCATTGTTTTTTTATAAATGCGATGTTATATATATATTCATAAAAAGATAAAATGTCTCCAATAAATTTTATACACAACAACAAGAAAATAAAAAAATAGAAAACTTCAAATAAAGGCAAACACCAAAAAAAAATAGCCCAAAAATCACCAAAATCTGTCGCATAAAAAAGGAGAAAACTGCAGTATCATCCAATAACAAACTGCAATGCACTAGAAGCTGAAAAATGGACAAAGACAACCAGGATAATTCATTATTGACGAGTGACAATCGGGACAAGTTCAATGCGGACTTGCACAAACTCCATCTAGAGACATGGCTAATGGCAGAACTGGGGTGAGCTCTCACTCAGACTACCCGTTAAGGGTTTCTTCCTTTAAGAGCGATGAAATTCTATTTAAATTTTAAAAATTAAACATTTATATATAAATTATACATTTAAATTTAAAGTTCCCTACACAATCTCAAACCATCATGTTGCGCTAACAACATTAACAAGAGACACGCGCACTCGAAAAATCAATAAATCGATGACAAAAGGTTGCCTCCACGATAAACTATGGACTCCAAAGTTGTACAAATTGTCAAATTACAAAAATTCAGTTGAAAAGTAGTTCAGTTGAATGAAGAGTACTTTAGATGTTTAACAAGTTAATTAAAAAAATAAGATTGTGCTTCGAAATAATCGGGCTCGACTGGGTGTTTATTAATGAATTAATTAACATTTGCGTTTAACGGCGGGAGGATGAGGAAGAAGAATGGCCGGACTGATGGTGGAGGGTCCACAGAATTAAGGACGGTGGGGTCACTGCTTTAGTAGCATAGCAGTGTGAATGTCGTCCAACGATGACCGTGTGGGGACGGGGTGTCCGAATCTCTGTCGGTAGTTGTATCAGTGTAGTGACATTGTCGTGTTGTGAATTTGCTGTCGGAGATACTTATGCACTTAATTGTAATGAAAACGAGACCTTTGATATATATCACCTTTGAAATAGTCGTCTCCCCGTCACGTTAATTAGTACACGTTTTCGACAGGAGCCAAAGGTTTTATCTTCACGATCGATCTAGTGGGTTCGAGGAATCTAAATTCGAGACAAGCGCAGAATAAGGAAAATCAGAGTTAAATACTCCGTACCTAAATAAACTCATATTAAAAGCAACTAATACATTTGATTGACTCTAAGAATTTGTTGCTCAAATCCACTGTATTATATTCTAGCAGAAATTAAGCCGTTATAAGTTTTTGTTACTGCAAATTATTTTTATTTTGAATTCGACTTAGTGCATTTTCTCTACGCATTCTTACCTTCAAAAATTCGGGCGAATAACCAATCTACTCTTCCTCCACAACTTTCTAGGGCACCACTGCAAGACGGATATCTAAGAGTGTAACAGTGGGGGAGCCGATATCTTATAAATTGAAACAACTTTAGAAATGTATAATTAATTTTCTTCTTAATTTACTGAGTGAAAATATAAAAAAAAACCCCTATGTATTGTCATATTTTAGTTCAAAATATAATATATTTTTTCTCAATTTGAATTATAATGGATCAAATTTTTTTTATGATGGTTACTTACTAAAAGATCAATTTTTGAAATTAAATTTGACATATCAAGTTCATCACGGAACAAACCAAAAGCAACCAAAATTTAAACATTGCACATATAGATAAATTACGAACCCATTATTTAGTGCTCAATACCAAAATCAGAGAGAACTGAAATTCCGCTAATATTTTTTTGTCTTCTATATTCAAATACTTTTCTATTTTCCAATACTTCGTAATAAGAATAAAAACCATTTGGTTTCGTCAACCGCGAAATGAAAACAGGGCTTCTCGCTTAGTGTCCAATATAATACTGTCGACCCATGTGAGCCTTTGAACGGGAAGAACACTGCAAGGACTTTCGGTAAGCAAATACGTACGTAGCTCCCTCCACTTACATCAATGCCCGGCACCACCGGTGGAAAGAAATGGCGTACGTATATATAGTCGTATACACACACCACCACGTATCTTCCATCTTAATATATATACGAGTACTTTGACAACACGGAGCCTCTGTTTTTGCATTTGGTTTGACGTTAGTTAGTTATAGCTTTGTCTGGCCATTGATTGTCCCCACGTGTTTAGTAGCATAGCCGGAGGCTACTCGTGTGCCGGTTGCGGTGGCCGTGACGACCGGCGGCCACAATAATAATAACCAACTTCGATCCTACTTACTTACTTACGTACAATGGAAAACACTCCCAGCTGGTTTGGTGGGAAATAAATGAAGCACCAGCTTTGGAAATGAAGTTAGCATCAAGTAACATATCATCATCAAGAAGAAGAAGAAAAAAACATATCTTTTACTTAGTCTGTAGGTATGGTCAAAGATCCTGCCACGGCTTTGATTAAAAAAAATAGTCACACTTGAAACACCTCCAATGTTTACGTCAATTTTTTGAAGGTTTTGAAATAGTAAATGTGACAAGTACTCGTTCAAAGCTGTGCACAACATGAAAGTTTAGGGGGCGTCTTGTTACGGTGGGATCGGAAATCAGAGGATCGGATGTGCGGGAGAGGAAAATAGTGTGAGAATGTTTGTTAGAAGTTGGAGGATCGTGGAAATTCTGTTTAAGTGTTAGGAGCGGTCTTCTAAAAAGGTTATGGTAATCATCTAAATATCACGTTAAAAAACCAAGAGAGATTTCACTAATTGTAATAAGTTTATGCACCAAGTATACTAGTATGAGATTTTTTGAAAACTCAAAAATAAATCGGTACAAGTCGTGTTGGCACAAAGTAGACAATATCCTACTAGTCTCCAAGAGTTCGTGGCTGCAAACTGTTATCAACGGTTCGATTTGAAAGATAAAAGATTCAGAAAGAGGCGAATATCATACTAGTATTTGAGAGTCGGTTGCGACATTTACGGAATCCGTAAGCATTTAGAGTTGCTTTTGACTGCCTTGGGCTAATTTACCAATATCAGGATTCAGCTGCTCCAGACTCCAGTCTCTTCAATCTTCCCTGGGTCCAGACCACCTTCATTTAATGTTTTGGGATATTTGATATTAAAACTGAAACTTCTTGGTCTTTCTAGACCCCCTAATCCCTTGCCCCGATCTCCAATCGAAGGTAAGCATTTTTTTATCTTGTCACCGGCTGGAGGACGTGTAGACTACTAGACTACATGCCACCAACGTGACATGTCCCAGAAATCTCGTCCGAAAAAGAAACCGTATTTATTTCAAACAGATTACCTTTCGTTCGATTTCGTTGAGATTTCTGGAGTCCGACAAAGAATTTTTCGTTTTCGGTTGTGTTTGTTAGGTAGTTTGTAAGTTTTCAATTTTGGTTAAAACTTCATTTTTTTTAAGATAAAAACTGTAACAACTTACCGCGGGTAGAGATTTCGAAGTCGCTGTTATCGTCGTCATCGTCATCATCGTCATCACCGTCGGGCTGAGGTTCTTGACCTCTATCATCAGCCGGAAGAGAGGAGGGGTAGTTGATCTCCGAAGCAGAACGGTCATGAATCCTAACGGAAAACGTAAAATCCCTCAGATACTTGAAGCGAAGAAGATGGCAGTCAGCTAAAGACTAGAAGACAGCAAACTCATGGAATCCCTTTCTCAACCAGAGACGACCCTGTTCTTCATCATTCCACAGCTCCATTTCCCAGCTCAGCCCTCGTTCACTGACGATGAATATCGTTGCTATGCGGTTAGACAGAAAAACTGATCCGCCGTTGTTACCCTACATTAGTACTAGTCGTTTCCTTACCACCTTTGGAAGCATCTGTTCACGTAAAACAAAGGTAATTAAGAACTGGATTAATCAGTTTTCTGTCAAAAACAGGGGGGTGGGGAAGAAGACTGATAAAACTTACGAGCTTCCTGTGACGGAGGGAGTCGTTAGTGACGATCTTGTAGAAACGGAGTGGTCCTTGTCGTACGTTGCTCGGCAGACCAGACGAGCTCATGATGATGTTAATTTGTTAAGATTTTGCGAATGCTCTGTTCTAAGCTCTTATGACAGAGTGTGTACAAGTTCTCTGTTTTCTAAGGAGCTTTCGTTCATGGGCAAATATTGGAGAAGTAATTGGTGCAGTGGAAGATTGACAATTCATCCGATTGAGGAAAGAAGAATCCGACGGCCATGTACAAAATTTTAATGCGTTCTTCCTCAAATGGAAATTTCTCAGTAACATAGATGAGATGGAAAGTTGTTTGTTAGAGGGTTATCATGATCCTAGCCGTTATTTGTTTACTCACACACGCATCAAATGCCAAAAGATATATTCTTTCATTAATCTCTGACCAATCTACAAGAAACAAGCAAAGAAATACAAGAAAAAAAGAGAGGAAGAGAGCTGTATCCTAAGTGGAGGGCTGGAGGAATCTAACTTGTTTTCACGTGATTTATTATCTACGTGAAGCCTCTGCTTCCCCAACCTTTGCCATTTACACAGTATGTCTGCTTCAGCAGTGCTTCTCCAGAGGAACACTCATCGATCCAAGAGTTACGACATTGATCCTCTTTTTATTATCTTCATTCTTGGGAAGCAACTTGCAGGATGGTTGTTGAGCATCATTAACACCACACCACTTTAGTTCTTCGTGGACTACACCCCAACAATTGGTTTCACTATGCGTTGAAGCTTCCACCCGCCAAGCCCTGCCGAAGCAAATGCCTGTCACCAGTAACAACAATTGCGTTATACATACATTAAGATTATCAAACAAATAACGCGTACAGACCAGTTTGTTTGTACACCCCATGCAAATCGTCTGTGTTCAAGGGTCAATCACTTCAGGTATGGTTTTGATCATATTCATCTCCTTCAATGAAGCTCTTCCACGTAACCACGCTACGCCTAGCGAATATACTACCTGTCACCAGCAAAGTACATTCGCTTTCCAAGACCGAGTGGTCTCTGTCTAGCGATCATAACCAAGTCTCTCTTCAGAGCTAAAAATACAGTCCTCACTAACTAAACAGGCAACCATGGGGAAGAGGTGTCAACACTTGGGGCATTTATCTACCAATTGCGTAAGGAAATTATATTGTTTCTTTTTTAGTTCCGGATGTATAATTTATATTGTTTGTAGAGGAATGCTTAAGCTAGAGATGTAGCAACACTTAGTCAAATAACTTGAAAACTTGATTTCTAGTGCCACATTGAATGACAGAAATTTCAAAGCTATCAGGATATTGCAGCAAGGGACAACTAATTCAGATAAAAGTTTCCAGCTTTGTTCTACAAAAAAAATGTGATTCTGAATCTGTATAAAACTTATGAGAGATCCTCCATGAGAGAGCTATCAGGAAAAAAAATGGTATGAACAAAAACGACTAATTTTCACTAAGCAATTTAGGCCTTACTACATATCCAAGTATCCAACTTTTTGATGAACCTCAACTCCTTAAGCAACACACCCTAGAACCTCTCTGTGGTTCCTCTCCTTTAAGGTAAACCAAAATTTTTGCAATGCTACTTGAAAACCAAACTTTCCTAACAGTTTTTTTATCGCATAACAAACTAGTCAAAGACACAGGCAAGGAAGAACTCAGTTTCCAACGAAGAAGAAGAAATAGTGCACAGGAAGCTAACCTCTACCCAAGACTTTCCGGCAGCTTCAAGCAAAGCAGCATTGCAAGTCTTCAGTTCAAGAAGAGTGCCAGTAAACATGGACGCTGCTTCCTCCCACCCTCTATTATGTCCCATGCACCTTCAAATGATTTTTTCACCACACACGATCAATAACAAGGAAATGGAAAGCTAAAAGTGAAACAAGGTAGAAATGAGAATTCAAACTTACATAACGGTGAAAATGTCGTTGGTGGAATGCTCACAGACGGAAAGCTGAAGGTGTTCAGCAGTCTGTCCATCCATTGCTGCAATGGAATAGAAGCTAGGGATGAATCGAACCTCCGCTTCCAAAAATGCCGGTGCATTTTCCTGCATTATCTTCAGCGTTTCTCTAGTTCTCACCGCGTCACTGAATTCAATAAAGACGAAGGCTATCAATGGGGGGAAAGGAAAAAATTGCGAGCAAATTCAAACAATTTCTGTTAAATCCCTAGAAAACCTTAACAAGATGAGCTGAGGGATCCAACCCAGCTCCTGGAGCTCCACCGCAACTTTAGCCGCCTCGGATTGACCAGTTACAGTAAGCGGACGATCGTGGTCTGAAATAAAACAAGGGAGAAATTAACATTTAAAAGCAATGAAAAATTGGAAAGGAAAAGGAAACAAAGGAAAGAGATTTGAAAAGAACCTCGGAGGGCAGGTTGGGAGAGGGAACTGTGAGCGTGGCGGAGGAGGATGAGGCGGCGAGAGACGCTTTTATCGGAGCCCGAGGTAGAGGGAGAGGAGGATTCATCGGTGACGAGGGAAACGGCGGCGCGGAGAGGGGCGGCGGCGGAGGAGGAACGGAGAAGAAGGCGGCGATGAGGTGAGTTTGGGGTGAATGAAGAGAACGAGAGAATTGGGTTTGGGAAAGCGTTGCTGTTGTTAGTGTGATTATGATGGAGGAAGAATGATGGAGAAGAGCAGAAGCAGTGAGTGCTTCTCAGTATCATCATCGTCTTCTCTGCGGATTCGTCGAATTCTTTGGCTGCCTCTGAACTGAAACTTGACCGAGTTTTTCTACAGTTCATAGTTTTTCCTTATCTGCCCAGATGAAAAGCCTGCTGCTCGCTTGGGCCGATTCTTGTGGTGGGCCGGCTTGAGTTGCTTTCAGTTAACCCAAGAGGATATTAATTCGGTCAACTCGTGAGAAAGAATTGAGTTATGGTATTTGATCGATGTGGTAGTGAGGTTGACAATCCAAGTCGCTCGTGAGTTGTTTAGTGTTTTGATTTGAAAAAAGGTTAAGCTGGCTCAATAATGTTGACTTTGGTCTGTTAGGCAACTCATTAGTCTACTTGATTGAGATAGTTTGTGAGTCAATTCAAAAGTAGCTTGCGAGTCTGTTTGATTATGAGTATTAAGACTAGATTGTTTTATGGTAAACTTATTCAATGTTTAATACGAAAAGAAACTCAAACTTGACTCATTAATATTGGTTTTTATTTCGAGCTCGAATAAAACTCAATTACAATGGTTATTGAGTCGTGCTTGTTATGATTATCGAACTAGGCATATATATTGAGAATATACAAAAATTGACTCACCAAAAATGAATCAAAATAGCAAAGCAAAAGCTCTACTGATCTCTAATGTATAAATTTGTGTATAAGATGCTGAAGAATTGGGCCCAAACAAACATATAAAGAAAAGAAGTCACAATTTTGATATGATCTGATCTGATCATCACCCTAATCCAAATTATCAAGTTCAATTTACCCCTAAAGCACGGAATTAATTACTTCTTTTCATTCACATGATGAATCTCAATCGTGACTCACACGCCAACTGCTTTCCCGACATCTAGATTGTTCAGCCGACATGTTCCTAGCAGCAGCTCCGGCAGCTCTTCCTCCGTGTTAGCCTGCATGCATGCATTCCCCCAAATTAGTGACTCGACCACGACTTGAAAATTCGTTTTGGCGATTCGTATATACCTGAATCAAGAAAGCCATTTCCACTACGAGATTGGTCATGTAACCATTGACAAGACTCACCACACCTCTGGCAACAGTCGATGATCCGACATCGATTGCAAGCTGTAAATCATGATTAAGGATCTTAAGTATGTTCATCCATGGTTCGTTGTTAACAAAAAGTCAACCATTTGATGTATGTAACTTTACCTCCAAGTAATTCTTGCCACGGAAGTAATGGATGTCAAGTGCTTGACCAACCAAGCAGGATTTCTTCCCAACACTTTGCTTCACTATCCAAGATCCCTGTAATTAACCAGTGGAAAGGGTTGGTTTAAATTTATCAGGAACATCCAAAATTAACCTTACTGCTGTTGGAAAAACCGAGTCTGATGTTTAACCGAACCGACCTTGGGGATGAACGGAATGAGTTTGAACCTCGCGTTTCGGTAAGCATCATCTCCATTAACAAAGCTGTTCAACGATGCATGTTGTTCCAGTGGAGTCTTGAGCATGTAGTATAAGGCCAGTGTGTAAACCGGCACGCCAGGAACCTGAATGTTGACAATGAAGAAGAATTCGGGCCGATTCTGTAGCGCATATTTCTGAACGATTCCACCAGGCCGGCTTCCGAGATCCTGCTCCCATCGGTCAGACCTTAGCCAGTCTGCTCCTACCATCTGCATCAAAGTTCCTCTTGCCTTCACCTGGAAAGGGCAAAAAAAAACAGAACTTTCAATTTCACTCGCAAAAACGAAAGCTCGTGAAAGAGTCTGAAGGACGATATAGACCTTCCGGCTGTCTTTCAAATAGGTTTCGCCGCGGATCAAGAAAGTTGAAGGGTCAGCAGAAGACCAACTGCATGGAAGTGAACCATTTGAGTCCTTTTGAAGTGTTGATCCATAGGAACAGAATCCACTGTCTTCTGATGTGTCTTGTAAGTCAACATAACCCTTCTTTTGGACTGTAAATAAGTTGAATATTAATTAACCTTAGTGCTGGTAATTAGCTGATTCTATTGAAATTAGATTCATTACAGATAGGACTGACCAGCAAGGTCATGCAATTTCTTCACAAGTCCAGCAGCAGATGAGAATGCAGGCTGCTGTGCTATATCCTGTTCACAAAACAGTAAAAAGGAATTACAATCTGTCAAATTTGTGCTTAAATCAACGGCTACAACTGCATTTTTTTGTAGTTTATTGGCGTCAAGGAGATTCAAACACACAATAACTTGGTTAACCATTTAATCCAAATACTTTAAGTTGTAGAGGGAATTAATTATGTATCTTATACCATTTTCTCTTACACTGGTAAGATGATTCTTCGAAGTTTTGTACATCTTTCGACTTACCGGTGCACAGTCTGTTGGGGTACCAGATGAGGACCAATCCACTTCTGTCTGATCAAACTCTATCAGTTCCTGGTCAGGAACATCAAAGAACTCATCAGAGGAATCATTGAGAGCTACCAAGCTAGTGTAAAGTGGGCCCTTTCGTCCGAGCTCCTCGTTCGTTGAAGTAACATCCGGTTTCGTCTTCTCCGAGGGTATTTTAGTAACTTCATCTATAGCAGATTTACGCATTTCAATGGGGGACACTTTCCGGGGGCGAACCAGTTCTCTTGAGATGGAGTAGTTTCCTGCTTTTGCTCTGAACATTTCTCTCAATGCTGCAACATTTTCAATGTCAAAACCGCACATTTGTTGGTTCATATTGATTTTTTATATTATTCATTAACACATCATACCTGCAACTCTTTCAACCATGCGGATCGTTACTGATTTCCCAGATGCAGGCCGGAGATAGATCTTCCAGAACTTCCAATCTGCTGCAAGCATGTGTTTCACGAGTGTCCGGTTCCCATTGTCGATAGGAGTGATCACATATCCACCGCCTACATATTTCATATGAGAATAAGGATTAAAACATGTAACCATAAAAGATTTTCGTAGAACTTTTGAACCTAAGCATTACATTACTTTTTAGGCAAGCTCGAACATAGCCATTCTGTTGTGGACATTTCTTGTGAATCACGGAATGGTATAGGATTACTGCAATTAATGAAAAACTTAGTTAAAATCAAATTACAATGAACTGCATGTTACTGAATACTATGGAAACTAATATGATCCTCGAGTTAAGGGATAAAATGGTTTATGAAAATGATATCAAAGTCTTAAAAGACTAAAAGTTTTGTCTCTACAATTTGTGCACATGACTTATCAAAATTGTGAAAACCTCAACTCTTATGAAAGAAAAGGTACGTACCATATGTTCCATCATCCTCTCTTCTCCAGTATCGTCGCAAGAGCAAGTCCCTTCGTCGCATCCCCCTTGGAGAGAAGAACATTAATGGATTATTAGTGAAACCATTCCTTCATTCATGAAAGTTCATTGTTCGTAATTGTTATAGGTTAGAGAATTATACCATGGAAGCCACTCACTGTAGAGTTGCTTATGGATGATGTCAGTATGACCATCCAGATGTTCAACCACACTACCTCTGTAGAAACAGAAGTCCCATCTGCAAGAACAAATCACTACCTCTTAAACTTAAAGAGGTGAAAAACTAGTTATTATGTTATGAACTTTGTGCTTAGACAAGCATTATTACTCTGCCCTTGTTGGACCAAGTGACATCACAGTCCTGAAAATGGCTTCTGAAGTAGCATCAACCACACCAACTCCCATGATTGCTGGATTGTCATCCCACCGCTGAGAAGAATTATACCAAACATCAAATAGTAAACAAGTTAATCAGAGTACAAAACATTCATACATACCCCATCTCTGGAATATGCATCCTTTGCTTCTCTGAAAAGGCGCAGCCCTGCAAGATTTTCGAGCTTGTTTAAGAAGTTCCTTCGACCAAGAAACTGGAACATATGTATAGAGAACATGCATGTTGTGTCATTACCATTTTGACAGCCGAATATTTTCCAAGGTGAGGGTGCAATGACATCAGATGTCATAGCCTCAGTATGCAATGTAGAGCAATAATCTATCGACCTTTTCGATCCGGTCCTCCTTGAAATGCTTAGTCTGGGAAAAAAAGATAAGACAGTACTTAATATATTAAAATAACAGATTTTGTTACTTGTCAGTCAAGCAATTGACATATATATACCTTAGAGGAGGCCACTTCCTCTTGGAGATGGCCACAAAGTTCTGGGTGGGATTTGGACACTCCTACAAGCAAAAATGGAACATATTGTGAATGAGAAACCAATAATCATACGTGGTGGCTAACTAACTTGAGTTTAACTGGAAACCTTTAAGAAAGCATTTTTAAGTGATGAGATCCATCTTGCAGCTTCTTCTGAACTACTTGCTCCCAACTGTTGAATTAAGCAAGTTAGATGTACAATTTGAGATAGAGGGTAACTTGAAAGTTACCATATATATATATATATATATATATATATATATATATATACATACCTTAAGTTGATCATTGTGATTCAAGGTGCTGTAAAGAGTGAAAATGTAGAAGACCTGCAATTTTTTTGTGTCTGAAACATTTAGGAATTTTATTTTTGTGTTGATTGAAACCATGACATGGGAAGAAAAGGAGGAAGCATTAATTACTTTTCTGTTGATGTTCTCTCTTCCATTGTCTGTGACCTTAATGCAGGAATCTATTGCAGCACTTCTCGTCAATTCCTGACAACCAAATTAAAGTATCCTGAGTAAGCTAAGTAATCTTATCACGTGAGTGCAAATAAATGTCATGTAATTTTGGACTCTGGAGAGTCCAAAATTACGTTCTGCCCCGCTCGAGAATGAATCCATATAAAAACAAGAAGGCCAAAATCAAATGTAAGTAGTAGAAAAGAAAATGAAACCTCGTCATCTGACGTGGGAATGGCCCTGTAGCACTTGAGACAATTCTGCTCAAGAACATAGTACCTCTTCCTGGAAAACTGCAGACCAAACCTATTGGACCTGATGGTGTACAACCAGCCCTCCATCTTGGCATCATTTTCCTGGATACCCATTTGAGAAAAGATGCTGCAAACTTTTCTGCCCAAATCCAACCAGTTTATTACAAATAATAAGGAGACAGAAGAATATGAAGGGCTGGCTGCAGTACTTTTGTCCCCTCTCTTTGGTAATTTGCTATAACATGTACATGTAATAATAAGGCTAATTCCTCCTCCTCCTCCTCCTCCTCGTCTTTGTCACTCTTGTTCTTCTTCGAAACAGATTTGAATATTAACGATAATCAATCCACTGATCCCACCCGAGGAAAGGTGGGAATCAGGGAATTGAATGACCAATACCTTGTTTATTTGCTGGGCACCAATTTGCCTATGGTATTGTTCGTTTTTTGTTTTGTTTTTGTTTTGTTTTTGTATCCTCTTTGTTTGTCTCTTCTACTCTGTTTCCCACCTTCTCATGTGTGGTTTATACAGAACAGAGATTGTTTTGTCTTTGCAAGTTTGGAAGGGGGGAGATGTTGGTTAGTTTTTCTGCTATTTTTTCATCCTTTCTTTTTGAACTTGTGGATATTAGGAAATTGTGGATTTGGTTACAAATTAATTAAGATATCTTTCGTCACAATATATTGACAGTTTATAGACTTCTATAGGTTTGTGTTATGTATGTTGGTTCTGTCTCCCAAACAATTTCTTGTCATTTCTTTACTTTACTAAACTTAGAAGACATGGTTGAAGATACGGTCGATATATTGTTTTAAATGCTTGTAATAAGGTGGATAATTCTGTTATCAAATATTTTAATGTATAGATATGTTTGATTGTCAAATTTGGTCATAAATGTTTTAAAATAGAATAAATTTCAAATATGAAATACGTAAGCTATATTTTACAAAGAAAAAAGTCTCTTGTCAGAGACAAATTTGTATCTCATCATAATAAAATTATGAGACCAAATTTTTTACTAATTATAATTAAAAAGGATCTCACTATTTTATTATATTTTAATATAATGTATAACATATAATTTTGTTACACGGTGTGACAAGAAATCTTTCTCATTTTGTAAAGTTATTATTTAATCAACTCATTTGAGTTTTGACAAGTGATTAATACACTTTTAACATTATCCCCTTCTCTAGTAATTAATTTTGTCTTTACCTACCTAAAACTTGATATTTGATAAAACTCATATCTACGGTGGATTCACCTTCCAAAAATCATTTTGAGGCCACAAAGTATTTCAAATTACTTCAAAATTTAACTTTATTTATATATATTCAAATATAATATTTCGATCGAAAGTAAAATAAAAAAACATCAAACGTCCCAAGGCAATACGAAGAACGTCAAAAATTAATGCGTGTGACCGAAGAGTACAAAATTTGCATGCATGCTCGTGTGACAACTATACGTCGTCGTCACGTGTACCTCCCAGTCACTCCCACAAATAAACGACGTGTCGTTGGTAACGCCACCACGTAGACGCCATGCAGACCTATCTCTGTCGCTATATAACACTACAAAAAAACAATTACATCACAACCGATCTCTTCGCTGCCTACATCGATCGATCGTACGCAGTAATAATACAAAACATGGCGACAACAAATCCAATCACAAGCCAACTGATCATTTCTTCTCCCGCCGCAGCCGCAGCACGCCTGCTGCTTATTATTACAGCGGCGGCGGCGGCGGCTGATTCTCCCAAGTGCAAGGAGGAGTACGCGGAGCAGGGAATTTAGGGAAGTGCAAGAACTTCATAGGGAAATCGGTGCAGAAAGGCAGCCCGTTCATCAGCGCTCGCACCTTCGTCAGCTGCTGCAATCAGTTAAGGAAGATGAGTAGGAATGAAGAATGTATCCTGCCCAACCTGCTCCTCCTCCTACTTCCGGTGTTTTCTCCTATGTGTGTATGCATTAAAAGTCAAGTGAATTAAGCATCGTCCATGATTAGTAGGATACTAAGGAAAAGGTTTCTAGTGAGACAAAATTAAATATTTGAATACTCTAAAATATAATAAAAGAATAATCTCTTTTCATCACATATATATTTGAAATAACTCGTTTTTTACGACGGAAAATAATATGATGTTAATTGTTGTAAAAAGTTCAAAAATAGCATTTATCACGTTTCAATCACGAAGTAGGGTTGGGAAAAAATTGATGTTTTAACCTATTTGGTTTATCATGTTTCAACCACGGATCATTATCGATTCGGTTTGAGCTGACGTGAAAGTGTCATATCAGCAAATTTAACGCACATTTAAACGAAGACAAATAATACACATTAGATAAATCAGACGAATAATAATACACATTTCAGTAAGGCCGAAGAATAGTAACTGAGAGTTAAAAACCGAATGATCGAATAAGGATTTAAGAGTCACATGATCGTGAATAAAACAATTTTGCAAATGAAAGTTAGAATCAAACCATAAGCTGCACAACTCGAGCTAAATCAAACATTCGTTCATAAGACATTAACCATTCATTAGCATCCTACAAACCAGCGACCCGAACGACCTCCGATGAACCTCAATCATGACGGAATATGCGAACACGGAAGAGGTAAGTCTCGGACTCGACAAGCTCGAACAGACAGACGTCTCCCACTACCAGCTCATGTTTGGTGCAGAACGCCATCCACCCGCATATATACCTCCAATGCTCTTTCCTCTCGAACAGCTTAAGCTCCCTCTTGTCCACCACCACACGCTCCTCTCCGTCAAATACACACAGCGTTACCCTCGGACAATGTTCATTCATGTGCTCATCTGTGATCCTGTCCGGAAAGCACTGCAATTTTGAAAAGGAAAAGAAACAATTTAGCAGCACAGAATCAGAAACAGAAACAAACGGCAACCCACTGTGAGTAAAAGTGGAAGATCAAAGACAGAGTCAACACTCGCCATTAACTAACTATCGGCAATCTAACTCTTAACAAACACAATCCGCAGTTAACTAATGAGGAAAGTTTGAAAGAAACAAAAAAAAACAGAGACTGATCTTACCATGTTTCCTGACCGTAGTTGGGATGCCGTGATGACGATCAGAAACGAAGGGTTCTTCGGATCGCTATCAATGGCTCTCCGGATCGCTCTCTGGCTCGTTCCAGGGAGAGTCATAAACTTGGATTGGAACCCCTTGGTTTTGACAATCTTTGATTTCTTCAGTTTGCTCCAGAATTCCTCTGCTCACACCAAAAAAAAAAACAGAGTCTTCTTATTGAAATTTTTTTATTCATTAATTAGTTATTAAAGCTATTTTTCGAAGTTACCTGAATCGGTGAAGACATCTCCGGCGGCGTTGGGAGGCAGTTCCTGCTGTTGCTGTTGCGATCTTGATGCATTGCCGCCAGTTTTCTTGCTGGAGACAGGTCGTTTTCCTTTGCTTCTGCCTCTGAAATCAGCGCCGTTGAAGTCGGAATCGGAGGTCTCCAGGTTCACAAAATGCCGAGGAATTCTTCGATGCTGGTGTTGCTTCCGTGAGCCTGATGCACTCCCGC
This sequence comes from Linum usitatissimum, assembly GCA_030674075.2. Classification (NCBI taxonomy): domain Eukaryota; kingdom Viridiplantae; phylum Streptophyta; class Magnoliopsida; order Malpighiales; family Linaceae; genus Linum; species Linum usitatissimum. Next base: position 3,150,357 of record JAUJYP020001281.1, on the reverse strand, counting down.
CATTTTCCCCGGCGGTGGCGACACGTCTTTTTCCTCTGTTTCTGAAACCAGGCTCGTCGAAGTCGGAACCGGAATCTGAATCGGAATCTGGTGGGATCCCGAAGCTGGGGGAGGAGGAGGAGATTGGGTAGACAATCTCACATGAGGTGACGTCGAAAATGAAGGCTGTGAACCTTGAGGAGCCACGGAACTGGAATATGAGAAGATGCCGAACTTGAATGGAGTAGTGGTCAAGGAAACCACGGAATCCAGCGTCGAGGCAGATTGTGCCACGTTACTTTTCCAGACCGATCTTCCAAACCTTCCCGTCGGGAACTGTCAGCACCGCATCGTCGGAGAGGAGGTGGCCGTACTCCGTTACAAACTCCTCCGAAAGCCTCTGCATACCAAAACAACAACAACAAAAACTGAGCATGAAAAATCACAGAGAACGAATTAAAACCAACTTTGTTATGAGTAGGGATTGAGGAAAAAAAGACTTGCCAATCTCCCTTCTTTGAGGTCTCTCGAGTAGATAATCTGCCAGAAATGCTTGGAAAGGTTGTTGGCAGCCATTGTTGTGTTGGGAAGTTTCTCCAGAGAAAAATGGGTGAAGTTTGTGAAAAATGATTGATGCTTTTTTCTCTGTTTCTGGGTTCTTATCCTTCTACCAATAAGTATCTTTGTTGTGAGTAAATGGCTATTTTTCCTTTTTGGAGTTTCTCTCACAACTTAGCTGTAAGTTTCAGATGCTAAGGCCTAAGGGGTTGTGATGAATGATATTCTTTTTGCAGGGATCAAATCCTGCTGCAGCAGGCCAACCGGATCATATTATGGTTTTCATATGTGGCTTTATGCCATATCTTTGCCGCAGGTGCTAAACCATCAAACGCTTTACTCAGCTGGTGGTTGGAGCTTTTGACAGCATTGCTTATTACTGTGTATGGAGAATTCTGCATACTTTGTGAGCCAGTAAAAATAATTCATGGCATTATGTGACGGAGGATTATCCTTTCCGGCGTAATGTTCTTTGGGCGACGTTGTGTAAATTGATGATTGTGTAAATTGATGCCTACTGAAAGAAGGAACAGAAGGATGACATGCTAACAAGATACAAAAGAAAGAGCCATTGCTGCTGAAATGTCCAATCCATCCTTATTCCTTAGACCTTATCATCAATTTACACAATTAGCTTCAAAAACCAAACTAACAAACAATCAAATCTAGCAAGTGGGTACCTAAAATAAACAAATAAAAAAGCGCCAAATCAATGACACAGCACTAACAAAAAATGAATCGCCATTTCAGTCAATTGATCAGTCTAATTCCCTGATTCATCATCGTGATGATCGTTATTACCATCTCCTCCAGCACCGTTCATCATCACCAACGGTGCTGTCGATTTCGGGATCGGCGATTCTTTACCATTAATATCCTTTCTAGCTTCCGGTTTCTTGGGTTGATGACAATCATCAGTAGTAGTAGTACTACCATTCTGTTTCACGGTTCTGCCAAATCCCAACTTCCTCAGCAGCACCTTCCAGCTCCCTTTGCTCTTCGTTATCATAAGCTTCTCAATCTCCTGTTTCATGCTCATGCACTCTTTCTCAAGCTCCATCACTCGCTTCTTCATCTCAGCCTCCACGTTGCTCTGTTCTTGTAGTAGTATCCCATCGTCATCCGCACCTTCGTCGCCGTTGATGTTCCTCACCAGCGCAAGGTGGTTATTACCGTCGAGGTTTTCCGACACGTAGAACCACCCGGCAACTGAGGTGCGGAGCCGAAGTTGTTCGAAGTAGAGAACCTGCACTATCACGCGAAGCGGTAGCCTCTCGTTCTGTGCTGCGTGAGTGCTTGCCTCTAGTGACAGCTTCTGGCAGTTCATTAGTCTGCATAGTAGCTCCCTTTCTGAATCTGTCAGCCATGGATGTGTCTGCCAAAACAAAACAGACATCGTTTAACTACAGTGCCGCTTTGCCTTACCGGATCCAGGATGGTCAAAGATTCTGGTCGGAAATCAAAATCCGGAAAATGAAAGTCTATAATGAATATGGTTTTTGATCGGTTTTATTTTTTTCTAAACTCAAATGTTATAAAAATTTGACAAAACACGGAGTATGCTCACTTGGTCCTAGGGCTGCTGAGGAACCAATCCACTTACGATCAATTTGGTGTTCCGCTCAAAAAAAGCTCGATGGAAACTCAGCCCGATTTTAAACGAGTAGGCTCGATAACAAGAGAGTCGAGGTCTAGCAAACCTTGGCTCGAGCACGATGAGTTTGGCTTCCGAGCCAGCTCGTTTGAGACTTGATTACCAGCTCGACTAAGGCTTGAGAGTTGGCTCGAACTCGGATTGAGTTTCGAGAGTTTGTTTTAGAGATTGTAATAGTTCAAATATTCTTACTCTTTTTCCTATAAAAAAAAAATTATAATGAATGGTGTTGTCTAATGACTAACTATTTAATTAGACAATACGAATAAAGTCCATTTTAGAATATTATAATTATTTTAAGTTCATCTGAGTTAAGCTCGACATTTAACTCAGTTTATTAACCATCGAGCCGCGCCAAGCTCAAGCTCGTTAAGCCCTCTAAACGGGTTGAGCCAAGCTAGAGCTAATAATCATGTTCTCGAGCCGAGCTCAAACTTGACTCAAGCCAGGATCAGCGCCTCCCCTCCCAGACTTGAACATGAATGTAGTGCAGAACAAGTTTTTACCTTAAGATATATGTCAGTTGCGCGATAGATTCCGTCGTCAATCGGCCGTGCATAATCAGGGATAAGCCCAGCCAGCGACTGAAACTTAGCAAGCTTAAAGTTGACATCAGGAGCCACCTCCGCCAGATAATTATCAATCAGATTAGCCACCAACGTCACCGGCGTCAACGACCGGGCACCCTGCTGATCGTTCAACACATAATCATCCGATGTGGGAACATCATCATCCCGGTCCACAAACATGAAATGATCAAGCATCCGCTGAACGCAGTCGATATCATAAAGCGTCTCAGCAGAGTAGCCCACATTCGGTATCAGAAGATCTTCCAGAGCCGCTTGGTCCAACTGCGATCCGATCCGCTTCTCCAAATTGTCCTGACACGACGTGCTAGCGTGCAACAGTATCGCGGTCCGTAAAAGCCGGAGCAAAAACTTGGTTGGTGCAATACCGTTCTGATCAGGCAAAAGCGCAACTATCTCTTCAAGGAGATTCCTTTGATCGGACTGTGGAGTTGTTCTGATGGTGGAGCCCAGTGCATCTTGTTTCACATTCTGGAAGCTTGATTGTCTCCCAAGTAACGGCAAGTACCTCCTGGCATAGCTCATAAGCGCTCCGGAAACCCTTTCGGGCTTCATACCGTTCGAGATCACTTCCTGAATCAGCCTCTTGTACAGCGGTAACGTTAAGAAAGACACATCTTCATACCACCAATCATCACCAGATGCCAGATGATTCGGCTTGGCTGCTGATGATGTCCATATTCCATTCCAGCAAACGTTATCGTCAGCACTGCGTGCTGACATCGGCCAGCTGAACAAACTCGGTTCACCGCAAGCTTTCATTGCCAGGGAACGGATGCATCTCGAAAAGATGTGTAGCTCTTCCGCGAGGGGGAGAACCTCTTCGCACGTCTCGAGAGCTTGGAGAGAGTCTGTCCAGTGGCCAAACACTTGGTTGAGGAAATTTTCGGTTTGGTATATGAGATTTCCTTCTCCCTTTTCTTCAGTCATGCCGAGATATTCAGCAGCGCATCTCAAACGGACTATGTTCAATGCATCGAGCTCGATTTGAACACCGTAGCAGAATTTGGCCACCAGCAAAAAACTGTTGGTTCCACCAGGTAGATCGTCAAGTTGCACAACACAATTCTCAGTACTAGATTGTGCTGCAATAAGATTTCCTAGTACTTTACTTCTGGTGAGCAGTGGAAACTGGGAAACAAAAGTTTAGGAACAAGTAAAGTGAACAAAATTGCTCCGAATATGAACCAAGGTGAAAGAAGAAAGACAACAGAAAGAGTAAGCTTTCCTAAATACATAGATTCAAGTAGCCATGTAGTGGAAAATACCTTGTGGAGATGAAATGATGATTCCCCAATTTCAACCACGCAATCACTTGGAAGCACATCACCATCATATGAAGTAGAACAGAACCTGCACATAATATGGAATAAACACCGTCAGATCATCAAGGGAGAAGTCCAGGGCTATAATTTCGAATCCCGGAACGCAATGCAGCCAATAAAAGTATCTGCAATTGATAAAGAGTGGCCATAGAGCTCATATAGAGTATCAAGACAAAACAAAAAAGACCATGGTTTATCAACTCTAATCGATCAAAATCGTCATTTTCAAACCACCCGTGACAGTCAAATTGTGCAAAATCAAAACAAGGCCACAATCCAATTCTATCAAACACTGAAACCCACATCCTGAATTGTTTGAGTAAAAATCGATGACTCAGCTGTCGTCATAACCCAAAAGGAGAAAAAAGGAAAGAAAATAGAGATAAGTACCAGGTATGACCATCACGGTGGAAGCGCTCGGGATTGGATCCCAGCCTCATGCCCGCCATCTGTAACGTGGGTAATCTTCAGAAGGTTGGTTTGTTCCAAAAGCACCTGGTGCCGTCGGTTAAAACAAACTAAAGCGCTGACGACGGCGACTGAGGGATGAGATAGCGAGCGATGAAACAGTAGGAAATCCGTCCAGGTATTGTATGGTGACGATGAGCATAACAAATTAAAATTAATTAACAATTAAGAGTAATGAAAATATTGGAGAGTCCCGAGTCAAGTGGGGGAAATCCAGGGAGAGAAAAATAATATAATGGAGAAACGGTGGCTGGACTGTTACGAAAATGGAGACTCTCTGCTAATTAAGGCAGTGTTTGCTACCGCATCCTTTTTTCTTTCCTTTTCTGTTCCTATTTAATTTAAATTTCTATTTATCCCAACCAAAAAAAGAATTACCATGCCCATCAAGCCGTCCCATCATCGACAATCCATCTCCACGGAACCAAGCGTGTGAAAACCTACATTCATCTCCTCTAAAGCAATTCCCGGAGATCCACTCTCGACAAGCCGTCTCTTTGCTCTTCTGATCGTCTTCAGCGGTCTCATCGACAACTTTCGGTTTCTGAGGAGTAGCGTTGGAATTTTTCTGGTGGTCATCGATAGGCGCAGACGGGGGTTACTCTGAGATCTGCGAACGTAAACATTGGATCGAGGCTGTGATGAGTAGGTCGCCGGAGATGCAGACGGCGAGTCCTCGTGGAGGAACCTACAGGGGTTCCGATCACACCTCGCCTGCTTCCAATATCGACAGACGATCCCGTTATTCCTCTGATTTTGTCCAGAAATCCTAATTCGCCCGGAGGAGTCGGTGTATACAACCATTCTGCACAGTAGTCATGAGTTAAAATGGATGAATTTGCTGTTTGACGACTGATAATGGACTCTATCTAAGCGGCGTTGGAGATATGATGACGGCGCTGATGATCGAAAAACACTAGAAATCCAAAATTGGAGGCCAGGCAGATTGGAGTACTACAAACCTGGAGAGACGTGGAGAGAGAGATGTATCCAGAGAGCGGGGGAGACAGAGAGAGCGCAAACGTTGAGACGAAATCAAAGGTTGATTTCTGCAAACCGTAGCAAATCCGATGCCGGAAAACTATAAAAGCTTTTAGAAGCAAAAGAAAAGAAGAGATGGGCGAGAATCTGAAATTGGGCAAATTTCGACGGAGAGTCGGAGATGTTACTTGTTACTCAGTAAGTGTATTATATAGGTCGGCGCGGTTACCGTTGTAAGTACATCGTTCCAACATACTACCGTTGTAATAACCCGGTCCCAAAATATAACCGTTGTGTAATAACCCGGTCCCAAATTATATCGCTTCTGTAATGCCGCGATCCCAAAAAATTACCGTTGTGTAATACCGCGGTCCCAAAATATTACCGTTGTGGCGTTGTGTAATGACGCGGTTTCAAATATTACTAGGGTGGCTTGTCAACAGCAAAGATGATGGTGACATAATTATTCTTGTGTTTTGTTTCCATGTTCTATTTTACATATCAAATAGGAGTATATGTTCATTGTTTTAATCGATATATAATAGTATATAATTTGGGATAAATAATCGGACAATTTATTAAAATAATTTTTAAATTGGTGATATCTATAAAATCTAGTTTTTACGTAGTAACTTACGTGTTTGACATCGGAAAAAAATTTAGTCGAAACCTTATAATAATTGTGCTTTTTTTAATCATCTATAAAAGTCTAATATTTTGGCACAAAATCTATTCAAATCTGAATTCACATATAAAACTTATTAATTTATTCAAATTTATTTTGGCTAGATACAAACATTGCCACCCCACTTGCATAATGCAGAAGAGTATCCACCGTCAAATTTTTAGAAACGATCTAGGCATGCACAACAGTTAAAAACAAGTAATTATACACACTTAGATCTTCAAACTCAATCTAAACCGTTCATTTAAATTAGCAAGGTGCACCCGTGCATTTCCTCTGGCTTAACTTTCTTTTAACCATTGGGTAATTACGCGGTTTCAAATTTACTAGGTTGGCTTGTCTGCAAAGAAGTTGCAGAACTGATTGTGACATAACTATCCATGTGTTTTGTTTGCATATTTTATTTTATATGTCAAATAGATGAGTATGTTGATTTCATTAACATTATATATAATAGTTTTACTTAAGTGTTTGACCTCGGGAAAAAAAGTTCGTCGAAACCCTATCATGATTGTGCTTGTTTTAAGCGTTTCTGAAAAACTCAGATTTTGGCGCAAAATTTATTCTACGTTGTAACTTACATGTTTGACCTCGGGGAAAAAGATCGTCGAAACACTATGATTGTGCTTGTTTTAATCGTCTATGAAAAACTAAGATTTTGGCGCAAAATTTACTCACATCCGAGTTCATATATAAAAAATATTAATTAAATAAAAAAGTTAGGAAAAAACTATTAATTAATTCAAATTTTTGTTGCATACAAACATAGCTACCCCACTTGCATAATGTAGAAAAACGTTATATCTTTAGAAACGATCCTGAGTCTTACACAACAGTTGAAAATAAACAATTATACTCGGATTTTCAAACTCAATCTTAGTCATTCATTTAAACTAAAAATTTATTCAAAAGATATTAATTAATTAAAAAAATTAGGGATTATTAATTAATTCAAATTTTGATTATCTACAAATAACCACCCAATTTGATCTTTGAAAACGATCTGAGCCATGCACAACAGTTAAAAATAAATAATTATATATCGTGAGTTCTTCAAACTCAATTTGAGTCGTTCATTTAAATCAGCAGGGTGCCATGCACATAGTAACTTACGTGTTTGACCTCGGAAAAAAATTCATCGAAACTCTATCATGATTTTGTTTATTTTAATCGTCTATAAAAACGAATATTTTGGCACAAAATTTATTGAAATCCGATTTTTTATGTAAAAAGTATTAGTTAAATAAAAAAGTTAGAAAAACCTATTAATTAATTCAAATTTTGATCACATACAAACATAGCCACCCCATTTATATAATACAGAAAATAATCCACTTTCAAATGATCTGAGCCATACATAATAATTAAAAATAAATAATTATACACCATCAACTTTCAAACTCAATCTCAACCGTTTATTTAAATCGGGCGAGTGCACCAGTATATTTCCTCCTATTGTTAAGAAATGCATAATTGGTTTCAGAACTTGTAGGCCAGGTTATGGGCCCATCTAGGCCTGCAAGGACCAATAATTCAAGATTTTGGGCCGGTGAGCTCAAACCAAATGAGCATTCTCTCTCCCCGCATTACTGGGAGACTGTCAGACTGATGCTCAGTTGCTCACGGCTTGTTCTCCTTTGGAATTGTATCAGACATTTTAGGTTCCGAAATTCAAAGTCTATCGACTGAAACTCCCTCCTCTCCTCTGGCCAGACGCCCTTGGTCAACCGAGATCACCAAGCAGCCATGGATGCTTCACCGAGATCGCCGCCACGAACTTCCGCCTTCTTGATCTGCGCATTTCTCTCGCTTCTCGCTGTCTCATCCTCCGCCGTGCAGGAGATCCAAATTCTCAACGCCGAACGTCGAGTAAGCTAGCTGCTTCCGGTTTTCTCTCCTCCAAAATGTAATTTTACTTCGAGTTGTTCCTCCGATTGGTGATTGGTTCTTCCGATCAATGCTCTTCCTTAACGTGCCGGTGGAATTTCATTCATTAGCCCTCGATTTATGAATTTCTTTTACATGTTTCTGTACTGGACTTTGTCTTTCGATTTCATCACAGGAATTTGGATTAGAATGCTTCTCACCTTCTCTCTTGTGATGATCGGTGCAGATTGACTTGAGTTCACAGATTGCTGTGGTATTCTTGACTCTAAAGGTATAGATTTCGTATCGAAATGTCTCCCCTTGTTTTTTGTTATGATAATTGTACAATCAGCTGAGTGGAAATGCACTTAAGGTATGTGGCGAACTCTTTTGCAGGTCGAAAATACAGGAAGTGCAGCTGCTTCTGAAATCCTTCTTGCATTCTCTCCCACTGAATTCGATCACCTGGCAGAGGTCAAGGCAAAAGTGGCTAGCGGAAAGAAAAGGAAGAAAACATACGTACAGCTTGATGTTAATCCAACAGAGGTACCTGATGCACCGAGTGGAACTAAGTATTACAAAGTGTCGCTAGTTAATCCTCTAAGCCCTGGTGATACAACCACCCTTGAAATTCTATATATGTTGACACATTCCATGGAACCTTTCCCTGCGGAGATTAGTCAATCAGAGCCGCAGCTGGTGTACTATCGTGACAGTGCACTTATACTGTCACCGTATCATATTAAGAAGCAGGCAACTTTTGTCAAAACACCGAGCACAAATGTTGTATCATATACTAGAGTGGAGCCGACTAACAAAGCTGGTATAGAGCTAAGGTATGGACCATATCAAGATCGTCCTGCATACTCGTTCACTCCAGTATTGGTTCATTTTGAGAACAACAGCCCGTTTGCCGTTGTTGAGGAGCTTGTACGTGAAGTTGAAATCTCACATTGGGGAAACATTCAGATTACGGAGCAATATACATTAGCTCATGGTGGTGCTAAACTTAAAGGAATTTTTTCTAGGTAAAGGTTATTCCTAAATATCTGTTTCTTTGTTTTGCTACTTAATATCTGTTTCTGAATAAGTTCCCTATGTTTTGGCAGGGTTGACTATCAATCCAGGCAATCTACTGGCGGTGTATCTTCATTCAAAAACTTTCTAGCAAGACTGCCTCCTAGGGTGCACTCTGTATACTATCGAGATCAAATTGGGAACATTTCCTCTTCTCGTCTGCGTACAGATTCTCGCAAGGTATCTGATCTCTGGTACTGAAAACCAAAGCCACCAGCTTGTAATTAATATCACCTGTTTTATTTTATCTCCATGTGTACTGACTATACATTTTGAACAGTCGGAACTTGAAATTGAACCACGGTATCCCCTTTTTGGAGGGTGGAAATCCACCTTCATAATTGGATATGGCCTTCCGTTGGAAGATTTCCTCTTCGAAGCTGCTAATGGCACAAGATATCTCAACTTTACCTTTGGCTGCCCTCTGTCTGGGACCGTTGTAGACAAGTTGATTGTGAAGGTAGGTTTATGGGTTTTATATTTTTTTAAAATCACGATATTTCTGCGAGTTTGTATTTATGTGTTTCTCTGGCTTTTTTTTGGCTGATGAGTTAACATTCTGTTCAGGTTGTGTTGCCAGAAGGATCTAAAGATCCTTCAGCTGTAGTTCCCTTTTCAGTAGACCAACATCTAGAGGTAAACGTGACCTAAATCACTGTTTTTTCCTTTGTGTTTTTTGGTTTTGATGAATGGTGAAAGTGTATTAGAAAAAGGATTCCGAACTACTGTGTAAAGCTCGCTACAAATCAGTCCTTGACCCTGTTCAAGATAACTTTGTTTGTTCCATCAGTGTACTGATGCGTCAATTGGCACTTTCTTCCTAATATTCATCATAAATTGGGATTTTGGGAATTTCATTTGTTTGGATAATGTTGTGAAGGCCTCATGCAACATAAGACCATAACGACCTTGAAGCATGTATCATAAGTCCAACTAAGATGGTTTTGAAATGCGACTTTGTGCAGACTAAGTACTCATATCTTGATGTTGTCGGAAGGCCTGTTGTGGTTATAGAGAAGAAGAATGTAGTCCCTGAGCACAATACCCCTTTTCAGGTATTTTCTAATTTCCTTGTATTCCTTTACAGTAGTACCTTCACACCTCAGGACTCAGTCCATTGGCCCATGTTTTTTCGATATTGAGATATGGGGATTAAAGTAAAACTGTCTTAGCATTGAAACTGTATTCAGACACTGAAGTCCTTGAGCCCAGTTAAGTTCTGCTTGGCTGGCTCGGCTCCGCATGGCTTGTGAACAACCCTATATATACATAGTGCTCTCTAGACAACCATCTTTCTATTTGTGTATTAGCATTAACCATGTATTTTTACTCATCTCGTGACAGGTGTATTATACGTTTAACCCAGTGTTCATGCTAGCAGAGCCATTGATGTTGGTGTCAGTTGTTTTCTTCCTTTTCGTGACATGTGTGGCTTACCTGCATATGGATCTTTCAATACGCAAAGGATAGAAGCCCAGCCGGGCCTCTCTCCTAAGGTATTCTGCAACTCGCTACTGACATCATCAGTCATCTTTGTACTTGTTTCAACTGTGTGAGATTGAACTGGAATTTTGTAGTTCTCAGGATGTTTATGTATTGGGATTACTTATATGGATCCTGTATTCTGCAGAAGCCATCCACTTGGACTCGCAGGTTACGATAGAATACAGCACACACTGTTGCCCTATTTTTGTGTCATAGTAATAGAATTTTATTTATGCATAAACACAATGTTGACAAGCAAAGCCGCTCGTGAACAGCTCATTAAAACTACTGAACAACTCTTCGAAACTCGGCTTGCTAGCTAGCTCCAAGCCGAGTTCGAGCCAACATTGACTTCGTGAGCTCGTTGAGCCAGGCTTGCGGGCCGACTCATTTATAGCTTGTCAGCCGGCACGTTTATAGCATGTAAGCAGGCTCGATTGAGTTAGCTTGTGAACCAGAACGATAAGGGCGTTCGATTATGATCTCGATAGTTTAGCTTTTAACCAGCTTGATTTTTTGTCTTGTGCTGAGCTCACTTATAACTTTTTTCCTTATAAAACCTGTTAAGGTCTACTCAGGAGCCGAGTCTGTTACAACAGTTATCAAGATGAGCTCGTTATGATTATCGAGCCTTGCCCGTTAATTGTGATTTCAAACCGAGCCAAAGCTCGACTCCACGAAAAACAAACGAGGTGAGCTAGTCAATAGAATCGGCTCGTGCGTAGATAAAAAATTAACAATAATTTAATACTCAGAAACCGGAAAGGGGAGCAAAGGACGAGACTCCCCTAGTTCCGTCCGTGAGTACACATACGAAACACACGATGGTGTATCGTACGTTTTTATTACTCAAATACAAAACAAACAAACACATATATAGTAGGAAAAAGAGTACATAAGATATTCAATGAGAGCAGCTGGCTAAGTTAAAGCTAGCTTTCTCTCGACGCCCCCCACTTCTTCAGAACGAAGTGGAGCGGATGCTGATACTGCACCTCGCAGGGCTACTCATACACTTCCCGGGGAGAGTCTCTGCGAGCTGCTGAGCCGACTGCACGTCTAGAGTACCCGTGCTCAGGAAACCTCGCTGCTTCTGCTGCAATAGGGTCTCCACGGCCCTCTCTATACCCATGCAAGCGCACTCCTCGTCCATCTGCCTCAGCTGGTTGCAGCACATGTTGAAATCCCCCTGCGGGTCTTGTTGCCCCCACGTGGACCATCCCCTGGTCCCGCGGCCGGCCTCCTGGACCAGGTACTGCTGGCAGTGGTTCAGGTACCCTTGGTCTGCAGCTGCTGCAGGCAGCTCCCTCTGCCGATTACGTTCTCAGCCTGGTCGATGATCACTGTGGTTCGTACGGAGGATGATGCCTCGGACGCCACTGCTGCCAGGAGGAGGAATGCGAGTGCTGCTGTAAGCTTCGCCATTTTCTGAAATGTCTGGTAAGGTGGATTGGGATTGTATGGAGGAAGAAGGGGAAGGGAGGGTGTTCATATAGGGTGGGGAAGAAGAGGGATTTGCATGGCGAGTACGTGGTGGGGAGTTTTGGTTTACACGTTGTTGGTGAAATCATATATACCTACCTGATCTCCTCTCATTCTTCCGACGTCTCAGATGGCTGCATCCAGGGACGGTATTATATTGCTATGGTGGTTTATGATGAGTCATCAGTTACCTTCGTTATTAACGGCGGCTCTCTTCTGCTGCTTTGAGATTCTTGTTTGTTAGTTCGAATATTCGGAGAGCATAACGTACATTATGCGGTTTTATATACAGTTACCAACCAAACCAAAATCCATAATCGAATCATGTACGGAGCCAAAATTTAATTTACAAATATACTACTTTTCATTTTATTTTACTCTCATTTATCTTCACTTTCATGTAGTGGGCCTTTTTTTATTTTTTATTAATTTTTAAATTTAAAATATTTAAATACCATAAAACAAAATAAAAAATACAAACTGTTGACTCGATTTCCAACCCTCCCCTACTCTTTTGCCAAGCCTGCCTGAGTGTGTGTACCTATTGTATAGATGGACCCTTGAAATGGGACATGCGAGTGGGTTGTGAACCCAGCCCACTCGTTGGAAGCCCATAATTCATTATTAGAAGCCCATAAGCCCATAATTCAGTCACTCAGAACACCAAAAATCCCTAGCCAATTTGGGGAAACTGTCGAACAGAAACGTTCTTCTTCTTCACCTTGTTCAACCTCCTGATTCCGTTGCGACCATCTCTCAGTCGCCCAGGTTGTTGCTCTGGTCTGTCTTCTTTTTCATTTCATTTACCTTTAGAAACACGCTACATCCACCGATTGGTTTAGTTCATGGTATGTGTAGGGCTGTTGTGCATGACAACGATAGAGACGGGCGCCGGTCGCCCTCGGAAGACGCCGGACGGCGGCGTCGTTCCTACTCCCGCCGCCGCTGCTGCTGCTGCAACCAGTAAGGTTGAGCAGAGCAAAATCGGGTCGTTCAAAAGATGGGGGAGGAGGTATCCGTTTGTCAGATATGGACTCCCCATGATTTCCCTCACTGTGATCGGTGCTCTTGGCCTTGGTCATCTCTTGCAAGGCAGGTTAGTAATGATTTTTTTGTTGATTGATTGATGAAGAACTTAACCTTGAGCTTGTGATCAGTCTTCAGTGCATATGCCTTTTTCCCCTAATCTGGATCTGTATTTATCAAAATTTCAAGCTAGGGTCTGAAACTGAATTAGGATTTGAACTTTTACAATTATTGAGTTCATTACCGAATCATTATGATGTTCTGTTCTTCTAAAATGTGGCAGTTTCTGTAGTTCAGCAAAGACATTGCTAAAGTAAAAGACGATCAAGAATGGGAGATCATTGAGACTAGGAAGGCACTGTCAAGAACGGGGCCTGTCAATGCTTATAAACCCAAAAATATTTCAATGGAAGAGGAGCTACAGGTATTGTTTGGGCGTGGCTTTTAACTGCATGATGAGAGTGTAAAAAAGAACTGTACAATAACTTACCCTTTCTTCTGTTTCTCTCTCGTTTCTTGCAGGCTCTGCAGCAGAAAGTGAACATAGACAACTACGAGTACAAGAAAATTCCAAAGCCAAACGAAAGCAGATGAAGATGAAAGCTTTTTGATTCACTCCCGATGTTACAGTGCAATGGGAGATCCAGACGTTATCTTTCCTTAAGTTGTTCAAGCAGAAGGTTATCAGAGAGCCCTTTGCCCCCTACAGTTTCAGTTAACAACAACGGGATCGATGTACTGATTTCTGTTATCAGTCTCTAGTTACTTATCAGTAGTTTGTATCAGTCGTCATGTAGAATTTTCCATCTGTGTTCGTTCCTCAATCAAATCAACCTCAGGAACATTTAAGCTAGTTGAACTAAGTTTGAATGAGGCAATTGTTTCAGTTTATAGCAAGAATTGTATGTTAGTGGCAACATACAACATATAATTATTTTTGGCCTCTTACTGCATTTACTTCATTGTGGAAAGTGAATCGCCTGAAATTTAAACAGCACCGGAAAAGTTCGCTTTCAAATGACTTTGTCGTGATCTAATTTTCTCGCATGGTCAGAAAAATACTCAAGATTTTATCCATCAAACCAAGACCTCAATGCTCTGAGCCTCAACCTGATTATAGTTTCCGAGGAAAATCGTTTGCAATAACAAACACTGAACAGATTGTTCCAATCCTGGTTTAACCGTCTAAACCGAAATTGCAGTTGAACCGTGATTCAAACCCAATTATATCAAAATCGCATTAGCTGTTTTAATGACTGGTTCAAGCTCAAATCGTTAATATGGTTGTCAAACACTGGTTCTAATGCAAAATAACTAAACAAAACAGGAACAAAAGGAATTGAGAGGATGTAAACTTCATATATCCAGGTGAAAAGCTTCACCTCAACCCTTCTCCACAATTACAGGCTTTTATAACCCCAAAAGTTCTTCCCTTGCCACCATAAAAATGCCCCCCATTTGCTCCCCCACCTTCCTATTTACACCCCCCAACAACAAACATCAAAAAGAAGTAATTCAAAACCCTAAAGCCTACTCTCTTCCCATTTTCCTTCTTACCCTCCCATATACTTTCTTCACCACTCCCTCAGTTGTTATTCATTTACACAATTGAGGCAACCAAACCCCAAAAGTCCAAAGAGTAAAGTAAAGGAATCCCACCACCTCCCAATCTTTTCCCCCTCTATCCCCTCCCACTACCAAAGACATCTTGAAACAAAATGTGAAACCATGAGAGGCTTCAGACCCATCACCTTGGCTTTGGTTGGGAACCAAACGACAGCAACGGCTGGATAAGTCTCTGGCCGGCAGATGGACTCCCCACGAACGTTGTCTGAGACCGAGTGAGCATCTCAGTCATCGAAGGGGTCTGATAAGAGTGAACAAGGCTCGAACCGCCTGTGGTGGAGTCCCCTCTTGCTGTAGCTCTTTGCCACGAATGCGAGCTCAAACCCGATAGTATATATGCTCTCCCAGAAGACTCGTATACGTTCCTACTTGTCATCCGATCCTGCATTTCCTTTAGCTCTGCGTCCAGCGCAACACATAACCGGTCCTTTGATTTAGCTGACATGGTTTTCGACAGCTCTTTACGACAATTCTCGAGGATGGAACCTGCCCTGGTTAGGTCTCCTTGCTCCGCTGCAGTTCTCGCTTGTGACATTGCCTCGGCAGCCTTCAACCTGTTCCGCTGCCTGTCGACTTCAATCGATACCGCTTCCTTCCCAGCAGCTACTTCACCTCTCTGAAGCATAACTTCTTGACTTTCCAAAGTGGCCATCTCTTTGGTGAATGGATCCTTGTAAAAGCATTTAACTTTAAGCAATGAGGTTTGACCATTTGAGGCCTGCTCTTCTGGAACATTGAGAGACACGAGAAAATTCCTTTCTTCATCTGCATACAAATCTCCGACATCGATATAACCCGTGCATCGATCAGCAGAAACACAACTTTGATAGCTTCCGGCTTTCAAAGATCCAAGCTTTATGTTGGGATTCACACATTCAACTTCCACCTGCAACTCCTGTACCACAACACTCAAAAGCCCTCCGATACACTGTGCAAATGCATCCTGGATGATGGCTTCTGTCTCGATGAATGAAAAGGTTCCCCCCGAGATTTCTGAAATCGAATGCATTGATGAAGCATCATGGTCCGCTCCAAAGCCGAATGAATGCACGGGAATCTGGAAAGCAGCAGCCTCGCCACCATCGATCGAGAGAGGTAGGAGCAACCGGTAATCCGGTTGAGACTGGTTTCCACCACCACCACTAACAGTGTAAGTATCCTGACCATCGGAAAGCAATATTATGCTAGCAACAGGATTCTTTTCCTTCCTCTCTTCCATCACCTTAGCACCTTTCCTCAGACCTTCAGCTATATTGGTCCCACCATTTGCAAGCAAAGAGTTCACAGCTTGAAGTGCTTGCTGCCTTCCAGCATCAGACATTCTTCTCAGTGGAAAGAGGCGCCGAGCTGTTGATGAGAAGGCAATAACCGAGAGCCGATCGTTAGAACCAAGGTTCTGTATCACAAACCCCATAGCTCTCTTAAGCAATGCCAATTTCGTTCCCGCCATGCTACCACTGGTGTCGAGAACGGTGACTAGGTCAACCGGAGCACGAGGACTCCGAGAAAGTTGAGGCTGATTTTGTCTCATAATTGTGGCAGCAGCTTTGAGATTGACAAGAACAGTGAAGTTCTCATAAGAGCTTGAATGTGATGCTGCTGTAACTTCAGGGTATACCTTGATGTCGATTGATGTACCAGAACAACTACTGCCAGGGAATCTTGGCTGGATATCTAGAGTCTCGTCGTCATCGAATACACTAGGTTCAACAGCCTGAAGTAGAGGTACAATGTGCCTCCTACTTGGGTCGCGACGAGGTGGAGGTAATCGGCGTACCACGTTCATCAAAGCATCGTTGTGAGGCCACCCTACAGCATTGACAGAGGCTCTCCCGGGTGGAGGGTCTAGGTTTGGAGCCTGCAAAGGGATCTCTTTCCATTTTGCCCTGCAGACTGGACAGATTTGGTTTCCGTGCTTCACATTGGAAGCAATGCAATGGAAATGGAACGAATGTGAGCACTCAGCCGTGAATAGAGCTTGACCGCCTCCTTCTTTCATTTTGGTCAGGCATATTGAGCAGGCATGCTGAAAATCATTGATAAAAAGAAAACGTTCCAATTAGTACACGATAGATCTTCATCGTATCAATGGTGGAGCTTTTGCTTCATCTTGATCCTAAAAGTTTCAATCTTTAACTCAGAAAGATGGTCAAAACCAACCAGACTCAAAGGCACAAGTGAGGCAACAGAAAGACTGGTGATCTAAGTATGAATATGAACTCCTGAAAGAGATAAGTAATCAAGCTAATGACTTTTGAAAGGGTGACCAAGCAACTATTTAAAGATACAGATGAACCCATCCACTATAAGAAAGGGAAATGATAACTTGGCTTTTATCATGCTTCCTTTTTACCCATCTTTGCTTTTCCTTGTTTGATGAATTTTCACACCTACAGGGACCTCCAACCAAACCACGCAAACAGTTCAAGACACCATTTCAATTCTGCTTTATATCCCTCTTACTTACAAGATAAGGAGTCAATATTGATGCACTACAGCTTTCCTTTAACTGTTACGGCAAATGCTAATGGACAGAGAAAGGGACCTAGGTCATTAACTCAAATTGAACATGACATCACCCCCATCCATATGGTCACTCAATAATTTCCAATTTGATAACTGTAGCTTCCTTCAATTTCACCTACTTCAAACATCAAGAAGAGCAACACATATCCAGTTGATGCTAAGCTTGTTATATACACAGATTATATCATCTCCATACTTCATTTTGTTGCTGAAAGATTATTAAATTATAACAGTCTTTGCAGTTTGAAACCAAAAATGTGCAATTTCTATTGTCAATGCCAAGAGAGGAAATTACAATAAAAGTAAAATTTGAGCATTGAAAGTGATGTTTGACAAGAAAATTGGCCAAATATATACACACAACTAGACTCCTCATCCTGGAATAATCACTAAAAGAAGAGACTTTCTTCAATCAACAGCAGATATGCATAGGTACCATCATGATACCTAAATATAAAAGTTTTTGAAGAACGCCAGGAGAAAGAACAATCTCTAAATCTTCCAAAAGACCTTGAGATTTCACCAGAATCATAGCAATTCATATTTCTTTTCTCTCGGCATCCATACACATCACACACAAACCAATTAAAGAAAGCAACATGCAGCTGAAACACTTCAAAACACTTCCAAGTTCAACAAAAGAGGCATGAAAACATATGAAAACAAACCAGCAAAGAAACAAACAAACCTTAGAGGCTTTGCTTCCACTTCTGAGAAGCTTCAAACCATGAGAAGAAGGTGTGGGAGTCATTGGCCTAACATCCTCCCAACCGGCAGGGGGGAGGAGAGCAACATCTGAAACTCTCTCAGTTGGTGCTGGAGGGGATTCACCTCCATCAAGTGTTCTTGGCACATACACACAAAGATTCATACCCAAAGCCAGCTTCACTTTCCTCCACTTACTCCCCATTTCCTTAGTTTTTCTCCCACTTGAACAAAAGATTCAAGAACCCAGAAAACCAAATTTAAGAAACAGTGGAGGCCAAAGACCAAGAGAAAAAGAACAGATCTCAAAGCACTTTTCTTTTGGTTTGGAGTCAAGCTGCTTTCTCTCCAATCCTTGTAAACAACAGTGATGGTGTTGTTTTCTTTCTTGGAATGTGAGAGAGAGAGAGGTGGGGGAGAGAAAAGAGGAAGATAATGGTGGGTAGCAAAACAAAAGTTGTAGGTTTTAGAGGGTTTTATATAAATATATAATAAAATGAGCATGAAAACGTGAGCTTTGTGATTAAAGACAGAGGCCAGCCAAATGGAGAAGAAGCAAAAGGGAAAGTGAAAAACTATAGGCAAGTTGTCAAAGGAGAGAAGCTGTTGAGATTGCGAAGAGCAACAAGCCAAGGAGAAGAAGAAGGAAGAAGGGTTTTGAAGCTACAGCGGTGTTGTTTTTGTTGTTGTCGTTTGGCTTGTGGAGTTGCTGCTAATGGCGGCCATTGAATAGAGAAAAGATGTGATTTTTAAGAGAGGGGATATCTGATTTTGACCTTTTGGGGTTTGGAATTTATTTGTATGTTTGCTTTTGGTCATTGCGATTTTCATTCATTCAACTCAACTGAGTCGTAAAAAGCAGGAGACGGCAATAGAGACAGAGCATCATTTATTTATTATTTGAATTGAAGAAGAAGAAAAGATAAAACTGTTGGATGAAACTAAAATAATATAGAGTTCGTTTCGATTATGATATTCAAAATATTGTGATATTAAGTGTTATTGATATTGGTGAGTGAAAATGTTGAAATCTTTTCTCTTCACAAAGATTTAGTCTTTCCTAATAAATAATGGCATGTTGGTAGAATTTAAATTCGTGTTTTTATCAATACGGAGCAAATGGTTTTGATCATGGTCAAACGAGTAACCGATTTTTTGCCGGTTTTGGTCATACTAAGAGTCGGTCATGAGTTAATAATGCAACTCGATTAACTCGTGTTTGAGAGACTCTATAAATGGTACTGAGTGCTGAACCAGTTCACAACGTATAGACCTCTAACTCAGTTTATCTAATACTTTAGACTAACGAACTAACGAAAAGTCGTTGATTTTAGCGGATGGTGGATAAAAGAATGGAGGCCAGGTAGGATGCCACGTAGATTAGTGTTACCACGTCCCGTTAGAGGTCCAAGAACGGTCGTCTCCCCACCGATTCCCCGTCCACTAATCACTCTTCTGCTTTCCCCATTCACCGTCGACAATCCCTTCAATTCCTCCACATTGGCATAGATCATCCTCGTCGCCATGACTCCTCCGACGTTGCCAATCGGTCTTCTCTTCTCAACTGAACCAACCGACTTACTCCCTCTGGAAGAAGAAGAAAGCACGCCCTGTAATTTCGACCCGCTCTTGCACGGAGGAGGCGTCAGATACCCCACGGGAGAAGGAGGCTTCCTGTTCTCCTTCCTCAACGTTGCTGAGAAATTCGGCACCGACTGAGCCACCCCGTACCCTGAAACCCTCCTCCTCGAAACAGGGGGAGGAGGGAGATGAGATCGGTGGAATTTGACCTGCTTCTACGCCGCCGGAAGAGGAGGCGGAGTCTCCCTCCTCCGCGACTCTGTCTCGTCGGTGAAAGACTGGTGCGGCGTTCTCGTCCTCGTACGGAGCTTGGATTCCCGATGGTAAGCTTGGTGGTGAGCTTGAGAGGGCTGGGATCAGGAGAATCAGAGGAGTTGTGTGAGAGAATCAGAGACAATGGATCGAGAACGTTGAAGAACGTCTGGTTCTGAAAAATCGCCGACATTGTCAATTGCAGAGTGAAGACGACGAATTGAAGGAGACATGGCCTCCATTACCTGTGCAGCCTTTTTCCAATAAAAAAGAAGTACATGTTTATTGATTTAGGGTCCATAGTCCATCACTATGTCCATTAGATGATTATTAACGTTCATGTCTAGTTTCAGTTTTGGTCACCAGAATTTTGTTTTCATCCCATTGAGCCCCAATTTATTGCTTGTTATTCGGAGTCGACCCTTTGGAGAGACACTACCTACGAACAATTCAATCGGCTTTTAGATTCAACTTTTGAGGGATGGTATACACGTTGATAAAAACATATATCGTTCTTACGACCGATGGCTATAAAGCACACAACTTCTATGAATCAAGATTAGAATTGTATTTATAGGTTCGGTAAGTGATTGATTTTAGTCAGTTAATGGTTTAAGCTAAACTAAATTGGTTAATTAATTGATTAAGATTTTGAAATTGTTTAAACCCAAAATAATTTTTTAACCAACTCCCAATTTTGTTCATATTTTATGTCTACTTTGATCAATACTTAATTAATCGATCATCATATAAATTATATATTTAACTTATTTTTAACTACAATCATAAATTGCCGACCAATTATGGTCGATTATTTACCACCGGGGGACTCCACCGCTAGTTGTATTTTATCTAACTAATCTAAGACCGTTCTAAATGTTTTGGGGTAAGGTGGAATATTAAAGTTGGATTATGTTTTCACATGTTTGTGTTGATTGGTCAGCTTAAAGTGGTTAACGTCGGGCCTTGACGTGAAATTGGTCAAAATCCGGCTATAATTATTAATTAAATGTTAATTTGACAATTCCAATTAGGTTAATGAAAGACAATGTAAACACGACATTTGTTTAAATTCCACCTTTAAAAAGGCTATAATACATATATGTATTTATAGAAGTTACGATACATATTGACATATTTCATAAGATTAACTAATCAATTATCTCCTCAACATTTGTTATTATGACTAAAAGAATAAGTATATAGTCGTTTAAATGTTTAATAAAAAGCTACATTTGTAAAGAGGTATATTTATACTTATCAATCCATTTGGATCGAGACTTGTGTAGATAATAATTTTAATTTTCAAAAACTTGTATTCTTTGTTTTATTATTTTTATTGGAATGTTGATTCCTTTCGATAAAATCATTTATAATAAAAAATAAGGAGGTATATTCATGGTTAAACATTTTGCTTATGTGCCTATCTTGTTAACTCAATCGTTAATTTTAATTTTGGAAATTTCTTAAAAACCTTATGTGAAAAATAGAATTATGAATCGAGTTTATGTGGAATCATGGTCACCAAATAAATTATAAAATCTTAGGATTTAAAGATTATATATAAGATTTTAACCACCCATCTCGATATAATTGTGAATACCCGGCCCACTATACATGTATTAATTTCTACATAGCCTAATCTTATCTTCGTTTATTAACTTAACTAAAAAATATTAGATGCGGATAAAATGAGTGATGTGAATGTCTAACTTTATTTCCGACCCATATGTACAAAAGGGAATTTTATAAGAAAAATTGAGTCAAAGGACAGATAGTCAAATATCCATGAAATACATATCGAACAATATTCACACTCTACCCGTTTCCCACCCCTACAACTCATCTTCGAACATGTACTCGAGTAAACCATGTCAAAACCAAAGGGTTTTTTGACAGAACTGGAGCGTGATGATGAATGGAACCTGGGGGGTGGACTGCACACCTCCACGACTGTGATGATGAACAATGATCTTGCATCACTCCATCCAGTATCTCTAGCTGTATAATAAGTTCAAAATCAAATGTTCTTCTTCTTCACTTGTAACTTCGTAAGAATAATTATCAGTTCCATACCCTCTTGTTTTTCACCCACCACCCTGAGATCATGGGCGCAAAGCCCACACGTGCACATCATCATCACACACACACACACTTTGCTCATATCATCATCCCCCCCCAACAACAAAAAGTCAATAATATATATACTCATATGGGTTTGACATTTTTCTCTATAACAATATGTCCTTTGGGAAAGATTTCCATGTCTTTAGGGTTCTTTTATACGGCCGGGGGTTGATGACTTAATTCTAATTAACAGTAGAGATCATAATACTAAGGCCCGACAATCGAATTTCAGGTTCACGGTACGTGAGGTTTACGGAATATATAAGGTTTTATCAGAAGTTGAAGATGGAGATCTATTTAGACGGATGTCACTGAGGCGCGGGGTACGTGTGACACTAATTCGATCGTAATTTAGTGGTCTTCATTGATACTTTTTTATTTTTCAAGTGTCTTTTTCTCTTATTTGGTATCGTCTCGTCTCTTTCTCTTTCTCCCTTTGCTACGTACTCCATTACATATACATTTTTTTATGCGATGTGGTAAGAGAATGATATCAAAATCTAATTTAACAAATGGTTGTGAGTTTGAATCTTCACAGCCCATAATATTAACACCTGATTAAGGCATTAGGCACAAGGTACATATGAAAGTTGACTTTTCATATAAAGGGTGTATAAGAAAATTATATAAAATTATTGAGATATAACGATTTATGAAAATATATTAAAAAAATTATCCAGACAAGTCAATGAGCCATGCATGGGGTTATAAAACTGGACGAATCTATCTGATTTTCCAAACCAAACCATTAATTAATTGTCTAGCCAGACCAAATATGACCGAAGAATAATAATTAATCCACGAATGGGAATATTTCCCATGTATGTTGAGATTTGTTGCTTTTATTTATTTAATTTAATAATCGAGACACCCATAAATTAATTATAATAAATATGTGGAAACGTGCGGCAGGAACATAACACTGGTTGGGTTGTTGGTTGGTTGGTATACGCAAACCAAACCGGACCTGATCGATGAATGCTGCCTCCTCAATATATATTTGGCATTCAACGGTCAACCAAACTGGCGCATCTAGAATCCTTCAATAATGTCTTCAATGGCCACACAACAACTATTCCTATTGCCAATTTCACCTTCTTGATTCTAGTGTACTTGGTGTAATTAATATAGGAAGCCGATATGAATCGGGAAACTCTCACTTTTTAAATATCTTATTATTAGTTCGAAGATTAGTTAATTCGATATTCATATGGACATATTATATAATTAATCACGATTTTTGTACGCATGTTTAGTCTAAAGCCTATTTGAATAGTATCGTTGGTTTTTTATAGTTCAATAGAATCAAAGCATAATGTCTTTTTCTTTTCACCAAACCAAGCCAATTTAACATAGAAAATTTTCCCTTATTTTGGCTATTTTTCTTTGATTTTTGTCAATGAACTATAGAAATCGGCATGAAATATTTGAGTAATTGTGAAGGTTTTTAATCAACAAAATCAAATTGATTATATCCTTTTTAGAGTTTGTTTTCGCAAACCACGTGTATAACATAAAATTCGAAATTTTTAAGATCAAGCGGGCCGATTCTTGTCTGGTCTGGTCCCAACAATGCTAGATTCAAATATAGAAATAATGTTGACCTAAATTGAATAATGGGTGGCTTGTAGATACTGGGAATCAAACCCAAATGTGTAGTAGTAGTAGTAGTGATGGACAATTATTGGTGTTGAAACCCTTTTTAGGTATTTTAGAGAGCAAAAAAGAGCCTTTAATTTGGAGTAGTGGACTTTTCCTATTGCCCCATTTATTTATTATTATTATTATTATTATTATTATACAAAGGAAAAAGACCACCTTTTTACCAAAAGGAAATTAAAATGCTCCATCTTTTCTCACAATGGCTTAAAGTTTTATTCCCTCTCCCCAACAAAACAACATCAACTAGGAACAAATTACACTCTCCCCCCAACTAGCTCTCTTTTCTTCTCTATCTTTTGAGAGCACACATGTCATACACAACTTGGTCACGACTTGGCCTCCGTTGTATATATTGAGATGGAGAGAAGGACTAGGGACAAAAATGAATGACAAAATGAGAGATCGAAGATGTGTATTCTGTTCAATTGTTTTGTATTTCATTCGGTTAATATACTAGATAAAAGATAAGAAATAAATGTTACACAAATGTTTATTTTATAAGGTATGCTGGTTTCAAATTCGGGACATTTGAGTTATCAAACCGCTCTATCACGAAACAAGTACTAATTTTCAACTCTTCAATATCTATAGAAAATCTCTCAAGATTATCCACCACCATGTGTCTTAAATCTGATCTAGGTTGAGGGCTAGATTTACTACTTGGGCATGCTTCTAACTAGATCATTTTTTGTTACACTAATAGAATTAGAGTTTTTTTTTGTATATTTAATAATACATTAATTAATTCCTATTGGTTTAATAATATTATGAAATTGTTCTTTAATATTTATTTTCTCCAACATCTAAAGAGAACCCTTCATCCGTCTATGAACTAATTAATCACATTGATGAAATTAACAACGAATTTACCGTAACATCATTGAAAAATCGTTACTAGCTTCGGCTACGACAATATATGTGTACGTGAAGCCATAAGTGGTGGTCGTGATCATCATCCATCACCAAGAGAATCTATCCCTCTTGATCACAATATCAAAAGGAATGAAAACCAAACACATGCAAGAAGCTATAGCTTTTCCTTGTGGGGAGGGGATTGGATTCCCTTTTCTTCACTACTGCCCTCTACAAAATTTGGCAGACTTTTTTGTCACGAAGTCAACGAGAGAGAAAAGCTCTCATCTCATCACAACTTTTGTTTTGCTTGTTTGTTTGTTTGTTTTTGGGAGGCTTAATTAATTAACAAATTAAGCCAAAGAGCTTAATTAATTAGCTCAACGAGAGGAAATAATTAATATTACTTACTATATATTTTACTAGTACTCTCTCACTCTGTCTCTGGTAATGGTGCTTCCCACTAAGGAGGTGGTGGTGGCATCGAATGGCATTCGTGAAAGAACATTAATCCATGCTTTTGGTGAGTGAGTGTGGTATTAGAGTATTTAGACCAAACGGTCGTGCGTTTGAATCTGCATGACTCTCAATATTGATAGTTGATTTAAACACAAAGTATTATGGGCATGTGCAAACTTCAAGCCTGTGAGTTGACTTTCATTTGAGGGGGCGTACTGTTAGAGAATGATATAAGATCCATCATTAACCCTCTCACACTAACTTGAGTTATTGCATGGGACGCAACGGTTCGTGACACATTTCAAATCCAACGATTCTCTTGATACGGTATCATGGTAGCCCCCCATTATCTACACACATGACTTACAACATGTACAACTCAGCTTTTTTAATTTCAAAAAACGTGTTAATGAATGCTATAAAAGTTAGAACTGATTTATCCTAAACTAAACTATAAGTTTTTTTTTAATCAAGTAAACTATAAGTTAGAAGTAAATGATCATGGTGTCTTTTCATAAGAATATGATGGTAAACGTGCATCCACATAATAATGAGATGTCCTAAGTACTTAAAACAAAAGAGTGTCGAGGGAGTATTATTGATGTCCTTGGATTTTGTTAGCTAAGCTATAGCTAGTTAGATTTGCTGTCGATCCATTGTTAGGTGAGCTTCCTTTGAGAAGTGTGTGCAATACAATTGCTATAACACATCCTGTTCTGGTTGATAGCAATATCGTTTATTGAAACAGATAAAATATGAATAGACGGTTATCATTTGGGTGTGTATGCGGAAGACATGTGTACTTGATACGATAATCATTTACTAAAACAGATAAAATATCAGTAGACAGTTATCATTTGGGTGTGTATGCGGAAGACATGTGTACTTGATACAGTAATTATCAAAGCCATATCATCACAACCGCTTTAATTTTATATAGAATCCCGGGATCAGAACCACCGACTATGTGTGACAACCCTAGGCTTGATATGGTTGCAACTTGATTCGTTCTCCACAGGAGATGTGTCGAAGGGCGGAGATCTATCCCTTTGGATGTTGAAATAACGATCCAAGTACTACATCACGAAATTTTTTATCTAGTTCAAAAAAAGTTTGCCAAGCACACTAATAGTAGTAGTATGAGTCTTTTTCAAGGAAATTCAGAAAATAAATTAAATACATACGACAGTTTGACCCCAAAACAAACAAATATGATCTGAGTGTAGACTATTAGTCGCGGTGTAATCCAAACAAGTGATATCGAAACCTAATTGACAGAAAATGAGATCCATCGTGGAATGATACCACATGTAGTTTTTTGTTTTTTACAAGTGGCCAGCAGGTTTGACGTGGAGAAAGTCAAATCCATGCTTGTGTTTGTTTGTTTGTGCGATATCATTCACTTTCTTTTGGTTTATGGCTGGAAAAAGTAAACAACAAACCCCCCGTAACTTCAGTCGTAAATGTTCAAACTTTTACCAAATTCTTTTCACGTTTGCTCGTAATAATTACGGTCTGCGTCATCATGCATTGCATGTTACTTAGTTACAACGTGTATTAATTCTATATTCACTCCTCTTTTTCGGTCCTAGTCATTCAAATCGGATAACTAATTAGCCACCTTTTTCGAATTGAGCTTCGTGACATTTGTTTCGACCGAGCATGCGAGTTGTGGAGTATGATACGATGCTTAGGTGGTCATGGCCGCTTCGAGATGTTAAGAGACCAGCGATTTAGTCTTACACACTAACCAAATTTGATCGTTGTTGACCGACCACTCTTATCGGTTTTTAACTGCCCTAATCGACTTCTATCTCAAGAACCTGTTTCAAGTTCAACACATGAATTTTTAATTTTTCTAATATTGAGGCAACAATTTATTTTTTTTACACTCTGTCCCACCGTATCTCAACATGAATCACTCCACTCTTTGAATTGATGAGATGGTACTTCTCATTAATCCTTCCATTATACACAACATCATCCAGATTCACTTCCACGTACCCCATTGATTCCTGCAACAAATTAAACCCATCACAATCCAACAGCATTCTCTGAATGAATGTTCATATGCTCAGAAAAAATCTGAGAATACATTACCCTTGATCTGAAGCTGAAGGCTGTTCTTTTGCTCAGGACCTCGACCCGGATCTTCTCTCGCAGCGGAGGATGGTCCATCATGAACTGAAACTCCTCGTTCCAACGTGGATTACGAGCTTTCCTAATCATCTGAAAACACACACTCACACAAATGTCACATTACATGTTGGCTCACATTAGGCTGATGTTTGAAAGCTTGTTGAACAAGTTAACCTTAGTTTTCTTCCTTTCTCCTCTGAAGAGGACCGTAGCATAGGGATTGTTGTGGTTGTGTCCTTCTACATCCTCTGCAGATTGTACTCGTATCGAAAGTAAACTCGGTCCATTAAGTGAATCGTCATAAGGCTGGTTTTCCTTCCCACTTGATCCTTTACTGCTGTGTCCATCTAGGATACTGAGTGAACTGTCTTCTTTGAAAGGCACAAGGGTCAGCTCAATCACAAGCTGCCCTCTTTGTCTTTTGTCGCGGGGATCAGAAGCCTCAGTGCTCTTAAGCAAGTCGAGAGTGAGATGTTTCGGCTCCTGGGGTGTCATTGTATTCAAGGGCACAACTTGCATTCCCAATGGGTCATGGGCGCCAACCTAGGTGAAGTTGAAAACCAGATCATATCAGTGCTTGCTCCGGATGCTATAAAAACTATTCATGAACCTCTGCCAACAACTCGAGTTATTGGGATGCCACGGTTTTGTGAAGGTGATGTTGCATTGCTGCTTTTACCTTGTCCCAATCAAGCACATGAAGATGAAGAGCTTGAGAACCAGGATCCTTAACAACAAGCCTGAAGTTTTCATTCCAAACAGGATTCAGATTCTGCTTCTTGATTGTGGTCCTCTTAGCAGATAGTTTGTCTCCACTCATACTTAGCTTCACGTACGGATCAGAAGTTCCGACGATATCAGCCTTCATGAGTTTCGTAGCCCGAACTACCTTCACATTCAGTATTCCCACCGGCTTCATTACACCAACTCTGTGATGTACTCACAATAGTTTTTGCATTAAGGATCTAGCAAAAGGTTCAAACTTCTTCTGGTAATAAAGCGATAACGTTCCAAATTTTTGATTTTGCACTCACGTTGAAGGATCAAGGACTGGTATTTGGAGAATCCGAGGCCAAATGTACATACTTGCTATCTGCTTTTCGATCGTTTTCTGCAGGGGTATCGAAAAGGTTGGTTGGTCCGAGTTGAAATTAGACCTTGAGCTTCAAACATTCATAGTAACGAAACAACCATTTAAGCATTACCAGCTTAACACCTGAACAAATCCACGAAGACCAGGTATGGACATGATATCACCTCCAGAAATTTCAAGCCCGAAGTCCACCCGAGGCTGCAAATATAAGTTCATCGATCCGAAGAAACAGCTAAGCAATCGAGTTTCATTGAATGATTTGCAACTTACTCTATCTAGTAAAGACACCACAATGTTGGCAAAACATGGGAAGGCAGGAGCAAGAGGCTTCAATGATATCCTTGGTGCTGCCAATACTTGCAAATCAACCAACTGCATGAAAGCAATGTCGAAGCCGTGTTGAGTAATGTATTCTTATCTTTTGTAAAAACCGGGAAACATTGATCTTCTGTACCTGAACAGTAATTGGTAAAGACATCAACTTTAACCCCAAAGTTATGTTGGGATTCCCTGCCCACCTAACTGCTGGTTCCAGCACTATAGCATTCTCATTGGTGTCCAACACTTTAAGACCATGAACAGTGGGAGGAAGAGTTCCAAGACTGAGATGCTCAAACTCGATAGCTTCGATGCCATACTTCCCAATGTACTCTGTGAAGATCGGTTCACTCGTGGTTTTAATTGAAGCACATATGGCCTGTGCAACGTGCATGATCCCAAACTCCAAACTTAGCAGGTTTATGAGCAAAATTCAATAAGCTAATGGCTAGTCAAGTTATACCATATTTTTGCTTACTTTATCGAGATATGGCCACATTGCCAAAACAAACTTGTTGAACCAATCCACCTGCAGAAGAAAATCACAATACTATATATGATCACCAAAGCAGCATGCTAATGGCTTGGATGGAGAGTTTAGCCTGTAGTAAAATTCCAAGAAGATTCTCACTCGTTCATAGTCGGGAGATTTCACCCACAATGGAATCTCATGCAGAATGTTGAGCAAGGTCTCAGATTCCAGCTCCCCAAGTGGCCTAACCCCTGGTTCCTGCTCAAAATCAAGAAAGGAAAAGATGCATTGTTTGTTTCTTCAAGTCGGCAGAAAACTGTGACACGGACCTTAAATTAAATTGCAAGGTCATTGAGAACCACACAAAAAGGGGGGAAGAATAGTAATCAAACGTAATATCAGGCCAGCAAGCTAGTAATATTACATATCAAACAATTCATTCACTGTCACATTCCTAAGCTGACTTTTCCAAAACTGACAAGTGGATAACACCAAACCAAGCAAAGAAAGGAACTTTCTGCAGAAGAAAATTCTCCCCAAACCGGAAACCAATCGCAGATAACAAAGAACAAGGAGAAAGATGGTGCAGGATGATCAAACACTAATAATCACGGAGAGAAAGAACCTTACCTTGACATGTTTAGGCTTGGAGTAAACAAAGAGATAGAACCCAGCAGCCAATCCAACGGCCAATCCAATGCCAAACCCAACGATTCCCAATACAGTGCTGAAAAAACCCATCAACGCTGGAAAACTCAGAAGAAGAATCAAAGGGTATGAACAAGAAAGGGAGACTTCTTTTGTGCGGGAGGAGTAATCTAGAGAAGAAAGCTTAGTGGAAGACGAAATGGGGAAGAGTTCATTTTGGAGAATCCCAGAGATGAACTGGCTGCAAGCTGGAGCTACTCTGTAATTTCACCAATAGGAGAAATGAACATCAGAAAACGGTTTTATTTTCTCTTCATGGAGACATTTGTTGATTTCTGGCTGGAGATTTTGTAGGTCCGAATTTTCTGAGCATCAGATTCTGATTATTTGGTTTCAATATAAGGGGAAAAACAGAGGAAACTGGGCGGCATTCTCTTTGTTGCTTTCAGTTTTTGCATAGTGGTTTCTTAATTACCTTTATACCCTCATTTTCCTGTCTGCAACGGCGCCGTATTAGCAACCATTTGTCCTAAGTCTTAAGTCTCCTTACCGAACTTCCACCCGTGACAGCACCCTTTAGTATCTAGAGCTATCAAACACTACTATCTGGAGCTATCAAACTCGCGATTTGGACGGATCATGGATCGGGTCAGTCGGTTTACAGTTTAATCAAATTGCCAGTTCATCGAGTTGCGAGTTTATTGAGTTCAAGGTTCGCCGGGTTACGGGTTTGACCAATCACGGGTTCGTTGGGTCACTGGTTCATCGGGTCACGAGTTTATTGGGCCTCGGGATGATCGGGTGCAATCATGATCATCTCTAAGTAACAATTAGTCAGGTTGTGAGTCATGGATTTGTCACGCCACAAATTTATCGAATTATAGGCTTGGTGTGTTATCGGTTGTTAATTTTTGAATCAAGTCGGGTCACAGACTAATCTGGCCTGACGAAAAACAAACCATCATAATAACATCTCACAAGAGCTAATTCATACTTGCAAGCAAAGCCAACAAAGTGTTCAAAGCATCACAAACTTACAACACCAACGTGACCAAAAAATCATGAAGAAACTTGGTTCAGAAATTTACACTCCTATCTCCCTATCAATTTACAGAATACACATATGTACAAATACAAGCATTCCGCCTTGAACCATACATATATATAGAGACTCAAATAGCAGGTCCTATAAGGGCAATCAGGAACTTCCTGTAACTCCCCGATGTTTCCGAATGAACTGCATCGTTCAACTTCTTCTTGTACTTCTTCACATACTCGGCTTTTATATATTGCATGTCAATCTCAGTCCTTGTCACAATTACTCGTATAAGTGCCGCGTCGTTCGTGCCCAGACCCTTCATCGCCTTGTGCAGCACCTTTGCGAAGTACTTTGCAGGATTCTCGGAGCATAGCAGAACTGTCAAAAGTGCTTGCTTGAAATATCCTGATGTTTCCTTCTTCACAGCCTAATGACACCACATATGATAGAACATCTTTAAACAATGATAACAAACTTCCAGCAAAAGTACTTTGTTAAGATTGTTTAATCACCTTCTTCAAGGAGTGTCCGTATAAGTTGTCGTAAGCAGCATCGACAGCAGCCAAATGAGCCGAGCTGCGTGAGCTGAAAACGTTAATGAACGTCTTCTCGTCAGTTCCCAACCTCTTCTCCCCTGCTTTGTATAGAGTTTTTGCATCGTTCTCGGCTGCCACTTTGTCGACTTCCCAGCCTTCGTAACGTGGAGTGCTTGCATATGCAAGCAACATCTGAAAACAGTAATCAATTAGCATAACCCTCAAAGACCGAGATGGTAGGAAACAGAAGGACGATTTTACCCTTTTATGATCTCCGGAAGTACGAGATTCGACATCATGCTCGAGGTAAACGCCAAATCTCGCGTAGTAATGCTGTTTGAAGATCCGTATCTGGGATGGGGTTCGGGAACAGATTACTTCAGTTACAGCATCCAAATTAGTCGATTCGGACATTAACCCTTGCCTGACAATCGCAGCATCACATCCTGGAGGATCTTGCATCCACATCATAACTGCATTCTGAGTCCAAAACGAATGAATTGGGCTTTTCATTCATATTACAACAAGCACGAAACAAGTTCCGATCTTGCGATTACCTTGAGCTTGCCACTAAGCTCGGAAGACAAGCGCTTGAAGATGTCCTCGGAGAACATTGTCCTATACTCATATTGGATATAAGCACGGTGTGCTGCATCTCGATGAGCCAGAATATCTACAACTGCTGAGTTATCGCATCCGAATCCTGTTGCAAGGTAGAAACCATTTGAATTGGCCAAAGGATTCCCAAGAGATAATTAATCAGACTAGTTGCTTGCATTTGGTTCAATTAACCATTCACATTGTTCAGCTCAACAATCAATATGACAACAGAAAGATTCCGTGCTAATGATCCATGCAAGAAACCCTGGGAATATACAGCTCGACCGAATCGTCCAATATGGCAAGATGTTAAATAAGGCAAACGGCAAATCAAAGGTGGCAAAGAAGGAAACAGAGCATGAAATTCAAAAAGGGATAACAAAATTAAAAACAAAAAAATGATACCCTTGAAAGCCTTGTGGAGAAGAATGGCGTCGTCTCTGGGAGAAGGAAGCACCGGCGGGAAATTCAGAGTTGACATCAGGCTACCCACAATAAACAAATCTTTCCCTTGAAAGGTTCTTCACCCCCAATCAATGGGCTCTTCTTGTTCGTTTCCGTTAATTTCTTTCGTTCTTTCTCTGATCAAAGAGTTTTTCGCCTGGGTACCCATTTTATTTATACTGATCAATTTAGGATAAGGGAGAGATGTGCGTATT
Source organism: Linum usitatissimum (assembly GCA_030674075.2). Lineage (NCBI taxonomy): Eukaryota > Viridiplantae > Streptophyta > Magnoliopsida > Malpighiales > Linaceae > Linum > Linum usitatissimum. The sequence continues at coordinate 3,117,890 of JAUJYP020001281.1, read as the reverse complement.
CAGTGATCAACGCGTGGCTTTAGCACTGACAATGGAGATGGAGGGCCTAATATCCACCATGGTCATCATCTATTTATTTTTCACAAAATGGTTATCAACATTTCAAATGTAACAAACATGTAACAATTATGATCATTCCATCAATTCTCGTTCAACTTCTTTCGTTAAGTTGGCAAATTGTCATGTCAGCTCATCATTTATGTCTTTCATGTCATGTCACATATTATATTCTAGATCCATCAATTCATGCAATCTAATTTGACTCAGTCTGGTTGAGAAAAACTAACTCAAATAAATTGAAATAAGTTGGGTCTAAAATAAAATAGTTAATATGGCAGGGGAACACATATCTAAATTGTGGGTTGAGTGGTTGATTGAGTGATCTACGCACTTAACGGAATTTATGGAAGGAAAGTCGGAGAGTTGAGCATGTTGTTATAATTGAAATAAGTTAGTGGTAGGTATGTTACTTTTTTAAAGATTGATGACTATATTGTCAGAAACCCAATAGTTTGATGACTACAATGGGTATTACCCCGAGATAAAGGGTTCCCATGAGTTTATTCTTGGCAAAAATCTTTCATATCTTACAAACTATCATTTTATTATCGATATATACTTAATTTTTCTGATATAATTTTTATATCATAACCTATTACAAACTTAGACGAAAATGTCATGTCGTTAGAGTCAGTTTAACTGATTGGGTAATCTGGCCTATGTGGTTGATGATCTCTGACACGTAAATGGCCACATCCTGTATTTAATATGACGTGAATATAATTATTTTTATTTGAAATAAATTTTATTTTCTTATCTCGCTCCCTCATCCTCATAGCCTGACTTTTTATCTTCATTCTCCCCATTGCACTCTCCCCATCTGCAACAACAATATAGCCAATTCTTTCCTCTACCTTTTCAATTATCCTCCTGGTATTAGCTATGCATCCTGTCATAGCTTCGTTCAGTTTCGTCAACTCTACCACCACATTCGAATCCATTATAACCGTTTGTTCTACGTCAACCCATTTGAAGTAGCGACAGTCAACGCTTGCATCGTTCATAAAGGGACAATGATAGAACTCTACTCCTCTATTTTTCTCGGTTCCAGCAACCTTTGCGGCAACATTACACTGGTGTGAACATTTCCCGACCACTGAAGTTGCTTCTGGTGTGCACTATACATCTATTTGATGCAGTCGAGTGACAAGAACTTCTGTGCGTTTGAGATGACGACATCGATCTCAGGGATTTAAAACTAGAATGATAAAGAAGGAGAAGGAAATAAGAGATTCAGATCTGATCGTAACTATGAGAAAGATGAAATAAGATATTCAGATCGACGATAACACTGAAATTAGAGGAGGATAACCACAAGAGAATTTGACGGAATCGACTGCGAACTTGAACCACGAGTTTAGCAAACAAAAGAAAGTACGAAAAATTTTGGTGTCTTTTTTTTGACAAAACAAATCGAATTACTTTATTGGTAGAAGATCTGAAATATTACAATATTGTGCAGGTTGAAATTGGGAGGTGCTTCCACATAATGGATAGCAAAAGAAAAACATGTAATGTACAGTTTACATCCTTCGCATCCTTAAACTTCTCAAAACCATGTATTAAACATTTGTGATCGACTCGATTAGGTCCTCTATTAACAGACATGATGTACCTACTACCAAAAAAATGAACGAAAACACCTAAGCTAGACTCAAGACTTTACAGCAACTGGCCAATTGCAACCTGAACGAAAACAATCAAAGGAAACAAACGAACTAAGACACGAGTATGACAGGGCCAGGGGTAGCCGACGAGTTTGAAACATTGATGAAGCCGTCCGAAACTCCATCTGTTGCCGAAGTATTACATGGCAGGGCGGGTCGCTCTTGGTTTGGTGGAATGTGGGTGCTTTGATGGTGTTGTGCTTCAACATTGAAGCCAAGCTCAAGCAATCCTACGATGAGGATGAAGATGTCTGACCGATAAGTCGGCGGAATCCTAAAAATGGGAGGAGGAGCAAACCCTAGCGGGGAGCAGCAGGCATCTCACTGTTAATCTAATGAAAGATGTTGGTGTTAATACTGAATACTTAAAATTATATTTCTGTGAAACGAAATACGAAGGTAGAGTGCATTATTCATTTATTTGCTCGTTGTCACGATAACAACCTCTTATTTACGACACATCAAAGTTGTTAAGTTAAACATGTTTATTGCGGATTTAAATACTTCTGAAATTTTTGATTTTAATTTTGTACCGTTACAATACCATATTCGTGCTCTGAATTCATTAGTTTAACACAAAATCAGCAAACCAGATCTCAAAATATTTCGACAGGTTGGTTGTTGGATGGCCAAGAAAAAGATGGCAGAAACAAGAAAAATCAAGCAACTTTTATTAGTGGGGTAAGAAAAATCAAGAATATTAGGCTCACCTTCCTCCTCCAATCCAAACCCAGAAAGGAAAATCAAAACTGTGGTTGGTGGTGAAAGCAAGACCCGCCCCAAGTACTAGTGATTATCCCTCTTTGGTCTCAAGTTAGCACAAGTATATGTCTGTATTAGAGTGCTTGAGAGCACATTCGAGTGTAACGGAACTTAAGATCATTTGAGGCCACTGTAGAACCTTTACGGAGGCGCTCTATGCGTCAGAAACAGACCATGAATTAGTACTATCGTCTGCGAATTACGATGATGAATAAAGCCTTCTCATGGAGGTCCCAGTGAACAAAAAACACCAATCAAGCAATGTGCTCTCTACTGGTTGTAGTTGGGAATTATTATTTGATTCCAGAAACAGGCAAAATTAACAGAGACATATAAAACTCTGTAACAGGGGGAATCAGACATATGTCGGATCTAACAACCAGAACTTGATGATCATACGTTGAATTTAAGTACCAACCTTCTTAATAATGAGATTCCTACCTACAACAACAAACCGCAGTTTTTTCGGTTCGGTTATTTTTTTTCGAAATCGTAATGGTGCAGTGATTTCCACCGGAGTCTACGATAGAAACTTCGATGGTTATGGTGATTCGATATTATACAACTTTTATATATATTTTATATGCAGCTTAGTATATTTTAAATGATATATACAGTTTGATTCATTACATTGTTTTATTTGAAATCTATGGTTGAGCCAAGGAACAAAACACCCATTTGACTACCTTTCCCCTACCAACTCCAGTGCAAATAATGGGGTTGGTTGGTATGTTAAATTTCGTAGGAAAACAACAAATTGAACATCTCAATGACAATAAAATTAGAGCAAGCTAGAAGGTAAGCATAGAAATAGTGGTAGTGGAAAGTGATGGTGGAAAGTGAAAGTAGGAAAGTAAAATGATGTTACGTGACATTGTGATATGTGAAAATATGAACATAATAGTGACACAACAACGATTTAATATGTTTATATAATAATTATATTTATGTGATTTTTTTTTCATTTTTTTGTTCCGAACCTACCCCATTCAAGTTAATTTGTTTGATTTAATTTCCAACCGTCACAATATGTCGGATCTGCTCTCGGAGCCGCGTTGGTGGATCTGACTATGCACTCAATTTGTTAGGTAAGAGTAACATTTTCTTTTAATATTTTGGTTGGGTGTGTGTATTGTTTTCGAATGACTGTTGGGTGTTATTTTTATTTATTAGTGTTGAAGTACGTCTTCATTGTCAATCACATGAGTAGAAGTATTTAATGAAGCAATGTTATACGCACCTAATAGTATCTCGTGCTTTTTTTATAAATATGAAGAAATTTAATTTTACACATTTTTTTATCAGCTCTTCGAAACTGCATGCGTAACCATAATAGAATATCGGCGATAATGCTATTAATATTCGTCCTTCTCTTTACATAATACGCCAATTACACATCAAAAGTCGAGTTCAACCTGTAGACTTTACGACCCCTCCTCCAAACCATATTAAGACTTACGATAACAACAACCCTCAACTATATCTAGATGATTGAATACATCAATACAACCAATTTGATCATGTCTTTACCAAGCACTTCCCTTTCCTAACAAGTTGCAAACAATATGGATGAATTGTTCAACACATTTGTTGTTAGCTAAATGGATAAGAAAACTCATACAAAAAGAGGACTAATGGATAAAGAAGTAGTACCCAATGGTATTGTTTGCTATATAGACCATGTTGGTGTGATTTATTTTTGGATTCTTTTTCGAAAGGCTTCATATTATTAATATGGCAGAATTGAGGCCGGATAAATTCAAGCCACCACCCTAAGTCTCTCACTAGTCAATCTCTCTGAATTCATATGTACAACTAGCAAGCTTTCGAATCTTGCCTAGTGTGTCACCGAATCTCGCCTATAGTGTATCTCCAAACTAACTCATTGTTGAACCATTATTTAAAATCTAGTCATTATATATGGCTATTTTAATAAGAGAGAGTCCTAGTTCTGGTCTCGAGTACTAAAATATATGTATGTAAAGTTTTGATGATTTCGTAAGTAGGCTAATGATATTTAAAGTTCTAGTCTTCTACTTATTTTATTAGACTAAATAATCAATCAAAGTAAAACTTATAACCAACCTATTAATAAATAATACTCATAAATTTAGCTAAAACACTAAATGTATGGAAAAAATCACCGACAACACATACAATTTTATTTTAACTAAAAACAGTACAATTGCGTTTAGAAAATATATTAGTTGCTAGCAATTGAAAGAAAGCAAATGTATTCGCGAACGACCTATCTAATACACATTTGATTTTTTTTTTGAATTGTTAATAAAAACGTTGACACAGTTGATTTTTAGACTTAAAATTCCGTCCAGTTTGTTTTATCATCCTGGTCCCGCCATCGAGTATGTATAAGTGAACTGTTTGAAGTTAAAGTAAATTCGGGTCTATCGTCATGGTACTTGTATCGTTCTTATGCAATGCATCTCCATGTCTGCTACCATTTGTTAATTAAGACCAAACTCAAAAGCATTATTTATTCATGTAAGTCCAGCCTGGTGGTTCACAGATCGGATCATCATCCTCTCGTTGTTGTGCCGGCGACTATCTCACCAAACACTTGATTAGTACATATAATATATGTATTACATAAATAAAACCAAACCTAAAATATCAACGCAACACGACACAAACCCAAAAGCAAAATTATTCTCACCAACCCCCATCCATCATCTCCAGCCATCCACTTCCTCCCTCTCATTGGCTCTTTCTTCCCCTATTCATATATTTTTATAATGGTGGATCCCACCCAAGACACCATGTCAAGGCCGTCGTTGGTTGGTGGAGTCACTAGTACACCGAGATTTTGAGTTCGCATCCTAATTTCTAACGGTGAAAAAGAGGATGTTTAATTCAGGATTAACGGTAATGGGTTTTGATAAGAGGACGACAAGCGTACGTCATGCTCGAACTACTGTATTATAGATTCTGATGACTTAAGTTCTAATGTCGAGTAACTCGTCCAAAACACAAGAGTTCGGTAGGCCCTGAACGGATTTTTTCAACATGTTGATATGCTTGGCTAACGAGTTGTCTTTGTCAACTTTATCGGTTTCAATAGAAGCGGAGGGTTGATCACCGCATTATAATATGTCGATCATCAAAATATAGTAGAAAAACTTGTTGTTTGGACCGAAATATGGGTATTAGACTACTACGTATTAGGAGAAGTCGAATATTTTATCTTATAATAATATAACTATAACAACATCTTCATCCCAATTTTTTAGCAATTGTCACATGAGGGGAGAGTGAACGAGGTTGTGACACTCCACTTAAAACCTATTAAGGACATAAAGGAGCTAGTTTTTTTCTTGATGAAGTGGCATATCCATAATTTCACCAAATCTTTAACGAAGCACACATACAACGTATTGGTGGTAAACCGGGAAGTGCAACCCAATGGGTTACAAAGGACGTTGCAATGATACGAGATCATATGCACCACGTCCAAATTATGCTCAATACCAAAGTCAAACACTCTAAACTCATATGGCAACTACTAACTGTGATTGAAGGGCAAAATAATAAACGCCTACCCTGTAGATCACGATTCTACACCAAAAGAAAACGAGTGCTCAAAATATGATACAAACCAAACAAGACAGATTTTTTTATTTAAAAAGAAATTATTATTTTTATTAACAGTACCACATGAATACAATGTACCCATTTTATAAAAAAAACATTTATGCTAGGAAGGTCATGTAAATACATTAGACTTATTTTCTAAAAAATTTACCTTTTCTTTTTTTGAAATGATTCTCCCTAGAATAAAGTCCTCAAAATATGCATATTGTATCCCTACATCAATACAAATCACCAATAGTCTAAAGTAAAATAAAATATTAATGTAATTGTCATATCTTATTAGAAATTACTAAACAATTTTTCGAAATAAAAATCAGCTAACAACGAGAGCGGACCTCTACCACATGTTGACCTACTTCCACGTGGCATCAAACCCAGCCGTCCAATATAACCAGGATCCAACGACTGTGATCACTTCTCAACTAACCCATTCTTGCCTAACCCCACCAACACCCAACCTTCATCTCCCCCTCTATTTAAAGCTCCCGAATTTGGTTCAACAAACCTCAGGAATCATTTCTGGGTTACCTAACAGAAAAGTTTCCTTTGCAAAATTAACATTTACTCAATTACCCATTTCCAAAAACCAAAAACACAAAACAAACAATGGAGCTCTGCAGCAACAACGAGAACAACAACAATGGCGGTGGGTTTTCCCTCGCTGATCCGTTGAACTGGGGAATGGCCGCAGAGTCAATGAAAGGGAGCCACTTGGAGGAGGTGAAGCGTATGGTTGCAGAGTCGAGATCCCCTGTCGTGAAGCTTGCCGGGCAGACTCTGTCCATTGCCCAAGTCGTCGCAATTTCCCGCTCTGACGCGGCTGCCGAGCTGGACGAGGAGGCCCGGCCGAGGGTGAAGGCCAGCAGCGACTGGGTCATGGAGAGCATGAACAAAGGCACGGACAGTTACGGTGTCACGACTGGGTTCGGAGCCACGTCTCATCGTAGGACTAAGCAGGGTGGAGCCCTTCAGAGGGAGCTGATCAGGTACCGATTTCGAGAATTTTTCATAAATTTTTTTACGAGATCTTAAACAATAGTCTAAGTTGGTCAACTCATAATTCGGCTAATTGTTTACAATACAGTTTAACTTAAGGGTGTAGGTTCATGATTAGTGTCTAAATTAATTAGGTGAATGGTTTGAAATTTAGTTGCTCGTTAACCAGAATCAATATTTTTCTTTGTTTCTAAATTTAATTCGAGCATTCATTGGTGTTATTTTATTTCATTTAAAATTTGTTATTTACGTAAAATTATTTTTAAAACTCGTTGTATATGATCGAGTTTGTGACAATAACTCAACGCATCCAATCCAGTTCAGTCTACATCGAGTGATTAGATCCATCTCCTAGATCTTGTGTATCTATGACACTCTATTGTGTTGCATTATTTTTGAGAAATTTATCTTGTTAAACAAATTAATACATTATATTAAATTATTAAGCACTATATAGTTTTTTAAATTGAATATGAAAATGTCTGTATAAAAAGTGAAGTGAACTTTCTTCTGCTGAAAAGTTGGTGGAATAAGTTTAATTAAGGCTGAGGTGACTTTGAAGATTATGAATAAGTTGGTGAACAATTATTCCTTATGATGACTACGACAAGTTTCCAACTAACTAGTTAAACAGTGGTTGAAACAAAGTAGATACATAGTTAGACAGTGGTTGAAACGTGTTGAGATTCGTTGAATTGTGTGCTAATCGTGGATCTTTGGATACGCACCAGGTTCTTGAACGCTGGCATATTCGGCAACGGTACGGAGTCAACCCACACGCTGCCATACTCCGCAACCAGGGCAGCCATGCTGGTCAGGATCAACACCTTGCTCCAGGGCTATTCAGGAATCCGGTTCGAAATTCTCGAAGCCATCACCAAGCTCCTCAACAACAATGTCACCCCATGTCTACCTCTCAGGGGCACCATCACCGCCTCTGGTGACTTGGTCCCTCTATCCTACATTGCAGGCCTCTTAACCGGCCGCCCCAACTCCAAAGCAGTCGGCCCCAAAGGCGAGTCCCTGAACGCGACACAAGCCTTTGAAGCTGCTGGGATCACCGGTGGATTCTTCGAGTTGCAGCCAAAGGAAGGTCTGGCAATGGTGAACGGTACTGCAGTTGGTTCGGGCATGGCCTCGATGGTCCTTTTCGACGCCAACATTTTGGCGGTCATGTCCGAGGTTTTGTCAGCGATTTTCGCTGAAGTCATGCAAGGGAAACCCGAGTTCACAGACCACTTGACGCATAAGCTGAAGCATCATCCCGGCCAGATTGAAGCTGCAGCAATCATGGAACATATCCTGAAGGGCAGCTCTTACGTCAAGGAAGCTGAGAAATTGCACGAAATCGATCCATTACAGAAGCCGAAACAGGACAGGTACGCTCTCAGGACATCTCCTCAATGGCTCGGCCCCCTGATCGAAGTGATCAGGTCGTCGACCAAAATGATCGAAAGGGAGATCAACTCGGTCAACGACAACCCGTTGATCGATGTCTCGAGAGGGAAGGCAATCCACGGAGGGAACTTCCAGGGAACACCGATCGGTGTCTCGATGGACAACACTCGTTTGGCAGTTGCTTCAATTGGGAAGCTCATGTTTGCGCAGTTCTCCGAACTTGTCAACGACTTTTACAACAACGGTCTGCCATCGAACTTAACAGGTGGACGAAACCCCAGCTTGGACTACGGGTTCAAGGGGGCTGAAATCGCAATGGCATCCTACTGCTCCGAGCTTCAGTTCCTGGCAAATCCAGTTACAAACCACGTACAGAGCGCTGAACAACACAACCAAGATGTCAACTCATTGGGACTGATTTCGGCTAGGAAGACTGCCGAAGCTGTGGACATATTAAAGCTGATGTCGACAACTTACTTGGTCGCTCTATGCCAAGCGGTCGACTTAAGGTATATCGAGGAGAATCTGAAGCAGACAGTTAAGAACACGATCAGCCAAGTAGCGAAGAAAGTACTCCTAACCAACGGGGAGGTGCTCCACCCATCGAGATTCTGCGAGAAGGAGCTATTGAATGTCGCGGAGAGGGAGTACTTGTTTGCATATGCTGACGATCCTTGCAGCGCAACCTACCCTCTGATGCAGAAGCTGAGAGGGGTGCTGGTGGAGCACGCGTTGCTGAACGGTGAGAGCGAGAAGGACTCGAGCACTTCCATCTTCCACAAGATTGCAGCTTTTGAGGCGGAGCTGAAGGCTATCCTGCCGAAAGAAGTCGAGAATGCGAGGAGCGAGCTAGAGAATGGGAACCCGGCTATTCCGAACAGGATTAAAGAGTGCAGGTCGTATCCGTTGTACAAGTTTGTGAGGGAGGAAGTTGGTACCGGTTTGCTGACGGGTGAGAAGGTTAAGTCACCTGGTGAGGAATTTGACAAGGTGTTCACTGCTATGTGTGAAGGGAAGCTGATTGATCCTTTGTTGGAGTGCCTCAAAGAATGGAATGGTGCTCCTCTTCCTATCTGCTAGAACAAGACTTATAAGCATGCATTGCTCTGATGTAATCTTTTGTATTTTCCTGCAAACAAACTATTATTATCTGATGTAAAAGTGAAGTGGTTTTTGGTTCTTGTTTCCTTTCTTTACCCATTAATGTGTAAGCTATCAATCAGTGTATCTTCTCTAATTTTGATTGGGAATCCTTTTCTGTGTACTGGTTTCAAGACAAACGGATGAAATCTGTATACGGAAGGAAATAATTAATTCTCCTTGTTGCTTGAGTCAGATTGAAGTTTCTGAGCATGTACTGTAGATTGATGAACTGGAGCTCAGAATTGCAGCTGGAAAACATTAAGTAACCAGCTCCGATTCTGAGAGGAGGCCTTGAATATTCTATATAGAGCGGTTAATTGAAATCTGAGCGCGATCGGAGAACAGAGAAGGGACGAACCCTAATTCCCAATTTTAATTATCGATGTTTAATCAAACATGGGTATCACCGTATCAGTACAACAAAGGAAAACGACACCGGATTGTTATCTGTATCAGGAAAGTTGTCGCCGACAAATTTTGTAAGGTTAAATGCATAACGGTTACTTAAATTTGGGGCAGATAACATTTTGATCATTGAAATTTCTTAACTCCAAATTTGTGGATGGCGGGGAAAATGAAACGTGACTGACGGATTTAATAAACTCATCATTTTACATCGCAATTCAATTTTCAGATATTTGATTAACCGATGATCCATTTTTTTTGCTTAGATCTATGAAGAGATCTGTGATAGGCCTGCAAATAATGAGCTGAACTCAAGACCTCGTCGATCAGACTACTACGTACGACGGACCAATCCTCGTTTCGCATGACAAGTAGGAATCGGCCCAAGATGCTTGCAGTAGAATAGGTTTGAATTTGTTGAATTGGTCAATTAGTGTTACAGGTTATATCTCCTTGAATAAAGGAACTCCCACCTTATGTGGAAGTAAGTAGCGAGTAATGGGAAGTAGTTTGGATACAGAATCTCAGTAGTTGTATTTAAGCTTTCGGTCAATGGAATAATAGCAGGCAATCTTTTATCAAATAACTCTCTGGTAGTTTTTGTCAAGAAATTAAAACACGGTGTTTTTCTACCAAGAAAAAAAATATTGATTTCAATCTTATCAATCTAAAGATAGAAAGTAATAAAACTTAAGCATCAACTCAGGAAGTGAGGACTAACACTCAACCGCCGATTCAATTGAACAAATTAAAATAAGTCGAATCACGTCTTACCTCTTTCTCAACCCAAAATCCACCGCTCCGCCATTAACACTATCGAACTCTCTGTTTATGATCTCCCATGAGTTTTGAAACATTGAGATACACTTCGAGCATATTGAAAAATCAGTCTACTAGGCCGAACAAACTCCCTATCGTGTTTTCATATATTGAATCATACTATCGGAATCAACGGACATGATTAATAGTTTATTTGGATAGGTTGGTTCATGGGGGTATGGAGAGTAGTTTTAAATCTAGGCAAAAATGTTCCAGTATTTCTCACCATAGGGGTATTTTCGGTAGTTTTAAAATATTTTTATTTTATTTTTTATTTTTATATTTTTGGCATTTTCGGAATGTTTGATAACTCAAATGTGAAACTCAAAATTTAAAATTTAAAATTGAAAATTCAATATTCTAAACCCTAAATCTAAAAATTCAAAATCTAAAATCCAAACCCAAAATTTAAATCCTAAAATTTAAAATTCAAAACCAAAATTTAAAATTTTAGAACTCTTTTTTGCTAGAATTCCAAACCTTTCTGTGGGAATGTCTTTAGTTGTAGAGTTTTGACTACTGCGCCAACCGTAGCAATAGCAATTTTCGGTCTGATTCGAGGCTTAGCCAAGCGGGGTTGGTGAGTAAAGCGACATACTAACCACACCAAACTCCATACTTTTATTTCCCACACTAACCCCATCATCACCACAAGGTTGGTAGCTCCGGAGGTACCTTATGTTTTCCCTATGTACAAATTCAGCACTCTTCCTTAAGAAAATGATATCCGGTCCGGTACCATTCTTTTGTTCAAAATGAAAATTCCACTTATTCTTACGGTTAATTCAATCGTATAAATTATTCTTTTCATGTCACTTAAACTTGAATCAACATTTTCAGTGTCTAAATTTTAGATAATCTTCCCTCAAAATAGAAAAAATCGAACGATCATTATTTTTCTCTCTACAATATTTCTAAATCACTTTTCAATTTCGTAACCCTTTATACTATTTCAATCTTTATATATCCTTGTTGTTTGAAGATTTCATGTAAAAATAATTATACACTTAATTCTTACATCTTTTACATAGTAACAATCTAGAATCTGACAACCTTTTCTTTATCATTCTTTTAACAACTTTATAAACCCTTCAAAAATTTCAAAAACAACATTTAAAACGTCCACCTAAACTCCAATAATATAGAAAGGGCTTCTTAGGGTGGCGATGACATGTAGTGATGAGGTAAGGGAAAAAGATAGATGTATTTGTTTTGTAATGAATAAATACATGTATTTTAATTTTGAACATATCCTTAAAAATATATCATATACCAAAAATAGCTTTTTAAAAAAGAGTGTACTTGAAGGACAACTAGTTCTCCTAAAAACCCTTGAGCTGAAAATGTCGTCGCTGTTATAGTTGTCGCCGCTATTTTATAGTCTATATCATTATTGCTATTGTTTTAGTTGTTGCTTTCCTATGAAAGTTTGTTGTACTCTTCAGAGAGTTTTGTTCCAAAAATTCTAGCAGTTACTCATCTTTCATCAATCCATCAATCATGAATTATCGTTAAGGATTACGATCTAGACCTACAATATCACCGATAACTCCTTACGAATTTTCATCACAAACGGGGATCACCACCTCGAAATCGGATACCACCCCTTTAAAAAAAGAGTATACTTATTTGGTCATGGGATAAATATTAGGTACCCAACACCACCGCCACCCACCAACCAAAGGTTAAAAATGGAAAAGAAAATATCGCAAATGAGTAATTTAGCCATTTAATGATTTGATTAAGGAAAAATTAGGACTTCCACGTAAATTGATAAAATACCCAATTACCTACTGCTACCACTGACTCGCTACGCCTATATAACTCTCTTAACCAACCCTCACCTGTTTTCCGCTTCCTCACTTGCTTCCAGACTCTGCTGCAGCTCCCTGTTCTTCATCAGCTCCATCGCATTTGGATCTCATCAACACTCTAGATTTACAAAATGGCGTCCGAAGGTATCTTGTTGGGCATGGGAAACCCGCTCCTCGACATCTCTGCTGTTGTTGACGACGGCTTCTTGTCCAAGTATGTCATCCTAATCGATATCTGATTCCATCTCTCTTTCACACTTCTCCGCTGATCATTATGCTGAGAAGTCAGATCTAGGAAATGGGTCCGAATCATAATTGATGTATTATGGGATGTATTATACTGTTGTTCGTTTTATGGTACTGGATCTGTGTTCCTTTTTGAAGCGTTTTTAAGTGATGGGGTTTTTTCTTGATTTAGGAGAGATTGGATCTCATCTTTGTGTCCCTTAAGCTGATTTACGACTACTGGATTTGAATTGACGAATCCATGTTCTCTTCGGATTGGGGATTTGCACTTACTATTTTGAATCTGGGGAATGATCAGCTTTCACTGTCTGTCTAGTTGCGGAAAATTTGTTATGATGTTTAGTTTTTTTTGGGTGAACTAATGTGGTGGAATTTAGCTAAGATTGACCTGATGCTTTCACTGTTTGATCTCGAGCTAACTCTGAGCTGATTCATTACATAGGTATGGCGTCACGCTGAACAATGCTATTCTTGCTGAGGACAAGCACTTGCCCATGTAAGTTTCTTATTTCTGTGTTCAAGACTATCCTTTTTTTCTTGACCTTTGTACAATCTTGAACTGATTCAGCTTGTGAAGTTATATGACTTGATTTACGCTTGGATTTTGAAGGTATGATGAAATGAGCAGCAAATATTCTGTCGAGTACATCGCTGGAGGTAACATTGAGATCCTGCAAGTACTTTCATGACAAAGCACTTGTTTTTTCGGAAAGGTTCTGCATATTAATTATTTTATTCGCTCATTAAAATTATAGGTGCCACTCAGAACTCCATCAGAGTTGCTCAGGTATGATGAATGTCACATGGCAGTTTTTTATGTCTTCCAGGATGGCACCTATGTTTGTACTGTTGCTGATTTTCTTTCGACGATTTTCTGTATATTTTGCAGTGGATGCTCCAAAAACCTGGTGTAACTAGCTACATGGGTTGCATTGGGAAAGACAAGTATGGTGAGGAGATGAAGAAAAACGCCACGGACGCTGGCTTGAATGTATGTAACGCTTAATTTCCAGTTTACTCTCTGGCTGGTTTCTCTTCATCTCACTGTTGAAATCATTTTTCATTTGCCATGATAAGGTCCATTATTATGAAGATGAAGCTGCTCCTACTGGGACATGTGCTGTCTGTGTTGTTGGTGGTGAGAGGTTAGTTGGTTTCGATCTTAAGGCTGTCTAATATGTAACTTGCATTTCAAATACATTGGTGAATCCTTGTACTCATTTTTGCCTATAATGTTGCAAAATTAACTATTCTTAGGTTTCATGTTATTCCTACTGTTCCGAAACAATAATCAACTTTGATATCGTTGACTGATGGTCTTCTGATTAATTTAATCGATACATCCAACTATCCAAGTGATTCTGGAGAGTGATAAATCACGATGCAGTAGACATCATCGGTTTTAAATTTTTCCTCAGATTTATTTCAGGGAATTGCTTTCATCTATGTGTTTGCATCAGTTATACGATTTAGCTGTAAGAATTTCTATTATATATAAAGTAGAACAATGAGCTCCTTGTTAATAATTCTACAGGTCACTTATTGCAAATTTGTCTGCTGCAAACTGTTACAAAATTGACCATTTGAAGCAAGCTGAGAACTGGGCTTTAGGTATGTCTTGCACTTCAGACCTCTAATGTTCTACTTTGTTGTTGAATGCATTGTCGTATCCCTTATTGTGTTTGGTTTTTTATTTTGGTTGTAGTTGAGAAGGCCAAATACTACTACATTGCCGGATTTTTCTTGACCGTATCTCCCGAATCAATCCTTCTCGTGGCTGAGCATGCAGCTGCCAAGAACAAGGTATGCATTATCAGGTGGTATGTTGTAGATATTGCTTTTAATGTTCATAATCTAAGTCTATTGCTGTTCGCAGATCTTCTCAACCAACCTTTCTGCTCCATTTATCTGCGAGTTCTTCAAGGACGCCCAAATGAAAGTTCTACCGTAAGCGTTTACACCAAAATTTGCGTTCATAGCATCAAGTTCTTTTCATGCTCTAGCTTAGGCTCTGACATAATCTTGTTTTTTAGTTATGCCGACTACGTGTTTGGCAATGAGACTGAAGCTAGAACATTCTCTAAGGTCCATGGATGGGAGGTAATTGCTTATCGACATCTTTGTCTGTTTTTAACACCAAACTTGCACTGAAATCCGAAACCTTTGTAAACACTTTTTTTTCCTTTCTCAGACTGAGAATGTAGAGGAGATTGCTGTTAAGATCTCCGAGTTGCCCAAGGCTTCAGATGCACGCAAGAGGATTACTGTTATCACCCAGGGAGCTGACCCAGTTGTCGTTGCACAAGACGGGAAGGTGAAGACTTTCCCAGTCACCTTGTTGCCCAAGGAAAAGCTCGTGGACACCAATGGAGCTGGTAAGTACCCTTTCAAATACAACTTTCTGGTTCATTGAGGATCTGTGTAGACCTTATAACGCCATCGCCTATTCTCCATGACCAGGGGACGCCTTTGTCGGAGGGTTCTTGTCGCAGCTGGTGCAGGAGAAGCCAATTGAAGACTGTGTTAGAGCTGGAATCTACGCGGCCAATGTGATCATCCAGAGGTCAGGATGCACATACCCAGAGAAGCCAGAGTTTAACTAGATCCAGATCATCAATGGAAGCCCTCCACAAGCACAGCAATTATAGTAGTAATGAATTTTACGTCAAGTTCTCTATTCTGCTGGATCATTGATCTGATTGTTGCGGCATTTAAATTATATTATTGAAAACTCCAGGAAACTAGAGGTTTTTGTTTTCGTATGCTGTGCCATTGATATATTGGAGTTAGTTTGGTATTACAGTTTGTGCTTAACCGGGGAGGTTTGGGGATGGTTTAAGGTATGCGATGGGAAAAATAAGATGGAAGTGTTTTGGGTTAAGTCAACAAATAGAGTTGTTTCGGTTGAGTTGAGTTTTACCCAATTTGAGCTCGGCTATTTGCAAGGCTTAGCGATCTCGAGCCCGGCTGGTTGCAATTTTCAATGAACTCGAGCTCGAACCGTTCACAAGGCTAACGAGCTCAAACTTGAGGGGGTCACTCATTCCCAAGAATAGTCGAATAAAGGCATCACATATTCATACTATTCTTAAATTGACTCGACCTCTAAAATTTTATTAAGTAATTAGTTGTTGAGAAATATTTATTCATCATGAAATTCTTGGTTTCTCTAGTTTATAATTGAACTAGTAATCGAGTCGTTTGTGAGCTTTCAATTCCCCAGCTTGCCAACTACATAAATCGAGCTATCACGCAAGTTACAAGCGAGCTGGCTCACAAACTTAGTCCGCGAGATAGACAAGACAAGTCAGGTTAACTATTGTTTACCTTGTTTATTATTGAGCCAGCTCGTTCCACATCAAATCGAACTCCGAAATGCTCTGGCTTCGTCAACAACCCTAGTGAAGAAATAAGGTGGTTTCGAATTTCGATATCCTAGTCGCATCAGTACCATATTGCCATATTACCCCTCCCACCAGTGTGATATTCATATTACCCATCCAGCTGCCATGTGTCAATCCATAGTCCGACCACCCCTGCAAAAAGCTCCCACCGACTTCCTTGACATTGTTGCCAAATATCAGATTCCCCCCCACTACTTATCCCACCATCCCATCCTCCCCCGTATTTTCTCCAAAAGCCAACAACTTTCGATTCCCATTTTCCTCATCCAGAAACCCCGACACTCTTTCACTTCACTGTATCACCAATGGCTGCCGCAGCACCACCGCCGCCACCGTCCCCGACTCCCAACCCACCAACGGGCTTGCCAAACTCCGATACCAACGCCCCAGTCGGCTACCCACTCTTCTCCCGCATCCGCCTCGCCACCCCAACCGACGTCCCCCACATCCACAAGCTGATCCACCAAATGGCCGTCTTCGAGAAGCTCACCCATCTTTTCTCCGCCACCGAATCAAACCTCTCCTCCTCCCTCTTCACCTCCCCTCCTTTCCAATCCTTCACCGTCTTCCTCTTAGAAATCTCCCGCTCCCCTTTTCCCAACGCCCCAACTCCTTCGCCTGTTTCCACCACCCACCGCATCGTTAACCTCGACCTTCCCGTCATCGACCCGGAGGCCGAGACCTTCAAGACCGGCGATGATGTTGTGGTTGCTGGATTCGTGCTGTTCTTCCCCAATTACTCCAGCTTCTTGGCCAAGCCTGGGTTTTATGTTGAAGATCTGTTCGTGAGAGAGTGTTATAGGAGGAAAGGGTTTGGCAAGATGCTGCTTTCGGCTGTGGCGAGTCAGGCTGTGAAGATGGGGTATGGGAGGGTTGAGTGGGTTGTGCTTGATTGGAATGTGAATGCCATCAATTTTTATGAAGGGATGGGTGCGAAAGTGTTGCCTGAGTGGCGCATTTGCAGGCTGACTGGCTCTGAACTTGAAGCCTATGGCGATTCTGCTCCTGCTCGGTAGAAGGCTGCTATTTAGTTAGTGCTGAGTGGTTCTTACTTTCTAGGGATCTTTGATCGCCTTGTATGGGTTTTTATGCAAACTATGTGCTGCTAATTATTGAAATGAAACTTTCTGATGCTTTTCGAGTTCTTATTCTCTGTATTTTGGATGCTTTATGAAGTTCAGTTCTGCTGCATTTTAGCATATTTTCAAATGGAGTGAATGATTGAACTGTCATTAGTTGGTTTTTCAAATTCCTCTTTCACTTGTTACTTATATGACAATGTACCAGGGAAAACAAGTTATAAAAACCTGCTGTTAAGTTATGAAGTTACTGTTCTGCTGCAGTTTAGCTTATTTTTGCAAATGGAGTGAATAATGAAGCCTTCATTCGTTTGATACTTCAATTTATTCTTTCACCCGTTATTTATGTGACAATGTACCAGGGCAAACAAGTTACAAGTTACAAAAACCTGTTATTTAGTTGGATACATACTAATACTGATAAGCTGGTATTCTGATGTGTGTATATCAGAGTTCTTTTGCTAGCTCCAACTAGTATGGAGCTGTGGTCCATGGCCTTATTGGGTTTCTAGTGAACCCGAAGAGAAGGTACATAAAACAGTAGAGTTCAGCTCTCTTTTACTGTGATAAAGGAGGCTGCAAGTGGTTGCCTGTACAAAGATCATGATGTTTGTCTGTGACTGAGGTTCTAGAAAATTATATGATCAGACATGGTTCTTAATGGCCTTACTGTATCCACTTTGCTCATCATAGTACTTTGACCTCCCAGAAAGTTGTCCCACAGGTAAGTTGCGACTTTTCTTGCGTCGTCTGTACTTGTGAGATAGTAACTGCCAACTCCACCTCCAATGGAGAGCAAGACCTTAACACCTTTCTCTTGACACGACTTTATCTCGGAGCTTAGTCCTTCACAGCCTCCGGATGTCGGATTGCAATGCCCGGCGAGGTTGATCGTCGGTGTTTGGCTGTTGCCAAATGTTGGCAGGAAAGCTATTATCACATATCTGTAGTCTCCAGTTGCACAAGTCTCTTCCAGGCTCGCTTCATTTCCGTTTTGTCCCCAGTAGATCGCTATGCTTCCAGCTTCTAAACTCTTGAGCATTGACAATAAGCGCCACACTAGTGAGGTTGCTGCCCTGGAAAAAGCTGACATCTTGCTCGAAAGAAATGCTCGCTTTCTATTGTATGATTTCTATCTCTCTCCTTTATATGTACTGTTGCCTGTTGCTGAGACATTCCTTTTATACCGTAGTTTTTACTGCAACTTAGGAGTGGGACGATTTAATGATCAAAGTTGCATTCTTTTCATATATAAAACTATATTCTAGAGGATGAAAGGTTGTGGGAACTTGTTTTGATCTTTTGTCGCTGGTCTAATTATTCTGTTGCATGTGATGTCCATAAGGAATGATAGAGTCAGAAGAAACACGTGTGTGAATCAGAGTTGATCAAACTTCCTTGGTAAAGTCGACCAATTTGTTCCTTCTGGTTTTATTTGTGTGTCCATTTAGATGAAAAAATCTAATCCTTGGAGTCTTTCCTTTGAAATGAGTCTTAAGAGTGTTTTTATTGCCAACTTCTTACGCTTCTTTGGTGATTAATTTATGTCACTTGGTTGAAACCATACGACTCAAAAGCTGAGATTTTTTGTCGTTAAATATAGTTCTGTTCATCAGCAAGTCTCTTTTGCAGGTTTTGATTTGTGGTTTGATACTTAGTTGTAATCTGATTGGATATCGGTATGGAAATTAGGCAGAGCAAGGGATCATCATATAACAGTAAAAGAGCTTTTTTGTACATAAGGTGCATTCAGGCAAGTGCATTCAGGCAAGTGCATTCTCACAAACGATTCACATACAAATATAGAAAAGGGAGTGCATATTTGTGGCCTGATGCCACATAATTTTAGACCGAGTTCTTGATGGATTTGCTGTATCCAGTTTCGTCATCATAAAACTTCGACCACAGCATAACACCACCGTACTTATCACTGTCCTTGATTGCAGGGAGGATCTCAGATTCAAGATCAGACGCAGGGATGAAACCGCTCCCAGCTGCATTCGGTGCAGCAGGCAGCCCGAGGAAGATCTTCTTAGCCGGAATTCCATTCCATTGCTTCCACGCATCTTCGAGGTTGCTGATGCTTCCGGAAGAGTACTGGCAAGGAGGATTGTTGTAGAACTGAACCCAAACATAGTCAAAGAGTCCTGTCTGAAGCGCATTCCCTATCCATGCATCGGGAAACGGGCACTGAGGAGCCGCACTCAGTAAAATCTTCTCGCTGCGAGATTTTAGAGACCTGGCTAGATCGTCCCAGTACATGTTCGTTCCTCCTTCGATGTCGAAGTCAATCCCGTCAAGCACAGCAGGACCGAGTGGCCTCGACGAAGAGTGTCCGCCCAAGAAGTTGTCCCAAAGGTAAGTTGCAACGTGTTCCGCGTCTTGGGTGGATGCAAGATCGTAGCCTCCAGCTCCTCCACCGATCGAAAGCAGCACCTTGATCCCCTTAGCTTGACACGCCTTGATGTCGGAGCTCAGACCGGCACAACCGCTGTTAGTTGGATCACAGTGGCCTGCTAGGTTGATTTGTGGCGGCTGTCCATTGCCAAATGATGACAGGAAAGCTATGTTCACATAGTGATAGTTCCTTGTGGCGCAAGTTTCGGCTAGGGTGCCTTCTTGCCCGTTCTGTCCCCAGTAGATTGATATTCCGCCAGCTTCGGAACCAGCCATCAGCGCTGCCAGAAGGATTGATGACACGAGGATTGACATTGCCATGGCTGCCCTGAATGCCATTCTAGTCACTTTGTTTTCCTGAGGTTTTTTGCCTTTTGTTTGGGGATGCTTCTGGGTTGCAAGCTTCGTTTCTGTGTTCCTTTTTATAGGCAGCAGAGCTTGAAAGCTCCCTTGTGAGTTCATCTGTTGGATGATTCTCATTACTGCGTGGAGTAGCAGTAACTTTGTTTATAGATGGATGAATGAATGAATGAATGGAATTGAATCAACGTTGCTGCTGTTGCTGCTAACTAATAAGATAAGGGTCATGGATGAGCTCAAAGAATTTCAACGAAAGGGAACAGATAAAAATTGAGATGATAACTTTACTGGTTTCGCATTATGATCTCAAATACTTTTTTATGTAACAATTTGGTGAGTGTGAAATATATCTTCTCAGTTCTCACAGCTTGGTTTGTTTTTTAGACGAATAGGCAATAGCTTCATTAATCTTATCAATGCTGCAAAATAGTATCACATGGTTCAATATTAACTAGATTCATATCCGGCTTTTGATTTGTTTATTTTTAACTATTTTGATTAATGCACAATATTTTAAATTGGTATTATTAATTTTCAATTTATAAAAGAATAAATATTAATTATTTATAAAAGTCAATTTAAAAATTATCATAAAAATTTATAATTTTAAAAATAATATTAGTAAAAATACTAAAATCTAAAAGGAGATAAAGAAATAGATTGAGTAGAAAGTAAGAGTCGTGGAAGGAATAGATACAGAAAAAAAAGAGTTAGATGTGGAAGAGAAGGCTTAATATGAAGAGTAGTTTTATTAGGGTTCTTGCTCCCATTTCATCGATCCATCGTGCATAAATACATCCCTTCCCTTATGAAATTAAAAATATTACCCGAATAATAGTGATAATTGAAATAATAGCTGAAATAATCTATCTATCTAACTGAAATAATAATAGTCTAATTGAAATAATAATAGCATAACACCCATAATTAACCCAAATGTATTGACGCGGCCCGGCCCGTCACACAACCATTCGAGTGGCGGTTAAATGTGAAGTTAAAAATGCAATTTTTGTATGGCGGTTTATTGGGTATTAATGGGTTTTTATTTAAATTGATTGATTTTTAATATGTGTTGGTAATGGATAGAAATTTAAGTTGCATTATGTCAACTCATCAAATGTTAGTCAAATGAAGTGAAAATGTAACTTTCATTTTATAGCGGGATTTTCGTCATTTTCTAAAGAGGTTATACAGTTTTGATGAAAATTGGCAAAAAAAAATTAAATTGGCTCATTTTTGGAATTCGAGTTTGGAAACGGTTAGAAAATCAAGTTCCAATATATCAAACCCTCAAATTTTAGCCAACTGAAGTTAAAATCCATTTTCCGTATGTGTTTTTTATTAGTGTTTGCCATGTATATTAAGCATTAGTTATGTTGAGTTTGACTAACTTTTTCTTATGTTCGATATACAAATTGATAAGATATTCGTAATGGTTGTTTTGTTACGGTCAATGTGATAGAAAAAAATAATGTAACGTGGCCATGGGATCTCTATTGATGAATGATGATGCTGATGTTGATGATGGCATGATATATGAAGATGATGATGGTGCTAAAGAATTGAAACTTAAGAAACATAAAAATAACAATAATTAAAGATTTGGTTCATTTTTTGTTGTTTATTCCCGCGACAAGTAAAGCTTTTTATAAACTTTACACCCTTAACTAAAATCTTAAATAATAATTTACACAAATTCAACCCTTAAATAAATAATAAAATTTTTTTATATTTCCGACTTACTAATATTCTCGATAATATAAAAATATCATAACCAGTTGCTAAAAACAAATTTTGACCGTTCCTTTTTTATTTTAGAAATTATATTAATTCAAAAAATAATTAACTTAATGATTACTTAACTTAATTATAATAATTATTAAACCTCTATATATATGTTTTTATCTTCCCGTGTTGGTATGGCGTCCAATCACTCATCCCCATGAGCTAAAATAATATGATATACATCTTTTTACATAATGATTTTAATTTGGAAAAAAATTGCACCGACGAACCCTGACTCTTGATCACCTCCAAAACCTCCTCCGTCGTCACCTCCTCCGTCGTCATAGGTCATGCTCTTCCTTCTCCTCGTCGATTAGGCTGACTAGGCTCGGGTGTGGTGGATTAAAGCAGAACTAACTATATATAATTGGAGATTGGAAATTGATTGGTGTGTGAAGATACAATGGCCATCTTCCCTTTCTTCTTCTCTAATATTGATGTCGACCACCGGCTCCTCACACGCCGACCATTCCTCTTCCCTCCCATGTTAGCTTTCGTTGATCTTGGAAAATCTCATTATCCTAGCTCCCATGTTGTATGGACCTTGCAAGATCTCTCTCATGTGGTATGTGGCAACTCGAACTTTGGCAGTGCCATGGATGGTATGGTAACCAGTAAGCACTTCTCAAACTGTTTTTACACAAAGATTATTCCCACCCTAAGAAGATTTGACACGGCTGAATCGATTCAACAAAATGAAAGATTGCGGAGAAGAAGAAATCACTTGGGAGGAGGAGCTACAGCCGGCTCGTAGTTGTCGCTGTTCGGTGGAGGATCAACGCGGAAAGATTAAATGATATGGAGGTTCAATAGTTATTATAATTACATTAAGTGGTCATTAAGTTAATTATTTTTTGAATTAATATGTTCTCAACAACGAGCGGTCAAGATCAATTCAAATTCCCCATACAAACGCTTAGAAAACTGGAAATAGTTCATTCATTCATTGGGCCAAACCCGGTTAGTGCGGATACCGAAGAGTCTCAAGCTTCGCATGGAAACAAACAATGCCCTCTGGATGGAGTGTCCCGGCTGACTTTAGCATTACTCTTGTCGACCAACATGGTGGCACTTGTTCCGTGAAAAAGTGTAACTGTCCCACTGGAAACTCAGGTCTTTTTCCAGCTACTCATCGATTCTTCTGTTGTATAGTTATGTGAGTAGACTGTTGTTCCTGCAGGTACCATGCACAATTTCCATGCGAACGAGGGTGATTGGGGGTTTACCTCGTTTGTTCCCGTCGATCTTGCTCAGAAACACTACATTGTCGATGATTCCCTTGTTGTTGAAGCTGAAATTTCTACCGTTAAATAACTCTTTTAGGATTTGTGTAATGGTCCTTTTTTGGCTGATCACCTCTCAAATGTTGACAATGTCTTGTTTAATTGCAGGATGCAATAGTATCAAGCTGCTACTGCTGATGAACCTAAAGTAGTTGAGGATGATCAATCTCACCAGTCTACCGAAGAATCATTGTCCCAGCCCCTTCAACCAGAGCTGCAGTCAATCAACTCTCTTAGCTAATTAGAATTCACCTGCTCACGTTTGACCATTTCGTTTCTTGTCTGCGAGCTCTTTAGCTTGTTCAGGTTGATAATCCTGTTAAGGCAAATGGAAACTCCAGCAGTTCTTTCTCACCATCAACTGTGCAGTCAACCACTCTCAAATTGATTTCGGAACTTTCAACCATGACTAGCAGTCACAACTTATCACCTGACTCGAATCAAGGCCATGGTATGGACTTGCAGCAACAGAAAAACGATAAACTTTGGCTTGTTCGATATGTCACTTGAGTCCCTCTGCCAAACCAAATCTCTTGAAGAAGTAGAGAACGTTGCTCACGAGATTCTTGTGCTGGCAGCTGATCGCTCTCGCCAGAAGGCTGTTCTGGAAGACCTTATCTCGCACCTGGCAGAGTTTAAGGAGACTGCTCCTCTCTGTCTGTCAACTCTCGAAACATGCCTTGTTATCGAAACTTCTAAAGGCCATATGAGCAAGGATTTGGAGGAGAGGCTGGCTTACAGGAAAGGGAAACTGTCAACTTTGCAGGCAGAGGTTTCTAAACTTGTGGAAGAAGGCTTGAAGCTGGATGTCGAAATTCAACAATTGACTGCTCGGAGGGCCAAAATTCTTGAACCCGTGAATTCTACTTCGGTGGAACTGGAGAAGGCTAACCAAGAGGCTTCCAAGGAACTGGATGAACTGAAGAAGGAAAGTAACGAGATTAATCAAGCAGGCAAAAAGCGGATGAGAGCCATGGAGGACCTTGCTCAGGCTAATGCAAGTTGGAAACTTTTCAAGAATTTAGGATGGAAATAGTATTAGTAGTAGGTTTAAGTCTTTGATGGATCCATCGTTGAAGTTGTAACTAACTTCTGAACTCTCTGCGATCAGAGTTTATGGTATGAGCTTTTGGATACAGCAATAGCAGAATGGAATATCTGCGTTTATTTCTGCTGACAAGCTTCGCACTAAGGCTTCCAAAAGTTTTAAGCTTTTCCTCTTCGATCGAGCTCCGACTTATACAATACATCTGGCTTACACCGCAGTTCAAACGTCTCTCTAGTTCCCTACCCACAGTTACTGAAACCGAACAGCCGAAGCTGCAAAATATGAACATACTTTTGTTACATGCTAACATGTTCCAATCCCAACTGATAGCTCACTCATGCAGAAGAGACTACTAATTAACTTAAACTAATTGCCTTCACGGAGATTCCTTTTCAGATCCTTATTCTCCTCATTGAGATGATCGATCCTCGACTGGAGAATGTTGGCCATGGCGTTAGCCCTCATCAGTTCCAGCTTCAGAGTCTCTCTATCGACAGAGACTTTGTGGACCTCGCTCTGCAGGTCATTGATGAGCTTCATGCACCCAGAAGGGACCAGAGACTCGAGGCTAGCGGAACTACTAGATGTGGGTTTCTTCGGGGAAGGCGTACGTTCCTTAGGCTCCATCAGAGAGAACTCCAGCAGTGCAGAGATGGCTGTGGTTGTTGCAGCAGTTGCGGTCAGCATCGTATCTGTTGTGGTTGTGGTGGATGAGCATAGGTCCTGGGGTGTCCGTGTTGTTGACTTCTCAGAGCCGTTGGAATCGTAATCATGGCCGTGCTTTCTTCTTTTGTATTGGATCAGCGGGAATTGAGCTTCTGTGTTGAGAACGCACATCGGAGCATCCAGCTCCTCCATCTCTTCCACGGTTTCGTTCTTGCACAGGGATAAGAGATCTCGGGTCACCTTCGGAACTTCGTTCACGTCGAATGGTTCTTTGCTAATTGAATGCTTGTCCTGCACAGCAAAACCCAATCATTCTCTGATAGCCAACTTAGAAAAAGATCAGTTCTTTTTCCAATTGCCACTTCCCACAGTCTTAACAAATTCTCCATTGCACTCGAAACAAAATAAGAAGATTCATTCATCATGCCTACAAATTTATCATAAAAGCAAGAAGTTTGACGAACCTGCTCAACTCGGTTCATCTCAGCATAAGCTTCACTGCAAGCTACACGTTCATCTGCCACATCTTCTCCAGGGACAAGGAGTGGCTTATTATCATCATCCCACTCTTCCTCCATAAAAGGAGCATATCGGTTTCCATTTGGGGGTCCGATATTGTTCTTGTGAAACACTCTACATAGCACAAATGAATCTCCCTACACCCACAGCCACAACAAAAGATTCGATCTTGTCAAAAAATGGCCAAAATGAAACCCACGTTTTGGATTTGCTAAGCACTTCTCAAAATCTCACCTGAAGATTGCCGATTCTCTCCAACTCCTCGTCAACTAAGCGGTACTCATGCATGACCCAATTGGTACGATGGCCCCCGGGGGCTCGTCCATTGTGGAACACAAGGGTCTTCTTCATTGCAATGAGTTGGTTGTCTCGACGAATTCCCCGGTCTTTCCCGGTGGCTTTCCAGTAGCCAGTGCCAGTGGCTCTGTTCATTCTTCCACCATTTCCGTACTTCCTATCCAATGCACCATAGAAGTACCACTCTTGGTCTCTGGTTTTCAACCTTGACTTGTCTGAAACTCCGCACAAGATTCAACCCAGAGTTACAAACAGTAAGCAAAAGCATACACAGAATCAAGCAATCCAGACACATTTTAACCAAAACAATGAACATAATTTGGAAAAAGATAGAAATCTACATCAAGATTGGAACTTGAGAGCACGTAATTGCGTACCCAAATCAAATTATCCAAACAATAAAAATCCAAGACAAACTAACTACCAAGAGAAATGAAAAAAAAAACGGACCGGCGAGTTCCCAGGGCTCGTTTCGGTAGATATCAACTTCAGCGATGGCGTTGAAGCGGACGGGCTTGCTCCCAACCTTACGCCTCAAGTAATAGCTAACCAGCTCTTCATCAGTTGGATGGAATCGGAAACCAGGGGCCAAAGCAGTAGTACTGGAAGCCGCTGGCTGCGTCTTACGAGGCGGCGCAGCCGGAGCTAACGCAAAAGTGGCAGTGCTAGCCGCCGCCGCCGGCTGAGGTAACGGGAGCGCCGTGGGGATTTCTGATTGTGGAGCCATGGAGGGGATAAGTGGCGGCGAAGGAAAGGGATTCATTTAGGGTTTAGAAGTGGCGTGGGCGAGGGGGGGTAAATGGAGGGAGGATTGGATTGGGGAGGAAGATTAGGTACCTTCGATTGCAAGCAATTAATTCGGTTTGCTTCGCTGGGTTTGGAATAGTCGAAGTGGGAGGAGAAAAGGAAAGGGAAAGTTGCGACTGTGAGAGTGTTGTTGTTGTTTACAGTCATCAACGACACGGAGTCAGAGACGATAATCTACTAAGTATTCATTTATTTATTTATTTTCTCTCATTTCAGTTTTGGGCCTTCTGGGCCTTCTGGGCTTTTGGGTTGATTATTTCTCATTTTGGTTTGCTTTTACATGCACAATAGGTACAAAATAACTCCTCTTCCATGAAGGTAATCAACAGGATTGTCTTCACGATCATGGCAGCAACCGCTTATTTCAATTTCTCTTCTTTATCTCCTCCATCACCTCCTTCTTCCAGAGGCCCCACCTCCCACGATTACTCCTTCAAGATTCTCATGGTCGGAGATTCCGCCGTCGGCGCAGGAGCATATTCTCCTCAGATTCATTTCCGATTCCGATCACCACCCTTCCCCCACTATCGGTATCATATTATCACTCCTCTTTCCCATTCAATATCTGCTTTCTGATTTGGAAACATTTTTTTGTCCTGAATTTGGAATTGAATCTCGGAGATCACATTCATGCATGCCAATTGTTTGATGAATTTCCTCACTGGACAATGACAGAAAGTAGATTGGCAAAGTTAAATAGCATTGCTTGCATGTAGTTGGTTTCAAACTGTCCGACTCTTTCTTTCCGATTAATGCAGGTGTGGACTTTAAGATGAAGACAGTCATGGTCAATGACAAAAGATTGAAGCTTACGATTTGGGATACAGGTAATTAATTCATTCTGTGCTACTTGTTCATCTTTAAATCACAAACTACTTCGAGTATAGTTTAATTACGAATTATCTGCATATATACTCATTGACCCCCTTTTGTTAACAAACTTGTTTTGTGATTGTAGCTGGACAGGAGAGGTTTGGAGCGTTAACAACATCTTATTACAGAGGACCACATGGCATCATACTAGGTAACCCATTACTATCGTGGAGCACTTGCTTTTTTAGTTGTCTGTTACTTTCAGTTATCTACCAATGCGACGTTTTGCCTATCTAATGTAGTTTGCTTAAGGATTTTTTTCATGGTTTTTGCATTAAACTTGAGGGAAATAGTAGGAAACTCATTAATGGTAGGGATTTTTAGTAGCTTCGTCGGTGGATTACCTGCTTTTATTGTTCTCTTCCCGGAATATCAGTCTAGCAACATATATGCATTCATTGTCTGTACTTTACGGTATCAAGGATA
Source organism: Linum usitatissimum (assembly GCA_030674075.2). Lineage (NCBI taxonomy): Eukaryota > Viridiplantae > Streptophyta > Magnoliopsida > Malpighiales > Linaceae > Linum > Linum usitatissimum. The sequence continues at coordinate 3,090,027 of JAUJYP020001281.1, read as the reverse complement.
ACATAACTAGAGATTTTGCATATCATGTTTTGTTTTCAGTTATATGAGAAGTTGGATGTGAACTAAATGAGTGATCAGACTGTTCTTTTGATTCTCATCTCAGTCTACGACTTTACAAAGAGAGAGACATTCACCAGTTTGTCAGAATTATGGGCAAGAGATGTGGAGCTTTATTCTACCAATCATGACTGTGCCAAGCTTAGGAGATAATTGCACCGTCAGGCCTTAACATGTATCATCATCGACTTAGGAGATAATTGCAGTACAAACATTCTTCGATAATCTTGAATTAATTATGTAAAACTTTCAGGTAAGTGAACGTGCTGTAAGCAGAGAAGAAGGTATGGCTCTAGCACAAGAGCTTAACTGTTCGTTTCAGGAATGTACTGCAAGATCTAGACAGAACGTGGAGCAAATCTTTAGAGTGCTCTTATCAAAGGTAAACATACATCGCTCACACATTTCTCATGCCACTGTTTGTCTCCTACTATATTCAGTAGCCGAAGATCACGCCTAAACTATGATTTCAGCAGAAAAAAATTGGGAAAATTCGGTACTAGCAAACCTTGCTTCAGTTTCTTGTTCCATTTGATGCTAGTGCAGCAACAATGAAATCATTAGTCTGCTAGTTTAGCAAAATGACATACTTCGTTGAAGACTAATAATTCGTGGTAATTCGACAGATATATGTACCTACTCTACTGGAAAAGGGTTCCGGAGTCGTCGAGGCACCAACCATCCAGGCAGACAGACAAGCGTCCCAGCAAGGCGTCAGAAATCGTTGTTGCTCTTGACGACAGTATCCTTTGTGGAAACTGGAAACATACATGCGCGGTAGAATCATCCAGCAGTAGTTTCACCCTGACAGGTGCTAAGTGAAAAGAAGAAGAGAAACAACTCCATTGTACAATCTTGATGCACCAAATTGAAGTCTTCATGGTTTTACATATCCAACAAAACACAGAAAATTGCAGCCTCAAAAGTCTCAAAAAGTCCGACTGCATTGTTCTAAGGCCACTAATGATCAGCCACAAGATCGGAACACGGGGGATCAGGCGGAATCGCAGATGTTAGTTGTTGCCATAGTTTACAAAGGAAGGCACTGTTGCACGGCATAGCTTCATGTGAATCTCTACAATTACAGTGATGATGTTGTTTCTAAACTGTGTCTGTTCATGAAGTGTATTGCTATGAGATTCATTCTGATTTCACTTTTCTCGAAATGTCGGATCAAATTCTACTGGTAGAGTAACACCTTTTACTCACTCTCAGGATTCCCCTGTTACAGAAAGTGATTATAACCTGACAACCTGTAATCCGTACTGTTTCTGGAAATCCCAGGGAAACTAATACTACTTGATTACTGAAGAATGATCGAAGGGATACACAAGCATAAAAAAATTACAAAGTTCAAACAATCCCTAGCGAATCCCTCTAATTTCTCAAGTCCTTCTGATACTTTGTCGCCGCACCGCCGAAAGGGTCACCACTTCTCCGATACCTCTTCACCCGGCGGCGGATGCCGTTGCTGCAACCAGCAGAGCCACAGGGCGAAGTATCGAAATCAGCGAAGTGATGGGGGAAGAAGTCGAGTTGCGGGAACAGATTGGGGAAATCGCACTCAGTGGCGTCCGATGAAGGCTGCAGGGGAGGAGGGGGGGAGATGTTGCCGCGGAAGTTCTGGTAGAAGCCGACTAAGTAGAAGCCGGTGCAGAGGGCGGCGGTGAGGATGAGTCGAAAAAGACTGCGAGTGGCGATCGCCATCGTCTTAACTGTAGAAAAATGTCGGGAGAGTAATTAAGACGGAGAGGAGAAGAGACTTAGGGAAATAATGGAATGAAATAGGTGGAGTGAGAGTAGGAAAACGCCATGGCCGATCCGTGAAGTTCGATGGAGGAGGTGGGGAATAACAGTTGGCCGGAGAAGGTGACAGGAATTCAAAATTGGAGGGTCTCTCGATTTCTCCGATGGGGGGAATTTGGAAAGGAAATTGAAATTGTCGTCCAAGACGAAGTTGGGGGGTTCAACGTCAATTGTAACCGGCAGGCTGATCTTAATATCCACGGGGTAATTAATGGTGATGGATGGTAATTAATCCGCCTAATTAAAGTGAATTCATGGCAATTACTTAATCTGTTAATTAATGGTGATTAGTCAAATTTATATTCTGCTTGAGTTGACTGTTTGACCAAAATGTTGACTCTACAGATGTCATCATCCTACACTGCTATTGATCATCGCCATTTTCTCATTTAACCTTGTTCCTTCTGTCAACAGACAATCATCCAACGTTGTTGATTCCTAGTTAAATATTAGAAACTAACAACAGCATAATGATGATTAACAAGAAACACAAAGACAAAAAAAACTGACAAATTAAAAGCTTGCCATGAACGATCATCTGTCAGCAGCATATCCCTTCTTTCTGAGTCACCAATGCGAGTAATGGAACTCTGAAACAACTGTTATGGAACTCTGAAACAACTGTTGAAAGCACCTGCCAAATTTCTCCTCTCGTCTTTCTTCCTATATATAGGGTTTCTCAGTATTTGGCAGTCTGGGTCGATTTGGATGATTATGATAACAGTCATTAGTCACTAATTACCAATTCAAATTGTATCAGCAGAGACAGTGGGAAATGGTGTTCTCTGGAGCTGCTGCTCTTCTTCTTCTCCTGATCAGTACGGCGCTGATAATCGTCAATGGCGAGGAGATCTTCCTCGAATGGCACTTGGCGCTCGACTCGAGCATCAGACCTGCCTCCGTCGACCAACCCGTGAGTAAAACTCGATACGAGTCAAACCCACTAATTAAACAGTTTCACACACTACAAGAAACTTACAGTCTAACAACTATTCTCAACATTCTTAAAAAAAATCCTCTGTTTTGGACCCTGTCTCTAAATTAAAGCTTGTTGGTTTAAAACAGGTCATTACAATCAACGGTAAATTCCCAGGACCGCTGATCAACGCCACCACCAACGACAACATCCACGTCAATGTGTTCAACATCATCGACGAGCCTGTCCTCTTCACCTGGTATATACGAATTTCGAAACTTTTTGAAATTCAACTTCTTAGGAAATTGACGTTGGATTTTTCTCAGGAATGGGATTCAGCAGAGGCTGAACTCGTGGCAGGACGGAGTGTCAGGAACAAACTGTGGGATCCAGTCGGGGAAGAACTGGACATTTGTGTTTCAGGTGAAGGACCAGATCGGATCCTTCTTCTACTTCCCGTCCTTGAACTTCCAGAAGGCTGCCGGAGGGTTTGGTCCGATTCGTGTCAACAATCGAGTTGTTATCGCTGTTCCTTTTCCTCAACCTGACGATGATTTCGACCTTCTCATCGGTGACTGGTATACTTCCAGCTACAAGGTAACGTAATGTTAAGAAATCTTTTGTATTATAAACAAATTCTGAACTTCTCTGATGTCAGTATATCACGTTTGGGTCGAATTTTGTTTCGAAACATAGGAGGTCAGGAGGATGCTTACCAACGGCACAACGGAATCGCATCAAAATATGGCAATGCTTATGAATGGGAAAGGTTCATATCTGAATTCGTCTACACAAGCATATGAATCTTTCACCGTCGCTAAAGGTAAAAAAAACTTATGCTTATTAGTGGTGGAATTCGAGCCCAACTTGGCTCGAACTCCACCGCTAGGAACTCAATCTTAGAGTGACGACACTAATTTTGTAGTTTTCTTTGCACGCAGGGAAGACTTACAGGTTCAGGGTGTCAAACGTGGGGATGTCAAGTAGTTTCAACTTCAGAATCCAAAATCACAGGATGGTAGTGGTCGAAACAGAAGGATCTTACACAGATCAGACATCGGTGGACTCTTTAGATGTGCATGTAGGACAATCTTACTCCGTTCTCGTCACAGCGGATCAAGCAGTGGCCGATTATTACATCGTGGCTTCCCCTAAGTTGGCCGCCGAAACTGGACTTATGGGCGTCGGAGTCCTGCATTACCACGGATCATCAACTAATGCTACAGGACCGATCCCCGGTGGCCCTGACCCGTTCGACCTTCAGTTCTCTGTTGATCAGGCCAAATCTATCAAGTACATTACGACCATTAATCTTCACGATGTAGTTGAAATCCCGATTTAGATTTTACAATCTTACGGTTTGATTTTTTCTGAAGGTGGAATTTAACAGCAGGGGCAGCGAGGCCGAACCCACAAGGGAGCTTCAACGTCTCAAATGTGACAATATCACAGACATTTATGCTTAGGGGATCTAAGTCGTCGTCACAAGAAACGAAAAACGGTGTCGTTTACTACACAGTTAACGATGTCTCCTACACAACTCCGGACACTCCATTGAAACTCGCCGATCTCTACAGTAATGGCTCCGGCGTATACACCCTCGACCAGTTCTCGACCAACTCTTCTTCTGACGGCAGCAGTGATTTCCAACGGGGAGTATTTGTCGCCTCCGGGGAACACAGAGGGTGGCTAGAGCTAGTGCTCATCAATACCTTTGTCGGTATAGATTCCTGGCACTTGGATGGCTATGGCTTCTTTGTTGTTGGGTAAGCATTTCAACATGTTAGGTAATAGGCAACAAAATTATTAACTCGAGTTGTTGGAAGAGAGTTCAATACTAATTTTATACCGTTCATGAAAGTGTCTAGAGTACTCTCTGAAGCTGAGAAGAAATCTGACATTTCTGTGAATCAAAGACTATAATTATAATGTCATATCATGAATCATTCTGCCACAATAATTCGAGTTATTGGGAACAAGTTCATTAACTGATTTTCGAACTATTTTCTGCTAATTATAGGTACGGATTCGGGGACTGGACTCCATCGTCTCGTGCATCTTATAACATTTATGATCCGGTTGTTCGATCAACCGTTCAAGTACATGTATTTTAAATTCTTAATCATGCTAGAGTTTACTAATTTGGCTGTTAATTAAACGACAAAGATCTGGGTTTTTTTAATGATGATCAGGTGTACCCAAAAGGATGGACAGCAGTGTATGCATACTTGGACAACCCAGGAATGTGGAACCTAAGATCTCAGAAACTAAGGAATTGGTACTTGGGACAAGAGCTCTATCTAAGAGTCTATGATCCAGATCCCAACCCTGCCAAAGAATTTCCTCCACCATCCAACCTTCTTCTTTGTGGTATACATGATTTAAACCCAACATTTTTTTACGGCCGAGCATACCTTATTTGTTCTCACTGTGAGAATAGATTTTGGCTGCGTCAAATAACAGTTAGAATTTATTCTCACGGTGATCGGAACAAATAAGGTTAGGATTATTATCAATATCTTGATATAATTGTGTATATTGTTAATTAACTGCAGGAATTTACAGCAATTCAACTGCACCACCACCTCCTAGTTCCCCTAACTCAGCTCCTCCCCCATCTCCTTCTCATGCATCTTTTCATCACTTCCCATGGTAAGTTACTGTTTACTACTTTTACTTTCACTAACTTCCAATTCAGTCGAATAATTTAAAACCCTTCTGTTTGTTTTGTTTTATTTTAAGGTTCCAAAGCTGTATGGTGACCATGATGGCAACCTTGTACATGATCTACCAATGGCAATACTAATGTGGAGATCACTTTGACTTAATTATCATATGCATACAAGTCCAAGTTACTCTCAATTTCTTCCATTGATTTTTTTTTATATATACACAATTGGGACCAAATAATCGAAATTGTTGTAGAGGATTCAATACTAAATTTTAATAATTCATTAACATATGCATGTTAGTATGTGTGACACTTAATGCATATACACTTTTATTGCATTGTAATACCTTAGATTAATACACTATTTGACTCGCATATTTTATCGATTTAGGATGCTTGTGATTAATTATATATAACAATTTTAACTTTTTGAATGAATCATGTATTAGGTCCGTTGACGGTGTCAATGAGCTATATATGATTGAATGTGCTTTGTAAATTTATTAAAGTACAGATATAGCCCGTGTTTTGCCGCAGATCATCACACAAATTACAAAATTTATGAGACCAGTTTAACATGAAGGGCAAAGAATGAAGCAAAGAGATTGATGTTTGGCATGCACTCAGACTATCTATGTTGTAATTTTTTCATATACGAACACTTGGCTTATATTAAGACAACAAATATTTAACAATGGTCGTGAGGTTTTGTTATCTACGGTTTGTGTATGCATCTCTTGCGGAACCTCATCTGATGCCGTTTCCAGTGTCAAATCAGATTCGAATAGTGTCCCGTCTACATCAAATCCACCCTTCTCAAATCCAGAAAAAAAACTGAAAATCTGATAGCACTGGCAATGCTTGTAGACTCCTCCTCACTCCTGCACCATTTTCATATTGCAAGAAATTGGAAGAAGCAAACTTAAAAATTGGAAAGAGAGAAAGTGTCCATGCTACTGATTCATTTAGTGGCTAAAATAAGAGAAACCAAGATCATTAAACCTGCTTACTTTACTTGTCTGTCTCCAATAGGTAGTCGTACAGTTCAGCCTTTCTGGATGCAACTTGATGGATTTTCTCAGGAAAATGATTCATCTCTCCTTGAGGCTGGATATGTTTGCCCCACACAAAAGAAAACAGTTACTTTAGGCTTGCCAAGTCTCAGTCAAAATCCCTTCAGCCCCAGGAAATGAAACAACAGGTTGCAGTAACTTGGCATGTTGGCTACCTCCCTTTGTCAAGAACAAGAGAAGAGTTGTGTTAAAATCAAGAGATGGAGCCAACATTCGATTAACTTAATACAAAGGAAAGGCATTAGTTATAATCAAATTAGTAAATTGTTGGTTAATTAGTAAATTGAAATACTAGAATCCTTTGAATACTAAATTGATAAGTTGGTTTAAAATTTATAAAGTTAGTGAATTATATGACCCCATGCTTAGAGCGGGGGAGGAATCTAGTAATCAGAAATCCTTGAAAAAATCACAGAATATACATGATAATAATATCACACAAGCAAGAAAGCTTGGTGCTTAAATTCATTGAAGAATGATAATCAGAAATCCTTGAAAACCTTTAGGAGCTTGATGTCGATGAATGCATAAAGCAAGTCAATAGCAGCAGCTGCAACCAAATGAGATGCGGCGGCATACCCATGTCTTCAATTTGGCGATGGAGACAGAAAATTGGGGAAAAGGCCGTGTGTATTGGAGAGAATACGACTGCAGAAAAGCACAGACCTCTTGAAGAGAATTTTGACCGCCAAACATTTAAGGGGAGAGTATGAACAACGGTAGGTGTGTGGGTGAGGTAACTTTGTTGTGGAGATGGCGTAAAGCAAAGGGGTTAGATATTGAGTTGGTTTTGGAGGCATGGGGTGACTGACAGAAGAGAAGGAGCAGTACAGAGAGAGAGAGAGAGAGAGAGAGAGAGAGAGAGAGAGAGAGAGGGTAACAGTGGACTGATCTGATGCCACCATTCACAATTGGAGACATGGGTATATATGCCGCCGGACTGAACCCATCCCACATCAGATACATCAAATCCCTCCGCAATGAAGCTTGGCATGCAGGCTTACCATAAGCTCAGGTAGAGGAAATTCCTACCCCTGGTTGCAATAGTAAAGAATTTGTTATATTTTTATAATAAATTTTATAAAGATTTGAGATTTTGAATGAACTTTATATTAGGTTTTTATGTTGTCCGCTAATAATATAATTGAATATGTTTGAAAAAGTTTAGTGTGTTGTGTATGTATAAGTATTGTTTATCGATTTAGTTAATTAAAGAAGACGGTAGTTTATATGAAGATGAAATAAAGAAGACAAATACACTTGTATATTTCTCCGAATCACACATACAATGGTTACACTATATATATTCTGGGTGACAAAAACCAAAGACAACGAAAGATCAAACAAAAAGTTTAATAAAAACCAGTATACCAATTTAATATATGTGTGTTTGATGAGCGATCAAAAATTAAAGAAGCAACTGTATGTGCATGAAACTTAACAATGAATCCACATTAAAACTACAAGAAAAACGAACCCTTCAAAAGAATTTCAACTCCACAATATCAGTAATGGCAACCCACCAAAGCTTGACTGGGAAACACCGTTGTTGGTTTGTTGTTCGCCGGCGGTAAGTTTGTGATCGGCTGCTTTTCCTCCGGTGCCGGAAGCTGGTTGAGATCCAAGTCCAACGACGTTGTCCTCAGGCTCCTCCCTCTCTTCCCCAATACTAGTCTCTCCTCGCCAGAAGTTCCCCTAACTTTATTATTATTAGCGGCCGTATTTTTGTAGCTACTGAGACCGCCGTTGTTACTTGTTAACAACGACAGGTTTGTTGCGATGGTTGTCGGAGGAGCTCGGTGCCTCCTCATGTGGCCTCCCAATGCTTGGCCTGAGTTGAATTCCGCCCCGCATTGTCCGCACTCGTGCACCCGATTGTAGTTACTATTGTTCCCCTTGTGATTACTAGCGGTGAGGCCTCCGCCACTGTTCAGTTGGAGGAAGTTGGTTTCCTCATTGTACGAAGGAGCCATCGCTAAAAAGGTATTATTAGTGACCAGGAGGTTCTTGGGCTTCTTGTGGCTCGCACGGTGTCCACCTAATGCTTGAAACGAAGGGAATGTCCTGTTGCATGTTCTGCACTCGTACACATAGTACCCTACTTTCCCTCCGCCCTCGACTCCGCTGCCTGTCTCCATGAATTTCCTGCTCGTGAATTTTCCGCTGGCGATATTGTTGTTGTTAACGGCTGAGGAAATTGCGGCATTAACGTGATTATTTGTGACGAAGGAAGAACTCCCCTGCGCAAGTAGGATCAAACAATTTGCCATGTCCTCTTCTTCCTCGGTGCTCCCATCGAGGAGAACAGTAAGCACCACTGGTGGTGGCAGCACAGGCAACGGCCTTGCCATGATCACCCCGTCTTCTTCCTCATCATCGTCTTCGCCGTTGTAATTGTAATCAGCATCATCATGATCATCTCCTCCACCGTCGTCGACATCTTCATCGCCATTAGAGAAATTGCTACTAGCAGCAGGGGCCACAAAACTATTAAGAACAGGAGGATAAACCCGTTGCCTTTTGGTTCTCTTCCCTTTAGGGATCTTAACAATTGGGACGGTCAGAGTTGTGTCATTGTTGGCATTGTCGCCTTTATTGCGAGCCGCCTCCTCATTCTCCTCCTCCTCCTTTGCTAGTGTCTTCTTCGTACCCACCTCCTCATTCTCCTCCTCTTCTCCTGGTGTGTTATTCTTCTTCGTCTCCATCTCCACCTCCACTTTCATTGGGAGTTCCTCCATTACAGCGGTTGTGAGAAGTGCATCCTCGACGCCTGTCGCCTCCATTTCTTTGTCCTTCGAACAAATATTTCGCAAAATGTAAAGAAATTATTAAAAGAAAAAATTACCTTTCTTTATGTTTCTCTCTGTTTTCCTCGTGAAGAAAGTCTGTTTCTTTTTTGTTCCTGTGTTTTCTTTTCTCTCTTGTTTTACTTGTGGCTAATTAGAATAAACTTGTGATGAGTATATAAGGTAGTAATGTGTTGCACTAAATTGTAACAAAAAATGTGTCTTAAATTGGTAAACTTGCTACAGCCTCTCCCCCTATATCTTCTGAGCGTGTGATAAATACGATGTGCAAAATCCAGCGTTATACGATGCTAACATTAGGAGAGAAAACACTTAGACGCAGCACCACTAACTTCGTTGATCGTTTTTGTCGTGTGTTTAACCCGTCTGACACTCTCTTTCTCACACTTTGTGATAATCACCCGATTGATTAATTAAATTTGTACCGTTGTTTAATTAGTTTTTTTTTCGCTTATTAGTGTTAGCTGCTTGCAATTCGCTTCTCCTCTAGATTTCGTGTTTAGCTCCACAGACAGAGTTTGTTAATAATGGCTTCCTCTTTGGATTTGACACAATTCAATCTGCTTGCTGAATTGCAAATTGTATTCCTAGTATATAGGAAACCCAAACTGAATTCTATTCCTAATATATAGCAAATGTGCTTCAATTCTATTTCGAAAACTTAAATAATTATCGGCCGGACGGTGACTCATCCCTTTTTTGGTGACCGTTAAATTCATGTATGAGTTTCAATTTCGGCTTAATACTATACGATTTTGGCTCAGCCAACTTAGTAATCAGTACATTTTGGCTCAGTCAATTCACAAATACCCCATAAATCAAAGGAATTAGATAGAACATGAACTGTAATTGTCTCTACCATGAAGAAAGATTGACACTACAATGGAAGACACATTTCCGACCGAACACACGGATCTAAGCAGGCAGCGATGGATCCAGGATGTGTCCGCTGAACAGAACCGTTCCCGTGGTGTCTTCTTTAATGAAGAAGAGGACCGGATGATCCGCTACAAAGTAGTGTTTATAAATTTCCCCATATCCACCCAGACTCGACATATCCATCATAGTAACAGAAGCAGCTCCAGCTTCCGTACCTTCTCCGTTCACTTCCACAAAAGATTTGTGGAATACCTCGGAGAAAGTCACATCGTCGGAAGATTCCTCCACCATCTCTGTAAAGTCTGCTTCGTTAGAGAAAGGCAAGACCAACCCCAATTCCTTCGTTAAGGAAACATACTGGTCCTCTTCGCTGGTCATAAACGGTACACGGACCGATCCATCATTCAGTAGGTGAAAATCATAGCGTTTAGTTGCCGATGCATCGAAATTCTGGTTCCAAACTCCTTTGAAGAAGAGCGCATTAGCGTAAATTAGCGGTGTTAAGTTGTTAACTGCCCCTCGAGGAACAATTTCCTCTACGATTCCGTTCGTCCGTCTATTGGCCCAATCATTCACTTCAACAACTACTTCAGCTGCCTGTATAAAAATGAATCTACCTGAATAACTTACGAGAGAAAAGAAAAAGTAGCATATAAGCCTAATTACAGTGTGAAATACCTTGGATTGGAAATCGACTTTACGAGAAGCAGCCAGGCAGGGTCCGTTCGAGCTTGGCGTTTAAGTTCGAGACGAGATTCAATCGAACTTTTTTCGAGCCGAATACCTGCATGTATATGTTTCTTTGTTTCTCTGCATCTATTAATGAACGTTGGCACAGACCTTACCTTGGGCTTTTTGTCCATCATTCATAATATTGGGCTGTGTTATCCTTCGGCCTACTTTCGTTGCTGGTTAGGCCCAAATGATGGTCCATGCAAGTTGTTCTTTTTTTAAAGGAAATTGATGTGTATGAAGTATGAACGTGGTAGTAGTAGAACTGTAGTAGCATACAAAAATTGAAAAATACTTTCTGCAACCCTTTCCGCAAAGAATCACCAAGTCATAAAGGCAAAACAAAATCTAAGTATTTGGCGTAATTATTTTCCACGTATTTAATATTTTTGTGATTGTTGTACCAGAATAATTGAGTTCCAAGATACTACTAATAAGGCTTAGCTCAGTTCTTCTTCTTTGCCTCTTCCCATGGAGATATGGATTATCCCTTTCACAGCCATAATTATTATGCACAAAATTCCTCTTCCATTCTCTTTATTCTTCCTTTCTTCTCCTTCAAATAAACCCTAATTTTCCCATCCTTCCATTTCTACGTTTAATTCATTATCCTAATCTTTCTTCATCCTTTTGTTTTTCCATAGATTTATATATAAAGTAATAAAACCAACCAGCCAGCCAACCATCATAGTCATATTCATATTCTCCCCCAAATTCAGCAGAGCAGAGAGCTCTGTTTTTTCCCTCCCTTCATTTCCATGGCTGCTGCTTCTTCAAGAATGCTTCCTATTAGCTTCTGCATTCTCTTCCTCTCTTCTATCCTCAACTCAGTTGCCGATTCTAAGTTCATCAACCTCACTCTCCCTCACCAGCACCCTTACCCAGATGATGTTGCTAACGATGTTCACAGGTAACCTCTCCGTTTCTTCTTTTCATGGCGCATTGCTCACTTCTCCTGTACGTTGCCGAAACTCCGGTTTGAATTTCACTCCAAACTAGAGTTTTAATGGGTTTAGAAAACAGCCGAAAAGTTTGCTCTTCAAAATCAGTTCCTTCAAATTTCGTTCAACTTCTCCAACGGCCAAACTAAGCTGCATTCTATCCAATTTCTAGGGATTCAGTTATCAAAAAATGAAAATATTCCCTCCAATTCCCAAATTCCCGTCTGGGTTCTGCTCAGCCGCTCCTTAACTCACATGGGTCCATCTCCTTTTTCATATGATTTCCCCAAAACTTGGACTTTTTAGTTTCAGATTTTTCTCAGCAGCCAAAACTGTCCATTTTCTCACCATATATAGCTGTTTCCCACCTTCAAAAAAAACTGCAACTTGCACACTCTTTGCTTAGTTCGTGCTGATTGGGCCGTAAATTGATTGGGTTATCGGTCGATTTAACGATGCAAAATCAATATAGTTTGAAGTTTTATAGACTTTTAGGTTGTATAAATTATCGAGTTGCATAAAAACCGAGCCGGAACGGATCAGTTTGCTCTAATTGAGTAAATTGCAACTTGCAAACTTACCCTTTGAGATTCTTACTTTCCTTGTTTGCATCCCTACAAAAATCCTTTATACGTCTCCCTCATGCAATTTTCTCCCTTTTTCATATTTATTTATTTAATCAATTATTTTCGGTTGGTTAACTTTGCAGACGGGTCAACCAGTCCCTATCCCGAAGGCTACTTCAGGCGGGGTCCACTTGCCAAACGGGCAACCCGATCGACGACTGCTGGCGGTGCGACCCCAACTGGCTCAACAACCGCCACCACCTCGCCGATTGCTCCATCGGATTCGGCCACGGTGCGTTGGGCGGACGCGGCGGTCAAATCTACGTCGTCACTGACTCCTCCGACCACGACCCGTCATCCCCGACACCAGGAACCCTCCGCTACGGCGTGATCCAAGACGTCCCGCTCTGGATCATCTTTGCCGCCGACATGACCATCTCCTTAAAACACGAGCTCATCTTCAACAGCTACAAGACCGTCGACGGCAGGGGAGCCGCCGTCTCCATCACCGGAAACGGATGCCTCACTTTACAGTACGTCAATCATGTGATCATCCACAACGTCAGAATCTACGACTGCAAGCCGTCCGGGAACACCAACGTCGCCTCGTCGCCTACCCACGTCGGATTCAGGGGAAGATCCGACGGCGACGGGATCTCCCTATTCGGAGCCCACAATGTGTGGATTGACCATTGTACCCTTTCGTCATGTACGGACGGATTGATCGATGCGATTATGGGGTCGACCGGGATTACGATTTCGAACAATTTCTTCTCCCGGCATAACGAAGTTATGCTGATGGGACACGACGATCGGTTCGTATTGGATCGAGGGATGCAGGTCAGTGACCGGCGAGCCTCCCTCGAGCTTGTGATATTGCATAATTTTTTTTATATTTAAGATAAATTAGTTTTTTTTCAAATGCGGGAGTATATTTTATATTTATACAATTTTATATAATGCACTCAATCATTTTGAAACTGTCGCTAATGCAGGTGACGATTGCGTTCAATAGGTTCGGGGAAGAGCTAGTGCAGAGGATGCCGAGGTGTAGGCATGGGTATATACATGTGGTGAACAATGATTTCACTTACTGGAAAATGTATGCCATCGGCGGTAGCGCTAGTCCGACAATTAATAGCCAGGGGAATCGGTATGTCGCCCCGGTCGATCCCGATGCCAAAGAGGTACGTATTTTTACAAAATTTGTTTGTGATTCGGCCCCATAGTAAACAACACGAGTTTGAGCTTGTTGAGTCGACTACTAATTTATGGTTCGTCAATCAACTCGATGAGTGACCGGTGAGCCTACAGGATTCGATTACTAGCTCTAATATTATATTAGTGTATTTACTAGAAGCTTGTTTTAATGGGAGTTCAAACTCAAACCCTAGTCAAACAAGTTAGTCTTTTTTCATTTTGAGCTTGAGCTAGCCAAGCTGATTACAATGGTGATTCAGTTGACCTCGTTAAGCTAGTAAATAAATGGTAATTTTGAGTAGCGTATATTGAGGTACATATTTTCTATAAGATTTCGTTTAAATTTGATTCGATGCATCTTTCCGTTATAATTAGGTGACGAAAAGGGTAGAGACAGACGAAAAAGAGTGGGAGAGGTGGAATTGGAGGACGGACGGGGACATAATGGTAAATGGGGCATTTTTCGTACCGTCGGGAGCCGGGGTGAGTGCCATGTATGAAAGGGCAACCAGCTTGAATGCCATGTCAGCCGCTCTTGTCGAACAGCTCACCTCGAACGCCGGCGTCCTAGGTGGCACCAGGTACAGTTTTACCCCTGCCCTCCTTATATCTTAATTACAACTTGGTAGCTAAGTATAAACCTAGTTTTCTCAATAAGACAGATTGATTAATGAGAAATAGAAAAGGAATTCTGAGGTGAGCTCAGCTAAGCCAAACCAGTGGTTAGCAAGTAGTTATCCTAGCAAGCTTTAGTGGGGTAGTATCGTCATCATCCCTTTTTTTGTCCCAAATTTGCATGTGGATTATGTGGGCACCTTGTCATAGTTGAGTACTTTGTGACTTAAATCATGGAAAGTTTAAGATAAGGTTCCAAAAGTCACGACGGAAAAAGAAAGGAATGGAACTGTACATGCAAAACAGTTTCATACTCTCCCTAACTCTTCTTGGTATTTGGTTAAACACTTGATTAGAAGTTGACATTGATGTCTATAACCCTAATTTAAACCTTTAATGTTTCGAGATAGTGAATTTGTTTCAATTTTTTAGCATGTCAACTTCCATCTTAGATCAAACCAAATACGAAAGCATTAGTCACAAATCACAATAATAAAAGAAGTATTCTCACACGAAAACTTATTACGAATAATACTTGAATTTGAGGTCATTATAAAAATCTTAGCTTTCCTTTAGTTGAATTAAGAACCAAAAGAGAGCAGGGAAAAGACCCCACACCATCATCCATATAGGTTTTCTTTGTGGCATGTTGGGAAGCTGACTCATCTCATGATATTCCTTCACCAATTAAAGTTCATGTGGGGGGTTGATGGGCGTTGATTTCTGAATTCAAACCACACTATCATCATCTTCATCATCATTTCTTAAACTTGTAGCAAGATGTTTAAAAAAAGATGAAACCTTTTCATGTCTGCATTTCTGGTTTAGTTTTGATTCCATATCCTCCTTTCCAATGAAACCTTTTATCAGTTTTAACCCGTTTCCGCAAAAGATTAGGATCAATCTAATAGCTTATTTATTTATAGTTGGTTCCTTATTGCAATCTATATCATCACAATCCACATACATAGTAGTCGATATTAATGTCTTGGCACAACCCAGTTATAAAGAGGAATTGGGTTGATTCTCGACATTAGTTCCGAATCTTTGCAATTGAAAAGGTTTAATCTTTACTCGATTCTCTCCAATCTGAACTCGAGTTGTCTGGAGACCCTTTAGTTACGGAGTGAAACTAGCTTGATTGGAGATTTGATTTTGGGAGAGTATCCCTTTGTTTTTTTAATTCGTCTATAGCATTCATCATTTTCACAATCATCGCAGCATGAAACAATGGCTAATAAATCAACTCTGTTTTGTCCCTTTCTTAGATATTATTATTATATATAATTAGTTTTTAACAAATTAAGTCGATGGTGATGTGGGAATAATTACAGGGACACAGGGGGGATGCCATCGAACCCTGGATTCAACGGAGGTGGGGCCGGCGGGACGACCTACACCGGCAGCTATGGGTCCCCCGGTGGTGACGGCAGCAGCGGCGGGGACGGTAATGTGTTTGGGATGATATTTGGGAGCGGGGCGGCGGATGCGGCGGCGGTGCCCACATCGTCGGTGGTTTTGTCCCTTTCAATTGTTATTATTATGATTTTGTATTGTAATACCATTAACGATGATGGGACTTCGTTGTTCTTGTTCCCATTGTGTTTAGTATTGTTATACAGTGGGAAATTGAATACTGGGCAAACAATTAATATACAAATGTAAGTAAGAAAAGAAAAATACAAAAAGAAAAGATGAATATTAAAGAAGAAAGAAGACGGATTATTCATCACGGTGAGAGTTGAGGTGTCTTTTCAAAATTGTCGTTATCATCTTTTTGCTGGAGATGTAGAGCAGTTAAACAGACGGGTTGCGAGAATTTAATAGATTGCTGTGTTGGTGGGTTCATTAGAGATGGTTGTGGAGTGGGTTTCGGATTGGTTTGTCGATCCATTCGAGTATGGATATGACTTATGAGGATGGAGATGATGCACTTAAACCAATCCCTAACACATGTTTATACGTTTCTTTGCGGATATTCGTCGCATTGGTTTCATAAACTCGATATATATGAATGTTCCACACATTGACCAAACCTTGAGAATCAGACATCCATAAATACCGATTTGGTTATCGAGTTTTGAAGTGGACCGGACGAGTTCAATGATCTGGATCAAATTTTTGGCAAAATAAATGGACATTTGACAGGGTGGGAGATAGTGTTGGCATGAGTGGGGCTCTGAAAGGCCTATTATGCTAAGGGGAGCAAGCAAACCCACGTTAGTCTCGGCCGGATTCAGAATTATGCGAGGATAGATTGAATTTGGGTGGATTAGGGTTTTGGATTGTACTTTTTCTACCTTTCTTTTTCAACTCAAGTTATTGTATATACTGAAATACCAAGTTTGTGACAGCAGAACTAGTTATAAGTTTCATTAGTAGATATCTCCGGCAATAAGCACCTGGATAGTTCAAAGAGATAGGGCAAGCAGCTTACATTACCCAGAGCTTGTTCCGAGATAGCGAGGGACAAAGTCCATCTCCTTGTTGTATCAACCCGGGGTAAACAGAGCTAAACGTTGCTTGACAAACCTACTCACCTGCAAACGTTGCTTCACTTCATACATGACGAGCATCAACAACAAACAAGAATGAACAGGAAAAATATCACATTCAAGGGAAACAAAATCTCTGATCAGTCATACCTTACACATCCTGAATGAAGCATATTTAACTAACACAAGTTATAAAAATTCAACAAAAGGAATGAAATTGACAACAATTTATCTGCAACAGATGTTCCAAATTAAGCAACAGATGATGATCCACTGACGCCTTGGAGTCTCTCTCTCTCTCTCACTAGTCATTTCTCCACCCTGCATCCTCCTCACTACCTAATAGTAACAAACTTATTGGTACCATGCTTAGCCCAGTGAGTCCTCAAATCAATCGGGTTACTGAAGTTATACCCTTCAGCTGCAAGTTTCTCCAGCACCTTCTTGAACGCACCCTGGCTCATCTTCCTTCCCGCTATCCTCGCACCTCGCCTCTTGGTGCTCATCGGCAAAGGATACATTGATACATTGGTAGTACAACAAGCAGACTGCCATCCACCACACCCCCATCGATAACACTGCTGAGGAGTTCCCGTGCAAGAGCAGACCGGGATAGGGATTCCCGATATGTCCATATCAATCCCATTTATCACCATCTCCATACTCTTCTTTGGCGGCTTTGCTGCTCGCTGGACCGGATTGCTGTTCGGGTCCTTTGGCTTCCTCGGTTTCTTCGCCTTGGGTGCTTTCGCCACACCACTTCCCTGCCTTTTTTTCGTTGGTTGATGTTCCGGTTCTTTATCAAACACTTGCTCTTCGACTTTACACATTTTTCCATCATCTCTCGATCCTCCAACCATGGAAGTATCGAGAGCAGGCAACACCTGCAGAGGGTGAGCTCCTGATGTTTCCGGGAAAACATGAGCGTAGTTATGATTCGGAGCCAACAGATTCGGATACTTATTGCTATCCCTCTGGTTGATCCAACTGTCCCTCATGTAGTTGATGGGGACATGCGATTCGGAGAGCATGAAATCGCGAGGATGGAATCCTCCACCACCGGCATTGACATCAAGCATAATGTTATTCGCATTTCGGCCCGGCAGAAAATGCTTGGTGTCTCGATCCGTCATGTTCGAAGTCAGCTGCAGACTTAGATGCCCTCTGAATGACGGCTCATAGTACCCTCCCCAATTGCGCATATTCAACGCATCATCGTCCATTATTCAGAGATTCTGCCACCCACACAGTTGCCAAGCACAAATCAGAAAGACAGTAACTGTAAAAATCCGCAAAATCTGCAAAATTTCAAAGATACAGAACATCCAATATTCCAATCCAACCCACATTACGCACAATTCAAGGACAGATCTCGTCGATTCAAGCATATCAGAAGCAGCATCACGAAATGCGAAATCACAAACTACCCAGATGCTAGATCCATTTATAAACATCCAGCATTCCCACCCCGAAACCCTAATCAACCAGATCTACATCAGATGGGCACAAAATCTACGCATTCAAGAGATCTAGATCTAGATCTAGGAGGGGAAGAAAAGGGAAATTCGAGGGTTCCCATTGGAATCAGATGACAAGCAACAAACGAACGACAACAGAAGGTGCGGAGTATAAAAGGAAGGTGGTTTCAATAGTAGTACACACAGCACAGGACCCTCCATAATATTCAAATTTAAGAAAACAGAAAGAGAAAGACGGAAAGAGAAAGAGGGTGAGGGAGAGAGAAAACTTACTTGGATGGGTGCAAATTGAAAAAGGGCTCTTTAGGGTTTTTTTTTTTCGCTTTCTGGAGAGAGAAGGAGGAGAGAGGAGAGAGGGGATGAAGCTCTCTGCGGAGAAGGGAAAAAAATAAGAGAGAGAGAGATAGAGATAGCGGAAAGAGAAAGGATAGAGACGGCCGGCCCTGTATCTCTGTGTGTATCCATTACAGGGGCGGAAAAAGTGTTTATATATATTCTTTTTTAAACGGTTTTATTATTTATTTTTTAAATTTTGGTCTATTAATAATCGGTTTGAAACTTTTCGAAAAGAGTTAATTATGGAAACCGAATCTAAGGAGAAGCTCAGAAACGGCAAACATTACACGGAATGGGTTCCCTAATTTTGGACTCTGTTACCACACTTTTAAATGTCACGTACCCATTTTGAAATTTATTATAATTTTAGAATCTAGTCGTACTCCACAATAAATATTCATATAATATTTAATTATGAGTGAATCTTTAGTAATTGTGTTGTTTTGGGGTCTTCCATATTAGCCTTTATGTTTGTTATTTTGTATTTCTCATATAGCCTTGTCTCGATCAACATGGTTCATTATAACCATGTTTGTTCTCCAAAATATTTATTTGAAGCTTTCAATGAGGATTTGATGGGTGGATATTGAAGAGATGAGAAGTTGATGCTTTACAGGCTACTATGAACACCCAATACATGTTAGGTAGCACACGTTATCGTTGAAGTCTTGGATATTCTAGCGGCTTGTCTTAGTTTGCATTTGTTGATAATAGATGTTCATTAAGTAACGGGAAATGCTCTTTTATATCGCATAGACCGTGTTGAGACCGATTTTTCGATTTCTCCAATTATAAAAATAGTAAGAAAAATAAAGGTGCAACTAAACATGCAAACGACTCAACCATAGGAGGGTGGCATCAGACATCGAAATTCTTCAGAGGTCACCAATTTTAGTGAAACAATCAAATCAAATGGTTGATATTCAGCCGTCAATGTACTTAAGCATATATATATTATTGATAATAATAATTAATCCTCTACAAATATTCATATAAAATAATAAATAATTAATCATAAAAATATACTCCATTTTTATTAATAATGATCAATCTATTAACCTTATAGGTAAAGAATAAAGTGAGCAATCAAACAATAACGTTAATATTAAAATAAATAAATATATATATATATAGTATAATTAAAATATTTATTATGGACAATAATAACCGATCCTTTCACAGCGAGTGCCTACGCAATATTCAGCAATGTATGTTTCTTTATTTCACTTCCTCTGCATCTATTATTTATTAATCAACGTTGGCGCAGGCCTAACATTGGGCTGTTTGCCCATCATTTATAATATTGGGCTGGGCTGTTTGTCCGTATTTTCCATTGGACCCAGGTAGCCCATTTGTCACAAATTCTTTGAAACATACATTGCTGAATATTGACTAGTAAGACTTGACTGGAGAGCATCTGGGCAGTAGTTTACTTTGATATCGCATGGAGGATTCCTTCCAGGTTATCAATAGAAAGCACAAGTACAATCTACAGCTACATTTCGATGCATGAAATCTTTCCTCACTTTCCAATTTGAGCAGTGCAGCAATTCTAGCAGATGGGTACGAAAATGGTATATGATGGGTGCATCCTACCCAGTATGTCATTTGCATCTACGCCTAAGTACTGTTGTCAAATGTCATCCTGCATATGCGACCTTGGCATTATTACCATAAATGCTTCAGTAGCCTTCCTGTGTGAAGGTGAAGATGATAGATATCTCCTCATCATTGTCATTCTTGCTAGGCATAAGCTTTGTCATCCCACTCCTGTACTGGTATAGAAAAAAGGCTCGTACATACCTCAAACCAGCAATCTTTACAGACCAATTATGTACTGAATGATAACACATAATATAACAGCTGAATATTTTAATTAGTGGCTATATGTTGATTTGGATAATGTATTCATTTATCAGCAGAAAACACCAAATATATAATTTTGGTTGAATATAAAAATTCAGAAGATATTTCATCATTTTCTCCTCTCTTTTTGAAAAGATGGGATCTCTTCTTGAATATCCCAGAAGATTCCTTAAATGTCATTCTCTGCCTACGTAAGTAAACCTTTTCCCCCATTTCATTTTCCTTTGTTTATATTTGACAACAACATTCTCAGAGGATCGAAGGGTATTTTCGTCCTTAAATTTTAGCAATTATTAAAATAAGGTGGAGAGTGATGTGTCATTTTTTTAGTATATTTTCTAAATTAGTAATTTTGATAATTTAGAAAGTCAATCACACGTTGATTATTACATTTTTCAAAATAAATATTTATGATTATAAAATATAGTATAGATGATGTATTTATTATTAGTGTAAAAAATATTATTTACAAAAACATAAATAATCAATTGAAATTATTATAAAATTATAGGGACAGAGATGATTAAAAATTACTAAATAAATTTTGTAATGAAAATAATCTGTAACAATTTACATAGAGACAATTAAATCAATATTTCCCAAGTACAAATAATTGATGAACAGTAGAATAGTACATAGGTGGTTGTTATTTCGGTGAAACATAGGAGAGGACCATTTTCCCAATTATAAGACTTCATACAATTTGTTATGTTTCTTATTTGTCGGCTTTAGAAAAGAACAATCCATGACCTAATATTAATAGGTGACCAAAGTTAACAAATAGTATTAATCGGTGACCGAAAAATAAAATTAACTTTTTTTATTTTGTTATTGTGGCAGTCGACTTTGCTTTTTCAGTCACGCTACTTTGTCTTAACAACCTTTTTCCCCAACGTGCATGAAAAGAAATTAAAGAAAGGGTGAGTTCATGGACTCATTAAAATAGTAAATAAGAACTCAAATTCACCCTCAAATTAAATATTCGTCTTTTGGTGGGCTGGAGAAGCCAATTCATTACCAGTTCGTTACTATCTTTTAATCGGCATGGGTAAAAAAAATGTACCCTTTTTTATAATAATATACACAAATTTTATCATTATTTAGACGAGCGGATAAAGTTATTGACGAGTTTATGTCGCACGTATAAAAAATCATGAGTTCGAATGTATGTTGCTATTGTTTTGGTTATTTACTTGGTGCTCTAAAGATGTTTATAAGATCAATTAGTAAATTCTTTGTGGCGGATTGTGGTGTGATGAACCATACTAGTATATTTTACCGTAAAAAAAAATCATGCTAGTGTACATATCATGAGTAAATAATATATATATATAGATGGACATCGCGAGATGTTTAAGTCAAGGATGGTAAATCTAGTTATGAAAACTCGTTGATATCATGTTTATTTATAGGATATGAGTTTGAATGCTACCCTTTGCTCATTAGTTGAGACTTCAAATATGTTGTCGGGATTGCAAAGTTGTTTTATGGATTCTTAGTCACACTTCTAAATTGTGCTAACTAAAATATTTTGATAACGGGTCATTTTGGAATAAACGAACATCCCACTGCAGGCACTTATATATGGAAGTTTGACGAATGAACTCTAACCTTTAATCACGAATAATATTAATTATTCGAGTAAACGTTTGAAACCGGAACAAAAAGTCGAATTTCCCCAATAAGATTTATGATTTAATTTTGTTAAAAAGGGGCTAACTAAGATTCCATTGGGGGACATATTCCGTCAACATTGGCTACCTCAATGCTCCTAAAGTGTTTAAGAAAGTGTTAGATTTAATCACGGAACTTAAGACGTTAATTAATTAGGTACGAAATTGATTAACTGGCCACTAAAATTTAAAAAGATGGCAGATTTTGTCTTTTAACGATGCTTTGCTTCGTAGTTAATTTTTTATTTTTATTTTTTGTCATTAATGTGGAATAAAAAAAATAACGGCACGAACTAGGACAAGTGTACGGTTGTGAGAGACTTCGAAAATAAAATAATTTAAATTCTAGAATGATAGAAGGTAGGACCGTCTCCACTCTCCATGTGAAGAAAATAACGTGGAAACCGGTGTGTTTGATTTTTTTTGTTAAACGGGATTCAAATTCGAGATAATCGAAGAAGAGTTGAATATGATATTAATAATATCCATCCTGAATTAATCGTCAATGTAAAATTGTTTTAGTAGTATAGTCTGTGTCCGGTTACCTGAAAGTTTTAAATTCGAATCCCGTATATAGCAAGTAATTGGTAAAGAGGACTCTACATAACAAATTACACATATACATTAAATTAATAAATTTGGATGATTTCTTTTATAAATACATTTTAACAAGTAAATATTAAAACTTGGGTGAAAAATAAAGGAAAATTTTGGTACCATGATCATTAAACGTTAAGCTACTAATATTATGATAACTTATTATAAAAATAACTATTATGATCACCAATGTCATTGGTCAACCAATTGAGTGATGATGCATGTGCATATGGAAATATTCTCATAGTGGAACATGTGTGTAATTATTAATAAAAGATACAAATATTTAATCAAAATACTAATGATTGATTATTTATTATTATTTTCCATTTTATTTTCTTATCCACTCTTTTTAACGATAAACGGTTACGTCTTTTATTTATATGAATTCAGTATTTATGGTTTCATTTTATTCTATTCTCATCCTCCAAATCATTCTTGTACGTAAGATTTACGGTTATGAATGAATGATTGGTCTAACATCCATGACTCCTCGCTTATCGAGGGGTCTGAATATTGTGTTTGTATAGATGTCAACTTGTCTTTCGTACGACCATTACATCAAGGCTAGATTAAAAATAACTAGGATGATGATGATCTCAATTTCTCGATAAAAAACTTCGGATTTGAAACCATGATTCCAATATAGAACATATACTACTTTGTCATTAAGCATGAATGCAGTCATATATATGAATACAATTAAGTGGTCACTTTCTAAATATCAAGATCACAAACCAAACAAGTTAATTAAAGAAATTAATAAAAGGTGAATATTATTAAGCAAAACAACACCAAACGAAAGCAACTTTAAGCAAACTTACACACACAACAAGCAATTAATTAACATAATTACGCATAAAGCCAGCCCATCCCACGCTGCCATATATATTACTAAAAAGTACTCCAAAAGCAACAAAACAACAAAATAGCCCCAAAGTTTCCCTCAACGTTCCATTTTCTGCCCAACTTTTACATTAAACCCCCAAAATTCCCCTCTTATTAAAAATTCCCACTAATATAATAATAATAATGGCAAATTAATTCACCAGAAACACATCCGCCGCCGCCGCCGCCGATCCCATACTCATCGCCTGACTCATCACCCCCGAGTTCACCGGACTCCAAAAGCAGCCGCCGTGATGCTCCGCCATCAATCCAGCCATGTCATAATCATACCCAAACCCTCCTCCGCCTACTCCGCCTACTCCACCACCGCCGCCGCAGCCGCCGACTGCATCTGCGGCCGGGGTGAGGAACTGGAGGATCTCGTTGAGGGAATCGAGGCGGTGGCCGAGCTCGCCTACCTGAGCCCTGAGTACCGAATTGTCTGCGTCGAGGGACAGGAAATGCTGGGTGGTGACGCTGATGCTGGCGACGATCTGGCCGTTCTCTTTCCTGAGCTGATCAACCTGGGCCGTCAGATCGTCGAGGTGTTTCTGCTTTCTCATCCTCGACCTCCTCGCCGACTCCCTGTTCGACACCATCCTCTTCCTCTTCCTCTCGTCCATCAAAGCCTGGAGGTCCGAGTCCGACCCGGCTGAGTTGTTGCTCACCGGCGACGACGTCGCCGACGATGTGCCGCTCGAAGACGTCATTACAGATTTTTTTTCGAAACCGAACAAATTTAAAAAAGAGAAGCTAATTAATTAAATAAAAAGTTGATTACTTTATAAGGGGATGGCAAAAGGGAAATTAAAGGTCGTTATGAAACATAGTAGAGGAAGTAAAGGAAGACGACTGAGAAAGATTGAACGAGATGAGTCCTTCGCCGGAAAGTGGAATTTATCATACAACGGAGAAGGAACAGTTCACTAAGAATTGAAGACATGAATCTCTAGACTATGCATCAAGCTTAGCCGTCCTTTTCAACTCCTTTTTTTTTTCTCACAATGAAACCCACAGTCAAGATTCCGTCGATCGGAGAAATCGAAACGGAGGATCTGAAAAACAGAGCAAGGGGAAAGTGAACCCAAATCGTAGAAATTGGCTTAAGAAATGAAGAGGGTTGGTGATTTAAGAAACGGAGATGGGAGAAATCGAAACAGAGAGGGGTGAAAACAGAGGGAAGGGAAGGGGGAGGGGAAGAAGAGGGGGAGAAATGAAGAGGGGTTGAGGGGTGAATTTATAGAAGGGGGAGATTGCTGGACTGGTTTAAAGAATTATTATGAAGGGAGGAGGAAAAAATCTGGAAAAGGAATTGAGAAAGTAAAGTGGTGGGGAGAGAGAAAGGTGATGGAGACATGTGGGGTGGTGAAGAAGGAGAGAGAAGAAGAGTCCAGAGAATACAGCTGGGAACCAACAGTAGAGGGAGGAGGAGGAGGAGGAGGAGGAGGAAGAAGGAATTGTTTTTTTTTTTTGCATTGCATCGCATCATTTTGTTTGATTGTTTTTGTTGTTGTTGGTGGTGGTGGTGGTGGGGGAAGGGTCTTTTGATGTTGGTGTTGTTGTGTTGTGTGATGATTTGCTCACTCAAAATCTGGTGTTGGTTGTATTTGGATGCAATCATGGTGGTATTATATGGCTTTTGTTGTTCATGATCATGGGTGAAAGGTACAAGTTGGGGGATTCTGTTTGTGGTTGATGGGTTCTTTCAAGAAGGATGATCGAGTAGTGTGACTTATATGTGTTGTTTTTCGTGTAGTGTATTAATAGTTGCTTGTTAAGTTCTAAACTAGCTTTTATAATTAGTTGAGCATAGCATTGAAACTGATGGATAATTTCAATAAAGACGATAGAGTAGTATGAATCCTATGTATTGTGTTCCGTTCTGATGTCTCGGTAGTAGTTTGTTAGGTTGTTACTGGTTTTCTAAACTACGTTTGTAATTCATCGTCTTGGTCGAGCATCATTGCTGTAATTCGATTCCTAACATTGTTATACATGGCATAATAACCGGCTAATTCTAGAAGAGAATCTACAATTTAACAGCAAGTTGTATATTTATTTACCACATATAATAAATCTACAAAAGGTACATAATCTTGTTTGTTAATGAAAAAAATAAAATCACACATCGCACTCCTGAATATTTTATAAATTTTGCACATCCCCAAATGTTGCCTAAAAGTTACCAATGGAATCAGAAATTAATGAAACGAAACAAATAAAAATAATAATTACAACAGCCAGAAATGGAGACCCAATTTGAGCCTGTTGGGCCACCGTGGTCATCAGTTTATTGGTTTATAACTATCTAGTCATCAACATTTAAAAAGTAATATACATACCACTAACCTATTTCAATTATAATACGTAATTAATCTCGTTAATGCTCCATCCGGAAATTTTGCTAATCCGACTGACCACCATGCACTTCACTCTTTGTTATGCAAACTGTTGTATCTTTTAGATCCAATCTATTCAATTTGTTTGAGTTGGATGATTTTCAGTGAATTGAGTTAAATATTTAAATTAGATTTTAAGTATGTTCATATGTGTTAAGTTAGATTGTTTGAATGGATCGAATCTATGATGAAATACGTGATATGGTCTTTTTTAAAATTATAAATTAGTGTGGTGATTTGTCAATTAAAAACAATCGGTTAATTATAATAGGTTTCAATTGTTTGGTGACTACAATGCATATTATGTATTTATGATTTTCTTGGGGAAAAAAGGTCCACCGACGATGTACTGACAACACTGAGTTGCTTAGAATCTTGGAAATCTAGGGATGTAGGTCTGTCATTATTTTAATTTTCATTCAAATTTATTTATTTATTTTTGGTATATGAGCTTAGAGCTGTTGACGAAACGAATCGAGCTGAGCATTTTCCAATTCGTTCGTTTGAAATAGCAGTTCGGGATCGGCTAATTTATTATCAAGCCGGTTTGCGAGCTAACTCATTAAAATCAAATTGAATTTCGATCAGTTTTTTTTAAACCGAACGTCAAATTGCTCGCGAACGACTTGATTGGTCAACAACTCTATTAATGACCTCATGGAAGTTCAATGTTTTTCTTATTACAAAAGGGTCCTCTTTATTCTTCATTTGTCTATGAGAAGTCCCATTGATTAGTCCATGGCCCATGTTTTGGTACCTTTGGGCGGTTTGGGGGTCACCCTCACTATTTGATGTCTTGTTTGTTAGTCGTACAACCTAACCATTATAGTGGTCTACATTCGAAACTTGAAATCGATAGGATATTGGTAATTGTATATATTATCATATTGATATGAGTTATTAGATCGAATCATACCATCCACAATTTTTTTACTTACCACTAACCACAATTTCTATGAAATGAGTGTTGTAAACCGAACCTGACTCAACCTGATTTAGTCCTTCAATTCAGTTTTTTCAGTACCATATCCTATAGATTTCTCCTACCTTCAAAATTTAAACATGAGACTAGATAATTTTGACAAATTAAACAAAACTAATCATTAATAGAAAAAATTTAGACCATTTGGTTTAATTTCATCACATAATTATTTTCGAAAAAAATAATGTTACAACATCCAGACCATGATTATCATATACCAAACCGAAATCTATTTCATCAACGATAATATTACAAAATCCTAACCATGATAATGTTTTTCTTTTCAAAATGCCTAACCATGATAAAATTAAAATAATATTTAATTTCCTGAACGTATGTTTTTTAAAAATAATAATACTACAATGTCCGTACCATAATTATCTTATACCGATCTAAAATTCATCACCGATAAATCCAATTTATCAATTTAACATGTTTCATCTACATAGGATTTGCATTCAAAGCATCTAGCTATTCAATTGCCAACATTTTCCACAAAAAATGTGCGGGGTCCTATTTCTAACCCACGATCCCTTCATCCCTTGCCCCTTGCCTTTAAGATTTGATTCCAAGGCTAATTAACAGTTGGGTCTATAAAGAAACAAAATGAAAGGTGGATACTTTATTTTATTATTTAATTAGTGATCTATGATTTTTTAAAAAAGGTTAATTAGTGATCCTTGTTTTTGAAGAAAATCATTACAATTAAGACCATAAAATGGACAAAAGCCATCATTAGGGAGGCACTTAACATTGATATTTGCAAGACCATGGTAATCAAGAGTTCAATGAATTATGGTGCACCTTTAGGCATGGACCATCCACAATATGGCACTTGTCTTTATGGAATCATGGGATTTTGTTTTGTTACAAAGTAATTAATATTTTTTATTAAAATGAAAAAAATGAAGTAACGAATCACAAACACAATACCACATATTTTACGTAATTATTAATGATTATAAGTTGATATTCGATTGAACCAGATACATAAATATTGTCTAGCCGTCTTCCATTACTATTTAGTATTTACTAGTAATTGTATTTTTCCTTAAACTATTTTACTATATACAAGATTTTTGACATTCTCAAGGAAGATAATGAGAGAATTTATTTGCACTTATCTTTGTTTTATTATATTTTACAGAATAAAATATCCATGGAAAATAATAATAGTCGAGCTGGACTTTAAATTTGAAATTTTGTCTACACTATTTGAATCGAAATGGTCAGAAATCCTCGATAAAATTACAAATATGAGCCGAGTTTAAAAATACTTTGGCGCAAGATTTGAGAACTCGTCATATATATAAATTTCAATCTTATTTGTTTTTATAAAAAAACATGTGAGATTTGAACTTAATTTTAATCTTAAATTTTGATGGATTTCGAGTTTCATCAGAACTTTGCTTGATTATAAGTAAGGATACGCTATATTCTACCTTGGAAATTTTTATAATAAATTTACCATAGTGGTTTCTTCATTTTCGTTATAATAAAAATATAATCAAGCATTTTTTTATATATGAAAGTAGTCGACATCTTAATTTGAAAAGCACGTGTATGAACGATGTAAACACCTTATCTAGCTAGTCATTTTTGCGACTTTAATGAAAAAGATATTGCATTGTCGTACATCATCGACTACTAACATAATTTTCGAAAACTCACCCTCATATTGTACATCGAATGATCTTAAGTATACATTTGAGATTCTGTAATAAGGGAGACCGAACTTGACAAACACCTCCATAGTTAAAAAAATTCAAAGAGAACTTTGACTCCATTTTGGCTACTCCTTTTCTGGTGCATCCAACTTTTAATGATGGCTAATAGGGTACGATGAATTCCAAAAAAATGTGCTTAAATCCCATTTGTTTGAACCCATTTTGCCTTCACGGCGAAGTAATTAAAGTGCATGATAACATGGTGGGCACACTATACACAAGATTGAGAGGAAAGGAAAATATTAAAGGATGGTATCGAAATTCGTTAGCTAATCGTTTCTTTGACCTATTGGTTAGGTTAATATCAGCCGTTAGTCAAAACACAGTTATCGGATCTACTCGACTCCCTTGTATTTTTATAGATTTTTCCAATTTTTTTTTTAAATTGAATCGATCAGTTAATCAATTTATATTCTCGTCAGTTGGATGGTCGAAGGTTAACAAATTATCCAAATTTAGTTATTATCAACCTACCTACCGACTCCATGAATCTTTTGTACTTATTTTCTTTATTCGTTCTTCTAAATTTGTAGGGACACAAGAGATTTGAATCGACATTTTTACCACTCCTTTTTATTTCTGAGTAACTTTTGATTGTGCAATTGTTGCCGATGTTATGAAAAAAAATGTACTTTTTTCACAAAGGATTTTGCTTTAGTGGTGGGTGTGGGGTTTGGAGGCAAATGTGTGGTTGGGATTTCTCATTATTTTACAGTTACCATTGATGTTAAAGTCAATAATTTGGTAAAAACAAAGCCCTCTCGTATCACCTCAATTTGATTACACCAAAGCCACCACTTGTATCCATATCTTGAATTGAGAGTGATTAGTCGATGATAAAGCTGGTCGAACGAAATTGTGTTGGTTTAATCATGTTGTATATGAATTGATTGATGGAGATATTATTATTTGACGCAACAAATCTGAGCAACAGAATACGCGTTGTGTTGTTGGTGGGTTGTTGTGGCTGAGATCCTTACTTTTTGGTGGCGTGCCTGTGTTTGCATGTGCAAGTGATCCGATGTGTCGCCAACGAAGCCACCCATAAACTGACGAGATAAGTTGTGTGGAGGCGAACCTCGCGATTTGAATTGATAGTTGTTTTTGGTCATAGGTAGCTCAAGGAGAGGAGGAACGAGGTGAAGATCTTTGTAGTTCGTTAGTCTGCATTTTCTTTCCTTAACACTTTGATTTCTGCATTGATTGATTCGATGTGTATCGCCCTCTTTTCAGGACTTGAGAGAAAGAATAGATGTTGTGTCTGAGCCCGTTGTTGAATCGGGTAAGCTAATCATAGTGTTTGTGCAGTTCTTTTCTTCTTCATGTCTTATTGGTTTTATTCTCAGAAGATCATCTGAACTGATTCTTGTGATATAAAAAAGTAGGCACAGAGGAGAATCCTCAGAATGATAACGTCTTCCTAGATGATGTTGAGTCTCTTGTTCCACCAGAGAGCAGTTTTGTCGCTCCTTCAGAAACCAGACATGAAAGTGAGGGCACAATGCCTGCAGCAGAAGAGGAATATGTTTAGGATCTATCGTCCTTGGGCTTCGACGATTTTGTTCCTTCAGCTACTGCTGCCTCTGAGCTCCCAATGAACTCAGAACAGACGGGTTATGAGCAAACATGTGTTTTGAACGAGGCAGGCAAAAATTCAAGGGAGGATGCTCCTGAAGTGGTGAAAAAGGTAATGTCGTTTGAAATGTAAGTAAGATGCTATACGACGCATTTGTTACTATGGTTGTAACCTGTTTCTCTCTCTCTCTCTCTTATCAGAATCGAGACAACAATGAAAAGACTTCTTCATTAGGCAGTGACGGGAGTGGCGGCAAGCTCTCAATGCAGTTGAGGAAGCGATCAGGTGGTCGTCAAGTTCTTAACGAGTCTGAGCCTGTGAGTGGTCATGATGATAGCAGCTTCCTTGTTGAAGCACCTGAAGGCCTCGGTACGAATGGAGATCGAGGATTCTGAGGATGATGGAAATGTTGATGCTGGCGGGGAAAGAACTTCCAAGAAAAAGAAAGCTGCTAAAAGGTCAAAGAAATCAGCTTCGGGTGAAGAGAAGCCTGGTCGAAAGCGCAAGAAAGCCCGTGACACATCAGAACAGTTGGAGCAGAAGCAGCCAAAGAAGAAATTTTCCCATTCAACTCGCCGTGAGTTCGATACTCTCTATTAAATATGTGTACCTGTTTCGATTCTTGACAATGATTTGATCTTTTTATACAGGAAATGATGAGTTGCTTAAGGTGCCCGAAGAAGAAATAGAATTCCGGAGCTTGACCATGCGGGATATAACTGAACAAAGAACGGTTAGCTGTGAGTTTATCGGTTGCACTAAATCATTGCTTAAGTTACTGCTACCGGGATTGATCTCGTTAATGCTAATTGTTTGCAAAACGTCTTTTGCAGGCTAAAGATGCCAAAGCTTCTTTGCAAATTCCTTCGACTGATGAAAAGTAAGAAGTCATTTGTGATTAGTGGAAGGCTTTCTCTGAACCGTTTTTCTTGTTAAATTAATCGTGCTCACCTCAGAACCATTTGTCTCATCTTGTTTAAATGTATTACCCTGTGCAGCACCGAGGAAGCGAACGATGAAGAGGATAACTCTGAGTCCGAGGAACCTGTAGACGTATACGAAACCCCTTTATTCAACAGCCAATCTTTCATGAATAGGACGCCCACCATGAGATGGTCAAAACCGGATACTGATTTATTTTATGAGGTATAAACATCTCTCTACAATAAATCGGTCGCAGAAATTATCTTCTGCTTTCTTAATGCTTTCGAAGCTTCAATATTGCTGATTGGTGGAATCAAACCCTTGTATGCGTGATACATTGAACTTAATTATGGTACATTATGCTTGTTCTGGGATTTCAGGGAATTCGACAGTTCGGATCCGCCGACAAATCAAGAATAAATTCAAAACTGAAGAGCGCCGGCATCCATTCTTACTTTCTGACGCTCTGCAAAACCCCAACAGTGGTAATGTTCTTTACCATCACTGTGAAAGCCTTTTCCACGTCAAATTGCTAGTTGAATAATATAGCAGCATCCTTGTCTTTTCCAGATACTACGTATTTTGATAAGGTGTATAATAAGCTGGCGCAAGCTGCAGCTGATGAAGGAAGAGAGCCTCTCGATCTTACCGGAGAAAAAGAAGCAGATTTGAATCTGGAAACTAATGTATGCTTGCAGCCCGCTTCGATTCCAATCAGAAACTAATTTGCTTCCTTTATTCTAATCCATGTGTAAAAGCCTGTATGGTTGCAGGAGGAACCAGGAAAAAACTCGGAGCAGGACGAGCAGGCAACGGGTGAAGATCCTGGAGATAACCCTGATGAAGCCCATAGTAATGAGAAGATCAAGGAGGAAGAAGAGGTCGAGGACGAGGATGATCTATTCAGCTCGTATAAATGTGAATTCTGAAGCAACAAGCTAAACATATTGTAGCTGTATTATTATCGAGTCCAACGATGAAACTAGATAGCTTGAAACAGTGGCTAGTGAATGAAATAGATATTAGGTTCCTTCTCTGATTACTTGCCTCTATTTGTGCTTTAACACCCTACTTTTATTTCAGGGTTAACAAATGGTCCTTCGGGAAAGATCAACAATGATTATCGAAGAACGAGAGAACGAGAGAACGAGTTTGAATGGAGCGATCATCGAATTAGATTTGAGTATTCAACCTTGGAGTAAAACATCCAGCTAACTATCTCATGTATCACCAGATTAGAAGGGGCTATTATTGTTCTATTTGCATCTTGAAATCTGGAAGAATAACGTACATTTCAAGAATCTACAAAAACATTTTGAATGGTAGTCCTTCCGTTGCTACCTCGATAGACCGTAAAGATGCAAAAATTTGAGCACGAAAACGACGACCGAATGGGCGCATCTTCAATATCAACCATTAATTGATGGGTTTACTTGCCTGTCAAGTAACAAACTAGCAACCTTACACAAGCTTGTACAATGCAGTCTTTCCATTGTAAAACATTCAAAACTCTTGTCCAGTTTTCCGGAACAACTCTGGGTCACGTGATTTTCTGGAGAACGATGCACCAATTCGATTTGTCGAAGAACTGATCGACTATGACTGCATTCTTGATTCCAGATGTCAACCTGAAACAACATAAGGTGAGAACAAAACCTTATAGCTGAAACGAATGCAGAAGGCAAAAGCGGTTGATGAAACCCGACTTGTTACCTTTCGAGCTCTCCTTCGCTAAAGACGTGATAGTACCGGTTGTAGATGACTGCACCCTTCTTGTCATCTTTCCTCGCCAAGCCGGAGGCCACAGCAGAGGCAGAAGCGCCCCCAACTTCAGCTCGATGATACGGCAGATGCCAAGGCACGAAATACTCGTGCTGACTTCCATCCTCTCTCGAAACCACTGCATCACCAGATTCCGGGATGCTTTTCAATGCAACAGACGAAGGGGGACTCCGCCTCTCATCGTGCAGTATTTCCTTCCCTTCTGCGGATTCTGGGATGCTTTTCAAAGTCACGGACGAAGGGCTCCGGACACGAGGACTCCCCGGTCCAATCCATTCCTCGACATACTTATCATTAAGAGGCGTCCACTTCGTAAGCAGCGACCGATCCTCTTGCTCGGCAGCCCAGACAGTTATCAACACAAGTCCACCCTTCTTCACAACCCTAACCAACTCCTCCACCGCCTTCTTCCTCCTGACCTCGGTGCTCAAATGATGCAGCACCGCAATCGAAATCGCAGCATCGCCAAGCCCGTCTCGGTAAGGAAGATTCACAGCATCTGCAACCAGAACCTCGCTCCCTCGATCCGCACAAATCTTGATCAGCGGGCTGCTGATATCGCACCCGATGAAAAAGCAATCCGGATTCAGCCCTAGATACTTCCCGTTCCCACATCCTGCATCGAGCACGAGCGATCCTACTGGCAAATTGTTTAGGAAAGACGCTACCTTTGGCCATTTAGCGAACCTCGTGGAGCTGAAATGAGGCGCTATCGCATCGTAAACTCGATGCACATACTTCTTTTCAATCTCCGGGGTCGAGCCGATACATGAAGCTGCCTGGTGATCTTCAGCATTGGAGCAGAAGCTGGCAGCAGAGCCAGTCACCTTGATTTCCTTCATCGGTTTTGAGATCTGAGCAGCTAGTAAACCGTATGACGAGCTACTTGCCCTAGTGAATCCTAATCGCATCAGCTACCCCCGCCTGAAATTGTACTCTCCGATGAAATGAAAACGAATAGACCAGCTTTTTTTCAGCTTTCTAAACTTAGAATCGTACGGTTGGAATCTGAATACTGCTGAAATCGATAACATGAAGAAAGGAAACTGAATAGCTTACCGGCTCTGGCCGTTCGGATCTGCAGCGATGACGACTGAATCCCTTAATCCCTTTCTCCCCTAATCAGCGGCGATCTGGGAGGGAGTGGGGTGGGGCGAAAAGGTAGAATGGATTGAAATTAGGGTTTTTGTAAAATTAAAATATTGATGATTGGGGGATATCTCGGGAACTGGGTGGTGTTATTATTGTACAGCTAATATGATCTCTGTATCCATACCGTATACATACGAGTATACTTGTATGAAATTTGCCAACGTAATTTGTTTCTCCTTCACACACACTATTTTTATTAATATAGTTTGTTTTACTACATAGTCCCTGAACTTCTCAATTTTGTCTTTCATTATCCAAATTATTACGACGTTTTCACTGCCAACTCATCATCTTCACAATTCCCACAATATTGCCATAATACATCTTAGTCGATTACTAAAGTGGCAATCGATGTAGAGACATCAACAAACAAAAGATAAATTAGCGACGAAATGATATCATAATTTAACAATCTAACAAAAAAAATCTACAAACAAATTAGACGATTGATTTATTCCGACCTCCGAACAATATGTCTTTATGCCATTACTTACCAACCAGATAAGTAAATGGACCAAAAGCCAAAAAAGATGATTGATTGATGATAAAGCTTAATGAGTTCACTTTTGTTGTGTGGTCAAATTAAGGGGGACAATTTGAATATCAAAGATGGCCAGCGAACTAGTAGTCGGTGGAGTGGAAATAATGTTAATTAGTTAAATTAGAAGCTTCTTTTAAGCAAGTGGCAAAGATGGATTCCTCAACAGGGCACAAAATTGTTTTTAATTTTTACGAGGATATAGTAATTATTGATTTATAGATAGAAGATATACAAAAGTTAGATATGTATATATATTCCAAACTAAATGAATCTATATGAATAGTTTGAAGATGATATGACGAAATCACAAACGACATGGTTTGAAATTATTGTATGATCTCATTTGTGTTGAACGAATATTGGCCTGATTTGACTTGAGTGAAAACTATAAATTTATTAGTCCTTACAACTTGTAAGATACACGACAAATAACTTTCTCAAAACGAGTAATCTTTCAGATGTTGATATGTACATCACTCAGCAAACAAATCTAATTCAATATTCAGTACCCACATTTAACTCTTGACATATTAATCCACCCGAACTTCCAAGAAGAAGAGACAAAACAATGAAAGAATTGTTCACATTTGAAGCTTTTAATTATTGAATTAGATTTCTTTAGTTTTCTCCAATAGCATTCCTTCTATTTGTTTTCATTTGTAAGTTTAAATTAGAAGAAAACAAGTTGTTTAATTATTTAAACAAAACAAAATCTCTTATTGTTTGGTTGAAATAGAACATAAAGTTTCCACATGTACAATCAATTAATTAGCTGTAATTTTGGTGTTAGTGACAGCAAATTAATAAACAATCACTAAGTACCCAACAATTACACGAACCAAAATAGGAAAATGAAATTCTTCCCAAGTGGCACCACGTCAGCATTGTACTGATTTTTTTTTTCTAACTTTCTTCTTTGGTGAAGTTAGAACCAAACATAATTATCTGTTTGTGAGAAGAACTAGTTTAAAATTTTACCTATTTTTTAAATTATATTAATATCATAAATATGTTTACATAATTTGGTGAGAATGTAGACTTTTTCTTATATTTTATTTAGTTTTTTTGTAGTTTGACATATTTTTTTTAAAAATAATGTAATCGACATATCAAATAGAGGTCCCAATTAAGAATATAATAATATCAATAAATTTGTGTTTACAATGTGGGTATTAAGAGAGTTAGATTTTTTTGGTTAAATATATTTAGGTATGAATATCGATTCATGATATCAAAATACATATATGAAAATTACAATGTTGAATTTAGCGAAATTGTTTGAATTTATTTTTGACGATGGGAGTCAAAATCGTACAAAATATTTTTGAATGTGATTCGAAATCTAGTTTTTTTTAAGGATTTTAATTTCAAAATCAACATATAAAAACTAAAAAGACACTAGAACATAACATACTTTCAAACAAGGTAGTGTACACAATTTTATAAGAAAGTAAAAGATTCAAAATGGTAAAAATATTAACTCTAACTCATTCTTGTGGATCAAATTACCAACGATACCTTGCAACCCATTAAACACGTAATTATATATATATGATAGAACCCATTTAACTCAAATAAAACACTCTCAACCCATTAAATATATAACTTTACGTTACCAACTTAGAACCCGATCAACCCGACACTCGAAAATAATGAACCAGCCAGCCATACAATAGTCAACATTAGCCAGCAGACATATCTGTTAATTTATTATTATTATTTTAACTACGACCAAAATTTACCTCGCCACGTGGCACTCTGGTGAATAAAAAACGTATGTCGGTGGACCCTACCCGCCACCAAATTAGGTCTCCTACTATTAAACCAAATCTTCCCAACGCTCTCTGTATTTCCTTCTTCTGCCGTAATTTAATTTATTCAATCGGCCAGAAGAGAAATTTGATGTTTCAGTTCCTCTAATTTTTAATTTATTCCTCCCGAAGATCATAATCTCCATTTTGTATCTGTAAATTTCTGATTTCCTATCCTCTTTACCTAAATTTACGCTGCAATTTTCGTCTTACCAGATGCGATTGTTCTTGATCGTTCGATCTTCCTCGTGATCGGCGCTCCCACCCACACTGAGTTTCTCCTTATGCAATCAATCATAACCCCAAATTTCAGATTCTGATAAAGTGGTCAAATTTGATTTCTCTCTGTTTGGCTGGCTAAGCATTTTATTTTTCGAGCTCTGAAAGTGGTGGAGTTGGCGAAGGACACTGTCTCCCACTCGAATTGTAAAGTTTTCCACTGCTAGGGTTCGTAAGCTTACTGCATTTGGTCGTTTGATCTGCTCTCTCGATCGGTAATTTTGGTGGTGCGGAGGAAAAACCCTTTTTCAGACTGTGTGAGTAGTTGATTTTCGGCAAAAGGAAGGAGCTTTGAAATGTCTGGTCCGCTCGATCGGTTCGCTAGGCCTTGTGAGTGCATTTTTTAATTGTGATTTCTGACTTTATTTAACTTTTTTTTTCTTGGTTGAGCTAGGGTTTTGAGCTGTTTGTTACAGTGAGTTCAGTGGTTTAGATCGGATTTTAGTACTTTATAGAATAATTATGAGAATGCAGGTTCTCTGAAGTGATTTCTGTTGGAAGAGAAGTGGTAATTTGTTAGTGAATGTGATTACTGATGATGAATTGTTGTTATATCGCGTAGGTTTTGAGGGTTCATCAGGGGGAGATGAAAGGAGGGAGGAGAGGAGGGAGAGGAGATCTGATTTTGAGAACTCCGAGGACGAGAGAAGGACGAGGATTGGGTCGCTGAAGAAGAAGGCAATTAATGCTTCTACCAAGTTCAAGCATTCTCTGAAGAAGAAGAGCAGCACCAGGCGAAAGAGTGATGGCCGGGTTAGCTCAGTTTCCATCGAAGACATACGGGACCTCGAGGAACTGCAGGCTGTCGATGCATTTCGCCAGTCGTTGATCATGGACGAGTTACTTCCTGAAAGACACGATGACTACTACATGATGTTGAGGTGAACCCCCCTTGATTATGTGTTCAGGATAGAATGTGAGCTGTTCCTGAACTTGCTATGATTAATTAAGCATGTTTATAGTATACATATCGTCCTGTTTTGGGCATAATGGTCAAGTCCACTTTCATTAATGTAATCTTCGGTTGCTTGTTTGTGTTACTCTTACTAACCCTTTTATGTGTCTCAGGTTCTTGAAAGCTAGGAAATTCGACCTTGAGAAAGCAAAGCATATGTGGGCTGATATGCTTCAATGGAGGAAGGAATTTGGTACTGATACTATCATGGAGGTAATTCCGACTTTCAATGAATCTGGAGTTGATATTATCAGCTTCCCCTTGTTTAGAACTTCACTTAGTTTCTTTTCTTGTATCAGGAGTTTGAGTTTCAAGAATTAGAGGAAGTTTTGAAGTATTACCCACATTTCTATCATGGCGTGGACAAAGAAGGGAGACCTATTTACATTGAAAGATTGGGGAAAGTTGATCCTCA
This sequence comes from Linum usitatissimum, assembly GCA_030674075.2. NCBI lineage: Eukaryota > Viridiplantae > Streptophyta > Magnoliopsida > Malpighiales > Linaceae > Linum > Linum usitatissimum. The sequence goes on along the minus strand of JAUJYP020001281.1, from coordinate 3,051,888 downwards.
CAAACTTATGCAAGTAACAGATCTAGACCGCTATGTGAAATACCATGTCCGTGAGTTTGAGAAAAGCTTTTTGGTCAAGTTTCCAGCTTGTAGCATTGCTGCAAGGAAGCATATTGACTCTAGCACAACAATTCTAGATGTTCAAGGAGTGGTATGTTGGTTACTTATTACAATTTCTTATGCTTATTTCCATGATGTATTAAAGAACAATCTCTTCGTTTTGTATCCCTATAAAAAAGAATTCACCTTTTTCATTTTACTCGCTTACATTTAGGGATTAAAAAACTTCACTAAATCTGCTCGGGAACTTGTCATGCGGCTGCAGAAGATTGATGGTGATAACTACCCCGAGGTAAGATAATTTCGCTTGTATAGCTCTAAACGGTTATTACTTATATAGTTATATTTTTATCCTTTTGTAGAGAATGCTGACTTGTTTGTACAATGTGACATTTGTGTCAATACTGCAGACTCTACACGAAATGTACATTATCAATGCTGGGCCTGGATTTAGGCTTTTGTGGGGTACCATCAAGACATTTTTGGATCCAAGAACCAGCTCCAAGATTCATGTATGATTGTAATTATAATTGTGTGATATTTACTGTAACTATCCTGCCGAACCATCCAATGAACACTAATTTGTTGTGTGAATATGTAGGTGCTTGGAAACAAGTATCAGAGTAAATTGCTCGAAGTAATCGATGCTAGGTAAGCATGTTGCACTGGTTTATAGAAGTGCCGAATGCTATTTTACCAGGATGTTATGCTAATTTCTAACTAGTTGCTAACAATGTGCAGTGAATTACCCGAATTCATGGGTGGTGTCTGTAAGTGTGCTGATCAGGGAGGTTGTCTTCGCTCTGACAAAGGACCATGGAGAAATCCAGATCTATTGAAGGTATGCGGTTTCCATAAATTTTTTTCCATGAAATTTTGTTCTTTTAGGGAAGTAACAAATCTTACGTTTCTGCAGATTGTTCTAAGTGGAGGAGCTCGTCGCTCAAGGCAGGTTGTAAAGATCTTAAACAACGAGGGTAAGGTCATTACCTATGCAAAGCCTCCTTGTTACCCGATGGTAAGACATCGATAGTGCTCCCTCGTTTTTGAAGGATTATGTGAAGGAGCAGCTTTGCTAAATTGCCTTGGAATTCTTGAGACAGGTCAGAAGTGATTCCTCTGCTGCTGAATCTGGATCAGAAGCTGAAGAGATTTCTTCCCCCAAGGCACTAAGGTCTTACTCGCATCTGCGCCTGACTCCTGTTCGTGAAGAAGTAAGTATTGGCTGTTCATGCAAAATGGTTTTAGTTTTTGGACTCAAATTTTCGGTCTTCTGATATCCAGTTTGTTCATTTGGAATCTTGAATGTGAAGTCTAAGATTGTTGGGAAGGTGAATCACCCTAGCACCTTTTCTGGGTATGATGAATACGTTCCGATGGTCGATAAAGCAGTTGACTCTACCTGGAATGAGCAAGCAGCCATTCAGAAGCTTGCAATGTCTAAAGGTTAGAACTTTAGTCGTTCATTCATGTTTCCTGCTCTATTGATTATGTTATATGAATAAAACTGATATCAGCTTCTACCACAGCATCTGCAACTGTTCCGGAGACTCCAAAGACGTCAGCTGCTATCCACGTTAGGCTTTGTTTGGCAGTTCTGGCTTTCTTCATGACGATTCTTACTTTCATCCGTGTGTTGCCATCGCGGTTGAGCAAAGAGGGTACTTCAGCGGGATTAACCTTAAACACTCCAGAGAAAGAGCTGACACACCCACCTTTGCCAACTCCAGCTTACTCGGAGACCGACCTGCTCACTACTGTACTGAAAAGGCTGGGTGAACTTGAGGAGAAAGTTGACACGCTTCAATCAAAGCCATCGGAGATGCCGTACGAGAAAGAGGAGTTGCTAAATGCTGCTGTTTGCCGTGTTGATGCCTTGGAAGCCGAACTCATTGCAACTAAAAAGGTCACATTGGTTTTGTCAAGCATAGCTTCATTCCGTTTTGTACTAGGTTTGTAACACAATCTTATGTTGTTGCAGGCCCTACACGAAGCACTTATGAGACAGGAAGAACTGCTTGCTTACATCGATAGTCAAGAGGAAGCGAAAAACAGGGTATAATTTGTTGAAAATATGAATCTTTTCGGCTTAACGACATGCTATGTGAGTACAAGTTGCTGAAAATCCAACTGCTGGAATGTTTTTTTGCAGAAGAAGGGTTTTTTCTGCTATTAAAGACTTCTGCAGTTTGAGAGGGATGATGTAACCTGGGCGAGTTCTCGGATGTGAGTGACGCATATGAAATATATTTCGGCTTCTATTGTATGTGGATAATGAGATGTAACTACTCTTATTTGAAACAACATTGTGAGCAGACTTGCTCTTGTAAGACCTTGTGAAGACGTGTTCTTAACTACACACCTGCTAGACTTATAATCATGAATGCTGCAGTTTGGTCTCTGTGATGATCTCTGCTATCTTCTTACTTCATTGTGGATATTATATATTTAGTTGTGGTATTTGTGTGTTCTGAATTTGTCTTCTGCGTCAATTGTCTATAGTTCGTATCCCACCGCTGCCACTTAGTTACCACACTTAGGTTGAATTGACTCGAGTTATGTACTAGTACTGGTTTGCATAATTATCGATTGATTGTGGTTAGTAGGGTTAACTGCCAATCTCGTAACCAGTAGGTTTCTCAGGGAAGAAGCATTAATTTTTATATTGGTTTTTGCATTAACCCCAACATTACATTCAGATTACAAGAAAGTTTGTAACAGTCCAGATTTTGCTCTGCTTTATACACGGCTGAAAGCCTGAAGAGAGTAGTACTATACAGATAACTAAATCAAGAAATGCCAAGTTACATCAGATCCTCAATTGGCCTTTGTCAAGTTGTCATAAGATGAACCATTTCCTCCTTTAGAATCTGAAGAACTGCATTCCGAAACAGAGAAACCAGAAAAGTTAGCAGCTTTGATATAAACAGTTCCTGAGTTCATCCTGGCTGGAAAAGAAACATTTTACCCTCTTCTTCTTCTTGTTCTTCTTGTCCATGTAAGCCAGGAGTTCTTGCTGTTTCCCTACAGCTTCCACAAGTAACTGGAGCAAAAAAAACGTCGAAAAAAAGAGGTTAAAGGTTCTTCCTTTAGACACTGCATTCTGAGTTTGGTTGATTATTAGTACTTACAATCTTTGCAGCAGAGAGCTCCTTCTCGAGGGCTTCAGCGCGGTCGAGTGCGTTCATCAGCATTGCCTCCTTCTCAGCCGGCATCACTTCGGGTTTCGAGCAAAGGGCGTTCAGCTTCTCCTCGATATCTGCCATCCTCAACATCATGTTCTTGTAATCCGAGGTGGAGATGGACGATCCCTCCATCCTTCCAGCTGAAGAAGGATGGTCGTTGAGCGATTCGGAGTAGTAAGTCTTGCTCCCGTAGATTGCTGCCTCGGTCAGCTTTCGAGGCATTGTCTTGGTCATCTTGATCAAGGTCACTACTCCCATCACAACCGCCATGATCCCACCCATCACCTGCTTCCCGTTTGCTGGCACAAGAGCATCCTCTTGCATACCTGTAACGAAAGCAAGTTTTCGACAGGTTTAGGGTTTTTCTTACCATGTTCTTGTCATGAACCGTTGCATCCCAATAACGAGTTTTTGATAGAGGGTTCATATCGGTTTTATAGTTCATTAACAGTTTTGTACGCTTTGCCTTACCCTTTCCTGAAGAAGCTCTCCAGTCAGTGTTGATGGTCTTCTCCACGACTTGGATGGACTTCTCGCAGTTTTCAGTGGTGAGCCTGTTCACGGTTATGATAGGAAGATGGTGAATTACTTCTTCTTCAGGAACGGGAGAAGGTTTCAGGTCCTGAAGTACTTCGTCGTTCAAAACCTTGATGGTTTCCTTGTCTTCAGGAATTGGCTTCTCCTCAATTCCTGACAGGGTTCTCCTGTGGCATTTACCCTCACCATTTTCAACCATCTGCGACAAAAAGATTGGATTGAAAGAAGATTATCATCGGATCGAACGAGATTGTTCTCGTAAAACCAGTCCTTGGTGCATTAGGATTACTCACCTTCAGGATGTCAGGATCATTCCATGGACCTTTGCTGGAGCGCATGCATCCACCCTTGTCAGCACAGTTGCAAGTCCCTCCGAAGAACGATGGCAGCTCGCTGCAAAAACCGATCCAAACCCAGATTTCAGAGCCGAAATATCGGTTTGTAAGGGTTAATTAGGAACGAAAGTCGTTACCTGGCATCAATTACTTCAAGCAACTTGCTTTGGTATTTGGTGCCAAGAACCTGTAGAAAAGGTTGACTCTTGATTATAAAGAGCGACTTGGAAAGTATCAGAAACAGAATCAACATTTAGTTCTAAAGCCATGAAACTGACATGGATCTTGGAAGCAGTCTTAGGGTCCAGGAACTGCTTCACAGTGTTCCACAGTAACCTGAATCCAGCCCCACCATTGATGATGAACATCCTGTTCAATGTCTGCAAATGCGGACGAAAAGATCGAAACTTTACTCAATTACTACATGAATTCCGTGAATTATTCACATACCTCAGGATAGTTATCGCCATCGATCTTCTGGATCCGGCTGATAAGTTCCCTGGCAGTTTTGGTGAACTGCTTCAGACCCTGAAAACAGATTTTATGATGATGAGAAATCGTCGAAACAACTGAATTTTAGAACTCTAAACATATAGACATTACCACTCCTTGAACATCAATGATGGTGGTGCTCTGGTCGATGTGCTTCTTAGCAGCAATGGAGCAAGATGGGAACTTGTAAGTGAAAGCTTTCTCAAACTCCTGAACATGGTACTTCACATATCGATCCAACGATGTGACCTGAACCAGCTTGTTGGCATCAACTTCGCCGAGCTTCTCGATGTAGACTGGCCTCCCATCTTTGTCTACTCCATGGTACCCTTGTGGATAGTACTGCAGGACTTCATCTACTTCCTTGAACTCAAAGTCCTGTTTCAGAAAAAGGAAAAGAAACCCACAACGTTCTTCAGAACTGAATGAGGGCAAAGTCGACAACTTTTTCCTGAAACCATATCAGGATTGGACTCATGAAGAGTACTAACCATTCAGGATTTTGCCGTAAATCGTGATAACATGACTAATTAACCGGTCTAACCTGACTATACTTAGAGTTGGGGATTCACCAATTCGGTTTAACATGACTCATTTGATTTTGTTTGTTTTACACACCACTCACGACCTTAAACCCAAGTCGATAACATAATGGATTGATAAACAATCGGTAGTTCTCCTTGCTCGGCTAACACGAAACGGTGAAACATGTTAGAAACTGAGTTCCAACTTAGTTTGAGTTACTCGATAATCAAGGAAAACCAATGTACTTATCTTGACATCGAATATCAGGATTAAACCAATGAGGGGAAACCATTCAGAACCTAACGAGTATCGGTTTAGCCTCAATTACGAGTCCTTAGGCCTAGTTAAACCGATCTAATAACTTGGTCAATAGGGTCAGATTCAGTGGTTCGGTTTAGCCGAATAGATAGAAATATCGAGCTCCAACCAAAAATCGTTCAACTAACCAACCAAAAACAAAACCTATACGACAACCGGTTTCACAAACACTAACAAATCAACAAAGAAAGAGAATTCTATGTATGTAATTTTACTTACCTCCATGATTGAATCAGTACCAAACTCCTTTCTCCACTGGATCATATCCCCCCACATCTGTTTGGCCTTGTCAATGTCAAACTTCCTGGCCTTGAGGAACCTGAGCATCATGTGATGATCATCATGGTTTGAAGGAAGAAGCTCATCAAGGATGAGTGCCTGCCTGAATGCATCCACAGCCCTGAGCTCCTCCCCGTTGATTTCGTCGACTATCGAGACCGACATTACCCTGCTGTTCCTGCGGCCTTTCTTTGTCAGGGAGCTCCTGAACTTGTTGGAGGCATTGATTGCCTTCTTCTTGAATGACTGCTTCTTCTTCTCATCCTCTGAGAACTCTTGATTCTCAGGTCCTCCTAATAAAACAGGGTCAAATATCTGATTCATCCCCGTAACTTTGGACCATTGGTTCAGTATGTTCAATCCGTATAGAAAATGCTGAAACAGCAAAATAAAAAAAAAGTTGTATACCTAGTTTAGGATTTTTGTCCGGAAGGACTATAGACATTGCATCAGCCATGATGATTGGTTCCTGGCAATGAGTTTCTTATCAGAGATTGGTTGGGAATGAAAAGGGTATTGAAAAGTTTGAAACTTTGTTCAAAATCCATCTGGGGAATTGAGCAATCAACGTTGATCCATATGATCATATGAATGGTTAAAAAGCCAGAATCATCAAATTTCTTATCGGATTAGGAACAAATGATAAGTAAGTCTGAAACTTAAACCGAAATTCGTACGAGATTTGATCGTCAAGACAAATCATATAACAATATTAACGTATGCCATCATTCATTTCCTCAACAAACACAAGATGTAAACCAGATTATGCAACAAAACTACATGTTATCCATAACTTCAAAATCCGGGAGGATGAAGGGAGATCAAGAGTTACCTATTGGAACTAATGTAGGTGTGGGGAAGAAGATGGACAATGTTTTTTTGTGTTTGGTTATATGTATTTACAAGAAGAAAGGGAGGACCTTTCTAAAACTAAATCAAAAGGAAGAACCCAATTTAAAACTATATACATAGTCTTGTGTTTGATTACTTAGAGAGAGAAGTGGGGAGGAGAGAGATTTGAATCAAACAATAATAAGAATATATCATACACACAAATAACAAACTAATTAAAATGGCTAATACAAGTTAATCCATTCAATGGTTGACCTTCCTTAACCAATCATTTTTCCAAAATTTTTGGGCTAATTTTATGCTATTTAGTTATATGACTTATATAAAGTCATATCAAAAATAATTTATTATCTGCCGTTGAATATGTTGAAACCGGTCATAGATCATTTGTAATCTATTATGAGTGTTTTATTAATCTAACATTTTTTTATGAATGTTCACACTTGTTTGAATTAAGTAACAACTAGCTGGTGTCAATTTTACATTATACGATAATTGTTTTTGGAAATTATCAAGACAATGTGGTTACTTTTGTACAAACTTCTTGTGACATTAAAAAGCTTATTGGAGTGTGAAACAAGCTCTACTTGGCTATTTTCAATTAAAATTTCGAGACTAATATCATAAAATTAGGCTCGACACAATAATGTGCATTATGTGTGAGAAAATTAAGAAGGGACACAATAAAAATATACCAATACATTAAGTTATAAAGGTTCAGTGACCAATTCATTAATTAACTTTTAATTCAGTGAGCATCGAGTAACTAGTCCATCATTTCTGTTCCTCTGACCCCTTTCATAATAGTCTCCAATCAAGCACAAGCTTCAACCTTCAACCCTAGCGCTTATGCTCTAAAATGGCGTCTTCTACCCACTTCTCCCAGCCGTTAGCTTCATCAAGAACCCTAACTCAATCCCGCGCTCGAAACCTATATTCAAAAGCCTTTTCCTTATCCACTCCAAATTACTCTTCCAGACAATCCTTAGCTCTTCGTGCAGTTCTCTCGCAAAACCCTACCAAAACCTCTCCTCCACCGAAACTCGACAACCAATTCGAGCATTGTTTCTCCAAATCATCCGATGGATTTCTCTACTGCGAGAGCGTCAAGGTCCAGGATGTCATGGACACTGTTGAGAGGCGGCCGTTCTACCTGTACAGCAAGCCTCAGATCACTAGGAATGTTGAGGCCTACAAGGATGCTTTGGAAGGATTGAATTCAGTAATTGGATATGCTATCAAGGCTAATAATAACTTGAAGATTTTGGAGCATTTGAGGAAGTTGGGATGTGGGGCTGTTCTGGTCAGTGGGAATGAGCTCAGATTGGCTCTCAAGGCTGGGTTTGATCCCACAAAGTAGGTTCCTTTATTATGTTGCTGGACTGAGTTTTTGTTCCCCCGTTCTGATTATCTATTCTTTCTGGTGATGGGAACAGGTGTATATTTAATGGAAATGGGAAGCTGTTGGAGGATTTGGTTCTGGCTGCTGAAGCAGGAGTCTTTGTTAATGTGGATAGTGAATTTGATTTAGAAAATATTGTGGCAGCTTCTAGGGTTGCTGGCAAGAAGGTTAATGTTTTGCTTCGGATCAATCCTGATGTGGATCCTCAGGTATACAATACGAAATCAGATATAACATGTTATTTTGTCGTGCAAGTGTTTGATAGGATAGGTTAGAGAAGTTGTGAGGTTCTTTGGAGCCCAAAGCCAGTAGCTTTAGCTGAAATTTTATGTTTTGTTTCAGTTTTTAAGTTCTGTTGTATGCTTTGAACATATTCTACTGCACATAATCCTTTCCCCGATTGAACATAATCCTTTCCTCGATTGAAGCCCGGTAGCTAGTTGTATTGGTTTTCGTGATGTTTTTCCAAGCTGAATACCAGTAGTGCCAACTGAAAGTGTTATACTTTTTAATCTGTGGTTGATGAATTTCTTTGAGTTTTTAAGCTATTTTGTATAATGGGATTTTATTCGTAACCTCCTTAGACCGTGTCCAAAACAGTTGGACTATTTATGCCTTGAACCTATTCTACTGCACATAACCCTTTCTGTGAATTTCTTCTACATTTGAGATCCGTAAGGTGTTCTGTATTTGAAGTCGCTGAGTTTCTCTGGCTTACTATTACTATGTTTATTTCATGGATTGCTTAGGTCCACCCTTATGTAGCTACTGGGAACAAGAACTCAAAGTTTGGTATTAGAAATGAGAAGCTGCAATGGTTTCTGGATGCTGTAAGGGCACATCCGAATGAGCTGAAGCTTGTTGGTGCCCACTGCCATCTCGGATCAACGATTACCAAGGTGTGTAGCACTGCAAGATGCTTTTCTTTTTCCAGTTTGTGAGATGTTCTGTATTTAATATGATGAATTTATTAGCTCCCTTTTCACACTACGAACGGTGCCTCTTTGCATTTAATATGATGAATCCTGTTCTGTAGAAACTGCCATTGACTTATCATTAGCCCTTCAGTGATTTAGTTCTTCCCGTTTTTTTCGTTTAGGTGGACATATTTAGGGATGCTGCTGGTCTTATGGTACACTATATCGACGAAATACGTGCTCAAGGCTTTGAAGTTGATTACTTAAACATTGGAGGTGGTTTAGGGATAGATTACCATCACTCCGGTGCTGTTCTGCCCAAGCCAAGGGATCTCATTGACACTGTAAGTATTTTACACTTAAGAAATCATGCTTCTATTTGACATCAAACGATTCCCATAAAGACTGGTTATGCTCAGTGGTCATGATTTGTCACTGTAGGTTCGTGAAGTGGTGCTCTCTCGGAATCTCAATCTCATTATCGAACCAGGGAGATCCCTCATCGCCAACACCTGCTGCTTCGTAAATAGGGTTACCGGCGTAAAGACAAATGGCACGAAAAATTTCGTCGTGATTGATGGTAGCATGGCTGAGCTCATCCGTCCTAGTCTCTATGATGCTTATCAAGTAAGAAACCAAGTAGAGACTAATTTGTTGAGCCGTTTATTATCGATGTATCTGTACGCACATTCGACTTCTTCCTGCCATTGAGACCAAGAACTTTGTTGTCCCTGTTCTTGCAGCACATAGAGCTAGTTTCTCCTACGCCACCAGATGCCGAGGTGTCAACCTTCGACATTGTTGGTCCTGTGTGCGAGTCGGCTGACTTTCTGGGAAAGGAGAGGGAACTTCCTACTCCACCCAAGGTAACTTACATTTTGCTTTCATGGATTTTTCAGTAGCTGCAAATATTATTGATTTGCACTTCTTACAGAAACATGCATTTGCAGGGAACCGGTCTGGTGGTTCATGATGCTGGAGCTTACTGCATGAGCATGGCATCAACTTACAACCTCAAGATGCGCCCTCCCGAGTACTGGGTACGTAGAATCCCATACCACCACTCTCTTATTTCGAGTGATCGTGTTCTCCTCTTGCATGAAACTGATGAGAATTTGTTATGCGACTGTTCAGGTTGAGGATGATGGGTCAATAGCCAAGATTCGACATGCAGAGACATTCGAAGACCATATCCGGTTCTTCGATGGGCTGTAATTTGTGAGCTTTAGGTTCAATCTACCAGCGCAATAAAGCCTCTGAGCTTGTTTAATTTTGTACTGAAATCGGGTTATTTTGTAAGGCAGAAGTGTTGTTCCTTGTTCTATAAGTTATCGAGTTACCATTTTGTTGAAAATTATCTCACTGGATTTGTATCTGCCTAAAAGTTAAGTGACCCTGAGCCTTTTTTCTTACAGTATTGACCCGTGTTGTTGAATCGGACTGGGTGGTGTACTAGACTCGTAACTCATAAGATCATAAATCGGTTGTCAATCGGTTCTAACTGATAAAAAAACCATACATCCTTCAAAGATAAAGATAACGGTCATTAGACATTATATACTAATCTTAACGATCTAATGAAATCGAGCTATAATGAAATTGAGCTGATTTTTTCACTGATTTTTTAACCGATTTAACTTCTTCCTTCAGAACCCCCCTCCCTTGCAACTTACAACTCACGAGTTGATGCTCCGATCCGGATCTAGGAATCTGAATACCAAGTTAAGTATAACTATTTCCCACAATTTCCATGATAGGATAGTTAATTAATAATTACCATCTTTTTTAGGTACCAATTTAAGTAATTTACTATCTTCTTAGGTACCGTATTTTGTATTTTGCGATCTTTTTATACTGTATTTCGGTATTTTTATTTTTTACAATCTGGTGCAGCCGCCATATTGTCGTTTTGGCGGCACTTCCTTTTTCCACAAATTTCCGCGGCATTACCACTTCCTCGTTACTGCTCAAGAAACTCGAAACCCTAACTTGAAGTTGTGGCGCGAAGATTCCATTTCTCCCTCTCGCGATTCTGCATCGAATCGGTCAGTAACATTCCCCTCTCCTTCTCTGTTTCCGGATTGCATTTCGTATTCTTTTTCCGTTCATCTGAGCGACTTCGATTCGGTTCAATTGCATGCAAAATTCAAAGTTCCGAGTAGTAAAATGTGTTTGGCGGTGGTCGAGGATTCGAGATTGCATTGTCAATTTTTCAGATTTTGTAGTTTTCTTTCTTGAAATTGGCCGTTGATATCGTCTTTTTTGTGCCGCTGATTTCAGTTACCACAACAACTGTTCTGCAAGACTCAGCCTGCTAGGTCTCTCAGTTTCTGGAGAACTCTCTCTTCGATGGCGAATTCTGTAGCCAGCCTTTCCAATGGCGGTGTTGGTGGACAGCCAGATCCACAGAGGACTTACCAGGTTGTCGTGGCTGCAACTAAAGATTGGGGGTATCGGGAAAGATGGGAAGTTGCCTTGGAAGCTGCCTTCTGATCTCAAGTTCTTTAAAGATGTTACCTTGACGACTTCCGATTCCGGGAAGAAGAATGCAGTGATCATGGGTAGGAAAACATGGGAGAGCATCCCACTTCAGCACCGTCCTCTCCCTGGACGTCTGAACTTGTTCTCACTCGATCGGGGAGCTTCAATATCGCTACTGCGGAGAATGTTGTGATTCGTGGGAGCATGCATTCTGCTTTAATTGGCTGCTTCTCCTTATTGTCTATCTATTGAGAAAGTCTTTGTGATTGGAGGTGGCCAGATATTGAGGATTTTAAAGTTTTTTGGGTTTCCGTAACTTTTTACATTTCGTTTGTAATGCTGGTAGTGTTTGTTTGTTTGTTTGTCGATTGAAACGTGTGTTCTTTGCAGGGAATCTCTTAATGCAGCTAAGTGTGATGCTATCCACTTGACGGAGATTGAGACGAGCTTTGAATGTGATACCTTCATTCCTGCGATTGATTACTCAGTATTTCAGCCTCGGCATTCGTCTCCTCATGTTGTGGAGAATGGCATACGGTTTTGTTTTACTATGTATGCTCGAATAAGGAGTTCGGTTGTTGAGTCCGAGAGCGGACATGATAACAAGATATCAAGTAACAGCTGCGAAAACAGTAAGTTTGAGAGAAAGAAGTTATCGTTCCTTCCCAAGACGGTTTTTGAGAAACATGAGGAGTTCTTGTACTTGAGAATGGTACAGGAGATCTTGTCAAGTGGCAACTCTAAGGATGACAGGACGCAAACTGGTACTTTGTCTAAATTTGGTTGCCAGGTACTGCACTCGGCTGTTTAGTACTTGTGGGATATGGTACTCTTTAATAACTGGTTATGTCCAGATAACACTTACAATTCCTGTTTACTTACAGATGCGGTTCAATCTTCGGAAATCCTTTCCTCTTCTGACGACTAAGGTTTGTTACTTATAATGCCTTGTCCATATTTGGTTAAACAATTCGTTACCATCATCGTTCTCTCTCTCTCTCTCTCTTTTTGCTAATTAATTAATGATCATTTGCAGTTTTACGTGGCGAACGGGGAGCTGTCGTGCCAAATGTATCAGCGGTCCGCTGATATGGGCCTTGGTGTGCCTGTCAACATTGCTTCTTATGCACTCCTGATTTGCATGATTGCTCATGTTTGTGGTATACATTTCATCTCTCTTCATTGCTCCATTTATCGGAGTAATAGTTGTTTTGTATCATCAATGTCAATGCTGGGAAGTTAACTCTATTCATGTTCATATTGTTGCAGATCTTGTCCCTGGAGATTTCACTCATGTAATCGGCGATGCTCACGTATATCTTACTCATGTTGGGCCTCTGGAGGAGCAGCTTAAGAAATCACCGAATACTTTCCCGGTAATCGCATAGTGGAAGCAGAACTAACTAGCTCATCTTGTTTCTCTGTTACTTTGCTTCTATTGTTGGTACTGGAGGCTTCACATTTAATCTCCTCTCAAAAATTGGTTCTCAGATTTTAAAGATCAATCCAGAGAAGAAAGACATAGATTCCTTTTCAGCAGCAGATTTCAAGCTCATAGGCTATGACCCCGAACAGAAGATCGAAATGAAGATGGCAGTTTAAAAGGCCACTATAGTTCCGGTCAACTTTCAAGTTTATCTATGTTTCTTAATACTTTTGAGGTACTTCTTTACTCATCTTCCGGTTCTTGTTCGTTTACCTGTAACTTACTTCTTAGGGTTTGACAACTGTTCTTCCTTGTTTCCAGGTTTCGGTATGGGAAGAACGATCGAAGTTTTGTACAAGTGTCGAATATGAACATGGTAATCTGATGGTCTTAAAGAGTGTTCTTTTTTGCTTGTTTAGTAATGTGGAATAGTTCGCCCACCCGGTGATCTGTGGTGATTTAGATCATGGTAGAACTTGGTATGAACTCTGTAATGATAAATGAATTCCGGCTCAGTTAGAATGAGGACGAGAGTACTGAATTCAATTTGTCTACAATAAGATACTCGAAACAAACCATTTACCGAATGGAATTGGGTAGAAGGTGTTACACAACTGGCTTACATTTTCCTGCAGATTTTAGGTTAAGAATATGCTGCAAGAGGGGGGCACAGAAAAAAAGGAGATGAAATAAGTACCTCCCATTTCATGCTAATTTTGCACGAGCAAGCTCCATTGCTTATCCAAAGTTTGCATGTGACTGATGGATCCAACTTGACTGATGAGTGAACCACAGCTCATCTCCAAGTACATCCATAGCTTTATACCAAAGAACCTGCTCCCCCAACATTTCCCTTTTCCACTTCTTGCCTGGTTTGCAATGTCTTGCGTTGGTTTGGATTGTTGAGGAAAAGAAAAGAGCTTTCATATAGCTTGACCAAACCGAAAAACAAAATGTTATACGAGTGATGTGCTTTTCTTTTACGGTTTCGCTATTTTATCGTGAACGGTTAGGCTACAAAACAGGAGGTTGAGTGTCCCGCTTCGTTAAATGGAACTATTGATCACATCATCATACTAGCCCCGCATCATTTTGTCTCGCGAAATCTAACCTGAGTTAGGAAAGGTTCGAGCTGTCATGATGGGTCAATCTGAGCCAACATAGTGAGTCAGGAATGAATCAGCTCTATCATGTTGCTGCACGGGTTGATTCCAAATTATCACAAATTTTAGACTTTCTGTCTTTTCTTTTTTATTCCTTTTTTCCCCTGTTTGTCTGTCAAGTTTACCCAATGAAGAACAGTTCTCATAATCTCACAATCATCTGGGTTTTCCTCTTACTGTTCTTTTCTTTCACTTTATGGAAACAGAACGTGAGTTCAAATTCTTACCACCACATCTGTTTTTGATCCCATCAAGGAGCATATGGTGTCAAGTTCTGTCCTTTTACCCTTTGGAATCACAGCATATATTTCAATTCCATTCTCCAGTAAAGCTGTGGAACTTTTCACAGTTAATCTAAACAAGCTCTCAGCTGGAGTCTGGGTTTATCTGGAGAAGTTCGTAGCTGTAATTAGGGATTATCTACAAATCCAGACAGTAAAAAGTGGAAGCTCACGATGGTAAAAAACACAACTTTATAGCTGGTTTGTTTGTTTTTACATAGGGGGTATCTGATTTTTCTCATTACAATGTACAAAACCATTCAAACAGGCTCATCTGTATAGAAACTAGAAAAGAAAAAGATCCAAACTACCCAAAAAAGGTAACTTCATCGCAAACTTATGCTTAAGCTAAACTGTCACACAATTACAGAGTTCTCCTCGTCTCGTCGGAACCTCTTCTGCCTCTCGATGAACGCCTCGATCGTACTCTTGAACTCTTCACTGGTCAAATTATCCTCTGGAAACTTATCACCACCCTTGTTCTTCTGCTTCTTCTTTGTCAAATTCTCAGTTGCAGATCGCCTCAATTCCTTCTCGGGCTTGTGATAACTCGTCAGATTCTCGGACCGACTCCTCTCGTAGCTCTTGACGATCATCGCCGAACCAGAAACAGAGCTTTCTTCCTTGACAGTGGCTTCCAGTTTATCACTCGGTTTTACTCTGTTTTCTGAAACTCTAACAACGGCTTCCAATTTCTCACTCTGTTTTCCTCTGTTTTCCTGAGCAGTACTACTGCTTTTCCCACTCATTTCGACGAACTGTTCATAAAGATCGGATTTTTTCCCGGTGCTCCCCGGAAGGTGGCCGGACTTGACGAAGAGGACGATGACGATCACGTTCCCGACGATGAACACGAACCGGGGGCTGACGAGGACGAGCAGAAAGTCCTTGATGTAGTCGCCAGAACCCTTGAGGGAGACCGGGAGCTGGACCGAAACCCGGGATAGAACCGCCAGGACTACCAGGATTTCCACCAGTCTCAGCATGTTTGTGACGTTCTGGATCTTCCTCTGCTTCTTCATCGCCTTCACTGCCCTGACCGTGAACGAATCCATTTCCGTCTTGAAAGAGTATCGAACCGGTGAATTATCAGGATTCCTGTATTCAAGTTTCTCAGGGGCTCTTTCAGTTCAAATTGGGCTTGGAAGTAGCTGTATACCCGAGATGAGATGCGACGAGAGGACGCCTTGATTCGATTACCGGTGTCGGATTAGGGACGGAGGATTTGAAAACAGAGGATGCTCTGTGTTTTTGTGGAGAGCTTGTTGTGTTGCTCCTTGTAAGGTTTAAGTTGTGGGGAGTGGGGATATATATAGCTGAGTGGGCTTTGTCTGTACAACATGATTAATATATTTTCTTTACTTTTTGTAACTAATATAAGATTCTAAGCATATAGGCATTGCGCATTTCATAAAGCAAGCCTCTATGCTCATAACTGAAATTCGGGACGAAATTGAGTACCCAAACCCGTACTTTATGGATACCCATCTCATAAGATTCTAACTTTGTTTTCCAAATCCTAAACCTGTTCAGGATTACGGGTATCCTTAACCCGGAAGAATAGCTCAGATACAAGGTCGGGTACCCATTCATCCCAAACGATATGCAACAAACAATTTATGTTTCCTAACAAGTTCACAGTCATGTAAGTTAATAATGCGTTTCTACAGAAGATGCAATTAGTTTTACTAATTTCCAATCAACATTAGGATTAGGAAGTTGTTATACTGTGGTGCTACTGTTGTTTGGCACTGGGTAGCCATACCTCCACTGCATCTTTCTTTCTTCATTCCATCGTACCTTTCTCTTCAATGCATCTTTAATACCCTACTAAACTCCCGATACAATAATGGCTACGAGAAGCATGGAGCCTCTGCTCATGGCTAGCTTGAAATTATGTTAGTAGGAACAAGAACTGGTAAATATCAAATAAGTTATTGGGTGGATCAGTGGGTTTTTTATTAGGTGGGTTATGGAGTAGATTAGGAATACGGGTAGAACTGGATTATGGATTAACCTGTACGGGTAAATGCGTACCAACGGGTACTAAATTACACAAATATGCATCTCATGTCCCGAAATCATTGATAAAGCAACCTCCATACATTTTAAATTATTGTGATGTTTATATAAATTAATTATATAAAGGGTATAACATTCGCAATTGAGTTAGATAAGTCATGTCCCAACGAGTGTGAGCTAAATAGGTTACAATCAATCAAATAATAAGACATGTAGAATCAAGGTGACAAATAGAGTTAGTTGGGTTAGGTTGAGCGGGTTTATTCAATCATATCGTAGTATACAACATGTATATAGAAAATAGTTAATTTTATGCATTTTCGATGAGCCTTAAAATTGAAGAAATATATACATAGTGGAATATTATTTTAATTGGAGCTTATTTTGTTATAATACAATAAACATATATCAAATTATATTATTTAAGCAAGTATAAAAGAATATGTATGACTATATTTTAAAAAAAATTATACTAAGACAATTATAGGATTATACAATTACTAAAAAAGTTACAATAAATAATAAATTACTATGATCAAAATTGAAGATTATTTTTAATAAATTACTAACATATGAATAATTTAATCGAGAGAAACTCTGTTGAACGGACGGGCAAAAACTAGTACAAAAAAGAGTTATTCTCATGTAAAGCAAGTGCATCTAAAAAACCTACTACTTATTTGTTTTCCTCTCTCATAATACATATATGACGCTTCCTAGCCCTTGTTCGTTAAGTAGCTTGCATGATTGTTTATAATATCTAGTAAGACTAGAGCATTCAAATTATTTTAACTCGAATCACTTATTTCAGCTCCCGAATCAATGAAGTGAAAACACTAAAATTGTAACATTTTTACCCCTAGACAACTTAAGGTAAAGGAATTGCATTCCCCACCATGCCATTATTTTTCTAGCTTTGTTGAAATGGTTGTGGGAGGCATTTCTTCTTCATTTCTTTTTATTGGCCTCTTTTTAGGCAACTTTTTCCCATTGAATTATTGCTCTTTTTTTGTGAAATTGAAATGGGTTTGCCTTGATATATTCCCACCACATTTGAAGCTGAATCAGCAAAAGCATCAGATTTTATTTTCTTGAAGCATAATGGCATGCAAGCAGAATGAATTCACAAATCTATCCATATTCTTATTTGTGAGAATATCCCCTTACCTTAGTCCTAAGAACCCTAGAATTGTGTCATCTTATTCTTTCTGGATAACATTATTGTTACTAGTTGACACTCACTCAGTGTTGTTTGCGCAGAAGGATATGGATAAAGAATGTCGAACCGGTTTCGTGAGTGAATTCCGAGTTGAATAGTGTGGTCTTTGTTCCAAAATTATTTATATGTTCTATGTTGGTTTATTTATATTGGTTAGGATTTTCTCTTAAAAACTGACCGAGAGATCTCCTCTTAAAAATTAGAACATACTATTGAAATCCATTATGTCAATTATTACTCTAACCACCATTCCATTTCCATTAGGTGTTTTATTGATAATAATACATAAGCGTTCACGTATGGCCTATATTTTCAGACTGTTCGTCAATTAGGTATTAGAGCTGCTCCTCTAATAACACATATAACTCTTAAATATCTTCCAGAATTATTATAGATAGTTTCCGAAAATAATACATAAATAAGAATATAAGAGATGTGATGGAAAAAAAAATAGTTACCATGGGAAAAGAAAGCAGATAAGAATTGGGCAGTTACAAAATGGGGCCCACAAAAAAGCCCAAATGGAAGAGTAACCATAAACATTATCAATTTCCTTCAACACTAAGAAACTAACTGCCCACATAACAACCACACTAAGTATTTGTATGATGTGATTTATGTCTCCGGTAATTAATTAGTGGGTTTTTTTATTTATGAAGTGTGGAATAATAAAACTATTGAGTTATATAATTTGCTAATAGTTTACTATAGAGTTAATAGTTTAAATTTTTTAAGTGTTTTGGGTTATAGTTACATCAAAATTCATTAAAAGATAAACGAAATATGAATGTGGTATGAATTTTACTATTTTTTACATAGTTGATAGTGTTAGGATTGGTAGCGATTATCTTACCCTATATGCATACTTTTTGAGTGAATACTAGTTTGTTTGTGCTGCAATCCTGTGTGATTTTGTGTTTTGGCATTGCATGCCTATACCCGTTCACTTGGACCGTTTCGGTCCATTTGATGTGTTTCTTTGTAGTATTTATTATCCACAGGGTACTTTAGAGACATGTGGTTTGGCTATGAGGCTATGAACACGGAATAGAGCAAGGCTGGAGCTCAAACGGAAGGACGGTGCAAGAATTGATAAAGAAGCAGGGCTGCACGCCGTGCATCTGTGCACCCCGTACAAGCCCTCAGGCTGCAATTACCCTCGTAGAAAAAAGGGGTGCACGCCGTGCACCTCCCGGATCCAGCAATTTCCATGTAAAAGGAGCAATTTGAGAAAAGAGAGAGATCATCTTCTCCAACGAAATTCCTTCGATTTTCCCGACTTTTCTCTGCAAAAACACCATATTTTCATCCCTAAAAGTTTGATTGAAGATCCGAAGGAGTCCCCATTGAAGCTTGGAGCTAGGATTGAAGCTAGAAGATCAAAAGTGAAGATTGATTCAAGTCTGATTCATTGTATCTTCATCAAGATGGTGGTTAGGTCTTTTTCTATGTTCTCTTCTTCTAGAGTTATGAGTAGCTAAATCCTTAGAGTTTTTGGTTGGGATGTAGGATTTAAGTCATGATACTCTCCCTAAAAGTATAGGGTCGACGATTGTTGGATATTTGGAATTGAATGAAAGATTGCTTTGATTGTTGAGGTTTCAACCTTATTCTTGTTACGACTTGAATTAGGTCAAATATATGAAATCCTCTGTTTGATCGACTTAAGAATTCATATGATTATCAATTTAAGAAAGAAGAAAGCTATCGGTGGAGTAAGCCAATAGCTCGATTCTACCTTTCGTGATTCTTTTGGTTTTAAAGGTTGTTCATCGAGTAATTAGCGGGCGCTCTGATTTGGACCTAATGGACCAAGTTTGATATAGTTATCAGTAGCTTAGGTGTTGATGGACCAAGTTAACATTAATTCCAATTGATTGTGATTTCCTTTTAATTCCTAAAGAGCACTTTATCACTTTGTAGAACTTCTCGGTGTCCATTACTTGTTAGTTTAGTTGAGGTTATTCCAACCTTAATTGGGAAACTAATAGTGGTAATCCGCGTGTATGATCATGCTGTAGATTCATACGAGTGTAATAGTTTTGATTCCACTTAGCACTTAGATTATATGAATAATTATTGATTGGGGAATTAACAAAGGAAAAGCACCAATTTAGAGATAATTTCAATTATAGTAGGGATAATTTCACATATTTCAATCAAAATTACCAAATCTTGTGAGGTACTCGTAACTAAAAATAGGGGATATAGCCGGTAATCAATCATTGTAAAATGTAAGAGAGATAAAGAAGTATATGAATGTCTCCTAGTGATCACCTTCATTGGTATTGGATTTGAAGTTCATTGGTACTCTCCATTTGCCTCATATGAAAAAATGTCACGTCTTTGTACCGACTTTTTTATCGTTCCATGGGTTGAATGAGTAAAATGCACGGGGCAAACACCCGACATCCGTCATTGTGTGGCCGGTCGGGATGACTTTGTGAACTGGCGGAGGATGAACCTATCATAGGTTTCTCCAAGTTTGATCGGCCATGTGGCTATCGGGACCATATCTCGTTGAGCCCTCAAAATCATAATGGCTACAATTTGACCTTTCAACAAACTTTAAGTAAAGATCTCAAGCTGGTATAAACAAACTTTATCATTTATTCCTAAACATATATTCAAACATGATATTTTCGATCGCAAAAGTCTTATATTATTTAGTATTTAGTCGCAAAAGCAAAAAAGAAAACACAAGAACTACACGCTCAAACGTCATTAAATCAATTTCATCAAAAGTGTGGAATTAGATTCTGTAGCAACGAACTCGAATTGAAATTTCGTTTTGATAATGGCATTAGTGGTTCATTTCAGTTGCTCATATATTTTTATTTATTTATCATTTCATTACAAAACCAACGACAATAAAATAATAACATAATTAAACAAGGCAGCCAGCAGGGAATATTATTTATGATTTTTTTTAATTATCAAATCCCCGTGCCCTTTTGAAATAATTTAATTGATTAAGCATATTCTTGTTAGACAAAAGGTAAATCAAGTTTGATATTCAAGGAATATAGTAGAAAAAGTTTGATCTCTAAATTATGTCTCAACCAAACTTTACTAGATTCTAATCCACTGAACACTTACCATGAAAAAAGAATTTACTAAGTACATAGCAACGTTGTTAAAATCAGACAAGATATTATATCGAACAGGTAACGTTGTTAAAATCATTGACTTTTGAATCTTTCCCTACTTTCTATCGACTTTTTTATTGAATAATATGCACATTTGTGTAAGTGTCTTGTACCTTTATATGAGTGGGTCTACACCTCGAGCCATCTTCACCAAAATACAAAACTACTTATACCAAGACGTCCATATTTTCCAACAATCATATATGGCAAATATATATGTCGCCTCTTTTGGGTTGAGGTCAAGACACCCGTGTAAATTTTGATCGACTGACAGTTTTAATGTATTAAATCGAGGACGAATAAACGTTCTTAATAACGTAACTGACCACATCGTCATACAATTTCGATCAAATCACACATTGCAATATTGGTCCGTTACGTTATTTCCTTAATCATTTGTTTTAATAATAACACATTACCATCTTTTTGTTTTGTGGGTCGTCTAACTTCAACTCTAATCGACTACATGACTAGTTGTGGTAAGGCCCACCAATATACGGGCCTCTACTGGGGCTAAGGCCCACGGAAAAGGCGCGGAATCCCTGAACCATCGTCGTTCAGATATATATTTGAAGAAAACCCTAGAAATCCTCAAAATCCTTTTGATTTTCCCAGGCGCCGAACGAACAACCTTCTGCTTTTCACCGGCGATCTCTCCTCATCATCACAATGGTGTGATTCAGCTTCGTAGATTTGTGTTGTTGTTTCCATAGTCATCTACACTTTATACTTAGTCTGTGTTCTGATCGTCGATTTTGATTGGTTTCTTGTTGCAGGCTCCCAAGAAGGATAAGGTTCCGCCGCCGTCGTCGAAGCCAGCCAAATCCGGGGGAGGGAAGCAGAAGAAGAAGAAATGGAGCAAAGGAAAGCAAAAGGAGAAGGTCAACAACATGGTCCTCTTCGACCAAGCTACCTACGACAAGCTTCTCTCTGAAGCTCCCAAGTACAGGCACATCACTCCGTCAATCCTCTCCGATCGTCTGAGGGTAATTTAGTTTTGCCTTGATTCTCTCTTTTGACTTTTAGTTCTGTTGAATGGTTTGCAGGCTGAGCTGGTTTAGTTGTTATATTGTTATGTTAGACTGACTATGGATTAGTCGGATCTAGGCTATCTTTGTAAAGCTGTGAATCTGTTCTTGCTCTGGAATTTCCGGCCATGGTCATCGATTTGTGGACATAAACTGATGAGTATTGTGGCTATAGTTCGTTAGGTTTTGAATTGCATTCATGGTTTTGCCTGGCCAAGAATTTGAGCCAGCTGCTTGGTAGTCTAATGTGTTTCTGCATTTGTAATCTAAGTATGATTAGAAAGCCATTGCCTTTAGCTTTTTGTATCGCATGGTTCTATCAACGATAAACTCTCTATCATGCATGCAAAAGATGATGATTTCACTACGCAGTAAACCCATGGTAGCTCAACAACTGGTTGTGTGCTTTATGGCATTTGGTTAAGTTAATCCTCTCATATCAGTTTCATGCATGCTAGAACCTCTGTAGTTTCATTGATCTTGCTTCTTATGAATTCGTTGCAACTTCTTAACTCGATTTGTGAATTGGGGATGTACCTGTGGTTCTTGAATCCAGAGCTATTGGACTAATGGTGGACTAACTTGATTGTGCAAATTGGTTTACATACAGATCAATGGATCGCTTGCAAGGAGGGCAATCAGGGAACTCATGGCAAAAGGATTGATCAGGATGGTGTCTGCACATTCAAGCCAGCAGATTTACACTAGGGCTACAAACGCCTAGGTTTTCAACGTCTTAGCACCTTGAATGTTCCCCCAGAGATTGAATCAGTCGGTAGTTTCTTAGAGTTGCTGAGTTATTGCTTTACATGTATGGAGTGATATGCGGGGAATTTTGGTCTTAATGTACACCTTGAATGTTTGGATTTTACCATTTTTGGGTTGGGAATGGCAAATCCTATGAATTAGGAATGACAATGGGTTGAGTTTTGAATATGGGAGGTCTTTCCCATGTTCATTACTGGGTTGTTGGTCAAGCAAGTTTGATCCAAATTGGTTAATGACCTACTAGGTGTTCGATTGCGAATCGAGTTATCTTGTATGAACTGTTTTCCTTATCGAACATGCCAAGTTGCCAACTTGTCATCCTTAGATGATTCAAATGCTACGGTTAAATTCACATCAAAATAACCTAAACGAACAAACGATTCTAATCTAACAAAGGGGTTGCGGGCAGATGACTCGAATTACACTTTTAGATTTCTGTTCCGCAAATAACCTAACCGAATGATGAAGCATGTTGACTCAGGGCCGGCCCAGCCCATCTCCGGCCAAAAACTCGCTTCTCCCTTAAACCCCCAAATTTTATTATTTTGAGAAAGTAAACCCCAATTTCGTATTACCTAAAGATAGCCTTTTACCTTCTTCTCCGAGGCGATTTTGTTCACTTGCAGTTCTCCGATTCACTACCTCCACCACCAGATGGCCCGAATCGCCGTCGCTAGGTCTTGTCGACTGAAGCCAAGGCTGTATCCAACTCTTCTAACCACACCCGCTGAACTAGCCTCCGTGGATCCTCCACCTCACGTGCCTAAACCTCCGCCGAATCATGAATCTTCTGAGAAAATAACGCTGCTGTTGATGTCCTCAAGGGAATGATTGGGCTGAGCATACCAACAGAGGCAGGGCATTATGGTGTTTTGATAAGGAACTTGTGTAAGGCAGGAGAGTTTGATAGGGCGGTGAAGTTGTTGGACAAGCTTATTGAGAAGGAAATAATTTTGAGGCCTCGGAGTTCTTTAGAAATGGAAGACACTGCGTATAATCCGATCATTCAGCATCTATGTGGCAATGGACATACAAAAAAGGCAGAAACTTTTTCAGACAGTTGATGAAGAAGGGCGTGCAGGATCCAGTTGCATTCAATAATTTAGTATGCAGGCATGCAAAAGAAGGATTTCCTGATTCTGCTTTTGTAATACTAGAAATAATGGGTCGGAGAGGTGTCCCCCGAAATTCAGAAGCGTACGGTTTGGTGATAGAGAGTTATTTGACTAAAGGCGAGCCTTCTGATGCCAAGACAGCACTGGACAGTGTGATTGAAGAAGGGCATGTTCCAGATTCTGTGTGAGAAAGGCAAGACTACTATTGCTGCTAAAAAGGTGCTGGATTTCGCACTGGAGAGGGATGTTCAACTCGACTTCAAAAGCTACGACAAGGTGTTGGATGCACTCCTTGAAGCAGGGAACTCGAACTGGTTATATCCAATTTTCCATTCGGAAATGATGAATGACCTACTAAGTAAGTGTCTTGTCTGCAAAGAATCGTTTTCTTCATTCAATATCGCAAATCGTCATCTTGATTCTGCCCAAATGAATGTGGAATGTTTTTGAGTAATGACCAGGTGACGACGCGGCTAGGAATCTGAGGGTCGCTCTTGATTGAATCTGAATCGAACCCATTTCATATTTCGAAAACATCAAAGATCACATCTTGGTTATTTCCCTTATGGGAACTCGAACTATTGTTGTTGGCATTATGCTTTTTGGCGTTGAAACCCCAATGGCAACAAACCCATGTGAAGAAAAATGGTTACCTTTCCAATACTTGTACGGATAGTCATCATCTTCTCCTTAATGTCGTCTTCTTCTTCTCCCCCTATTTGATTCTTCTCCGACAAGACCCATCTGCCTCCATTCTTCTTTCCGACTCCCTTGTCTTCTTCCTGTCGTCGGGGAAGGAAATGGTGTTCTTTAAGGAGTTTTAGCCA
Organism: Linum usitatissimum; assembly: GCA_030674075.2. NCBI lineage: Eukaryota > Viridiplantae > Streptophyta > Magnoliopsida > Malpighiales > Linaceae > Linum > Linum usitatissimum. The sequence goes on along the minus strand of JAUJYP020001281.1, from coordinate 3,027,507 downwards.
CACCACTATCAACGCCAATTTCACGGGACATTCAAATTCCGATATATCTCGACCGCAATGACGCTACATATATATTGAATTATTTTGTTTATTGGTCGTGAACTCGCCTTCGATATCCACGCAAATCCACCACACCAAATCGAAGATAATCCATTAAAGTTCAGAGTAACACCGTAAATTTGTACCGACATATTTTAAGTGGTGCCCACTAATAATACCAACACAAATATCTACAACATACATCATAAATTACAATTGTTCAATCTTTATCAAACTATGCTGTTGGGACACGTGTGCGGCGGAGAAAGATGTCACCAGACATGAGTGAATGACCAATCACCAAATCAGCAACTTTAGGGCTTGGAGGGATGTCCCAAAAAAACAGCACCAGCTTCACTCTTCCCGCATTATCGGATTAGTACATCAATTCCCTAATAGCAAGCCAACAAGCTCGTGTGTCCTTGTCACTCACTCATTGCACCACCCACCATTCCAACTATAGCTTCATACATACCCTTCTTAGTGTCACGGAGTCGGATAAATCCGATTAATTTGGGGGATTCCAGGTATCAGTCTGATGGAGTTTATCGTTGGTTTTGCTAATACATTATTGTGTAAATAACTGGAATGGAGGACGTATAGATGATATTACTAGTGGAATTTGTACCATCCAACCTAAAGAAATTTAGGCGATCCATAGGAATAAGTTGAAGTCTTGTGGGGAATAGAACTAACCATTTGAATCAAAATTTTGTCTTTCAAGAAACAAAATATGCAACATTATTCTTATCAAAGTAGAATGATTAGGGTTTGTGAGATTTGGTAGAGGCAGAGAGGTCATGTGGGCCTAGTGAGAAGAAGGCACATGATGGTGGGCTTTCTCTATGACAGTTTTGAATGAGAGCCGTCCGTTTTGAGTTTAGGCAACATGTGTGTCCAAACTCTTAAATTTACAATCGATAATAGTTTGTTTTTATTTGTACGGAAATAAAAAGATAACAAGTACACATAATAATTATTTATATTGATAATAATACTTATAAGAGATATCTAAGAGTAGTAAGACGTGTCACTGAATGGACGGTTTTGTTAATTACATGATTGACGAGTAGTGTGAAGACAGATGTTCGGCATGATTGTCAGGTGGTCCCGGATCTCTTTGATGATATCAGACGTGTCACTAAATGGACGGCTCTCTTACGTGACCGACGAACAGTCTGAAAACGAGTCTCGGACGCGGGGGCGAGGAGTTGGATCTCTCACTAGGTTGTTGATGAATCCGTAAAAACATAAGTGGTGCGTAGCACCTCCGACAAAAGTGCGAGCAATTTGAAGTTGAAGCATCATATATGATATCGGTACCCGCTTCCTGAAGTCGTAAGATCTTCAACATCAATATAGTTGGTTCTTCATCTTATTACTTCATATATCTTGTACGATCATTTATAGCGAAGGGCTTTGTTCTCTAATGTTGGATCATGGATGTATAGTAACCCTATTTTTGTATCCATGAATATTAATCATGAGTTGAATTCGTTTATATAACTCATAAGCAAGTTATGAACAATGAAATGCATATTAAGATGGTGATTTTTTTTTCAATTACAGAGAACAATCCAATAGTTGAAACGATTCAACTAATAAGCTCAACTCCAATCTTTACTCTAAATAAAAAGTTTAATTGTAGTAACTAACAGTCCAACTCATATTCTGGAATTGTTTACGGTGGAGATGAGCTATGGTGTCGTTTTCAATTGCCCCTTTCTCTCTGCAAAATCCATGCAACAGTCTCACAGCTATATAGTCAATCAATTTCCTTTACTACTTCTCCAATGCTTGTCAATTTAAAGAAAGAAATACCAATAACTCCAAATTGCAGGATTTCTCGTGATTTGCAGCAGCTCACATGGCTTTCCTCCTATAAAGGAAAGGAAAAGGAAGAGCCATTGAACCCTTCACAAACCCTCTCAGAGAATTCACGCATTTCCATCTCTTGTTCACATTCAATAAAAGAGTTCGATTCTTCTTCCATTCCGTTTCAGTAAAAGAATTGAGGTAAGTTTTTTAAAGTTGTAGTGTCCTTATGAACTTCTGTATTCTGGGTATGGATCAAATGAAACGTACCTAGAAAAGGTTGTTTCACCATTTCTTGTTTCTATCGATCCATTCTGCCTAGTGTTCAGTCAGTTTCTCCATTTTCATTCCATTTCACAATTTTGAGCTTGTGGACTCTCTGTGTAAGTTAAAGTTGTAACCTTTATGAACTTCTGCAATCTGGGTACGGATGGAGGAGCAATGCAGAACCAAGAGCAGTTTCACCATTTTTGTGTTTAAATTTATTTCGTTTTGTTTTCTCACTCACTTTATGTAATCTGCACTTTAACTCAAGTTTCTTCGTTTTTAGAGCTGATTTTTTTTTTCTATCTGGGGATTCGTTCCCTTTGCCTTAAATCTTCGGACCCGTGATCCAATTTTCCACTTCTGGGTTTTTAGGCTCAGAGCTCTTCTTCCTCTGCAGATGGGTTCCTGCTGCGTGGCGTTGGAAGCCAGTAACCTTCTGGTGAACAGAGAGCTGAGGATTTCACACTCGCCGAATGATCCTTTCACTCGGTTGAAGTTTGAGAAGAAGCAGAAGAAGAGCATCAATAAGTCGAAATCTCGTTTAGTCTCTTCAGTCCTGACTTCCAGTAATGGCAGAGGAACTGTGGTAAGTTATGATCCAAGCTGTTTCTCTTAGTGGTCCTTTCAGTTTCTTTTTGTAATGGATGGTCATTTATTGTTGATTGATGGAGTCTGACGGATTGAACATTCATGAGCAACTAAACTAAGTTCAAACCTTATACGGGGTCACGGGGTCAGTAGTTTGGCCGAACTAATCAGTTTTGTCCGTGTCGGTAGATGGTTTGGGTTAATCTGGTAGCTTGTTTCTGATCACCGTAATTGGTATCATCACACAACATAGTAGTTGATATCTCTTAGCTTGGCATCGCCTCAGACATACTCTTCTCGCAAAGGGGAGCTGGGTTAACAAATCCATGTGTTCCTGCGTTCGTATTTTTGTTCGTGATTGCGTTTTATTCCATACAATGTAGACCTTACAACCAGAGCCAAGGCCAGATAGGAACAGAGTGGATCCAAAAGATGTGGCTTCCATAATACTGGGAGGAGGTTCTGGTGCTCAGCTGTTTCCTCTAACCAAAAGGACTGCAACTCCAGCTGTATGTCTGTGTTTTAATTTTCTCCATAACAATGAGATTTGGTTATGGTTTTTTACTTGGGCTTTTGTTTCTGTATGGTTTTGATCTTACTAGGTACCAATAGGAGGATGCTACAGGCTGATTGATGTGCCTATGAGCAACTGCATCAACAGTGGGATCAACAAGATCTTCGTCCTTACCCAGTTCAACTCGACATCCCTCAATAGACACATAGCTCGCGCCTACTTTGGCAACGGCATCAACTTCGGAGACGGATTTGTTGAGGTTCTGGCCGCCACTCAAACCGCCGGTGAAGCAGGAATGAAGTGGTTCCAAGGAACTGCAGATGCTGTCAGGCAATTTACATGGGTGTTTGAGGTGAAATAATTTCGTCGAAAAATAAACCGCAAAGATCCTCTCTTTCTATACCGAAGACTGATTATTTTTCCTTATCCTTGGTCGTAGGATGCCAAGACCAGGAACGTAGAGAACATCATAATCTTGTGCGGCGATCACCTTTACCGTATGGATTACATGGACTTCGTTCAGGTAAAAATCGATCTTAACATTCTTCATGCTCTAATGTTTTACGGCAAGACCGGTTTTTTCACAATGTGCATGAAAACAGCACCATGTTGATAGCAATGCGGATATCACCATTTCGTGTGCTGCTGTGGGCGAAAGGTACGGACTTCATCTTCGTTCTTCTTTGCTTTGATATGTTCTTTACGTTCCGGTCTAAATGTTCTTTTGGTGGATTGGTTCTGCAGCCGTGCATCAGATTACGGATTGGTCAAGTTAGACAGCAAAGGTAGAATTATCCAGTTTGCTGAGAAACCAAAGGGTGCTGACCTAAAATCAATGGTGAGTTCTGATTTCTAAATCAGGATACTAACTTCGTTGCGGGAAAGTGATTTGTGTTATATTTGGCAGCAAGTGGATACGACTCGGATAGGTTTGACTCCGCAGAAAGCGAAGCAGTCGCCATTTATCGCTTCGATGGGAGTTTACGTGTTTAAAACCGACATGCTGTTGAAGCTCCTGAAGTGGAGGTTTCCTACAGCAAATGACTTTGGCTCTGAGATCATCCCTGCAGCAGTTATGGAGCATGATGTCAATGCATACATCTTTCGAGACTACTGGGACGATATTGGAACGATCGATTCGTTCTACCAAGCTAACTTAGCTCTCACCGAAGAGGTAAGGATTTCCAACAAATCGATTGATTTGTTCGTGGGGTTGAAGAAATTATAACCTGTTAACTGTGTGTGCAGCCTCCAATGTTTGAGTTTTACGACCCTCAAAAACCGATTTACACATCTCCAACGTTCTTGCCGCCAACCAAGATCGATCAATCTCGGGTATGCAACTTGGATCGGAGCTTGATATAGTGTTGTTGCTTTCTCGTTGATGTATTCATCTGTCGGTTCTTTGTTGCAGATTGTAGATGCAATAATCTCCCACGGTTGTTTCTTGAGAGATTGTTCTGTCCAGCATTCGGTTATTGGTGAGCGATCTCGTCTGGATTCTGGTGTTGAGCTAGCGGTGAGTTTGCCTGAAATATGTTCTTAAGAGCATTTTTTCCCGATTTCACAACGAGATGCATGAATGGCTCTCAACATCTTTGATCTTCATTTTTTTACAGGATACTGTGATGTTAGGAGCAGATTACTATCAAACCGAAGCTGAAATAGCATCTCTTCTGGCAGATGGAGGAGTCCCAATTGGCATAGGGAAGAACACCAAAATCAGGTAAAGAAATCAACTTTAACTTTTGCAACTTAGACAAATGATCGTCCCGAATCTGAAATGAATCCGACTCTTGCAGGAAGTGCATTATCGATAAGAACGCGAAGATAGGGAAAGACGTGATGATCGTCAACAAAGATGTAAGTTCTCAGCCAAAAATTGTCTTTCTCTGTCATGCCGCCTGTTATCTGAACGAAAGCTGTTGCCTTGCAGGGTGTAGAAGAAGCTGACAGGCCAGAACTAGGGTTCTACATTCGAAAAGGGATCACCATTGTAGCAGAGAAGGCGACAATCGAAGATAGAACTGTCATATAAAACATAAATCCACACTTCGACAGTTAGAAAAATGGTTCCAATTCAGATATATCGCTGCAGATGGTTGAAACCCAGAAACAGAAGACACAAACTGCAACATCATCTACATGTAACGTAAAAGAAACGAAGCTTCTTCCTTCTCACATAAAAGTTGGGATCTTTTCGGTCCTACAAGTCAAGTTAGAAGAGCAGAACTATAGTAAAGGCAGCTTTTCATAGTTTATGTCGATAAAAAGTTGTTTAAGATTAGCCTTTCTGGAAAAGTTGGTATCTTCGTGTATGGGATATGAACAATAAGTTACATAACAAGACTGCAGAATCTTGTACTGTTACCTCTTTTTTCAGATGGATAATGTAATATTATTAATACTAACCAAACCAGTTAAACTTGAATCAGCCAACGGGCTGATAATCACACTTACAAACAGATCCTACGAAACAAAGAGATTCAGTGGGCATGGAATGGCAATTTATTGCACAAAGATTGTCCATTTCCATTGCTAACTCCACAATAGAACTAGCATTTTGGTTGAACTGCAAGCCGACTTGAAATCTCCAAAGCATTGCTCTCGTAGATGAACAATTCACAAAGGCAACTGTGAGATTATGGTTCAGGTACATACTTGTTGGAGCTGTACACTTAATGTGATCTTTTCTCGAACAGAGCAATTCCTGGTCTTGATGATGACGAATCACATTGCGAAGTTTCGAACACGTAAGCTGCATTGTTGAGTTCTTAATGCACTTAGCTTGCTTTGTTAATTCCACAGACTTAAGTTTTTGGGATAGATCTCTTCTCAATAGCCCTTGGTACTCCAAACTATAAGACAGCCCCTTTTCCTGAACTCGCAAGGTTGAAAGCCAGTCATGGCCTTTCCCATGAGTGCCATAGCAGCTATACTCGGAAACTGCTTCTCCGGTACTTCACCTGATGTTCCCTTTCCGACTCGAGATTCGCTAGCCATCACACAATCAGCTTTCCTTCTCAGGGAAGAAGCAACTGGGTTACGAGACCATCGTCGAATCCAAGGATGCGAGTGGGCTTCGACGACGTCATGAGCTTTCTCCTCAGAATCGGTGGAAGTAGATTCAGCATTCCTTTCTGACAATACTGTAGTAGGGCAATCAAATCCCGGAAGATCATTTCCAATGGGATCACTTATCATTTTGGTGAAGACTCCATTCACTTTTCCATGAGAGGCTTCCCCCAAGTCCGAACCTTTAGAACTGTAGGTGTAGGGCAAGAGTACTGGAGCACTTGGCTTGAGACGTCTTACCCATCGACTACATGGATCGAGCCTGACAGGGTGAGGACAAGCCCTTGACTTCAGATTTGTGGAGTTGCCAGGTTGAGTGAGCAAGCATTCCACATCCAGACTTTGTGTTATTGACGTGCTCGTCTCCTTATCATCTGCTGTCCCAGATACATCAGGATGTAGACAAACCTCTTTGTTTATATCGGGTAACAGCTTTTTCACCATTCTACCCGTAACTTCTTGGCCGACTGAAGCGATTAGTTCTTGAGATATAGGTGATGGTAAATTTACCTTACTTGATGGACGTGAAGCCAAACCTGAAAACAAAACATCCACAAAGCTTCCTCAGTATTTGAACATAGAACATCCTTGTAGTCTTCAGTGATAGATATCATACTTCATATCCATACTAATGGGAGTCGATAATATAATATTCGCAATAATGGACGTACCAAGAAGTTGGTTATGTCTGGCAGCATCGATGTCCATAGTGTTGGTCTCGGAGGATGATCCGTTCTTTGAATCATGTAGGAAACTCTTGATAGTTTCAGTGTCTTCTTTGCCCTCGCATTCTGCGGAACTGTCAAGTTGTTGCAGCTTCACTCCTTGGTTATTACGAGAGTGATCATCAGGTTTTAAACCGAACAATTCACATAACGATTTTCCTTTGAACTTTGTGGATACTGACGACTGTTGGAACATCTGACCTTCATCCATATCAGTCTTCTTTGTGATGAAAAAGTGGTGAGTTGTATGTGAAACCTTTGCACAACCGGCAGGAAATTCTGTGATGGAATCGACAGTTGTACGTATTCTCATAGCCTGCACACCGTGTGCAGAAGAAGAGGGCATTCCTGTTATACTGTGAGAGCTACGAAATGCCTCCTCGGTAGGGCCACTCTGGAAGGGAAAATGATCCGGAAGAGGCATCATCTCAGCAGCAAAGCCTCTTGATTCATTCTTGCTGGTTGAAGAGTCATGCACCGAAAGAGCTCCACCGAAACTGATCTTGTTCGAGCGATCCCAAGATGAATTTCCCGCTTGATTCGAATTGTCTTCTACACGGGAAGCACATTGCACTCTATTCCTCCTGCTGTCAAATTCATATGGAACAACCTGAGGACTGGCACCCGAAAGGTAGCCTCGTGAAGGAAAAACACCGACCCCATTCCTCTGAGGTAGAAGTGGAGTTCCCATTTCGCTGTTACCAACCAATGCAGCAGAACCAGGCAAGTGGCTCTCAACTCTACTCGAAGAAGCATCCAACCGAGAAATATCAACTCTCTTTTTCACTGGAGGCAAAGCAATCTCCTCGTCCAGCGAAACACCTAGCATGAGATAAGGCTGACCTTCAGACGGCTCGTTCCTTAACCTCTCCAACCCGTCCCTCGTACTCGTACTACTCCCACACACAAAATCTGCCATCTTCCGCTTCCCCACATCTCGATACCGGTCTCCACCCTCGGATCCTTTCCCAGAAAGATCAAATAGACGGTGATACTTCACTCCATGATGAATCTCTTCACTCACCTCATTAGTCACTGAAGTTGCTGCTGCTTCATTTCCCACCCTACAATTCCTACCCAACCAATGACCAATCCATGAAGACTGAGACCCACCACTTCCAGACATCTCATCCTTCCCGTTCGACATTACAACACTGAAAATTCAAGTCAACACAGTAACAAAAGGAAAAATTCATCATCTGTCACCTGAAAGATGCAAAATTTAACCAACCCAAAATTCTGAAAGCTCAAACAATGACAGAAAAACAAAACAAATCCATGCAGAGAAAATGAAAACCCAGATTCTAAATTCTCTCTCCATCTACTGATAGAGCTAACGAAGTCAAATCCCAGTCCCACAAACATTTAAATGAAGCTACCGCTTACCTGAATGGATCGAAGAGAAGATGGAATTATTCTTCCCTACAACTTTCGGGAGGATATGAATTCCTAATTCAGCTTCTGAATCGGATGAGAAAGAAGAGGAAATGAATCCATGGCTGAACCAGGCGTGAGAGCTTGAGCTGCTCCCTGGTACCCTTTTTTGTTCTGGTGTCTTTTTGCTTTCTCTTCAGTTTCTTTTTGGATTATGACTAAAATGGCCCCTATACTATTACAAATTAACAATTGAGCCCTTATATTATTTTCTTTCTAATCAAACTCCTACATTTTTCTCAAACCATCAAATAAGCCCCTTCTTGTTTTTTTGGCAATTGTGATGATTTAACACGTCCAGTTGAACGTTTTGCTAATGTGACATTTATTGATTTTTATTAATTACTAATTAGTTAGGTTTTAAATTTAACAAAAAAAATATTATAAAGAAAAAATAGAGTGGGAGAAAAAAGAGTTGTAGGCCGATTAGAATTAAACAATCCATCTCCTAAACAAAATAAAATTATATTTTTTATACTTCTCCAAATAAAATCAAATAATCCTCTACAATAAAAGATCAAACTTTCTGGAAAAAAATTTTTTAAACGAGTAAACAAGAAATATGAATTTTTTTTTATAATCTGCTTCAATTGACAAACACATATCATGGTGCCAATTGAAGCAAATTATAAAAAAAAATTCATATTTTTTATTGAAACGTTCAAGAGAAATTCTTTCAGAAAGTTTAATTTTTTAATCGTAGAGGATTATCTAATTTTATTTGGAGGAGTATAAGAAAAAATATGATTTTATTCCTTTTTAGGAGATGGATTGTTTAATTCTAATCGGCTTACAACTCTTTTTTCTCTCATCCTATTTTTTCTCCATAATATCTTTTTTTGTTAATTTTAAAACCTACTTAATTAATAATTAATAAAAAATCTCAATCAACAAGTGTCATGACAGCAAAACGTTCAACTGAACGTGTTAATTCATCACAACTGCCCGAAAAAAAAGAAGGGACTTACTTGATGGTTTGAAAAAAGTATAAGGATTTGATTAGAAGGAGAAATAACAAAAAAGTTCAATTGTTAACTTGTAATAATATAGGAGCCATTTTGATTATAATCCCTTTTTTCTTTGACCTCTCCTTTATTGTGAATTTTTAATTTTATTGTTATAAGTAATAATTGATGGGCTCTCAGACAGCCACAGATGCGGGGGGCCCACCAATTAGAAGAATGGCCCCCCATTTCCCACTTGCAATTATGGGGTCATTTCCGATTTTTTTTCCCCGTGAAGAGATATTTTCTCGTACTAAAAAATATGCTTTTATTGGATTTCAAAAAAGAAAATTGCTTTTATTTTTCTTCATACGTTGTACCTCGACGGTATGGGCATGAGGGACACCGGATCACTTTTCTTTTTGGGATATTTGTGGATATTTATCAATATGGATCGGTAGATTTACGATCGGAAATAATGTTAGATTGATATTACAATTTGTTTTTATTTGAATTCGAAATAGATTATGATTAAAAAAATATTCATAGTGATGTATGTAATTCCTAGTTTCATTGGTATAATGGCAAGTACCAAGCTATAAAAGGATCATCTCAGGGATATTTTTTCGAAATAAATTGTTTGATATTAATTGTGAGGTATTTTTTCTTTTTAGTGATTAAAAATCCACAAACAAAAAAATAATTGATAATAGATAAAAAAAGGATATGATAAAAACTCGCAATTTCAATAAACTCAACCATCTAATTGAGAGCAATTTGTATCACTAAACTACACCAAAAATGGATAGTTTATATAATCTTTAGATGGTAATGTTTGAATTAAACTTAAATTTAGATGGATATTTGTTATTTTGAAACTCGTTAACAAGCTCATTATCACTTTAACCAGAAAGTCATGAGTTTCAATATTATTATTTTTTTTTTGGGAGGAGACAAAACTTTAATTCATTAAAATTCGAGGTATTGAATTTGGTTAGAGCGATCAGATATAAATTGTGATAGTGTGATAAATCTATATAAATCTACTTAATTAAGATGGAAAATGAGTAACGGTCATTATTTGGCCACAATAAAAAATTGTCATCTCAAAAGAATTTGTACTTGAAGTAGGAATAAAGTTAAGATGAATTAAACCGTTTGAAAAGTGGCATAAGTAATCGAGTCTCAAATGATATCAAAATAGTTTAAAAATTTATGAATGTTAAATATACATACCATTTTGTCAATATGAAAACTGAAGAGTGACCTACATAGTAATTCTAGATCGATGACTGAACACCTCTCATGTTTGTAATTTTTCCTCGTTCGATATAAAAGACATCAACCGAAATATAATCTTCAGAAAAACCCTAAACCCTTTACTCCCAACTGCGCCACGGCAAATCTCCAGCCATGGGTAAGGTGAAAGGTAAGCATCGTTTGGACAAGTACTACCACCTCGCCAAGGAGCACGGCTACCGTTCCCGTGCCTCGTGGAAGCTCGTCCAGCTCGATTCCAAGTTCAAGTTCCTCCACTCTTCCCGCGCCGTCCTCGATCTCTGCGCCGCCCCCGGAGGATGGATGCAGGTCGCCGTCGAGAAGGTCCCCGTTGGGAGTCTGGTGCTAGGTATCGATTTGGTGAGGATCGCTCCTCTCCGTGGCGCGTTATCGATCGAGCAGGATATTACCAAGTCCGAGTGCAGGTCGAAGATTAAAAAGATTATGGGGGATAATGGGGTGAAGGCGTTTGATTTGGTTCTTCACGATGGTTCTCCCAATGTCGGCGGTGCTTGGACGCAGGAGGCCATGTCGCAGAATGCTTTGGTTATCGATGCACTGAAGTTGGCTACACAAGTGTTGGCTCCCAAGGGGAATTTCATCACTAAAGTGAGCTTGCGTTTTTTGTTACTGTTTGAAAATTTTGGAATGCGAGATCAAGGATTAGGATGGTTTTTATCCGCTTAGTTGCTAATTTGCTATTGATGCTATTATATGAGTCATTGGTTGGTTGGAACTTACAAGTTAGTGATGATTCGTTGGAAGTGTTAACCTTGATGCCCATGTGGTTTTCGTTGTTGTAGGTGTTCAGGTCACAAGATTACAGTGCGGTTATCTACTGTTTAAATCAGGTGAATGACAAAATTAAAGATGGGGGTAGAGCGTAGATCGTTTGCTTATCATGTGGTTCTGATTATCTTACTTGTGCTTTCAGTTCTTTGAGAAGGTTGAGGTTGATAAACCATTAGCCAGTCGTTCAGCGTCTGCAGAAATATTTGTGCTGGGGCTTAAGTACAAAGCACCTGCAAAGATTGACAATGACCTGCTCGATATTAGGAAGCTGTTTGCGCATGTTGATACACAAAGAAAGGTAGCTGTGAATTAGAGATGTTCAGTATTTTCATTTTAATCGTCCTTGAAACCGTCTTTTTAGTTTGAAGTATATTCGCATTCTTGTCTGAATAAAATTCTTAATTGCAGCCTCTAGATCCCCTCAGAGGAACAAAGCAAAAACGTCATCGTGACGGGTAAGGAAATCTCAATTTATCTGGCTGTTTAATTTGTGCAAGGAACATTCAGAATGTAGTTCAAATGTGTAGTTGCTGGGTGCCCATATAAAATCTCACTGACTTCAATTTTTGTTTGGAAAATTTCAGTTATGAAGACGGACAGTCTATGATCCGGAAAGTCTCATCAGCTGCAGATTTTATCTGGTCCAACACCCCTCTTGATGTCCTTGGCTCAGTTACTTCAATCACCTTTGAGGACCCTGTATCCTTGCCGATAAAGGATCATGAGTTGACAACGGAAGAGGTGTCATAGCTATGCTTCCTTTGGTAGTCCACTTTGTGGGTGCTTTTCCTGAGTGATCTTCATTTGAATAATTTCTTCTATGGCCAGGTCAAAGCCCTTTGTGAGGATCTTCCTGTGTTGGGGAAGCAAGATTTCAAGCATCTTCTCAAGTAAGATTTCATGTTTATTGAAAAAAAATTATCACATCAGAAGGAACATCTTTGTACAATGAAGCAAAATAGAGGAATTTTTGAATTAAATCTAAGTTTCTTCCGAACTACCATGCTGTGCTTCAAACTTATCCTTTTCAATTTATGTATCATGCAGATGGCGGATGAATTTAAGGAAGGCGCTGTCCCCTTCTGAAAAAGCTAGCTCTGCTGCTGCTGCTGACAGTGAGGAAAAGAAAGAATTAGATGAAGACGATAAGATGCTTAATGAAATGGAGGAGTTAACAAAGGCTATGGAGCGGAAGAAGAAAAGAGAGAAGAAAATATCTGCTAAAAGACGGGAAAAGGTTAGTAAACTCTCGAATCTACGAAAAGACGGGAAAAGGTTAGTAAATATCTGCTAAAAGACGGGAAAAGGTTAACAAAGCCTGTTCATGAAGGCTTGCAAACTCTCGAATCTACTAGCCATCAGATTATGTGAATAGGCCTGCTTCTTGCAGTAGTTCTTTAGTTAATAAGGTCTCCAATATGAGGTTTTTTTCGCTGACATTGATGTTGTTAATTTAATTCCTGTTGTATTCTCAGGACAAGGCCCGGAAAGCATCTGGAGGAATGCCAATGGATGTACATGAAGATGGTGGCTACACTGATATCGAGTTATTTTCTCTTGCATCAATTAAGGTTAGTTAAATACTTAACACATTTCTCGTACGCTTTCCCTGCGTGTAAACTTTTTTCGAATGAGGTCTCAATGCATGCCTCTTCTCAGCCAACTGCTGAAGGCACGACTAACCCTGATTTTGATTTGTAACCACTCAGGGAAAGAACGATTTGGTTGCTATAGATAATGATGAGAATGGTGACGCGAGGGATAGTGACGAGGAGGAAAACCCTGACAATGATGCTCGGGAGTCATCTGCCGATTCAGATTCGGATGCAGAGCGTCAAAAGTAACTTTCAATCCTTATGTATCTTCAATCAATCGATAAGCAACTGTTTATTATAATTACTCGTGTGGCTTTTTGTGTGTAGATATGATGCTACAATGGAGGACTTCCTCGACAATCTCTATGAACGGTTTGTAACCAAAAAGGAAGGAAGTACAAAGCAGAGGAAACGTGCAAGGCAAGCCTACTCCGAGCAGCTCTTGGATGGGGAGAACGACAATATGGAGCACTCAGATTATGATTCGGACAGGGAGCCGGCCGATCGCGAAGCAAATCCTCTCATGATTCCACTCAACGACGGCGAAGAACCGACAAAAGAAGAAATTGCAAACAAATGGTTCGCTCAGGAAATATTCACCAAAGCTGCCGAGGAAGAGGATCTGGTCATGTCTGACAGCGAGCAAGAGGATGCCCCCGCGACGGAGGCCGCTGTGATGGAGGTAGATAAGAAGCAGCAAGAGAAACGGGTTGCTCCCAAGAAGGCTGCGGTAAAAACTAGTGAACCCGATTTTGAGATTGTTCCTGCCCCTGAAACTGATTCTTCTGATTCGTCCTCGGACGAATCAGAAGACGACAGCATCGAGAAGAAGGCCGAGATACTGGCGTGTGCGAAGAAGATGCTGAGAAAGAAACAAAGAGAGCAAATGCTCGACGACGGGTACAACAAGTACATGTTTGACGACGAGGGCTTGCCTGGGTGGTTCCTCGAGGAAGAGAGGAGGCATCGCCAGCCTGTCAAACCGGTCACCAAGGAGGAGATGAACGCAATGCGGGCCCAGTTCAAAGAGATCAACGCACGGCCCGCTAAGAAGGTGGCCCAGGCCAAGGCTCGAAAGAAGCGTGCCGCCATGAGGAAGCTGGAGAAAGTCAAGAAGAAGGCCAACGCGATCTCAGACCAGACCGAGATTTCCGAGCCCTCGAAGAGCAAGATGATCGATAAGCTGTACAAGAACGCTGCTCCAAAGAGGCCGAAGAAGGAGTATGTAGTTGCGAAGAAGGGGGTCGCTGTGAAGGGTGGCAAGGGGAAAGTTGTAGTGGATCGGAGGATGAAGAAGGACGTCCGTGGAGTTAGCAAGAAAGGCAAAGGTGGCTCGAAGAAGAACGGTGGTAAGGGCCAGAAAGGCGGTAATGGCGGTAAAGGATCTGCAAGCAAAGGCGGTAAACCGAGACCCGCTGATAAGGAAACAAAGAGAGGATCTGCTCGACCGAGGTCGTTTTGACAAATCTTTTTCTTAAACCTTCACTAGAAGGATGAGTTGTTGCTAATCCAGTTTTGTGCTTTTTTTTTGTTTTCATTTCCCTTCTGAAAAACTTTGCAGTAACGTTATATCTTTGAACACACTTTCAGTAATGAAGTTCAATTGATCTATCTTATACCTTGCTTTCTTAGGATTTCCAAACCGAATGGAACCCTGTAGGCAGTTGGTCTGAGCCGTGCATCGATCTTCTGTACACCTTGTCCCGGTGCTCCAGACTAAACTATTCAGCCGAGCGAACCTATTGTTGATATTGAACTATCTGCCCGGACCTGGATCCGTTTGCCCTTCTTCCTCCGACCTGGCTACCTAACCAACCAACTACCAGTAGTACATCTGAATTCATTTGTCCTTCCTACCTGACAACTACCAGTACTAGTACTTACATAATAAATTATGGTTGATTACAAGTACATTGGTACAAAAGATAAAGAAAGTTTGGAAAAGTTCAGTATGTTTATGTAGAGGACACGAAACCATAAGAGTTTAAGAAGGCAGATGGGATTTGTCTATGGAACATATCTGGGGAAGCAAACTAGTGTACTAGAAAACACATGACATATTGGGTGCCTGCTGTATCATTTCTGCGGTAGCTGTGAAACTAAAACTGAATCTTCAACTGTAAACTGAATGTTAAACTCGTTGATGTACTTCTACGATGAGAAGCTCCGGTTCAGGGACGTCATGGATATGGACAAGTTGAGGTACCGGTACGAGGATGTGGATGAATGTCATACCGAAACCTTCGATCGCGCTTAGGTTAACCAAACGCGAACTCAGGAGGGAGAAGGAACAAGATAGTAATATGTTGGAAATGCCGTCCCAGGCCCAGCATCTCCAACACATTGGTCATGTCCTCGACTCTCGAGTAACAATTCGCGTGGTTCGGCCGAGGGCGGTCAGGACCCGAAAGGAGAAAGACCAATTTGAAGAGATATTGGTGGTGGAAGGGATTGTCGTGAAGGCCGAAGAGTTTGTGAACTTTGACGTGTACATCAACGTGGTGAACAGGACGATAATGAGCGCCAAGTACCGGGAGTTTGCAGGGACGTTCACCGATATCCCGATGGGGGTATAGTTCGGTAAGAAGAAGACGTTGGAGCTCGGGATTTCAGAGGTGTTGGAGGATTTGGAGGCGGATCGAGACATATCTATATGGGTGACATTGATGCCAAGGACACAGTAGTAACAAGGTTACATTTGATCGGCTAAGCATCAAGCACAACAAGAAATGAGTCTGAGAAAAAAACCAGAGGATAAACTGTTTGATGTCTTTAATTACAAGGAATAATTGAATATCTTTAGAATGAAATATTAATATGCTCTAGGAGCTGATGAAATTATCTATCGTTCTCAAATTGATCCTATGCTTTGTGCTCATATGGTTTCGAAACAGTCAAAGAAACCAAAATGGAGTCGATTGATAATCACGGTTTCGAAACAGTCAAAGAAACCGTTTTCTGTTAAGAGATCAAAGCTTTGATTTAGAGACCTTCAAGGATCAGAAAGGGCGATTCAGAACTGACATCATCAAATCTGCAGAGCATGCAAAAGGGCAGGATTATTCAATTTACTGTGTCATTTTGGTTTGTCAAAGGGATGGTTTATAGCTTTTAAGTTATGGATGCTTCATCTTTCTTTGGTGTTCTGGATTCCTTGATTGTTTATTATAACATTTCAACAGAATCTGGAATAACAACATGAGAAAAAAAGCAAACACGTAGGATCAAGGAGATGACAAAGTTAGAGATGGAGAAGGAGAAGAAGAAGAAGATACAACTAATCAGAAGAAGAGAACGAAGTCCTGAAGCTAGTAGTATCTACCCATCTTCATTTTCTGTCCATGGTCTCGCAGTTTACTCCTCCACCATCACATCAACTGAGGTTGTAGATGGTGTTGGCTTAGACTTGCTTTTCTTTTTACCTGTCGATTAGCAAGTAAATGTCAGTCTTGAGTTTTGTATTAGCGATGGCTTCAGCCTGCATTATTACACCTCTATTACAGCCGGACTAAGAAATAAATTGGAATCTGACCTTTTATACGGTCTAACTGCTTCAACTTGAGTCCCCTTTTTACGTTAAACAACTTGGTGGAAATTTTACTGCTATCTTTAGATGAGCCTTCACCTGCAAAAGACCATGTACCAAACTGCATATTAAATCAAGCAAGCGATATCAAAGCCAGACTCCTAGGACAATCCATTTGAGTTTATTGGGAAACACCTACGATCATGATTCTTGTTGCCAAACCTAACCTAACCATAGTCAAAATCTCAACCTAACTAAGCAGCGTTCTTAATGTCATCAACAAACAGATTATGGAAGAGAAAAGAGGGTTAAGCATCAAAAACTAACAAAACCAGCAGCACTCTCACTCTCCTAGTCGTGGACAAATCAAGTCTTTATCACAAACCAACAACTATGGCAGTTTGGACAGAAGTTGATCCAAGTTAGTATGACTTGTTCTAAACATGTCATGAGAATCCAAAATCCCATCCAAAGCGGATGCTTAGTCCAATTGGCTGGATTTCTGAATGGGGGCAGTCACTCAAAGGCTGTAAACGAATAACACTAAGTAAAGCACTAGAAAAGAAGTGATCCAAGAGAAGACAACAATAAATACCATCTGCAACCGCCATCTCTACATCTTCCATGGTGACAAGTCCTTTTTCTACAGCTTCTTTCTGGTCCTGTATTGTATGTAGTAATTAACCGCAGCCAAAATGAATATTCACCTATAAAAACCCTTTGCTTCTGCATTAGGGAAAGACAAAAGGAACAACATACTTACTCTGCGCCATTTGTTCAACAGCTTGCGCTTGCGTTTGCCAGAGACGGATTGATTCTGCTGTTTAGCCTTCAATTTAGCGGTGAGGGGATCTCCGTGAACGATTCTCTTTTTATCTGCTATCGCTGCCCTCTTCCTCTTAAGCACTTGATTGAACTTCGCCATTGTTCTCTATCTTTCTTTCTCCGTTTCTCTCAGATAATCATAAACCCTAAGAGAACACATTTTTTGGGTTTACGTATGTATTATATGTATGTGACCAATCCCAATTTGGGCCTGGTTTTCAATTTTTTTTGGGCCTCTCCAATCAAGAATGTTTCGTCCAAAATAAATAAATTTTGAGAATCCAACCATAGGTTTAACCGTTACTTTCCCGAATTGCTATTCGCTAAATTATCGGCGATGAATGTTGGGATCGACGGATGATCGTTGGGAACTCGAATAACAATGCTGATAGACGGATGATAGTGAATGATATATTCAGAGAATAGAATTTAGGGTTTGTGTGCTCAATAAAAAAATAATTCTGCCATTTATAATAGTTAGCGTGTTTTTAAAAAAATTGTAAGACGATGAATGACACGCGCCTTACGAATAATTTTGAAAATGTACCATGCTCCAGGAGCTCATGATTTGTGCTCATATGGTTTTGAAAACAGTAAAAGAAACCGAAATGCAGTTGATCCATATATAATCATACTTCAGTTCTGCGTGTGAAAATTTATTAACCTTCTGGCCAGTGTTAACAGATGGCATTAGTTTCTCTACAAAATACCAGTAACAGAAACAACTACACATACTGGTTCAGATACTCATCAACACTAGTATACTTAACATCAGGGTAAATCTCCGATGCCTCCACACCGAACGAATCCTCTATCTCGAAGCTTGTCTGGCATCCCTTCACCAGAATAGAATGGTTCAGCGCCAGCATCACATCTCCTGCAAACCCACAACACACACATTTAGGACCTCCAACAACAAAAATTGATCTAGCTGTCTTTATATATTAAAGCTACCTCTAGTGTGCTTCAGAATCTCTTCTTCAGGAACATACACCCTTTCCAGTTTCTTCCCGATCTTCCTCTCCCACAGAGACGCCAGATCGTTGAACGAGTATATGTTGTTCGGAGGCCTAATGTACACAAGCTTGTTTAACGTCCGTGGATCGTCCACTGCTCGAATCGTATACGTCCCGATATCATCCTCCCTGTTGAAAACCGCTGTTTTTTCGTATCGAAGAAAAAACATCATCAGCACAATTGTTCTTCAGCTTAATGATAAACTGAATGAAATAGTTTCAAACATTCCATCTAACCTTTGGCATTGCCGTCTCCCAAGATGATAACTTTATCCCTGGGAGGGACATCACCAGAAGGCTGAGCCAAATTGCTGAGGAAGTAACCAGCAAAGCAGTTGCAGGAGACATATGTGAATGGGATCCCTTCAGCTTCGACAGCTCGACGAATCTGAACCTTGACATTGTATGCCGATTGCGCTGGCTCCACTGCCACCACTCGATCCACGTCGTTCCCAAACTCCGACGGGAAGAACCTCTGGTCAGTAAGAAACATGGAATCAATCAGACAACGAACTATTTCTACATTCAAATGAACCAAACCCTAGTAGCAATTCTAGATTCGGGGAGTTTGTGTTTACCTTGACGTTTCCAGCTTCCTTAATAGCGGCTATGATTTTCACCTGCTCAGTCAGCATCCCATGCCCGACTGTTGAAATCACCACATCAACTTTCTTCATTGCGTCCACCAAGCTTCCATGATCATTCAAATCCCCCTGTACAAGTTCCGTTCAGATTAGAAATGGAGCGGAAATTTTAAATCTGAAAAAACAAAACACCTACGATTAGGAAATTGACGCCCAAGTTCTTCAAGCTGCTGACGAGCTTGGATCTTCTGGGAGCTGAGAGAGTCGATTTCCTGACAAGGGCGTAAGTCGGGTGGCCGGCTTTGGCGCTGGCTTCCACGATGAATTTGCCGATGTAACCAGTTCCTCCGATGAACAGGATCTTGCTCTTGGTGGCGGAAGCCATTGGTGAAAGGAATCGATGAATCTTCTTCTTTGTGGAGAATTGGGGCTGGGAGGTGATGATGGATTTATTCCTAAGGTTGACTGATGAGCTTATATAGTTGAAATGTGGGAAAGAATATAGTAAAGGTGGTGATTTTGGACGACGACGACGAACGAGAAAAGAAGATTCCGGCGGCTGTTGGCAATGGAGGGAAATGAGATTGGTTGCCATTGTTGACCATCGTAAGCAAACAACCCCACTGGTTCCGAACCCGCGGTTTGTTGTTAAAGCCGGTTTGGTTTGATTTGGCTTGACACTTTGGGTCATGAGCGGTTAGGAGATTCGAACTCGAAATTTTCCGTTCGTGAAAACTAGGGATAAGACTAGTTTTCAAAACTCATCTCCGTGCACATAATGTCTCGAATACCCAAGCACAATCGGTTAATGCATCCCTAGCCGAAATGAACGGCTATAATCAGGTAATGCCCCTCGAGAGTCGGGTAATATGAAAGAGAATGTCCAACCAAAACCCTAAATCAAAATCGGTTTCTTTCCTTAACCACAAAAGTCCAATTTCACTAACCACAAACACATCGAAGCACAACGCAATTCACCATTATGACCATATATGGAACCCAACACATCCCTGTAAATCTTTCGAACTTGGAAATTTTCATTTCGAAAAGTTACCACTAACCACTGGAATTCCGCGTCATGAAAATCGGTGAATCAAACCAAGGAGGACAAGTACTCAGCAATGGTAGTATACTCAACATCTGGATACAGCTTCGAGCCTTCGACTCCAGTAGCAGGATCAATCTCATAGTAGGTATGATCTCCTCTCACAAACACCGAGTATATGAACACCAGCCCCATATTCCCAGGATACGAAATCTCTGCACCAGTCCAAAAAACAAACCAAATTCAACAAAACAAGCAGATAAACCAGCAAAGGAATCAAAATCAACTACCCAGTAAGTAAACCACCATTGATTCTCTTCAACATCTGTTCCTCCGAAACGTAGCATCTCTCCACATTCATCCCAATCAGCCCTTCCCATAGCGTCACAATCTCGTTCATCGAACACACGTTCCCCGGAGGTCTCAAGTACAGAATCTTGTTCAGCGTGGAAGGATCGTCCACTGCTCTCATCGTGAAGGCAGCTACATCTCGTTCCTTCACAAACACACCTGGAAACCAAGGCAGACTCGTTGTTCGATATCGTTCGTCGAATTGTTTGAAACTAGGTACATGTACCTTTGACATTGCCGTTTCCGAAGATTATGACCTTGTCTCGAGGTGGAGATTTGAGTCCCGGCTGGACAAGGGAAGGAAGGTAGTAGCTCATTAAGAGATTGCAGCAGACGTATGTGTATGGGATTGATTCGGCTTCTAACAACCGTCTGATCTCAGATTTCCTGGAGTAGAAACCATGATCCATTCCTGATATCTGTGATCTGTCTGCATCTGCTCCGAACTCAGACGGGATGAACCTCTGGAAAATGATGATCATCATGAATGAAACCTATGTTAACATTGACAGTAGATTGAACACAAATGATACACAATCGGCAATGGAATGTGGCATTTTAAAAAATTCCATCAAAGCAATCACTTCAATTTCACTAAAATCAGTTAGCAAGGAAGAAAGCATTTTTGATAATCACAATCAATAGTTACCTTTATCCGGCTTCCTGCTTGTTTGATGACTTTGATAAGCAGCTTCTGATCGTGAGCTTGTTTCGACGGAATCGAACAGATTACAACGTCAACTCGATTCACTGCCTCCACAAGGCTACTCTCGTCTTGCAATGAACCCTAAAAAGAAGAGCAGCAGCAGAAGAAGAAGAAGAATCAAGAACAACGAAAAATTCCCCTAGCAGGAAAAGCATTATCCCAATTGAATAATACCTTAATGACGGAGGCGCCGGCATTGGTGAGGGATTGGAGCTTGTGAGCTTTGATTGGGTCGTGGAAAGCCGATTCTCTGACGAGGAGGAGAGTTGGGTGAGAGGATTTGAGGCTGGATTCTGCTAAGTGGTAACCCAAATTGCCTGTTGAGCCGATTACCAACACTCTGCTCTTCTCCTTCTCCATTGCAGTCAGCTGGTTTGATCAATTGGGTTACAGTCTAAATTGCTGCCAGTGCCATGCACAATCCAGTTGAAGGTTTTGCCTTTCCAGTGTTCTGTGATGGTTTTCGTACAGTTAATTTCATTCCGTAGCACCAACTTTGGCCAAAATGCAAAAAGTTACCATGAAGTTTCAAAAGTAACAAAATAATATTGTGTGTACAAATTCAAACTTAATAATGTGGAAAATGTTATATATGGTGAGGACATTATTTTTGTATTCGTAAGGAAGGAGAACACTAATATCATCAAAAAAAATATACAAATTCGTACTTATTTATTATTCTATACGAGATAAAAATAGAATATTAAGGAAAGTTAATGGAGATGAAGATCTACAGTTTCAATGCCTAACTATAGGAATGCCAATCTAAACTCAACACTCTTAAGATAATAAATACATTCGAATATGGTTAATGGCTATATATGAGCCGATAGGTATAACCACTCTTTGTGCTTCATACTTAAGATATTGAACTACCCGCTCTTATCAGGGTCCATCTGTTATTCCTACTTAATTAAAAATAAAAACTAAATAAATATTATTTTTTAATTAAAATATATCAAAATTTTCGATCAATATAAAATAGGTTTATTAAAACCTTAAAACTCCGATATTTGATTGGGAATTCATTTTACAATGAAAAACATGATTCGTATGGTTATAGTATTATAGGATATTGGGTTCCCATTGAAAGGAGGCGGATTCTCGAGTTTTACTTGGAATGACACTCGCCACCCTCATCTTTGCATATTATTACAAAATTGCTACAATAAAATCCAAACCTACCCAACAAAGTAAGTATCACCAACGCGGCCATTGATCCAAAAGGTGCCTTTGAGAGATGTAACCAATAGATTTTAGTCATTACATCTGGTTATTTTTTTGACCAAGTTTCATCTACCGATTAAAATAAATCAAACGAATTAATTTGAATAAATATAATTTTTTAATAAAAAATTACATAAGCGGAAATCAATTTTTCGGGAAATAATTTTCTCTCTTTCTTTTAGTCATTTTTTAACTTTGATATCACCGTTATGTTTATCGTACAAGCATGTTTAGTAAGTAATACGATCATTTTATAGGCTTGTTACGCCGTTGCTACGTTAACCTTACGAGTAGTTGAATTCATTATCGTTATGTCCAGTTTACCACTCTTTTATGTCGGTGATATATACACTTTATGAGTCTGTTATGTGTTTTTATTATGGCTTTTAAATAAGTTCATTATATAGAATTTATAAGTAAATTATTATATTCACGTTATCGTTATTAAATCATTATTATATCATTGTCACACCCATTTTACGAGTAATTATGTTATCCATGTCGACTTTAATAAGTTTTTCCTATCTATTTTCTCTTTTATAAGAAAAGTTGAAAAAAAAACTTTTTAAAATTTCCTTTATATCCTTTCAATAACGAAATTAATTTGTGACACTTGAATAACCCTCGAATGCATCCGAGAGATCCTGCTATTTGATCCATAGCAGTTTGGAAGTACCACAACAATTTGTTAGAAACATAAAATAAATCGACGGTGGTGAATTAAACACGATTAAAAGGCACACTGGTAGGACAAATAATAATAATAATAATCTCAGCCAGTCATCCTACCAACCGCACGGCACAATCTTTTGTCTAACAACCACATGCCAACCGTCCATCCCTTCTCTATTGTGAATGTTTAAATCAAATTTTTTTTTTAAAGTGACGTGTGGACTCAGAAACTTTCATTCAAGTTTCTACTGAATTTAATTGTTTATATTTAATGGACTATTTATTTTTAGAAACATGTTTTTATCGTACTAATATATTAATTATAAATATTGAAATAAATATTCTTTAAAGAACTTTGAAAATATAAGCAAATTTGTTACAATCTCCTCGCACAAAACGAATCCTAATGTTTCGAAACTAAAATCTTCCGACATCGTCCAATAATATCTCCAAACTTCAACCTATCCTACACCACACTCGCATTAAACGGCACCACCTGCAAATCTAACTCCAAAATGACGTTGTCTAAGTTGAGTTTAACACACCACCAAAAACCATTCATCCAACAACGTTAGGGCCTCAGTCTCCTTACTACTATAACCTCGTTCCCGTTTCATTTGGTAATGTATCGCCGTACCCATCTCATCACGCAAGCACGTTCCTGGATTCCTGCGCCCATTTCTCCCTGCTCTGGAAACAGTTGTGAATGAAACCTTTACCTATATAGTTGGGGGGTTTCTTGGTTGTATTAAATTATAATTTATTCCATCTTAAAATGGGTTGGTTCATGTAAATACTAATGATAAATTTATATTGGTATAACCTCAAATAAATTTATCAATTAATACCAAGTTCTTTTCGAAAAAAAAGCTAATACAAACCTCAACGATCATTTCATATTCCAAATTTGAAGATTGTAATTAAATTCTCACTTCCTTTATTATTCCACCATCCAAATAGTCGATTCATATGTCTAGTACCGATGCTCAAAGGTGACAAGTCTACATTTACGACCACCGGTACCTCCATTTTCAGTATTGTCAACATATGTGTATAACATTCTCGACCATAACCACAAAATAATTACGCAACTCTATAGATTGTCGATACCGTACTAAACTTCGAATCGGCCAACACCGGTCAAACCATTTTGGCATGTTACGGTCCACAACTATTTCGCACCATCTCTGGCCACCTTATCTCTGTCTTCTTACTCACCACACACACGACTCTTCCAGCTCCTTCCTCCTCCGAAGAAAAAACCCAATATAGTAATATATATACACCAAAGCTCTTTGAAGAACAGAGCTTCACCCAGATCTAAAAATCCCCTGCTCCAATGGATCCTGGAAAATGGATCCTCCCACTCACCATCTCCACCATTCTCGCCGTCACCCTCTTCATCTTCTCCTCCCCTCAACTCGCCACTGAACTCGTCGGGTAACTCAAAATACTCTTCATATCCCACACTCTGTTTTCTTATTCAGATCTGTGTTTAGTTTCTGCTCTAATTTGTACTAACTTCTCTCTTTCTCTGTCCACAGGAAGCTAAACGGCGTCGTACCAGACGTTTTCTTAGGGTGGTCAACGCCGGTGAACAATCTGCAGAAGGGCAAACTCCTCCCAGTCCAAGTCAACTTATCAGCCTGCCTCCCGACATTCGGCCGACCGGGGAAGCCAGTCTACTGCTGCCCGCCGCGAAACATCCTCGACGACCCAATCATTGACTTCCAGTTCCCCGACCCGGCGACCAACCCGGTCCGGGTCCGCCGCTCGGCGAACCGGCTGGATGAGGAGTCCATTGCCAAATACGAGAAGGCGGTCGCGATGATGAGATCTCTACCTTACTCCGACCCGAGGAGCTACACGCGCCAGGCGAACTTACACTGTCAGTACTGCACCGGATCTTTCCTCCAGCAGCACTCCACGCTTCCGGTTCGGGTACACAAGACGTGGATCTTCTTCCCCTGGCATCGAATGCTCTTGTATTTCCACGAGCGGATCTTGGGGAGCTTGATCGGAGACGATACATTCGCGATTCCGTTCTGGCCATGGGATCTGCCGGAAGGGATGATGCTGCCGGAGTTTTACCTCAACGGGTCGTTCAAGAACGAGCAGCGTGACCCGACCCATTACCCCCCGGCGGTGGCGGATCTGGATTTCCAGCTGGCGGAAGGCGGGTCGACGCCGGAGGAACAGGTGGAGTTGAATCTGGCTCTGATGTATAACCAGATGGTCTCTGGCGCTAAGACAGCGGAGCTATTCATGGGGTGTGCTTACAAGACTGGCGAAGGTGGTGACTGTTTCGGACCCGGGACAATGGAGCGGGCCCCGCATAACACGATTCATAAGTGGGTCGGGTCGGCTTTCCATACTGGGAGGGAGGACATGGGGGTCTTTTACTCGGCAGCTCGCGACCCGAGTTTCTACGCTCACCACTCGAATATCGACCGGTTGTGGGAGGTTTGGAGGGCGACTCACCCTGAGATGAACGACCCGGAGTTCCTCGACTCGTCGATGTACTTCTACGACGAGAAGCTCCAGTTGAACCGGATCCGGTTCAGGGATGTCATGGACATGGACAAATTGAGGTACCGGTATGATGACGTGGTCAATACGTGGATGAATGCGAGGCCGAAGCCCTCGGTCGAGCCTAGGTTAGCCAAGCGCGAGCTAAGGAGGAGGGAGATGGAACAAGAGAACGTGTTGGAGATGCCGTCAGAGCATTTCCAACCAACCGGTCGGTCACTCGACTCCCAAGTCACGATCCGGGTGGTTCGGCCTAGAGCAGTCAGGACTCGAAAGGATAAAGTTGAATTTGAGGAGATATTGGTGGTGGAAGGGATTGACGTGAAGGCGGAGGAGTTTGTTAAGTTCGACGTCTACATCAACGTTGTCAACGCGACGATAATGAGCCCCAAGTATCGGGAGTTTGCGGGGACGTTTACCGATATTCCGATGGGTGTATCGTTCGGAAAGAAGACGACGTTGGAGCTTGGGATTTCGGAAGTATTAGAGGATTTGGAGGCGGATCGAGACCGATTTATATGGGCGACATTGATGCCGAGGACGGAAAGTTGTGACAAAGTTACGGTTGATGGGTTAAGCATCAAGCACAAGAAGAAATGAAGGAGAGTACTAGTATAGGTAAAAATAATTTTGAAGAAATTTTATTGTATGATGATGTTGCATTAATTCTGTGTGTATGGCATTGAACATTGTTAGAATTAAAAATATGAATGTACCATGCTCTAATAAAAATATTAGTGTTGCTGGCAACTATAATGGAGCCTTGCAAGTGGTACGGTCCATCACCATGTTTATACACCATTATTTCGACTTGTCGGTGGCTGGCAACTCTTTGAAAACTACATTTTGATACCCTTTTATACCCTTTTCAGTGAAAACTAAAAATCATCGTCCAATTGCTCCTCGCCTCTACTCGTCGAAACAAAGAGTCTACAATCTTCGTTTTAGTTGCACCTCATAAATACTACATTACGTGAAATATTTTATATACTTGTTCCCTTCCTATGAAATATGAGCATTAGATTAATATTATAAATAGAATATTTGAGCTAATCAGGATGAGTCATGGCTGTCTTGATGGGACATGAAAA
This sequence comes from Linum usitatissimum, assembly GCA_030674075.2. Lineage (NCBI taxonomy): Eukaryota > Viridiplantae > Streptophyta > Magnoliopsida > Malpighiales > Linaceae > Linum > Linum usitatissimum. Next base: position 3,000,869 of record JAUJYP020001281.1, on the reverse strand, counting down.
CACATGGTGACATGATTTACAATAAATATATTATGCATAAAATCAAGACATATTGGAAAGTGTAAATCATGTCACATGTGGCAAGTGGTTTTTTTCTTAGAGAGGACCAAAATATGACGGGGAGGCCGAAACAACTCAAAACGTTCGACTTGGGAAGAAATCGTCACTGTTTAGTATTTTGAGTATAACTCATCGCTCGGAAGTCCGATTGATGCATGGTCAGCGGTTCAATACATTGCTAGCTTTAGAGGATTCAAATTTGAACAACCTTCATTCCATATTTGAAACTAAATCTCTTTCAATTATTTTCTTTTGATTTACATTCTTAATTTATAATCGGATACTTCAACAATCAATAAAATAATCACTTAATGTTACTTAGTTTAGTTAACTTAACCAATTTGAATAATAATGTTAAAAAACATCTTATGAAAATACGATTCCATTAAAATTTATTCTAATAAATATTTGATTAGCGGGATAAAATCCGCACAACCACAATTTCTCCGAACCAAATAAAACCCAACTTGATTGTTAATGCAAGTTGGTGATGCATGCGTCGATTTGAATAATAAATTCTCTTAAAAGAAGAAAAACGAATATTCACGTGGTACTGCCCGGTTTGATCAAGTGGTTGGATTTATTTATGTGTGATTCTTCGTCCCCAATACTATATATAATAAAATCCGATACATTGATATATATTCTAGCTCTAGCTGTCGTGAAAATGACTACTTTGATTGGGTGTACATTTTTGTTTGTTTACGGTGATAATAAATCTCTAATACTTTATAATAAAGAGGACATCCAGCTTGAGGAGCATGCCCGAACGAGCCAACCTAACAAGTAACAACCCAGTCGGCTCAAGCGACACGATCCGTCCAAGGATGCCGAAACAGGACCAAGGTCGATCCTTCGTCGGCCTCTTAAGTGCCGAGGCGATGGGCAAGACAGACCGGAAGGGTTTTGATTGAACCTTCAATGGAGGACAAAACAAACCTAGAGGATAGCGTATGTGAGCTTCGGCAACAATGGTGGAGGATAGCGTGTACATTCATCATTATACTCTCTTTCAATCACTCGAATTATTTCGAAACTTTTTTTACTTAACAGTCGTCCAGAGGCCCGGGATGCTTTTCCTTGAGCCCTTCCTCAAAGCCAAGGCCCAAGGCAACCTCGCTGCCTAGTAAGCCCTTTATTCTTTGTTTTCACATTAACATTATTGGGCCAGGGCCCAGGCTTCTAATTAACATGTTTGGGTGAAGAGGAGTAATGGGTCAGGTGATCAGCTTGTTGTAAATTCATGTCATTCACAAACAAATAACAAGTAATATCACTTTGGTTTAATTTTTATTTTCTTTCAGGTCATTGAGGGAGTTCCATGAGTCCCAGCTTTGAAAACTTTGGACCCAATTCTGAAGAACTTAGGCTTGGCCCTAATCCAACTCTTCCCGCCAATCATTTCTTTACTCAGAAAAGGCGAAACCTCATCGATTGCGAGCTTCTTCGACCAAGCTACCCTCTTCGATCTATTAGCTCCAGGTCCGTAATTCTTGTGCTCTCCGTAGAACACAGTCCTACATATTAATGCACACACCGACAACATAATCAAAAGAAAATATTGATTGAAATAGATAGAATAATTAAATACGCGGGATTTTATACCTTTGTTTCGATTTGTCTCCCCAATCACTCCAACCGATTGGCAAGACAGCAGAGGCTAAGTAAGAGTAGGCATAAACCACCCTGGAATAAGAACCCCATGCCCTTCCTAGAAGTGTTGCTCCAACCCCGGTTACCTTGCATCGCAAGAAAACATACCCGGTTCGATCCGACTCCGAGCCCCTATCTTGGGCGGTTATCGAGCCGTTGCCTTTCGAAAGTGAATGGATATGACACTTCTGCAAATCATACAATTATGGACCATGCACATAATTAGTAATAGGTGTTCAAACTTATTGATCGGAATTTCTCATTCTCTACTGTGAAACAGAGATGTAACAAGCAAAGAGATATCGCTCGCCTCGAAGAGGGAGGAAGCGTCTCCGCAGATGAAATCGGTGGCTCCTTCGATGTAACAGTTTCGATAGTAATGCGATCCAATGTCGTCGAGAAGCGTATCCTGGTACGACAACATCTTGCAATCGAAGAATGCAGCTCTGTCTCCCGATACCCTCAACGCCACAGCTTTGCCTCCTCTCCCGAACGTGTTCTACACCATGCATATGCACTAACAAACATTGAACAAATTCGAACTTTGGGATCAACATACGTTCGTAATTACGTTACCTGGATAGTAAGGTATCGAGCTACAAAGTACGGAGCCAGAACAGACAGAGTGGCAGACTCGAATATATCCCCCTTCTCGTGCCACGTAACGACAGTGTCGTTCGCAGCTGGCTTGGTACCACCTAGGGTGATGAAAGGCTTGTCCTTCGGCACTATGACTTTCTCGACGTAGACTCCTGGCTTGACCCAGATGAAGACCAGCTCGGAGTTGTTAGAAGGAACCGAGTCGATTGCTTCCTGGATCGTCTCGAAATCTCCTCTCCCAGCGGCGGAATTGTCCACCCTTATCAGATTGGCCACTGACCAGTCCTTTGGAGGAGTAGGTGAAGCATCAGAAGCTAGGGTAGTTTGGAATTGGAGTAATAGTAGTGCTAGGATAATGGTTGTTGCTAGACGGTGGATCATCATCATGTGGAGCTTTGGATAATGGTGGACTGGAGTACAATTGCAGCTATAGAATCAGACATTCTTATTGTTCAGTATTTCCGAAAAGGCTTGGGACTCACGCCAACGCGTCCAAGAAATCTGCAGAAATGAAGGGATCAATTGTTTTCCTCTTTGTCTGCACAAATTCAACGTATGATCATACGTCTCATTTCTGGGATTAGACTTTAGGCCAAAAATTAATCTTATACTACATTGGAAGTATTGGCTTTTATCAAGTGGATTAACTAACTTGATCAGTTTAAAATTTTGCCCGTTTTTTGGGCGTATTGAAATGGAGCCGACCGCCATCCACTTGACGGCCCCCTATCGACGAACATTATCATCCTATCGACAACCTCGATCATTGTCATCATGCCACTGTTATCTTGTTCCAATCTCGTCAACCACCGCCATACCGTCCATCAAAATACACCGCTTTTGAGACTCTAGCATGATGATTTCCGTGTTTGAAGAGAAAATGCAGTCAACACCATGATCACAATCACCAATAATTACAGAATGTGCGTGGTAACTCCCATGACAGTTGCCTCCTCTAGTAGCAATCATCCATGACAGTCGCCTCCGGCCTCCTATAAATACAAAAGAACCGACCAATGGAACAATATGATGAACATAAAAAATTATACAAAGCATACACTCTTGCTCAACTTACCTTTCTCTTCAATTTCATTTTTCAGTAGCCATAGACATAGTTTATTTTTTAATTTGGAGCCTTTTCAGAATTTCTACAGGAGTAATGGTAGATAGAATAAATACTTATCATATACATCAAACCAACGGTGTAAACAATGTAATTAATCTATTTTCACAAAATCAAAACTAATTTATTGTGTTCAAAGACAAAGAGTTTTTTTATTTTTGCGACCAAAAGCAATTTCAAATTTTAATAATTTTCAATTTATATACATAATTTATCGAAATTGTACATATAAAAACTATCATTTGAAGGTGCAAATGATATCTGACCTTATAGCTGTTTGAAAACAAAGATCAAATTTGGGTCTGCCACGTTGTCTTCCATGTTCTTTTCAACGACAAGAAAAAGTTAATATAGTAATAATGAAATTAAAGAAAGAGGAGTTGAGGACTTAAAATCAAGGAGAAAAAAGTTTCAGGAATTCCAAAAAAAATTTATTGATAATTTTGGTATTTTATAAATATATATATGTTATTTTTCCAAATTTCTAAAACTCAAAACTGAAAATCTAATATTTTAGACTCTAAATTTAAAAATCCAAATTCAAAATTTAAAATTTAAAAAATTATAATACTTTCTACAGATTATTAGATCGGTAAAGTGGTCAAATCCTTAAAATTTAATTATTCAAAACCATCCTAAACATCAAAAGCACTGTCCTGAGGCCCCACCAGAGCAATCAAAGAGCGCAATTAGCGGAGCATGAAGCTCCTAATCGAACTTTGTCGTTTAGCGACGGAAACACTTATAGCAAAAGGCCACGAACTCTCTGCCTTCTCCGGCGCCCTTTCAAATTAAAATCCACTCCCCCCAGTCAGTCACCACCACCGCCACTCATTTTCTTCACCGTGACGCCGCAGATGGAGTGGGATTCCACCGCCGTTGGTTCTAATCACAAACGCCACCACGAAAGCTGCAACAACAATAATAATGGAGACCCGAATACCGCCAACAGCAGTAGTAGCCCGAATGATCTGCTGTACGTGAAGGTAATGACAGATGAGCAGCTTGAGACTCTCCGGAAGCAGATCGCCGTCTACTCCACCATCTGCGAACAGCTCGTCGAGATGCACAAAACCCTGTCCTCCTCCCACCAAGATTTTGCCGCCGCAGGTGTGTACTGTTCCCCTGTTTTTCCACTGCTCTGAATTCGAATTAGAGATCTAGTCGACATTAATTTCGTCGGGGGCAGTTACTGATCTAGGTAGAATTGTCCAATGAGTGGGTTAAACCGGTTATGGGATGGGTAACTCGAGTTACGGGTTCAATTGATTGGATTATAGATTAATTTGGTACAGTACACTTAGTTTGAAGATTTTATAGACTTTTGGGTCATGTAACTTTTGAATTGTTAGCATTTGATCATTTGATCGATATAAGTTATTGATCGTATTCGACCAGGTTGGAACTGGATCGAGTCGGGTTAATTTTTGCCAGCTCTAAATCTAGAGGAGGTTCTCCTTGTCACAATACGGTCCATCGTCGAGTCTAATGCGTACATTTAACTAAAATAATCAAATTTTTCATATAGTAATGAGGTTATAAGTTTATTGTGCCGTGAATTGATTGGATTATGGGATTAATTTAGTGATAGTATACTTAATTTGATGGTTTTGTGCCAGTTTTGAATTGTTTACGAATTTATATTATTGATTGGAATTGGATCGAATCGGGATAATTTTTGCTAGCTCCAGATCTACAAAAGCCTCTTTTAAATCAGATCGGGCGGGCTGGTTGGGAAGGGGTTATTGACCAATTGAACTACAATCCCAGGAAAATGAAATAAAGTGGACACCAACATACACAGATTCATATGATTTCATTCAAATCTCCCTTATTTAGTATTTAGCTATTTCGATTTTAGCTTCGAATCGACGCGCTGTAACAGAGAGGGGGTATCTATATGATACCCATATCCGATCAATTTATGAATTTAATACCGCAATAATACATTTTACAGTCCATTTTTCATGTATGTAGTTTACTAACACAATGAATATAAATATTTTTAGTAAGTGTATATAAAAATATAGACTGTGCGCTAGTAATATATAATATAGCATAGCACCGTGTACTGTATTTCAACATGATCGTCACCGATGCATTAAATCATTCTGGATCCAGGGAGGTTGGGAAATATGTACTTGGACACGCTGATGGGCGGAGGAGGAGGCCAGAAGCTGAGCGGCGGGCGACAGCGGTGGACGCCGACGCCCGTGCAGCTTCAAATCCTTGAGCAGATCTTCGAGCAAGGGAACGGGACACCGACGAAGCAGAAGATCAAGGAGATCACGACCCAGCTCAGCCAGCACGGCCAGATCTCGGAGACCAACGTCTACAATTGGTTCCAGAACCGGCGCGCCCGGTCCAAGCGTAAACAGCACCTTACGAATCTCCCGACTTCCGCTGCCGCGGGCACGAACAATAATGATAATGCTGGTGCTACTAGTGGGGATTTGTCGTCAGAAGTGGAGACTACTACTGCTACTGAAGTTGATTCGCTTAACGATCAAGACATCATCATCCAGTTGTTGGCTCAGTCTCAGTATCAGGAAAAACAATGCTGGAATTAGCTGCGTACATGTATATGTTGTATAGAGGGATGTATTTGTCATGGTTGATTCACTACACTCTTTTTCTCCATTTTAATCTTGGTTTGGTTGTGGTATGGGATATCTCGAGATAGCTTGGTATTTTTCGAGGATGTTGATATTGAGTGGGGGAGGTGGTGAGGTGGAGTTTCTTGTTTGGTATGAGACATTGAGTTGATGAAATTTGTTTGCCTATTGATTGTCACATAGGGTTCTCTAAGCAATCGTCGTGCTTTTGGTGGTGCTGTAATCGTAAAAGTAGTGGTTTATTTGACGGCTTGCCCTAGGTTCCGATTGCAAGTGGTCAGGCATCTATAAGTAGCGTTGAGGCCGATTTCATGACTCGAATAGATATTTAGATTGTTTGTTCTTTTGCAACGTGTTGTTTACTATCACAATGTATCCCTTCGAAGCTCCTATCTTGCTAGAACCAAATAGACAGGAGCTAGAATTCTAGTGGATTCAGTATCTTCATCCAAATTTGCAGCAACCAGTTGCTGAAGATCTTAACTGCAGAATCAGTTTTGGGCCAAGGTTAATGGGTTTTTATAGGCCCATTTCAGAATCTATTTTCGGCAACGGCTGATTGGGTATGGGAGAGGCCCATTTCAAATCATGTCGCTTAGGTAATAGCCGAAAAAGCCCATCTCTGCTGCTATAAAATCCTAGGCGTCGATCACTTTCAGAAAACTAACCCTAATTGCAAAATCTCCATTGTTGTCGCAGCTTCTCTTTTCCAATAGCAAATCTCAGCTGTAATAGCTGTTGTGTATAGTTCAATTTCCGTCTCAATTCGTTTTCTGTTTGTTTTGTCACTGTTGTGGAGGAAGGAGGGTTGCGATGATGATGATTATGTTATAATCTCGTTAATCCGAACCAAATCTGTGAGGATAACAAACTATCCATTACCTTACTGAGCACTCTCCTTGTCCTACAGCTCCACCTCATTTACTCTGGTTTCGTTCTTATGTTTTAATGGTGTTCATTTTTTAATCAATCTGATCTTGTCCCCTGGATGGTACAAAAAAGATTTCAACTGTCTCCAGTAAATGCTGAATCTTTCTGTTTCTTTGACTGGTTTCATAGATTGTTGATACATTCTAAGTTTGGCAGATCAACTTTGATGATTAGTTCATGGATTGATGGACTGAGAATCATAGAATTGTGGTTTCACTGTGGAAAACTGGAAAAAACCACACCATAGTTTAAGCAGGGACATTAAAGAAGAAGCAAAACTGTAATTAACTTCCACTGAAATCTGATGAACAACATGAACATTATATCTGAGGCAAAAGTATCTACAAAAGGAAAAGGCCCCTCTGGTTTGTACGGGTAACGTATAATAATTGTATCAGATGACATTTGGTCCGTATAGAGTGCTGGATCAAGAAAAACAAGAGATTGCAACAGTGTGAAAGATTCCATGTGTCTGGTCATAAAAGGGTGGTTTAGAACAGCAGCCCACGGGGAGCACAGCTCTCAGCCAAAAACTAAAGTTAGTAGTCTTTTTTCTCTGATCTCTACTGTTTGTAAACAGTGTTACCCACCATTGACGAAGAGGAAGGAAGAACAAACAAATCTGAAGCGAACGAAAGTTACAGAATGAAGCAATGGGTTACGCATTGATTCAGATTCAGAATGCAGAGGGACCTTTAGCAATTTGTTTCTATTTATTTGCAAGGTTTCTTGGCTCCTTGAACAATTGAAGCTCTGGGATCTATTTGTTGAGTTTGAATGTTAATATTTTTCGAAAATCTCGATCAATAAAAGAGTTTAAGAAATAGTACATTGATGTTTGTTGGGGTGGTTTGATTTGAATTTTGTACTTTCGAGTCACCAACCCACAATCTTTTATACTTATGGGTTTAATTGTTTCATGTGACTTTTTTGTCATGAATAAAAAATAACTATGACCAAGTGATTATTTTGTGATAAATAATATATTGATTATGAAAATAATTTGCGACCAACTCATTAATGTATTAAATCTCTAAAAATATATATGGAAGTATAGAAAGATTTGATTGACATCACATTTAATATTTTTATTGGTTCTATATTTTTTCCATCCCGTCAATCATATTTCACCTCTCAAAATAAATGAACTTTTAATTTATTCTTTAATTTCTCACCAAATTATTTTTTTCTCTCAATTAATCTTTCTTCCATAACATTGTTTAGAATTTAAACTACTCAAAATAAATTATTCTCTTCACAAATATTGTTTATAATAATTTCAATAACATCCATTTTTCATATATTTAATTTCATTTTCACTTCATTCACAAAAATATTCATGTTATATTGAAAACTAATATTCGGTTGATTCAAAACCCCAAATCGTTATCAAATGTACAAAAATTATTAAATCCATCTAATGTATGATTCAACTAACATAATAAGCGGTCTTAAAATCGTTCAATCCTCCATTCAGTATTTTATAAACGGGCCAATTAAGATTTTATTTTCGTAAGTTAATCGAATTACGCATCATTAACTCTTGAGCAAATCAGCACTGAGCCGATTTGAATTGGGAAAATCCTTAAAACCTAAGCATAGTTCATTTGATATGATAATTCGTTCAAGATTATTTTAACGGGCCGATTGAATTTTCATTTTTTGTAAGCTAATAAGGTTACGATCATTATGTCTTGACCAATTCAAAACACTGATTGGGTTGATTCGGTTTGAATTGGACATACTCATCAAACATAAGTGCATATAACATAATCTTACATTCAAAGTTCTTTTAATGGGGTCAATTGAGGCCAATGGCCAATGATTAATCTTGAATTATATTTTCTCTCCAAATGGGCTCGGATCAACATATATACATGAATATTCACATCCATCATATATGAGTGACTGAGTGAGAGTTTGAGTGAACATATATAGATGTGCAACCCTCTTTTATAACTATATTTTTATATATGATTCATCATTCCAATGTCGATTTAACAATCAAAATTATCACAATTATATCATCATATGTACATGCTTATATATAATAATAGAATTACTGTAACAAAATTTTAACTTACACATATTAGTTAACATACTTTTACTTTTAATCACGGGTCTAAGCTCCGCTAACAGGCTATGGCTAATGGTACAAAGACACGTATTGGTAAAAGTATACTATTGAGTGAAAGTATATCGTGCAAAACCATTTTAAGTTGAATATGCCAAATGTAAACCATTTAAATATATTCAACTTCCATCATATTAAGATCCTGAAGGATTTACAAGCTAACGTGTTTGATGTCATGATAATGCACGAGCTACTCATATTTTAGGATTCTATCTAAAAACATATTAAATAGGATAGTATACTGCTTATTACCTAACTATGTCTTTCTTTTAAAATTTTTCAAATAAACAGTGTTTTAGTTCATTAGACTTTCGGCCAACCGGCCGGACACGATCTAATATACTTTATATGCTTATGACCAATGAAGCTTAAATCAAACAAAACAGATCATTAAAACGCAAGCCGTTATATAAATCAGCCAACCAACACTAAAAATTTCCGAATATGTTTTTGAGATAGTTGATCCCTTGGAACCTAGGACTTAGACCATCCAACCAAGGTACCAAAAAAGGTGCTATAAGCCCAACACCACTTAAACAATTTGGGGGGGGGGAGGATACTACCAATCTAGATGATCCATCCAAGACCAAACATGTCAAGTATGATGTTTGCTTCTTACTTGCATCTCCATACTCTGTATAGTCACTTTTCAAGGATTCCATTTGCAAGTGAGTAAAGACACAACACAACTAGCTAAGCTTAACCCACAACTCCAAAATTGACAAAAGAACACTGAAAGGGAGAATCTTTCAATACTTTGGGGCTGTTCTGTTGTGCTTTTATTATATTCCCACCCTTGGAATTGCACTGAAAGGAAAATTGAACCAAGGAAGAAGAAGGGTGACTGAGAAATGGGGGCCAAGTGGGGCTAGAACAGAAATGGCTATAACACAAGAGAGAATCAAAGATGAGATCTTTTGGGGAGGTTTTGGGTGAGGTTTTTAGGTCCACAAAGAGTCCACTCTCTATCCCTCAACTGTTCTGCTATGTTGTTAGTAAATGAACAAAAACTATAACCAAAATACTCCTGGCCTAGTTGGTAAAACTACCGGCTAGTATTAGCTAGAACCTGTATCATAGATCTTTCGTTTCGTTTAAATATTAGCTTCGAATTATTCCTTTTTAGCGCATTTTTTACTATCGTTTCCCCTCAATAGACTCGTTACGGTTTGTTGAGAATGTTAATACAAAGTTAAAAAGTAATTAACGCAAGCTGGGGTTTTTTCGTCTTTGGTGTTGGTTTTGACCCGAGATTGGATTGACAGGTACATCTTATTATTCTCTTGCTGATATTTTGTTCTGGAGCTTCTTTCTTCCAGTGATGAATGGGTATTTTCTTTTCAATAGTGATTGCGCTTATGCACGACTCATTGTGCTGGTGGTGACGCTGTTGCAGCAATTATTCTACAATTGTGTTGCTGGCGGGCCTATTATGGCAAGGATCCCATCATTGTAAGGTGTACAACTCAGTTACGAGTTTGTACCGTCTGAAGTACACTGAATAAAGTCGCCCATTCCGTAGAAAAACAATAACAATTGCTCAAACCCAAGATATTCAATTGAGGGGAAAAAAACTGGGGTATTTGAAAAGTCATGGCAATGAAGATCCAAAAGCAACAACACTTTCATTCCTTGGAACAATAATATAAGATATGAAGATCAGGTTTGATAAGGAGAGCCTTGTGGGGGGTAAAGAGTCTTAATAAAAAAAATGGTCCACTTTGGGTCTGGTCTATGTCTTCCATGGATATGAGTTGGCCCCCTCTTTTTACAAGAAAAATACAAACAAATAAAAAGCAGCAACACAAAAGAATGCACAAGTTGTGTCTCGCTTTCGGCGACCCCGGCTTGACGAGCCTCGCTATTAATTACTAATCGACCTATCATGGTCCTTTTACGATATGCTTTTGAGGGAAGTCTGTCTACGTTACTCAAATTCTTGACCTAATAATTACTAATTGACTATCATCATCGTTAAGATTACACGAATCTTCGACCTCGATGTTAATGCAAAACTTTTAAAGGATGTACTTAAATCATGTTCGAGTAATCGCTCAACAATATGCCCAAGTGGGTAATGGTGGGTGATTATGGTGTTTTCCTTCCACTTTAATTCTCTAAAATTCTTCATTGTTTTTCTTTCTGTTCTGTCCTTTGGAATTGCTGAGGAGAGATGAAGCTTTCTGTGACTGTCAACACCAAACCCCCCAATTAATTCACTCCATCAGGTCCCCCATGGCCTCTCCTCCATCTCCATCAATCACCACCATATATATCGTAACTCAAACCGTCACTCGAAATACACTCATATCACATAATTAACCAGATTCGGACTCCAAACAACTCGGTTTTTGGAAGGTCAAGATAACAGAATGTAAAAGCCTCACCAACCATTAGTTGATTTTCCCGATTCATTCTTCCTTGAGACATAACTAGTTGTATCTAATAAGTTCGAGAAGTTATTCAGTTATTAAGAGGCTACATGTCAGATACTAAAGGAAATACGACTCCAAATTGAGGTTAATTCTTTTCTTCTTATTGATAGTAACATATATGATACATAGCTACAAAAATTAGTAATATATATGATACATAGCTACAAAAATATACATATGGCATGTGCTTGAACAAGCCAAAGAATCATCGGAATAGAGATCTTCAATTGGCAGAAAATTTCTCAGTTAAAAACATGTAAAAATCTCTTCTTTTTTTTTCCAAGTAGAGAAAATTCCACACTCTTCACATCTCCATCTTCAGATTAGATCCTCCAACTGAACCTGCAAAAAAGTGTCTGATTAGGTTTAAAGCTAAAGGGTCACCAAAAAAAACCAGTGACTGTTGTTATCTGAAACCAGAAGACTGATAGACACATCTTAACTAACTTCATTCACTTCTGTCTCAAAAGTGGGACAAAGCAACCTCATAATTCGCAAAGTCTTAAAAGATATCCCAAAGACTCATCCTTTTTACTTTACCTGGTGGAAATGGTTGAGATGAAAATGCTACGTTGTATAGGCTTGGAAGGTCAGCATCCCAAATTGATGCTTGCTGCTACGAGACACATAACATAAAGTGAATGTTAATACATAACAGCTCGAGTAATTGGGATGCAACAGTGCCCTTATGTAAACACTTACAGGGAAATCGATGAAGGGTTCGGGTTCAGGGCTGGTAAGACTGATTGTTCTTCTGATCCCCAAATCGGTAGCAGAAGCAGTAGTAGTAGTAGCAGTAGTAGCAGAGTTGATCATCCCGATATCGAAACCATTGCAGCATCCCATTATCTGTTGCTGGAGTGAGTTCAGCTGCAGGTATGCTGCTGCCATTTGATCTGATGATCCCATTCCTGCAAAGTTGCTTCCACCACCTCCCTGAAACGCCTGTTTCGCCAATCTCAGTCAGTAATGCCACAAACAAAGACTAATGTCGGTTTCGAAAACTCAGGATGTGGTGGATGGTTTTTCCGTTCGGTACCTCTTTCGTGAACAAGCTTTCAAAGTTGAACTCTGCCCCTGGGTTCACAGCCGCTAGCTTCATTGACAAGAACTGTTTACAAATAGTATATAAGTGTCGTTGTATAAACTAATTATGAACATTTCTCTGTGTGGCAGATCGAGTTAAGTAATAAGTAGTGTACCTCGACTTGGCGTTGAAGGGATTGGACATAGTTAATGATCTCATCAAGCATCCCAGCTTTGCCAGTGATCTTGTTACAACCTGGAACCAAATCTTGCAGATACTTCATCCTTTCACTGATCTTTTCCCTCCTTACCTAAACAAAAATTCACAAAAATCCAATCTTAATTACACTCTACTGATTGAAAGTAACCAATTCCACATATATATAGCTAAAAACTCACTCTTTCTGCTAAGCTGTGACTATCAGTAGCCTGGCCACGCCGAGCTCGGACATGAATGTAATCCTTCTTCTGATCATCAGTCACCTTCGAGTTCTCCTTGGAACTCGATCCTGAATTGCTATGGCTTTGATTCTCTTTGATTCTCTTCCCTTCCTCCACCTAATTCAAAACAACCAAATTTCAATTCAATTTCACTCCACAAGTAAAATTTCAATTAATTTGAACGAATTTTGTTTCCTTACCTGCGATTTCACCGATTTCCGTTTCTTGGACGGCGGCGACGGCGGTGGAGGAGTGCCGGAAGCTCTGAAATCGGGCCAGCCGTTGTCGTCGATGACAAGACCCGGGTCGGGTTTCAGCTCCGACCGCATCAAGCCGTTGTTGTAGACGCAGCTTATCAAATCGTCGCCGCCAAAGAAGCCCTGATCCATCTCGGCGTTATGTGCTCTATTCATCGGAGAATAACAGGGTTTGATCAAAGAAGGAATCTTTTTTACTGGTTTTTATTTTTTGTGGGTTTTGGTGAGGGGAGAATATGGATGGACATGAAGTTGGGTGGGTTATATGTAAAGGTGGAAATGGTGGTGAGGGTGAAGAGATTGGGCGTCCATAACCGGAGCCGGGTCGGGGGTGTGGGGCCCAGATGACATGACGGCCACGTGGGATTGTCCCCGGAGGTTTGCGAGGGGGAAAGAAATAACGGCGTTTGGGTAATAGAGGGAGAGTGATGGCGGTGGTGGACCACGGCGGCGGCCACCGTGTTTTAGCTCGCCGTTTAACAGCCGTTCTTAACGGGTTTTTTAAAGAAGATGATGTGGGATTAGCGACGTTGATAAGCGCGGGAATGAGGTTTGAGTAGAATTTGAATATTATTTATTGGTTATAATAGGGTGGTTTACTTGTCTTGGGATTTTCTTCGTTCTTTGATGGAGGTAATAAGAAAGTTGAGTGGATTTTTTAGAGAAGAAATGTGTCCATTTAGTAAATTTTAATAGAAATTTTATCATCATATTAATAATTTTAATAATTTATTTATTTAACAATTCTTAAACACCTTAATTCAATAATTCATCAAGTCGCTTTTTTATTTTATTTGCTAAATATTAAACATTTCTTCAATAAACATCTATTTAGACTCTAGTAAAAAATTATTATTATGTATTTCTTAGTTCGTGTGGCGATCAATGTCATATTTATTTAAATTTCTAATATTATACAGTTTTATTTGCTATCTTGATTCTTTAAGCCCAAAGCTATTTAAGAAAAAAAATAAAAAAGTTAATTTATACGATGTTCATGGGCATGGACGTGAAGGAAAGAATGATATTTTTTTTGTTCATCGATTAGTAGTGCTTATTGCATCACATTCATTGTCATTCTCAATAACCGGAAGCTTTCATGGCCATAGAACTGCTATATTGGTCTAGAATTGATATTCAATCTCAACGAAGACGTATCAAGATGAAGTTTGTTTTTACTTTTTACCTCGAAAAATTGAAACAAGATTACTAATTAGTTGGCAATGGCAACGAGAGCACACATAATTCATCTTAACTGGTTGTTGGTTCTAGCCTATAATAATAAATGAAGTTTAATGTTTAACAAAAAAAAAGTAAAATATTTATCATTATTCATGAAATCTATGCATTGGGCTCTCCCGTAAAATTCCGTTTAGTAAAATTATGGGTTTGCTGGTTTGTTTATTATTAAACTCTTGGCGTGGTGACGGGAACTCAGTGGGGGCGGGCCCATGTCACGTCTGGCATCCACATCCACGCCTCCACGTGTTGGTCACGTCAGTTCGATCTCGGTGATATAGCACGTATGCTTTACGTGCATAATTGAATATCATATTATTAAGTATGAGATTTATAATTTTTTGGGCACGTTGCAACATATACTCACGGGAGTTTTGACTCTTAATTAAATAATTTTGCTGGAAGCAAAGTGTAATGAATAATTAATAATCGAGCGACATAGAAATTAATTGTACTAATTATAATTAAGAAAGTGATTGACGCGTTAATTAATCATGGGATATAATCAAATCTGTCAACCATCATAATCCTAGGTTGACAAAAACAACGTAGGATATTAGGAATCTTTTCTGGAATTTTCTAATTAAAGAATTAATTAAAAAAGGGCTAATCATGGGTTGCACCACAAAATCTAACGAAACAAATCATTTTAGCTCGTTGTTCAAAGTCCTATTATTTTCAGTTAATCAATCATTATCATCCACACAACAGAAAATGTGAGTGATTACTGATTAGCTAAGCTGAAAACAACAATATTAATCATTAATTTTCCTACAAATAGGAACGAAACAAAATGGACCATAATTAATTCCCATGTTGACAAAATTAAATTGGGCTTTTCTCATTAAATCAAAAAATAATTTGGCCAAGGAAATATCTTTCGTTATATGAAAAAAAATCAACTATATAACAAAAAATAAACTATTAGCGGAACATAAAATCAACATAAAAATTCATATAATTACAAAATAGTAATTCAAAACACATCACCTACAACAAATAACGACGTGATTTCATATTCTCAAAATATTGTAGAACACATTCCTTGTCTAAATTAAAACATATATTATTCTATACATGTATCAACTTATCGTTCAACCACTAACTGTCCATCCAGGTTCGAAAATTGTTCTTGATATATTTCACGACTCCAAATCAACGCTCTTTGAATTACATTGTAAGTATGGTATTAGTAACAATCAGTGGTTAGCAGCGATGGATAGAGTGCATGGCTTCATGGTTTGATGTCTTGGGTACAATTCATATTCATTGTGGCTTGTAAAATAGTAATTCGGGACTTTCTATAGCAAATTTGAAGAAAAAAATGCGTTAATTTTAGACTAATGTTATTATTTTATTTTTTTTATTAAAATAATAAAAAATTTATCAATAAAATAAATAATTTACTAATAATAATCAGTGAAAGAAAATAACAAATTAACAATTTTTATAGAAAATAAAATCATAAAATATATAAAAAATTATTGATTTCACAACATTTTAAGATTTAAATCAAGATTTTGACATCCACTAAATACCAATTTTAAGTAGAATTAAAATCATTAAACATCACTAAAATCATAAAACCGTAAAATTTTAAGATTTAAACACTATTCTAGTCAAATATAAGCAAATAAATTGTTTCCCAATAATCACAAAAACACACACACACAATATAATGGGCTTCCTTCCTTCCTTCTAATTTCTTTCTCTTCTCTTCTTCTTCTTCTTCTTCTTCATCAATCATCTTCCCACTGCACCACTTCTGTCAGAGTTTGTCAGACTCAATTCTCACCATCTTTATTTTATACAATTTTATTGGGGGGGTTTTGTCATTTTAATTTCTTGGATATGGAGCCATGAAATTATTGAGATCATGAGAGGATGTCAATGTCATGCTCCAAATGCATGGGCATGCACTACACATTCATACGTAAGTTGCCATCCGTGTAACAACAACATTACTTACTTACTTAGTTCCCAACTTCCAACACACACATACCTCATATCTACTTTAAAGACATCCATGCTTCTTTCTCAAAAATTGAAGTTTTACATAGCGGATGGTCTCATGATTAACGGTACTTTAAAGTCGTCCTACTTAAAAAGTATAGTCAACTCTAACTGTATTCACATAAGAACCCCACATCCAATCCCAAACATTAAATTCAAAAACAAATTTAGGGTTCTTCCGAGTCCGACTAAGTACATATTTTTCAAATTTGACTCAATGCTATATTAGTACTTACTCAGCTTAATCATCGGTATAATATATAGTAATATTTAGTCATAAATAATTTGAATCATACAAAAATTATCGTGACACATTTCAATTTCCATTTGGTTTGAGTATTGCTAACTCTTCTAGGAACAAATATCATGTCCATCACAAATGTATTACATATTTAAAGCAAGTAATATATATATGAAAACTTTTAAATGGAGTTCTTTGTCATATTTTATAATAGGAATCTCGAGTTTAAAATTATAATAAATTAAAAAAAAACACACGTATATACGATTAACAGGGTCAATTTGGTCCCTAGCTAGCTAGAAGGTTTTGGAACCCACTTGACCCATCGTAGCTCTCTCAGTGCTTGTGTACAAAATAACACGACGCACTAAACCAAACTAAACGATACTTAAAAAATACAATTAACAGAACTAATTACTTATTCTAAAGTATATAGTTTTTAGACCCGTCCATGAAACCCACCTTACGCAATGACCTGAGATTGCCCACCCCAATTCCGCCATCGAATTAAGCATTGCGTCATCAACTAGACAACGTAACCAACTAAGCAACATAACAAAACGTGACATAATAATATGAATTTGATGATGATGATCCATGGAAACAGCCTTCTCGAGTCTTTTTTTTTTCTGTGGGTATGAACCGGTGTGCGTTAATCTTTGAAGAACGAGATGACGCAATTAATTTAAATTCCTTTTTTTTAAAAAAAAGTAATTAATTATTTAACCATATATTCATAAAAATAATGATTCGAATATCGTGTCACACTTGTAATACATTATGCATATGGAGAATATGCATAAATCCTAACTCCAGACTTTGTACGTACATACATGTATAAATTTCCCCTTCAAAGATTGCAGCTTTCTACGTACGTATACGCATAAATACATGTCGTATATATGTACGTATACAAAACGTAGAGGTGTGACCGTATTATCCTGCTGAATATACTGTCCTCGATCGGGATCAATCCAGATGTACAAACCGATGCATGCAAAAATATATTTAATTTGTATAATTTGTTGGGTGTTATTGTGTATTCTCTTTCAAGATATTATCTCGAATGGTATTCTCGATCGTCACTACTAATTTTTCTCCGAGGCGTCCTACGGAATCTATCTAAAGCAAAAACATTCAACATGGTTTCAAAAGAAGGCAGAATATCCATATATAATTAATTTCATATACCTTAATTATTTGACCATATATTATAAACATTTAATATAATTGGAATTATTTTTCAAATAATTCCTACCTCAAAATCTTGCTGAAGTTGATGGAATTGTACTTATCATCAATTTGTTAATAATAAATGAATAAAAATAAAAATATCAAGTTGATTTGATCTTATCGGTTTTGCCAGCCCAAGGTTGAACAGTGTTAGTGGGCCTCCACCACCGAGGAAAAGCATTGGGCCCAAAACTGACCAACTGGACTGCACTTCATATTCAGACAACCAGTTTTAATTAATAGTGCTGTCATATTGTTCCTCTCTTGACAGACATTTCTTTATTTAATATTTTATAAGTAAGCAAATTCCTATGCCTATTGAATTTTTAATTGTATCTGAAAAATAAAATTTAATAAATAATAATAACTTGTAACTTTTTTAATTTTTATTATATTTACTGTTTACTGTTTAGTCGGCAATATAATATATATGTTGAGATATGTTTGCTTTGGTAAATTCACGGCCGGAATTTGTAGGAGTATGTGTTCAATCTGTCCATTACCAAATTTCAGATTCCATTGTTTGGAATCTTTGGATAGTGCAGTTTTCAAACGATTGGGTTATGCGGGTAGAATATAGGCCGCGTCAAACGGGTTACAAACATTAATGTTAAATGTGATTATAAGTTTTTTGGGTTCCGTATATTATACCGGATTGCGATAAAAGTAGCTCAAGAATCACTCAAGATCGGTCCTTAATTAGCACTCAATAATTTAAGTTGTTGGAAGATGAGGATATAAAATTAAGTTCAAACAGTCCAGTCTGACCAATATAACTGGAAACTCTATGCAGTCTAGACTTGACATTATATAATATTGTTTGTTCAATAGATGACAAGATGGAATCAATGGGAAAAGAAGATCATTGGTGGGTGTGGGACTGGTGAACTTATAAGCTACAGAGAGGGTGCATGCATGGGAAAACTGTACAAGTATTAGTAATATAATGGTCAAAAGGACAAGAAGACCAAATACACGGGAGTTGCCGGCCTGCACCATCAAACACATCGATCTCCATTATATTATATATAACAAACAATGTTATAACAAAGGACAAAACACTTCTGCCCCAACTAAATACGCTACACACTTATCCAGCTACACCCATCGAGCTAACTAACAAGTTTTAATCGAGTCAACTCTCAAGTCCTAGTCGAGTTGGTAACAAACCTCAAAACTCAAACAAACTGGCTCGCGAGCCAAACTCATCGAATTCAGGAGCCAGCCGAGCTGAATCAGAATTGGGTTGAGCTCGTTTAAAATCAGAATCAAGCTTCAATAAATTTTTTTCCTCGAAACGAACATCGAAGTGTTCGTGAGCAGTCTCATTCATCAACAACCCTATGCATATTGTGACGATATGGAAGTAAAGGACAAGATAGCATGTTTGTAGAACAGCCAACCAAAAACTGTGGGCTTGTTCATCAGGTGTTGTTAATGGATCTTCAGTTCCTTAAATGAAAAAGGACAACTCTAGTCTCTAGCTTTGCTGTTGAGTTAAATGCTCATGTTCCCTAGCTAGCTGCTGCTTGTAGGCCATCAAGTTTTTGCATATTATGTGGTGGTGGTGGGTCGTTGGAACAATAATCTTAAACAAAGATGTGCTGGATCTATGATAGAAACAGAAGGCTATCTATTCTTCTAAATGACTGGAATTTCAGGGTTGTTTGAATAGGTGATTTCGTTGTGCTATTTGAAGGGATTTGGAATCAAAATGACATTCCGATGACATCTAAATCGGAAATCTATTCATGGGTGATTTTGTTTGACGAGTTTGAGATTTTGGACACTATGTATGGAATTATTCCGGCGAGGTATATACCAGATAGAAGCCATAGGCATGGTGGAGAGAGCATAACGACATTCCGTGAATACTTGCGCGACGCAGAATGTTAGACTGGAGTAGACGGGCAGCTTCCGCAAAATCAGTGCATATGGTGATTAGATGTAGGCGTGGTATCCGCCTAAAATCGCTTGCTGGATTGCCAACTGCCAAGGTTAGTGGATCTATGGTGTGGCTAATGACTTAACCTGTGGCAGATACAACCGAGCTAAGATTGTCGATTATTACCAATCCGATTCTGCCAAAACACCAAGAGCCAACGATTGGCCAGCACACTGCCGCATCGACGAAGAAAATACAAGACACGTATGCTTCGGTGTACCTGATATATTTGTTCGAAACCGTCTCAGAACTCGTGTCTCCTTGAGCCAGAATCGCACCCACCAAAATGAGTTCCCAAATGTATTTATTTTTCTTTTAACAACTTAATACACACAACTTACACAGAAAAACCATTAATAAGAGGCATCTCGTAGTCCAATCGCCAAAGAAAAAGAACTCGCAAAAATACCACAAAATCTTTCCCTATCTACATTAATGCCATTTACTATGAACACACACAAAACTGATAAAAACATAACATTACTACATGGACGGTTTATATGTTGATGGTTGCTTCCCACAACCTCAGCACCCCGTTCCGGCCACCGCTGCAGATCCTCTTCCGTTCGAGATCCGAGGCCACACATCGCACCTGCATCGTATAGATTGAGATTACTAATCCTTCGTCTGTCTTAGTTTCGGTCTAGAGTACCCGAGTTAAAATCGCTCTAACTAGTTGGTGTTTTAGCGGAGAATGCAAACAACAAAGATATACAATGAAGATAGCTTGATTAAGTTCAGTTGGAGAAACAACGGCACAAGGGTTCGTACCATGGCGACGTTCTTTTGGGGTGTCCTGTAAAGTTGCCAACCGGGCAGTTTTGAACCCGAACCAGGAGCCATGGCACCGAGTCGGTCTTGAGGCCGGTTGAAGAGGGACATGGAATTGTCAGCTGCTCCTACTCCCAGCCAGTTCTCGCCAGCGTTGATGGACAGTATGGATGCTGTATGGATCGTAACGTTCTTCGTGCATTTTATGCCTCCTGCGTAGATGAGATTACAAAAGGCTCGTTCAGAACTAATATTCTCTTATGATTATTTAAATTGTGAAGTTTCAATTTTCGGCTGAATATTCTGATCATACCTTCCTCATTTTCCCAGAATCGTAATAGCCCATCAGTTGAACCTGAGATATATCACGTTCAAGGTTAAACCTTTGAAGTTTAATTGATTCAGCAGTGGCTAGGGAACTGGAATTAAGATATTATCAGTTTAGTAGATGCGTCTCCAAACCTGTTATAATTCCTCGATCTGCTTCGGAGTACTCCACACACAAGATTGGCCCAGCATGGCAGGCTAGTACGGCATCGCACGTACCTCGCGAGACAGACCACACTCTGGCAGTCCAATCATCACTACCTGTTACCAAAGTATCTCCAACCATTCTAGCAGACCTGTACAAATCGCAACGTATAAGTTGAAAATTCCTTTAAGCTTTGTCCATGGCTTGGTATAATGAGACGGATAGGATAGGAATACACGTGGAATCCCAGTGTAGACATTTTAGTTGAAGTTGCAGGGCTATTATTATTATTATCATAATATTCAGTTTTCATTGTTAGTTAAGAAGTCGGTTAGAAGGTAAAACCTTCCACGTTGTTAGTGGGAAGGGGTTCCTATTTCATAGAATCATAGGAAACTCTAAGTCAGTAGTCTGTGTATTTAGGGGCTGTTTTATCTTCAAAGAAGCATATCGAAATTATTATTCAGAAATCACAAAGAGAGTTTTCTCAAAAGTTTTTCTTTACTTTTTCTGCGGGATTCAGGCTGAAATTATTATAAACAGAGGCAACTTACAATTTGTAAGTTGAGGTTCGTATCAGAGACAGGCAGGAAAATGGTAACAGAAGAAGATGGTCGAAACTCACCGAATCCATTTTGTGTGGCCTGTGAGCTTATGCATTTGTTTTCCGGCTCGGATATCCCAGACATTTGCAATCCTGGTATGCAATAGTAAAGGTATTTCAAATTTCAATTAGCATGCAAGGAACAGATGTAATTAAATACATTAGGCAAAGTAGCAGGGGATGTGAATTTTCGTACGCATCTCTGCCAGCAGCAGCAAGGATACCAGTGGAGTCGTCGTATTCCATGCACATGACTGCACTAGAGCAACGGCCAACTGTTGCAACACAGGTGTCCGTTCTAACATCCCACATCTTCACGGTTCCATCATGAGCAGCGGTGAGTACCCTCTCACCTGACAGCATCCGGACACAGCTGACCTGCAAGAAAAGAAAGGTAAGCTATCTCAAGTATTGAATACCACAAAACGTTTGCCTTCTTTAATGGTTAGGAAACCTGAGCATCGTGGCCCTTTAATTCTTCAAGAAGCTGTGACGTTTGTTTATCCCACACAATAACATTCTGGTCATCAGATCCTGACACCACCTTCCCTCGATCGGAACTTATAGCACGAACAGTTCTGCATAGATAACCGAGATGAAACAATGAAACCAGTTTCAACTAGTACCATAACTGATTTTTTTAAAACAATTGTGCAAAAAGGAGAAAACCTACTTTTTATGCCCTTTCAAAGTTGCTCGGAGTTCGGAACCACGAATGCTAGGATCCCAGATCTTAACCTGCATCATTAATTGAAAAACTTAGACAGCTATTTATTACAAAAACTGAAAATTTAAGCTTATAGCTTATGGAAATAAGTCGGATCACAGTAAACATAACTTGCTCACAATAAGTTAGATAAGTTAGATCCGAGCACAAGTAATAATGTCAATGAATATACGTAATCCTACTTGAAGATTGAGAGAATGGATTAATTCTTATTCACATCCCGTAGGCTCAATATATAAAATAGGCCTCCTACTGATTAGGGAAGAAAATATTTACTATCACTACCTAATAGGATCTGCTAGCTAAAATAGGGTAGGACTAACACTAACATGGTAACTATCTAACTAGCAAATAAAATAAATAAGATCCTAATATATATAGATAAGGACGGGATTTCTTCACTACTTACCAAGGAGTCTGTGCTTCCACTAATAAAGAAACCGGCATCTTCACGGTCTCCCACCAAATCCCAGACCTCTCTTCTTGTCACACAGTGCAAAGCAGTTACGGCACCGTTGTGGCCCCTAAGTACTCGAACATTGGTTTGCAGCTTCTTTTGGCCACCAGCAGAAGAATCTTTTTGCAGGGAGTAACAGTTTTGTAATCAACAGAACGGTAAAAGCAATAGATGAAGTGATATGGAGACTAACAAGTGATGTGTGCAATACACAAGCATTACTAATTTTATAAACAAACCTGAAGGACCATCAGAAGTCCATTTACGGACACGAGAAAACGAGTTTACTCTTGACGAATCTCTACTAAACATGCTCTGAACCCAGCTCCTTCCAACAACAGATGCCTCGGCAGGTTGTTGGTTTTCATCAGTGCCATCTTTAGGGCGAGGAGAAGTCAATCCAAGAGATGTAATGGATGGGGTCTTTATCGATGAGGCTCCCCAGTACCCAATGCGAAGTTGCTGTATATGTGTTAAAAATCCCCGAAGTTGGATCTGAAACATTTAAAGCATCAGAATCAATTAGCAAGGAAGAGGGTATTCTCCGGGTAATGTTAGACAATGGGTATAAATGACTATAAACGTTCATTTAATTAATCTTAACCGGAACGTCAATAAGTTGTATCAAATAACTGTATCCTTGTATTGCTAAGATATTTGACAATCAACCGCAATTTTGACAGTACTTGACTAGTGAAGGTTTACTTACAAGCTGCTTGTATCCAATGCTATTCTTCTCTGATATCATTTCGATCATATACCAAGCATCGGTATCAGGAATTCCTAGACCAGCCTTTCCAACATAACACAAAGACGAAACAAATAAAAAATATAGACATTTGAAGGAAGTTAAGCCACAAAATGAAATATGGAGAAGAATTTAAACCATGTGTGAAGAGACTAGGATTAGCTGTGTTGTCACTTGAGCAGCATAATTGGCCGACCTGAGGAAGAGATAAATGACCGTCACTAATTAGTATATCTTTGGAGACTAAAATGTCATGAGCATGAATACTCGAGAGCAGGGATACCATTCTTAAATGGATGCATGCATATTGCTTTGTCAGATGACAAACGAAAGAACAAGGTAAATACATGCACATTACTCTCAAAAATTGATACAACAACATTCAAACAAACAATAAGCGAGGAACATTTAAAGAGAGAAGGCTCTATTCAGAGACAAGGCTCAAATAGAAACAGCATAATGTCCACTTGTATGTACGCAAGAGAGTAGAATTTAAAGATGAAAGTAGACCGAATGTGAAGACAAAAAACAACTTGAGTAGAGCAGAAATTACAGAATAATTGCTTACTTGTCAGAACAACGTTCCATTAGATAGTCAAAGTATCCTTCCCAGAACCTGCAACATAATCAAAGACATGTAATATAGCGATATGTATGAAGCAATACCTCATGAGAGAAATTAGATAGGGAACTGGGAGGTAGTGTTTGATTCGGAAATTCTAGAATACAACTTTAGTTGATAATCACATATGACATTAACCAAAGCCTCTGCACGGTACTGAGTAAGAGAAAATGAGGATATCGATACCAAATCCGTATGGATCAATTTGTAAAACGTACCGTAGTTCTTCCCATATAGACAAAGAGATAAGATGGCGTTGCACAAAGTCTGGTACACTGTTGCTGTCTTTCTTATACATCTCAGCAGATACCTCCAGTGCATCTCTAATGGTTGAGAGATCATTCCGTGATGTTGCCCGACCAATTGCTGTTTTAAGCTAAAGATTGAAGAAACACTTCTTTTATCAGTCAAGAAGACTGCTAATTTATAAACAAATCTAAACATAACCCAATACTCTTCCAGTTGACTCTATAGAAAATATGCCTCCTTCGGTCCTTCCTCAAACAGATGGAGGGAGGATTTGCATTGATTTACACATAAACAGCCAGATATTCTCCAACTAATAAGTAATCTACAAACACATAGTCGTTAACTATATCACAGAAGTGCAAAGGAGGCCAAAGGCCACATAAGAAATAGATAACTATACATGTGTGTAGTTATCTTGCATACAATTACAGGTTGCTTATGTAGTCAACTTACCAATTCTTTAACTGCAACGAATTGCTCATCAGTCAACTGACACTGCCAACCCTGCAAGGATACACATGTAAAGGTTCTGCTCCAAAACAGCATAAAAAATCAGCTTCAGCTTTCTCAAGTCACATACAGAGTGTATATGCTCTCTTATACATTCGACAAAGCCGCTACCACCAATTCCCTCTGCATCAGACTCGATCAGTGCTGCAAAGGAAGTGTAAACAGCCTGTTAATCAGCAGCACTCTTTGGACAAAACAGGCTGAGAGGTTTTACACTTGCATATTTATACCTAGAATTGTCCCATATTCAAATGAGGAAAGTGGATCATCAGTGACTCCCAATTTCAACAGACGCAGCCATAAGCCCTGTGCAAAAATTTACATTGTTCATTAAATATGAGAAATGAAAGGATTCATTGTATGTATTTCCTTTTTTTTTTGTACACACCTAATTTACATTATTCTAGTTTTTGAACCCAATATTTAGTACCATAAGCAACTTTTATGCTATTGCCAAAACTATATCCACCAACAAGTCATGATAAAAAAGTTGCAAGTAGTTGGTTATAGAGCTATAAGACAGTTAATGATATGTTATCATGAGTGGACAAGGAATCACAACAGAACAAAGAAGATAAGTGATTTTTGTTCACCTGCAGCTTAACTATAATGTCGAGGACCATGCGGTCTCTTTCTGCCTGCAGATAGTTCAATTTTTTATGAGTTCTTGAACAACAACGACCCTCTTTTCTAGATTAGATATAAGTAACTTACAGCCCTCTCCATTGGACTAAGAGCGTCCTTTCCCACTTGCACAGATGGTGAGCTGAAAGAAAAGCAATTACATCAGAACGGCACAACTAGACAAAACAGTCCAACTGGACCTCCCACGATTCCCCTCTCTCCCTTCATCCAAAAAGATAAGTATACTCATCCAAACACACATACGCGGGAGCAGTTTTAATATACTCAAAAGCTCCACTTGCTGCAGCAAGAATCTGTTTCCTCTTCTCCTCCTGCTCTTCAGATCTTATATTAGTAGGAAACCTGTCATAAATATATTTTGCACCTGATCCTGAAGAAACAAAGACAATTTAGGCTTTAAGTTTGATGGTCAAAATTAGAAATTAACTACCGACACATCATTAGATGCATTAAAATACAGACATGCTGATTTAGAATCCAATTTTACCTGACGATCCCCCATTTGGATCTGGTATGGTCACAAATTCAGGTTCTGCCGAAGATGAGGGAAGAATTGACATGGGATTTTGACCTCTTCCAATGGCATCTTGTAACTTGTCTAAGAGATTATTGTCACTTTCTTCGAGGCTCCCAGTTCTTCCCAGAAAATCCAAGAAACCATGAGTATCCAAAAATTGAGATATCTGTAAGCAGCAATGAAATTAGCATCATGAAATGAGTGTCATACACTTAAGCCAACTACAGTCGAACATCCAAAATGTAATCCCACAAGGAAGTACCAACATCAAACTTAACGTCACCCCTCTTTGCTCTAACTTTCCCTAACACCACCAATTACAAGCAATGACATCAGCACGAGAAAAGGTCAACTACAAACCTCCATTCAACAATGACAACGACTCGTAATTATATTCTATTACCATATCATTCAAAGTACACCAACAACTCAACTAGCAAGACTTTTAATGAAGGTCACGTTACGAATTCGATAAATGCAAGTGCAGCAAAGAAATACAATCCAACCATGGCATCTGGGGGTTGATGTGTTGACCTAGAGCGCTTCTTCAAGAATGCCTGATTATTGAAGGCCTGAGCTGCACTATTTTCCTGATAAAATGAGTTATGAGAAAACAAATATGAGGAGATAACAATGTCATAGCTCCAAAATTGATTCCAGAGAACAAGAATGAGGAAATTTTTTCCATACGATGAAGTTGCGGTAGCCACCTAAGATTGACGCAAAAAACCTGAGGAATATTAACCTGTAGATGCACAAAAATTTCATTAATATTCAAACCAATACATGATTAGCATTTTTGGAAATAATTTATGCTACTCAAGAAACCATAGAGCAGCAACTATATTCAGACAGAAAAGACCGATCCAGAAAAGGAGATAAAAAGAAAGGAGAAAGAAAATAAGCATTAAACAGATGGGACTCGGTAATGATAAAAGAAACTGGTCAGTCTAATCGTATAGATGTGCATTTCATATTCAATAAAATTCTCACTTCACGCAGAACTTCAGCTGACACAGATAACAAGACTACATTCTAGAGTATGAAGAAACAAAAAGAATGACAGAAGGAGAGAAACAGAAACAAAAAAGAAATCGGCAAGCAAATGATGTTTCCACAAAAGCTAGATGGTCAAAACAATGTGCCCTAACGAACTTAAAGATTGCTACTAATCTTAAACATATTGGCCGTAGGAAAATAATGATTGCTTTTGAGGATTCAAGTGAAACCAAGTATCACCTAAGTTGAAGATCTAGCTCCTCTCCCCATGGCTGGTTGCTGGAAACAGGCCATTGCTCGGAAGCACCAACTGGACTACTTTTAATCTGATCTATCCCCATAACATTTGGATGCAACAACTTCAATATGTCCATACGTAGAGAAGTGAATTCAGGCTCTGGGATAGGAGGTATTTCCTCTGTTGTGCTTATTCGATTATACTCAAGATCCACAACAACCACCTATCACACGATATGAAAGTAGAGATACCATGCTCAGAATGTGTTTGCATACGACAAAATTCTGAACCACCTATGTCATTTCATATCTATTATTTTAACCACAAAACAAGCATAAGATATTACTTAATTTGCAAACTATATGCATATCCTGAGCAGTTTACGAAAAGATTAATAGCTCCCCAGAGTCGACAAGAGTTAGAAACTTATTGTCATTCTTAAATACCTTTGGTGCCAAATCACTTACTAAAGCTAAGTTTTGCAGCAAATACTGATATTTAACAGTTGATAAAATAGTAACTAGTTCTTTGTATACTGCAATGCTGGCAGCATAAAGATAACCGAGTAATTGCACAAGTAACGACAATGAAGCTCCAAGTTTAGCATGAACTTACACCGTCCATTACAAGGTAGGATGTATCGACACTTGAATGAAGACCCATCATATATGGTGTAGGAGCATCAATATAGTCTACTCCACTGAAAAAAAGTAATGGAATGTACACATGCTTCACGCCAAGAAAATAAAGAATAATTAGATTTAGCATAACACAATCAAACCCATAATAAATTAGTTTCAAACACCAAAAAGATCACATCTATAATGTCAAGTGTGTTTTACGGAATAGCTCTAACACTTCATATTAATGAATTTCATAATATCAAGAGCTTACCTGCCACCTAAAGGGATATATCAGATGGCATATGGCTTCTGACACTAGAGTTAAAAGCGAATACCTGTTCCAGGAAACACAACAGTTACACTCTCAATATTGCAGCTATGTGCATGTTATTGTTACTAACATCTAAATAATAACTGACCCAAAATGTGGAAAACAAGTAGTTTTGACAATTTTTAAAATTGATCAGGGATTGCTGTTAGAATCATTAACTCTTTCTATCCCTTTAGAAGTTGTATAAAAGATGAATTCAGCTGAAAGGCAATGTCGAGTATACGCCACTTTCGTTTTGACTCTTTTTGTAACTGCATAGAGATATGTGTATCTTTCAGAAACATTTAACAAAGAACATGCAGGAAAGCTTTGAGAAGTAGATTATATTTTTACAGTTCCAACTGCAACGTCAATTGTGATGTAATACCCATGAGAGTAAGGGAACATCATATTGCCATAATACAAGAAATCCAAGCTGACACAGTGAAATCTCATAGTCAATTACTCATAACTCATTCGAGTCCGAAACTATCTAAAGCAAAGGGCATACATACTTATCGGATCGCAGCAAAATCCTCCTCTCAAGCAGAACAGCAGTAAAAAGCAGAATTAAGTTGTCAACATCCAAACATTGGACAAGTGGTTGAAATGATATCTGCAGTTGGAGAAACAAAGTTCATATGCTACAATGTCGTTGATTTTTCAAATGTAACTTGAAAATCATCAGCAATAGTGCGATTCAGCTAATCAAGTAACTGAAAAAGTCTTACATCAACATGAGGAAGACCGTCTTTTGGTGGAGCATCCACTGAAAGCAGACAATTCTCAATAGCAAACAACACCCGATCTTTCCCAGGAGTAGGCAACGGTACATTGGATACCATGTGAGCAATTACATCCCATAAAGGCTTGCTGAAATTTCCACAGATTAGAGAACCCAGTCAAATGTTTTCACATTGCAAAAACTTAAACTCGCTACAACAGCCTTGAAAAACCTAGCGTTTAACAAAATGTTTGGATTAAGTAACTTATACAGCCTACTCACAAAATGAAATTACCAAGTGCACTTACCTACTCCCACCTGAAGAAAAGCAGAGTGCAAATAGTTCTTCAAGAGCACTGCGAAGGACACCAAAACTAGGATACCGTGAAATGAGACAAATGCACTTGTCAGCAAATGAATTTGGAGGTATCCGGTACGCTTCAGCAATATCCTCACTAACTGGATCTCGAAATGCAATGCAACTAACGTAAATCTTCGACCCATCACCCTCTGCGTATATTAACAACAAAGAACAGAAAAGAACAATGAGTTTTCATTCCAGATGGCCAAGCCAACCATCGCATTCGTATACACTACTGACTACACATAAAGGTATCATCAGTCTCAGACAATGTGTACCAAGTTAATACTCTTGAAGTTGATCACGAGAACAGTTAAAGGGCTTCTGAATACTGTTTTCTTTCAGCCAATTCGATCGCAAGAAGGATCGTAACCTAGCAGACTAGCAGCTTCTTGATACTTATTACTCCTAACAAAGTAGTGCTTTCTGATAATAGACTGATATCCAAGATGTAAAGCAAGTGTAGCAGCTAGCATGAAGTAAACTGTACCAGTTAATACAATAGGATAGCTCCGTGGTGAAGAGGAAGGATCATTCACGTCAAATCCAGCAGAGAAGATTTCCACGCCAGCTGGCAACACACACTGCAATTCATAACAATTCACGGAAAATTGAAGCTGTATTCCAACGGAATTTCAATCATGCTGAAGTAGTAGGAGGGCGAAGAAGAAGAATTGTTACAGTGGGAAGCTGCGGAGGAGGAGGAAAGTGAGTATCCGGAGGGTACTGATCAAGAAGCGATGGCAAGTACAGAACTCCAACTCCATGGTAGCCTTTGTTCCCGTCAAGTGTTCGAATCTCGGGGCCAAGCCCGCACACCACGAAGTACTCGAAGATCGGCGCCATTGTCTTCCTCTATCTAATTGGATCTCGAGGTGAATCCAACTGAGAATCCAATCAGCCTCCCTATACAAATTGAGAGCTGAATCAGAAGGGAAATGTGCGTCGATTCTTCATTCGGGGATCTCAACGTAAGGAGGTTGATGTTAATAATAAGGTATGGACGGAGGTTAGTGGCTGGATTACGAGCAAGCGGCTGCCGGCGGCGGAGAGTAATTCTCCAATCTTTTACGTCGTCGACGTTTCTCTCTGATTTCGTTAATTCTCAATCTGGATCTCACCGGTTTTCTTTGCTGTCTCCCTGACCAGGAGCAGCAATTAACCAACCAACGGCAAGCCAGAGCGAAAGAAGCACAGCTAAGTCAAACGGCAGCGCGCTAAGTAAACGGCAACGTTTGCTTTGACATTTCTTACGTATGATGGGAAGTTGTAATATTTTTCAAACATTTTCAATTAATATAGTACCCATTAGATATAGAGAAAATTAGAAAGGTTTTATGAAAATTCAGAGTAACGAAAAAATATTTGTTTATTTAGTTTTAATTGGCCAATGTTTTACGAAAATATTTTTCCTCTGAGCCCATATTTCCTCTCAAATGTGCATTTTTCAAGTACATGGTGTTGTTGATGTTTTCTTCAAAACTCTGAGTTTTCGTAAACAATGGATAGATGTCATTATTACCCCCAACTTCCTTTACGCCTATAACGACTATAACAACCGAGATGGGGAATAAAAGTGAGATGTTGGTTCAATTAGCCAAAGCATGTAATATATTATTGCAATTATGTAATACATATTTGGAACAACTATATGATTAGCCATGACATATTATAATATATGGTTGTAGATATGTACAAATATTAGTTCTTCTTCCTTGGCAAATACAAGTAGTGGTGGGTATCGGATTTGTTCTCATTTATAGTTAGTAAAATACGGGACGAGTATGGTATAATATAAATACGGACAGAGTTTCATACATTGTTTCAACATAACAATACGTTTAAATTTCGGCAACAATATTAAAATTTTAAAATTAAACGGCTCTACAATAGTACGAGAACAGAAGTTCTAAACGCATATGGTACGTATATGTGTATTATACGAGTATTAAACGAATTTTTGCTAACTAGAAGATGATGGGTCTTGAAATTGGATTTCAATAAGGGTATTATAGTCATTGCATAATAAATCCCTAACAAACTGAAAATTGTATTTCAATTGCAAACCTTGTCACCAAACAATGTAATTGGAATTACACCATCTCTAATTCCTCAATTTCCTTTTTCTACTTTTCCCACACTCTCCATTCTTTTATACCAAACGAGGCCATAGGGATGAAGATTCAAAAACAAAGATGACTTTCATAATTTCATTTTGTTTAGGTAGCTCAAACTCTAAAAATGAGATAGTTAATCGTACATTTATAAAGGTATAATAATACGATCGTAACAAATGAATCAAATTTAAATAATGAAATCTCACTTTACGAAATCACTAGCAACAACAAACACGTAATTAATATAATATAAATAAAGATTTATAATCACATCTTAAGAACGCGTTGAGCACATATTTATACATACAGCATAGTAAGTATCATACAAGTCGTCTCAAAATGTTCCTTACTCTCGATAAGACCCCCCCATTATCCGATTCGATAACACCTCCCTTGAACAAAATCTTGATTATACTCCATGCATGAGAACTACTTGTTGGTGGAAATTCAATCCACAGAATTGATTAAAATGGTGCAGTACTCCTCTTTAGTTACTACATTGCGTTTTTATTAAGTTGTGAATTAGTCTAACGGCTAGTTCTTGACCAACGGATTTCCAGAAATCAGCTTCTGATTCTGTTGGTTAGTCTGATTTCCAGGAGTCTCAGATCCCACGTATTCTCAATCTGTTAGAGGTGATGATGATCTTAGGAAGAGAGGGGGCGATTTTATGGTGATCTTCACGATGCCAATGCTATAAAACAGCACACCAGCACCTGAAGCTAAACACACGAATCACTACTTTTTCATCTTTCTTACTCTGAATCTCTTGTTCTTAGATTAGTTCCAATTCTTGATTTGTAATACCACAAGTCAAAAGATTTCTGTGATTATCTTCAATTGCAATTGATATAAATTGAATACGGGAAATTTTGCTTCGAAAACAATGCCTTTTTGCACGACACAATTTGATTTGTTTAGTTCATTTAGTTTGATTGTTCTGTTTCAATTTTCTGAGTTTATTCGTTGTTTTGTTATTCGCTCTGATTCCTCTGTTTAGTGTTTGTAGTTCATAAATTCCAACACTAATACCCTATCCTTGCATGTGACTGATCTGACCCAAAAACCTGAGCCCCAAATAACCAACAAACACCTGTCGCAAACAATATTCAGAGCCACCACCATTTTACCACAATGGCTGCCCTCCAAGTCTCGCCAATTCACACGGCCACCACAGCTTCAGCCATCGTCATAAAATCCAAAATTTTCCATCCGTTTCTCTGTGTGGTTTAAATGTCTTCAAACAATGGACTCGCGTGTACTTTATGGACGGCGAGGGAGAACAAGCTGTTCGAGGAGGCTCTGGCGCTGCACGACAAGGACACTCCTGACCGTTGGATCAACGTGGCCAACGCCGTCGGCAGCGGCAAGTCGGCGGAGGAAGTGAAGCTGCAGTATGACATCCTGGTTGCGGATGTTGCACGTATAGAATCCGGTCGGGTTCCCATCCCTGAGTATAGGACCGGTACTCCAAAGCTTGCATCTCGCTACTGATCGAAATTGCTGTCAATCGAGGAGGAGGATGGTAGGAGATCTCGTCATCTCGTGCTTAATGCTTGTATTTCCATTTTCCATGTTTTAATGTAAGAAAAGGGAATCGGTCGAGCTCCCTTTTTCCCAATGCATGCCCGCAATTTCAAATGTGTGTACTTTTTTTTTTTATTACGGAGAACCCCTAATCCGGATGTTTGCACTTCATTCTTCATAATTCTTCGAGAAGTTCACTATGCCTCGAAATGTATGTAGGCATTGTAGTATCAATTGAAGATGTCTAGATATCGAATTTGATTATCGAGTATCCAATATTCAAAACTATAATATAGTGATACACTTATATAGCCTTAATGTCCTATCACTATATAATCGTCACACAAATTCGAGTTGGGTAAATTGATACTCATCACCCAAACCTATTTGTCCACCGCTCTAAGAAGTTAGTTGCACTAAAATAGGTTTGGCAATGATTTAATTAGTAACATTTAGTGCATATTCACTATTTAACCGTTTTAATAAGATTACAGTGAGAATATACTAAATTTTACTATTCGAATTTGATTTTAATATCATTGTAGTATTTAATCGAATCACGATTTTAATCATCGATTATTATTTACCAAAAAAACCAACTAAATATTCTTCCGGTTTTTTGTTACAAGCACCGGAAACCAGTCCAAGCGGTTTCAAAACAGCTTTAACTGGCTCAGTTTCGAACAGATTTACGAGTTTTCGAATTTCATTGCCAAACCTACACTAAAGCAAACGAGGCCCAAACAAATAGCCCATTTTAGTATTGGGCCAATTAAACAGTATTGCACTCTGTGTATTCTTCTTCTTCTTCCTCCTCCTCTAAAACCCTAACACTCGATAAATCCTCATTTAATTCAACGGCAAAAATCCTCCGCCATTTCCAGCCACCCTAACAGTAAACCTAAAAAACCCTATAGAGAGCCCAGTCTTAGAGCTCTCGTCAACAATGGCGGAAGTTGAAGTCTCCCGCTCCGATAAGAAAAAGCACAAGAAGAAGACCGGTTCAGCTGACCCGGAAACCGACGCTGACCCCATGTCCGCCGTAGCCGCCGCCGTCAATGGCGGCGACTACCTGATCAAGCCCCAGAGCTTCACGCCGGCGATCGACACCTCTCAGTGGCCTATCCTCCTCAAGAACTACGACCGCCTCAATGTCCGCACAGGTCACTACACTCCACTCCCTTCCGGCTTCTCTCCGCTCAAGAGACCTCTGGCCGAGTACGTCCGCTACGGTGTGATGAATCTCGACAAGCCGGCGAATCCTTCCTCGCACGAGGTGGTCGCCTGGATCAAGCGGATCCTCCGATCGGAGAAAACCGGCCACAGCGGGACACTCGATCCCAAAGTCACAGGTAACCTAATTGTTTGCATCGATAGAGCTACTCGTCTAGTTAAGTCCCAGCAAGGTGCAGGGAAAGAGTACGTCTGTGTTGCTAGGCTTCACGATAAGGTCCCTGATGTCGCCAAAGTCGGCAGAGCTCTGGAAACGCTGACCGGAGCCGTCTTCCAGAGGCCGCCGCTGATCTCTGCAGTCAAAAGGCAGCTCAGAATCAGAACAGTTTACGAGAGTAAGCTTCTGGAGTATGACGTGGATAGGCATTTAGTTGTTTTCTGGATTTCCTGCGAGGCTGGTACTTATGTGAGGACTATGTGTGTTCATTTGGGGCTTGTTCTTGGCGTTGGTGCTCATATGCAAGAATTGAGAAGGGTTAGGTCTGGCATTTTGGGTGAGAAGGATAATATGGTGACGATGCACGATGTTATGGATGCTCAGTGGGCTTATGATAACTATAGGGATGAATCTTACTTGAGGAGGGTGATTATGCCGTTGGAGGTGCTTTTAACTAGCTACAAGAGGCTGGTTGTGAAGGATTCGGCTGTGAATGCAATATGCTACGGTGCGAAGCTGATGATTCCGGGGCTGTTGAGGTTCGAGAACGACGTGGAAGTTGGGGAGGAAGTGGTTCTGATGACGACAAAGGGAGAGGCTATTGCTTTGGGGATTGCTGAAATGACTACTGCCGTTATGGCTACCTGTGATCATGGTGTGGTCGCTAAGATCAAGAGGGTGGTTATGGATCGGGATACTTATCCGAGGAAATGGGGGTTAGGGCCGAGGGCTTCGATGAAGAAGAAGCTGATTTCGGAGGGGAAGTTGGATAAGCATGGGAAGCCGAATGAGAATACGCCTCAGGAATGGGCAAGGAACTTGGTTTTGCCCACTGGTGGAGACTCCATGGTTGCTGCTGCTGCAGCTACGGCTACCCCTGTTGCTGAACCGGTTGTGGAGACGAAAGTTGAGGACGAAATGGGAACTGATAAGAAGAAGAAGAAGAGCAAGCGCAAACACGAGGATGAGGAAATGCCTGATGCTGATGGTGAGGCTACAGCCAAGAAGGCTAAGCTTGAGAATGTGGAGGGTGAGGAAACTCCCAAGGTGAAGAAATCGAAAGAAGAGGACGTCGATACAACAACGGAGAAAAAGAAGAAGAAGAAGGAGAAGAAGGACAAGGAAGGTGAAGAGGCTGCTTCGCCGGTGACGGAGAAGTCGGAGAAGAAGAAAAAGAAGAAGGAGAAGGAGAAGGCCGAGAAGGCAGCTGCAGCCATTGAAGAGGCTGATAAAAGTGAAAAGAAGAAGAAGAAGAAGAAAAAGGACAAATGTGGTGAAGATGAATAGATAATGAGATATGCATAATCTTACTGCTCTGCATATGTACTCTTTTTGTTTCATTTTTGTAACATTTTCAGTATGTGATTCCATGGGAACTAGTTCTTTTATTTTGTCAGAGAGCTATTGTGCTGATCTGCATCTGTTTTTTTCTTGCGAAATATTCTCACCGATTCGATCTCCGATATGATGTTCTCTAGTGACTTGATGAATCCCTTGAGTTAGGATTACCTCGTTCAGATTGCTTCAGCTCTTCTTCAATGGTGTCTTTGTTACAGATTAGCTGAAATGTTGAATTTGGCGCCACAACAGTGTAGCCGGTGGTGGGCCTCATTTTAGTATTGGGCCGGATTCATTGTTGTGAGTGTGATCGAGTGGCTCATCATGGCACAGAACAGACTCGTCAAACAGCCATGGAATTCCAAGCTACTGTGCGTAATGAGAATGAACGTCTCGTAGCTAGTTGAACGGGTCGGATGGACGAAAGCACCATGTGAATGGTTGTATTAGACTCTATGG
The DNA here is from genome assembly GCA_030674075.2 of Linum usitatissimum. NCBI lineage: Eukaryota > Viridiplantae > Streptophyta > Magnoliopsida > Malpighiales > Linaceae > Linum > Linum usitatissimum. The sequence continues at coordinate 2,964,516 of JAUJYP020001281.1, read as the reverse complement.
TTATTGGAGGTACTTTAAGAGACCGAAATGGGAATTGGGTCGCTGGTTTCCAACCATCTTGGTCGCGATTCTGCAATTCTGGCCGATCTGACTTGATGGCCGATTCAACCTGCCTGATGTAAATTCAACAATGGAAAGCACAAAAACACATCACTCTCTGCATTATGCCAGAAAGCTAACAACTTTTCAACCTGCCTGTACAAAGAGTAGCCTCACTATTATATAAGCTCGAGGCAGCGGTGTAAGATGAAAAAGCATTCATAATCTACTATCACATCAACATAGCTTCTCGACCGTAAAACGTTTATCTTCTTCATTAGGTATGTCGAGAGATCCTTCGAAGAACTTCAAATTCAAGGATTTCATTTTTTTAAAGGTGGAAGATTGGTGTTTACAAGCCTGGATCAGCAACTATGGAATAGAAGATCATATAACGAAATTAGGGATGAAATAAGGAGAATGTCATTACAGTATATCAAGTATTTAACAGGAAAACAACATACATACTTCAAGGGTGGTTTCAACCTCCAAGTTGAGAGCTTGTACATTACGCAGAAGTTGACACGCCGCTCGAGCAGCCGTTGCCTCTCGGAAGCTGTTTCACTAGAAGAAGCAGGCAAGAAGAATTGTCCGTGCCCCATTAACTCGATTTTTGCACGACTAAGAGAAGGAAGTTTCGACTTGGAAACTTCAGGTAGTATATGACATGAAGAATGAATCTTGAGACTGAAAGATTGGAGCTTGGGAGCATCGATTTCAAGAATGCCGAAATCTGATGACACAATCTCCAAGCAGTTACTATTAGTTTACCAGCCTCTGACAAACATATTTTTCGAGCTTTAGAGTTTCCAATCTGGGGAAGTTAGTGAAAGCATCGTGTGCAGCATCAGCAAAGTTAAAGTAGCATACGGTCAGTGTAAGAGATTTAAGCCGTTGCAAACGAGACCACAATCCAACATCAATCTTTCGAATGCAGGTTCGCTTCAACTCCAGAACTTTTAGAGTTTGATGGGAAGCACATACTAATCTAATCAAATCATAACTTGGGTAATCACGAGCACAAATGAATAGCTCTTGAACGCCATGAGAAGCAGCGTATTTAATGATCCTATCAAACAGATTCATCATCCGTTCTTCCTGCCGGGAGAATTTGGCTGTAATTCTGCTAACGCTACTGCTTTCAGAACGGAGGGAAAGAACTTGATCCACCACCTGCCGCTCGAAATGCAGATCACTTCTGGCTGTGCTCTTACGGAAAGTGAGAACGGGAACATATTTCCATACAGATATCCACCTCCCAGACAAAATGTTACTGCGAACCGAAGATCTAGTATTGACGGAAAAAAGGATGTAATGCAAAATACTGTCATAAACATCACTTAGTCTATCGATACTGTTCTCAACACTCTTGCTTCTTCTCGCCATTAATGGGCAACGTTGAAAACTTAAAACTAGAAAGACAATGTCATTCTCGTTAATAACAAATGCAGAAATCAGAATACCTGACCGTAGAATCAAAAGATTTCTCCTAAATATGTTCTGAACCTCAAGAAAATTGACGATTGTTGTTAAGGTATCAAAATACCTAACCCAGGACATCAAATACTTCTAGCTCAGTTTGTTAAGGCAGTCACTAAGCTCAAATAGAAATTCATGTGTATCAAAACGCAAATAAATTTACCCAATTTATAAATATGAATAACTAACTAACCGGTAACACATTGAACCAATTTCGAAACGGTAAACCGCTGAACCCAATCAAATCATATATCCTGATAGAGTTTTAAAAACATTGATATATATCATTCTCGTATGAAAACACTAAACATATATTCTCGAATCGGTAAATTAGTAAACTTAAGTGTGTGGAAATTGGTGAAAGAAAAGTAGTTGAGCTAACTAAACCTAACCAATTAATGATCACTTACGGTCCATTTCTTTAATTGACCCAAAACCTAAAAACCATATGTTAATTATTATGTTTGGATAAGTTAATTTTGAGAAGGTTAGCACTTCCAAAAGCAGTAAGTGCGGCAGAATTTGAGCAAAGTAGATAGGTGTCCTAATATTTGTAAAATTGCCACAAATCGAATCATCCAGATCAGTCCAATTAATTAATTAATTACTAGATTAGATTATTATTATTATTAATTAATTAAGGTTAGAATTAGAGCTGATTTGTCGCTTGAAATGGGGCACATGGTGCTTCTGCTGCTTTGATTGGAGTAACGATCTTCGATGTCATCTTCTAACGTTACTGGTTGGATTGAATCTTACTACTTAAAAAACAAACTAAATTTAATAACGTTATTGGTTGGATTGAATCTTATTACTTCAAAAAAACTAAATTTAATATAGGCTAGATTATGGTTCTCTGTTTGCGGGGACAGATTTAGAAATGTATTAATATATCGAGATAGATTGTATAAAATTTGGAACCTCATTAAACTAGATTTAAAATGAACTAAATTATATTTAAATAGAAGGAGAATTGCAATCTTGTTGTGAATTGAGTCGTGACTAAAAGAGGTAATTTGGTGTGCAGATATACCCTCTTCTCCATAATTAATTTTTTCTTTTGTTAGAGAATATGATAGGAGAAATTCGAGTTTAGAAACTCAAACACCTTAAGATAACAATATAGCTACTTGTTGGCATACTCCAATTTTTTTTTTTGTTTATAGTAACCAAATTTTTTATGATGAAATATATAATATTTAAAATGGTTTTATTTGTAAATTGAAAGTCATAAAGAGATTTTGAGAGCTTGTTGTCCTTCAATTTCTATTTTTTTCGTTATGGTTATGACTCATGGTCACCCAAAAATCAATAAGTAATATAATTATCTACACATTTGGTATATGAGATCGAACCGTTATATTTTACTAATCGATATAGATGATTGAGTTGACGATTAAACACCATATTATTAAGTTTCTATCCAAACCAAATAATATATATATATATACACGTTACAAATAATATAATTTGCATGAACATGCACATTTTTGTCCATGGTTGGAAGCATAGTTTGGCACCCTTTGCCTTGTCTCAATCCCCCATCAGAATCTGACTAATTGTGGTAGAGACATGTACACACTTTCACCATTCAACTTTTTTAGTACCCCCAGCTTGTCTTTTTCACCATCTTTAAGCAAAATTGTAACACATTTCATGAAAATGGGAACACATATATGCTATAATAATATATTGAGCTATAAGCAAACCATTCATCAAATGATCACATGGTGATTACCAAGACTAGGAATGAGGAGAATCCATGCAAGATTCAAACTTTGGCCTACCCACATAATAACAAAACTTGTACGAGATTTGTTAATTCAGTTCGTCAAAATATTTTATTCCGAGGTGATTAACAAGGCTAGGAAAAAGCAAGAGAATCCAAAAAAGATTCAGACTTTGGCCTACCCACATTACATTAAACCTTAATAACATAACACAACCCATCATCAAACATTGGCTTCCTCTCACTCATTTGCTCCCCTAAACCTAAAAAAAGAACCAAATATAGGAACAAAAAGATTACAACTTGAACTTGCATAGAAATTTGCAGCAAAAGGTTTAGAGATTGGAGAAGGAATTAGCTACATGGGTTCTTGGATTTTGATTACTAAACAATGTAGGAAATTAATTAACCTACTATTGGATAATAGCTATATATATATATATATGTATAAATTTGGGTTCCCCTTATTATTTATTTATAATGCTTCTTGATCATGATCATCGTCATTAGCACTTGGCCTACAACCTCATCAACGCAGCTTCATGTTCCTCATCCTGCAAAAAATTCGCAAACTCGGTCAGATAGTCGAAAAAACGAAGAAACAATGTGTTTGGTTTAACGCATTTATACAAAGTTTTCTGCTAGTTTTTTTTTTTGCCTTTTTAGTACCATGTCGAGAGTTGAGCAAATTTAGTAGGTAATTAAGTGTCGCGCGTCATATAAGAGCCAAAATCGAGATACTAAAACAACGAACCCCACACGTGAAAAATAGCTCATCATTATGTGGGTCATTCATGAAATCAAGGGAAACACTTCATAATAAGCATGAGAAAACCTCCTAAACTACGCAGATCATTCATAAAATCAAGGAAGACAAACTCATGACGAGCACGGGCTAGCTAGAGCCCCCTCCCTTTTAACCCACTATAACTCTGAGTTATCGAAAGAAGGAATACGCACCTCTTTTCTTCATCGGAGACGAGGGAGGAAGTGGCGGTGTAGTTAGGGAAAGGGACATTGCCAGACTCAATGAACTTGACGTCTTCGACAAGGAGGTCATAGTGGAGCTTGACATCCTCAGGGGTCTTGTTCCCACCAACAGCCTTGGCGACATTAGACCACCTGTCAGGTGTGTCCTTGTCGTACACAGCCAGTGCCTTCTCAAATGCCTTGTTCTGCTTTGCTGTCCAGCTCCCCCCTGATCCTCTTGCTGACATTGAGCTTGTTGCCATGTGTGTAGATTTATTATAAGTAACTCCCAGCTTTGACTATTAAGAGTAGATGCTGGTGATGGAGAAGAGAGTGTGGCAATGGCTGCTCTCTTTTATAGGCCAATTTGGGGAAAGGAATAGCTAGCTAGTATGCCAGTTGGCAATGGAGTACTTACTTTCTTTTCATTTTTTCTTCTTCATAATGAACTGGCTTCCTGAGCCACAACTTAGTGAGGATGTCGAGGAGGGGTGACTCATATTCACTTTAATTCGAGTTGTTGGAAGAGAGTTAATGATGAATTGCATACCATTTACTAATAGATTTCATCCTCGTTTTATGTGTTTCAATATTCTTTTTATATATGTTTGTATTACGATCTTAAAAGTTATCTAGTATTAATCATAAGCAGATTTTATAAAAAATTGCACAATTTTATAATATTGAGTCCACAACAATTGGTACACTCTCAACATCGAAGAAAGAGATTCTCGAGAAAGCAGATCACCCCCTTCTTCCATCAAGTATATTGATTTTCAAAAATGTGTCAATTTTTATATGTTCTAAACATTAAACACTATTTTTATAATAAATGTAAAACTAATAACACATTATAATTTTTTTAATCCAACATAATGCATTAAACCATCGTGATCAAATGCTACCATTTTACCATCATTTTGAATTAATGATGAAATAATTTTTCCCAAAAGTAAAGAGTTTCACGTGTATATTAATTACCGTTACCTTGACCCATCTTTTGATCATTACCTTTGCTTTGCCACATGGCATCTTCCTAACAACCAAAAAAAATCCTTATGTGAAGGCCAACAAAGTAATTTTCACATTTTTTATCGGAATAAATCGAAATTTTCGATCAATACAAAATAAAAGATAGGAAAACCAAAAAATTCGTGAACGGTATCCTAAATTCGTCCCTCGTTCAAAAACAATCTGAAACTTTCACGTGTGCACCACAACACTATCTGGTGGGCACAAAACCATGGGTTCCCAAAGGAAACAAACCAAAACCCTTTTGTGTTCTTTGATGTTCCACTATAATTAATTAATGTACCATTTCTGTCCTGAACAACATTCCAAGCTAACCCTAGCTGGCTTGTTCTGTTCTTTGATTACTACTTAAGGATGAGAGTAAGTCCAAACATTTGTGTGTGTCATCTCACCTTCAAGGCTATAACCCTTTTCAGTTCTAAGGAACTTAATTGAAGCAATCTTCATTCATCATTGTTGGTTGGTTGGTTCTTTGTTTCGAAATAAGGGTGGGGTCGGTGGTCGTCCAACCCCTCATTTCGGATTCAATACCACGAATATATGTATAAAGAATCTATATATTTCATGTTAAAGTCATGGTTTGAATTCAATACGGTGAATACATGTATACGTATATAATTAATTGTAATTATAGGTACGTCTTTTTTCCGTGTGTTTGAATTAATTTATTGTCGATTGATATGACTTAATTGCATTCTACACGATCACCTAATTAAGAATACTATATATCGAGGTTTTTTTTAAATCAATCTAATGCATGCATAAAAGAATTATATATGTTCTATAGGGTAGCGTTACGGTGCCTCCATCAAACTGGGATAATAATTATCCCCAGCAACGTTTGACCTATATGGAGTGATTTTTTTGTTTAACGAAACGTTGGAATCAACATATATAATTTTATTAAGTTTGATTAAGTTATGTTTGAAAATTTTAGTCTATCATAATATAAGATTATATTCGTTGTTCTTCAAGTTTCCTTTTGTGGATATATTTTTAACTACAACGGCCAAATCAAACCCAATTTTTTCTATTCATGGCTATTTTGATTAGTGTTTTCATGATCTTATTAAGTAAGTGACTGTACATCTCAACAAAACAGTATGTTGAAAAGGTACGTACCTAACCTCACATTTCAAAAATAACATTCGAACATTAAAATATAATCATATTCTAAAAAATCTAGACTTTGAAAGGACTAAATAGTCTTGACCCGAAAAGCCCTCATATATCTCCGCCACTACTCAATCATCATGGTTAACTTATGAAATACTAAACAATACGTGCCGTAATTATCGTAGCAGAGAGACTCAACCGATAAAAATATTTCTATTATCATTTCATTACGATTCTTTCTCTATTTGTTATCTTACTTACATGATGATGGAAAGAAGAGCATCGACCAAAGCAAATTGGCATATAGCAAAGAGAGTTACCCCAACTTGAACATTGGTTTTTAACCAAATTTAGGGTTTGTGAAACACTACTGCTCTCTTTGCCTTTTCCCCATTGACAAGTCTCCTTCTTCTTCTTCTTCTTCTTTTGTGGTGAAAATTTCTTCTTATCTACACCAATCTGCACCCCCCATTTGTTTGTTTTCACCTTGCATGAAGATCTCTACAGAAAGAAATCATATCTCGAAACTACTGCATCATATCTGGTCAGTCCATGGACAAAGCAAACTGTGCAATCATGTGAAAGAATCTTTCTTTCATGGCCAACCACAAAGATCTCGACCTATTAAGATTTGCCTACGTTTTCTCGTTAGCAAAGTGCTTATCAAGACATTCTAGTACCTAAAAAGTTTGTTTACTCTGCCTAACTGGTCATTAATTAGTACTAATCCAAGTACATTGGTTCTGGCCGAGGAATCGATAGGGTTAGGCTTTGGGTTGGTTCCTCCGATGTTGAAGTTGGTGTATGTGTAACCACAACCTTCTATGGTAAAAACTTGCCAAAATGTTGGTCAAGGGCCTTTGATGATCTACTTGCATAGATGGTGAAAAACTTACCAAAATTCTCGAGTCGTTCGTAATCACATTCTCTCCCGGTGGGCGGTGGAAATAAAAAAGATAACACATTGACAAGGTGACTAGTACTGTTGAGTTATGGAGGCTGATAAACTGTACACGAGAGCCTGTAAAGAACCGGTTGTCCCGACTATCGATACATCGGTTTTGTCCCTACCAAATGCTTGTCAATCATCATCATTATGTTTCAGCCACCATAGGCATCAGAATCAAGAACCTGGCCATAAATATCAGCTTGGAATCACAAAGATAACAGACTGAGAAGGCATACATATCAGAAATCTCTTAGAATATGCTAGTGGGAAGAATGCTATAAGCTCATAGGCTGCAACATGGGTTGTATAGTAGAACTACAGAGCAACAACATCAACCGACAATTATATTGCTGAAAGTTGATGTTCTTCCATGATCTCATATATCTTCTGTTTTTGAGCTGTGTTTGAGCCCTATTTTCGGATAGATATATGCTATGCCGACTGTACGTGGAGACGCAATTTGCAATATCACCAGGTCATGGTCAGAGGATTCTCTGATGATTAGCTTGAAAGCTATGCAGCACAACCCACAAGAATTTCTAAGGAATCGAAGGAAAGTGACACAACTTCTTCTTCTTCTTCTTCCTCATCATCATCATCAATGTGTGGAATCCACATCATCAATTTCATTCCATTTACATCTTGGTTAGAAATCATTAACTTCAGTCATCCATTGATTCCATCACTTTCTCACAAGATTGATTCCATATCCCTCCTCACAAGTAGGAGGAATGTTAGCACAATCTTGTTGACCCCTAATAGGGCTATTAGGTTCAAGACTTTCAAGTCTTAACCATATATAGTGCACAAACTCTAATGGGTGTACTCGATCTCTCCCAACGCCTCGAGTTATTGTGACGTTATAGTTCATGACATGGTATGAGAGTCTGTGACTAAGAAATGGTTAAGAGTTTCGAATAATGGTAGCTAGCCCCTAATCTTTGTACAAGCCTAAACCAAGCTTGGATTAGTCTTGTACAAAGTTTTGCACAAAATGATATCCCAAAAACTCTATCGCAGAGCCTTTTGACCGAGAAACTCGATAGCCCAAAATCCATTGCATAAGACTTATCGAAACCGTGCAAACTCGAGACTCTTTAATAAGCTTTATCGTTCGAGCGAAAGGATTCGAGCAGAATGAAAACCAAGGAATCTTCTTTATAAAGGTTTTATTTGGGTGATCCATATATTCCTTTGCTAGGCTGGTCCTATGCAGAAGGAATATAGGAGAAAAGGGAGATGGGAAGTTGGTAAGCATGATTGGTCATTGGTGGGTTGTGGGAATATGCAACAAGAAAATGAAGATCTTAACATAAAAATGCCTTTTATTTTGTGAACCAGAATTGTACAAGCCAGTGCTCTAAAAGATGGCTTTGAAAAAACTTGATAAGGGCTAAAGGGATCCCCCCCCTCCCCTGCAAATTTGTGCTATATATCTGTAGGAGAGGACCATCCTGGGACAAAAAGGATGGTTAGTACCAGTACCAATATCAGTACCATCATTCTTTAATGCCAACCCGTAGTGTAATTCCAGTTTGGATTCCAATGGGAGGTGAAGAAAGATCTGTGCTTTTAATTCTGCTTCTGTGGTTGATGCAGGCAGAAACGTGTATGTTGTATAGACACCCTTTTGCTTGTGTTGGGACTGAGTGATGTCGGGGGAGATCTTAGCCTCTCTGAACAATGGTGTTCAGATAAGACCTGAAAGGCTCTGTGTTAAGAAAATGCTTTGTACCAGTAGAATGTTTAATCCTCAAGTATTCTCTAGTCCAAGTGAGCATGTCGTCCACTCTAGAAATCAAACAGAACACTCTTGATCTCAGCTATTCTTACCGTTTCATGTGAAAATCTATGCAATTCCAACTCTCGCGAAATCGAATTATGACCACACTTGACAAAATTACTTGCTTGTGATCAATGGGACTAAGTGAGTAACAAATCAGTAAAAAAAATTTGAACATCAAATTCCTCTCAGAAAATGTTGTGACTGAGCAAAATCGAATTATGACCACACATAGTGGTTTGATGACCACGAGACGAAGTGCGGTAACCAACACGCAAACAAAACATGAGCATCGAATCCGCAAAACAGAGTCAACCAATAAGTTGTATATTATTCAGAGTCGAAGCTCAGACCATGCTCCGACATACATGAAAGCAATCATATTATGCGTTCCGGCTAATGCGACCAACTCCGCCATTGAAGACAGTTTTGCATCCATTGCATGGAAGTTCTTGCTTGCTAAACATCTACTTACAATGCTCCATTAACTACTTACCAAATCTCAAACCATATTGTCAAGTTCCATCCCTGCCGGGCTTTACCTAGTTGGGTATTAATCATAAAAGCCTGATAATAACGCATCAGCCCAGATAGGCAAAGGACTACAACGAAGGAAAGCCCATGCCAGCTAATTGTTAAACTGAGGCCCAAACATGAAATAGTAACGCATGCTTCTATATAACAATTTTAATAATTCGTAAGATAATTATTGGATTTTTTTAAGCGGAATTAGTCAAAACAAAGTCGTCGAGTTATAGATAAGATAGAAGTGACACCATAATTCTTTTTTTTTGTAAAAATGATGATATGTACTTTTTTGTTTCCATTTCATTCATTTTCCGTTTTCCAACAACTCAAAAGCGAACAACAGTCAACCGAACCGATCAAGAAAGAGCGAACCGATCAAGAAAGAGCGAACCGATCAAGAAAGAGCGAACCAGACCCACAACGGACTCGAGAACAAACAAACCAGAACCATAACCAATACCAGTAACCAAAGAGCACAGACGCTCAGACCTAATTCAACTAAAGCGAACACTCGATAATGCAAAAACAGGATAATTGGACTAGATCATCGGATCTGATCCATTCTCTAACTCCTCCAGCTACCACCGTCAGAGTCACCGCCACTCCTGGAGGAGTAACGGGAACCACCACCATAACCCCCATCACTACGGTCACGGCCGCCTCCATAACCACCGCCTCCATAGCCGCCGCCTCCTTCACGGCTTCCATACGATCGGCCACCGCCGCCTCCGTATCCACCTTCTCTGCGTCCACCGCCGTATCCACGGCCACCACCGCCTCCTCCTGAGCTGCCGCGAGACTGAGCCTCGTTGACTGTGATGTTACGGCCGTCAAGATTCTGTCCGTTCATCCCTTCGATGGCATCCTTCATCGACTTCTCGTTGTTAAAGGTCACGAATCCGAATCCCCGAGATCTTCCGGTCTCACGGTCGTTGATCACCTGTAGACAGCAAAACAAACAAAAGAAGTTGACAGATCCGTTAGATCTGAGCATAGAACGAATGAATTTGAACAAAAACTGAGCTGAGAATATGGAAAATTAAAAAAAAAATCGATCGATCTTCTCCCAAAGGATGAAGACGGACGTACCGATTGGAGATAGTTTTAGAGAGTAGAGTAACATAAAACAGAGTAACACAGTAACAGAGAATAGTAACAGAGAAACACAGATCAGATCGGATAGAACACAGGATCCTGGATCAGACATAGCCGGAATAAGTTCGTTTCCGTCAGATCCCGATCCCTGCGAAACCACCGTGGTGACAAACGGACCTTCGATTCGACGACTTCGCCAAAGGTGCTGAAGGCCTCGTTGAGTGCATCGTCGTTGGTAGCCCATGCTAGGCCACCAACGAAGCACCTGTACTCAACATCGGCGGAAGCCATTATAGAACTGAAATTGAGAGTAAAAACTAGCAGATAATGCGGCTGCCGATTTTGCGTTGAGGATGAGGAGAAATGGGCGGAGGGATTGTGGGGATTATATAGTCGGGGGATAGGGCTTAACTAGGGCTAGTTGTACCTCTTTCGACGTCGTTTTGGATTCCGGGAGCCGGCTGGGAGTCCAGTTATCAAATTCTTACCTTGGTTGGGAACAAGGTTACGTAACGTTCGCGTTGGTTAAACCCTGGTTAAGGTTTAGTTAGAGGGCGGGATATTTTATCTTAAAGATATTTTATGATAACTGGTTAGTTAATGCTCAAACTTTATGTAATTACAATCCGCACTAGTTTCCAATTAATTGGGAGGGACAATACTCGTTATGTATAATATAAAGAAAGAAAAATGTTTAACTAAATTGTGAGAAATTTTTATTGTATCTCTTTTTAAAATGAACTTAATAAGATATAATTACACATCATAGATTGACATTCTAATGATATATCTAAATTCAATTTGTTCTTCGTATTAGCTTTGTGTAATTTAAAATTTAACTAGTTATTTAATGCTTAAACTTCATGTAAATACAATCAACAGAGTCGGATTTATATGAATTCATTATCCATTCGATGTATTTTTGGATTCGGGGAATCCCCGCCCGATGATAGCAATTGGATTTAGATTTTATACCATTCCCGCCCATCGCCGAATTTCGGATTTGGTCTGATATCCAAATTTGATCTGAAACATACTAAACCAAGATTGAAACCTGAGTTTAAATCAAAGCAAAATCAACCAAACACCGTCAAATTATCCAAAATACTAAAATTTAGTTAACAACCTTCATTAGCAAAACTCATTATACCAACTAGCAACTTAAACTAAACATAATCCCTCCAACAGAAATATAAACCAAACTAATCTAGAGTTTTTTTTTGCAGGTATATATACTTTCAGGCGGAATATGATCGGATACCAGTGCATCCGATACTCACCCGGTCAAACATGATTTTTCCTGCGTTGACCAGATAGAATTCGGACGGTTTTTCAAATTTCCAGATGAAAATGGCAAGCCTAATCAAAATTTACAAACTGAATTGGCTTTTATGTAAGAGTTAGGGTGGTTAGACGATGAATCTATTAAAGTTGGTGGAGGGAAACTAGAAATATATCCGGCCAAGTGGGACTGGACTCTCTTTAACCATGGTTAGGTGTGAGTTGCGGGGTTCGCGGCGGTGGTGGGAAATAAACTACTCACTGATTCAGAGAGAGAGAGAGAGAGAGAGCGGCCAAGTGAGCCCCACTTTGCAGTCCCCGCCAATACATGCTGAGTTGTAAATTTCCAGAGCGGATATTTTTATGTGCTTTTCTCAAAATATCTACTCCGCCGAAAGTACAACTTTGCCCCTCCCTCCCTAACTACTCCACTGGTGCAATTTCCGTTAATTACTTTTTAGGTGGAGGTGGTCCCCAGAAAATTGTTTTATTAATATTTAATACCACAAAAAAGGAAACTAATTAGAGTTCATCACTTTTATAGTTTCATTTTTACTGTACATTCTAATTCTTCCAGTCCCTGTACAAATCAGTCAACTTTCACCAACACTCAATCATGAAAAAGGATATCAAGAAGCTTTTTGACGATAATCGATCTATTCGTTGTGAATATTTCACGAAGTTATAAATTAATCTTCGAGTTCTCAATTTAACATGGGCAACATGACTTTAAACTTGTACCATGACCGTAAACTGTTGAATCATACGGTTCTGAATTGTAGTTGAACAATGAAGAAACTATAATTATATCGAGATTGTATATAACTTTAAGATGAGTGTTTCATGGTGAGATTAATACGACTTAGAAAACAGTCAAACCGAAACAGTTAAATGGGCTATAATTAGTTCGAACTACTGGTTGGGCCAGCCCATTCATGTATTTTTAATTCAGTTTTTTTCATATTGTCATTAGCTTTGTTTACGGGCCTACTTTATCTTAAAATTGGGCATTGTTTTACAGTGTGGGCTAGGAAGTTTCGGCCTATTTACGGTTTATGAAAGTCTTAAAACGAGGCGACTTAAAGCCCACAATTGGAAGTTTATTATGTAAATCAAAACTGGCCCGTAAATGCTGAGTCGATAATCGGGAGGTCAAACTGTCGAGAGAACGTGCATTTATAGTAGAAAATAAAATGTCTACTATCGACGCAAACACAAGACAAAAGAATATATATACACATTAACCGATTTCGATTTGAGAATTTCGCCAGTAACACTGATGGTTTTTTGGACATAATGATAAAAATAGATTATAGAGGAAAGGGGGGGAAGGTATGTAACTCACATGAATAATAATCCAAAAACTCAAAGTAGTTAGGGTTTCATTGTCATCCAGAGTTGTTTGTTTATAAAAGTTAGAACTACAATATAAGAAGGCCACACGTATTGATAAAGTTGTGTGACTTAAACTTCCATCAAAAGATACTACACCCCAAATATGCTAATACTTAATTAATAATAATAATAATAATGTATATGTTGCACACACAAAATCAATTTTAGGGTTAGGATTTGATGTTTCAACCTCAATTTATTAGAGTGGAATTAATATTTTTAATATACATATTGAGGGAAATCATCCTTGTTTATCCTTATAGAGGTTGTAAAACCCTAATTTATTTGATAGTGTTGTTGAGGGTTGAGGTGGTAGCATGTGGGTGATTAGATCTGTATGCGCATTCTAATTGTTATAGGCTGTCGTTATGATTTCGTTAGAAAAATGTCACACAAACCCTTTGAGGCAATAACCTAATTAGGGCGAAGTTCACCAAGTTGCGGGGCTTGAGCGACTTGTATTTGAGATGCGGCTTGTTTGGCCCTTGGGCTGTCAACGGTCCCTTAACTATCGTTAAGATTGTTGACTAGTGACGGACGATTAACTTCTTACCGTCAGCTTTTACCTATAGGTCCAAAAAATCAAGATAGGAGTAGTATCGATCTCCATTTGTTTAGTTTAATGAAGATTAAATAATTTCGATCTAAATATTTTTTAAATAATTCAAAAGCCACATCTACCGAATGAAATTTCAAATTCAGTTCCATGACACTTCCTCCAACACAACCCGCTGCGGAGACATTCCTCCCCACTTTGTCTAATCTAACTAAAACTGAAATTAGGAGTCCAAATGAGTCAACTAAAACTCATCACTTTAGTTCCAATGAAATAACCAATGTATAACATTCTAATTAATTCAAGTACTTTGTGACAGAAAATCTAATTCGAAACCATGATGATATTTTTCGACATATACCTAAATTTCGTGACATTCTAAAGTTCTTTGCCAAAAATAAAAGATTCAAATTCAAGTCCGGTGCTAAATTTTAATTCAAGTAACCGTCCCAAATTCGTCTCTGTACATAACATCAACCACTAGAAAAAGTTATTACAAAATTAGTGGAATATCAGAAAGATCCACAGAAAAATGGTCAAATAATAAGCCAAAATTAGCAAAGGAATATATGTTTTCGGGGGGAAAAAACAAAGGCTATGAGGTTGAAGTTTGTCCAGATCGTTAGAATTTCGTATGTGGGAATTGGTGGGAACTGTGAGTTTATCCCTATGTCATTTCAGTAATTAAATTCTTTAATTAATCAGTCAAAACACTTTTTGATTTTTATGGGTTTGGTTAAGCAATTAATTAAATTAAATTATACCGACTATAGCTTATATGATGCGACTTGCATAACAAACCCTTACCAATCTTTGATTTTAAAATCTTAACATAATGTTTAATTATGTGCATAGTTTACAAATTAATTAATTAATTTGTAGATGTGGGATAGTGTATGTAACACTATGCACCGCCCAATGTAAGTACCTCCCTGCACGTTGTTAACATTGCAGATGGTAGCTTGCAATTGACCCGAAATTGTATCAATGATTCCATTAACAATCATTTTTTTGAGTTAAAAGTTCGTTATTGATTCGCCTAAATATTATATGGTAGATGTTGTTCACGTTGAAAGTTCAATCATTCAATCGGTTTCATTTGATTCGTGACACGTCAATTATAATAACTGTGACAAGGCAGCCTCCATATTGGCTCAAACTCATTGATTCGTGAGGATTTAAATGGCTTGCAAGGCAAGTAATTAATTGCCATTATAATTGGGTAAAATTATATATGGCCACTTACAATGCTTTAGCAATAAGGCTGGTATTCTTTTGCAATCAAACTTACTGAGACCCAAAGAACGAGTAACAGTCTCAACGTGGCTTTTCCGGCCCGATGCAATGTTACCACGCATACGCATGCAGGGGTCGGATATGTCTAGGCTGCCGACTCTCTTTTTTCTTCTGTCGCGACAAATACGTGTTAATTATTCGAACAGCTGAAAAAAGCGTCAACACGGTAATCGAACATCGGATATGGGCCGGAACACACGCAATCACGATCGGGACAAGCTATCGAAAAAGGTTTTTAAAAATAACGAAACAAATCCAAAAACCGGATGGACTAGTTACCTAGCCGACCAATCGATCATAAGGTTAAAGGGAAGGTCTAAGTCTCAATAAATCGAAAGTGCCACGAAGAGGGGTGATAACCCGACTACGATAAACCAAATCCGTTATCCTAGAAACGACGTGCTAAAAATAACTAAGCCGAAATTTGCTTAACGAACCGAGACCACTTGTGGGCTTCGACTCCAAACTCGTTTCTCCTTACTTCCAACGGCCTAATTACTCTTCGAATGACACATTAAACTCCTGGTCTAGAGATGATACGAGAAAAGTTTTCTCATTTGGGCCAGAGTGCGACTTGATGTAATCCTTATACGCAACTTTGACACGAATCCTGATGAGATCAGGACTGTCCCGAATACTGTTTCATCACACCACCAAACAGTACTTAGAAAGAAGTAAAAGCTTTCATTCAAAGGCTGTGCATGGCTAGCTAGCTGCTGACCCAACAAAGTTGATTTCATTTCATTTCCTCCAACTTCCCCAACCACTCACATTATTTGGGGCGAGTGTCTATATGACCCACTCAAATTGAAGTTTTCCATTTTTAGGGTAATTTGGTTTCCATGTATTTTTCGTATCGATCATGCGACGAATCATCCTCATTTTGTAATAGTAGATATTAGATGTCTTAATATGGTAATTGGGCATCAAATAAAAAAAACGACACGTTAGCTAGTAAGTAATCACGACTCACTAATTATATATCAATCAAAAAATTGTGCATGTTATATATGGCTATATATCGATTCACCTTAATTAAAGTTCTCCCATTTTTAGGGTAGAACAAATAAGTGATCATAACTTACTGAAATATCAAACTGCTCAAATTTGGTATACTTAAACATTGAATTTTTTAAAATCAAATAGTTCTCAAACATATTCTCAATCTTACATAATCAGAGTATGACATATTTACGAACATAATATGATTTGTTTTATTATTTTTATATTTCAATTCACCATCAAACCAAAAAATAATTACGACTCACTAAATATCGTTCCGCCAAACTTAATTCGCCAAACTTAATTAATTACATCCTTATCCCAAACACTATCAATACAAATATTTTCACCCACCCAATTCAAGTCTTTTCCATTTCTAGAAAAATCTAATTTTAAACCATCTTCATATGATCATATATCCATTTGTCGCCAAGAGAGAAAGTAATCACGAGTCGGTAAATAGTAAATACCAACTGGTTGAAACTTGCTATGCTGTCACAAAATTTTACTACACGACATGATCAGCTAATATCATTATTTACCATATAAGAAGAATCCAGCCTAGCATGAGGTAAAAATTGGAAACTACCCATCTCCAGTAAAAACTGATCACCATATCCCATTATCTTTTTTACCCAATTAATTTTTTTTTGTAACCTTTAGTTTCTGTAATGGTTGATAATTGATACCAGTAACAGTAATTATTCATCTACATACGTTTTATTTATTATATAAAGAGTTAAAATCGTAACATAATTACATCCAAATCATAAATCAAATATTTATACATAGGGTTTTTTTTTCAATTTATAACAAAAATCAATACCAGACCCTTGAGATGTCAAATGATTATTAGTCATGAGTAAAATAAATTAAAATAAAAAAAGTTAAGATTTTTGGTGGAAACCAATCACAATATTACGAGGTTCTGACGTTTCTAAAAAATTATATAAAAAATATAGAGCAAGGTCATGTTCAACAAGAGAGAACTTTTCACCAATACTACTTAGATGATTCGTCGTACGATTTACTTTCCGATAAAAATGCTTGATAACAACCTCCGTTGGAATTTTGATTATCAACTTAAGCGATTAAGATAGGATTGCTTCAAAATCTACAGCTACATGCCAACTCCACACAATCACACAAATTACGATTATTTAATTATTACACATAATCAAATCAAATCAAGGGTTTAAATTAGAAATATAAAAAATATAAAAAAATTAGTTTCCATTTTCTTTTTTCTTTTGTTTTCCTGGTCATTTATGAATCGTGTAAGAGTAGGAGTGTGTTCTTTCAGAGAGAGGCAACGTAAAATAAAAAAGCTTAGCTGGCACGAGAGAGCGGGACACCCGGGAAAGTCAAAGGTCAAACCACCGCCGTCCTCCGCCGCACATTTCTTCCCCGGCGGCCGCCCACAAACCCTCTTCCTTCTTTCTTCCCTCAGTCATTTGATCCATTCAAATATTTTTCGTTATCCCACACATGGGTTCCGTCTCTGTAGTTCATTTCCACTAATAATCACTTCTCATTGTTCCCTGATTATTTAATTCCCCTCCATCTCTTTTCAACTGAAGAAAAACTGGGGTTTCGCGATACAGAGAGTAGTAGGTAGAGAGAGACAGATAGATAGACAGAGAGAGAGAGAGAGAGGGAAAGGAAATATTATTGGTTGCCAACAATTTACTTTAAGGTCCCCCCCTCAACAGAAAAATACTCAGAAGGAAGATCAATGGCGAAGAAAGAAGAACGGGTTTGAGGAGCTGTGAGTTTCTCTATCAGCCATGGTGGATCCAGCAAAGGCATTTGCTCTCATAGTGTTGAATCTGGTTGTGCTGTGGTTTCAGCCGACATTTCAGCAGCAGAGGCTCACCTCTGGTGTAGAGCGAGCTGCTTTGTTCCAGCTGAGGTCTGATTTGGGCATAAGGAGTAGAGAATGGCCTAGAAAGTCCGAGCCTTGTCAATCTTGGGCTGGCGTTACATGTGTCAACGGCACTGTTACTGAGATCAACATTTCTGGCTTTAGAAGGACTAGATTGGGTTCACTGAACCCACAATTTGCTGTGGAAGCACTTGCCAATTTCACCAAGTTGACTTCTTTCAATGCTTCCAAGTTCTTGCTCCCTGGCTCAATCCCTGATTCCTTTGGTCAAATGATGGTGAGTTCTACTTCTCTCCAGATTCTTGATCTCAGCTCTTGTGATATAACGAATGCTGTTCCTTCAAGTTTAGGGGATTTGAGTAGCTTGAGCCAGCTTCATTTAGGTGGTAACCGGTTGACTGGCATTATACCTTCCAGTTTGGGTCAGTTGCTTCAGCTTTCTGTACTGAATCTCTCCAGGAATCTCTTTACCGGCTCCATACCTTCTAGCTTTGTTAACTTGGTGAATCTCACGAGTCTCGATATGTCGTCGAACTTCTTGGCTGGTTCGATCCCTCCCATTGGTGGGAGCGCGCTTCGAAGCTTGAATTTCTCCAACAATAGCTTGTCGTCTTTTCAGTTTGGGAGCCTTGTTGGATTGGTAGACCTTGATCTCACTAGCAATTCGTTGTCCGGATCCTTGCCAGTTGAGTTAAGTGGGATGAGTAGTCTAAAAAGCTTGCTGCTTGGTAACAACTTGTTTGGTGGACCTTTGCCATCGGGTTTGTTTGTTGCCAATCAAACTCAGTTGCAGAATGTGGTTCTGAGCAACAATGATTTCACCGGTTCTGTTCCGGGGGAATTGCTGTCGATTCCTGGATTACGGTTGTTGGATATATCCAGTAACAACTTTACCGGGATGCTCTTGGATAGTAGTAACTCGAATGCGAATGCGAACACTACTGCAGCAGTACTGAACATTTCTGGAAACCAGTTCTATGGAGGTCTTGGACCTGCGCTGAGAAGGTTCAGTTTTGTTGACCTGTCTGGGAACTATTTTCAAGGACCGGTTCCTAACTATGTGATTAGCAATGCATCTCTTGGTAGAAACTGTCTTCGTAATGTCACGGATCAGAAGAGCTTGTTTGACTGTTCGTCGTTTTACTCCAGTCTCGGGTTGACTTTCGATAATTTTGGACTGCCGAATTCGACTCAACCTGATGTTAGGAAGAAGAGCAAGAGAAACCTTATCATATTGGTAAGTGTCCTCGGAGGGATCGGACTCTTGCTTTTGATATTTTTTGTTGTAGTTTTGGTGTTTTGCTTGCGTAAGAGGGGCACTTCGAATCAAAGAGGGGTAGCTGTTGAACCGGCTCCAACAGGGACAGGGATGGTTCCACCGCCTCCGGAGGCATCGATTAACTTCTCGATATTGGGAGATACGTTCACGTATCAGCAGCTGCTTCAAGCTACAGGTGAATTCAACGATGCAAACCTCATCAAACGTGGCCACTCCGGAGATATCTTCCGAGGGATATTGGAGAACGGAACCCTCGTGGCGATAAAAAGGATTGATCTTGGCGCGATCAAGAAGGAATCGTATCTGGTGGAGCTTGATTTCTTCAGTAAAGTTGCGCATGCTAAAGTGGTTCCACTTTTGGGACATTGCTTAGAGAATGAGAATGAGAAGTTGTTGGTCTACAAGTACATGCCGAATGGGGATTTGGCGAGTTCGTTGTTCAGGAAAACTAGCTCGGAAGATGATACCTTGAAGTCGTTGGATTGGATTACGAGGTTGAAAATCGCCATCGGTGCTGCAGAAGCTCTCTCTTGCCTGCATCATGAATGTACACCGCCCATAGTGCACAGGTACTTGAAAAAGTTTAAAGCTTTATGATTTCTATTATCCAGAAGTTCAAGCATTTTCCATTCTTGATATAGTAATCAACGATCTATGTAGTCTCGGCTGAAGATGTAGTTGCTTCTGACTATTTAGATTTGCATACTTCACAATCTATATGTGTATATTCTAGTGGGAAGTTTCATCTTATCTTACAAATCGTTCGAAGAGAGATATCTAGGAGGAGGGAAGGAGTTTAGTTGCCATCTGCCTTTACATCATGTGATGTGCTTTCTTTCGGATGTTGTTTTCCTTACATTAATTACTATGTGTGTAATCTTCAATGTCCAGTCACTGAAAGAATTATGCTTTTGTTGTATTGTAGAGATATTCAAGCGAGCAGCATATTACTCGACGACAAATTCGAAGTCAGGTTAGGGAGTTTGAGTGAGGTTTGTGCTCAAGAAGGGGATGCTCATCAAAGCAGGATCACCAGGTTACTGCGATTGCCGTAAGTATCTGAATGAATCACCGTCTCTTGCATTCTTTGCATGTGTTTCTGAAGTATCGATATTTCCGTGCCTTGCTGTTGATTGAAAGAGTTTGTTAATTCTAATTTACCTTGTTGGAAATTGCAGGTCTTCAGATCAAGGAACTTCCGGTACGTAGTTGATCTCATTCCCCCTGAAAACTTCTCTTCATTGCCTTATTGTGTTTTAAAGGTTTCTTTTGTCACAAGCAACCTTTATAACTGGTTACTGATTTTTTTCACCCTTTGATGGATTCATTCATCCAGCTCAACCGTCAGCTACGTGCACCTACGACGTGTACTGCTTCGGCAAGGTCCTCCTCGAGCTAGTGACAGGAAACCTCGGCATCAGCGCAGCCAACGAGGCCCAACTGAAAGAATATCTTGACCAGATCATACCGCACATCAGCATGTACGAGAAGGAACTCGTGGTCAAAATAGTGGACCCGTCTCTAATGATCGATGAAGACCTGCTGGAGGAAGTTTGGGCTATGGCCATCGTAGCAACGTCGTGTCTGAATCCGAAACCCTCGAGGAGGCCGCTAATGAGATACATCCTCAAGGCGTTGGAGAATCCTCTCAAAGTAGTGAGGGAAGAAGCCGTGGATTCATCAGCAAGGCTTAGGACAACTTCGTCTCGAGGATCGTGGAATGCTGCCGTGTTTAGTAGCTGGCGACAGTCCTCCGATGTGACAGTGGTCCAGCCCGGACAGGCTGGTGGGGTCGGTTCGAGCAGCCGGCCTGAAGGGGTAGGAGGAGGGAGTAGTAGTCTTAAACAGTCAGGGACATCGAGTGGTGGGGGGCGAAACGGGAGCGGTTCTTCGTCTTCACATAGGCGGGGTTCGAGGGATATCTTTCCAGAACCAGGTTATGAGCAAGATGTAGAGAGACAACTACAACACGATTAGCAAGATTGATTCTTTTTGTTAATAAGACAGCAGAAGCAACAGAAAGAAGCAGGCTTTCCCATTTCGAGTGTCTGCTTAGAGTGTGTTCTTGTACATCTGCAGATGATCAGAGTTTGCAGGGTGAAATGTGGGGTTAAGGAATCATTTTGATTTGTTATGTGGGAGAGGCAGATTGATGTCGCATTTGAACAGAAGCTGCCATTTTTTTCCTGAAATCTTTTTTCTTGTAATTGAGGGTTCCATTGTTCTTCTTGCTCTTTTGGAGCAGTGTAAAGGTGTATAACTTTTTGGGGGGGATTCTGGTGATATTGAATGAGGTTGCAACCTGCAAAAAAATTCATCCAGAATCTCCAAGCGAGGGATTTCGGTGCAAATATCTCTAACCCATCAAAATCTTTCGTCAGAACGTTCTCATTGATCCTATTTTGCGACCCATCGACACTCGCCATTATCATTCAATTTCGAGCTGTGTTGTCACATGAATGGAGAGGTATGACATGACCGATTATCATGAGGGAAGAGTCACTGCATAGATTATTTATGCCGTAGGCCATGAATTTAGGCATTGACTGTCATTTCAGTTGTTCTCAAGTGAAAAGTTGGTTAGTTGAATTTGACCATTTCCAAGGTTCTGTAAAGTCCAGATAGTTTAGATTCTTTTTTTGACTATTTTTATGATTGAATCCTAGAATGAGAAGAGGACATTAAGAGAAATGACAAAAATCTGGTTTCAATTTGTGGATAATAAGAGAAGTTGGTAGGAAAATAATGAATAATAAAAATGGAGGTCCCACCGAGATTTGAACTCGGGTTAATGGATTCAGAGTCCAATGTCATAACCACTAGACCATGGGACCTACTTGCTCTTGGTCGGCACCAACTACTGACATATTGGATCACAGACAAGGAAATGTAGCCATGTAATGAGATTATCAAATCGAGCTATCCTAACAACACCACTTATACTTTACTTCTGGTAAATTAAAAAGGTAACATCAATTCACCAACAATATCATCTAACTATCCTAAGGTAACATCAATTCAAGTGCATCGAGCTCGACGGAATCCTGATTTGACTTTATTAGATATTCGAGTAGGTGTTCCAACAGAGAACGCAAGTATTAACTCGATTTCATGGCTTGTAAATAGGTTCAATAACATGATTTATATTTCTCCTACTCAAAACCGTATATAAATTGTTTTGTCCAGAATTGTTAGTGGGAAACAAGCTCGAATCAGCTCATCCTCCATGAGAGCTTCAATGTTCCGGCATGAACTTGCCTAAAACTTAACAAGCCATACTAGAGGCAAGGTAAGCTCGACTTGACTCAACTCATCTCATTTACGGCCTTGTCACAGGGTACACAACAATGACTCCAAGAAAACAAAGATATGTAAAAACCACATTAAGAATTTCCAACGTTATACTTAACGAGTCGAGCTTGAGTCAGGGTAAAATTGTGTCATGTTCTTCACATAATAGTTGAAAATTCAGAAAACTGAATCATAAGGTATACATGCATTTGCACTTTCATCAATCAGAAGACAAAAACAGGGAAACCTACATGCCACAAAGACCTATAAACACAGATCCTCTTATTCTCAATGTAGCAACTTCAAGCAATTCAACTGCGCAGATGGGAACATTATTCTTTCAGCGGTACAGACTCTCCGACCGGAGGTTCTCCGCAATCTCCGTCTCCCAGCGGTCGCCGTTCTCGAGTAGCTTCTCCTTGTCGTACAAGAGCTCCTGCAACAAATGTTCGCAATGTAAGAGGCATTGCCGCATACAAAACTCTTACAACTATTGTTTTATGGCAACGGTACTGACCTCATGGGTTTCGGTGGCAAATTCGAAGTTGGGTCCTTCAACAATGGCGTCTACAGGGCATGCCTCTTGGCAAAACCCGCAGTAGATGCATTTCGTCATGTCAATGTCGTACCTGGCAGACAAAAGTTTCGAGATGAAGGATGGGGGAATCTAGTGATGGTGATAAAAGGAGAGATTAGAGCAAGTTCTTACCTAGTAGTCCTACGGCTTCCATCTTCTCGTTCCTCGGCCTCGATCGTGATCGCTTGTGCAGGGCATATCTGCAAACAGTAGGGGAGAACAAATGAGGGAAGTCGAGAGATGAAGATGAAAAGTAAGAATGTTGAACCAATCAACAAACAAAAATCTCCAAGCTACAGTGAGCCAAATGCTTGCTATGATGCACTAGACTTAAATGTTCATGTCTAGCTTAGTTGCTTTCTGAGTTGTACGAGCTTCTAGTCAGATAAATGCATCCACTTATATTTTATATAAGATTTGGGGAAACGTTAGGAATTTGGAGAGCCAGTACTAATTCTAGTCGAAGGCTATAAAAGCTTAGTGGCACAAGCAGAAGGAGAACTGTCACTTACAGCTTCACAAAGTTTGCAGGCAATGCAACGTTCCTCCCCAGTAGGGTATCGACGGAGAGCATGCTCCCCACGGAATCGTGGGCTCAAAGGACCCTTCTCAAATGGATAGTTGATCTACGCAATCAACAAAGGAATTGACATTGTATATCCCTTCCCAACACCACCAGGGTAAGCCAAAGACGTCATGAGAGTTGTAGAAGATACTTACAGTAACTTTTGGTTCGAAGAAGTACTTCAGTGTCAACATCAAACCACGGACCATTTCAGTAAGGAAGAGTGTGTTTATGCTTCTCTCGAAAACTGTATTAAGTTTAATGCTCTATTATGTGCTTTACATGTAACTTGACAATTGACATATGGTAAGACAGATTTCAGTGAAGAAGTCATCTTACCAGCATTCCAGTCCTTCGATATTTCCTTTCCAAGCTGCTCTCTCTCCACATCCTCTACAGTTAGAACAAAAACATCAGACACGAACAGAAGCAGAAAATGGACAATGTGGTAAACATTGTGGTAGGCAACTGAACTTTTAAATATCATACTTCCGTACAACCACTAAGGTTTGGATACATAGAACCGTGCTGCAAACCAAATTTGTGTTTCTTATGCAATACATATCCAAGTTGGTATAGATCTTTACTCAGCAACCATGATGAAGTTTTGAGATGATGATAAACCCATTGCAAGCATCTACCCATAAATTCATTTTGAGTTATGCATGCTAAAATTTTCAAATATGAGCAAAGAATAATACAGTTAGGATGAATCAACATATGTGTGTGTTTCTAAATGGTTGAATATAGATAGGCTCACCTCTGTCTGTTGAAAATAATGCACTTGATCGGGTGGCATACAGAGGTGAGACTCTCAAAGCTGGACCAGACAGAGCCTGAAAGCAAGGAATGTAGAAACTGTTACACCATGTAAACAACAAACGACCAATAGAAGTTCACAATCCTAACAAATTTCAAGCATCCATGCCAACATGAGTGCATGACTGTGAAGGCAACCGAAAAGCTGATGAAAGTATCATATGATTACCAATAGACCAATGAAAGTATTAACACACCGTTTGATTAGTTACAAACGAAGATAACGATGCAATATTTCAGCTTGTCCAACAGCTACTGATACTTCATACTACTACCCATACAATGGTATTTATTTGAGACCTATGTTCGATTACTTTTTATCACTTTTCATAACATAAACAACCCGCATATAACTAACATCTGGACTATGTATTAGGCAAATCTGTATGGTCAGGGTTGCTAAGACTTACTCATACCACCGAAACTCTAAACTTGATATTGTTAGTCTGGAAAACCAAGTGTCCATCCATCAGTGGAGTAGTAATTAGCTAGTAAACAAATCTTTTGAGGGCCTTAGAAACCTTTGCGGCTGAAATCACATTCTCAGCAGCTTCTTACACGGTTTCACTCGTAAAAAATGACGAATTCAGAGACAACTACAGCAGATTCATCACACTTCGTCAAGCTGAACCATTATAAACGACACAGATATAAAAATTCGGCATTTTAACCACATAAAACCCAGGTTATGCTATTCATCCTATCAGAACACGAGATCACGCATGTAGCAAACAAATTCACTGATGACAATAGGAACCCGAGTTTCCATTTCCTTCCAAACAGCTTCCAACAAAACAGGAACGAAACAGTGGATTTTATGCATACCGTCAATCGATAAAACGCAGAGAAGCTAGACCCTAAGAAGAGATAAACTAAAATGAAATCATCACGACACCGAAACTAGAAAGACCAATTAGAAGAAGAGATTTGATAAGTTTCCTCTCACCAGCTGCCGAGCGCGGAGTGTGGAGAGAGATTTGCGAGCCAACATGGATGCCATTTCTGTGCCGATTAGGCGATCCTCCAGTGTCTAACCTTCTTCTTGTTCTACCTTCGCCTGAGAAACTCTCTGATTCGCAAGTGTAGAAGAAGAAACTGAGACCAACCAGGTTTGGGTATGGGTTTCTTCGCTCCAATCCGGTTTAGGTTCGAGAACCCCACCGAGTTACGCAGAACCAAGATTTCAGGGAGATTGGACCGACTTATTTTGAAACGGTGCGTTTTCTTGCGGCCCGCCTAGATCCGGCCCAATTACTCTTTTTTAGGAAAATAAAAAATCTAAACAAATATATACAACGTGCTATTCAAATCTTCTTAGCCGTTGAGATCCAACATCCGCGTACCCATTAAATATTCACCCATTATTGTTTAAATTATCCGGTTAAAAATATTGGTTAAAAGTATTTGTTGACGGATATGGGTAGACTTAAAATTTACATATATCGGATAAAAAATAAGAATAAATTTAATAATATTCGTCCCGATACCCATCCGACGGATATTAAAACTTGTATTGCTTGTTAAAATTGAATGTATAGCTTGTAAATGCATTTACTCAAGTGGTTTTGATGCTGAACTCACTCTCATTTTCATTATAGTTTCATCAAATCAGCAAGCATTGACATATTGTAGTATTTTCTATTGAATAAAATAATTTATTTTTAGTAGACGGGAAATTACCCGTCGGCTAAATGGGTAAAATCATAAATTCGTTAATGGGTAGGTATGGTTTGAATCTCATATCCGTTTATACAAACGGATGAATACGGGGAAAACCTAACAACTAGACAGGTGAGTGATGAATATACTCAACCCGTACACATACCCACCCGTCGCCATCCTTATAATCAAATAGCTAAATCAAACTTAATCCGAGTTTTACTGTAGATAGAGGCTCGGAGTTGATGACGTTTAATTGACGGTCTCCCAAAAATCTTTCTAATTATTAATTTAGACGTGTCTTTTGTCATGCACTGCAAACCAATAACATATTTATGTATGAGTTCATCGGATCACAATCCGTTTCAGTTTTTGATCTAGAACTCAATTGTTATGTAAAATTTGTATTAAGAGATCGAACAATATACTTTGTATTGTGTTGAGCTCATTAAATCTCCATCTAAATTAGTACCTCAAACCATTCTAAATCTATAGGAACAATAAAGAACGACGTATCTTTACTCGAAAACCTTGCCATTCAAACAATGATAGAATCGGATTGATCGAAAACCTTGTGTAGGATTATAAGTTCAAGTTAGCACAAATTCCAAAATGCACTGAAATTTCGTCACTCGAAAAATGATAAACAGTAACCCGTACTCACCCACCCACCCCACCACCATTGCTTCAAACCATGTCCCGCTCCCAGCCAACTTGTTACAACAATAAATCAAACATTCAATTTCATCTCTACCCAATTCCTCACATCAACCAATTTATCAAAACCCATCTCATTCCGCCGACACTCGTCGACGATAGTCTCTGTTTCCCACTACCCCTGTCTCATGGATTCACCGGCGGCGAGATTCCCAACGGCAGGCAAGCCGATCAGATGCAAAGGTATAACAAGTCATCACTCATCACCAATTTGTTTTACAATTTAACATAACTACACTGTACATTATAACTTGTTTTTTTTTTCTTGTGGATGTAGCTGCGGTTTGCCGGGAAGCAGGGGAGCCGTTGGTGATAGAGGAAGTAATGGTGGATCCGCCGCGGGTTCGGGAAGCTCGGATCCGGGTCATCTGTACGTCTGTTTGTAACACGGATGTTAGTTTCTGGAGGATGAAGGATTCCCCTGGTGGCAATTTCCCCATAATCCTTGGTCACGAAGGATTTGGGTAAGTCACAGTCAACTAGCTAGTTAACGCCTTTATCTTTTCCTGATTACATTCGGATTTCTCACACATGCCTCGACGATCTCGACTTACGCAGGGTCGTGGAGAGCGTGGGAGAGGGCGTGGAAGAAATGAAGCAAGGGGACAGACTGATCCCAGTATTCCTTCCGGACTGCAGAGATCAATGTGCGGATTGTAGATCGAGCAAGAGTAACTTGTGCTCCAAGTTACCGTTCAAGATCTCGCCGTCGATGCCGAGAGATGACACGAGCCGATTCAGAGACCTGGAAGGAAATTTGATTCACCATTTCCTCTACGTGTCTAGCTTCAGTGAATATACCGTCATCGATGTCGCCCATCTCACCAAGGTTGATGAATCGTCCCTTGCGGTGGCCAATAGAGCTTGCCTCCTCACCTGCGGCATCTCTGCAGGTAAGACAACAACGTCGACTACTATGTTGTGCCGACATATTACAATGATAAGGAAACGAAATGTAATCAAACTACCGGACTAATTTTAATCATCTACTAAAATGGACAAAATGGACTACACGTGACATTTGAATTTGATTAATTTTTCATGAGTATTTATTCCATCAGACTTCATAATCTGATAATAGTGTTTTTACGAAATATAACTCATTTCATCCTCCTTTAATTTTGTGTTGTGATTAGGTATTGGAGCAACTTGGAGAGCTGCAGAAGTGGATGAAGGATCCACTGTTGCAATCTTTGGCTTGGGCACAATTGGAATGGCTGTAAAATTTCATTTCCACTCCTCCAGTTTGTGTAAAGTACAACTTTTCCTACATTAAAACTAATTTCCATCAAAGGTACTTAGAAAGAAATTATGTTACCTTTGACACACTAGGTTGCTGAAGGAGCAAGACTCCGTGGCGCTGGCCGAATCATCGGGGTCGATACAAACCCAGAAAGGTTCGAAATCGGTGAGAGAAACCGCAACTGCAAATATCCAATTTGTACATTTTGTGTGTGTTATTTTCCCTCATTATATATTGTTACTATTTAGGGAAGAAGTTTGGCGTAAAGGAGTTCGTCAACCCTGCTAGCAACGGAAACAAGCCGTTAAGTCAAGTGATCAAGGAGATGACTGACGGAGGAGGAGCGGACTATTGTTTCGAATGTGCCGGGTCTCCGGTTTTAATGGAGCAAGCCTATGCTTCGGCTCGCAAGGTAAAATTGAATTAGACACGTCCCTGTAGTCTCTATCTCATCGTGGATCGTTATGGAAAAAATGTTTCGAGTTGTTTAGGGATGGGGGAAGACGGTTGTGTTGGGCGTTGGCGGGGAAGGTTCAGAAGTGAAATTGAAATGCATGGAAGTCCTTCAGAGTGGGAAGACACTCACCGGCGCGCTCTTTGGCGGGCTAAAGCCGAAACCCGACATCCCAATCCTGCTCAAACGTTACATGGACGAGGTATAGACCAAACTTGATGCTCCCTTTATCTTTACTTCAGTGTATCATATATAACAGATTGATAGTTTTCGAAACGGTTAATCTGTTAGCCATGTGGGTTTGGATGGGTAACCACAAGGACCGATAAGCTAGCGAGTCTTAGTCCGGGACATCGAAACATAAGAAAACTTACCCATTATTGTTGTGTTTTGGTGATCAGGAGTTAGATCTAGACAAGTTTGTGATGGAGGAAATGGAGCTCAAGGACATCAACAAGGCCTTTGATCTACTTCTCCAAGGGAACTGCCTTCCGTTGTGTGATTTGGTTATACAAAGGAGAATAGGGAGATCATCGAGCCATCAGTGTTAATATTTTTCATACTCTTTTACTTCTCGATAAGACATATTTATTGGACTATTATTAATTATTTTTATATTTTTTCAAGCATAATCATTTTATGTCACAAAATGTATATTTGAATATTTTCAATATTGACGAAATCAAAGATGATCTAATACCCGTTTTTTCCCTTCTTAAATAGCTCTTTGTGAAAATAATAAACACACAACCCCAGTTATCTATCAAGTAAGTGAGGACTAGCAACACTTTTTAAAAAATATCTAAAAATCAGACGTATCACTGAATGGACAACTCAGTTATCTGACCGGGCGCACAATCTAAAGCCGGAAAAGCCCAGTGAATGATGACCTAATACCCGTTGTATGGATTTGGTTGTCATCCAGTCATCCCTAAATTCCGTAAAGCCCAGTGATCAATGAAATTATAATGCTTTATGCTTGGCCCAATATTCATTAAGCCCAATTCTGCGACGGCGCTGAATCTGGATTCCCATTCTTTCCCAGTTCCCACTGTCTGTGAAATCATCGAACCCTTTCTCCGACGGCCTAAGCTTCTTCAGTCACTCCCGTAATCCGTCCACCGCAAATCACCAGGTAACTTCAGATCAATCTGGTTTTAAACCTCACTAGGATGAACCTTAGTTCGTTTAGCAAGTTCATGCCTGTTCTTGAAGGTCGACATACACGAAATGGTGGTGAGGTTGTTTTATCTCTCAAGAACAATCGAAGTCGAAGTCTTGTCTACTGTAATTGCATTGTTCTTCATGATGAATGCTGCAATTACTATAAAGAAAAAAACCCAGTTGAATTGTTCTTGATGACGAATGCTGCAGTAATATTACCTCAGAATTCAGATCAATCTAGTTCTAAAACCTCATTACTAGGATGTACCGCAGATTGTTTAACAAGTTCACGTGAATTGCTTGTTCTTGAAGGTCGAGATAGACGAAATACTGATGATTTTCTTTGATTTTTCAAGAACCAGGTCTCTGTCTTCTTAATTGCATTGTTTCTTCATGATCTGCATTATTAGTAGTTATAAGAACAAACCAGTTGCGTTGTCCTTGATTGCATTGTTTTTCATGATGAATGCTGCACTGTTATTAGTTTAGTTCAGACAATCTAGTTTATACCTCATTAGGATGAACCGTGGATTGTCCGTCCGTCTTCTTAATTGCATTGTTCTTCACAACGAATTGCTGCAATGTTCTTCTGACGATCCAATCCTTGTTGGATAACCAGATTGATTGCAGAATGAAGAAAGGAGCACACCCACAAATGCAATGGATATCCTATGTGACCCAGAGCGGCAGACTGATGAATGTTATGATGACCAAAATACACAACACTGGTAAAGTCTACCACTTCAGAGCAAAGCGCCAAATGGCTGAAAGTCTTGGCCAAATTGCTAAGTTCAAGCGTCGCTACGGTGGTCAGGACGAGAACCAGGAAGAAGCTGACAAAAAGTAAATCGAGCCCAAAAGGAGCATATTGAAGTTCGGCTCGGCTAAACAATGATCGTCGGACTATTTTGACGATGTTGTCTTTGTTTTGTGATTCGGTTGCACCAAGGAGATTAGAAGGAGACCAATCGAGTTATCCTTCTCTATGATTATGTACTCTTTTCTTCTTTGGGAAACAATGGTCGATCAGACTGTTTTGTTGAGTTTGTCTTACTATTTCCCTTCTGAATTATATTTTTGGACTGGATTTGTCTTCATTTAATGATTTGGTTGCACAATGAAGAATCAGGAAGATCAATCGAGCCTTCTTCGACAATAATAATCCCATCAAAATTCAAAATCTAATCGAGTTGGTATCGGAAACGTTCGGAGAAGAACCTCATGTCCGATTTTACTTTTTTGTTCTAGATATGAAGACAACAAAATAAAAGCTAAATAATATATGTGTTCAGGATTTGAACCAAATACCTCCACTTATTTCCTACACCAGATTGCATTATTTCCGCGACAAAACGACGCCGTTTGCGAAGGGGCTAATCGTAGGGTTTAAGCGGCCTGTCTTTTGATTCCAGTCTGTCGATTCTCTGTGCAACAGAAAACAATGGCTTCATTTTGCAGGTCAGCTCTAATGGCGACCTTAAGGTCTCTAACGATCGAACCAAAACCCTGACTCGGAATTCCTTCTTCTCCTCCTCTTCTTCCCCTGCATTCAGTTTACCTTGTACAACCCGAGTTGTCCGAAGCTCTTCAAGGTAATTGAAGCTTTCCTCCCCGTCGCTCCTCTCACTGCACTTCCTCAATTTCTCACTTCACGAATATGTAGGGTTGTTTCGAGTATCGGGAGCGTGGATTCATTGATTCTTTTTCATACCGCCACAGCGAATTCCCTGCTTATATCCAACATTGCTGCCGATTCCTAATCTCTAATCCTTGCTTTGGTCCAGGCCTCACGACGCCATTGTGACAGCACGTTTCGTTCGTGGGGGGATAGTGAAGTTCGAAAGGAAGACCTGCATTTTCCTATTTCGTTTGGTTCTTGGTATTACTGTATCGAACTTGTTTCCCTCAGATGATCATTGCTGAGGACTTACGGATTCTTACCACCGATAACATCTGCTATCAATCGACGGGTTTGAAGGATGATCTTTCGCAATGCAGTTCCGTAACTTTTAAGGTTTTTTTTCCACGCATAGTTTCTGAAACTAACTGCTAGAGGCGCAATGATGATTGTATTTACTCTATCGACATGGGACCTTCACTCAGCATACTAAATCCATTTCATAAAGCCTTCAATACTGGGGTCATAAGTACTTAAGCATTGCCAGATCCTCAAATGTGAACTTGCAAACACAACTAACACAAAGGAGATTGCGAGAAAAGACAGCATTTACAAATCATCGTCACCGTCGTAAAAACAACGCAGCAGCAGCGTAGTCGAGGATTATACGACGATCGGCACGTCTTCTAGGTTTATGTACATACTTAGATTCATGAGTCTCTATATATTTACAGACTACCAAACTGCCAAGTTCTCAAAAGTTTATTCTTAGACAAGTCGGATATTTCGATGTTCTTCACAAAAAGCATTCGAGGAGTTCAGGACGAATACCGCAATAAGCAGCTACTGTTCACCGATCTGCTGACGAGGCTGATCTTCAGGTGGAGGGCGAGTTGCGCGGCGGAACCAAGTGTTGAAAGCGGAGATCAAGTGGGGGCAATCATCAACGTTACGAGTCGACAAGCTGAGGCACTGCTGAAGCAGTTCCTGTGAATCTGACATTGGAAGGGTTGAGATAATTCTTACGAATGTCTCCTCAAGCTCCAGATACAGTGCTTTGTGGCCAGGCGACATTGGTGAGACCTTGTCTTTGCATATTATCAGAACTGGAAGCCAGTCGCTTACCAGCTTCATCCTCACCTACAACACAGCATCAATCAGAACTTCATCTATGGTTCTGTATCATCACAAGCTTTACCATTTCTCAATCAGAAGAGACAATGCTCGAGACAGAAACAGTACATTATGAACGGGACATCCAGTACCGTACCTGTCTAGCAGCAAGAATGGTTCCAGTAGCAACAGCAGAGGCAAGCTTGTAAGTGCAGCGGATCATAATGGCAGGAAGCCCGGGAACAATATTCCTCCAAACATCATCCCTAAAAGCCCTCTGCAAATCAGCTGTAAAAGCAGACTGCTCACTCCATTCCTTCACAGCATTATCCGCTACTCTCAGCTCGATCATCCTCTCCACTAGCCACAGCAGCTGCTTCCCAATGGTCATGGCCGTGTGCAGATTCAACCGCTGTATGGCCTCTATCTCGTTGTGGTCTCCTCTGACATCAGGGCTTGAGTACTTCTCCAACGACTCCTTCACAACCTTCAAGCTCGTCTGGAATGCCTTCTCCAATACTGTCCTAGCAGCGTTCCTCGAAGAGAAATCCCTCAATAGCTTCGCCACGAACGCCTTCACGTAGGCCATGTTTGGCTGGTTGTTGGTTGCAGCGGCGGAGATCAAACCTTGAAGCATTTCCTCGCAGGAATCCTCCTTCGCCGGGGAAAGTCTGGCTAGGAGATCTTTAGATTCGTCCTCGCTTAGGAACGGAACCAGCTGCAGTACTCGCATTTCTTCCTCTTCGTTCCACGGCACCGCTTCAAGGAATCGCACGCAGTTGGAGACGCAATCCTCGAACAATAACTCCAACGCCACAGGTAATAGATCAAGTGCGGCCGAGACCGATGTTATCACCGACGGGAAATCGTTCGTGTATAGAAGTTCCATTACAGCTAACCTGAGATCGATCGAGCCAGGTCTAGGAGGAACGCCGAGCTTCAGGTGCTTCGGCCTAACCTCGGCAACGGAATCGACACCGTCGTCGTGATGCGATCCC
The DNA here is from genome assembly GCA_030674075.2 of Linum usitatissimum. NCBI lineage: Eukaryota > Viridiplantae > Streptophyta > Magnoliopsida > Malpighiales > Linaceae > Linum > Linum usitatissimum. Next base: position 2,930,885 of record JAUJYP020001281.1, on the reverse strand, counting down.
TTCTCAACGCCATCGTTCCGCTGCCAACGATCGGATAACAGGGCCGAGAAATACTTCGCGCGGCGGAGGACGTCGGAATGGAGGTAGATCTGGACGTCCGACATCTCATCGATGATACAAGAAGAGCCGGAACTAGAAGCGTCGTCGCCGATGGAGAGGGCTGTGGGGTCGACGTACAGGAGGAGCAGCACATCTGCGGTGGAGGGATCATTAAACGAGATAATGGAGTTGGTTGAAGAAGAACAAGAAGACGGTGATAGGAGGTGAGGATGAGAGGACGTTCGACGGATCTTCTGAGACGTTTCGCTGATTGTTCTGTCCGACAGGGTTTCGACGAGGGCTGAGGTGGACGAGACGCGAGCGGCGGCGAATTGGCGGTGGTGATTGGCCGTGCGCTGCCGTTTCTTAGGGTTAATCGGGAACATTTTCTTTCGCCGGAGAAGGTTCTGGATTTGGTGGAGGAGACGGAGAACGACGATAGGGGTTTTTTTAGGAAGGGGGTTCAGGACACGTGGCGGGTAATTACGCGAGTGAATGATTGTGTGTGGGAAGATCAGTGTTTAGAAACGTAAGTGAGACACGTGTCTGGTTATTGTCCCTCGGATTTGTTTACTTGAGGAATGAAGACTAAATTAAGGGCCAGATGGAGACAGGTAAAATGGGGTTTGCCACATTTTAGTCTTGTCAAATTATGATATCGGATAAGATCGGAGAATTGCCAATAGATACTCTCGTCGGTCTCCTCTTTCTCTTTTTCTTTCCTCATTGCAAAGTGTAATATGGATGTTAGTTTCAAGTCGTTGGAGTATCGTTGGGTTATAGTATGATTTTAAGATACCATGGAGCGTTTCATTTTACGGGCACTTTTAAGGTTCGGGAAGGAGAAGCAGTAGTGTAATTTGAGGCTATGAATTAGACGGTTCGTTCGTCATTAAGATGTTGTCTTCAAAATAGATTCGGTCGAGGTTGCGATGGAAATATCGAGTAGCACACACGTAGCATTACAGAGTTCGGCCACAATATAGTCCCTTATAGTGATTTTTTGCTTGTTAGGTCTTTATTTCGCTTGGTTAGTGTAGGAACGAAGTCGTTCATGAATTTGTTCAGCGATCCTTTTACTTTAGCATTGCCAATTCTTTGACATACAACTCTTCTTTAGCTCGAACATGCATTTTCAAATAAGTGCATGCATCTTGATCATCAAAATTATGAAGGTGACTTTGCTTTAAAAAAAAATTATGATTTGATTTTTAAAATTCATTAGGAAAAAGGACTGAAAACTTTTGTATAAAAAATAAGGACTAGAAACTGAATCGAACAAATTGATTTTTGAATTTACTATAAAGTAAGTTGTGAATTTATTGTTTTTAACCTTTACTAAAAAGCCATCGAGTAAAGATTTACAATAATCGATAGTGCACTAAACAAGAAAGAAAATTGTGATTTACTCTTCAATAATATTTACCATGATATTCGAGTTGGGTTCGCTAACAATAGTAATTTACAAATCAAGCTTGAGCTAGACACAATATAAAATTTTCTAACGAATCAAATTTGAGTATGATAAAATTCGACTTAATTCATAAGTGATGAATCAGGAAGTCTATCCTATTCAATTGAGTTGTTTTCCCCACATGTTTTAGTAGGAAAATTCAAAATGCTTGGAGGTCGATTTATTCTAAATTTCTAGGAAATACTACGTCATCAGATTATTAAAGACGAAATTGAAAATTGAATTTAGCTTCCAAAGAGCTCCCATGCCTGCCTGCCTTGAATGAATGCCATGCAGCATCTGCCCTTCCAAAATCAGCTAACAACAATAACCAAAGGCAAAACCAAGGTCCAATAATGCAAACATCGGGGTCATCCCGGCCTGGAGTTATGATGCAGCTACCTAGCTCACTTTCGAATTTTGAACTTCGATTATACGTAATAGTTCCAATTTTTCGAAACAGATAGGTTACACCAATTTACTTAAATAGATAGGTGACACCAATGTAATTTTCCGAATTCGCCATAGTTTCATTACTCGATCTTGCAGAGAACAATGAGAAAAAGAAACAAAGCATCATTATTATTCAGTTGCGTATAGCCAAAGGAAGTGAGGAGCTGACCAAATAAATATTCTAAAACTCGGATTTTACCTTTTTTATGACCGGTTTGGTCGAGTTGGTTAGACCAATGTGGATTTGGCAATATTGAGTAACCGAAACTCAAAATAAATGAATATGAATTTGGATATCTATCCTATATTTGAATTTCTAGTAATCGAGAGACAACATTAACTAGTAACCGTGTGAGAAATTTACACGTTACCATCTCAATTATATAAAAATAAAAAATGTATAACATAAATGAATAAGATACTAATTTATTACATCTCGTAACTACTTACAATCGTTTCGAACAATCACCCGCATAAATAAATTGATTATCACAATCATATATATCTTGAATAAACCCTCGACTCCGGTTCAAGCTAGCCCACGCCATGAAAGGCCAATTTCACCATTGTTGTTATAAATTATCAAGAGAAAACAGAGGAAAAAGTCAGACCAATCAATCTCAACGATCTCAGAGCTATGGCATCATTGTCTTCTTCCTCTTCCTCTTCCTCTTCATTTCTTTCCTTTATTTATGTTTAATTCTTCATTTCTTTCTTTTCTTTCCTTTTTCCCTTTCCCCATTATTATATCCGTTGAAGCTCCTCCCCTGTCTTCTTCTTCCATCACACTCCTCACTCCCTCTACTCCGCCATCCAGAACTCCCTCAAACAATGCCGGCCGAACGAGCAAACGCCGGCAATGAGCTCACTTCTTCCTCGCCGACGTTTCTAAACCTCAAGCTCTACATCCTCATCGGCATCTTCTCCGCCTCCCTCATCTTACTCTGCCTCGCCGTATTCCTCTGCTTCCGGCTTAACCACCTCTCCCGGCGGCGCGTGAAGCACAGCTCCGGATCCATCCCTTTAGTACTCTCCGAGATCAGCACCAACAGTACCACGAACAAGGAATCCATGGATCTCGAAGCTGCAAACGGCGACGTGGGTAAGCTCGCCTGTACCGAATCCCCCGTGAAGAATCAGGATGAAGTTAAAGTGCCCGTCGGGGGAAATGAGTTGACGGCGGTGGAGGGATGGGGGAGATGGTACGGGTTAAAGGAGCTGGAGACAGCGACGAAGGGGTTTGCGGCGGAGAACGTTGTAGGAGAAGGAGGATACGGCGTCGTTTACAGGGGAGTGTTGGCTGATGGCTCTGTTGTCGCCGTCAAGAATCTCCTCAACAACAAGTGAGTTCTTTTTTTGGTGTACTTACTCTGAAATTTGTCGGTGAAAGCAAATACCTTATCCCCCTTTTACCCTTTTGTCGCTTTCATTCATGATTCATTAATGGTGGTGGGTATGTGATTTTGGTAATTTTGCAGAGGACAGGCAGAGAAGGAGTTCGAGGTTGAAGTAGAAGCCATTGGCAAAGTACGGCACAAGAACTTGGTTGGCCTGATTGGCTACTGTGTTAATGGCCCTAGCAGGTACATCATCCAACTTTCTTAATGTCTGTAAAAAATCATTGAGCTAATTCTATAATTTTCTCTGGTTTCAGGATGCTGGTCTACGAATTCGTCGACAATGGCAACTTGGAGCAATGGCTGCACGGAGTTGATGAACCCATTAGCCCCTTAACATGGGACATCCGGATGAAGATCGCCATTGGCACTGCCAAAGCGTACTGCGCAGACAGCTAGCTTTAGTTGCCTCTACTGTTCATTAATTCTGCCAATTTCTGCTGTTTATAAATCTCTGCGTATAACTCTGTCTCCACAGGCTAGCTTATCTACACGAAGGGCTAGAGCCAAAGGTGGTGCACCGTGACGTGAAGTCGAGCAACATCCTCCTCGACCGTAAGTGGAACGCTAAAGTCTCCGACTTTGGACTGGCCAAGCTTTTGGGAGGCGAAGCTAGCTACGTGACTACTCGAGTCATGGGAACATTCGGGTTCGTAAAGCTTTCTGCACATATTTTTAAACTATTTCAAATATTTTTCGAGCTGGTTGGATGGGTTACATTTTAAGGTTAATCAGGTTACGTGTGATGAGCCAATCGTGTTATGTTGTGGGTTACTCCAGTTATAAATTGATCAAGTGAGGATTCAATTAGACAACAATACATTTGAGTGCGAATTTTCCCGACTTTCTTGTTGGGGGAATTAGGGTTGTTGAATTTTATTCAACTCAGGTTACAAATCGAGTTGAGAGAAGATTGAGTGTCATAAACTTTTAACAGCTCTAGTTCATTGTAATAACTACGAATCAAATGTGTATGTTCGGACTAGAGTAGCACATAGACATATGCCATTTTTGGAAGTCATTATCATACACTTGAAACAAATTCGTGAGGGTTGATGTCCAAAATGGACAATGACTTTGTTGACTCAATGAAATCCATGTTTTCCCTACTCATTGCAGATACGTTTCTCCCGACTATGCAAGCACGGGAATGCTCAACGAAGGGAGTGACGTATACAGTTTTGGAGTTCTTCTCATCGAGATCATCACAGGGAGGAGCCCTATCGATTACTCCAAACCGGCTAGCGAGATGAACTTGGTGGACTGGTTCAAGGGAATGGTGGCTAGGCGTCGCGGAGAAGAGCTAGTTGACCCTTCGATTGAAGTTCAGCCATCCCCAAGAGCTCTGAAAAGAGCCTTGCTGGTTTGCCTTAGGTGTATAGACTTGGATGCCTGCAAAAGACCAAAGATGGGGCAGATTGTTCATATGCTTGAAAGCTAGATTACTTCCTTTTTCTTGTTACTTGGATTCCAAGTTACTGCAAATGGGGTTTACTCTCATTAGTCATTCAAGCTATGTATCTTAGGTTACAAATCATTTCGTAAAAGTTATAAATTCTTAACAGATTAACCAATCGAATAAATTTTAAATGAATCGTTAACCAGTAAATGTCCACTCTATTTTAGATAGGATGAAATCCAAATATTAGTTAATTTTATTTTAATTGTCTTTAAAAAGTCCACATAGGCCAGAACAAACACGTGGCGAGACAACATTCGTTAATCCAGCCCAAAAAAGGAGGAAAATAAGCCCGCCAAAAAAAGTAGAGAATTACATCTCAATCCACCATATCAGCAATCCTTTTTTCTTCTCTCAATTCTTCCCCAAATTGAAACCAGAAGAGAAATGAAACAATTTCCGACTGCGCATTCTTAAATCATCCATACGATTATCTCACAAGTTCGCCAAAAATATCGATCGGAGTGATTGATCCTACTGCGATGGAGGAGAAGCTGATCGCTAGGCTGGAATCGGCCGTGTCGCGGTTGGAATCGCTGTCTTCTTCTCCCGGCTTCACATCCCGGGACATCGGCGGTGGAGATTTCGTTTCCTCGTCTCCCGATCAGTCGATTCTGGCATTTGACGATCTGATCCGCGAGTCATTCGGTAGGGTTTCCGCCGCTGCGGAGAAGATCGGGGGACAGGTCCTGGAGGTTACCAAGGTAATTGGTCAGGCTCTTAATGTCGAGAAGGATCTTCTTGCAATGATCAAGCAAACCAAGGTAACGGTTGTTCTTCGTCGATGCTCGATCTCCATGATTGAATGTGTACGAACAGTGGTGGTTTTTTGGTTTATTCTTTCGAATATTTTTTTTGAACAGAAACCTGACATGGCGGGAATGGGTGAATTCATGAGGCCTCTAAACGAGGTGATTGGGGAAGCGAATGCGATGACGGAAGGGAGGAGATCCGATTTCTTCAACCACTTCAAGACTGCTGCCGATAGTCTTTCGGCTTTAGTGTGGATTGCTTATACTGGCAAAGATTGTGGTAAACTGAAGCTTCGTTTGCTGGTTTTCTGAATGTCTCTATCGCTATGTTTTATTGTATTGCTGTTGTTGATTTGGTGAAAGGTATGAGTATGCCCATTGCACACGTAGAAGAGAGCTGGCAGATGGCTGAATTCTACAATAACAAGGTAAATAGTTTACAGCTACAGCTCTGTTTGTAAATGTGTATGGGGAGCTGATGACTCTGTTATGAACGTAGATTCTTGTGGAGTACAAGAGCAAAGACCCAAATCATGTCGAATGGGCGAAAGCTGTGAAGGAACTCTACTTGCCGGGTCTGAAGGATTATGTTAAGAGCTACTATCCGTTGGGTCCGGTATGGTGTGCTACTGGAAGATCTGTAGCCTCTAGGCCAAGTGCTCCTGCTCCTCCACCAGCTTCTCAATTCAGCGCTGAATGTTCGAAAGCTTCATCGTCAAAGCCAAAGGCGGGCATGGATGCTGTGTTCCAAGAGATCAATTCTGGGAAACCTGTAACTGCAGGTAATGCCAACTTTAGTATTCTGTTTATTTGCTGTTAGTGAATGTATGCGCTTAGAGTGAGGACCAATGTGTTGATTTATAGGTCTGAGGAAGGTCACAAACGATATGAAATCCAAGAATCGCGCTGATAGGACTGGTGTCGTTGCTACCACTGAGAAAGGAGCTGCTTCTTCATCTTCGTCTTCTTCAAAGAAGACGGGACCTCCTAAATTTGAGCTTCAAATGGGTCGGAAGTGAGAGTTCTTTCTCTTCATTTGTTTCTTCCATTTATATATTTTCCTCCTTCCAGCTGGCTAATATCTTACTATGTCTCCCAATTGACTGAATCTTCTAACAGGTGGGTTGTTGAGAATCAGATTGGAAACAAGAATATAGTCATTAGCGACTGTGATGCAAAGCAATCAGTGTATATGTTCGGATGCAAAGATTCTGTTCTGCAAATTCAAGGTAATTGTCTAACATTTACTGTGAGCTTGATCAAATTCTATGTCTGTTTCATGCAAGCCATGTTGAAGTTATCATGAAGATAGAGAACGACTAACTAGTAAGCTTAAGCTATCTCCTTCATTGTGCAGGAAAAGTGAACAACATAACCGTTGACAAGTGTACTAAGACCGGGGTGGTATTTTCGGTTAGTATGCACTCTTATCATATTAAAAATACTGAAGCTCACTTTTGATCTCATAAGCTCACTCTATTCCCGTCAATGCGAATGCATAGGATGTCGTAGCTGCTTGCGAGGTTGTAAATTGCAGCGGCGTTGAAGTGCAATGCCAGGTACAACTCTTTACCCCACTTTTGTTCAATTATCAACAGAACAGGAATCCTCTAAGATTAATCCCAACATCATTTGATTTGGTGCACCATTACTTGGCTTATATCAGGGTTCAGCTCCAACCATTTCAGTGGACAATACTTCTGGCTGTCAGTTGTATCTGAGCAAGAACTCCCTAGAGACGTCCATAACCACCGCAAAGTCTAGCGAGATCAATGTGGTGGTGCCTGGTGCTGAGCCTGATGGTGACCTGGTTAGTCTATCCCTACAATCTTCCATCCCCAAGTTACTAACTTGGACCACTATGTCTCTTAGTATATCATCTCTCCCCATAAGGGACCGAGTAACACATTCGACACTCGATATTGATTAGCTAGACTCTTATAACGTCAACAAATTCGTGGATTGAATATTGCCTCCGAATGCTCTGGATGTTTCTAATGTCATTAAGTATCACATGAACAAATCGGTCCTGCCTATGAGTTAAGACATAACCAGGGGGGTTCCGCTACAATGTGCAGGTAGAGCATGCTTTGCCACAGCAGTATGTTCATCTGTTCAAGGACGGCAAGTTCGAAACGACGCCGGTTTCCCACTCTGGAGGGTAATTTCTGTTCAGTTGGAGTATCCTAACCAAAGGTCTCTTCTTTCAGAGGAGTTTTTCCATTTTTTATGAGTGATTGATTTCTGATATTCTGTTTTTGCTTCTTCTTTTTATTTATATTATTTTCTTCTTTCAAAATTTGTTGCTTAAATTTGAATTTGCATGTAAAAATCAATATCGCTGGAAAATCTTCCAGGGTTTTGCTTTCCCACATTTCAAGTCTTTTCGAAAGACTCATTTGCATTAGAGTGAGAGCTATTGCTATTAGTACAAACCAGGCAACATAACGTTTACATCTGTTAGGCATCAAAGTGAGAGCTACTCGAACTTGGCGTGATTTGAGATATTTAAACCTATACACTCAATAAATATGTGACTTTTTCTAACTCATCATCCAATTATACACAACTTTGAAAGTAGTTAAATGGAAGGTTGTAGAGTGGAGAAGAGTAGTTGCGAATCCGGGGATATGAAGACATTTGAGTTGGGTTTCCTCGTCGGAGATAACACAATAAATTCAATGGCAGGATCAATTTCTGCTTTAACGACATCATAGCTTAGAAACACTATGCTCGTAATGTAGTGGTCGGCCTTGGTAGGTTAGGATTGAATCTCAAACACAATATGTATGTATATTCGTATGGATAAATTGGTCTTTCTCAGTTATTTCAGTTCGAGTCAATTAACTTAATTGATTCAAGTTGGTTGACAATTACTACGAATCAAAAGTGTTGATTCGTTTAACCAAAATCGCGAAGGACCTTTTTGGTGTCGAATAGTGATGTCGGCTAAGGAGGAAAGTTGTGAAGCTTTGACGTTGCTCATCTTTTGGATGGTGATGCAATGTTGGATTTGGGAATCCCCTTTTCTTGTGGTCAACCACTACCAATTCTACAATTCAAAAGAAACTCTATAATTTCTATGTAAATTATAATACATGGAGAGCAAATAGTAAATACTGGTCCAACAATCTTAGTGGTCTCCCATTTTGGACATCTAAAATATTTTAGGTACGGTTTTTATTATTAAATTTTATTATTGGAAGAAAGAATATATACGAGTCATAGTTTGGAATATATTTCTGATTAGAGAACTATCAAGCCTGAAAGATGAATAATATGAGCGTCAAAAGATAGTAAACCGTAAATTTTCGTACAGAATCTTATTCATTAAGGGAAGTTAATTTTATTATATAATTTGGAAAAGCTGTAAAACTGAATATTCATATGGAAAATTTATACTCACAACCTGGAATAGTTTAGAGATAAACTATTCAAAGATATTCTACGTATATTAATTACATTATACACGATATACATTTATGTACTCACTCGTTTGATCGGTCGAGTCTGCTCATTTCGATTTCGATTACTCAATTTTCATATATGAAGTGTCAATGCTACAAACCATCTATTATTTTATTACAATATTAAAACTCATTATAAATTGCCAGAAAAATAAATGGACGCACATTCCTGAAACAGCCGTTTTCTAACTTTCCTACTCTGTTACTCGGAAGAAAGCTCCCAACTCCAACAAAGAACAACAACAACAACAACAAGAAGAAGAAGAACAAGACGGCAAAATCAAATCAGATTCTGAGCTTCCAAAGCCCAAATCCGCCGTAGACTACGATGCTAATTCCTTCTCTCTCCGCCGCCTTCCTCCTCCTCCTCCTCCACCACCACCATTTCCCTTTCGCAAGTAAGCAATTCTTCCCACCTCTCTCTCTCTCTATCTAATGCTTTCTTTCTCACTTCCCAGATTCGGTATCTGATTGATTTACAATTTCCCCTGTTTATTTTTTTCCGCCAGATTCCCAATCGTTCATCGGAGTCAACTACGGTCAAGTTGCCGACAACCTCCCGCCGCCGCCTGCCACCGCTAAGCTCCTCCAGACAACCACCGTCCAGAAGGTCCGCCTCTACGGCGCCGATCCGGCGATAATCAAGTCCCTCGCCAACACCGGGATTGGAATCGTGATCGGAGCAGCCAACGGCGACATCCCGTCGCTCGCCGGCGATCCCAACTTTGCGGGCCAGTGGGTCTACACGAACGTCCTCGCCTTCTATCCGGCCAGCAACATCGTCCTTGTCACCGTCGGCAACGAGGTCCTCCTCTCCGGCGACCAGGGCCTCGTCTCTCAGCTCCTCCCGGCGATGCAGAACGTCCAAAACGCTCTCAACGCGGCGTCGGTCGGCGGGAAGGTTAAGGTCTCCACGGTCCACTCGATGGCGGTTCTGGGCCGGTCCGACCCGCCGTCTTCGGGCTCGTTCGACCCGAAGTTTGGAGACACGATGAAGGCTCTGCTGCAGTTCCAGAGAGCGGTCGGGTCACCGATTGCTGTTAATCCGTACCCGTTCTTCGCGTACCAGAGTGACCCGAGGCCGGAAACGCTGGCGTTTTGTCTGTTTCAGCCCAACGCGGGGCGAGTCGACTCGGGGACTGGGATCAAGTACATGAACATGTTCGATGCTCAGGTTAGTAGTACAAGAGTCAATCCTCTATTCATTATTTATTTATGTAGTTTGAATTTAGATTTTTGAACTTGATTAATCACATTAAATTTGTCTGATTAGTCCACCTAATCAATCATTAATCAACCAAGGTAAATAAATAGTATAGAGTAGAGCATAAATTTGTGTGCATGGTTATTTAGAACCACCCTGCTCGGTTCAATTTGACGAGTTCGGTTCTATTTGGTCAACACATCCCGGGGTCAGACTTGTATTTTATTGCCATTCCTGCTCGAAAACCATACAAATAGTAAATATCGAGTTCGAATCCAATTCTCCATTATATAACTTTAATTATTTCTGTCTATTTCGGAAAAAAGTGTGATGGAATGTTCAAATTTGAATCTTTGTCACTATTCACCAAACGGGCGGTTGGCATGTTTTATATTTAATTGTTAACTAATTAGTAATTAGTACAGTGACAAAAGATTGTTCATTATATGTGTGGGCCGGAAGTGGGCCCAGGCCCAGACCTAATCTCTGGTACCCTGAGCCGGAAGACAAGCATTACGTGCGACAGACGCATGTGATGTGATCACCGATTACAAAGGCTAAGGTTGTGTTGGATGATTATATTTGTCTGTATATGTGGAAGAAAACGACGTAGGATCGTTGACGAATTAGATCCCGACCTTATGGGGTTGGTCGCCCATGGCAAAAGGGGCATGATGACTTGACGCCATCCTTACCTTTTCTCCGGCTTGTCACCGGCAGTACTCTGGCTCAGGGTCCCAAACTCAACGGTGGACACGGGGTTGCGCTCGTTGCGGGACTTAATCAACATTGCTTCTTTTGTTTTTCTAACCCATAGTCGTTTTCTTTCGATTTTGAATGTCATTTTCACATTGTGATTGTATCGATTGAACAGACTCCTGATCTTACTCATTTGTTTTGGTTTTATTTTTTTACTGGTGCGTACAGCCCAGCATGGGCCACTGCTTGCACCAAAAAAATCAATGGCCTTTTCTCCAAGGGTCTTTCTAGTCAATTATTATATTAGGAGGGTGATTATTGCACATTCAGAAAGGTGGAGGATGGTGGACCCTAAGAGAAACTAAATAATGTGGAAAGAACGCAAATATTCCTCATAGAGTTTGGTTTTGGTCTTCACTGGAATTTGTCCTCTGCGCACTATGTATTGATTAAATGAATCATTTTCCTATGATGAATTGATGATTCTGTTCGCCAATCAATCATTTTGGCTCCAAAGTTCGAACTTTCGAATTAGTGGCCGAATCACTATGCTAAGATGCTAAGACAATATGATATTTTGCAGGTTGATGCAGTAAGATCGGCTCTGAATGCAATGGGGTTCAAGGACATCGACATTCTTGTCGCGGAGACGGGCTGGCCCTACCGTGGGGACCCGAATGAAGTTGGACCGAGTATCGAAAATGCCAGAGCCTACAACGGCAACTTGATTGCTCACCTTAGGTCCATGGCTGGAACTCCGTTGATGCCGGGGAAGTCAGTTGACACTTTCCTCTTCGCTCTGTTTGACGAAGACCTTAAACCGGGACCTTCCTCCGAACGTAGCTTCGGACTGTTCAAGCCTGATCTTTCCATGACTTATGATGTTGGTCTGTCCAAGACCACCAGCCCACAGGTAAACAGAGCTCTGTACTATCATTATCTCATTTAAACCTTGAACGGTTAGTCTTGACTCGTTCTGAATTCGTTCCCTTTTGGTTAAATTTCAGAGTCCACCGCCATCAGTATCGTCGAAAACGCCATCTATGCCACAGGCCACGCAGTGGTGCGTGTCGAAGCCAGGTGTGTCCGGGGCCCAGTTGCAGGCGAGCCTGGACTATGCGTGCGGCCAAGGAGTAGACTGCACCCCTTTGCTCCCAGGAGGAGCTTGTTTCGAGCCGAACACTGTAGAGTCTCATGCTGCTTATGCAATGAACCTCTACTTCCAGAGATCGGAGAAGCGTCCTTGGAACTGCGATTTCTCGCAGACTGCTGCCTTGACTTCCAAAAACCCTAGTGAGTTCATTACTGTTTGAATTTGTTCATTCATAATGTTGAGTGTTTGTTGCTTTGTGTGAAATGGATTGTGTTTTTGTTTTTGGTGTTTTTGCAGGCTATAACGGATGCAATTACCCTGGAGGTAGTACATGATTTTATATGAGTGATGGTTAACTGTAAATTTTTTTACTGTAATAAATTTGGGATGATCAAGTGCTGATCTGGAAATCTATAGGATGAGTGATTTCATTCATAGTTTGGTGTATTGGATTTACAATTCCATAAATTTAGAAGAGGAAATGAGTAACTTGTGCATTGACCAGGTTACCCTCTCCCATTCACCACTTCTTTCAGGTCTCGTCCTCATCTCTCTTTTCTCTTTCTCTGCAAGATCAACTCCCTCATCTCCTCCCTCCCTCATTAAATTAAGAATCAATCATCTGAAATGAGTTTGATACTACGATACTCTTTCTCCGATCTGCTTTGCGTCGAAGCAGTGGCTCTCCATCCTCGACGACCCTAACTTCATCAATTGCCAAGCCGACTGTGCTGTTTCCACAAACACCAATGCTGCCCTTTCAACCAAGGCAGATCATGGCATAATCTCTTCTGGAAACAAAAGTTTGTCGGCAGGCGGTACCAGATGCTTCTCCAACCCGATCCATCTTCTGTTCAGCTCAGTGTTCTTGATCGGTTCTTATCACGGTCTGGTATGCTTTTCTCTTTTCACTTATCGGCATGATTTCGTATTAGTTAACCCATCAACTGGGGAGCAACACACACTAAGAAATCCCTCAAAGGAAGGAAAAGAAATATTAGGGCATAAACCGAAAGAGTATATATGGTTCGGATACGACGAGTTATCAGACGATTATAAGGTGGTCATGATTTTGGAAACAAGCTGGTCTGATCCCCGCAATCGTTCCTATATGGCTGAAATTTACGGATTCAGGTCTTTACGACGATTCCTCTGCCCAATGCAGAGTGGAGGAACTCCGATTGTAAGTCAATGAGGAGTACTATACATGGCAGTAGTAGTAATGGTGAATTCTTCAGTATACTAGGTATACCGAAACTTTCGGTGTGTCCAGTTTTTTTTGGTAACGTAAATTCATCACCAACGTCCATTTTCAGTTTGCGATCTTGACGGTTTACAATTATTCGAATATCAAATTTCTATTTCACATTTTATTTTTGATCTCATATATTATCTCAATTTATAAACTAATCACTCTCTTTAATTCCTATATACCAATTGATACAAAAAAATTTAAAACTATACGATAATGATGATATGTTTAATTTTAAAGATTTTCAAATTAGCTAATTTCTTAAAAAAATATAAAAATCTAATTATGATGAACTTGAGTGTTAGCTCCCTACGTCTTAAACTCCTAATACTAGACATAATTAATCCTTTTTATAGACTACATTCATCCACACAAAGTGATAAACAACTAATCATTTATTGTTATTTATTTAGCTACATACACATCAATATCATTAAAATTGAACGATACAGTTATTAAAAGAAAAATAAATGAAGAAAAATAAATATTGAAAGAAGAATAAAAAAAGAATAATAAATATTAAAAGAAGAATAAATGAGGAACAATAAATATTCAAGAAAAAATAAAGGAGAAATAACAAATATTAAAGGAAGAACAAAGGAAAAATAACACGGAGAATTAACGTAATTTCCGATCTTGAGATCGACTAGTCCACAGGATAAGGATGAAGTTTTATTGAAATAATGATGGGGAGGTAATAGATGTAAAGATACAAGTAGACGAGGTATATATACTTATGGGATTAGGTTAATTAGCTATACATATTAAGTCACAAGTCTAATAGGACATAGGGTGACCCAATAACTCATGGGTTATCAACAATAGTCATCATTACGCTGATAGAGGAATCGATCATTCAATTGAATTCGATGCGTTAATCAACTGTGCAAAGCTTATAGGGTCCGTGTATCTTAAATTTTCACTAAAAAATGGTTCAACAACCAATCTCGACCCGTTTTGAATTAGTTGAGCCGGATTCCGATACAATAAAATAAAAAATACCTCGATTTGTAACTCTGAGCATGCTCATAGCTACGGCCAATGGGAAAGGGATAGCCTCCGCAACCATATTGCCCAGCCTAAGTTCAACTGTGGCCTAAAGTCATTTGGATTTTCTAACCCTTTGCCCTGCATGCAGCACTACCACTTGGCGTAATCACAGGTCTTACACGTGTCCTTTTGCACTCACACAATAATGTCTCACCATCACTTTCCCATTCCTCTCACGCTCCCGCCTAGCCGCCAAAAACAAATCAACATACCATCATCAATCCACAATGATCCCGCAAATCATCCGCCGCCGACGGCCGAGAATTCCGACGACAGTCTCTATCATCCTGCTCCATCTATTCCTCTTCTCGATACAGGGGTTTCGATGATGGAGGACAGAGCTGGGGAGGATGGTTTGTTTGCGGCGGAGGAGGAGGCGGAGACGATGGACACTAGCGGTTCGCTGGATGAATTTGACTGGAGGGACAAAGGAGCTGTAACCGACGTCAAGATGCAGGTGTATATGCGTTATAAATTATTAATTATCAGTCCTTTGGCTTCTTTTTATTTCCCTCAATTTTTGGCCAGAGGAGAATCTTTCCCGTTCGAAACCGGTCGGAATAATCTTTCGTCGGCGATTTGGAAGTGAAGGAAGAGTGGAGTAAAAGTTGGCTTTCGCCTAGCCGGTTCATAGTAACAAGGCCAAAAGCCCATATTATCTATTTTTTTAAACTATACAGGCCGCTGTCATTTAGGCGGAGCAAAATGGCGCGTGGGCCTGACATGGGCCTGGGAAATGCGGCCTGGCTCAACAAAACGGATTAACTCCTGGTGGCGCAAAAATGGGCATTTTCAGACGTCTTTGGGGAAGGGTCCAGCTCCAATCCGATTTTGTATGGATCCGAAATTTCGGCTGACCCGACCCGACATTGGCCCAGTTATTTTTGGGCCAGCTCCACATCGCCCCGCTCAAAAGCTCGAAAGCCTTAAAGCCCTCTGACCCGACCCGCCCAAAACCCGACGACCCGGTTCGTTTTACGCGTGCATTACACGCGCCACTGTATGCGTGTGGTTGTTATTTTTGAAAAGTTAAATCCCACGCGCGTTTGTTTGTTACGCGCCTAGAAATTCACGCGCCAGCGTGCTGTACACTCGCCGTCCTGCTATTTTTCCTGCTTCTCCTTGTTCTCCTCGATTCGTCGTCTCGCCGGCCGTTGAATCCTCTCGCCCTTAACTTCCTGCCCTTAATCCTCTGATGATAACACAGTTCGCCTATGGAAAGTGGGTTATGATAATCGATTGCCTCATGGTTTTTCATCATAATAACTACGGTAATGCTTAGACTTGGTTACTTGGGTTTCTTCGATATTTGTTTTCGGGTGTCGCTCTTTCGCTGATTGTTGAGTTCTGATGTTGCAGTAATGTGTGTTCAGTACAATCCAGTGGATGAAGACTACTTCATCACTGGATCTATAGATGGAAAAGTTCGGATCTGGGAAGTGTCTGGATGTCGGTTAAATCGCTTATAGACATCAGAGAAATGGTTGATGCAATCGCTTGCCGTCCTGCTGTAGAGATTTGGAACAGAATATTTCTTTCATTTCCTATTCTTTCTGGGGGCAAGAATGAATCTCAAAGAATCTAACTTTGGGAGCTATTGTGGGAAAAATGTCTGGAAACTGCATTTTCACCGACCCATCCTTCATCGGAAGAGCTTCAGCTGAGTAGCCATCAACCTAACCCGACTCAGATATCATGTCATTAACCTTTAAAAATTTAAGATTATACGGTAATGGCGTTACCTTTAATTTTAGAAGTTTTCAAATTGATTAATTTTTTTTTAAAAAAGATAGAAATTTAATTTTGGTGAACTTTAGTGTTACTCTCCACTTCTTAAAACCATAATACTCGTCATAATTAATCCCCTTTGTAGATTACGTACATCCACATAATCAATGAGGAATAACAAATATTAATGGAAGAATGAAGGAAGAATAACATGAAGGATTAACGTAGTTTCTGACCTTAAAATCGACTAGTCGACAGGAGAAGGATGGAGTTTTATTGAAGTAATGATGACGGAGATAATAGATACATAGATACAAGTAGATGAGGTATATATACTTAATGAGATTAGGTTAATTAGCTATATATACACTAAGCCGCAAGCCCAATAGGACATAGGCATCATTACGCTGATGGACGAATCGATCATTCAGTTGGGTTTCGGTGTGTTAATCAACTGTGCAAAGCTTATAGGGTCCGTGTATCTCGAAATTTTCACTGAAAAATGCTTCAACAACCAATCTCGACCCGCTTTGGGTTAGTTGAGCCGGATTCCAATACAAGTACCTATCGCGGTCCTCGCACACAGTAGAATTCGGAACGCATAGCGTCGTTCCGTTCCCACAACATGCACCCGTAACGTTCCTTAAACCTTCGAAATTAACACAACATTTATACAAGTTAAATAAATTAAGTATGCTGTTAGCAATATATATAAGTGGACCGACGACGACGGCACTTACCGTATAGTGTTGGACTGTTGGTGAGGTCGCTGTTTATGTTATAAGTATTCGCGACCGAATAAATAATATCTCGATTTGTAACTCTGAGCATGCCCATAGCTACGGCCAATCGGGAAGGGATAGCCTCCGCAATCGAATTTGCTCTGGTACGGCAGCGCCCGGTTGGGCTACGGGCTCGAGCAATTGGACTGCACCCGATTTGTTGCGGTCCTACGACCCCGAACATGCAAACCGGTTAGGGTTTCGGTTAAATAGCTGGACAGGAATTAATAATGAAAGAAATTAAACAGCTCTACCTGACCATAATCCCATCGGCCATAGTCGGAAATCCCACCGCCTCCGGAAGCAAAGTTGAGCCCCCCATTAGTTAGCAGAGTCTGGAGGTCTGATTCGGACCTGGCGCCCTTAGTTGGCCGCAACGAAGGAGAGGTAGGCCGGCGGACTAAAGTTTCTACCCATCTTCATAGCTGCCCACGAAAATTTACTTCCGATCCCGCCACAGATGAAGAACACCAAAGCTTGCAGATGTATCGACCTCAATGTTGTTGATCTCAAAGACTCAAAGCAGACGAAAGGCAGCAATGCAGAAAAAGAACCAAATGACAAATTTTACAAGAAAAATAGCGGCAATTGAACGTACCACATGACTCTGGAAATGAACCAAACAATGCAGCAACACTGGATACAATTCCGAAGAATGCATAGATGATATCGACAACTGAGAACAAAGGACTACATTGCTCGGTGGACAAAACAAAAATAGATGTGTGAAATGCGGTTTCTGTATGAATTGGTATATAGGAATTAAAGAGAGTGATTAGTTTATAAATTGAGATAATATATGAGATCAAAAATAAAATGTGAAATAGAAATTTAATATTCGAATAATTGTAAACCGTCAAGATCGTAAACTGAAAATGAACATTGGTGATAATTTACGTTACAAAAGAAACCGGGCACACCAAAAGTTTTGGTATATCTAATATACTGAAGAATTCACCCGATAATAATGTCTGGTTTAGTATTTACATTGAGAGTTTATAACTTGTTTCCAAAATGCTGTTTGTTTCTAATGATGTTGCAATTTACCAATTTGGAGAATTATTCTTCGTGTCGGCGAGCTATTTACAGAGTCGAGGGTTTGGAAATATATTTTAACTGCCGGATCGAATCCAACATCCCAAGCCATAGTCAAATGATATCACTGCAGTTCAGAAAATTATTAAATTAACAATCTTTTTCACTGTTGTTTTTTTCCCACTGTTTTCTGCTGTCTGACTTTTTGCCAGACGACCATTCCACTCTCTCAACGACTCTCTTCCACTTCTTCTTCTTGTTTCCCATTCCTTTCCTTTTTCAATAATTTACAAATCTCAGCCTCCAAATTCCTTTGGTTTCTCCAGCTCAATTCCCCGTCTACAAACTTCCCCAAAGCCAAACATTCAATGGCTTCTCCACTGATTTCCGCTTGAACTCTTGGGAAACTTGGAACTGAAACCATACACCATGTCCGTCGCCGAGCTGAAGGAGCGCCACTTGGCGGCCACCGAGACCGTCAGCACTCTCAGGGAACGCTTGAAGCAGAAACGCCTCCAATTGCTTGATACAGATGGTACACCTTGCCTTTGTTCTTCCAATTCTGGGCAAAGAAAAGAGTTTATTTCCTCTGCTTGGTTAAAAATGGGTTCTTTTCCGATTTTTATGAAGAGGGTGAGATCTGATTACTGATTAGGCGATTTCGTGTCTGTTTTTTTGGATATAGTTTATGGGTACTGCAAATCGCAGGGGAAGTCTCCTGTAACCTTCGGCCCTACCGATCTCGTCTGCTGCCGGACGCTTCAGGGGCATACTGGCAAGGTAATGGAATTTTTTCATATAAAATGTTTGGTTTTGTTGGATTTTAATGGTCCACTGATGATCATGATGATTTCGTAGTGTAATCACGATCGAGAAGCTCAAAAAATCTGTGAAGTCGTAGTAAAATTGGTTGAGCTGCTGTGGAAATTATTCTGCGCGTAGCTCGTAAATGTCGTGAATTCGATTGCTTTGATAGTTTAATTGAGCTATTGTGGCCAATTGTTCTGCTTTCTGTTAGCTGCATGCTAGGTTGGATTTCTGCATTTGTAGGATGGTCTGCTTTCTTTCTAATGAATCGATACAGATAGGTGATCTTGTAATCTTGCGAATTTCCTACTACATTGTTCAAGCTACTGTGCTAATTCTTTCTGCTAGGTGGAATTCTGCTTTGCCTTTACTTCCAGAGCTTTAACAACAATGGTGATTTGCTACTTTCTTTGCAATGTGCTGAAACTGGTACACCAGCTCATAAATTCGCGATTTTTAACTACTTTGTTCGAGCTACTACGGAATTTTGTTTCACCATTGCTTTCTGAACTAGCGATAGTGTAAATTACCTACTTTGAGAAAAATGATCATGTTTGATCTGATTTAAATGTGTTGTTTGGCTGAAGGTTTACTCATTGGATTGGACATCCGAAAAGAACAGGATAGTAAGTGCTTCACAAGACGGCAGATTAATAGTATGGAATGCGCTAACGAGCCAGAAAACTCACGCGATCAAGCTTCCTTGCGCGTGGGTGATGACGTGTGCCTTCTCGCCATCCGGACAGTCGGTTGCTTGTGGCGGTCTCGACAGCATCTGTTCCATCTTCAACTTGAACTCGCCGGCTGATAAGGACGGGAATTTAACTGTGTCTAGAATGCTTACCGGACACAAGGGCTATGTGTCCTGCTGCCAGTACGTTCCGGATGAAGATGCTCACCTGATAACTGGTTCCGGAGATCATACATGCGCGTTATGGGACACTATGACTGGTCTCAGGACTTCTCTGTTCGGCGGAGAGTTTCAGTCCGGTCACACTGCTGATGTACAATGGTCAGTTGAAAACATCTTCTTTTTCTTTTGTTTTGGTCCCATGTTAATTCTTATCCTGTTATGTTTGCTTTCAGTATCTCGATCAACGGAACAAACTCAAGGATGTTTGTATCCGGTTCCTGCGACAAAACCGCTCGCCTATGGGATACTCGAGTCGCCAGTAGAGCATCACGTACGTTTTATGGTCATGAGGCAGACGTTAACACGGTGAAGTTCTTCCCGGATGGTAACAGGTTTGCGACAGGTTCGGACGATGGCACGTGTAGGCTATTCGACATCAGGACTGGACATCAGTTGCAAGTGTACTACCAACAGCACGGAGACGAGAATGAGATACCACACGTGACGTCCATCGCGTTCTCGATATCGGGAAGACTTCTCTTTGCTAGCTACTCAAACGGTGACTGCTACGTTTGGGATACTCTACTAGCGAAGGTATAGTAAATTTCTTTCAACTGTGGGCATAGGGTTAGGAGGGTCTCAATATTGACTCGGTTTTGGGTCGTTCTTGGTTGGTTATAGGTTGTTCTGAATTTGGGATCCCTGCAAAACTCGCACGAAGCTCGAATCAGCTGTTTGGGTTTGTCGTCTGATGGAAGCGCATTATGCACCGGAAGTTACGATACTAACCTAAAGGTAAGCCCTTCTCTGAGCACAAACATGAATACCACTGAATCAAAATGGTTGATCTCGAGTATGCTAGCTGACCGTTTTGTTCTGTTTCGTGGGTTGTTGTCCAGATTTGGGCATTCGGTGGACACAGAAGAGTCGTCTGAGTTGTCGAAAGAGCATTACAGCATTCGAGCACATTCTTCTCGGCTTTCGAATGTTAGAATTCTTTGTGTATGAAAACTGGGTTTGTTCTCTGTATGTATTTGTGAGCAGTAGCAAATGGACTAGTTGACACCTTTATATGACATATTTTACGAGTTCTCATCCTCGATAACAATGATTAACCACTTGCCGGTAGTGTTTTCACAGCCGATTGAGGCAACTAATGTTCAATTACAAAGCTGCAAAGATTCGAGTCTTCGAATATTCATTACATGTGTTGTGCTCGACAAGAATTCTATAAAAATCATTAGAAATATAGAAGAATACAAGTAATTATAGAAAGCATAAACAAAAAAGCAAACTTGAAAATGAATTTCCTACTTTCAGTTGCAAAATCACAACAATATTACAGTCCCCAGCCAAGCTCATTCCACTAGTCTCTTTCTCCCTGTACCACCAATATTGTGTTAGCCGCTCGAAATGATCTCGTGGATAGCGTCGCTGATGGCTATATCCTCGGATCTCACAGCTAGTTTCATCGCAACTTCCTTGGGACCGTGCATTCCGAACTGCAACCTTGCAAGAACCTTCACGTTTCCTATGAACACACCGGACAGTAGACATGTGTGCGACCTCGCATTGCTCGAGACAACCTCGGTCCCCTGGAAATTCGAACAGCATAAACTGGCATAAGTGAAGGCCAAAAAACTCTTTCCGACGGGAATTCGATTTTTAAGAATAGTCTAGATGTGCTCTACGGAGCATTCAATGAAAAATGCAGTAAAATTCAACAGGAACTAACCTCGCAAGGCTGCATTCCGAGAAGAGAGATGACTGCATTAACAGCTTCAACCAAGTTCTCCCTGGGGCCAAGGCCATATTCATCGACACGCTCGAGTTCAGCATCTAAGCTTTCCCATGCGTTCCTGAAGTTGGCAACACCAACTTTCTGCATATAATCAGCAGACACGACTTCCAGCTCCTCCAATTGGTATTCATCGTCCACTCCATCTTCGTCTGCCTCACCAGTACTCGGATCAACCTGATATTTCATTTGACGAAAAAAGAAACTAAGACTCGAGCTAACACGGTGAAGCCACAAATAGAAGAATCGATCCTTACCTCTTTAACAATGAATCTCAGCGTATTGGAAAACTTCCCCTCTGCAGGGACTCCCTCTGGCTTCTCGAAGACAACAAATGTTTGTCCAGGAGTATCATACGGAAGAGATCTCAAAGGCTTGGATAATACGAATGAGAACTCCTCTGCCTCGGAAGTGTCCACGACCACGGTAACCTGATGGTATAAAATTTGAAGTTATTATGATTAAGGGCTCTGGTTAACAAAGCTTAAAGGAGAAATGGTACTCAAATATTCTAGCATTAGATCATTTACATCTTCAAGTAGCTGCTCTGGGATTGTGTTGGTGCAGTTGTACTGGAACACAACATGCCTATCGAAAATGTGCTTAACAACATTAACGGCATATTCAGTTTCTGCTTCTGTTAGCTCCGTAGGTACCGAGGACTGGCAACAGTAGAGTAAAAGAAACCAAGAAGAACGAATAGTAAGCGCAAAAGAAAAACTATGGTTGAATTAAATAAATAAATAAAGAGCAATTGTAGAACCTTAAAAAGTTTGCCCAAACTAGCAAGCTCTGGAATTGAAGAAATGAGTCTTTCATACGCATCCAGAGTAGAAGGGGGTCCAGGTGGCAGAACACCCAAACCAGTTGGCTGCCTTTTGCCTGCAGCTTTCTTTTCTGCAAGTGGCAGCGATTTCACTTCTCGTGGAACAGAGTTGATATCAAAAGGTTCTTCCGATGCCTCCTGTGAAAACAGTAGAGCACACGTATCAGATGGGAGAGCAATTGTTGACTAATATTATATGAGATATCAGCGACTTACATGATTTATCAAACTTGTCTCGAGGTTGACAAGTGGGATGTCCAAGGCTCCAAAGAGAAACTCCTTCACCTTTTTATCGGTTTCGACAACTTCTCCATCGCCACCAAGTGTATTAAGATAAAGGGTTGCGCGGTCACGAACCTGAAAAACAAGTAGGCACATGATCAAAACGGTGAACTTTGCATACAATGGGATCGCACATAAAAAGAGAAGAACATACTGATAACGCGAAAGCTTACCTCATCATCACTATCAAATAAACATCGTCTCAACAGGACAAAGATGCGTGGCTGCAAAATAAAGATACAACGTTATAAGAACTGTACTACAGAACCAAGCCACAGTACAGACCAGCACAATTTACCTTCAAGGAATCCGCAATAGCACCAAACTTTGCCAAAGTGCTCACAGCAGCTGCCCGAACGGTAGCATTCTCGAGATGTACACGGTTGTAGATGTAACGTATGTACTTGCTGGGATCGGCAGTCTTTGGACCCTCAATCCCCAGAAAATGAAGTATCTACAGGAAAAGGAGGAGAAAACTTCAGAATCAGATACTAAGACAAACAAAAGAAGCTGATTGAAGAATGGAAATCACCAAAGCTACCTGAGTGGAAAGATACGTAAATTCACAGTCTTCAATAAATTCACACAGATGAAACAGTCCACTTTCCTTTGCATCGGGGATATCTCTGATGAGGATGACAATGGAATCGACAATGGCCTTCTTATACTCGAAACCCCCTTCTTCCCTCAAAATGTTGCTTAAGAAGTTCATCCTTTATAAAACATGGCCCATAAGTGTTGCAATGATAGTTTACAAATTAGTGAGGGATTAAGTTCGACAAAAGGAGAATAGAGTTATCTGAGGGATTAAGTTCGACAAGAGTCCAAATAGGTAACTTACAGTGATCTGTATTTCAAAGGGAACTTCAAGCACAAAGACCTGATGGCTTCTACTACTACGATTTTAAATTCATCTGCAATATCTGACATGAAATTTGTTATTTGCTTCATCAAACGATCTACACTTGATTCATTTCCGGTCTTCAGCAAAGTGGTGATTGCAAGTGTCGCGATACTTCTGTTTTGGTCAGAAATTAAACTCTCCATATCTATGTTGCAGTTAGTGACAGCCATAGGATGAGTCATAGCAACCTGTAAAACGGGGAGTTTAACCATCAATGCATTACGCCAAAATTGAAATTAAATTTCAGAAATTCATGCAACTATTTTCAAGTGAATTAAAAGGGAGAAATAAAAACCGCGCTAGCTCAAATATTAGCTCCAACTGAAACGTGAAAGAACTACAGTCGATTCTGACAAGGTTATAGTGCATAGACACCAAGTTCATAGCAGCATCCACCTTGTTCAAGGTGCGAACAGCTGCAAATCTCAACACTGGCTTGGAAGAGCTCAAAAACAGCTGCAGCACAGTAATTGCTGGGGTCAATTCTCGGCTTGTCACGCCGCTGAGTTCTGTGATTGCTCTAGCAGCTTCAAAGATGACCATCTCTGCCTTATGGCGAAGACAAATTTCCAGAAATTCATAGAACGGACGATCCCCAGTTTGTAAGTTAGAAGCAGACTCGCGGATGACCTGTGAATGATATCAAGTCAGTACTATTGCAACACCAAGAGTTCTTGAATAGATAAAAACAGTTTGTCACATTCTCTAGAGGGACAAACCTGACTAGTGTATCGTATCAATAGGCATTGAGCTAATGGTGAACGAACAGATCCCCTTGTCAAACTGGTAACCAATTTGTTGACAGCTAGTCGGTCATTTTGACGTATCTGCATATTTCAGAACCCACGAGCCTCCATGAATTAACTCTTCATAGAAAATAAAACCATTGACCATTACACCTTTTTTCAGGCAATCATAGCAGAAAAGATAGAGAATATGCCAATTGATTCTAAAAAGCATGCCAAACTATTTTTTTACATAGAAAGCATGCCAAATTCAAAAAAGGTAAATTAACACCAAACTTGGGAAATCAGCATACCTGATGGAGCAATGCCAGGGCATGGAACTGTACAAGGGCTGCCCTTGACTGCACAGCCTCTTGAACCTCATTACTCCACCTTTTCACCACTTCTGGATTTGTCTAGCAAACAGAAAAAACCCATTGATCTTACAATTAGTATAGTTCATAAAAAATAGAATTCTAGGTAGAAAAAGACCAGTACCTGAAGCAAGTGGATACCACTGACTAGGGCAGCACTAGCAACTACTGGATTCTTGTCAACAATTGCTTGCTTCAGATAACGCTCAATCTGAGTCAATAGGACCCCGTCTGTTATCCGACAAAGTACACGAATAGCATTTGCCCGGTACATATCAGTCTTGCTGTTCATGTCCTTCATGAGGGAACTTGTCACAATAATAACCTTCTCCCCCAAGATAAGGTTGAGACAATTAGAATCTCTTCATGAAATCAATAACAACCAAAAAGAATATGAAGCTAGTGACTTAATCTAGAATATCTAACCTCATCTGATGACGGGGATAATTCCTTTATTATCAAATAGAGCATCCTTCTTAACCCAACGTCTTTTGACTGAAATAGCTTCGTTACAGAAAAGAATACTTCTGTGGCTTCAACCTGTGGCGATATTAGAAGAAATCGTTCAGAGAAAGAACGTCGATAATGAGAAAATCAACGAGTAAATTGTTACACGAAAAATACTTGACCTTAGTGAAGGATTCTCCTTGGTTCAGTAGATAAAGGAGCTTTGTGATAACCTGCCAATCAAAACGAGTACGCAATAAGAAAAAAGATACATAGCCTTTCTGGAATACAAGTCCTTTCATATTGAAATTAAGACTAGAGCAAAAACCTGAGAGCATCTTCTTGGATCTAGCTGGGGTTCATTGAAAACCCTTGCTTCCTGAAGAACAGCACCCTTCTCAATTCCCAGGAACGGTGAGTATTCAGCTGTTTAATCCATAATTACAAAACGTTCTGGTAAGTCATTCCACATGAAAGCTCCTCTTAAAAGAAAAAAAAAGCTCACTTTAGAGATTCAGAGAATCTACAATCCCACAAATTTCAAATCCAATTCAAACGATAACAAATTATATGTTCATTAACTCTGCAGAGAGCTCACCGATAGAGATAACCTGATCCTAACTCGTCAAGAGGGGAATTCATATTACAACCATTTCATTTCTAAACATGCACCGCTGAATTTTGGCATCACATCAAGCAAATTCACACAGCAACGCAATCGACATTGCCAAGCTACCACTACTTCTTTAAATTCGCACCAGCTGAATTAAACAGTTCCCCATACAATCCTACTAGCAAGCCAGATCCAACTGAAACCAAGCAATGAAGATTCGATCCAACCACCCTAAAATCCGAAACATGACAGACACCATCACCAAACTTGAACGCCCCAATATATTCCCGCGGAATTGCACCAGATCTAGAGAAATGAATAACTGATCTGAAATCATCTGATGCAGCTAAACTAAGATCCGGGCAACAGAGTTCGAATTCTCCATCGACAAACCCAAATCCAAAACTGCGGAATCAAGCGAACCCAGCATAGAAATGAAAGACACGAGGAGGGAGATGATATCGAACTGGAATGTACCTTCGTCGTCGCGATCGTCGTCTTTCTTTACGAGAGGCTGAGCCATCGTTGCAATCTCGTCCGAGATCTATGGCCTTCCGAAATGGCTCTTCTTCCGTCTCAATGTAATCACTGAAGCGAAATTCTTCAATCCTTAATGAGCGTTTTAAGAAGGATGCTTCGTCAGTGAGTTGTGAAATAAAATTGAATTCAAAAAGTAAAACTAAATTCCACGATCCTATGCGGTCGAGCTTAGAGTTAGTTAACATGTCAAGCAATAGATGATGCACACGTGTCGGTAAGATTTTATTCACTATTTTTTCCTGGTTTTTTTACCTTTTTTTTCACAAATTGGTTTTTTTACATGCTACACGTGATGGAAATGTATGATTTTATTTTTAAATACCATTCTCATTTTTTTTGAAAAGCAATTTAATTAATAATACCCGATAAATAAATATTTATCAAATCGGCAGATACCCACTCAAAAGAGACCTCACCTATAACAGTTATGGTCGAAATAATGGATCGCGAGCGACGCCATTACCATTTTTCCTAACGAACGAAACCGACAATCCCGATTTAGAACAAAGTCTCACTTTACACTCATCAATAAGAACTCTAAACTCTGTGATATCAACCGTATCACTTACTAACGAGTTCTGAACTACCTGGCACTCCGTTTCAATGATGATCTGCGGGTAATCCAACTCCACCGCCCATTTAATTCCCGCCAACACCGCCCTCACCTCGCCTTCCTTGGCCACTGGAAGACCCGCATACAAGAACTGCTTATATCCCATTAATTGCCCTGTGCGATCTCTGAGCACAAGACTGACGGCAAAATTTGTCGATCCAGCAAAGAACGCAGCATCAACATTCATCTTTAAAACCCCCATTGGCGGCCTGTTCCACTTCCCACACGCAGGCGGACGCAGCGGCACCCTCCACGCCTCCGCTCCCTTCACCTTTCGCCATTCATCGATTTGATCTCGACTAAATCGGATGACCTGCTCCTCCGGGCGCGATTGCTGCTGCCAGACTCTGTCATTCCTCTCCGACCACAAACCCCACAGCACTGCCACCACCACCTCCATTTTATCATGCGCAAGCCCAGTTAGCATCTCAAACACCCATTTCTCAATCGAGGAAACCCGAGCTACAACTTCTTCAACCCTTCTTCTCAATTTCACCAACTCCCAGCATGTAGCTGCCGTCAGGCAAGTCAAAAACATATACCACGAGGTTTCATTTGCCTGCGCACACAAACCACATTCCCGTGAAATAGGGACATGCCGACGAGCTAGAGCTTTCTTAGTTGGCAACATGTGTCTAGCAATCCGCCAGAGAAAATGCTTCAACCCTTTCGGAACTTCCAACCTCCATAAAGCAGTCCAATCCCCTTCCTTAGATGAGAATCGTTAACCAGCACATCCATACACAACCTATACCTCGAGCGAACCGTATATCTCCCATTTTTGCTAAGGTTCCATATTAGGTAATCCTGACTCTCACCTGTCGGGGCCTTCATCATCCGAATGCAGGCCACATCGCGCGCATCTAGTAACTCCTCAAGGAGCTCTTCATCCCATTCCGCAACTACCTCGCCCCGTGGCCGCATTAGAAACAACCCAATCGAAACCTTATCCTTCGTTTGTTCTTTTTCCAGAAAATAGTTTCCGCCGGCGGTGTCCATTCTCAAGTCGAAGTTCCAGGGCAACCCAAGTCGATTTAATCTCTCGTTTAGCCTCGGAATCAGGTCAGGGACCGATTCAATTTTTTAGTTCTCGATTTCCTCTAGATTTGTGATGTTTTGAGATCCGCCGGAGTCTTGGGCTCCCCTCGACAGATTCTGGGAATTTCTCCAGAATCATTGGAGAAGAGGACTCTGGAAAATTTCAGTAGTAGCCCCTGAGAGTTATGCTCTGGTGGTGGAGTGTGTTGGATGATTTGGAGATTTTGGGTTCAATTATTCGATGACAATCGACTTTTTGACCAATCAAATTATTTATATATTAAAAGAGTATTTATTAGTTCTTTTTAACAAATAATCTCTATGTCTTTTTCAAAATAATATATCACAACATCGGTATCGTGCACCATCCCATCCAACTTCAACCACCTTATACGAGTTTTCGACAACTTTGTAACTGATTTTATTGAATTCCACAATGATTAATGGCAATATACTCCTTTTTATAGTAAGCCGTGGTTAAATAAAACTAAAAAAAATAATATATACCTGAATTTAATAATTTTAAGATATGTATTAATCTATTAATCGATCAAAATTCACGACAAATCCACAAGAAAAAAAGAGTAAACTACAATGTTCTAGCCTAAATAACGAAGCCGCCATTGTTCACAATTTCGGTGATCTTTTCGTCATAAAAAAATTAGCAACAAAATTTTGTCTAGCTCTAATGATCAGTATCTCGTATCACCATACTCGCTGCTTAGGTCATCCATTATCGCCTTCCTAAACTTCTTCATGTCTGCACTGTACGATCTCTGATCGTATTCATCGGAAGATGTGTGGCCATAGTACGAACTGTGACCTGCTTTGATTCCTCCGTCGTTCAACTGCTCCAATGATGTGTCGCTCTCGAGTACTCGAACAATCTGATTTTACATGATCAATAGATAATTAGGTCAAAGCTAGCACCCAACGTTGGGTACTACTAGGCCTTCTCATGATAAATCGTGTGTACCTGACTCATCTTGGGTCGTTTTTTCGATGAATGTCGGATAGCGTTAGCAGCACAAGCGACCATTCGTTTCATCTCCTGAGCGTTATAGTTCCTTTCCAATCCTGGATCCACCAATGCGTCGCATTTCCCGCTTTCCAATGCTTTTGTACATAGAGGCCTCGCCTGTTTATTTACCAAAAAAAACTAAATAAGAGCTGAATGCATATATGCAAAAAGAAGAAATTAAATTAAGTGAGCCAAATTATAAGAAATGCTGACCCAATCCACCAAGCAGTCCATGGTAGAATGATCATCGAGAGGACGGCGACCGGATATTAGCTCTAGCAACACGACCCCGAACGAGAACACGTCGGATTTGTCCGTTAGTTTCCCGCTTGATGCGTACTCTGGAGCCATATACCTACATCATCATCAGTGACGTGACCAGAATTTTCATTAAGGACAAAAAAATTACAATTTTAATGACCAACAAATTGGTGACCGTTTTTCGATAAAATAGATTGATAGGCCAAAACAGTCATTAGCACTAAACTTTAGTGACTAGCAAATTAGTGGCAGTTTTGTATAATTAAGGTCCCTAGAACTGAATTTCTTGTAGTATACATTATATATCAACAGAAACATGTAAATGAGACCAGATTAATAATTATGGTCTTTGGTTTTCGGTTAATTACGTACCCGAAAGTGCCCATCACGCGAGTCGATATGTGAGTGAAGTTGCCCTGATTCAGCTTGGCCAGCCCGAAATCGGCCACCTTAGCATCGAAATTGAAGTCAACGAGGATATTTGCAGCTTTGATGTCTCGATGGATAATGCGCGGGTTGCCTGCAAAATCATTAACAGGCTAAGAACAGTTGAGAACTATGTTACAATATAGTTGGCGACAGTTAAAATTAAAACAGAGTTTGAGATAGTGAATTACAGTCTTCATGCAAGTAGGCAAGTCCTTTCGCCGATCCAATGGCGATTTTGAGACGGGTCGGCCAGTCCATCGTTGGCCGGTTCGTTCCTATGAGATTTTACAACATCAGACATTCTGTTCGTAAGGATGTTTTATTCACTATCTCTCCACATCTTGATGATCGAAATTTAATGAATCGTACCGTGGAGGTGAAACTCGAGGGTTCCATTAGGCACAAACTCGTAGACAAGCAACTTCTTATCCTTAGTAATGCTATACCTGTTGCAGGTTACAATCCAAGTACCATATTCGTAAATCAGGATAGATTTTGTCTCCATCGACCAAACTAGTATGAGATTAACAAAATAGTACCCGACAAGCGTAACAAGGTGGCGGTGGTGGACCCTAGTAATGATCTCAACCTCGGCCTGAAACTCTCGTTCCCCTTGCCCGCTCCCGGCTTTCGAGCTCTTCACCGCGACTTCCTTGCCTCCGACGAGCACTCCCTTGTGGACGTACCCGAACCCTCCTTGCCCTAACAGATTCGAGGCTGCGAACCCGTTGGTCGCAGCCTGAAGCTCCTCGTACGAGAATGTACTGTTGTTGTTGTTGCTCTTCGAAGGAGTCGCAGGCTGAGATGTCGGCGGCGTCAGTGGTTGCTGCCAGAGGCCGCCGGGGGCCGGCGTTGAAGTGGTGTTGACTTGCCAGCTTTGGTGGTGAGGGGGGTGGTTGGAAGCGTAGTATCCCCCCGCCATTGCATCGGCTGCATGTACGTTATATATATTAATCATATGAAATTAGGAATTTTTTATTTTTACCTAGAATTTGGGGATATTTTACTTCTACTATGTTTAACCGTTTGAAAAAATTACATCTATTTCACCAAATATATGGACCGTTTCACTGGCCAATCTTATTTAGGTTAAAACTCAGTTTTAACCAATATGATCGGTTAATTGGTTTTAATCGATTAACCAAAAAGCAAACCCTAATTGGAAGGAATTGGGAAAATGTACATGATCAGTGGAAACATGTAAATATTGGTAGAATTCAGTAAAAGTTTGTAACTTTGATCTTTCTGCTATCTGAGCCTCAGATCGGGCAGAATCATATTTGGTGTAACATATTTTTATTGTGTGATTCGAAATTTAGTTTTATAGGAGTACTATATTCAAAATTAGTAAGCAATTGCTGGATCATACTTATCGATAGAATATAATTGACTTATATATAATAAAATAAATAAAATATTGACGGTATATAACAATGAACAAAATAAAATTCTAAGTTCATATTGTAAACAAACTCATAAAACCAAAGTAATTTCAGGTTTCGTCACCTGGAGATGCGACGTAGTAACCACCAGGTTGACCTAATCATAAAGAGTTAATTACACAAATTAATCCATAAAGCCAAATGTAAATAAAGTATTCTTGATTACATGACCATTAATCATTAAAAAAATACAGCTATTTACCTTTATGAGGAGGGGGAGCCGAGGCATAGTAAGCGAGTTCATGATCATCGTTCCTCTTCCTTTTTCTACAGAAGCAAAAATATGCAACCGCGGCCACGAAAAGGACTGCCGTTACACCCACGGCGACCCCAACTCCGATGGCTACAACGCTATTACCATTGTTGCTTTCTCCGCCTCCTCCTCCGCTTCTGGGCCGGGTGTGTGGTGGTGGTGGTGGTCCCAACGGCCGCGGATAGGGTCGTTGCGGTGCTGGGAGTGCCGGCGGCGGTAGTACCGGGATGGGTGGTGGTAAGGGTTGTATGGGAGATAGGGGCCGCTGTGGCAGTGGTGGTGGGGGTTGTAATTTTGGGGCCGGTGGAGGCTTCGGCTTCACTGCTGGCGGAAGTGGAGGCGAGCGTTTCGGGGGCGGTGGAGATTTCGCTAGTGGTGGGGGTGATGGTGATTTCGTCGTGGGAGCAGGAGCGGTAGCATTCGACATTGAAAAGTAAAAACACTGATGAATTTACCTTAGCTAAAATGTACTAATTAACCTTTGGAAAATGAGATTTCTGTTTTTTTTGGTTTTCTTCCTTCTTCTTTCCTCTCTCACTTACACAATTTTCGAGTTTCTTCGATGTCACTTTTGTTTCTTGATCCACGATCCTAGCAAGCGAGAAGACTCTAATTCTTGATTATTTGTTTCTGATCTCTCCTTTGAGTAGCCACGACTTGTATGGTAATAGTTCCACGTAATTAAATAAAGACATTTCCTACGGTCATCAGCCTCACTTACTAATTTTTTACAGATTTTATTTTGTAGTTTGTGGTGACTATGTGATTATCCGGAAGTTAAATATCTTCAATCGTTCCCTTTTTCCAATTAAAATCGAGTGCAAGCACCACTTGCTTATATTATTAAAACCGAAAGCACGAAAAACTCTCAAATTATCATACAAAGTCCAATGTTAACGTAGGATGGTTATGGGGAATTAGGTGATCTCCAAGAGGGACAAAAAAATCTTTAAGAGCCAAACATTTTGTTACAAAATTATCCTTTCGATATTCACGAACGAAATAATAATTCAGTTTCCCTTTTAAAGTATAAGGCTAACATGTTGGTGCGACAGTTTTTCGCATATATAAGGTAATCCTTTAATGTTCAAATTGTTAAAATAGACGAAAATAAATTGTTAAAACAGACGAAGTTGATATTCGATTGGTCCCTTTTCTTTATAGTTTGTACATTTTGATATTTATTTCATTTTTTTTTGGTAATAATATCTTCATCGTGTCTATTTTCTTGAGAGTATTATAATTTCGGTATCAAAATGAAAAGGGCGAAATGGGAAAACGTCAGGAAAGTGAAAACAGAAACCAGGTAAGAAAAAGAAAAATTGAAAATTACAGGTCACGTCCAGCTTTTTCCAGTACAAAAAACAGCACTATTATTTATACAGTAACGTGTCCAATCATTTCTCTGAAAAATAATCATATACGTAAAATTCGGAAGAATAAAGTAATTCAAACGAAATTTGTCGCACTTCCGAGACGCTCTATATTCTCTCCTCGCAACTTCTCCGGCGAGAAACCGCTCGATTTAATCGCGATCCGCCGCAAAATCCAGCCACCATCATCATGCCTTCCCGTCGAAGAACTCTGCTGAAGGTCATCATACTCGGTGACAGCGGGTCAGTTTTTGCTTTTCAGCTTCTCTCCCGTCCTTTTTCTTTGGTAGTCTGGATTGCTTCGTTTTTTATCGGGACTCCTCAGTCCCGAATTGCGTTTTGGATGGTTCGAGGTTTTTCAGTTTTGATCTGTTGAATTTGTTTCGCTCTATAATTGCTCGATGATCTAGTTGTGATTCGGTTTAGGGTTCTTGATTTTGTTCGTTCACGATCTAGTCTCCAATTTGCGTTGAATTGACTTAATTTGAGGACTCTACTTGGGATGCATACTCGTGATTGGTTCTGATTCAATTTGTGGTGTGTTTGCAGGGTGGGCAAGACTTCTTTGATGAATCAGTATCCTGCAGCTTGTCTAGCTTGTTATTCTTTTGGTTTAGTAACATTCTGTGCTTCTGAAACGGTCAACAGTGATAATTATGTCTTGTGTAGGGAATTTTCCCTCCGTTGGCTGTGTTGTTTCTTTGACGTATTGCTTACAGATATGTAAACAAGAAGTTCAGCAATCAGTACAAGGCAACAATTGGTGCCGATTTCTTGACAAAGGAAGTGCAGTTTGAAGATAGGCTCTTCACTCTACAGGTTTTGGTTCTGATACTCTGGTCCTAGCTAGTAATGTCTGTCTTGTAATCCGACGTTTAGTGACTGATATTTGTTGTGTGTTGGTCACTAGATTCTGGTTTGCAGTATAATGGTTTTGGTTATTTGTCCTTGATGACTAGTAATTTTGTTCATTCGTCTGAGTTTGTCGAAACAGTATGGTTATTATAGGATAATGCAATTGAATTTTGCACTGAAACTACCTAAGGATTTTGAACCCATAAGAGTTCATTCACGATAAAGCATAAATTCTTACTTGGCATTGATTTACACAATGATTGCAGCTATCATCAAATTACTTAGTCTATTTTTCCTGGAAGCTTCAAAATGCTAACGGCACTAACTCTGGACTGAGATTATATAGGATTTGATTGACTCCTTGAGTAATAGTACATTGTTACTTAGTATGAGCTGAACAAAAAGGTGCAACTGTAAGAAGCTTATATCAAGCTCAATTCCTGTCAACCAACTTAGATACAGCTTCTTAAGAGAAAAGTTGAGTTTTCATGGAATTTGAGTTATACATGTGACCCGACATACTTGACCAGCCGTTTTATTTGGGGTGGAACTGCATCGTGTTTGCTGGATTTTTGTAGCTTAACGTCCAATGCATGTTGCTTTGGCAGATCTGGGATACTGCTGGACAGGAAAGATTCCAAAGCCTTGGTGTTGCCTTCTATCGTGGCGCTGATTGCTGTGTTCTAGTCTATGATGTTAACTCGATGAAATCGTTTGACAATCTCAATAACTGGAGGGAGGAGTTCCTAATCCAGGTAATCTTTCAATCCCTAAACAGCATGTTGTGTGGAGCATCCTTGATAGAACTACACTTTTAGATAATGACCCCTGATTCTTGCAGGCAAGTCCTTCTGATCCCGAGAACTTCCCTTTCGTTGTTCTCGGGAACAAGATTGATGTTGATGGTGGAAACAGCAGAGTCGTAAGCATCTTCGAACTCGTGCATTCCATGCCTATACATGTGTCGTCTTGTTGGCAATCTTAACCAAAACTCTCCGGCTTGTATGTATAACTTCCAGGTTTCCGAGAAAAAGGCTCGAGCCTGGTGTGCTTCCAAAGGCAATATCCCATACTTCGAGACCTCCGCAAAGGAAGGCATTAACGTTGAAGAAGCTTTCCAGGTCATAGCAAAGGATGCCTTGAAGACTGGAGAAGAGGAAGAAATGTAAGTACATTTTTCAGATTCGAACAAGGTTTGGTTTTAGCTTTGTACTTCATACTAACGAGTACTTCTATCATATGAAGCTACTTGCCGGACACGATCGATGTGGGAAGCAGCAATCAGCCTAGGTCCAGCGGATGTGAATGCTAAATGCTCCAAGGCCTCCGATTGATTCATCACTCCAAGAAGGGAAGACCATCTATATGTCTCTTTAAGTGTTATCAAGAAGAAGAAGTGTTGTTAATGCACATTCTTTATTCTTCGTCAATGGTGTTTTGTGTATGAGAGGATGGATATACATACATTTCTGTACATGTATGGTCTGGTGTTTCGTTGCGGTTCGTATACAAGCTCTCGGCTTGATTTGTTCAAAAATCGTTAGAAGTTGCTGGTATTGTTGTTGTTACCTCGTTTGTATTGGCATGTTAATGATTCTTCGCTTGAAACATCGTCGAGAAGTTTGTCGTGATGCTGGTTATCATTTGGTAGACTCGACGAGGAGGTAGGAGAGGTGAGTCTCGGGTTGGTTTGATGAGACAACATATTCAAGGCGCTAAAATGGTTAGAAAATGTTACTGAGAGAAAATTAACAGGTTGGTTTGAAGACTGCTTCATGGTAATGAATCGATAAATACCAGACCAGAATCGGTTAGATTAAACCAAAAGGACAAATCATCCAAAAACGACGCCACTTTATTTATATGTAAATAGATATACAACCCTTAGCCGCCTAATAAACTTATTTTTTTAAAACTGCCAAAATCACAGATGAAAAGAGAAGATTGAATTTTCTAGTACGAAGCTCTCTTCCAGTAATTCGCGGCTAAGAATCTCAGTCCCATCGTATCCCAGCAGCTCAATCGTTCTCTTCCAGTGATTCATCGGAGCCCTGATTGGACCTCCGGTTCAATTCCAGGCAATCGGACATTG
The DNA here is from genome assembly GCA_030674075.2 of Linum usitatissimum. NCBI lineage: Eukaryota > Viridiplantae > Streptophyta > Magnoliopsida > Malpighiales > Linaceae > Linum > Linum usitatissimum. Next base: position 2,895,476 of record JAUJYP020001281.1, on the reverse strand, counting down.
AATCGGGTGCTCTCCGGTTTATATCAACGAACGGTAAAGACGAATTTGCTGAAATTATTATTTCTGTGATATTGGTTTCTTTTATTGGATGGCTTGACGCTGATTCAGATGGCACTTGCTTTCGTCTACATCCTACAAAACCTATGGCCGTTCTCGAATCTACTCAAGTCTGACGATCTGAGAACTTCAGACGCTCTGGTTAACAAACTATCGATTCCTGAACGGACGAAGAAGTTTGTTTACGCCGTCCACGATTCCAAGTCGGATTCCGTTATGTATATTCTGTCCGTGCAGAATTTGTCAGAGCGATCGGCTGTAGACGTGGAGTGTCTGATCAAGGAGGTTAAACCTCAAGCTGTGGTGGCTCAGGTTGCCAATTCGACGGTGGTTGAGGATCTCCTTGAAGAGGATCGTTTGGCAGGTAATGGCTGTGACTTGGTTCCGACTTCGTTGTTTGGTGTGCTTAGGCAGTGTTTTGTTCACAAGATTGGTAAGGAGAAGTACGAGAGCTTAGCTGGGAATTTGGTGTTGAGGGAGATATTTGGGGTAGGGTTTCATGGCCATATTTGGTCTGCTAATAGAGCTGCTAGAGAAGTCGGTTCTTCGTTTTTAGCTCTTGAATCACCGAGAATTGGTGCGATTGGTGGAAATGGTGGTGGGGACGAAGCTAGTGATAGGGTGAACATGGTTGAAGGTTTGGTTAGCAGTAGCTTGATTGCTAATGAAGCAGGCTCTATTGTTTCCTCCGGTCCGAGGACTTTTTCCCTGTGGAATGACGTTCGGTCGAAGATGGCAAAGGTGTTGCGTTTAAACACCGATGCTGTAGTGCCGAAGATGGAGGCGCGGTTGAGTGCGGTAAATCAAGTGAACATTTCTCAGGTGCCACCATTTGCGCATTCGATATTTCCATTACTTGTCGACTTGCGTAACATTTTCGTGGATCTCCCATCACTTGGTAAGGCATTGGCATGTTCACAGAAGATGTTTTATGATATCCACAGAGGGGAAAGTATGGATGCGGAAATTGTATCTGAAGTGTGCACATTCCGGGTTGCTGTTGAGGGATTGAGAATTGCACTGAACGATGCAGGTAGGGTTCCCATCAGAAAATTGAGGCAACCCACTGAAATTGGAACGAACTTCTCTGAGCTTCCGGCTGAAGAGAAGTCAGAAGTACTCCTTGCACATGCCCTTCAGAGCCAGTGTGAAAAATATAAGACCATAGTAGCTGTAGTAGATGCTAGTTCCTTGGTTGGTCTTAGGAAACACTGGAACACTCCTGTGCCTTCTAACATCAAAGATATAATCAGTCAGCTTATTAAAGATTGCAAATCCGACGGGGAACCTTCGAATCAGAATGAGAATAGATGGCCATTCTCCAACAAACCCGTGGTTGCGGTAGGTGCCGGGGCAACAGCTGTTGTGGGAGCTTCATCTCTGTCCAAAGTCGTTCCTTTATCGACTGTAGTAAAGGCGTCTACTTTCAAGCTCCCAGTTGCCTCTCTGAAGCTTTTGTTCGGCCAATCCCAGAAAGCCATGGCATTTGCTTTTACCAAGAGTGGTCTGACTGCTAATACCGGGGCTCACGCAACGTCCATTATGAAGTCAGCTGCCTCTGCAGAGAAAATCCGGACCGTGGCCCACGGCATCATAACATCGGCAGAAAGGACGAGCTTTTCGGCTATGAGAACGGCTTTTTATGAGATAATGAGGAAGAGAAGTGTACAGCCTATCGGTTTTCTACCTTGGGCGACATTTGGAGGAAGTCTCATGACACTGTCGGGTTTGCTGTTCTGTAGCGATGGGATCGAATGTGTCGTCGAGTCTTTTCCTTCGGCCCCTGCAGTTGCTAGAATGGGTCGCGGTATCCATAGCTTGAGGCTGGCATCTGAAGAAGTGAAGCAGACTGACCGGAATAGAATTCAGAAGTCTATCGAGTCGCTTATGTACAGACTGAATAGAGTGACTTCGTAATAGAGCTCGAGCGATTATTTATAATCACGTGGTTTCAGATTGTTATGGTTGTCAAATACATTCGTTCTTTTGTCACTCGTTATTGTCTTTTAGAATATGTTGGTTTAGGTGATATAGTTGTTAAGTAATATTGTAATAGTAATGTTTTATTTGTTGAAAGGGTATATATGAAAATTACAATTAAAATTCAAACAGACCGTCGAAGCCTACCCACTCGTCTGCAGTCCTTTCAGCGTACCGTTCCTACTCAACCTCCCCGGAGCGGGAGGAGCTAATCGAGTCTCCGGCGAGCTGTATGCCGTCTCCAGGCGTGGCCTTGCCCGCCTCGACGAACTCGAAAGCACTGCCGCCGGCCATTACGAGCAAGGTGGACGGCATCGGCGGCGGCTGCGAAGTGGAGGCGTATTTCGCGGAGAGGAGCTCCGCGGAGGAAATGTGGGAGAGAGGTGTGGGAAGATTGGGCAGTCAGTGCACGGAGGAGGAAAGATCGGCCGGTGAATTTGAGCTTTCTGGAGCAGATTCAGCTGTTCATCTCTTCCGGCGGCGAATCCTAACCGTAAGGCGACGGCTGAGATTGTTTTGGCCGAAGGGTGTAAAATAATAGTTATGTATGTACCTGATCTGATCTCGCTTTTAGCTACATTATTAGTTTATTGGCCAAAAATCAGTTATCCAATGAACTTGTTGCTGATAGAGAATATGTACTACATCAATAGTTAATTATCCTCTGTAAATCTCAACTTAAAGAATGATTGAAAAGAAATAACCAGTTGAGTTCTTCAGTTTCTACAACAACAGCAGTTCTGCAAACTAGCTACATACCCATTTACACAACATACACTCAGCACATTGCGAAACCTGCACATGATAATATCTTGCCTATCAAGACCCCGATTAGGGGTCACATACTTTATTGAGGCCGCCAACGAACCAATTCACCCCACACAGCTCATTATTCAGGTAGACAAGACCTGGTCCTCGTACCGCAAAACGATATCTTAAGAGTCTTGAAACGGAGCATAGGACCTTTTCGATAGACGTGGGTATAGGTCTGGCATTACCGGTGCGTGCTTCAGCTGCCTTCTGGTTTAGTGACTGGAATGAGGACGAACAAGACATTCAAATCGAGGAACTCAGGTTGAGTAAAAGCGATTGTTACTATGACCGAGATGAGAGGACAACAGGATGGACAGCAACGGATTCGGAGATGCGATACAACACTAATGGAATCGCTTTTTCAATTTTGAAGATCGGTAGTTTAAACGATATGGTCTTTATCCTAGCAACTTCTTATTTACGCATGTAATCAAGCTACCAAAACGGCAAGCGTGCCAGAGAACCTTGGCGAACAAGTTATCTATTATTAGTCAGCAGAAAGGAACAGAAGTACTCACTAGGTAAGATGTGGTTACACTGACTGGCTGTGTTTACGAGGTGATGCTACGCGTGCATTTCAACGAAGCTGCTACTTAGTCTCAACTGAAGATGCAGGATCCTGACTGGAGGGCCTAGTTGAATTTCCTGCCACGGCAGGGTTCAAAGGCTCCGACACGTTAGTCCCCACAGGAGCCAACGGCCTAGGAATCGGTGGCATTTGGGATGTCAAGCTCATGGGCGGCCTTGGGAATGCATTTGAGAAGTTCATTGCAATTCTGTTGGCAGCTAGAGCGGAGGGTTGGACAGGTTTAGACGACGAAGCTTGAAACCCGAGGCGAGCTGCAATTATTTGTGCTCGTTCTTGGTAAAGTCTTTGTCTGGACCTGTCAAGTTGTTCTTTAACCCTCAGAATCACAGTGTCCATATCGTTGAAGAAAGCCATCTTCATTTCAAGTTTATTTAGCTGAAACAATTGGAACTCCGTTCAAAAATCAAACTATAGCTTCAAATACAACACTGAGATCCCAGGAGACGGTAATATTATTAATGTACCTGTTTTTCGATCATAGCAGCAGTTAGTTGGCGGATTTGGTCCTCTTCTTGATTTGCGAGAAGTTTTGCCTTCACTGCAGCTGCCGAAAGTACAGCCACTCCAGTTCGCTTTAGCTTATCGATCTTGCTGCCATCTTTAGTCTCTTTATTATTAGACTTCTCCAATGTACTGTCCTTTTGGTCTACCTCTGTAAAGGACACACATGAAAGCTGGAATCGGACTTATCGGCAGCAAAAAGGCCTGAAGAGAGATTCAATAGATGATTTTGAAAAGCATGGTCATAGTACGGAGGCAGAAAGAGAGAGACCTGTAGTTGCTCCATTATCAATCAAAGCACTTGGTGACGCTGGTTGGTGACTGTCCTTTAAAATATCCTTCGGGATCACTACCGGTTCAACACAATCTGCAGTCGAAATAAGTTTGGGTTGTTCCTCTGTCTCATTCATATCCACGGGAGGAGCATCTGAGACAGTTTCTACATCTTTCGACACCTCAGCAGCTTGAGTTGGCTCTTCACCAGCCGTTGATGGAGACGGGTCGTTGTTTTTCTCTGATATTTTGATGTCGGAGCATTCAGCAGAAGATCCCTTTTCCTGCTCCTTTACAGACTCTGTCAAGGGTTCTGACTTGGATTCTGGTTTACTCGACTCCTCCGTGGCATTGAGTGATCGGTCCGAATCGGTTAGTACCTTAGACACGTTTGTTACACCTCCCTCATGACTTACACCGGGACCTAATTCATCTGTACTCTTTCCCTTGGAATCGTCATCTGAAAGAACCTTTGGTTTGTTTTCTTCAGTAGAAGATTTGCTTCCATCTTTATCTGGGATATCCACTGAAGCCAACGCATCTGAACCTGAACTTGGATTATTACCCGACTGATTCATCTCCTCTTGGCTGTCTCTAGGAGAATTCTCTTCAGTCTTCGCAGTCACACCCCTGCAAACCTCTAATATTATTGGTACCAAAATCAAAACACAAACGGTAAATAGAACATACATTGCCATACCGATCACTACTTTCTTGTTCCTTTCCGTTATCTGGTGGATGTTCCAAGAGAAAGCAATGTCGCGCTGCAAGTTGCACACCTGGGGAGCTGCTTGATAATGATTTTAGCGAACTGTGAGCTGAAGCAGAGGCGACATCCCCACCAACCAATCTGACAAAAAAAGTTGCCTACAAACAAAATGGTAAAGAAAGTTCATTGTAACATAGAGAAGTTTAGGTGCTCTGACTCTTGAGTTGATTATGCAAAGACATCAGAACACTAAAACATCTATTTAGATGCAAATTAGGGGTCAACGAAAGCCAAAATGGATATGCATTCATTTCAATTATTCAGACTTGTTAATATATACAGCTATCGCCAACCAAACCCTGATACCCAGACACATTGGCGAAGTAAGATTTCAGCAGACAGCAATTTATCACAGATAAATAATGACAGTTTACGTCTTGTATATTTTCAACTCACCAAAGCTATGGCAGGGTTTCCAACTTCAGCAAATGATAAGCCAGGACTAAAAACGTAACCATTAGCCTCCAATGCTTCTGTTAGAGCTCTTAGTGCAACATCTTCACCGGACTCTTCCGAAGCCTTTCCTTCACCTGAATCTTCACAAGCCTTTCCTTCACCTGAATCTTCACAAGCCTTTCCTTCACCAGACTCTTCACAAGCCTTCCGTTCACCAGACTCTTCGCAAGTCTTTCCTTCACCGGCATCTTGCTTTGAAGGTTCTGAAGTAACTTTTGCTTCATCAGCATTTGGTTTTGATTCATGATCAATTTGCTTTCCTTCACCATCATTCTCAGAAGCGTCTCTCTCTTCACCGGTTTGGTCTGGGTTTGAAGTCTCGATTGGAGAAGTCTGACGATGGTCCTCCTTGAGATCAGCTTTAGCATCACTTGTTTCAAGAGCATTATCATTGGTTGCACTTTTATCAGCTGGTTCCTTTAGATTTTCCACCATATCATCACATTCAAAAAAGGAATCCTCGATTGGCATTTGTACAAAGTGTAAGATACACTGAGCCTTTGTTTTTGTGGCAACATGTTCCGCAATCTCACTCCAGTTTTCTTTATAAATTTCAATTGCCTCTAAGAGAAGTAGGGTCTCTTGATCTGTCCACTTTTCTCCACTAAGACCGCGAACCTCCCCAGGCTCCATAAGAATAAAATCTGAGGACGACATGTCCGTATCAAACTTCCCATTACTAAAGCAATCCGCACATAAATCATAATCTGCCTGTTCATACAGATGAGTAATCAGACAGAAAACTTAAGTTTACTGTTAAATGTCAAAAGCTATGGTACATTGTTGCAGCTTTCAACAACAATGGCTATATGTGTAGAATGCGATGCCGTTATCATAACGACTTGATGGGTTATAATATGGCCGGAAATACCGGATTCTGACATAAATCTATATACTAATCGGTAACAGCCAACACAGGACTTTTTTTGGACTAAAGCAGATAAATGGATGTAACGTCCCGTATATGATAACGGCATTGCATTCAATATGCACATATAGCCATTGTTAAGCCCAAGTATTCAAGGGAAGACTCACCTGCTTCGGACAGTGGTAGCGCTTGCGAGAGCAATCAGCTGAACAAGAATTACAATGGTACTCGACTGCAGGTCCCTCTGGCTGTAACAACTCTTCCCTAATTGCAGCAGAATCTGGAAAAATTCCAGGTGGTAGAGATGCAGTAACAACGCTAGGCTTGGGAACAACTCCTGCACATGATGAAACAGGTCCAAAGCGGAATAACTTCTCCAGCAATGAGTCCTTTGTTGCTTCATCGCCCTTGGAATTTTCAGAAGAATCTTTTTCTGGGAATGGGTGGAAATTAATCAATCCCCAGTAGTCCAAGAACTCTAGCACCTCCTGCCTCGCTTCCAAGTCTGCAACTTCCAAATCTGATAAATCTTTCAACTCAATCTGTTCATTTGGGTTTGCATGAAACTTCTTTACAATCCAATTACGTATCTCCATGTATGTTGCAGGCGTCCGATTAGGGGACTTCCCACTGAAGAATGAATGCAACGAATGCTCCTCAAGAGGATGAACTTTAGTCCATGAAAACCACCCTGTCATCAAGAATGGCACGCAACTAATAAGATTAATTTCAGCCATCAAGAAATGTTATGTAATCCAAAATTCCGATCACATGCAACTATAAACGGCTGATTCTTTAGACAAAATCCTAAGTTCATGTAGTTCCACAGACGAAAAGATGGCACATGTGAATACAAATTTCATACGGAATTCTACACCACAAAGCTGCAAAACTATTCAACCAATATATAATTACCGACAAATGAATGAGCTAAGATACAGTAATAACCTGGCACTAATGCAAACTAAAATGCGAAAGAAAGATCAAGTTAAGTGCTTGTGTGCATCAAGACACATCGAACTAAGCTCATGATTCTTTCTCTTCTGTCACTCGATCGCTCCAGAGCAACACAGTTACAGGTAAATTATCAAACTAGCCAGCTCTTAAAAATGAAAACACAGAAAATTATTGAAATTTTAGAAGAAATTTGCTCTTATGCTCCATAGACCAAAAGAATGCAACTTCCAACCAATCTTAGAAACCTAAAAACACTCACCGCAGTGATTAGGCACCACATGAGCGTTAGCTTCCCTCGATCTAACACATTCAAACTCTGCCTCTATCTTCTTCTCCAACTCCTCCAATCTCTTCTTCTCCTCCACCTCAGCAGCTGTCGCAATCGCAGCTAATCCAGCTCTCGCCTTATCCTCGAGCTTCACCGAAGTTGTTGCAGCCGCCGTCGAAGAAGAAGAAGGGAAATTGCTGGGGCCATGCCTGGCGGCTCTTGTCAACGGGCCGTTGTGAAATGGAGAGTTGGAGAACGACGACATCATAGCTGATTTCTCTCGTGTCGTCATCCGTTTCGAAGGTGCGGAAGAGGAGAAGAAAGAAGAACCCGAGAGCGAATTTGCCTTCCTCTTCAGCCCACCTCGCCGCCTTGAAGGCTCCGCCGACGCCGGTGAATCGGCTCCCGCCGGAGATCTGTCGTCCATCTTGTGAAGGGGGGTGGAGAATTAGGGATTTGGTGGATTGGAGAGACTCTCAGCAAGATTTGAAGGAGAGCAGCTCCAATGGAGTTTACTGTCAGATACTGTCAACTGTTTTGTCTCTCCTTTTTCTTAGTTTTTTATATTGATAATATTATTAATTATATTAATTCAGTTGAGGCATTTCTTAAATTTAAATTACAAACATAATGAGCTTCAAATTAATTAATTTCTATTTATTTGTTAACAATTAATTTCTAATTGTAGGCAAACAATTAGATAACATATAAGGTCGCTCATGTAGGCAACATTATTATGTGAAATTGTAATTGGTGTGGAGTTAAAATGCTAAATATATAGTATAAAATAGTTATAAAATATATAAATAGTGGGAGTTAAATAGTTATAAATTATAATTGGTGTGGAGTTAAAATGACAAATACGATAGTGGAAGATGATGTTGGTGCTGAACGCAACGTTTGGCGTGTAGTTGTTGAGGAAGTTGAGAGTTTAGAAGAAGTACAGTTTGATCGTACACGAGACTCCTCCAGTCTCAGCTACATTCAGAGGCTGAGAGTGTTTAGGATTTGAAAACATCTGATGTTTCGAAAGACAGACCTTATAGACGGCAGAATGCAAGGGATCAGTCATGGTGGGAGGAATTCAAATCGACGACATCACGTAGTAAGAAAACGGGTAAGTATTACTTGCGATTGAATTTTTCACTGTCCTTCACTTTTCTGTATCTGTATGTTATTTTTTCTGATGAAGTAGGTGGTACCCTGATATCCCATACACCAAGATTTTTGTACAGAGATTACATCCCTGAGAGTGTCCGAGACCTGTTCAAAGATTGGTTTAACCTCGGGAGCGACGGAAACTGTGGATTTCACATAGTAGCACACATTGTATACGGCAACAAAAAAAGTTACCAGGATGTAAGGCAAGAACTTTGGGACTTTGTGTCAACAGGGTGGTATTTCGGGTACCAGCAAGTGTACGAGACGACCAACCAGGACCAAGACTAGGGGAAAAGACTAATAGGCACTACAGGAAAATGCGGACCGAAATACTAGAAGTGTGATGCCGATCTTATCGGACTTGCATCCAAGTACAATTGGGCTTTTGTGGTGTACGCATCCAGTGGAGTGCTGATTAGTACGCACACTTTCGGAAAGACGTACTTACATCTTTCCTATAGTCCTGACGTGATCCGTCCGGATCGAGTTGTAGAATTGATATGCACGGATACCCATTGGCTGCAGATACAGTTGGAGATTGTGGTACTGGGACGTCAGGGATGGAGATTGTGGATGTGGCTGCTGGTGATGTTGCTGTTGAGGATGTGATTGTGATACCAGACGATGAAGGATGGAAGTTTGAGACCGATTTCTTCAGCGGTAAAGGAGACAGATTTCTTCAGCGGTGTAGGAGACGACTTGGGGGATGCAGCTGATGTCACTCTCACTCTCGAGGAGATATGGGGTGCTGCGGAGATAGAGAGTTGGTTAGTTGGCTAGTTAAGTGAGTGAGATGAGATTGATTCATACTCTCTAATTGTAAATAGCACTACGTTAGGCTTGATCCTCCCTAGGAGTAGGAGAGGTACGTAGGCAGCTCCATTGTTGTCGATGTGGCAATGATGAAGGGTGCAGTCTAATCATAATTACAAAATTTAACAAGGTGTATATAAATTGGATTGATATAACAGTAAAGTAAATCACATTCAAGTCTGTGTATCTGCTTTCCTAACCTGTTATGTCTCTATTTCCAGAACTGTAATATAATGCTGTTGACTGCAAAAGTGGTAGCAACTGGAAATAGTTGCAATTATAAGGGAAATCTAGCATTCACAACCCGACGAATAGGATTCGAGAACTGGAGTGGAGTATATTTTACTCAAATCGAAACCTCGATCATCGATCTGAAATGGTAACCGGCACGACTCAAAACAGATTCTCACCCGCCCAGACTCAAGCCGATTCTCAACCACCCCGACTCAAGCCAGTTACCATTCATATATACATCGATTTTGAATCCGATCCTCTACAGTTATCAACATCACACTACCAAAACCAAAAACCCATTCATTCAAAATGTTCAAACCGAAACCAGTTCCTCGACCTCGAAAAAATAAACATCACTGAAAGAGAAGAGTTGTCGATGTTTGCCTGCGTTTATTACATATAGAGCTTGAATTCAACGACAACACAGATAGATAAAATATTTTTAAAGAGTTCTTGTTTTGCTCGTCACACTCTTCCCCTCCATCTTTCAAATGTGTTCAATGCAAAGCAATCCCTCCACCTGAGAATTCAACTTCCTGCATATCACATAATAAAGCATCAGTTAAAGTCTTGCAATCTTTCACACCACTGGCGCAATCATATTTTCTATGCACCAGGGTTGAATCAATTAGAGCTAGTTGGTTTTTGGGCACGGGTCACTGCAGATCGACTATTTATAACATAAACGTATTACTAGTGTCGAGTGACTCTGATCAGGTTGGGATAGGATTAATCGATATACGTCACTTGCTTTTTAACTTCTAAACAAATATTAGCATTCAAATGTCAAGATTTATATGTCGGCTTTCGTAGTTTGTGTTCACAATCTTTATCAGCCATTATAATGTGTTGGAAGGTAAAAACGAGGGGGATCTAGAATTGAACCTGAGCAGGTGGTAGAGTTGAAACCCAGTCTGATGCATGTGTTGGAAGTAGACCCAATGTGTTAAGCTGCAGAAAAAAAACATGGTTGATCATGAGAATGCAAATCATTGGAAGCGTAAAAAAATCAGTAGAAATGCAATTGCAGGACGCTTTGTTGGACATGTGTCTCACCTTCCAAACCCCCAAGATCATGGCCCCTAGATTTAGGGCAATGTATAGTAACTTAGGTGTAAGAAGGTCAACTTTGCTGTCCTTGTATGGCTCAAAGACTGCAAAGGGAAAGAGGGTTAAACCTTTAAAGTAGCTAACATCATTGGAGAAGCGCACCATTGCTTTATTCCATGCTTTATAGGGATTAAGATCATGGTCTGAACTAGAGGCAAGCATTTTATCTTAGCTTCATACAAATTCAAAGCTTGTGATAGGAAACGGTCTCTAATTCATGATATTGCAGCTTACCCTTTCCAACCCCTTGTAGAGCGCTCAATGGTTGCCAAAGAGCTGAAAACGTAATACCAATGCTGAAAAGGTGCACTGTATTCCCAGCCATCCACATCATGAACCCCATCATTAGCAAATTCTTGAAAGGTGCTTGTGCTACTTCCCATGCTTTCTGCGCATTACATTAACTTCATCACTCATTATTTCACTCAAACAGATAGAGAAGTTCAGAAACCTACGAACTACGCAGCTTAATTATTTCACCGAAAAGTAATTGTTAACTGTATCACTCAAGAAAATAACCCTTGTCCAACCAGACGCAATAATAATGATGTCATACATAATAGAAACTCCAACACCAGGTACTGTATCAGTCACAACAAAACTCAGCCTATTTCAGTATGGGAATCCTGACATCCTACAGAGAGATAACTCCAGTTCGCATAGCTTCTAAAACTTCAGTTTCACCAACAGAAGTTAATAACCAACCTGGGATTTCCAATTTGCTTCAGCGTCCTTCTTTTGCTTCGATACCGCAGATTCATCCTGAAACCGAATCCAATCATACAACAGTTAGCAACCCAGTCGAATACAGAACATAATCAAACGAGTATAGCAGGGAAATAAAGGGTAGAAAAGAAATCAACCTGATCTTGGGAGGCACGAGAGAAACCGGGAGGATCAGGGATGTCACGGGAGGAAGGGGCTAGCGAATTGTCAGTGAAATCGACAGCCCATCTGCGACCTGAACCCATGATTCCTTTTCCCTTGTCCATAATAATTTGCTAACCTCGAGCCTAATTCACTCCTATTCCAATCTCTCCGTTACAGCAGATGGAAAAGACCAAGATAAGTGTTCGATTCTCCTGAGAATGACAGATTATCTACTGTTAGGCAAAGGATAGCAACACTTTAATACGCTCGTAAAAGGAAATTTGAAGAAATTAAACTGGCTATCAGTTTGAAAATATTGAATGATAGCACGAATAGACCTAAGTCCATATAATCAACGAGGTCTGTATATTCCCAAATCAACGAAAACCAATTTCTTACGTCACGGGATTCACTCAATTCAACAAATATCCCAACCTAGCTGGCCGAAGATTCATTCTACCAGCTCCAACCTTCTCAGTTTCTAGCGATCTACATTCTAAATCACAAACAAATCAACTAGTTCCTTACTTCCTTACCTCTCCCAGCAAAGTAAGCTAATTAAAACTGCTCCGATCCGATCAAGATATCCGGCCGATTTGTGAGGCTCTCCCACCGGCCTGAAGCTAAACTCTCGCCGTTGCTCCGCTTTCTCCAGCTCCGGCGATAACGACGAGAAAAGAAAAACTCTACTAGTGGATTGCTGAAAGTGAAATTGAGGCGATGAGGGTTTCGTACGTCCGTTCGACAATGAAATCAAATTAGCTTTAATCTTTTTCTTATTTTACTCTTTAATTAATATCGCGACGACAACGTTTTCTCTTGAATGTTGGCGAGTAGCAAGGCCCAGCCAGCGGTTGACAAGCCGAGCCGAATGTTTCCAATGGGCCGGCTTGTTTATTTTTCACTGGTTCATTCGACATTTTTTTTATTTTGGCTATAATTCGTTTCAGATAATCCGCAACAATTCGATAATCATAATGAGATAGAATCGATAATCATAATGAGATAGACTCCATACACATAAATTCATCAAACTTATAATTGAGTGGAGTTGCAAACCACTAATAAAAGTAACACAAGGTATAATGAACCATATAAATTGAGCCCGCTCTTGAGCTATAAACGAACAAGCTATAAAACGAGCTCGGCTCGCAAGTTTGGCTCAGTAAGCCCAAACACAGAACTGGTCTACGAGCCCGTTAAATCGAGCATTGCTGGTAAAGTCTTTTCAAATTATCTTTTTAGCCGTTTTATGAGTAGGATTGGAAATTTGGACGGTTTAGATATCGATATCCATTCTTGTCATGCAGTTTCGGGAACTATGTAATCGACAATGAGATGTCCACATCTCCCACATCTACCGCGAAGCCAATTATGTCGTTGATTACTTGGTTAATCAAGGTTACTCTTTCTTGTATGGTTCTCATTTTTTCGATTCATCAAACCAAAATTTGTTCATGGACTAAATTATGACAATATTAAGGTTTCTCTCCCACAATTTATTTCAATTACTTTTAATAATAACTAAGGACAAAAAAACATAAATCCACTAGCATTCAATGATTCAGAACAGATAGATTATAAACAACAAGATCAGCTATATACTTTTGTGTCGTTCTTCATTTATTAGCATCAATCATTCACTCCTCCTCCTCCTCCTCCTCCTCCTCCTCCTCCTCCTCCTCCTCCTTATCACGGCAGGGTTTTGTGACGGAGAGTCGCGAGAGGTGAGAGACATACGAAATCTGACAGAGATTAAGAGCGAGAGGCTCAGTTCAGTGATTGTGCCTTTGGAAATTGGACAATTAGGTTTTAGGAAAATGAGTTTTCTGAGTTGGGTCAGACTTTAAGTGGCGGATCAAAAGTCCAAGAGTAGTAGTGAAGAGAAGCTTAGGGTAATTGTAAGATTTTGCTATGTTGAGTACCCGTTGGATAAAAGAAAATGATAGTGTTGTAGGCTAGTTAAATCCGAACCCGCGCTCCGATTCGAAATGAAATCGGGATTACTCTATACTCTGATATCCACATTTCCAGCCTTTTTTTTCCGAGATACACCTCTCAATCAATACAAGATAAATATTAATTGTATTAAATCATATTGGATTCAAACCTAATATTTTCCGCTGATCAACATATAACTCTACCACTAAAATAACTTTATGTATATTAATATTATCGTCCATATGTGATGCAACATCCATTCAACGTTGATTTTAGACCGTATTAATTTAATAGCCCGAAATAACCTTCTTTCATTAAACATCGTCATGATTTTAAACCGTTGTAAACAAATAGAGATCCATCCATGTATTTTGAGTTATTGAAACGTAAAAGTTTCTAACGAGATCGGGATTATTCGATATCCTTAAACCCAAACTTCCTACCCTATTTTTTTGGTAGACTTTTTAATAAATATTAATTGATGTCTATTTATAAGATGTTTTAAGTTTAAATTTAATATCTTCAAATCACCGCTATAATTCTATCATTAAAACAATTTTAAACCGTATTATTAATTAGCCCCAAATAGTCCCTTTATCCTTAGAAATCCACGTGAAAGTTTCTGAACCATGCAGAATAGGAAAAAAGGTATGCATTGAATTATTAAAAAATGATTACTCCAATGATAATTGGTCCATGGAAACATTAAAGCTTTGAAATTAGACCCACTGTATCCACATTGATATTAACAAGACAAGTATATATAAATTAATTAACACATGACTGCCGACCAATTTTCCCGGTGCATTAATTCATATTCATAATTTCCTTCTTTTAACCATTCACACAATCATATCTCATATGTCCCTTTTAAAGTAGTTAATAAATACCACCTAACCAATTAAATTTATAATTTTCCCACCAGCCTGATGAGAAGATCACCGAACTTAATTTGATCAGTTTTGGTCACGATTGCCGGGTTCTGTACCGATTCAAATCCCTTGCACTCACCGATGAAAGACAGTCGTGGTAAGCTCTTGGGATCGAGTGGAGAGAGGGCCGAGGATCGGCTTTGACAGTGGCGGCGATACTGTATTTTTAGTACTTGTTGGTAGGAGATGTAGTTCCGATCATGTGAACAATTTGATCCATCCGCAAGCAATTTGATCCATGATTCGTTTGAGACGTCACCTTAACCCTTTTATCCACTGACGGAGCGACTTTCAATCGAGCCTCGAGCGCATAGTTACTTACTCAGACCAGGCTGGCCCTTCAACTACCGAACCAGAGTTTCGAACTAAACTTTTTTAGTAGCGTTTACGAGCCAGAACATCAAGCTATATATAGGTGTTATATTCATGCAATAAATAATTGCTGCACACCTTCCGATCCGGCCTCTCTCTATCACCATTCTCTCAAGTCAATAACTCGATTAATGATGGTGCCGGTCCCCTGTGGGCAGAGATGAAATAAATACCAGCTCGATGGATCGCCATTATTAAAATCAATTAAGAACTAGCTAACTAGCGCTTGTCAACAACCACCAAGTTCCCGATCAGTACTACTGCAGGGTCATCACAGAAGACAAAAACCAATATGGACACCATCAACGGCACACGACTTGCAGAAGAACACAACAATAACAGCAGCAATAATACTCTAGTGTTTGCAATCAACAACAAGAGATTCGAGCTGACCAACTTACACGACCCATCGACGACTCTGCTTCAATTCCTGCGTACCCAGACCAGCATCAAGAGTCCCAAGCTCGGTTGCGGGGAAGGTGGCTGCGGAGCTTGTGTGGTTCTGCTGTCCAAGTATGATTCCGAAGTCGAAAAAGTCGAAAACTTTACGGTAAGCTCCTGCCTGACGTTGCTGGGGAGTGTTCATGGATGTTCAATCACAACATCTGAAGGGATCGGCAATACTAAAGAAGAATTCCACGAAATCCACAGCAGGTTTGCTGGATTTCATGCCTCTCAGTGTGGATTCTGCACTCCTGGAATGTGCATGTCGCTTTACGGAGCACTTGTTAACAATGGCGGTGAAAAGCTGAGTGTGATTGAAGCGGAGAAGGCCATATCAGGAAACCTCTGCAGGTACGATTAACGGTTAAAACTGATTAGCCGATCGATCGGTTTTGGTCGGTTAACCTACAATGGATGGTTTGTCGGTTAAGTTTTCGAGATTTTTTTAAACCAATTTTTTCTTACAAACTCTCTTCATATTTATACTTATTTTAATATAAAAAAATCAACATTAATCAACCTATTTTGATCAGTTGATTATTGGTTAATTAACCGATTATCATCATATCTGTTAAACAATGAAATTAACTGCTCATTTTGTCTTTTTTATTTATTTTTACTTAACAATGCAACTTCGTCGTTTTTGTCTCGAATGTTGGCGGCTACCAACCTTTATAACGAGCCGACCTGAGCCCAGAATTCGTTCATTTTTAGGTAAGGTTTGATCGAGGTTCGAATTTGATTCAAATTTTCATATTTCATCTTTAAATCGATTCAATTTAAAATTTTACAACTCAAGTTTGACACGGAATAATCATAAACGGAATAGCTCATTAACCATAATGAGCTCAGTAGAATATCTAGAGCAAGCTCGGCTCAATAACCACAACTCATTTTGATAACAATTGTAATCGAATTCAACTTGTGTAATGACCTCTATGATTTAAAAATGAAGAATTTATATAAGCACATTTGTAAAAGGAAACAAAAATCGAGCTAACTCGTCAACTACACCATCGAGCTCACAATTGAACCGGCTCGAGCCTCCTTTAGTTGAAATTTTTGTTTCCCAGACGAAGATTCAAAAGGTGTGGTTTCAATGATTGAAAATGTTATTTCCATGGGCTAGGCCATGTGATATTATTGAAAAGCTTTGAAATTGGACCAATCCCAACGATATTAACAAAGACGGCAGGATAAGAGGTAACACACCGACCAACCAATTTTCATCATACGTCCCTTTTAAGTGGTAATTAAATACCACCTAGCCATCTTGATATGGTAGTTTTTAGTAGAGTAGTGAAATCACATTTAAATCTTTAAGGTTTTGAGTGGTGTTTAGCGATTTTGATTCTGTTTAAATTTGGTGGTTATTGAAATTAGATAAAATCTTAATTTAAATCATAGAATTTTGTAAAATTAAACGATTTTTTTTATGTATTTTATGATTCTATATTCTATGTCAAAAGTGTCTGTTTGTCTGTTTATCTCACTCATTTAGCCTAAAATAAAAAAAATCTTGCTGTTATCAGTAATTTATTTATTTTATTGATAGATTTTTATTATTTTAGTTAGGCTTGGTAGCCGGATTATTAAAATCACTAACTGATATCGGACCAGTTGGAGTGTCCGGGTAGCCTATATTCGGATTTTTGTTTAAAAATATATGAGAACGCTTGATCGAAGACGGTTTTCCAGAGTGTTTGGTGGCTATTGTTTTCTCTCTAAAATCTTCTCACGGCTTAGAATAAGTTGTTACGGCTAACATTCTATTTATAGAGTTTCTCATAAACCCTAATCCTAATGACCACCGACCCACTAACTCTAATCCATCTTGGATTAGGACATTAATCCGGTCCATACATAAGCATGTCACCTTGTAGGACCCGGTCCGATTAACCGTAGCCCAAACCGCTAATTAACAGTGGCCTCTAGCAAGACGTGTTCATTCTTAAGTGGCCTAAATTAATTCCAATTAATTAGGTCCAATACTTTACTAGTTCCTATGCGGACTTGGGCCGAAGGATATAAATATTTAAAAAAACCCGGCAAAAATCGGCCTAGTAATCGGTAACGAGGTGAAATGGCCAAATGAGTAACTAAACCGGCTCTAAACATCAAAATCCGGTGATCATGATACCCGCAACATAGATTTGAGCGGTCCAGTTACCAGATAGACCTCATACCCAGACCCGGAATTCCCAACCTTAATTTTAGTAATAACTAATAAGGAAAAATTAAAATAATAATAATAATCTAAAATTAATACATCGTTTTTTTTAAAATTTGCTATTATAAAAAATTATAAAATTTTACAATTTAATTCTACAATTATAATTTTAAATTGTTTTTTAATTTCATGTTAGACTCGAGGATTTTGCTACCGGGCACATCAAGTCAAGCTAGCTGCTTACGTAATTCCAACCAAGAAATAATTGCTCCACACGGCACACTCTCCTCTAATCTCTATCACCATTTCTCTCAAGTCAATTAACTCGATTCATAAGAATTACTCGATCAGTACAGCAGCAGTACTTCTAGTGTTTGCAGTCAACAACAAGAGATTCGAGCTGACCAACTTACACGACCCATCAACAACTCTCTTTCAATTCCTGCGTACCCAAACTAGGGAAAAAAAATTTATAGGCACGATTAAATCGAAAATTACGTAAACAGTCAAGTCGAAACCTAAATTATAAAAGATGGCAATTACCAAAACTTCCAACGCGTCACGCATCCTGCGTACTGCCAATATTCACAAATCTTCCGGTTACAAAATAATTCAATGATTTAATTTTCCGTTGTTCTGCTGTCCAAGTACGACGAGTCCTCCGAAAAAGTCAAAAGCTTTACAGTAAGCTCCTGCCTGACGTTCCTGAGGAGTGTTCATGGATGTTCAATCATAACATCTGAAGGGATTGGCAATACTACAGAAGGGTTCCACGAAATCCACGTCAGGTTTGCTGGATTCCATGCTTCTTAGTGTGGATTCTGCACTCCAGGAATGTGTATGTCGCTTTACGGAGCGCTTGTTAGTAAAAACAACAATGGTGGTGGTGAAAAGCTGATAAAAGTAATTGAAGCCGAGAAGGCCATTGCAGAAACCTCTGCAGGTACGATTAACTGTTGAAACTGGCTAACCGATTTATTTTGGTGGACGAATCGGTTAACTAAAAAAATTAGGTTGGCCTTTCTCGGTTAACGCTTTGATATTTTTTAACCGAAACAAAATTTTAATGGACTCTTTTCATATTTATATCCGTTTTAACCAAAACAACTTATTTCGGTCGGTTGATTGGTGGTTAATTAACTAATTATCGCAATGTTGGTCGGTTAAGCGGTTAATCTATTTTTGTTTCACAATCTTAATTAACCGATTGAGTTTGATCAATCATATACCGACCTTAACTGACCTATTTTGGTTGGTTGATTGGTGGTTAATGAACCGATTATCCCATGTCGGTCGGTTAATCGGTTAATCTATTTTTGTTACATAATCTTAATTAGGATAAAATGTGATCAATTGTATACCTGTTTTAATCAAAACCAACCTTAACTGACCTATTTCGATTGGTGAATCGGTGGTTAATTAACCGATTATTGACATGTTGGCTGGTTAATTGGTGCATCAATTTTGTTACACAATCTTAATGACCCGACCGGATGTGATCAATTATTAACCACCTGCACGACTGACTTCCACTCCTATGTGCAGGTGTACCGGATACAGACCGATTTCCGATGCTTGCAAGAGCTTTGCAGTTGATGTTGATATAGAAGATTTGGGTGCTAACTCATTCTGCAGATCACCGTCTGACAGTACTGGTACTGGAGGAATTTGTAGTAGTGCTACATTTCCTGAATTCCTGAAAATGCAGGGGAAATTGGACTCAGCTTCCGCCTCGTGGGTTGTTCCTCGGTCTACCGAGGAGCTTCGGAGATTAATGAATGGAAATGTTAAGGTGAAGCTACTGGTTGGAAATACCGGAATTGGTTACTACAAGGAGGAATTAGATGATACCTATGACAGATACATTGACATCAGGTATGTTCCTGAGCTTTCGAGAATCAGTTATAAGGATCCGAACTGTGGTGGGATCAAATTCGGAGCAGCTGTAA
This sequence comes from Linum usitatissimum, assembly GCA_030674075.2. Taxonomy (NCBI): domain Eukaryota; kingdom Viridiplantae; phylum Streptophyta; class Magnoliopsida; order Malpighiales; family Linaceae; genus Linum; species Linum usitatissimum. Next base: position 2,875,949 of record JAUJYP020001281.1, on the reverse strand, counting down.
CGATTTCCAAAGCTATAACAGCCTTGAAGGCCTCATCAGGATCATGTGGAGTAGTGTACCGAAAGATAGCGGACCACATGGAGAAAATCGCGACCCGGTTTGTTCGAAACACCGGTAGCATAGGTGGGAATCTGGTAATGGCTCAAAGGAAAGGGTTTCCATCAGACATTGCTACTATTCTTATTGCAGCAGGTTCTTACGTAGAGATACTGACCGGTACCGCTTCAATTGAAAGGCTGACACTGGAAGAGTTTCTTCAGGAAATTAGGCCACCGTTGGATGATTCCGCATCCGTACTAATCAGTATCGAAATACCTACCTCGAAATCTGCCGTGTTTGAAACGTATCGTGCTTCCCCAAGGCCTTTAGGGAATGCATTGGCTCATCTCAGCTCTGCCTTCTTGGCAGAGATCGACGGTGGAGATGTGATCAGCTCGTGCCGATTGGCATTCGGTGGGAATGGAATCAATCGTACGATTCGAGCTAGAAAGGCTGAGGATTTCTTGGCAGGCAAGAAAGTAACCGCCGGTGTTGTATATGAAGCCATTAGACTTGTTAAACACAGTGTTACAAAATCGAGTGGTTCGGATCCTGATTACAAGTCGAGCTTAGCTGTCGGTTTCATTTTCGAGTTCCTTAACCCCTTGATCCAAATTAATGGGTTGGTAAGTGATGCTTGTGAGACAAGCTATCGCCTGTTATCTTCCGGGAAGCAGATTTTCCAAGTGCACAGAGAGAACCGACCGGTAGGGGAACCGGTTCGAAAATCTGAATCTCTAATTCAAGCGTCTGGTGAGGCAGTATTTGTAGATGACATTCCTTCACCTGAAAATTGTTTATACGGAGCATTTGTGTGGAGCACCAAGCCATTTGCTAGAGTGAAAGATATAGGTTTCGATTCGAATCGGATTCCAGATGGAGTTGTTGCTCTGATATCTTCGAAAGACATCCCGAAAGGAGGCGCGAATTTGGGGTCGAAGACGATATTTGCTACCGAAACTCTGTTTGCAGATGATGTCACGCATTGTGCTGGGGAACGCCTTGCTTTCGTGGTAAGTAAGAGAATGAAAATTTCCTGATTATTTATCAGAAATAATTTCCTGATTCCATGGCTAAGTTTTCAGGTTGCAGATTCACAGAAACATGCAGATGCAGCAGCAAACATGGTTGTTGTAGATTATGATACAGTTGGGATGGAACCACCGATTCTGACTGTGGAAGATGCTGTTAAGAGATCCAGCTTTATCAGTGTTCCTCCGTTTCTTAAACCGGACGAAGTCTGTGATGTAACGAGAGGATTTGCTGAAGCAGATTACAGAATCATCAATGCTCAGGTTGAATTAATATAACCCCAATCTTGAAATTTCTCGATTTGTTAGGATGAAATGGTTTGTGATATGAGTCTGATAATTTTGGTGCAGATGAAAGTGAATTCACAGTACTACTTCTATATGGAAACACAGACTGCTATGGCGGTACCAGATGAAGATAACTGCATGGTGGTTTATAGCTCAAGCCAATGCCCAGAGGCTGCTGGTGTCACTATTGCAGAATGCATTGGTCTTCCTCAGCACAATGTACGTGTTATCACAAGGAGGGTTGGCGGTGGTTTTGGTGGGAAAGCCCTCAAATCTATACCTGTGAGTATTAGTAAGCTTCCACAATTTCCCATCATTTTCATTCTTTGTTGCGTTGCCAGATGATGTAGAAATCTGATTATACTAATTTTTGTCCGACTCGAGTTTGACTCGTTTATTCTTTAATTTGGTGTACTCAACCTCGGCTTAAGCTCAATTGGAGTATTTCGATTTTGGTTTTAACCATTGTAACCGAGTTCGGCTCTTAAGTAGATTTTGAGGGGTTAAAAAAAATAAAGAGGTTTTATAAGGGAGCTCATAAAAAAAACCGAGCTTGTTCTGGAGCTAAATCATCAAACAAGCTCGTGAGCTGCTAATCGAGTCCTTATCAAGGTGGCTCACCAGCTAACCCGAGCTCCACTGGTTAATTATTTGAGCCAGCTCACGATCCTAATAATATGAGCCGAATTTCGGACGTGAGTAGGTTTTAGCTCAATGAGGTGGCTCAGCTAGTCAACAACCCTTGCGAACCCGATATCAAGCCAAATTTCAATTAAGATTTTTAGTAGTTTTTAGGAGCCAGACACCGAGGTATTCACAGGTGGACTGTAAATTATAGAATATCATTCAAAACCTTTATTATTGCAAGCAATTTGTCTAATCAAACTTAAAGTTTTCTTTACCTTCTCCAGATAGCTACAACATGCGCACTTGCAGCTCAACTGCTACACCGACCAGTAAGGACATACCTCAACCGCAAAACCGACATCATAATCTCCGGAGGCAGACATCCAATGAAGGTCACCTACACTGCAGGATTCAAATCCAACGGAAAAATCACAGCTCTGAAACTCAAAATCCTAATCGACGCCGGTATGTCACCTGATGCAAGCGCCATCATTCCGGTCCACTTGGTAGCAGCACTCAAGAAGTACGACTGGGGCTCCCTATCGTTTGATATAAAGCTGTGCAAGACCAACCGGTCCAGCAAATCTACAATGCGAGCTCCCGGTGCGGTCCAAGGCACGTTCATTGCGGATACAGTGATGGAAAATGTAGCATCGACTCTTGGCATGGACGTGGATGATCTAAGAGCTGTGAACCTTCATACTTACGACAGCATCAAGCTGTTCCATCCGAAATGCTTCGGGGAACGTGATGAGTATACCCTGAGGTGTATTTGGGAGAAACTAGCGAAATCATCGGAGTTTTACCGGAGGAGGGAAATGGTGGAGGGGTTTAACAGGGATAACTTGTGGAGGAAGAAAGGGATTTCGAGAGTGCCGATCGTTTTCGAAGTTGGGGCTACAAGCACTCCAGGGCGGGTAATGTTTCTGAACCATTACGTTTTTTTGGCCCGTTGATCGGTTTGGTCTATGTGGTTTGTATCGGTTTTGTCGGTTTCGTGGTTTCGTAGGGGTCAAATACGTATTTCATTCTGTAACTTTAGATGTGTTATGAATTGGTCTCGAAACTTCAAAATCTTACATACCGATGCAGTGGTCCATAATTGTAAGTTTGGAGACCAATGTGTAACATTTGAAAGTTTCGAGATCGATACGTTAGAACTTGTACAAAATCTATTACATATTTGGCCAGTTTCAATAGAGAATTAGGGTTAGTCTAATAGTTTATATTCATAGCTCATTCAACTATAAGGATGGGAGTCAGTCGGAGCGATTAATAACCGACCAAATTCGGTTGGTTAAGTTAGGATTTTGTGAAATAATAATAGATTATCGATTAACCGACCAATATGGTGATAATTGGTTAATTAAACGTCTGAAGTAAATCAATTTCAGTTAAAATGGATAAAATTATGAAAACTGTTGGTTAAAAAGTTGTTTTAGCAAAAAAATTCTCAAATCTTTAACTAATTTACAACCCTGATTGTTTTAGGGTAACTGATTGCAATGATTTGAACCATTTTGTCAAGTTTTTATTTTCAGTGACTAGATTGTTATTTCCAAAAGTAATACGTTTTTGTCATTTCCACTGTTGCAACGGCTAATACGGCAGCCGCCTTGTCTCCTATATTTCAGCAATTCGTTGAGTTTGCATAATGAATTAATGAACAACAATATAAGTTTGTTTGCAATTCTCTCTCTCCCTTTCTCTCAATTCCTATCCTTCTCTACTTACCCTTCTCTTTTCCGATTTGGTCCTTTTCGTTGGAACCCTCACCGGGGACATTACACTGATTAACTGACCAAATGCAATCAATTAATCAATTTTAACCGTTAATTGTATTCGAATTATCAACCCTAATTCCTCATTGTAATAAGGATCATGACAACATAAAAGTCGACATCCATAATTAACTTGGCAGCTAGCGTTCCAACATATTCTTTTCGGAAAGGGAAATTGGGTTAAGAAAATCTGTATTGTGTTAATTTTTTTTGAACGTGGATTTCATGTATAATCCATTAACAGGTTAGCATTCTCAGCGACGGATCCATTGTTGTGGAAGTAGGAGGGATAGAACTGGGACAGGGTCTCTGGACAAAGGCCAAACAAATGGCTGCATTTGCCTTGAGTTCATTAATCAACTCTGATTCTCGCGACAGTCTGCTAGAGAAGGTAAGGGTTGCTCAAGCTGATACCTTATCTCTGATCCAAGGAGGACTCACCGGTGGGAGCACGAAATCCGAATCGAGCTGCGAAGCGATCAGACTCTGCTGTAATGTTCTGGTTGAGAGATTACTTCCTCTGAAGGAGAAGCTGCAGAAGGAAGTTTCCGGCGGGTCGATGATCGGATGGGAGATGCTCATTTCCCAGGTGATCATCATCAAACCCAGAAACAGATTATAATTAAACTGATCATCATTGTTAGGAATTGATTCATTTGATGATCATATACATATGCAGGCGTATAAATTTTCAGTGAACTTAAGTGCAAGCTCTCTTTATGCTCCTGACTTCAGTACCAATCATTACTTGAACTATGGAGCAGCAGCAAGCGAGGCAAGTCATAGATAAGTTTGTTACTTCAGTCATTGATATTTTTATCGACTTTTCACGGAACTTTCGAATCATTGGTCTGTTTAGCCTGCCCTGCAAAATTTCATATGTCTGATGTAATACAGGTGGAGATAAATCTTCTCACAGGCGAAACAACAATTCTGAGATCAGATCTAATATATGACTGCGGACAAAGCTTGAATCCCGCCGTCGACATGGGACAGGTGGAGTTTCTTGATTGTTTGAAGCATATTTTTTCATAGACAATAAACCAATTTCATCAACCACAAACATTTTCTTTCTTCTGCTGATGTTCATTACCAGATTGAAGGAGCTTTCGTTCAGGGGATCGGATTCTTCATGATGGAAGAGTACAACACGAATTCGGACGGTTTAGTGACGACAGACAGTACCTGGACATACAAGATTCCGACCATAGACACCATTCCCAAACAGTTCAATGTGGAAATCCTCAGCAGCGGACATCACCGGAATCGAGTTCTGTCTTCCAAAGGTATTGCTTCTGTCTTTCAAAGGTATTGACATTTGCAATGTAGTCAAAATATATGTTGGATTTGAATGATTACACGTATTGGTGTCCAACGATTCTAATCTCCGGCTTTACTTGTAATCAAAATTTTGACTACCTCGAATATACGATATTTCAACTTGTAGCGTCGGGCGAGCCGCCCCTACTGCTGGCAGCATCAGTTCACTGCGCCACGAGAGCAGCCATTAGAGAAGCCAGGAAACAGCTGCATTCGTGGGGAGGCCTCGACGACAGTGATTACGCAAACTTTCATCTGGATGCACCGGCCACCATGGCAGTTGTGAAGAAGCTCTGTGGGTTGAACAGTGTGGAGAGCCACTTGAAATGGAAATTACTCAACCATAAGTAAGAAGACCAGAAAAAAAAAAGACTCCTTAATTCGATGTAACAAAGAACATTGAAATTTCGTTGGAAGAGTTTATGAAAATATCGAGCATAAAAATCGCAATTTGTTTTCTGACATTTCCATTTGACATCAATCGATTGAAATCATATGATCCAAATAGTTCCAAAAAAATTTATATCAGCTTCCCTTAAATTCAAAAACCGGGTTTTCCTCCATGATTTTAGTGTTTATCACATCACTGCCAAAAATCTAACTTGATGTTATACTTACACAATTCAAAACACAAGGCCTACTACAAATCTTTACTTATGCTTAAATTAAGCTAGATAACTCTAAATATAGCACAATTTTTTACTAAACTCTCAAAATCAAACCCTCAAATCAGCCCAAACTATATCAAGCTCTGGCAAAAAATGACAAACTGGACCTTCTCCGGGTTCAATTCCGAGAACTCGAAACGACGGATTATTCTGATCCCATTTCGAAGTATCCATATGGCAGGCCGCTACAGCTTCCACAACCTCTCCTTCTCCGCCACCACCCAACAAAACCTTGAACAACTTCGTTTCGCCTCCGGGGCTATGGCAGAAGTAGACCAAGTAAGGATAAGGCATGGTGTGACAACCCATCACTTTTCTCGTCAGGATTTCCTCAGGTTCCTTCAGGACCGTATAGTCCTGAACGGAAGAAGAAGAAATCGGTTTATCCGATTTTTTCAGCTGGTTAGTGGTTAGGGCCTTGAGCATTTTGGTTTCCGACCCGAAACTGGACCGGACCGAGTCGAGCATCGACTCTAGCGAGGTCGCGCAGAATTTGGTCTCGCCGGTCATGGGTTCGAGCTCGCATAACGACAGCGTGGTCTGAACCGCTCCGGCCTGAGGGGATTCGAGGAGGAAGGAGAAGAGGTTGAGGAGGGAAAGGAGGTGGGCGGAAGCAAAAGGGATCGAATCCCTGTTTCGAGAGGAAATGCGGGGTGCTTGAAGAGTGCTTTTTCGAGAAGTTGATCGGCATGGTTGAACCGGGTTTGAGTTGTCCCGGATTGAAGAAGATGGACAAATTCTGGTCTGCTTCCATGGCTGATGCTGTTGTAACCTGAATGAAACAAGAAATAAAAACAGAGAGGATTCAGTGAAAAATGAACCAAAATTTGTAAACTTTTTGACCGTAAGCAAGAAGGAAGATTATATTCCGTACCGTGAGGAGATGAAGTAGAAGAAGAAGAGTTGTTGTCCAGGAAGAAAGTTGAGGAACCGCCATGGACGTGTTTACTTGCTCTGTGTTTATTGGAATAAATAGCGATGAAGGTTGGTGATGGCTTCGGACTTTAACCAGCTTTGGATACGTTTTTATACTTCATTTAATACATAGTTGAAAGTATTTATTTATTCAAGTCAACGTTGAACATTGATATTCATCCAAATAAATAAATAAAACGTTTTTCATTTTGACGTCCATTTACTTTCATTATTTTTATTTATTTTAAGCATCGTGATTATTAATTACTTGAAAATGGAAATAATTTCCAAATATGGACAGCAAAAACTAAAGAACTCAATAGTGCTGGTAGTGGTGTTGGGTGGGCAGAGAAGAAGTGGAGAAAGTCAACTTTGTTTTGTCAGAGGACTCCACTTCAATCCAAAATATAATAATTTTTTTTATCTATCTGTTTATACTACAGGGCATTCAAAACTAATAGATAATAAATAAAATTAAAGTTAAATATAAATTAGTTAGTTGTCTAATTACAATTTGTAATTAGTCGGCAACAAAATCAGGTCCTCAGACATTTTCGACAGGATTTCAATTATTTAAATATCTAATTTGTACGTGTAATTAATTTTTTTTCCGACTACATTAAACATACGTACTTTCATTCATCATATAAAAATTAAATAAAATAATTATCCTCGTTCTACTTCCCGCCCAAACCATTTTCAACTTTAATTGCATTCCGAAATAAAAAATTCATATCCTTTCATAATCAATCATTAGATTAAACCTTGGACGATTCAACGGGTTAAAAATATTTCCACACCAACAGATAGACGGTGCTATCCGCTATTTAGTAAAATTGAAAATGCACACCTAGTTAATTAAAATTCAGAAATTGTTTTTTCTAGAATGATATTCTCTAAAAATCTCCAAACTCCACAAATTGTATCGTACGACCCATCAAACTTCACGAACCAACAGCTCAATTATTTTCTCTTAAATATTTTTAAATGGTTTTTCTGGTCTGGTGACGTTATTTAAAATAAATTATTTTCTGGTTCATATTAGTCAGCTGAGGATCAACGATGGAGTCATGCAAAGTAAGCAACAGTAGACCGCCCCGTTGAAACCAGCTACCGCTTACTACAGTACAGTTTTGGACACCAATTAATTAATTATATCATTTTCTTATAAAATAAATACCAATTGATAATAGTACAAAATAATTAATTTTGGCTGACATAACATCACTTTCTTTCACCTTCTTAAAAAGTTGTCACTTATTCCCATTTTTTTCTGTTTAATAATTTTTTTCACTTTAAAGTTTTCTTTATAAATCGAAATAACGAAGGTTCGAAATAGAGATACACTATTGTAAGGTAATTTTATGTGGTATGTTTACCCGACTCTCTGGATAAATATGTCCATATTTCTAGCATACAGTCTCGATTTAATATTTGCGAAATAATTTGATTTAATAATGAGCATAATTTAGTATAATGTCTAAACTCGATCGTGCAAGTCTCACATTAATTATGTTGATCCATTATTTAAAACTCACTTATTATATATGATTATTTCAAATTAGAGAGAGCCAAAGAAAATCTTCACTTTCTTATTCTCTGAATTCTAATATTAAATTATATGTAAATTTTAATTTGATGATTTCTTAATTTTGGTTGATAATATTTAAACCGATGCTCCTTTAATTATTTATTAATTTAAACTAAATAATCTAGCGAATTTACATTCATATCGATCGAGAAACATGTAGGGCCATTTTTGCAAAGAGTGATGGATGAGTTTGGTCTCCCCGACCCAACCAAAGGCTATATATATTGGTATTGGCATTGACAATGTTTTCTCTGGCAAGTCAACTGAACTAGGAGGTTGACAATGACGACTCCTAAGGCACAGCTGTTGGTGACGATGGAGACCAAACAGCTTTAATTTGTTGGCTTAATTAATTTGGTTTGTATGAGAAAATTATTATAGAGTGACCATTTTAGCAATTAACTATCATTATGTGACTGATTAATTTGCACCAACTGCATGTGAAAATAGATCCCACTATATATTTATAAGTAACCATGCCAAAAAAAAGTAGTGATAGACCATTTAACCCGCAACCAAATCGGTGGAGGCAAATTGGTAATCAAGGACTCGATCAAAATTTAGATAATCAGGAATTTATTTTATTTCAAATAAATTGAATTAAATTCATAAATCATATTTGGTATATAATTTATAATTGAATTATATCAAAAGTTGGAAGAACTTATTAAATTAACAATTATATCACCTTAGTCGACATATTCTAAAAAATAATAAAAATTAACAAAGAACGAATGTATTTGATGACAATCATAATAATTAATAATTATGTGATGTTATTGAATGAAGAAGAAGAAAGGAGTTATTTAACCTCTTTCAAATTAGTGTTTTGTTACCGTCAATAATAATGAGAATGTTTGAGCAACACATAAAGAGTGGCCCAACTAATTATATATATTAGGTTTAATGGTTATGGTGTTAATTTAATTATTAGTGGAGGTAGATAAGTTATTTTAATGTAATTAGTAAATTTTTGTGAAATTCATTTCGAAATACCTACTCAATTCAAAAGAATTGTTAACACTAGCCTCATTTCCGCAAAATTTAAAATTTAGAATTGGAAATGAATTTTTTTACGAACCAAACACAAAAACTTTCATTTTGAAATGAATTCTATAAGTTTTTGAGGAATTCATTTAGACCAATCAAGGTGAGAAATCCGTGTAGATTTTGTCCTGTTTAGTATTTCAGTTGTTACTCTCTCTTCATGAATTTGATTGGTGCAAGGTCAGGGGAGTTAGAAAGATAATTCAATTACCTTTCTATCCATATATTATTAGTCATTGGATTTGAAGCATCCAGGGAGATACCCTCAATTAAAACGGTCAGACTAAATACTAAAATATACCTATTTTAGTAGTTCTCTTTTTAGTAATACATGTTTTAAATTCTAATACCACACTGTTTAGTTTAGAAGTTGTTACATGGAGGTTAAGTTTGCAAAGCCTATATAAAGGCTTTGTTATTATTGTATTTGATGGACAATTGAGATGAATAAAATTGAGTTTGTGAGTTTGAGTTTTATACTCGTTTAATTTGTTTGAGTGCGTGTCAATTCGTATTTGGAGGATTGTTGGTTCATTTGAGTGCATGTCGATTCGTGCTTTGAGGACCATTAATCGTATCGGCGAAATATTCACTCACTTTCGAGGCCGATAATCTATCTTGCGTCTGCCCCTTATCAAAAATTTCAAATTCAAGTGTTCCGTGTTGAGATTGTTGTTGGGTTTCGTCGCAATTAACAGTGTGGTTCACATGACAGGAAGTATATTTAGATTTTTAGTGAATCCCTAAATCGATAGTGGAAATAAGAAGATTAGAAATCTGACATCAAGGAGTAGGATTTCCAGTTTAAAAATTAAATATAAAAAATTTATTATTGGGTAGAATCTCCTAACTACAACCATGCTCATCAATTCAGGTGACATACATTTCACAAATACTTGGTTGAACAGTTTTTTCTATTATACTTTTGAACTTTGGGAAACCAATTTTCCAATTTCGATGACGTACGATTCATAAACATTTGATTGATCGATCAAAATCTGATCGTATCTTATGTTTACTATACTATTCTCCCATAAATTTATGACAAATTAACATTTTCCAAATCTTCATCATACATTTGACTGTAAAAACGATCCACAGTATAGCGCGAACTACTTCTAGTGAGTTAAAGTACCTCTACAACTTCCAAAACTTTTATAAGTAATCTTGTTACTGTAAAGTAATTAGAACACTAGGCGATGACCCGAATGGAGATCACGTGAAAATTTGGTAACAAACTCTTTGATAATTGGGTAGGTAGTTTGGCTATATGACAACAACTAGCTTTCCTGGTTTAATATGCGATTTCAACTTATTTATCCCTTTTAATTTCCTCCTTAAATTAATCCATAATTAATTAATGTATCACTAATGATCTCATCTTTCGTACATGGTAAATATATTATTTCTTATGATACAATCTTTTCATATGACCTATTAACATACGTAAGCAAAATAATCTGAATATCGCCCATTTTCTGAAGCATTTTTTACTACGGAAAACAAGAAATCATTTTTTCGCGTCGGAATTTGCATAATCCAAGCTATTTGACTGTATGAGAAACGCAATCTTAATTTAGATTAATGTACAATCTCGTTAATATAATGTTTGTCTGAATGGTGATTTTTATCAGTAAATCTTCTCTTCCTTCATATTTATCGGTCTACCAAACAACCCCTTAAAATTAATCATCTTAATATGTGGAAATTAAAGTGTTGGTCATCCCTCAAACCCATGAAAACCATCCAATGTTGCGGGTCAAACCCGAAAAGAAAATCTTCCCGCCCCACTTGAAATAATTAAATTAAAGAAAAAACCAAGAAAATAAACTTAACAAAATTCGTCAAGTCCACCGATTTTTCCACTATAAATATAACCAACACCATCAACTATACAACACCATCAACACAAACAAAAAGAAACACAGCAGCCGAGCCGTGCGCCGCCATGAAACCCTGCAGCTTCTTCACCCTCTCTTGCCTTCTCCTCTCCCTTCTACTGGTAGATGTTTTCATTTTTATAATTTTTATGATTATTAACTAAACGATGCCGTTTCATTCATTTTGGTTCCTTCCTTCAGGCTACGGCGACGATGAGCGAAGCAATTAGGGGAGATCCGCCCGCGGCTGAGGAGTACTGGAAGAAAGTGATGAAGAACGAGCCTCTCCCCAGCTCCATCAAGGAGCTGTTCAACGACGCCGTCGTTTCATCATCCGACTTTGACGGAAAGAAGCTGAGGTTTGTGGAGGACTTCGACACGACAACCAGCGCCATCATTTACCACGCCGCCACCGCGGAAGAGCAAACAGCCCTCCCGTAAGGGGCGGAGGAGAGAGGTTGTGTTAGTGGAGAAGAAAGAAGAATAAAGGATGAAGCTGGATCATGTGTCTGGTTTGGTTTCTAATATAATATAATATAATATTTTTTCGTATAGTTTCAATTTTTGGTCGGTGTTGGTTAATTGTTTATTACATGTTTATATATTCGTTAATTAATGTCTGCTGCTGGGTTATTTATTTATTTATTTTGAATGTGTGGTTTTTGTTTTGTTTTTTTATTAGGGAAAAAAGTCAAACGAAAAATATGAAAAAGGACCCAATTTATTAATTCATTAAAAAAGGTCAAATTACCAACTGAATTATTTTGAATGGCTATTTACCCAAGAGGCCACTAAAGTTTGAGGTTTTAACATGCTGATCATTGCACTTCATAAAATATACCTCCGGAGTTGCTGATTTTTTGAACGAATTAACTTATAACCATACTATTAGTCACCGTCGCTAAATTTCAATTTAGTCGAGTTTTCAGTACATCATTATGATAAACTCGTGACTTGGAAGTTGGAAGGCAAAACCAATTGATACATGCTCAATCCCTCATCAATATTGGATTAACCTAACCGAAATCAAAAGCACCAAAACCAACTCGAACACACCCAAACCGAATTAGGATTACAAGATGCAAACCAACTTTATTTTTCTCTTACCCCTTCACCTCCGGTTAGAGAACCCGTAACGATAGGTATGTTGCATAACATATAATGTCCAACTATATATGATGTAAATTCAACTATATGATGTTCAACTATAGACTATAGTGTCAAAATTAATTGCTACATCGTTGTAGCAATGATCTTAAAGTGAAATTTTAGATCGAATGCAATAGCAGATTCAGAATAATAAAGAAGCTACGGTTTAACCGAAACGAAGCTACGGTTTAACCGTTTGGTTTTGAAATGTTTGAGATGGACCCATTTTTCTTAAAAAGTTTATGGAACTTGTAAAATTACATCTCAAGTTACTCAACTTTGGACAATACTATTAAGTTACATACCGAACTTGGTCAAAAGTTCCAAAACATACTATATGTAGAGATTAACATCAATGAACCACCAACATCATTAAGCTCGCAAAATCTAACCGAAACAAAGAGATACGATTCAACCAAAAAGTCCCCTGCGTATGTCATTGTAACGTTAGCAAGTCGCGAACAAACTTTCTTATCTTCTACACTCACTATCTCAAACCTCAACTAAACCCCTCATTTTCCCAACTTCTCACTTTCAAGGATTTGGAAATGGCGGCAGCCTCAGCCAGACTCTCAGCTCCTCCTCCCCTAACAATCTCGGTCTCTTCTCGTCCTTCTCACCCTCCTCCTCCTCCTTCTTCTTCTTCCCTGTCTCTCTTCTTTCCGACCAGAAGCTCACCTTGTTCTAAGCTCGTAGTCTCCGCCTCGTCTCGTCCTGATTCTTCGTCAACCGGTAAGGTTCTCGATTCACTTATCTCGAACCGTATCAGTCGGTTCCTTATCGTTATCGTGTACGCTTGAATTGAGTTCCTTCACCGAATTATAGGCAGCAAATTGGGACTTTGGACTGCCCATTTTCATTCATTAGCTTCAACTGTTATGTCGCTCATGTAGAACTGTTTCTGTGGATCTCATCTTATAAAATGATATCGATATCTCGGTGATATTTGTCCAGAGGAAATGATTCAATGTTCCTCGATTCCTTCTCTATGTTGAATTAGTGCCACTGAAATTTTTGCGAACTCCTGCTATTTGCATTAAGTAATTGAGTTGCTGTCGAGTTCTTCTGAAATTTGCATTGCTCTCTCGGTGAGATTCTCCTGAGAAGATAAATTCTATGTCAATCTAATGTATCCTAATCGAGATCCTATATTGAAGTAGTGCCGCTGAATTTCAATATACTCATTAGGTTCAAATGTTTGTCACTTAAGCAGAACTTTGAATAACTGAGTTTCTGTAGAGTTCTTCTCGAATTGCATTGCACTCTTGGTGATATTAACCTCAGAATATTAGTCTAGATCAGTTGATTCCTTCTCGTAATAGTATATCCTGTGTTGAATTAGTGCATAAGATTTCGATATTTCATCAGATTCAAGTGTTTGTCAGTTAGTCAGTTATGCAGAACTATTTTTTTTGCTTGTTTTTCTCCTCAGGTACTATACATTCCATTGAGTGAAGTAAGTGAGTTTTTTTAGATGCACATATGCCTTATTTTGACTTTTGTGCAGGATTAACAGAGAAAGCATTTCGGTCTCCGTTGAGTATAGACTTGAAGAATATCCACGGGTCTAATACCAGGTTTTTTCCCTCTGTCCTTTTACTTGTTTAGTTTCGCCGAAAGTTTAGTTCGTGAGCAACATTTGCTAGTTACTGTAAATGGTGGAATTCTCGGCATTGAGATTTAGTTCTAGGAAACAAAAGCATTACTGAAAACATTGGTGTTTGAGAAGAATTCTTATCGATAGCAGTTGGGCGAGCTTACATGAAGATTGCCTTCATTTCACAACCGTACATTTGATACTGCATACATTCCACATGCAGCTGCACTGAAGATGAGAACAGGGAGAATCCACCCATAATGCCCAAAGTACGCACGCCTAGTGGAGGAGCTGTGGATCTGTTCTCCATGTTGTTTCGAAACCGCATCATCTTCATTGGCGAAGAAATTGATTCGCGAGTGTCTCAGAAAGTTATATCGCAGCTTGTTACGCTTGCAAGTATCGACGAGGAGGCAGATATTATGGTGTGCTTATGTTTTCTAGTCTACCATGATTTCGCTTTTTTGGTTGGTATACATTATGCTCAATGTACAACCTGTTGGCATAAGGCCTAATGGTTTGGATCTCCTGTATTGTGTTAGATATATCTGAACAGCCCTGGTGGAAACACATACTCTGTGATGGCGATCTATGACTGCATGTGCACGGTAATCTATAGCTTCACTTCTGTTCTATGTAACTTTTATCTTTGGCAACATAAATGCTTAATTCTGCTGCTCTAGAACATCATTACTTAATACCGGTGTGAGCTAATGTTATTTTTCTGTGATTTTACATCTATGTAGCTCTTTGATCTGCTAATATCAATGCTCATAATGTTTTCAGATAAAGCCTAGAGTCGGTACAGTGGGCTTTGGGATGATTGCAAGCCAAGCAGTGATTCTTCTTGCTGGCGGGGAAAAAGGAATGCGGTACTCAATGCCTAATTCCCGTGTAATGTTGCAACAACCACATACTGGATGCGGGGTAAGAAACCCACAGCTTAGAGTTACTGATCAATCCATGGAAGAGAACTACATGCTTGTGTTTATGGTCTCTGTATCTTATGTGATCATATATTGCAATCGGCAGGGAACAAAATTCGGCATTTGTATTAGAATTTATTCTTTGCGTTGAAACTTGTTATTGACTCAACCTATGATCTACTGGTTTCAAAAGTGAGATATCTAACCGTTGCTTTTGAATGCTCACCTTTAGTACTCGTGTTTGATCTCTGTGTTGAAAACTCATATTCATGTAGGGTCCCGTGAGAGATGTGAGGCGGCAAGTGGACGAAGCTGTTCATACTCGACAAGTAACTCTCTCTATCTCTCGCACAGTTGAATCTACCTTATTATGTATATCGATCTCCTAGCAAAACTGTAACGAAGTTGTCACTTATTGTTAAGTACTTGGAAGCTAAATGTTTTGTTTTGAGTTCAATCTGATGTATCTGGGAACTGGGGTTGCAGAAAATTGACAAGATGTTTGCTGCGTTTACCGGCCAGACGCTAGAGAGAGTCCAAGAGCTCACACAAAATGATCACTTCATGTATCCGGCAGAGGTATGTCGTTGCAACTATCCCTATTTCAGTTCAAGGTAATGCCTCTATATAAACAGGAACTAGGGACGTTATAAAATATCAAATGAGATCACGCGAGTCAAGTTAGTTATAGCTTTCGGTATCCAATGCCTGACTTCTTTGCTTTTGATTGTAGGCATTGGACTTCGGCTTGATCGACAACATTCTGGGGACAAAAGAATGAACAGATCTGATGTTTTGTTAGTGTGAAGGAAGTAGATCATACAACAATTATGGCCGGTATCTGATTTCTTTGTCGGTATTCTTTCTCTTACTTTCTTCATATTCCTTTCGACCCAGTGGCGAATCCTATATTGAAAGCTTTTTTGCTGTAAGATGCTTCTTTTGTGATGCTATTAAGACATAGTGGTTTTCTTCAGAAGTAAAGGACAGTAAACTAAGAGCTTCATCATTAGCTACTTTAACTGGCTGTTTCTGTAAGTTACAGGGCATATCATCAGCTATGTCCTCCGAAGCAGCGTTATCTACGAGTATACGAAATGGATACCAAACAGAATGAGTTTTGCCGTGATTTGATGCCTACGAGCTTCTGCTGGAAATGCCATACTCAATCTCACTTCCCTTTGGAAAAACGACTCTATGGAACAAGGCATCGGCAAAGCTGCGGATCTATGTATAGCACCTTTGTTAACAAGCATTGTCTCATGGACTTCAGCGGTCCCATATGCCACAACATCATCGCCAAATACAAAGCTTCCATCTAGGGATGATGTTCACGCGGTAGGAGGCGACATCACGAGGATAAGAGAATACGCAAGGATTCGATATCAAAGAACTTTATGGTTCAGTTGATGAAAAACGTCTCGAATGATGATAAGTGCTTCCACTACAATTGAAGGACGAAGCAAGCCGAATCGGTTTCGGTCAAAGAAAGTAGAATGTCGGCTCAATCAAGATCACACGATCAGTCAGATTCGTTCGTTCTTTCTCATTAGATCAAACTCCTCCAAATAAGGTTACAAAACAAGTAGTTAAAAGGAACCATTAGCTCCAAGATAGTTCCATTATCATGGCTGTGGAGCTTATTCTCCCCTTAAGGTTAAGATAGATAGACAGTTATTATGGGCTTATAACTCATCCTTTATGGGCTGAAAGGCCCAACATCACATGCTCCACTACCCTCAGCCCATATAATTACAGTAACTCAAATCCTTCTTCTTCAGCAGCTAGTACATACAAAATTACAAATACATTTTCTTCCTCATCTGTTGTTTGAAAACAAGAGAAGAAAGTGTAGGAAATCGCCAAGGAAAAACTCCGGCCGCCAGTTCCTCCGCTGCTGGGAAAACCCTGAGTTTAACCGGATTAGCAAAGTCAAAGGAATAACAGAGACTGCTAGGGATTTTGGTAGGCAATCGAATTCCGAGAATGGAAGGATTGAACGTAGTTGATGCCGATTTGAAAGTGTACATCCACCCTTCGCAGTGCAAGAACCTCCCGCAAGCTATTCCTCGCGAGCTCAGCTCCTTGCTCTTCAAGTTCGTCCCGGCCTTTTACTCCTCTTTTTTGTAATCGTCGTCGTTCCTTTAGCTGATTTATGTATTCGATTGCGAGTCTGTAGTAAACGGATGTTCAATTCTTTTTGCAGGTATAGCGATGATTACGACGGAGTGTTATTGGCTTATAACGTTAGTCTTCCTGATACAAAAGGGAGAATCCTTCCTGGTATTCATGCTTTCTTTGCCGTCAGACTCGCCGCTAAATTGCTCGTGTTTTCGCCTAAGCCTGATATGCTTTTAGGTAATAGTATTTGAAATGCAACATTGTTGTTCAGTGTCTCTTGTTGAAATTTTAATGCTATTGTTTTTCATCTCAGAGGGGAAGGTGGTGAAAGTGAATGAAGAATCGATTCATGCCATTGTTCTTGGCTTCTCTTCTGCTGTCATTATAGACGACGATATCCGTAAGGAGTTCAAATACAGGACGGTATGTGTTGACCGTTCGCCCTTACTGAGCTTAAACGTGCAACTATTCTTCATGTCAGCTTACTCGGATGGGTATCTCTTCTTTTGACTGTAGAAAAAAGGTGAAGGTTTGTTTGTCAACAGACATGACAAGCGTCATGTCATTAAGGTCGGAACTATAATCCGGTTCTCTGTGAAGAGGTGAAGTTTTTCTTTCCTTGGAAGTGATAATTTATAATCATTCCAACTAATATGAACTTAGCCATCTTTGTTCAGCCATTGTATTTTGCTTCCTCAGTTCATTGGTTGTCTGGAATTTGGTAGGTGCTTCCTGCTGTGGTATGGGGTTTTGATAAATTAGGGTTAACCATGTTTGTTTAAACTGTTAATCGTACCCATTTTAGCCCAAAATTAACCAGTACCGTGGTTAGTGGTTAACTGCTAAAGTGCTGGTTTTAGTTTTTCTTAGCCGGTTATGTTACTAACCATTCGATTATGTAGGTATTTGTTATTGCCTTATTGGATGATGGGTCATGTGTCGCACGAATTATTTTTACCAACTCGGAACTGTGGATTAGGCATTAGTCATTAGAGGATGGGCTCTGGATATGTTTAAACTGTTGATCAGTAATAATTGAAAGGTTAATGGTTATACCCGTTAACTCTTTAAGCCAAATCCCGCACCTTCAAACGTTCATCATGATCAATACAGTTAACCACTAACCGTAAAGGTCAATACCGTTATCCATATAAACATCCTATAATCAATATGAACCTTATCCCCAACATCCCACAATCTGTGATTTCTGATTTGTCTTGCTTTATGTAGTTGGTTGTGCGTACGTATGTTGATGATCAATCTCGTGGTTTGCGACTGTGTTGTTGCAGTTTGAATGAAGAAACACTACACATCTATGGATCCTTGATGCCTGCTAACACAGGGAGCGTTAAGAGACTGGATAAAGAGTCAGAACACCACAGCTCTAAGCCAGAAAGTCTCGTAGTCAACAGGTTCTCGTCGCATCCTATTTAAGCTAGAACGTGTTCTTCTCTTTGCCTGTCTAATTCATCCCCTTTTATTAGCTCTTCCAAGAAAAGGAAAGAGCAGCAAGACACAGAGATGACAACAGAACACGGTAGCAGCGCTGTCAAGGATGCTCGTCAACCAAATGATGGTCGCGAGCATAATAAGAAGTCGAAGAAGGTGACAACACATTGGCAGTTTGATGAAAAGAACTAGTACCAAATAGTAAGGGTTGTTAGTATAGCCAGCAGTAATGTATTAGTACTAGACTACTAGCACCACCACCAATTTTGACCACCTTAGTTTCTTTTACTTGGATGACCACTCTTGTTCCCCCTTTTAAGTATCTATGCTTCCTTTGAATTTTTACCCAACCCAATCACTTGGAATGGGTTAATATTGAACTTGAGGTTCCAATCCCCTTAGGCCGATGTGGTTAAGACTACCTTGTCGTTATGCGAACTGGAACGGATGATCACCGAGGCCAAGTGCTGCTTGACCTTTGCTCGAGTTCATGCTTGACTCGGTCTGATCTACGTACTCCATTGCCTCCAAGGCGAATCACATGGAAATCATGTCTATCAACTCAGTTGCCGATCTAAAGATGTGTGAAAGCTCTCTAAATCTTATCAATTCGTGTCAAATTGCACAATTTACCGGTAAGTTTTTCCAGGTTACGTATCAAAGATCAATTGACTTGCGAGTTCATCAAATTATATGTCTATCGTATCATGGCCATTGAAAATCGAAATTGAACTTGGAACCATCCAAAAGCTTCACTATCAGAAGGCTTACCTTTCAATTTGGGCCGGGCCTTATTCTTCATCAGCTGTACGTGGGCTTTTTATCGGGCCCGACTTCGTTGTGTAGTTAATTAATTTTTTTAAAAATGAATTCATTGTCGGGAGAAACTATTTGACGAAACCCTGGACGCCTCCTTTCACTTGAAGCAGTCCACAAGTTCTTTTGATTGTCGTCGACATCGCCGGAGTTCAGAGAAAGCTCAAGGGGGAGAGCGTCGAGCAACGACGAGAGTTGAGCTGCAGGACAACGTAAGAGCCTCAGAAAGCTCCACTACTTCACTGAGAGGTGGGAGGCGCGAGCTAGTTGCTTTAATCCACTAGACAGACGCCGCGACATCTGTCGAACGGCCGAAGTTGGAGAGTTACCGGCGTCGAGAGGGACACATAGATACAGAGAATGAAGATAGAAGAGGTCCAGAGTACAGCAAAGAAGCAGAGAATCGCCACTCACACTCACATCAGAGGACTCGGTCTTGAGGTTTCCCCAACTCAGACTCTCTTTTTGTTCCTTTACATTTGCTCGTTTCTATAGCTTCTAGAGCCTGTGATTGATGAGTTTATTGTTAATAAACTTATGGGTTCTCATTTATTTTGTGGCGATTACTTGGCCCTGTAACATTTTAGCCAAGTGGAAATGCAATCCCTCTGGCGGCTGGCTTCGTCGGTCAGACTGATGCGAGAGAAGCATCGGGTCTTGTTGTTGATATGATAAGGCAGAAGAAGATGGCTGGAAAGGCTCTTCTAATGGCTGGGCCTCCTGGTACCGGAAAGACAGCTTTGGCCCTTGGGATTTCTCAGGAACTTGGAAGCAAGGTCATCTTCTTCCTTCATTTCCTTCTTGAGCATCAGCTGATTAGTTTCACTTGTTATGTGTATGTTCCATTCATTTTGGATACATTAGGCAACAGCTGATTAATTTCTCTTGTTGTACCCAGGTTCCGTTCTGCCCAATGGTTGGATCAGAGGTATATTCATCAGAGGTGAAGAAAACTGAAGTTCTGATGGAACATTTCCGCAGGGCCATTGGATTGCGTATCAAGGAAAATAAAGAGGTCTATGAAGGAGAGGTGAGTTTAAGTCTCCATGTTATCTCCCCATTAGTCATTTTAGTCTTTCGTGCTTCATTCTCAATGTTTAGGGCTTTTATTCTTTCAGGTGACGGAACTATCTCCAGAAGAAACTGAAAGTGTGACTGGTGGATATGGTAAAAGCATTAGCCATGTAATAATTGGTTTGAAAACTGTCAAAGGGACTAAGCAGCTGAAGCTGGATCCCACCATCTACGATGCCTTAATAAAGGAAAAGGTACCGGAAGGAGTCCCTCCTGTTGTTTTCCTGACAATGCCTTTCTTTGCCTCCTCATCTGTACATTTCATGCACTTTGTTTGATATAGTCAATCTATCTTTGTTAACAGGTAGCTGTGGGAGATGTTATATACATTGAAGCAAATAGTGGTGCAGTTAAACGAGTTGGTAGAAGTGATGCTTTTGCTACGGAATTTGATCTTGAAGCAGAAGAGTATGTCCCACTTCCCAAGGGTGAAGTCCACAAAAAGAAGGAGATAGTTCAGGTGCGTGCTATATTCGATCCTTCTGCGTTTTAATCCATGAATTCCAAAGGACTACTTGTTAGTAACTACAGTGGCATCACCTACATTAGTGATATTTGATTGTTTTTTGTGGAGGTGCGCTACTCCTGGACTAGACCATCATTAACTGAATACTACACATTTTTCAAAGATGACCGACACAAAACCTAGAGAGTTTATTAAGCACCTCTAGCTCATCTTCCTCCTCCCAATTAGGATGGAATTTTGTAGTTTGTTCATTTTCCGCTGAATGTTTGATGCCCCAATCTAGCCAGTTGAACTGGCTTCTAATTGTGTGTGAACCTTGTGATGGTGTGCTCTTTGTTTTCGTACTTTCTCTTCTGAAGTGCTCCAACTGAATCAATGTTTTTGTCATCAGGATGTTACCCTGCATGATCTAGATGCTGCTAATGCAAGACCTCAAGGTGGGCAAGACATATTATCTTTGATGGGGCAGATGATGAAGCCAAGAAAGACGGAAATAACTGACAAGCTACGCCAGGAAATCAATAAGGTATATTGTCTGGACAGTAGTCTTGAACAAGGTTTTCAAAATCAAATACTGTGACAGTTATATAGACTTCACATGGTATCCCTCAGTAACACTTACTGCATCTGTACAATTTTTTATTCAGGTTGTTAATCGATACATAGATGATGGTGTGGCAGAACTTGTTCCTGGAGTTCTGTTCATTGACGAGGTATTTTCCCCTCTCAAACCAGATTTACTTTTATTTAACCTAAGTGTAGCTTCTCCTCAGATTCCTGAAAGTTGTCTTGTATCGTATCAGGTGCACATGCTGGACATGGAGTGCTTCTCGTACTTGAATCGTGCTCTGGAAAGCTCATTGTCTCCAATCGTAATCTTTGCTACTAATAGAGGAATATGTAACGTAAGGTATGTGGTGAGCTTCAATATAATGTACTACTACTTCCCTGATAACATCGACCAATCGTAACTCTGGAATCGCTTTGGTTTTGTTCTGCAGAGGAACTGATATGAATAGCCCTCATGGCATACCTGTTGACTTGCTGGATCGTTTGGTGATTATCCGCACACAAACCTATGGTCCTGCAGAAATGATACAGGTTCTTATCTCGAATTTCCATCCTTTCTTTCGTTCAACCCATCTCGTATAATTTTCGCCAAATCTAACAGATAATTCTTTTTCTGTGTAGATATTGGCCATTCGTGCACAGGTAGAGGGACTGACAGTTGATGAAGAAAGTCTAGCATTCCTCGGCGAGATCGGTCAGCAGACATCTTTGAGGTTAGCATTAACTTCTCAATATATTCAATTTATGTACACACTAGCGACGATATTAACCTATGAACCATGCTACTACCTCGCCAGGCATGCTGTTCAGCTCTTATCTCCGGCCAGCATCGTTGCGAAGATGAACGGTAGAGATAACATTTGCAAGGTAATTAAGATCTATGTCAATTATGAACGAGCAAATGGGCAGATGCAGGAACGAAACTGAATCGTTTGCCTTTTTTGTGTTTATAGGCGGATCTCGACGAAGTTTGCAGCTTATACCTGGACGCCAAGTCCTCAGCTAAGCTACTTCAAGATCAGCAAGAGAAGTTTATTTCTTGAGCTACTGATGATTGATTCCCTGTGGAGGAATGATTCCATTTTGTATCTTTGTTGCGCTCTCTAGTTTCTTGAAGGTACAGTCCAATGCCTGTAGGATTTGTTGTAGAACTTGTCATTAAATTCGGTGGTAGTGACAAATCGATCACCGAATTTAGGTTTTTCGACGAATCTTGGTTTTCTATATATTGAAGTTATGTTTGGCCTTTGGTTGCCTGCCTTCTCATCTTTTTCTTTTTTCTTTGTTTGAGTCTAGCTTAAGATGGTGACCTATCCCCAACGCGGAGCTTTCTCGTCGAAAAATAAAACACATCAAACCAATCGATCATTACGATTCCAACAGCAACACAAACCCGAAAATCACAAAACAACTACAAATTTAAGCAAACTCAAAATAAAAACCCCTAAAACCCCTCGCATCATCACATCCGTTCATTACACATCAATGATCAAACGGACCGTCAGGATGAAGCTGCTTACAAACCTCCAAATAAGTCAAGTAAACCACCCGATTCTTTGCCCCAGTCCTATGAACCCCACAATGCATGCAGAAATACTTCAACTGCTCCAACGTACATAACCCTAGCCACTCCCCTAGCAATAAAAACAGCCAACTGATCTCCTCTTTATCCCTCTCCCCGCCGATCACCGGCTTCATCGATTCGTCCTTCCCGCACATCGCGCACTTCTCCAGCTGCGGGTGCATCCGCCGATCCGGCGCCCTATCGTGCATCGACGCTTTGTTGCTCGCAATGTAGCTGCACACCACCTCGAACTTCTCGCTCAAATCAAACGATATCTCCTGTTTATAATTACATTCCTTATTATTGCACTCCACCTCCTCGGTAATCTCCGTCATCCCCATCGAACGGAGAGATCTTTAAGGGTGTAGAGCTTCTCGATTTTTTTCAGTATATTTTTGTCCTTATTTTTCTTCGCGGGTGTTTTTCGTTTGTTCCGGGGAGGGGGAGGAAGAGGAGGAGCGAGGTCGATGGGATCTTCGGAGTTGAACAACGATAGGGAGAGGGAGAGGATTGATGGGTCCGGTTCGTATAGGTTGAGCTTTCGTTCGAGGGACGCGTGAGGAAGAAGGTTGACGGGTGTTTGCCATTGGTGGGATTGGGATTTTTATTGTTAATTATTAATTGGGTAACGGGTACTAATAACTAATTATTACTATAGGTCTCTAATCTCTTACATTAATTGTATTTTTATTTGTTGTAATGTAATAGAAATTAAATTAGGACTAGTATATGTATTGCTATGTATAGGCCGATAAGCCAAGCGGCTCGAACGAGCTCGACCTGATCATAGTCGACTCTTAATTAGATAGTTCGCGAGACAATTCTATTTAGACGGCTTGTGAGTTTTAAGGCTAAATTAGTATGTGATATTGTAATTATTAAGTTTGTTTTTTTTGAGTTTAGTTAGTCATAAAAGTTATTTATTTATTTATTTATTTTCGAGCTCGAGTTGACATTAGTTATAATATTTATGGATGCGAGCTTGTTATTGTTATGGTTATCGGGCCGAAACCAGTTGACTTGAGCTTGAGATTGGTTGTTAAAAAAGATAACTAGAAAATATTTTTCTGTTATTGTACTTATAGAGTCCAAGTGCAATTAATATTCGTTTTAATGGTTAATGACTAATGACTAATGACGTCTCATTTGAGCAGGAATATAAAAGCTCAAACAAAATTATTTATGTGGCAATAATAGCGCTTATGTAGTTTTTTTTCACACAGAAAATCGCAATTTCATTAATGATAATTCGAAAAACAACTGTTTGTCAAATCGGCATATAACCAAGCTATGGTTAAAATAATGGATTGCTTAACAATCGTGTGGGCAACGCAATTACAATTACCACTTCTCCTAACAAACAAAACCAGCAGCCCCGATTTAGAACAAAGCCTCACCTTACACTCATCAATAAGGACTCCAAACTCCGTCATATCAGCAGTAACTCGTCTTTGCACTCTTGCTCCTTCACTGCCATGCATGCGTTTAATTTGGGAAAAAAGCATCCCCTGCCACTCCCCGCCACATGTCCTCCACCACCGGTTGGAAATCCTATTTCCCCTTAGCCACTCTTCTCGAGGTTGTCGTACCTTCTGATCAATCTTAAGAGGTACCGTCACATCCATCACCACCCGAACCCTCATATACGGCGTCTCACGAGAATATTTCAACTTTTCATCATAGCCAACCCTTGCATTACGAAACCGTGACGTCAGCTCATGGATTTGGGTCTAAAATGCCGCCGTCGTTAGCTCCACCGTATCCGGCGTTTCACTCCCCTGTAGTTCATGTAGAACCAGCAACGAGTTATCGAACGTCTAGGGTTCGTGGTCAATCACCCACCGCATATCGTGAATATGGCTAAACCGGAATAGATAGTGCTTGGCTCCTAAGTCTTCTACCTCCATCCCCTGGCCAGGTCGCCAAAGCTCTACCAAACAGTGCTGCATCGCATTCAGATTGACCCCACGGTTGGTCATCAGCATCCCTGTGAGACTGAGATCATATTCATCCGATTCATCCTCCAAAGCCAGCCCTTCAATCTCCACTCCTAGCTTACCCGCATCATCCACCTCCACAATCTCCTTCCCCTTTGTTTGTGCATCCTTTATCGTCATAATCACCAGCCTAATCTCGTCGCCTACTCGCCAAAAGGATTCTTTTGCAAAAGAATCACAGGAAAACAAATAACCACCGTCAAAGAAACTCGCTTTCAAAAAACACTCACGTTCACAGGAAAAAGACCCAGCCCAGTGAAAACTGACCCAGGTCGAAGCCCAAGCCCAATAAGGCCTTGTGTTTATCGTGTGGTTCTCGGATCGCGCTCGCTGACCGTACGTCTAGTTCAGGTAAAAAGACGGTCAGAGGGATCCGAGGCGCGAAAATTACTAAACGAGGACAAAAGATTAAAAAAAATGTAAAATAATTAAAAAGAAAATAGGAAATAGGAGAAAACAAAAGGGTAAGAAAAAGGAAACAGAAAATAAAAGAACACACAAGGAAATCAATGGCGAGAGCTACGAGAAGAAGAAATGCAGAACCAACAGCGTCCCTTCTCCTCCCCCTCCTCTCTCTTCCTAGCCGAAGATGACGACGACGTCGCTGTTTCCTCTCTTCTGTAAACCCTAATTGAAGGTTCTTCCTCGATCGGCAACCATTCTTTGGTCTCCTGCAAGCGGCGACTCCGATCTCTTCCGGAGAATTCGAGGACACGATAAATTTCTCAAGTCTCTCCGGTTCTTCTTCGTCATTTCCCGATTTTTGATCCGCGATGGACCCGTTGATGGAGCTGTGCGAGCTCATCGCGAAGAATCCAACGCAATTCAGCGATAAACTGACGTGGCTGTGCAACCGCTGCCCGCAGCCGGAGGCGCTGCTCGGCGGATCGCCTAGGGTTTCGAGGTCTCAGCTCAATGCGGTACTCGCGGTTGCGAGGTTCCTCTCATTGGGGACGCCAGACGCGTCCGTCGATCTCCGGCCGAAGTCCATCGTGTTAGAGTTCCTCCACGCGATTCCGTCGTCGTTCTCGCAGTCATTCTGGCCGCAGTCGTACACGGAGGACTCGATTGGGTCGTTCTACGGTGAGTTCCTGGGGCATTTGGTGAGTTGCGCTGAAACGTCGGCGGATTTCGGCTCGGAGATTGCTGGCTTTTTGGGAGAGGTTGTGATGGAAGCGGTTAATTATCACAATGCTGGTGACGGTGTGGTGATTTCGAGGGACTTTTTGCTGGCGTTGACGGAGAATTTCCCTCCGATTTTGCCTTCTGATGGGGAGAAGCTGGTGACTTGTCTTATTGATCAGGTCTTAGGGGCAGCCGGTGATCAAGCGGGGTTAAACTCGGGTACTTCGTCGTCTCAGAGCTCGCCGTTGAATAAAGTCAATAATCATCAGCGTAACAATGGTATTTCCAGTCCGGCAAATGATCTGAGTGGGATATCTGGCGGGTCGTCCAGTGGATTGTCTACGACGTCAGCATTGATGAACGGAAGTGGGTTGATGTGGAAGAGTGGGTTTGATTCGATGGGCATGGGCGTAGGGTTGAACGATGGTTTGTTGCGGCAGCAAGCGACTTTGTTTGAGGAGGAAAGTGTGGAGGGATTGGAGAAGCATGAGATCGCATTCAAGTTGATTGCTAATGTATTGACTCATGTGAAGCTTGACGTTAAGCTTTCGGAACAAGTAAGATTGATTGCTAAGAAGCAGCTACAGTCTCTGTCGGCGTTTTTGAAGGTAAATGATAGAATGCACCATTGTTTTTCACCATTTAATGGTTATGTGGTTTAGGAGAACGTATGTGAAAGAATTCACCATTGTTAATAGACCTCAAGAAGTATTAGTTCTTGTTAGAAGCTGTAGGAACAGGAAAATTATGAAAATTTATGTGCATGCTTGGTAAAAAAAAGCTTATTTGTTTTTCTTATTAGTTAAAGAATGTTTATTTGTTCCATAAGGAGTGATTACTGACTTAACTTGTATGTGTTTGGGTTAGATTTCTGGCTGGTTAGTGTATGACAACTTGGTAAAAGGTTAAGCTACATGGTAGTTCAAATACAGGGGAAAATTCCAAATCAATAAGCTGCATGTTACATAACCTTTTATTATGCCCTCAATCTGAGGATTGAATTGATAATGTGGTTAGATAAGGAAGCGCGACTGGAATGAACAAGGACAACAACTGAAAGCTAGGGTGAACCCTAAACTCTCAGTTTATCAAGCTGCAGCTAGAATGAAGATAAGGAGCCTTGCATCCCTTGATGCTGATGGTAAAACCTTCAAAAGATTGGTTCTTGAAACTCTTGCATTGCTTATCGATGCTGCTGAAGCATGTCTGCTATCTGTGTGGCGGAAGTTAAGAATATGCGAAGAGCTGTTTAGGTCATTGCTTGCTGGAATTGCACAAATTGCTGTGAGCAGGGGTGGTCAGCCACTTCGCGTTCTTCTTATTCGTCTTAAACCCCTTGTGTTGACAGCATGTGCACAAGTAAGTTAATGTTATTGTCAGTAATTGGCTTGAGTTTCATACAATTCTTTGCTTTTGCTTCATCCAGTCTTTATTTGTTTGAATTTCCAGGCTGATACTTGGGATAGCAATCAGGGAGCTATGTTTGAAAGTGTGATGAAGACAAGCTGCCAGATAATTGAATCTGGATGGATAAAGGACCGAGCTCCTGTCGATACTTTTATTTTGGGATTGGCAACAAGCATACGTGAGCGGAACGACTATGATGAGCAGGTCAGCCTATACTCTATTGTTTTTCTTCGATTCGCGCAGGCTTATATTTTCTTCCCAGTTGCATTTTCTTGTCAATCACCCGTTTCTTCACAAATTGTAAGTCAATGCTGGAAATTTCAATGTGATGCTGTTGAAAATGTGAAGGACTTCTCAGCAAATGATTCAAACCGGTTGTCAACTGGAATCTCTTTGTTTCAGAAAAATGACCAAATGTGTATTATTGATAGCCGCATGGCACTTCGAACTGCCATTTAACATATTCCTAATCCTAAAAGGAGGACTAGTTTCATCTATCCTCCTACATAAGAGACTCGATTTAAAACCCAGTCTCTTCTTTCCTTTTTCTGACATTTTTATTTGTCAATTACATTGTCTCGTGGATATGCACTCTTCTTTGATCTGCATAAAAGTCGGAAAACTGGTCTTATGTGTGTGATTTGGATGGCATGCCGAGTCATGCATGTATATATTCTTGGGTTAATATGTAGATCTTTATTCATGATTCCTCTTTATTACAGGCTGAGAAGGAAAAACAGGGGGTTCCTCCTGTGCAGCTCAATCTCATACGTTTGCTAGCTGATTTGACCGTGGCTGTTAACAAGTCGGAAGTGGTTGACATGATTTTGCCACTTTTTGTTGAAAGCTTAGAGGAGGGTGATGCTTTAACTCCTGGCATATTTCGACTTCGAGTACTGACTCTTTGTTTCTAGATCATCCTTTGCTGTATCAGAAATTTTCTGTTATATCTGCATTTCTTTTTGCGAGTTGACTACCAGTTGCTCCTTCAATTTGGCAGCATGATTTAACTCCTCTCTATCTCTCTCCTACCTGCAGCTTCTTGATGCTGTATCGCGGATAGCAAGTCTAGGGTTTGAGAAATCCTATCGTGAGACAGTTGTCCTGATGACAAGAAGTTACTTGGGTAAACTGTCAAGTGTAGGATCTGCTGAAAACACAACTTTGCCAGCAGAAGCCAATACAGAACGTGTTGAGGTAAGCTTATTCAAGTTTATTTTATCTCCTTCTTTGTCTTAGAAATTACGTTCAGTGTATAAGAAGTATAGCTAACTATTCAATCACATTCAAGACTCTTCCTGCAGGATTCCGTTTGATAGCTAGTGGTCTCAAAAACCCAAAATTACGTGTAGATTACCGACATCGTCTTCTCTCTTTATGCTCAGATGTGGGGCTGGCAGCTGAATCCAAGAGTGGAAGGTGAATATTTAACTTATGTGTTGTACCTTGGCTTCTTAAACGTGCATTACACAAAAGCAAATCATCTTCATTGCATCTTGAGGATTTTGATTTCATCCTATTACTGGCTTTATAGGAGTGGAGCAGATTTTATGGGTCCTCTACTTCCTGCTGTTGCTGAAGTCTGCTCCGATTTTGATCCTACAGTGAATGTCGAACCGTCACTTCTGAAACTCTTCCGTAACTTGTGGTTCTATGTTGCTCTGTTTGGTTTGGCTCCACCGATTGTGAAAACTCAACAACAGGTGAAGTCCACATCAAGCACGCTGAATAGTGTAGGAAGCAATGGTGCACTTTCTCTTCAGGCTGTGGGTGGACCATACATGTGGAATGCACAGTGGTGTTCTGCTGTCCAACGTATTGCTCAAGGGACTCCTCCTCTTGTAAGGACATATGAATTTTTTTTCTGAATTTGGATGATTGAATGTCGGTAGATGTTGTTGCTCACTAGTGAGATACTTGTGTTTGTACAGACTGCAGTATATTTGCTTGCTTTATCTTGTTGTTTTGGAATACATTATTTTAAATGGTGCATTATACAGGTTGTCAGTTCTGTCAAATGGCTTGAAGATGAACTGGAACTCAATGCACTCCACAATCCTGGAAGCCGTCAAGCAAGTGGCAATGAGAAAGCTGCTCTAACCCAACGATCAGCTCTGTCAGCTGCATTGGGTGGCAGAGTGGAGGTTGCAGGAATGACCACAATCTCTGGTCAGGATTTTAGTCACTTGTCTGGGCTACAGTGGATGTTTTTAGATAGAAGTTTCTGTTAATTGGTTGCCATGTTTATCTGCAGGTGTTAAAGCAACATATCTGCTTGCTGTAGCTTTTCTGGAGATAATTCGGTTCAGCAGCAATGGTGGAGTTCTCAATGGGGATACCAGTTTAACTGCTTCAAGAAGTGCCTTCAGCTGCGTATTTGAATATCTAAAAACTCCAAACTTGATGCCTGCTGTGTTTCAATGTCTGACTGCTATAGTGCATCGAGCATTTGAAGCAGCTGTATCATGGCTGGTAATCTTCATACGAAATTACTGTTTCTAAATCACAATTAACTTATTACTTTTATATCTCAAAGCAATAGTCTGCATTTTGTTGATTCAATTTCACCTTTCCACTTTGATAATTCATTTCTACCTGGCTTTAAACCAAATCTGATATGTGATTTTCTGTATAACAAACTTATCCTTGATTTTCAATGGAAAGTGTTTCTCATAATGCAACGTGTATTGTTGTGGCAGTTTACTATTTTTTGAGTAAGATATTTGTAACTCTCCCCTTGCCTCTCTCTCTCTCTCACCGATCTCCATGTTTTTGTTTGGGTTCAGGAAGAACGGATAACTGACACTGGCAAAGATGCTGCAATCAGGGAATTAACTCTTTTTGCCCATGCATGTTTCCTGATAAAAAGCATGTCACTGAGAGAGGAGCACATCCGCGATATTGCTGTTAACTTGTTGACTCAGCTTCGAGATAAGTTTCCTCAGGTAAAATCATGCTAGTTATTCTAGTAGCTATCCGCTCAGTATTTTACTATTTGTGTACCCTTGTGAACCAATAATTTATTCTGGTGAGCAAATGGAACTGCATATCTACAGATCTTATGGAACTCGTCCTGTTTGGACTCCCTATTATTTTCTGTTCACAACGACTCAACTTCTACCGCTGTTAATGATCCCTCTTGGGTAGCAACTGTTCGGGCATTGTACCAGAAAATTCTCAGGGAGTGGATCTGCATGTCGCTCTCATATGCTCCATGTACTAGCCAAGGTCTTCTTCAGGTAATTATATGATCTTTATATGCGGAAATTTTATGTAGAAGCTTTCTAAGAAGTGCTTCTTGAAGATGTTACCTACACCATATCTTTGAAACTTTTGGCGATGGTTAAGAGTTTTTATTTTATTTTATTTCCTGTTAAATTCTGATTTCTTGTCTTTTGACTTAACCACTAAAGGAAAAGCTCTGCAAGGCAAATACTTGGCAGAAGGCACAGCAAACTACTGATGTGGTGTCTCTGCTAACTGAGATACGGATCGGAACTGGCAAGAATGATTGGACTGGAATTCGGACTGCTAATGTTCCGGCTGTCATGGCGGCAGCAGCTGCTGCCTCAGGAGCAAACTTGACATTGACAGAATCCTTCAACTTTGAGGTGCTCAGCACTGGCATAGTCAGTGCAACAGTCAAGTGTAACCATGCTGGGGAAATCGCTGGTATGAGAAGGTTATATAGCAGTATTGGTGGTTTTCAATCTGGTACTCCGCCGACAACTTTTGGTGGGGGTCTCCAGCGGTTGATAACTGGAGCATTTGCTCAACCGCCAGAGACTGAAGATGATTCTTTCAATGAGATGTTACTCAATAAGTTTGTGCATCTACTCCAGCAATTTGTTACTGCTGCGGAGAAAGGTGGGGATGTGGAAAAATCACAGTTTCGTGATATTTGTTCTCAGTCAACAGCGTTACTACTGTCCAATCTGGTAAAACTCCATATTAGTGATTATACAGTCACAGGAACAAAGGATTTTCAACATATTGCTCACATCTCTTTTTTCCTTTGTTTGCCAGACTTCTGAATCAAAATTCAACATAGAGGGCTTTGCGCAACTGCTACGCCTTCTTTGCTGGTGTCCGGCATACATATCTACTCCAGATGCAATGGAGACTGGTGTCTTTATATGGACTTGGTTAGTTTCTGCAGCACCCCAACTTGGATCTCTTGTTCTTGCCGAACTCGTGGACGCCTGGTTATGGACTATTGACACAAAGCGAGGGCTATTTGCATATGATGTCAAGTACTCTGGACCTGCTGCGAAACTAAGGCCTCAGCTCGCTCCTGGAGAACCAGAGCCACAGCCTGAAATTGATCCTGTTGAACAGATCCTCGCTCATAGACTTTGGCTTGGCTTTTTCATTGATCGGTTTGAGGTCAGTAATCTCTTTATGCTAGTTTCCGTGTCATTTTTCTGCATTCTTCCATACCTATACGTACTACAGTGGGCATAAGAAGACTCTGTTTTCTTAACTATCCATCAACTGCTTCTAAAATAGGATGGTTATCCATACTTGTTCTTCTGTGATTCTTGTTGTGTCGCACAGCATTATGGAACTGACATGCTTACCTTTAAGAACAGGTTGTGTTATACTATAATAAATGCTGTGGTTCTTTTGTTTTTTTATTCCCTTCTCCCTCTAGCGGGTTCTATTGTCTAGACCATGGTGAGTGCTCCTTTTTGGATTCAATGATGAATGTTCTTTTTTGCTGCATAGGTAGTGCGGCATAACAGTGGCGAGCAACTCTTGCTCTTGGGTAGGCTATTGCAAGGGACAATGAGGTTACCTTGGAATTTTTCACGCCATCCTGCTGCTACTGGTGCCTTTTTCACAGTCATGCTCCTTGGGCTCAAATTCAGCTCATGTCATTCTCAGGGAAACCTGCAGAATTATAAAACCGGGCTTCAACTACTGGAAGATCGGATTTATAGGTGATTAAGACTGCCTTCTTCTCCCAGTTTCTGTTAGTTGGCAGAAGTAACAGAATCTCTCTGTTGACAAAATTTATTAGTACCATTCAAATTAAAGAGCTAAATATGATGTTAGAAAATTGACCGGTTTTTTTTTCTTGTGTGTTTCAGAGCCTGTTTGGGCTGGTTTGCTTTTGAACCTGAGTGGTACAATGTGAACTATATGAATTTTGCTCAGAGTGAGGCTCAATCTGTATCAGTATTTGTTCACTATCTTTCAAATGAACGAGGGGATGCTCCTGTATCTGACTCTAAGGGACGCGGGAGTGACAATGGAAGTTCGTTGGTTGATATGGTAAAAACTACTGTTAATCAGTGAGAAATAGATACCCATATTGTTTCTAAGTTCCATTTATTTACAGACGGGTCCACTTTTGTTGACAAAATTACAATACTGCAGAATGATGAACATCACCCTGTGTGGGGTCACATGGAGAATTATGCTACCGGAAGGGAAAAGCGGAAACAGTTACTATTGATGCTATGTCAGCATGAGGCTGATAGGCTTGAAGTGTGGGCGCAACCTACTAACTCCAAGTAATTCTGCACTGACAAACCAGACACTTGTGTTATTTCCGCATGTTTTCTTCACTGATGTACTAAGAAAAGCTCCTATGTTTTCAGGGAAAATGTTTCGCGTCCCAAAATCAGCTCAGATAAATGGATAGAATATGCTAGGACAGCTTTCTCCGTGGATCCCCATATTGCTTTGTGCATGCCGTCAAGGTTCCCTGCAAATACTACTTTGAAGGCTGAAGTAACACAGTTGGTCCAGGTATGTATGATATATGCAGATATAGCAATGGATGGAGGCTAATGCTGCTTCTCCATAGATGTTACTTTTTTCCCATGAATACCCTATTCACCTTGTTGGTTGTATTGGTGTCTAATTTTGCAGTCACATATTCTTGACGTGCGCACTTTACCAGAAGCACTTCCGTACTTTGTCACCCCAAAAGCTGTTGATGAAGATTCAGTGCTTTTGCAACAACTGCCACACTGGGCTGGTTGTACAATAACACAAGCACTAGAGTTCCTAACTCCTGCATACAAGGGTCATCCTCGTGTGATGGCTTATGTTCTGAGAGTTTTGGAGTCTTATCCTCCTGAGCGTGTAACATTTTTCATGCCACAATTAGTCCAGTCTCTGCGGTATGATGATGGGGTGAGTTCTCTGATGACAAAGCTGTCCTCTTGGTTATTCCCCCGTTTCCCATAGGGGTTAGCAATTTGTTATGGTTAAATCTTGAAGGTTTGACTAGTTGATTCGGAGGGGTGTACTAGAAACGATAATTTGGTACTTGACTTGTTTTTAAGGTTGAATTTTAAGGAGTGTTGAATATACCTTGAAATGTGAGGCATAATCTTCCAAATACTAAAGTGGAAGAAAAACATGAGTAGGGATAGAAACATAAAACTATTGCCACTGCTTTGGCAGCCTTTGATGAATGCAATATGATCGAGTTTAATGGTTGTATAAAGTAACTACATGGCAGTTTTATTTGTATCTCTGCCTTACCCACTCTTATTATTGGAATGGTGTTCTAACATATTGGAATATGCTTGAATTTCCAATTACAGAAGTTAGTCGAAGGATATTTGTTGAGAGCAGCTCAGAGAAGTGATATCTTTGCACATATTCTGATTTGGCATTTGCAGGTTTGTTAAAAGTTATGATAATGCCATAATGGTTTACCTCTTAGTATCGTTGCTGATCATCACATTTTTTATGTTATATTCTCGGGTTCTGAGGTGAATTTTTTTATTTGTGGCAGGGAGAACAACCTGAAACAGATGCAGTGAAAGATGGTGCAGTCCCAAAGGTTCGATTTTAATTTCTTCATTTAGCTACCTAGTTATTACTTATTTATTAATACGCTTGTCAAGATTATACTGCTCTGTGAAATAGTCAAAAATATATGCGCTAAAGTTCCTCAATGGGGTGAAAATAGGGCAATAGGCTATTGTTGAGTACTAAAACGATAGGCTGTAGTTTCTTTTTCTTTTTTTAAACTCCTGAATAACTATGTATGCTCTTTCAGGATGATGCCTTTCAAGAACTCTTGCCTGTTGTTCGTGAGCATATCGTTGATGGTTTCAATGACAAGGCCCGTGATGTTTTCGAAAGGGAGTTTGACTTTTTCGATCAAGTTACGTCAATCTCAGGTGTCCTCCTTCCACTCCCCAAGGATGAGCGTCGGGCTGGTATTCGGACGTATGCTTCCTTTTCCTTCCCCAGTGTAGCAAGCTACTTTTTCTGGTGTTTGATGTTGGCTGTTGTAAAATTCACATGGTTTGGTGCAACAGGGAATTGGAGAAAATCAAAATGCAAGGAGAAGATCTTTATTTACCAACTGCAACGAACAAACTTGTCAGAGGTATCCGGGTGGATAGTGGCATACCCTTGCAATCAGCAGCGAAAGTCCCGATCATGGTTACCTTTGATGTGGTTGATCGTGATGGCAGCCCTAATGATATTAAGCCTCAAGCTTGCATTTTCAAGGTAAGCTCTCATTATCAGCTAAAGGTATCAGGCGAATTGGTGCTCTTGGGAGAAAGTCCAACAAGTCCTCTATATTCAAGCTTTTTAACATTTGCCTCTAACTTAATCATTGTACGACGCCACAATTTCGGGTTATAAATGTCCTATTGTACATTTACTCTGACCCGTCACGTGCTGACAGTTCTTTCTGCTAAATTCTTTTTGTAAAACCATGGCCGGTATATACATTATCGCAAAAAAGTACTTCTAGATGTGAAAATTTGATTGATGTTATGTTTTGAAGGTTGGAGATGATTGCAGACAAGATGTGCTTGCCCTTCAAGTGATAACGCTTCTTAGAGACATCTTTGGTGCTGTCGGCCTTAATCTCTATTTGTTTCCCTACGGTGTCTTGCCAACGGGGCCAGGGAGAGGTATTATCGAGGTGGGTTCCTATGTCCAATCATTCTTTTGGTTACGTTTCTGATTTGTGCTTCATTATCTCAAAACACCAGACCACATGATACCAATTACTTCTATGAATGTGTCTTTACGTGGTTCAATTTCGCTCCCTCTGTATAACCTTTTACACTGTCGCTTTAAATACGCTACTTCATTGCGTTCATTATTCCTATCTTCTGAATCTATTTGAAGAGCAGGACAGAGAATAGTCAATGCTAAGGAATCTTACATGTTACTATAAAAAAGTTGTTGACTCCTTTTCTCGGCTTGTACTGGTTGTTTCCCTTGGTACTAAAGTTTCTTGAGCTTGTACAGGTTGTGCCTAACTCACGGAGTCGAAGTCAGATGGGCGAAACAACAGATGGTGGTTTGTACGAGATCTTTCAGCAGGACTTTGGTCCTGTCGGCTCCCCTAGTTTCGAAGCCGCTCGTGAAAACTTCATCATCAGCAGCGCCGGTTATGCAGTTGCCAGTCTTCTACTCCAACCGAAGGACAGACACAACGGGAACTTGCTTTTCGACAGGTATCGAATTTCTCCTCTTCTGGTGTGCTTTCGTCTTCACATTTCCGACTGAGTAAATGATGAATGTTCCTAACTTCAACAACAAATTACTTGTTTCGCCGCAGCGATGGGAGGCTCGTCCACATTGATTTTGGATTCATATTCGAAATCTCCCCCGGTGGGAACATGCGGTTCGAGAGTGCACATTTCAAACTCAGCCACGAGATGACTCAGTTACTCGACCCATCAGGCGTCATGAAGAGCGAGACATGGCACCAATTCGTCAGGTATAATACCGTCCACTGCAAAGCCTTATATCATTCAATCTCATTCTGACATTGTTCTCTCTTTTTTCTTCAGCCTGTGCGTGAAAGGGTACCTCGCAGCACGCAGGTACATGGACGGAATCATCAACACGGTAATGATGATGCTTGACAGTGGCCTACCTTGCTTCAGTCGAGGAGACCCGATCGGGAACCTCCGGAAAAGGTTCCACCCGGAAATGAGCGAGAGGGAAGCCGCGAATTTCATGATCCATGTCTGCACAGACGCCTACAACAAATGGTCAACTGCAGGCTACGACTTGATACAGTATCTGCAGCAAGGAATTGAGAAGTGATTTGATAATGTAAATGGTTTCTCTTTTGTAGGGTTTTCATTTTATTTGTAGGCTTGTGATATATAAAGAGGGAGAAATTAATTGTTCTTAGTATATATCTAAAAAAACTTTAAATGTTACCATCATTGTAGAAAAGAACTGAGGCTAATATTTTGTTGAGGGGGTTTCTTATGCTGTACTTGTGTAATGTAGATTGATGATTGAGGTTCTGATTCGAGTATGATATTTTCCAATTCAGTCGTGTTGTCCATATTTATCTCGAATCCTATTCGTCGGGTTCTGAATGCTAGATTCCCTTTATTGAATTGCTGTTAACTGCAACTATTTCCAGTTGCGGTCACTTTTGCAGTCAACAGAGAGACATGGGAGGTTAGGAAAGCAGATACACAGACTTGAATGTGATTTACTTTACTGTTTTATCAATCAAACTTGTATACATTTTGTTAAATTTTGTAATTATGATTAGACTGCACCCTTCATCATTGCCACATCGACAACAATGGAGCTGCCTACGTACCTCTCCTGCTCCTAGGGAGGATCAAGCCTAACGTAGTTCTCTTTACAATTAGAGACTATGATTCAATCTTATCTCACTAGCCAACTATCTACCTCCGCAGCACCCCATATCTCCTCGAGAGTGAGAGTCACATCAGCTGCATCCCCCAGATCGTCTCCTACACCGCTGAAGAAATCGTCTCCTTTACCGCTGAAGAAATCGGTCTCAAACTTCCATCCTTCATCTTCTGGTATCACAATCACATCCTCAACAGCAACATCACCAGCAGCCACATCCACAATCTCCATCTCTGACGTCCCAGTACCAACATCAGCAGCAGCATCAACAGGCATCTCTGTCAGCCAGCTCTCGATTTCAGCTGCGAAATCATCATCATCATCAGCATCAACAGGCTTCTCTGTCAGCCCGCTCTCGATTTGAGCTGGGAAATCATCAGCAGCAGCAGCATCAACAGGCTTCTCTGTCAGCAGGCTCTCGATTTCAGCTGCGAAATCATCATCATCATCAGCAGCAGCAGCGTCAACAGTCTTATCATCAATCTCTGTCGACCACCTCTCGACTTCAGCTAAGAAATCGAAACCATCATCATCGACCATGACTGACTCTTGATCAAATTCGGAATCATCTTCCACTACTACTTCTTCCACCAAATCACACAGAATAGCCTTATTATCCTTGTCCGTCTTATCAACAATCCTCTTCCTCCTAAGCAAGCACAAGGCGCAGCTATTCGCCACCGTCCGATCAATCCCTAAAGAAGCAATCTCTTTGTCCGCCAGCCTGTATTCGTGCATAATCCACACAATTCCATCGGACGTCGTATCGATCTGATCGTCGTCCTCACCTCTGGACCGCTTCCTCTTCTTCTCAGTAGTACTCTTAGTCCAGTAATTAAACCTCCTCTTTACCCACTCTATGTTCCCGTCAACGCTTTTACTAGATTTCCCCTGGTCTTCCCCATGCCACGTGGCGCCCCTGGTCCCCACCGTTCTTTGGATGTTCTTGGCCGTTTTGGTTTTCCTCTTCAGCGGAGTAAGGAAGTACAAGTCGGTTTCTCCTTCTTCTCCTTCTTCAAGGTCGTCGCCGTGGAATCTGAACCAGACCTCCCAAGGCTCCTCGACGCCGTAGAGGTCGCAGTCGTGGACGAGGCCGGAAAGCAGAGGAAATCCGCAGAGCTTGGCGATGAGGTAACCAACCAGATCCTGATCGGAGGGTGTGAAGGATTCGCCATTACGCAGAGAACAGCAGCTAGTGCATGTCATCATGTCAATCAATGGATTCTGGATTGATTGAATTGGCGCCGTCAAGAATGAATGAATGGAATTAGGACAGTGGGTGGTAGTGGCTATATATTTATAGGCGTGTTAGTAGCCTTACTGAGTGACGGTTGTTATTTTAGGGTTTTATTTCCTTGAAATTATTTGAAGATTAGGTTTCCTTGTCTGACTGCAACTAGGATTCTTGCTTGTCTCGCGCCCTTTTTTTTTTTGAATATTTCCCGCCCCACCTGCGTCTCTCTCCCATTCCCAATAAACGACCGAGTCAAAGTTGGGTTTGGGCTTCATCTTGCGCCTGGCCTCAAATAGTTTATTTTCAAGCTTATACTCAAAATTGTAATTAATATTAATCGAAGTAACATGTAGTGTGGTTTAAGTGTCACGAAGATCAATCAAACGGTCAAAAAGAAATATGAAAATTACTTTAAAGTAAACGGGTTGCAAGACTGCACGATATAAGGTTGACAATCTAAGATGGAATTGCTTAGATGTCGAATCCCCCTAGGCAATTCTAATTCACAAATGACAGGCTAATTTAACGAATTAAGCGAAACAGGATAGATGCATTACACTGTGGCAATTCTTCTCTAATCAAATCGCGCCCTTTCGGGTCTGCTAATATGCTACCTATCTAGTATTTTAGTCCGCTCTTTCGAGATAAAGATCTAAAACCTGCTAGACGATTTACCGATTTAGAATTGCTCACACGACATACTAGTTCATTCGCTCCCGGATAAGGGTTAACGTCTAACCTAGTTATTTGATTTCGGTGTTCTAGACATGAAAACCCCTTCGAGTCTAATAGACATGAAAAAACTAACAGAGATTCATTCAAGTTGATCAGGCAAGAACAAATCGAAAACGAAATCCATCCAACTCGCATAAATCATCAAACGTATCAAATCATTCGTTTATAGAAATTAACCTAGATTTCATCCAATCTAAGTAAGAGAAGTTTAACCGCTCATAATCTCGATAGACAAATCAAAATCAGAAGAGGAAGACATTGGAATTAGGTTTACACAAATAATTATGAAAAAACCTAATTTCGCCGATCTCCCTAAGAACTTGATTCGGCGTCTTGATTACTTTGCCGATTCCGATCTCCTTGAAGTTGCCTTTAGTTCCTCTCAAATCTCTTTATAACGCTCTCAATTTCTTCCAGGAAAGTCTGTCTTTGAATGAGGGGAAACGGGCTTTAAATAGGTCTTCCGGCAAATCCTTTTAGTTGCAGAATATCAACATTGGCGCTATGACCTTGTGTCAATATTGGCGTTATAGCCATAATAATTTTAAATGATCTAGTAGCAGTGTTCAACATATTTTAATGTTAACTGAACATTACTCTTTACTATAAAAAATTAACTAATAATATTCCACCACATAACATTTATATCGAGTGCCTCAAATGTTTCCCTAAAATAAATATTACAGAACCAACACGAACACAAGCTAACTAACTCCTTGTAAAATGTTAAGGTTAGGTGCATATATTTTACCAAAATATGTCCCTGTAAAAGGTATAAAATTTACACTTTTATCACTTAACCAAAAGAAGATGATTCCCCTCCATTTTTTGTCTTGCCATATATATTATTCACACCGAGTAATTAAGATAGTAGTTTCTAAATTTGATATTTATTTTTAATATCCTCTAAATTGAACAATATCCTTATCCTAATTACATTTTCCTATCAGGACATTACCTACCTTATACACCTTGATTTCATTAAGGTATTGTGATTAATTGCATTTTAAGGAAAAACCGTGTGAGAGGTTTGAATAAGTAGAATCTAATTTCAATTTCCCTCTCCATATTTAGGTACAATTCTTAATATTCAATCGGATTACCACAAAATTTTAGTTTGCAGGTATACTAACCATCGAATAAAATGGTGTTCACCAAATACTAATAAATTATCGTTCTGTTTTTTTGGTATCATTTCGTTATTCTTTTGGAAGAAATATTGACGATGGTGGCCAACACAACCCGCACTTAGGAGATTGAGTTAGCTGACAATTCATCATTTTATCAAACCTCATCGTTTAAATATTTTCATATTTTTCTACTCTTAAGAAGGCTATCGAAATGTATTCAATGAATAATCATCGATCTCTACGGTACAAGATCGGAAAAGAATCGAAGCAATTGGCAAAGTTGAGATTTTAAAATGTTGAGGGCTAGCAGCTAACCTATGGTCTAAATTATGTCGGTAGTAGGCCACATTAACATTCCGTCCAAAAAATTAACATAATGGTAATTAAAAAAATAAA
Source organism: Linum usitatissimum (assembly GCA_030674075.2). Lineage (NCBI taxonomy): Eukaryota > Viridiplantae > Streptophyta > Magnoliopsida > Malpighiales > Linaceae > Linum > Linum usitatissimum. The sequence goes on along the minus strand of JAUJYP020001281.1, from coordinate 2,835,385 downwards.
ATTATACTTTAGTGATAATTATTGAACATAACTTAGTTTGACGGTAAGTATGACTATAAACAAAAATTTAGCAATATTCGATATATTTAAGTCGTAAATTTCCATTCATTTCATTTGGTCTGTTGAAGCACACTCAAAGGATTTCCTTATAAAATCCAATCCGTTTGACTCATCATTTATGTGGCAAATATGGGGGGGTCTGTCTATATATATATAACTCCAAAATCACAGAGAATCAGAGGAACCAAACAGACCTGGAAAAAAATAAAAACCAAAAGAAGAAAGCAAATTCCGATCTGTTTCTTCACTCCGGCGAGCATGGCCCCTCCAAACGAGCTGGCCGATTTCGACCCTCCGGCGAGGCCCAAGCAGAACAAGTTCGCCTTCGCGTGTGCTATATTGGTTTCCATGACTTCCATCTTACTTGGCTATGGTGAGAATATGTTGGTTAATCTGAGTTTCTGTTCATGTTATTATCATTCAAATGAATATGTATGGTTGGATGTTTTTTCGTGCATTAATTCTACGGCTGTTGTTGTAAAATAGTAGTAGTGCCCAGAAATGAACCGGTTTGACCAATCGGGCAATAGTAGGAAGAAAACTGAACCTTTTTTGGCCTGGACAGATATCGGAGTCATGAGCGGAGCGGCTAAGTTCATCAAGGATGAGTTCAAGATCTCGGATGTGAAAATAGAGTTGCTGATCGGATTGCTGAACATTTACTCCCTCGTCGGATCTGCCGCCGCCGGCAGGACGTCCGACTGGATCGGACGGCGGTACACCATCGTCGTGGCCGGCGTGATTTTCTTCGTCGGATCACTGCTCATGGGATTCGCTACCAACTACGCGTTCCTCATGGTCGGCCGATTCGTCGCCGGAATCGGCGTCGGATATGCTCTGGTGATTGCGCCGGTGTACACCGCCGAGGTGTCCCCTGCTTCTTCCCGCGGCTTCCTCACCTCTTTCCCCGAGGTAATTCAAAATTTAATTAGTTTGATTATTTTGCATGATTTAAGAAAACCCATTATCTAGGTCGAACCGAAAAAGGTATAATCAACCCGTCTGGTTAATTCCGATGAATCATTTCCCCCCTTTCAGGTTTTCATAAACGTCGGCATCTTACTCGGCTACGTCTCCAACTACGCATTTTCCCACCTGCCGGACCACCTCGGCTGGAGATTCATGCTTGGTATCGGCGCAATCCCCTCTGTCTTCCTCGCCGTCGGCGTTCTCGCCATGCCCGAATCCCCGCGGTGGCTTGTGCTACAGGGCCGCCTTGGCGACGCCAAGAAAGTCCTGGACAAGACCTCCGATTCGCCGGAGGAATCTAGATCCAGGCTCGCTGACATCAAAGCCGCTGCCGGAATCCCCGAATCCTGCAACGACGACGTCGTTTCCGTCAGCAAACAGAGCCACGGTGAGGGAGTGTGGAAGGAGCTGATCCTCAGTCCCACTCCGGCGGTCCGACACATCATGGTCTGCGCAATTGGGCTCTTCTTCTTCCAGGAGGCGTCCGGGATCGATGCCGTTGTTCTTTACAGCCCAAGGATCTTCGAGAAGGCCGGGATTACGTCCTCCAGTAAGCAGCTGCTCGCGACGATTGCTGTTGGGTTCACCAAGACCGTGTTTATCCTCGTCGCCACTTTCTTGATCGACAGGTAATTGATTGATTACGGTGTTTGGTTGTTTCGGTTCGAGTCATTTGGTTACATTGAATTTAAATGACTAGTACTTAATAGTCAAGAGTCAAGGCAGGATGTCGGATCAATAACATGATTCAAATCGGTTGGTTCGATTAGGTTATTAGTTTTGCTAATCAATTTTAACAACTCAATCAAACAATCAACTTTTGATTTTCACTGGTTCAAATGATTCGGTTTGGCCATAGAAGTTGTAAGTCATGTGTCGATTGAATGGTAACGTTACCTCATCACCATTTCATTAGGTTACAGATTAATCGTATTACTCTTTTATTAACGCAGAATCGGCCGCCGGCCACTACTCATGGGAAGCCTCGGAGGGATGGTGATCTCGTTAGTAACATTAGGTGGGTCCTTGGAAGTGATCAACCGATCCACGGGGAAAGTGAATTGGGCAATCGGACTCTGCATCTCCATGGTGCTATCCTTCGTGGCATTCTTCTCAATCGGGATGGGACCCGTCACGTGGGTATATGGCTCGGAGATCTTCCCGCTCCGGCTGCGGGCACAGGGCGCCGGAATGGGGGTTGCTGTGCAAAGAGTCACTAGCGGTGTGATCACTACGACGTTCATCTCGATGTACAAGGCCATGACGATCAGCGGAGTGTTCTTCTTGTTCTCAGCATTGGCGGCTGCGGCTTTTGTTTTCGTCTTCAGCTGCTTCCCGGAGACTCAGGGGAGGCCATTGGAGGATATGGAGGTTCTGTTTGGGAGCTTCTTTGGATGGAGGGAGAAAGCTGAGGAATTGAAGGTCGATGAAGGGAAAAGTAATGGGACTGAAGTTGAGTTAGAGAGAAAATCGGTGACTGGAATTTAAATGTGTCGGTTTGGAGGGTAATGTGGTAATAATATGGTAATTGTGTTGGTTTTCATCATTTTTTTTGTATTTTGTGTTATGAGATTCTTAAGAATTTAGTGGGTTTAAATCAATTGTAAAGTATTTGAACGAAAAACAAAGGAATGGTTTGAAAAAATGTGAACATTTTTAAGTTGAAGTCCTTATATTGTCTAAAAATGCACTAAAAGTCACTAATATTTGGTTAATTTTTTAAACTTTCACCGTCAACCGATTGAATTAATGTCACCATTGATCAATTAATTCGGTTTTTATGGATAGTTTTAATTAAAATAAGTATAAATATGAACAATATGCTAATCTAAAATTTTAAACTAACTGGTCAAGTTAGTTTTAGTTTTTTGGCTTGCCAAAATTAACGAGTAATAAATTTCAATCGTTAATCATGACCGAATAAGATTAGACTTTAGAGTAAAAATTCAATCAGTCCACATCTTCCTACACCATTTAGAGACCTTTGAAATAAAAGTAAAACTCTAATAATTTAACTCTTTGATTGACCACTTTAACTTTCACATTTGAATTTTATGTTAAATTTTAACTCTTTAACTTTTTTTATTGACCATGGTTTTATTGCTTTAACAAGAATCCACAATCTAAAAATAAAAAAATCTAACCATTATCAAATAAAATCACCTCACTGATCGTTTTATACATATTTTACAATAATAAAAAAACATAAATTACATCAAATAATGCTTAATATGTCGTCAAATGCAAACATCAGTGACTTCCGATTCATTTTTAATGACTTAAACTTGAAAATGTTCATAATTTTAAACATTGCTTCGTTTTTTTGGTTCAAATACTTTACAAATATCAGATTTGAACGAACCCACTAACTCCTCTAGCGAGCTGAAAAAAATCTCCCAACACAAATACAAAAATAAACCAACACCATTACCATAATATTACTAGATTACCCTCCAGACCCTCAAAATTTACATTATAGTCACCTACTTTCTCTCTAACTCAACTTCAGTCCTCTTACTTTTCTCTTCTTCCATCTTCAACTCCTCTGCTTTCTTCCTCCACCCAAATAAGCTCCCAAACAAAACCTCCATGTCCTCCAGCGTCCTTCCCTGCGTCTCCGGGTAGCAGCTGAAGAAGAAAACAAACGCCACCGCCGCCAACCCCGCGAACAAGAAAAACGCGCCGCTGATTGTCATTGCCTTGTACAGCGAGATGAACGTCGTCGAGATCACGCCGCTGATGACTCTGTTAACTGCGACCCCCATTCCGGTGCCCTGTGCCCGCAGCCGGAGCGGGAAGATCTCCGAGCTGTAGACCCACGTTATGGGTCCCATCCCGATTGAGAAGAATGCCACGAAGGACAACACCATGGAGATGCAGAGTCCGATTGCCCAGTTCACTTTCCCCTTGGAGTGGTCGATCACTTCCAAGGACCAGCCTAAGGTTATTAAAGAGATCACCATCCCGCCGACGCTTCCCAGGAGTAACGGCCGGCGGCCGATTCTGCGTGATAAAAGATTAGTTTGGTTAATTCGGTTTAACCAGTAACGTCAAAGTCAACCTATGTATAATCAGACCGGTTAATCCCATAACTTCAAAATATTCATAATAACGATTAATTTGTAATCCCAACAAAATCGTGATAATGTTAATTTACAATTCAATTGGCACATGTGACATGACTTATAACTTAATTAATTAAACTCGTAACCCACCAGATATGTCCATCTCATAACCTTAAATTTCTTTTATTTTATATATTAATGACTAGTGTGATGTGGTTAACAAAATCTATGACCGTATCATTTAAATCAGTGAAGCTCACCGTTCAAATCAATATGACCAAATGACTCAAACCGAAACAACCTGACCACGTTAATCAATCAAAATTACCTGTCGAGCAAGAAAGTGGCCACGAGGATGAACACGGTCTTCGTGAACCCGACAGCAATCGTCGCGATCAGCTGCTTTCCGGAGGAGGTAATTCCGGCCTTCTCGAAGATCCTTGGGCTGTAAAGAACAACGGCGTCGATCCCAGACGCCTGCTGGAAGAAGTGAATCCCAATTGCGCAAATCAAGATGTGCCGGACTGCCGGAGTGGGACTGAGTAGCAGCTCCTTCCACACTCCCTCTCCGTGGCTCTGTTTGCTGACGGAAACGACATCGTCGTTGCAGGATTCGGGGATTCCGACGGCGGCTTTGATGTCGGCGAGCCTGGATTTGGATTCCTCCAGCGAATCGGAGGTCTTGTCCAGGACCTTCTTGGCGTCGCCGAGGCGGCCCTGTAGTACTAGCCACCGTGGGGACTCCGGCATGGCGAGGACGCCGATGGCGAGAAAGACGGAGGGGATAGCGCCGACGCCGAGCATGAATCTCCAGCCGAGGTGTTCCGGTAAGTGGGAGAAGGCATAGTTGGAGACGTAGCCAAGTAAGATGCCGGCGTTTATGAAAACCTGAAAGAGAGAAAATGATTCATAGTAAATTCATAATTAATCAGACTGTACAAAGTAAAATAAAAAAAACATTTCCAGTTCAATCGAGGAACCGGTTTTAAAAAAAAATCATGCAAAATAATCAAACTAATTAAAAGATAATTTTTAATTACCTCGGGGAAAGAGGTGAGGAAGCCACGGGAAGAAGCAGGGGACACCTCGGCGGTGTACACCGGCGCAATCATAAGAGCGAATCCGACGCCTATTCCAGCAACGAATCGGCCGACCGTGAGGAACGCGTAGTTGGTAGCAAATCCCATGAGCAGTGCTCCGACGAAGAAAATCGCGCCAGCGACAACTATGGTGTACCGCCGTCCAATCCAGTCGGACGTCCTGCCGGCGGCGGCAGATCCGATGAGGGAGTAAATGTTCAGCATTCCGACCAGCACCTCCACTTGCACGTCCGAGATCTTGAAGTCGTCCTTGATGAACTTCGCCGCTCCGCTCATCACTCCAATATCTGTAGAAGATAATATAAAGTTCAAACTTTCTTTCAAATTCACCAATTACCGGTTCGTATCAACCGTGAATCAATATTGAGCTGATTTTTACACCTAGTCAACCAATATTTATGAATACTAGTAGAGTTTTATCATAATTATAATTACCTTTTGAATTCAGATTTATAACAATCATATAATAAGTCGTTAATTTGGATCAAACAAGTATTTAAAAGTCGATTATTTGAAGAAAAAAAACATTTATCTATACACCTTTGATTTGAGTGACAATAATATAAATCAAAGTTTACAAAATAAATCTAAAACGATATCACAATATTTATATAAACCTTCGTAGGTGGAGGATTAATATATAATCTTACCGTAGCCCAGTAAGATGGAAGTCATGGAAGCCAATATAGCACACGCGAAGGCGAACTTGTTCCTCTTGGGCTTTGCCGGAGGGTCGAAATCTTCCAACTTGTTGCCGTCGGCGTTTGGAGGAGCCATGCTTTTTTTTTTCCTTCGCCGGAGTGAAGAAACAGAGGATTTGCCTCTTTGTTTTGGTTTTGGTTTTGGTTAGTTCTCGTTTGGTTCTCTCAATAGTGGGGCAAATGGAAGTGGTTTTGGAGTTATATATATAGACAAATCTATATTTGCCACATCACTTAGGTCAAATGGATTGGATTTTTATTTTATTTAAGTAAAGCCTTTTAGTGTGCTTAAAGAGACCATACAAAAGAATAATTTGCTGATTAATTGAATAAAAACTATCAACAAATTTCGGGTCAAATTGCAAGTTCCATAGAGATTTGTTTTTATTTTACAAATCAAGTAGATTATTATTTATTTTGAGATTTATTTTACAGGTCAACTTAGATTTTTTTTTTGCCAATGCGATTCAAAATATTTGAGTAGGCAAGTTATAAATAAGGAGAAATTGAAATTAGATTGTACTTTTCAAATCTGAAATTTCTCATATAATTTTTCACTTAAAGGAAATTAGTTACAGGATGCAATTAATACCGTTAAGGAAATCAACATGCACAATCAATTATGGTAATTTATATTAATTGATATTGATAAGTAGCTGGTCCCTGATATTGTGCTTATCATCATTCTTATATATGGTAACCTACTTATAGGAAAATGTATTAGGCTAAGGATATGGTTCAATTCAGAGGATATTAAAAACAGTATCTCAATATTAAATTTTTTAGAAACTATTTATTACTATCTTAATTATTTGGTCATAATCAGTGTAAATATATGGCAAGAATGTACCAGTACAATCTGCAAGTGAGCAAGGTGATCAACAACAATATTGACTTCCAAGTTTCAAATATATATATATATATATATATGATCGATTTTGATCCCTCAATTTTGAGTGTTACTCTCCGACTCTTTCAATCAACGATATATGTTGATGGTCGTCATTACTAACTGTATCCAAAAGCTGGATAGTATGTCACGAATCAAACTGTAATACGATATATCTAAAACCAAACTGTCTAAGTGTAAGTGTGTATCAAAACGGTTCAGCATCAGAGACAACGACTGCTTACCCTACTCTTTTTGGGCCTTCATTTTGTTGTCTTATTCTTCACTCTTTTGAGTCATTGTCTCTATCATTAAATAATATATAAAACATGTGATGCACGTATTTACACTTATTCAGTGAGAAAATTTTAATTATTTTGCATACCAACCATATAATACATAATCTTTTTGCTTTTCAAACCATGTGTTTGATCTCCAATTTCATTTTTGTACACGAAAAACACATGATTTTTTATATCTTACTCTTCATGTGGACACTAAAAAAGAACGATTTGGGGAGATCCGAAATCACCTTATGGGGCCGAAGAGGTATAAATTTCGAAAGAAAAAGAGGAAATTTGAGAATTTTAACCAAAGTTGCCCTTTGTGTTTCCTATTGATGATCATAAATAAACGGGAGGCATTTTTTTCGTATTTTACTTTATTTTTTAATTTTGTTTAATTTTTCTCTCTCTACAGTAATTACATTCAAAATCACCCACAAATCACTCATGCAAACGGTCTATTTCAAAAATAGCAAGTTTCATTCAAATCTCTAGTTATTTCAAATCTCTTCTTTTTCAAATCTCTTTTGTTACTAATATTTTAAAAAAATCTATAACTATCAAATCTCTTGTGACTATTTATGTGTTCCATGCTCACAAAATTTGTATTCTTAATTAAATCCATAAAAAATTGTGTATAAATAAACTACATTAATAAAAAATGTTATTAAAAATATATTAATCCGTTTATATTAAAATTGAACGACATAAAGTAAAAACAGAATTAATACATAGCTACCTAGGTATAAAATTCAATTGATCTTGGTAGGTAGGTGGATTAGTCTGGATAGGCCATAGACGACTAAAGAGAAGGGGAGTCCAAAGTTTGACTTGCTGGAGTCAACATTTTGGACTAGGGATGATATATATCAAAGTAGAGTGATTAAAATGTTCACTTAAGTCAATAATTGACGTGGTTAGATTGATTCTCTAAATGGAAATAATTGATGTACCAATATAATTTTACTTACCAACGATGGAGAAGAACTAAACTCTTTAATTAATTATCTTACGCTATACTTTGCTTAACCGATCGACTTATATTTCTGGATTCCTGGTCCCTTAAGGATCGAAACAATGATTAATTAAGGCGACACGTATTAGTGATCATATGTTTTTAATTCATCTGATTCAGATATGTTGACTATAACATCTGAATAACGTTGTTGTCATCTGAATAGCCATATATATATATATATATATATAAGTAATTTGTGGTAGATTGGTCAACATGACACAAATAAAGTGAATATAATTTTCAATTTTCATTGTTCAATTTTGGTGTGTTGTTTTATCAAAATTTGACCATTTTTATAAGAAAATTTTTAAATTGGCTAATATTTAACATGTATGTATGTTGGAAATAACTAAAAAATCAAGCTTTATTATGATAACCCCTGTAAATAATGGTCAAATGAAGTTAAAAATTAATTTTACTTGGTGTTATGTTAGTGTTGAAAATTTTCAAATCTGCTTACTTTCTGCGTGTTGAGCCGGTGTTACATGAATTGCATTCTGTTAACTTCGACCATACACAATTATGTGGGAACCATAATGTTTATCATACATTTCAACACGTACAGATAATGATAAAACACACGTGTCGATACGTTAAATCAATTCTACAACGAAGCGCAAACAAGCAACGTAACAAAACCAAACTCATTGATTGGTTTGGGATTAACAAAAAAAAAAGATTGTTTTGGGTCGCAAAACAATCATAGAGGTTGGATCAAGAACCAGCCATGTGCAATCATTTCCCCCCTCATGTTGAGTGTCCTTGTCTACTTATCATTGTCTCATAAGGTCCTCAATGTGAACCAGTTCGCAATCGAACGAAACCTAAGAATCAATCAGTACTGGCTATCAAGGTTTTGAAAACGGGACTGGAAATTGAACCGGTGAGGGTTTGATGGTTCGATCGGGGTTCAATCGTTTTACTTACTAAATAAATATATTTAAGTCGGACCGGACGATTTTTTATTGAGCCGGATCAAATTGGTAGTATAGAAAGTTCAATATCATAATCTAGATTGTAAAAAATATAGTTATTGAATAACTTTTTAAGAAGTTATAAATTAAATAAATGATTTCAAGTTTTTATTAATCAAATAATTGAAATCTAATGTACAACTTACTTAATATATGATGAGATGCTACTTTTTAGTGTTAATTAGCTGTGATAATGTTTATTATTATCAATTAATTGTATATTTTAATCAAATTGTGATATTGGTAAAGATGATAATCACTCATTCTCTCTACTTAAAAGATAATGGTTCAAATTCCACCCCACATTTGAAAACAAAAGAGTGTAGTCACAAAAATCAAATCTAACCGGATCAATAGTTTCAGTTGAACCGATTGGTTTTCCGGTCAAACCGGATCAACGTTCGATTTTGACCATCCTTATCAACCGGTGACTCAGTATTGGCACCATGACTGGTTCACGGTCGGCCGGTCTCCTTAACATTGCTGGCCATACAATGTTTTTAACCATATATCCAACTGAAGTCAAATCGAAATCCAAATTAGAGAGAACCATGTTCTTACATGCCCTTGAAATAGTACAATTCAACAATAGTGCTTAACGTCGTAACTAAGACAAATACCAAAAAATAAGCGGATGCGTGAATTCTCCAATAAGCTGTGAATACATAACCTAGTGGATGATTGAATCTAAAAGACCTTGTACAGGTGGCATACTCACTCCATCTCCACCAACACTTGTTAGATTATGCCAACCTCCCGATTAAGATTATTCGAATACCGAAAGCTCGAGATGCCAACCTATTTTGTCACAATCTATGACATTTGCAATGACACACCACTTGTATATAAGTCGTTTTCACAATAGGGAAGGCTTGTGGCTAATGTTTCAAAGATAGTGAAAGAGATTACATTGTCATCCATCTAAAGTCTAAACCACAACTTCATGTTTTGGTTTGGTTAAAATGTGGCACATATTTGCTTACAGTGCAGTTGCTTTAGTGTACATGTTTTGTCCAAGCTTCAATCATGTCCATCCAGTTCTGTCTTCTTCTGCATGCAGTTGGTGTTTGGATCAGTCTTTTCTTCTCTTTTATTCACTTCTCCATCTTTCACCATCTTTGTACTTGTGCACACAGTTATTCATTTCCTAAAAACAATGTACAGTTACAGGATTTACTCATCTTTCCGGTTACAACGGCCTCTCCGATGATGATGAACCCGAAACGCTTGGCAGTATCAACCGGAATTTCCCTTGCTGCATCACTAACTCTCCTTCCAGCCATGTGATGCTGTGCTGTTTTAACCTCTGCCACGCGAACCTGGTGGCCAAATCTGATGCGATTTCGAGGTCCGTGTTCCCATCTTCTGCTGAGCTTGGTAATGATAATGTTTCTCCTTCGGTGAAGTAGAGGACTGTTGGAGATGACTGGGAACTCGAGTTCGAAACATCTAGCTTCTGCTTCAAATCATCAGGGAAGTCCGAACGGCTTACCACCAGAGTCTTTGGTTGCAGTATCTTCAGCAGATACTCGGTTTCTTGCAGTCTACAAAAAACAATGAACCATTACATCTTTAAAATTGATGTATCTGAGATTGGTTTAATGCATCTGAATCGCGTTTTTACGTACTTTCTCTCATGAAGAAATGAGCACTGCAGAACCTTCATCTCCACTGGCTTGAAAGGCAAGAGGGCAATTTCGGCATCAATCCCATCCTGCATATTAAAACTATCTCAGCACAATATTCCAGTCCAAACAAATAACTATTGATCATAAAGCAAAGCACCTCCAATACAAGTAGAGAATTCTCGTCCCTACTCCAACGCCGAAACATATGAACAATTGGACCAAGTCTAAGACTCCAATGTGGAGCAAATACGATGCATTGTTCCTGCCAAGTCGTTCTGTTCATAAAAATGTTTGTTAGCTAGCCCCTGAACTTTGAACAACTCCTGAAGTGTACTCAAAGCTCGAACGTAAAAAAAGACACAAACTTACAGTAGTTCAGGAGAGTGAATAGCTGAAAACACATGAAGCTTCTTGCTCTTCACAAGTTCATCATGCGGAAACATAGCTTCCCCCGAAAAAAGCTGCAAGAACATTTGAGGCCTGAAGGTTGAAGTTAACATCTTGACAAATGAACAAGTAGTCGAACTCGGGGGATGGACTTACCTTCTCTTGGCGTGGTTTGCATACCCATTCAGGTATAGTGTTCATGAATGCTAATAGTTCAACAGCTGCAGAAGAGATGAAGTAAATTGGAACCTGTATGAGTCAACAAAACAATGTCAACAATTGAAAAATTCGAAAAAGCACATCCAGACACAAATCAACATACGTCTGTATCCATAGACTCGAGGAGTTTCGGTATCTCTTCCAACAGCTGAACAAGAATCCCGAGCCGATTAAAAGGTATAACGACTGAACCGCCCGCTTGAACCGACTGGAGAATACACGAGAGGATGAAAGTTATTTTCTCCTTTTCTTCTAAGCTCTCATTAATGTTCGACAAGCATTCATTCAAGTCCATTGCAGAATTAGCACCATCGTTTTCTTGAACTGTTTCCATTGCAGGCTGGCATTGCACATCTGAATATAGAACTAAATCTCGTCCCCGTAACGAGTTATAATCAAACTCCATAGCGTGTGGAGAAACAAATACTGAACACGAAATCCACGAGATATTCGTTTTGGGACCGTTGATTGTCCAATTGCAGGAGCCTATCTCTGAGCCTGAGCTGAATGGTTTCAAGACCAATGTTCCATTGTAGCATGCAGCTTCTGCATATTTAAGCCTTTGCATTTTCTTCATACAATCCATTACATCTGCTGAACTGGTCAACGCGTTGACATTCAGGAAAAAGATTAGAAGTTACAAAACTAAAAATTAGTAAGAAGGGCAGAAGAAATCACCTGTAAAGTGGCATCCAAGCAGCCATATCAGTACCATCCTTGCCAACCACTACCTCCTTTAACTCAGGCTGGAGCAACTCAAGCTCTTCCCATCTCAGCCATGGAGGACCACCAGACTCCCCAGGACCATAAAACTCGAGAAACTCCGCATTCATCGAGACAAGATCCTCCATCATTAGCTGCGCAAGCCTTGATGCTGCATCAGTCACATATATCTGATGCCATACAAACAAACAAAACCATACATAGAGTTAAAAAAACCAAATCCACCAGTGTTTGAACTCAATAAAAGCACACACCTTTGCACAGAAGCCTCGAGTGCGAGTAAGAAAGGGCAAGCCAAGCATTCCAATGGCACTTGAAATAAGCACAACATCAATGGAACAAGGGTCCCAGAGGTGGAGATTCTTTGCTGTTTTATACCAAGGTTCATCACGAATCAAGTCTCTTGCATCTAGTGGCTTTTGAGTTTTCTGCCTCTTGTGAATAGAATCATGTACTGATGATGAATCGTCCAAAGTTTGTCCATGGTGTAGCAAAGGGGAGAAGACCGAGAGTGCAGAAAGGTCAAGTGGGCAGTCGAGTAATATTCTGAAACCATGGACATCATCTAGGATGTGACAAGGTGGGATATGATAGCCATGGCCTCTGCTTAAGCATGTCTGCAATCATCAGCTTACAGATTAAGACATAGTGCAGGCAATTATCTAAAGAGCCAACAAAGCAAAAATCAGTGAAGGAAGTGAAAAATGGGTACCTGAGTCACCATGTGGGCAGCTGAAAGAACTCAATCTGCAATAAAAATGAACAACAACCCCACATTATAAAATGTTGATGCGAAAGGTACTAGAGAAGTGGACTGGGGAGATAGTGAAAGCAGTTTACAGAGGAAGGGGAAGGAAGAGTAAAGAACCTGGACCCTAACCGAGTCAACTCGTTGGACAAGATTGCTTCTTTACACCTTGAGGAGAACTTAACTCGTCGCCGGAAGGCGTGTTAGTCCCTTGTTGGTGGCCGGTCTTGAAATTGGTATCGGAAGACGGCGGCTGTGGTCTGTGGAAGTTTGCCGTTTTGCAGCTGGTCGTGGCTTCCGGTGGCCTTAGCTCTGTTTTCCAAACTCGATTGGTTTGGTTAAAACCAATGCTTTTTTGGTCAGTTGGTCGGTCAAGAAGTCCTTAACTTGTTAATCCTCGACCGAACGAAGTTGGGTTGAGCTTGTCCGAAGAACCGGTTGGTTTTATTCAAATAGGTATAAATATGAAAAAATCACTTAAAAATCATTCAAAATAAAAAATCCAGACCATTGATCATTGGCTTACCAGAGTTAGTTTCAATCTAACCGATTTCTGACCAAAATTGATCGGTTAATTAGTTCATATCCATTTGACCAACCATAACACTTTACTTAAATTCTAACGGTGTCGTTTTTCACGTTTTCAGTTTCATTTTCGGCCAAAATTATCATTTCCACAGAAATTCTCATTCAAGCCGGAATTGGCTAGAATCGACATTTCGCTAACGAAACTGGAGAACCAGAATCAATTGGAATTGGTCCGGCCACTTTCTGCGTTTGAAAAATGCATCCGGTGGAATTGAGACGCACGTCCTGAGTTGAGAACAATTCCGCCCAGTTCCGACTCCAATTCATGCTCTCGGAAAAATTCACCTAAATTAAGTTATGCAGAACCAAATTTACGTTTATTTCATTTGATCCATGTATGTGTATACAATAGTCAATCATTATCGTGATTAAAAATTAAAAATATGCACAAATATCCAAATTAATGTTCAAATCGTTTCAGCAAAAAAATCCACACATGGCGCGAGCTAATTTCTCTAGTGTAACTAATTACATCAACAGTGTTAAAAAAAGAAGAAGAAGAAGAAGAAGAAGAAGAAGAAGAAGAAGAAGAATTGCTGGGAATTGAAGAAGAACCGAACAAAATAAATCAAACAAACAAAAAAGAGTTACAAATGATCAGGAAATGGAGTTTCTCCATCGCCTAGCAGGAGTCTTCCTGCTCCCCTGCTGCTCCCGTTGATGATGATGATGATGATGATTTTGTTCGCCTCCGCTTTCATTACCATCCATCGCCGCCGCCTTTCCAAACATGCTCAGCTTCTTCCAACCAGCAGCCCACGCCGACGATCCATGTTTCTTGTGACTCGAAGTCGAAGTCGCCTTCTCAAATTGCCTCTGCAATGTCTCCAACTCGCCTTGCAGCTCAAGGTACTTGGCCTTCACGGTTTCCAGCTCGAACTTCAACGTGTTTATGTCCTTCTTCGCCGTCGACCACCCTTCTTGGAACGAAACTGGTGTCCCTTCCAGCAATGTTTTCCTACTGTTGTTTGCCGCCACCATCGGCTGGTAGTACGACGCCGTATCACCCGTTGTTGTCGTTTCTTTCAAGCTGTTGTTGTTTGCCGCCATGGCATTGCTGATTTTCACCTGTTCTGAGAACAGGACTTGTACGACTACCCTCAGCGGCAGCCTCTCGTTCTGGGCCGCGTGCATGCACGCGTCGATCGATAGCTTCTGGCAGTCCATCACCCTGCATAGCCTCTTCCGTTCGTGCTCCGACAGCGTCGGATGTGCCTGTACGTGTTAAGAGTTCAATCAAGTTAGATACAATACAGAGAAAATTGGTTAAAGAGGGTTTTGAGTTCATACCATAAGGAAACAAGCATGGTGTTAAAAACTGAACAGAATTTCAAAGTTTATGAAAAAAAAACAATACAAATTTACGAAAAAATTTGATATGAACTTTGTTTTCAAGAATTTTACATAAAATTTTACCTTGAGGTAAGAATCGATGGCGCGGTAAAGGCCATCGTCACAGGTCCTGGCAGATTCAGGGAGAGCTTCAGCAAGAACCTGAAATTTAGTCAAACTGAGGTTCCTATCTTTAGCAACCTCAGTAAGATAGCTATCAACAAGCCTGGCAACTCTCATCTTAGCACTAGGATTGCTAGCACCACCACCACCTCCATGATCATACATACGCTTCTCCGAAAACGACTGTCGATTCGGACTAAAGCTCTCCGCAGTCTGTTCCTGCACAAGGAAATGCTCCAACAATCTCTGCACCAGATCCACATCGTACAATGTGCTTGTCTGATCCACACCACCACCGCCGCCTTTATTATAGCTGGGAATCAACAAATCGGCCAGCGTAGCCTGCTCGAACTGCATCCCGACTCTCTTCTCCAGCTCGGTCACCAAAGCGGGCGCCACTTTCAACATGTTCGCCATTCTTAAAAGCCTGAGCAGGAAGCTGCAGGAAACGCTGTCCTTCTGAGGCGGGATGATGCTGATCAAACTCTCGACAATCATTCTCTGGTCTTTGCTCTGGACCGAAGACGATTGACGGTCAGGATTATCCTGATCGTCCTTTGTTCCGGCCACGATCATATGAAGCCCTCCTTTCCAATTGTTGTTCATACTGCCACCGCTACCGAAGCTACAGCTGCTACTATTACTATTGTAATTGCTTCCTACAGCTTCCGGATGTTGGTCAACTCCATCTTTGACCAATCCCGGTAGCCATTTGGCAGCATAGTGCATAATGGAAGCACCAACCAACTCGAAACGCATTCCTTTCACCTTGATCGCCGTGACAACCCTCACGAAATGGTCGATCCTTAGGATCGAAACGTCCTCGAACCACCAATCCGGTGGAACAGTGGTTCGACTCGGACTCGAGCCATCTGCGGGACTACTACTACTCCACTTATTAGGACTAGAGACCTTGATTGGTTTCCCGGTGTAAGCCCACCGGATCCCTTTCGGGTTCGCGCAAGCTTTCCAAGCTATCGACTCGCTGCACCGCCTCACGATCTGCAGATTCTCCGCCCAGGGCGAGAGATTCTCGCAGTTTTTTAGCACGACGATCGAGTCCCTCCACGAGGAGAGAACCACGTAGCTGAGGAACGCTTCGGTTTTGAAAATGAGGTTGCCTTCCTCCAAATCCTCGGTCATTTCCAAGTACTCCGCCGTGCACCTTAGCCCCGAAATGTTGGCTGCCGTCAGGTCGACTGCAATTCCGTAGCAGAACTTGGCAGCGAGCTCGAATGCCTCCGAGCCTCCAGGGATGTCGTCCATCACGACGTTGCTCACTTCTGGCTCGCGGGATTCATATATCACTCTGTTCATCTTCCCGCTCCTCGATAGCAAAGGGTACTGTGTTTTTGTTTTTTCCCATGGAAACAAATAGTCAGAAAAAAAATGTAGAAATCGAAACGCAAACACGAACACATAACACAGAGAATTTGTTAATTCAGCTGTTAATTTTATTAGAAGAGTACGTCTAGCGGCACTACGTTGTGATGATGCTGGTTACGTGATTAACTTCAATCCGGCTAACAAACAAAACTGATAAGGTCCGGTTCATTGACCAAAATCGGAAAACCTCTAGACCTCGTTGAATTAGCGTAAAGTCCGAGTTTGGTTCAGTTACCCATTAGTTTTCGGTCTTTGAGGCTTTGAAACGGAAAGAGTAGAAATGCTTTTTTTCTTTCTGGAGAAGGATAAGAATTAACTCATTAAGTAGTAGTAGTAGTAGTTCGTTAGTACCCTGTGGAGGTGGAACTGAACATCTCCAATTTGAACCAGGAAGTCGCTTGGGATATCAGTAGCAACATGCCTGAAAGAAAAGCACCCATTAAAAATAAGCAGATTAGTAGAAGCTTGAAGATTTTTCGAACCAGAAACAAGAACATTCAGTATGTGCTTGATTACCAGGAACGGTGTCGGAGCTCAAACCCATCAGTGTGGAGTGGGGGTTTGGTGGAGGGAATATTAGCTCCTCCTCCTCCTCCGTTTCCGCCGTAATCTCGGGCGGCGGCGCCGGAATCACTCTCGGAATCCCACATAATGACGGTTGTTGGTTGGTTAGTGAGAATTGTAGAGGTTGGCAATGGCAGATCATAGCAGAGGGAAAAGATGGGAAGTAAATACTAGAGAGTGAGAAATGGATTAGAAGAGTGTGGGGGGACAAAGAGATGATAAAATTTCTCCACATGGGTTGGCCGGAGAAATTATTATCTCCCAATAATTGTGGATATCTACCTCCTGTTCACCACCCTAATTTCACCGATGTTCAAATTTGACTCGTTACTTTCTTTTTATGCAAATTTGGACAACTTATGTTTAAAGTGTGATCCGAAAATATGATATTTATCTCGCTCACGAATCAAGTCTAAATGGCTCATCATGTATAATAGACCAGCTAAGTTCGAGCTCAACTCGAACTATATTCGTTAACAACCTCTGACAAGGTTAATTTGAATGATGTACACTAAAGAAACGATTATGTGGCGACGGGTGAGTTGCGTTTTTTCCACTAACACTTTATAAGTGGTATATGATTTTATAGTCTTGGGTATTCGAGAACAAGTTATATTATTTAGCCTACTAACAAGCTCATGTATGGTTAAGTTAGTATTCGAGTAATAGGATCTCGATTCGAATCAGTTCGCGAGCCTATCAAATTTAACATACATTGACTTGATTTTTTTGGGTATAAAACGGAATTAAAAGACAAAATAGTCGAACTCAGTTGTCGACCTCAACCAATGGAACACCATCTTTCTGAACCATCTCATTTCGAAAGTTGCTCCCTTTGTTGTATTTATTCCCCACCTGGTCTTTAATAAGAATAGGTCGGACCCCGTTTGGTGGATGAAAATACTAAATTTAACCAAGCTCCAAGATGTGTCTTTACTGTTATCAGCCACAAAGTTAACCTCATGTTTCATATGATGCAAGCACGATCAAAGTTAAATCGAATCACAAACAAACTTTTCACCAACAAAATACCTAGCTACTTGGGCCCTACCATTGAAATTCCAGGTTGTGAAGTGATGGGCTTTGAGGGTGTGCAGTGATGGGCTTTGTTGCGTGTTGTTATTATGATTATTCCCCTTAACTTTCTCCCTCTATAGTTGTACTGAGCTTCGTTGGACAATTTGGAAAAAAGGAGGAAAGAAGAAGACAACTGATTCTGTGGCAGCTCCAGCTTTGATTCTTTGGCAGCCAGAACCACTTGTAGGGACACTCCAACGCCCAAAAATCGACAACCCATTCTCCTCAGATTCATTCATTCCAACTTCTTCTGCCGCACAACAGCAAAGCACGCAAAAAGAAGCAACAATGGCGGTTCTGGTCTGGACGACTCCTCCCATAACCAAGTGAAAGAGACCTTTCTCTACCAGCTGCCAAAAAAGAAGGTCTGGTGGGTCTCTCTCTCATTTCCCGTTTTCTGCCAACTTGTTCTTGCATCTGAGCAATTAGAGGCAGGCACTGGAGTTGTGCTTATTCTGAGTTTGTTTGCTTAGTTGACTCTTCGTGTTTTTTCTGCAAATCTGGGATTTTCACATATTCCAAATTGTGGGAAGTTTCTGTACTTTTTTATACCAGCAATTATGCTATTATTACAAAACAAATCTGGGACAGACTAAAAGTGGAAAGTTTCTGTATATCGATAGCCACAAAGTCACAGTTGCAGTGTAGGGATGAAACTGCTGATGTAATAATGGTAGAATAAGAACATAGCAGGTCACATTCATGCTGTTGACTGTTTTTCTTGACTTTGTGTTGAGGGTTTTCATATTAGGTCAAACCGAGTGTAAGAAGGACAAGTCTGCTAGGGACGAAGAATCGAAATTGGTTGTGATGTTCTTATGATACTGAGTTAGGGAAGGAGTTTGTAACTGTATCAAGGTGTACTGGCCACGAAAGTTGAGTAGAGGCAAACCGAGTTTAAAAAGGTCGACTCTTGCTAGGTACAAGATTCGAAAATTGACTCGGGGAAGGGCGTAAGTGTAACACAGAACGGATCAATTGATCTGGTCTGGCCATGAGAATCATGGAATAGGAAGTCATTAGGATTGAACACACCTGTGATTTTTGTGCTAAGTCTAATTGACACATTCTGTACACAGTTGGCTTTGCACACCTTAAAACATGGTCTCAGGAGGATCACAAAAGAGCAATAGGTGGCACTCCATCGATGCATCTCCTCTCAAGGCAAAGCTAGCTAACAAATTCTGCATCTTCCCAAAGTCCAAGAACCTAGCAAGCTACACTCGCGGCGACACGCCTGTTTACCTCAACGTGTATGACCTCACTACGGCGAATGGTTATGTCTACTGGGCTGGCCTTGGAATCTTCCACTCTGCAGTTGAAGGTAATATTATGATGATTAACCCTTTCATACTTTGTTGGATTGTTTAACTTGTGGAATAATGATGAACTTTGCAAACAGAACCGTTTGTGTGTTTGCAGTCCATGGTGTGGAGTACGCATTCGGAGCCCATGACTTCTCGACTACCGGTGTCTTCGATGTAGAGCCACGAAACTGTCCCGGCTACTTGTTCAGGAGATCAATATTCATGGGGACTACTACGTTGGATCCTAAGCAGGTCAGGGAATTCATGGAGCGTCAATCTGCTAACTACAATGGTGATACGTATCATTTGATCTACAAGAACTGCAACCATTTTAGCCAGGATATCTGTTTCAAGCTCGCCGGGAAGTCTATCCCTAAGTGGGTCAATCGGCTCGCGAAAATAGGTAAATCTTCGATGCAAGTTGTTCGGTGTTTCAATAGATAAAGACTGCACCTTGACATCTCTGTGAATAGGTCAATGGGGTTATCTGATCTGAGTCAACTGGGTTACAAGTTGTTGACTTTGTTATAGTAACTCGATTGCTGATGCCTAATAGGATTGGACCTCGTGTTGGTGTTTTTAAGAACTTTTTACGACTTATGGTCCGAGTCAACTGGGTTACAAGTCGTTGACTTTGCTGATACGATTAGGATAACTACAATGCATAGCATATTAAGGTCAATGGGGCCAATATGAAATGGGTCAACGGGGTTCCATGTGGTTGACTCTTTTGCATTCTGTTTGGGATGCAGGTTCTGTGTGCAACTGTGTTCTACCGGAGACGCTAAGGGATCCGAGCGGAACCCACGAATCGAGTAGCCAAGACGAATGCGAGAGCGAGAAGAAGAGGCTTAGGAGAGGTGGATTCAGCGCTGGGTTTTCATCGATGTCGATATCTCAAGCGGAAGTTTCCATTTCATCATTGTTCAGACATTCTTACTACAGCAACACCCGCCATGGGAGTTGAAAGAAGTCTGGTGTATACAGAGTCAGTAAAGAAGAAGAAGTGAAGCGAGAATTGTCTGCTTTCACTGTGTAATTGTTTATTATTTATGAACATCATGTCCCCTCCTACATTGGCTGGAGATGCCATTTCTGTATCTGCATCCAGCTTTTGCATTTTGGATCCTCATATTTTAATTCTTTTGTCAATCTATTTCCCAATTGACCATCAATATGATTTTATGTAATTGAGTATTGACCGATGAGCTCACAACATAATTAACCTTAACCGAAAACCCAAATAACCTCGAGATCCATACATAATCATGGGATTATTAATTGATCTGTCGGTTGTTTGATTGGTTCTTTGTACCCCTCTCTCTGGCACCACCAAGCCACCAGCCTGCAACAACAAATAGAAACAGCTAATAACACTGACAAAGCTAAAGTTGAGAAAACACCAGCCCAATTGCGCACACTCTGTTTTTTCCCTGTCTGTCAAATTCCCAATCTAGATACAGCAAACAGAACCCCCAGATATCACAACTGAAATTGTGATCCATATCGATCCGGCCGGAACTCAAAATGGGTAAAGGAGGTGGGTGTTTCCCTAGCAAGACAATGCCTCCTCCATTGACGCTCCCAGAACAAGAACAACAGCAAAACGAAACAACCACCAAACCGATTAAGAAGATCTTCATAATCTTCTACTCGATGTACGGCGCCGTGGAGTCCCTGGCGAGGAAAATGAAGCAGGGAGTTGACTCGGTCCAAGGAGTTGAAGGGCTACTGTACAGATTTCCGGATACTCTGTACCAAATGAAAGCCAAGGGAACAATTACCGATGTGCCTTTGATACGCGTGGAAGAGATGGCTAATGCCCACAGATTCCTGTTTGGGTTCCCGACCCGGTTCGGGTCAATGGCTGCTCAGATGAAGGCGTTCTTCGAGGGCACGGAGGAGCAGAAGCTGGGTGGGGTATTGCTGGGTTGTTCGTTAGTACTGGTACTCAAGGGGGCGGCCAAGAGACTACTGCATAAGTTTCGATTGATGACAACTTTCTCTCTTCATTCTGTTCATCATACTTATATCTTGTATGACGCAGATTGACGGCGATCACTCAACTGGCGCACCATGGGATGATCTATGTACCAATTGGGTATACATTTGGTGAAGAAATGTTTAAAATGGAGGATGGAATCAGAGGAGGGTCGCCTTATGGTGCGGGTGTTTTCTCAGGTGATGGAACAAGGCAACCCAGTGAGACTGAACTTGAGCTTGCTAAACACCAGGGCAGATACATGGCCACTTTGGTCAAGAGATTTGCGGCCTCTTCTTGATGCTTTCGGTTTGTGGAGTTGGTAGGCTCGCTTCAACCGATTTGTTAACCAGATTCGAGATGGTCGAAGGGACATCGATCGAGTTTTGACTCAAACCATTTTTTTAATAGCTTTCTTTGATCGAGATTGTTTGCATGAAATGATTATTGAACTCAAACCTTGTGATTAAACCACTTTTGAGATAATTAGCCTGCCCATTTTACATGGTCATATATTGTTCGATGATACGAATACAGTACATAAATATATTTTCTTTATCGAATTCGAATTCAAATAATCGATTATCATGATACGAATGCCAACCTTAGGTCATCAACGATAAGTCGATAACATAAGGTCCGACTGCTAAAGTAAACTAGCCCTTCAAGGCTTCCATTTCAAACAATCAAAAACCACGCCGGCACCGGTTAGTCTGACAATTAAATCGGATCTGTGCAATATGATCCGGTCCGTTCAAAAAATTACCCAAAACCGGTTAAATTTTTAGACCTTTGCCCTTCGTGCCTGTCCGATTCGGTTATCAATACAGGCAAAAAGCCGGGCCTAGCCACGCCGTCGAAACAATTAATCAAAACCAGAAGAGACGGATTCAGATACACTAACAGTACCGACGTGACGAAGAAGAAGAATGGCGACCGAAGAGGAGAGTGCAGTTAAGGAGCCATTGGATCTCATCCGCCTCAGTCTCGACGAGCGCATCTACGTCAAGCTCCGCTCCGACCGTGAGCTCCGCGGCAAGCTTCATGTTCGTCCTCCTCCTCCTCGTTTCTTTATCCCGTTTAGATCTTTTACCCGCATGAACAAACGGCTGATCTTTTTTCATTCTGTGAATTTTGCTGGAAATTTTCTAGGGCTTGTGCCGACTTGTTCTGCTCTGAATTTTCTGAAATTAGGGTTTCTGTTTAGGAACGTTAGCATAGGAGTCTTAGTATATGAATTGAGTAGTAATAGAGGTACTTTCTCGATATGTGAGTTTCTTGGATCTTGTTTAGGTGGTCGAGCTGATTCCTGTAGCTGTAGCTTCAGGTTTGCCATTCAGCGTGTAGGCACTGATAATAATCTTGTTGTTCTTGGAGTTAGAGATCTAAAGTCCGAATATTTCCCCAGTAATGGAAGGTAGATATGTGATTAGAGATATGGAGACCATGAATGTCCCTCAGATGAGAGCATTTTATTCCAAAATCCCATCATTTGATCTTTGCATCTTGGTTGTTGATGAAACTCTTATCTTTGTCTGTGGCTCATGGCTGTTCTTAACTTTGTTATAGACATGCTTATTATCATCATTTGATCGTTGCTTCATCTTTAGTTGCTGACTTCTTTTTCGCAGGCTTACGACCAACATTTGAATATGATCCTCGGGGACGTCGAGGAAACTGTGACTACTGTGGAGATTGACGATGAAACTTACGAAGAGATTGTCAGGGTACGTAGCATGTGTTTTGATATCTAGAAGTAACCTAAAACTGTGATTTATGGTCTATGATTGTGCAACTTCTTAGCCAATTGGCTACAGTCGACTCGAAAACTCTGATGGAACTCTTTTCGAAAACTTTCCTCTCCGCCACACTTCTCCTTCCATATCGTTCTTAGTTTCGGTTTCATATCTGCTACTGAAGTAGCTAACCATGCTGTTCTTGACTTCCCTTCTTATTCCAGCACACGAAGCGCAATGTACCGTTCCTGTTCGTCAGGGGAGACGGAGTTATACTTGTTTCTCCACCATTGAGGACAGCTTGACGATGAAACTAGAAAGCTACAGTTTGGGATTTCGACTTTTAGGAACCCGTTACTGTAATCTTTCTCTGTACTTGCCCGAGTCACCTTCGTGATCATTGTCGACTATTCAGCTAGCATGTTATTATCTCATGTTTAAACAATTGTGTAATTAGTTGCTTAACTAGAATTTTGTTGTTCATGGACGTCAGTTGGCCTTCGTTCAGTCTCGTGGAGGAGTTGTTTGTTCCAGAGACGAGAAAGGCTGTAGTGAGCTTTCAAAGATTCGGAAATTTGATACCTGGTTGAAGTTGAATTGCATCCTTACGTAAGGAACAAGGCCAGATTGTGATACACAATTACAATCCAATAACAAATCACAACTCAATACATACTGTAGCCAAAGAAAAGAGCTCTCTTTTTTCCAAAAAGAAGAGAAAAGAGGTTAATAAGAACAGTGATTCATTCATTCTTCACACTACAGAATCTACAATCGCTATCATACAACAGCTAAACTCGATACACAAGGGGCGGAAAACAAGAACACCGTTGTGGGGAAATGATATCTTTGTCCGTTTGAAGACTACCTCAGGCGAAACGCAGGCGGAGGTGGCACTACCGGCTTTATGGTCTGTACATAGTGTTGCGGGGGAGAATCCATCGCATCCCCCCGCAAGTCGAAGGCTTTGGCGGATTCAGGCACCGTGTCCAAGGGAGTCGACTCAATGAAGCATGCTGTGTTGATTCGAGTCCTCTCGAGCTCGTCTTGTAGCAGCTCTGAGCTGTATTGCTGAGCAAGAGCCTGAAACAAAGGGTAGCAGCGATATATACAGTGCCACACTGACGGAAAAATGAAGCGAAAGCCTATAGATGAAACCGGAAATGAGATTTCTTACAATTAGGTCGTCTGGAGATACTGTTCCTTGTTGCCTGTCGTCAGAAGCTGCATCTTCACTCCCACGAGTCGGCCGGCGTTGGTGGCCTGGATTCTCGGCGACTTCGGAGACGTTCTCGGTGGCTTTCTCCAACAGCACGCCTTGCAAGGACTTGAGTGACTCTCTTGCGGGAGGCGTGAAGTATGGATTCAGTATGGTCTCGAAGTATTCGAGCTGCAATAAACGAGCGGAACAGATGCCACGGTTAACATAGAAGACCACATCGAATCCGCATGGATTTTAGAACAAGTAATCAACTCTAGTAACTATCTAGTGTTGAAGTAAGAGAACTAACCTCAAGCATCAGTTGACAAAAACCGTTCGCATCTAACGACCGGAAATCGCCTTCTTCGTTTTCGTGGAAAAGGCTGAGAAAAGTATCGATCAGACCTTCGACAAGAATGCCGAGAGTTTTGTCCAATAGGGGCTTGGCACCAGCAAATACCTGTCAATCACATAATAATAACACGAATCAGCTGTCTTTAAATATTACGAGCAGAAACCACAAGGATGATCATTCCGATGAAGATTGATTACAATCAACCAAGCGTTCATCATGGCTCTAATCAAGTGTAGGATAATCTTATGGTATAATCCACATTTTTCCATAGGGTAGGCTAATCTTCGGCACCAAGATTCAATTTCTTTGTACCTCTGCATGCACCGAGACCAGAGTGTGCAACAACTCCACGGCTGCATCACGAACTCCCTGAAGGATGGTAGAAATCTCAAGTTACAGTCCAGAAAAGAGAGTTAACGGACGATTTGAAACAAATGGAACTCACTTTGACAGGAGGAGCTGCTCCCCATTGAATGCCAGAGTTGAGCAAATAGTTCATAGCTGCTGTTCTTATCAAATTTGCCTGTATGAAGAAACAGAAGGAAATTAACGGAGCTAGCATTTCGTTATCTCAAATTGGAAGATGACTACTGGTTTTAAATGCAATTGATAATCTACAAGAAGGAACATAATTTCATGCAAAGCACTCATTGGGTGTTATTTCTAAGCTATTAAGGTTTGAAGGCCAAACTAGAAATCTGCAACAACCTTGCATCAGTTCAGCTCAACAGCTCGATAAAAAACCACCGGGTACAAATTTCAACTAGTCAACTCAGCAAGTTATAAAGATTGACAAAATGGGATGTAGACTCATTACACTAACACACTAGGTTTATTCATAAACCATTCCAAATATCTACCTGAGTAAATGGGTTAGTTTTGTATCTTTCAATCAAATGATCAGGCGCTATAAAAAACTGTTCATTATGGAGTATCACCAACAAGTGGGTTAGCTACCTAATCAAAGCCTTCAAACTCTGAGTGTGAGCATAGTGCCAATAGTCTGTTATGGTTGACGTCGAAAAGTGAAAATAAGATTTATTGTACCTTCGCAAAAGTATAAAGTTCGAGGACCTTCTCTTCAAGACCGGAGAAAGAGTTCACTAAATCTTGTATGTCGATGTCATCTTCATCACTTTCTCTGTGGAAGAACAGGGGATAATAGATGGTGACCATACATGCAGAGAGTATTGAGCACAAGCAAAAAAGTTGCAACGTGAAATCACTAATGTTGAGCCGAAATGAAACAAGATCAAGATTAGCCATAATCAAGTGGATGTTGACGGTTAGAAGCAACTTAAGTTGGGGCATAATTTGTCCTCGCGGAATCACTGTAGCTAGGAGTGTGGAAGCACGATAAATCATTCATCTCTCTAAGGAGGGGAAGTGTGAAATAATTACTTAGTTTCAGGCAAAGAATAATTCCAGGCACTGTACCTGGATTGCAGCCATATACACTTGTACTTTTTGAAAAGCTCATGTGAAAGTTCATCTTTGCAGTATCCAATATTACTCAACACAATCAGCAGCTTTTGATGTGCATTAACAACAGTTCCTGGGAGACTGGACGACTTCTCTTCAACTCCATGAATATACCCATTCTGTAAATTTGATTTATTTTGCACTAGCTCAGTTCCAATATGTTCCAGATGACCTAAACACGGCACATGAGCAGGTACGGGTCAGGAGTTTATAAATATGAAAACACCTCAAACACAAAACACTCGTCATACGTACCTGCAAAGTCCAGAAAACAGTTAAAGAAGGCAAGTCTGATGGATAATTGAATTTCCTGAACTTGCGCAAATATATCTTCCGACTTCCCAGCCTCGCTCTTCAAGGACTGAATCAACCTGAAAATAAAAAACTTGAGTTCAGCTGCAGGAGTACAACAGTAAGATTCAAGAAAGACAACATGGTTTCCATCACAAGCTACCACCACGGTGGAAATATTAGTTTAAGCAACTTATGATCAACAGAAATATAGGCACTGGTGAAAGAAATATTAATTTGAGATTATGAAGATTGGGAAGGATATAGGTGAGGTTAGCAGACAAGGGTATATTTGAACAAAGTTCTCTTGATCAAGCATCTCAAGAAAGAGAAACACATGCCTTCCATACACAATCATGATCACTTATTGTATGTCAAGCACTTATCAATCGAGGGCCATTGGTTCAGACAAGGAAGAATACTAAAACTAAGAAATAACTTACCATATTCTACCTTAAGAGACATAAAACTAACAGTAATGATGATTTCTATTTAACTAGGAAAGTCCAGAATACAATTACATTTACAAGCAGGATGCAGAATGGTTGAGAAATGATTTACAGTCCTAATCTAGTGACCTGCATCACGTGACTTACAGATTGATCTGATCCATTGCTGATGCTACGACAGAGCGGAATGCAAGAGGCAGGAACGATATTGTGTATGGAGATTTGTTCCTTTCCAGTATAGACACAAGAGTCCATGTTTCGTCTTTTGACATCTCTGCAGTGGTTGCCCGCATCCAGGTACAAAGTCGGAGTATGTATATCTTTGTGATATCAGCCTGAAGAGATTTGAGTGCCAATGCTGCAACAAATGGCTAAACGATTACAAGAGACAACAACGTATAGAGATTATTTAGCAAGGAATACAGACCAGCAGTAGGTGGAGCCGATTCTTTCACTTCAAAAGCTTTGCAGGCTTTGGATATTTCCTTTATGGCATCACTCATATAAGAACGAAGAATGTTTGCTTCCTCAAGGTCATGAAATGTGGTGTGAACCTGTTTCAGAAGCATACATATTAAAAAGAACAGACTTGACCATTTTCTGAACTCATGGATGAAAATGTAACCATGCTGTTACTTAAAATATGGTATTATAATGATTCCTTGGATACAAACTCAACAGCTATATAGCTTCACTCATCCCACAGGTATCAAGGCAGTTACATATTACATAGAGAGGGGTCAAGGTACCTTTTTAATCTCACATCTAATTCCAATTTTTCAGTAAAATATAAATTACTACAGTTTGTTGAATTAAGGTAATTATTGCTCGAAGGCACAGAACCTGATATTTGTATCTATAATAATACCAAGTCCACTTTAAAACTGACAACAATTGGTGTGTTTGTACTTTGTACCAGAAAAGAGTACATATCATATACAGAATTGGCCAATAAGACATTGATAATACGTGATGGTGTGAAGACAAAAAATGCTTAAAGTTTGGCTGAGACACGGAATTCTTAGTCCTGACCAGGCACACAAACAATTATATGGCAATCAAGGTACTCAAACCCACTATAATCCTACTTATCTTTACTTCTTTCTGGAAAGTGAAATAGTGCTACTAAGACTATACAAGCATGGCCATGAGAACTATAGTACTAACAGTTAAATGGATGAGCACACACCTTTGATCCGTATGCCTTGATAGTACTCCGTATCATCCCGGCAACTTCATCAAGAGAATGAGTCGATCTCACATCGACGACTCTTTCCTCAGCCTTATTTGATGTTGCGCTAAGCTTTGACTCAACAGAAACTTGGGAAGACTGAAAGGAAATATGTTAATCAACAAACGGAGTGAGTAAATCCTTCACAAAAGTTGCTTGATTATTTTGGTTCACTTATAAATTTCATATATCAACTCTTTCTTAAAGGACAAAATATACATTCACGGTAAAGTATGGCATAGAACCAAGTCTACCAAAAGTCCAGATATCAGAAAAGCATAGTACAGCATAAACATTGCAAATAGGGCAGTAATAAGTCACAGCTGTTAATCTGTGGTGATCTTCCAGTTCAGAAGCAGCTTAGGTTCCAGTTCAAACTTTTGTAATATACATGGTGAGAATACCTTAGCAAATTTCCCACTGAAAACAGAAAGTGCTACTTTCCAGAAGGCTGGTATGTGATGGACAATTACAGCAGTTAATCTACGGATATGCTTTCCCCTAAGAGCATCAACTTCTTCACCAGTTAAAACCAGTGATTGCACATCCACTGGATCCACATCTGACTGACAACAACGAAGGAGTCAGTTTGTCTTCCAGAATCAAGTAAACATCAAACCCCATGGAAAGATTTAACTTCTTCACTTACAGTTTCGTTTTGAATTTGCCTCCATTTTGCATCCAAAATAGCTCTTTGTTTCATCTCATTATACAACAAATCCATCCGTGCTTCATGATCCAATGAGCATTTCTCAAGCAAACCACGAATTCTGTTATTCTGCAAAATGAGATAACTCTTAAGAGCTGTATTGCTCACATTCAGATGATGTTCTTTCTTTTACATACATGTCAGAGACTCATGAGAGAAATTCTCGCTAGTCAGAAGCTGCAACAGCAGTTCATGGTTCGCATATTTTCTAAGTCATTTATTTACAAGATACATTGGCTTTACAAGCAACTGAACTGAAGCATAAAAAAAGAAAAATGTCAATTATCGAAATTGCACTTGGAGAAAATAATAGAAAGAGACGAAACTAGCAGTTCTGAAATAGCCATTGAGGACGAGCAATAGTTATAGGTTTCTTACCTGTACACTTAAATAATGCCACACAGGATCAGACTCAGGTTCTAGCTCCAACAATAACCTTACTGTGTTCTCGAGCTAAAAAAGAGTAAGAGAATAGTTGTATAAGGAGTCAAAAGGAAGAATACTGAAAAGAACAAATAATCCCATCAATGTTAACAAAAAATCTATCTGCAAAACATCTAACTTTATTGTATTCACCGCATTTCTAAACTAGGTAATACCTTTCACGAGTTTCTTAGCTCTACATCAAGTATAGCTGACGTACCACAAATAGTTAGGAGAGAAACCAAGAACTTACATTGGTCAACTCTATTTGCGGATCCTCCATGGACTTGTATAGTGTTCCCTTAAACTCATGCATCACTTTTTCAACCTCTTCAAGAACACGTTTCAATATACTCACCTGAAATTCAATTCATATCCATAAGAATCTAGTAAACCTAGTAATGAGATTACTATGAGCACATATAGACCATTAGACCTTCAGTGTTCACTAGATGATATGGAAAACCATACACACAAATTTAAGAGAAGGCTCTCTGTATTAAGAGCCAATATGAAGAGCAAAATTACATACATGAGAAGGAAGAGCAACTGATTTCGCCTTCTTATACTCTCTAACAGCCAAATCGTATTCACCCTTGCTAAGGCTTCCCCGAATTGTGCTTGGCAGGTTGAATAGTGTTCGGAACCTCTGAAGCATGCCTTGGACAGACCTGATTTTCTCTGCTTGGGCCTTCAATGATAAAGAAGCCAAGTTTAATGATCCATTTAAAATGACTGAGATGTAACTAAGAATTGAACGATTTAAATAAAAAGAAAAGGAGAACATAATAATCTCCGAACCTGTCTTTCAAATAGAGGTTCAAATGCACGAACAGCGAGTGAGCTGACTCCTTGCATGCTATTATACAGATGAGAAGTCCCAGATCCTTCTGGATCTTCTTCTATCCGTCTTAGTTTGGATTCAATATCTGCAAAGCATCCATTGATACAACATTTTGTGAACCAAAAATATAGCCCTTCTAAGTACACAGTAGACCAAACGGGAAACAAAAAAGATTAAAGCCAGAAAAAGGCTTAGTTTCAAATGGAATGCACCGCTCGCTTGCAATTGATAAATATCCCAAAAAGTGTACTCTTCATAATATTTCCATACCATCAATTGTAGTTTTGCAAGAGACAAAACAATCAAAATTGTCCTTCACCAACTGTTTCCTCTGCTGGGTCCTTCCTTTGAGATCAGTTTTTAGAGCTAGGGCACCAGCCTCCAAATCCGCTGCACTGGTAACTTGGTGTATTCTTGACAGGAACAGCTTTGCATCAAACTTGTCAGACAAATATAACAATTTCTCTGTCAATATGTACAAAGGGATGGGGTCAATAAGAATTAATACCAGAATCTGAAGATGAAAACGTGCAGCATTAATTTTTTTCTTTATTCGTAGTGGAACTATAATGTTACAACATGCCTACTGTACAGGAAGAAAAATCAATGAAATCCTGTAGAAACCTCACATAAAAGCTGGACAAAATATATGGGTGCTCTAGACCGTAAACCTTATAAACCCATAGAAGTCAAATAAAACTGTTTGAAGCGCCAGAACAATTATAATTGCTTATATAGTATATGTAAACTGCTCTCAACAATTCATACAGCGCCGCAAACTTTAACAAAAATAGTTATATATAATGTCCAAATTCTTCAGTAATACAGGACCTCTGGGGCCAGAATCAGGTATATTCTTACACTCAACCCACAACAAAGTTAAAATAGAAAGTACAAATCCAATCAAGAAGACAAGCCATTGCATAGCGAAAGAAACAAATATCAGTGCAGATACCACATCAATCAACAATGACAAAAGAAACAAGTGATGGTGTTCAGTGAAGTGCAGTTTCGAGGAAGGACATAAAGGAACAGATGGATAAAGAAGAGAGAGGTACCTCGTAGATTATTGTCTATATCCTTTTCAGACTTCGTTGGCTCACTAGCTGATCTCTCTGTGATCAACCTTAACGTTCTATTATCTATAATCCTGCACCATATCATAAGTTTAGTAAAAAAAAGGAGGAGCTAAAGACCAAAAACCAAATGCTACAAACAATGATCGTTCAACAATCATCAAATTGTCATCTTAAGATTCATAGAAAAAACATGCTTCCTCTTATCAAGAATAAGTAATTTGAAGCAAACAACAAACACCATACCAATCAAATAACTAGAATCATCAAGGTTTCAAACCACGACAAGCAACCAATTGAACCCCTTATTATAACAAGAGGCATCAGGATTCAACCAATCTAAAGGGATTTGCTTGTAACCAGAATCAATAATTTGCAGTGGAAGATGGACTAGAAGCTTACCCCAATCCTAATGGATCTATACACTCCATTCCACGAGGGAATGATAATAGACTAGTAAGCCCCTTTCTAGTAGTAAACGTTGCAGGCTTGGCCTCAAACTTTTGGGCCACCGGTGCTGTTCTTGACTCTCGCATTTCACGAACTCTCCTAGCAAGCTGTCAGGATAATTAACTAGTAAGTAAATGTTTAATCACATAAAAATGGAACTCCTACACTAAAGAAGCAAAAAAAAGTGTTGTCCTTGTTTCACAAGACTTCACTTGGGGCATCCAATGAATTAGTTCATCCAGTAGTTGAAGTATCAGTTGATAGGAGCAAGAGATTCCTGTCATCTTTTCCCATGCATAACTTTAATACTAACTTCAGCACATTTCATAGCCCTTGGAAAAGTTACTTCTAACTAGACCGTGCCAACCAAGCAAGCTGTATAGTCATCTTCTATCTCTGAGCCAAATTTTTAATGCCAAAACTACCTCAGAATATTAGTAAAGGATTCATTTCTCAATGTCTATGCAATCTTGACAAGAGGTGCACAGCCATCCACAGGACCTAACACAGCCTGACTCTTTCGTCAGACAAAAATAATCACTCCATATTCTAAGAAATTAATGGAACTATAAACTCCCAACACCAGGGTTAAATTGATCATACGCATGCAGATATTGTACCAGTTCCACGAGATTCAAATATGTCCACCAAACGCAACAATCTCACTCAAACCTCGACTTCATCACTGAGTACTCCCAATTCTTCTTCCACCCCTAACGCATAATTCTGCCGATAACAGAAGCAAGCACCATTTCAGTTCAATCTCACACTAAGCCTTATATAATCTTGACATGAGCTGCGCTGACTGTGTTCATCAGTCGGAGATGATCAAACACGTTTCATTTATAGCAATACTCTAAGAAATGATGGAACTCTGAACTTCCAACAACAGCGTCAAAATGTTCACAAGCACACCAAACTTGCACCTCTGTTACGAATTCCAAATACAAAATTCCCCGCAGCAAAGATAGAATCTCACAGAACCCTCAACTTCACCACTAGCAACTCCATCCTGCCTAAAATGCTAAGAACACGAGACGCCAATCCA
Organism: Linum usitatissimum; assembly: GCA_030674075.2. Taxonomy (NCBI): domain Eukaryota; kingdom Viridiplantae; phylum Streptophyta; class Magnoliopsida; order Malpighiales; family Linaceae; genus Linum; species Linum usitatissimum. The sequence continues at coordinate 2,802,967 of JAUJYP020001281.1, read as the reverse complement.
ACTCAATCCCCCACACAACTACAAAACCTCAACTACTCTAAACAGCCTCGAACCAATTCCGCAAAGAAAACAAACAAACTCCGTACGGAAGAAATTCCAACGAGCTGCAATCAGAATTTGTTTACCTCGGTCTCATCTACTCGCTTCCAGCAATCAGGCTCCCCGCCATCCCAACGATCCTCGTCCTTCCCCGCCTTTCCACCACCACCAGCTCTCCCTTTGGCGCCTTCCCGATCTTTGCTCACTTCCTCGTCGCCGCTCGATATGCTCAGCATCTCCACCTCCGAGTCCTCGTCGTCGTCCATGGTACTGTCGCCGCCGCCTCCCCTGCTCTTCTGGTGACGGTGAGCCGGCGCCGCGGCGGCCCTGGAGCCGGCGGATTTGGGAGGCTGGACGAAATTCGACACCGGCTTCCGCTGATTGGAGGAGGAGGACCCCGCCGACGGCCGCTGGTAATTGAGATCCCGCTGAGATTGCTCCTTGAGCGCCATCTGGAGGAGCTCGTCCTCGTCGTCGCTGTCTATAGACATGGCTGGCTGGTATTAATGGCGAGGGAGAGAGAGAGGAACTGTTCGCAGTGTGCGCAGAGGGGCAGATCTGAGCAGTAAATGCGATGGTGGCTTGATTATAATGTCTTAGGGACGGGAAATCGGGTTTTGATCTGCTTCGGAGTTTTTTCAAAGAGTAAACATGTTTTTGCGCCTTAATAACATAACTGTTGAATTTTCAATTTTCAGCGCAAATGTTAATGATGTGATGTGAAATTGTGAATAATCGTTAACTAATATTATATCAGAAAATATAGTTCTCGACATTTTTAACTAAATAGGTCACAAATTGAAGTAAAAGAAAAGGTTTAAGTCTCGATATTAGCTGGGTATTTTAATAGTCATGAAACTTGATCTATTATATTTACATAAATAAATAAAAATATTATGATACAATGAAGAATTGAACTCGTAAATAAATTTGTTGTTAAGAATAGTAAGTCGTAATAAACAAAATGTAATAACTCAATATTACCAGGGGTAAATTTGTCCGCCGGAAATATATTTAAGTCCTTTTAGGAGGATGTTAATATCACATTATCATCACATTGATGTCTCCGAATATCGTGATATTCGCGCTGCGAAACACAGAAATGTCACGAATAATACGATATTTGGTGATCTCTAATATGATATCACCGATATCAAATGAGGCCTTATGTACCTTTATGGTTTGGAATAAATTAAAAGGTTTTCGATTTAACAAAAATTAGTTTCCAAGGTCCTAATTATTCAACAAAATAATATGAAAAAAAGTAACACCATCTAAGTCTATACAATACAATCAACCGTATTATAGAAAAGTAAAAAAAGAACATGAAAGTTCGGAATCCACGAAACCAAAATTCGAATAGATTCATGATCGTGATAAATTTCCAAGCAATTGACCTATAACCGGATTAATCCATCCGATCCACCCATTATACCGCTCAAATTCAACACGTTCAAATCAATAATGTTTTTATCATTAACAAAACTACAACAAGTCATATCATCAATGAATCAAATATAGATAACATTAAAGAATCTTAGCCCAAGGAAAAAGAAACTATGAACAAATTCACTGCACATTAATGCACCGGCCAGCTACTGTCTGATAAACGAATTGTAAGCTTTCTTCTTCATCATCATCATCAGTTGTTAGGTTGCTTAATGATCCGCTGAAGAACCACCGTCCTCGCTCGCCGGATATCCCTGCTACAAACTTCCGCCTGCAAACCCAGCTCCTCCACATTCTTCATGAACCCACCTAGCTTCTTCCGTATCTCCTCCATACCAATCCTCACCGTCGCCTCATCTCCACCGCCGTCGGCGGTGGCGAACTCCGCCGCCTTCTCCAGGGACCCGATCTCTACCTCCAGCCGCTCCACCATGACCCGGATCGTGTCCAGATCTTTGATGGCAACGTAAGTCCCCACCTGCATCGTCCCCAGAATCTCCTTCTGACCTTTCACGGCGGTCTCGTAGTTCTTCCACAGCGAGTCGATCCACTTCCCCATTGACCCCAACGGGATAGAGGTCGCGGCTGCGAGTGCGGCGGCGACTGGCGGCGCCGCCATGGCTGCTGCCACCACTGAGCAGATAAGTACGGCGGCGAAGCTCGCTACGAAGATCATGCTCGATAGCTTCCTCCATGAGTGTATTGACCGGAGCTTCTTGTCTAGCTTGCCTTTCTTGCTCTGTAACTTCTCCAGCATTTGCACCTGCAAATTTGACAATAGATCCGCGATTAGAATCTACATTCGGTCTAAATTCAAAATTTCACCCAAATTCGAGACATTACCTGCTGCCTGTAAACGGACTGAAACGTCCTGTAGAACTCATCAGTAAATGGATCGCCGGCCTCCTTAAAATTCCTCAACTCCTCAACCGTCCTTCCGTACGACCTAGCAGTACTCTTCCCCGGTTCCGATTCCGACGAGCTTTTCTTCATCTCCTCGTCGAACTCCTGCAGCGCGACGAGCAGCAGGAGCTGATTATCCCTAGCACGCTTCAACGACTTCTCCAGCGCAGCGCAGAAATCGAGCGTCTGCAAACTATTGTCAAAGTACTCTTCGACAAGCTCGAACAGATCCTGGCTCTTCCATATATCCTTCTTACAATCGAGGATGACCTTCACGACTTCCTGGTTCATCTCCAGCAAGCACTCCGTAACCTCCTTGAGCGAATCGAACGACAGAGCTCTGACCTCGACTCCAACCGCCAGAGTGTTGATGACGTGGCTCGTCCGCTGCTGAAGATTCGTGTCGAACGAGCGGAGGTCCTCATCGGCGCGGCAGGCGGCTGCGTAGGAGCTCAGCTGCTCCGTCGTCAGGCTGCTGCTGCAGTTGCTCGGCTTCTTAGAAGTACTAGCACTACTGCTCGTCTGGTTCCCCATTTCTATACAGATCTGGAGGATCGACCGATGAAATTGGAAAATTGAAAAAGACCAGAGATCAGTAATTCAACTATTTATACGTTATGCGAGAAGGGGGGAACCCGAAACCCTAATCCACAACCATGAAAACGGATCTTTTAATAAATGCTGAGAGAGACTGGATGTATAAGCAATGATTGATGGTTGAATATGAACCAGAGGAGGGGGGAGGAAGAAGCTTAAACAGAAATGGAAGCGATTTCAGCCATGGAAAAGAACCGAATTAGGGGGGTGAAGATGAAGGAGAGGGAGTTTGTTTGATTTTGTATCCATTAGCTTGCACGCATGAGCTTTAATCAGAGAGAAGTTTGGGGGAAGAATGGGAAACGCGGGAAGCAATGTACCATAAACAGTATGATTAGGCTATTACGGGGAAACTGGGCTACTTTCTCTGCAAAAAAATTTCAACGCGGAAAGTGAAGAAGTGAGACTTCGCAGAGAAGATGGATAAAATGACGTCGTATAAGGTCAGAGGGAGAAAGACACTCGTCTCCTTTTCAACCGAAAAGTCGGCCGCTTCCGGAAGATGAGAGGAATGTGAAAAGGAACTAAAGAAGTCGGCAGCTTACTTAGCGAGATAGGGAAATAATATTTAAAATCTTTTATTTCTTTGAATATTTATTTCATATATTTGTAAATCAAACATTCAACGTATATAGTTGAGGAATTTAGTTCATATGTTTGATTCTCTATGAGAAGTTTGATATGAGAGTATTATCGGAGAGTTCGTACGATTTGAAAATTAAATTTCTCTTTATTTATAATTGATACGTTGATTAGAACTAGATAAATTCATGTTATTTATTAATTGCATGTTGAGTTGAATGAAAAATAAGTAATGCGTTATTGATATTCTCGAGGTAGAAGTAAATGCAAAAGACACACAATTCAATTGTTAAATTTGTACCACGTTTATGTTGTTACGATATGTATTTGTAAATTTCATATCTCCATATAGTTTATAATGGCTCCATTTTAGACAAATTTCATAAGACAAATATATTTTTACCCATACATATTGATATACATATTGATATCGTCTATCTAAATGTGATTGTTGATCGTGATCCGAAAATTAAAAACCTCTCAATTTACAATTCATACATTGATTAATGTGCCAGCTAGGTAAAGTCGATGTGCATTGCATGTTGAGTTTTTTTAAAAAAAAATAACTACTAACTGATAAACAATTCGCAATAGAAGTACAAATTAAAAACACACAAAATTCAGCTCTTTTCTATCATTCTCATATGATTGGGACACTATCATATATACTCGTAAATTATCATTATCCTATCAATAAACACAAGCTTTTTTTTTCAAATGTAGAGAGAACATATGATCATTCGTTTTTTCAAACAAAATTCACAAGAAAAAAACGACATCAGAAATACATCTACCGAAATATGATTGTCGGACACAATGCTTCAAATTAACTCAAACTAAATGCATGGAGATGGAATGTAGCCTAGCTTTAATTTGTACCTGCAGCAGCTGCTTCTCGTTCATCAATCTTCTCAAATATCCAAACTCTCTCTCTCTCTCTCTCTCTCTCTATTTGCTAATGGGAAAGATGAATTGTTACGAATAATGATTTACCATCCCAACCTACCTATTTATATGCATTTTGACAGTGACTTGAGAGCCAAGAAGCTTTGAAAAAGTATTTAACCTTTATCTTATTATTGTATTAGTTTCTTTTAGATGATCATCACATGCTTAGGAAATGAAACGTACTTCAAAGCATAGGAAGTTATGTTTATTTGTTTGTTACGAATAATATGTGTAGGATTATGGTAAATTATACTCGTAATTTATCCTTTAAGTTAATTATCTTTTTAACGGATGTCTAATTTGTAATCTTTTGACTATTCAGTTGTATTCAATTGGACAGTTAAAAAAAATAATATATAAAATCCACAATACATCAGATAAAGAAAATGAAAATATAATTATATATCGTTTATATAGATAAGAGAAAACTGTTTTTCACAAATTTAGTATTACTACAAAATTCCAACATTATTTTTATATCAGTAAGAGGAAAATGTATTCACTTCGTCTTAATTTAAGTTGTCTCGGCCACTTAATAACCATTTATTATAGCACATTTTTTTTCAAAATATAACGTTCGTTTTGAAAGTTTGCAATCCATATACTCTCAGACTTATAAATACATAGTATCATCATGTCAAAATAAGTCGTAAATTTCTTCGTATGATCCCTACAAGTAAAACATGATCAAATTTAGGAGAGTTGGTAAATTAAAGTTGAGTTTAGAAATCTATTTTTAGCAGTTTTGGATTACGACAATCACAATTATATATATATAGAATAACTATAATGGATAATCCGTAATTATTGCACAAATATAGGATTAACCAACTTTGTAATGTAGAAATAACAGAAAAGGCCGAGTAACAAGCCACGTAAGCATACTGTTATTTATTTATTTATTCTGCAATCCCTTGAGTGTTTTATTTTGCTTGGTGGTGACAGCTAGGCTCCATTCCAAGGGATGTGAAATGTAAACAGAAAGGACACGTCAGGCGTGGAAACACGTGGAAGATAAGTACTGGTTGGCGCCTCAACCGGAGAATTCAAGAAAATGATTTCACGCCACGTCCCTCAATTGACGGAGAAAAAAGTTTCATTTCCCCTCGCGTGTTTTTGGAACGCTAGCTGATCTTGTTCTTCTTGTTGCTTTGTCTTCCTCAATAAAATCTTAGGCAGCTTTATATTCTGTGTTATCATGGGGTTAGCGAGTTTCGTTTCCGTTTCTTGATCGGTTTAGACTTATGTTCTTTACCTTGTCATTTCGTATTTTGTTAGAATGAGTCGTTTACGTATATTAATGATATCATTTCCAGCGATAAAGCCTTAGGTCAACAATGATTATGCGTCTGACCGTCGAAGTTGAGATTGTCATAGTGATTGACTTCCTCCGACAAGCATCGTTGATCACTTGGAGAGATGACTAGCTAGAAATTGGAGAGCCATGGATCTCTGCTTAATGACCATGCATGTACCTTTTTTTTGTAATCAAGTGTTCATTGTTATTAATAAAAAAGCAAAAAGGATATCGTTACCCGCGAACAATCAATTGGGAGAAATTACACTCTACTTAATTTTGTTGTAATCTTGTTGTCTGGTTTATTCGGTCTCCATTGCGGTGATATTATGGTCGGTTGGGTAGGTTACCAATATAGTTGGTTAATGTTTATTATCAATGTTATTATGATCGAAACACGCATTAATTTGAATGAGTGAGAGGATTAATATAATTTTTTTTAATAAAAGATAACAATTGAGTCGAATTTTTATCAACAAAAATATAATTGGGTCGAATCATTATTGATTTATTTGAATTAATTATTAAAATAAGTTATATAAGTATCATTTATTGAAGCATAATGACATATGACATTTCACTTATGCATGGAGTTAATAAAATATTTAGATTTTTAAGTTTTTTACTCTTTTTTAAATCTAATAATAATTATTTTAAAATATGAAAATGTTAATAGGTTTTTTGATTTTGTAATTTAATCGAAACTAAATTAAAATAGTAAAAAGTTGAAAAAACTTCACATTGCAAGCTATTTCATAAATAACTTATTTGTTTGTTGAAATTTGTAATTTGAGAGATATAATTATTTGAATTAACTTATATGAAAAATTAATTACATTCGTACCCTAACATAACATTATCTCATTTTTCTAAACTATTTAGGTAATTTGATCATTCTCAATGCCTCAATCTTTGGAGAGGCCCAAAAGCCAAGCATATATTGGCCCATGGAAAGGACTAAGGAAATCTACGATTTTATAGATGCATTTTTACCGTTGATTAGGATGGTCAAGATCAAGGTCCGACAAATGTTTATACGGTCTTGTAAGTTTTGTCTATATAAAATGTCGAGACCCTTAGTCACATTGTCACACAACTTTTGTTGTCCACCAAAAAGACCAAATTGAATGACGCGGAACACAAATCATTTAAAATTATAAAATCTAATATCCATGAATTTTTTTTTAAATTACCTTCTAAATCACCAAACATGTCATACAAATTTTTAAATTAAATTTTCGTATTCAAAAGTTCTATTAGAACCAAATCATGACTCACCAAAACCTCCAAATCAAACCATCCTCAAATCTAACCGGACCGCGCGTCTAAAAGACTAAAAGGTGCAAGCCTTCGGATTGACAGACAAATTGAAGAAACACTCCAACGTGGCGTTTGAAGCCATCCTTGCCCACTTCACAAGTCACCCAAACGTTCCAAATACTCGTAAAACCCTAGTCTACTGCAGCTCAGAGCTTCTCGACTACAGTAGCCATGGACATGGAAGTCGATTTCAAGCAGTACGAGCTCAGCTGTGAACTTCACGGGCACGAAGATGATGTAAGATCGGTTTCTCCTCCCTGCTCGATTTTGTTGTTCTCGTTTCTTTTCGGTACTGTTCCAATTGATCTCGCTAGTGACGATTCCATTTCATCTCCTGATGTTCTTTGGAGCTCGGCGCTCGCTCTGGTGGTTGACAATTTAGTTGAAAGTCTTCGAGATAGGAAGAATGAAGGAAATCTATGTCGTAAGATGTTATAATGAGTCATTGAGTTTGAATCTAGTTCTTCTGGTTTCTTATCTGCTGCAAATGTTGATGGCTTATGAAGCTCTGAGTTCGTGCTAGTATTTGACAATTTGTTTAAAACTCTTCGAGATATGTAAATTTTCTGAAACAAATGTAGGTCGTAAGATGTTATAATGACTGTGAATCGAGTTCTTATTGCTCTTTATCTCCTGTCAAATTGATGTCTCGTGGAGCTTCACGTTCGTATTGGTGGTGTTAATAGTTGATTGAAATTCTCCATTCTGTGAGATGCAAATTTTTTGAGAAGGAATGTAGGTCGTAAGATGTTATAATAACTGTCAATAGATGTTTTGTGGAGCTTCATGTTTGTCTTTGTGGTTGAAATTCACAAGAGATCTGAAATTCCAAAAAACTTAGATCGTAAGATGTTATAAGAGATCAAATTATATTGAAAGGAGTTATTCTCGTCTGGTTATGTACTGCCAGACATGTGAATTGAACCAGTGTGTTGTATGTACTATTTAATATCAGGTTCGGGGTATATGTGTGTGTGAAAATGATCGGATAGCAACTTCGTCGCGAGACAAGACGGTGAGGTTTTGGTCTCCGGATCCATCAGACAAGCGAAACTATACTTTGTCGAAGATATTCCTGGGACATTCAAGTTTTGTGGGTCCATTAACTTGGATTTCGCCTAGTGAAGAGTTCCCAGAAGGGGGGATTGTATCTGGTGGAATGGATACATTGATATTAGTTTGGAGTGTAAGTACTGGAGAGAAGGTGCAGACTCTGCGGGGACATCAGTTGCAAGTTACAGGTGTTTTGTTTGATAATGAGGACATCGTCTCAAGTTCAGTTGATTGGTAAGCTCGTTTTAAGCTCTATTATTTTTGTGTTGAAGCTGCACATTGTGATTTGAATACTAGAAAATATCTTGAATTGATATTATGTTAGTGACAGAGTACTATGTAGACTGTATATTATCCATCCAGGGAAAGATAAGCAATTAAATTGTGGGCCAACATCGGCTTTACCAAAAATAACAACTTGACGCCCTAAACATAGAGTGAACTTAGATGCTAGTTTCATAATCCAAATAATATTGCCCCAGTGAAAGTTGTTACTCTTTTTCATGTAAGCTATTCAGTCATTTCAATTAATGCATACAAGCTTTTATGGTTTGGATATCTACATGGCAGTACTCTAAGACGGTGGAGGAAGGGCCAAGTTGTTGATTCCTGGGAGGCTCATAAGTCGGCAGTACAAGCAGTCTTAAAACTTCCATCTGGAGAACTTGTTTCAGGTATGAGTTTTTGTTAGTTGTCTAACGTATGGATAGTTCGCTTTATCATTATAGACACCTTATTCGCTTTTACTTGATCATAATATGACGTCTTCACCTGATCATAATACAGGTTCTAGTGACACTACCGTTAAACTTTGGAAAGGAAAAACTTGTTTGCACACCTTTGTTGGGCATACAGGTTTGCTCTGTTTCTATGTCTTCTGAGACCGTTTCTATACATGTGCATTTGGGGTATTCTGACATTAAAATTTGTGCAGACACTGTCCGAAGCTTGGCAGTCATGCCTGAACTGGGCCTTCTTTCTGCATCCCATGATGGGTCAGTTAATCTACAATTTTTTGTTCCTTTTATCAAGTGTAGTTAGTTGGCCCAGTAAAGTTATGTTTGGGTTCATCTCTATGCATCATCTGTTTCAGACTTGGTACGAGGTCTCTCTAATAAGCTAGTTTATGTTTCCTACAGATCCATTAGATTATGGGCATTAACGGGGGAAGTATTGCTGGAGATGGTTGGTCACACTTCCATAGTCTATTCAGTTGACTCCCATTGTTCTGGACTTATTGTCAGTGGTAGTGAGGATCGGTCAGCAAAGATATGGAAAGGTGTTCTATTATTTGCTTGTCGCGTATTTTCACTTTGAGATCTGAAGGGTCTCTTAACTTGTCATTGATGTTTCGGAGGTGTTAGTACTGAATCAATACAGTATTGCAGATGGAAGCTGTGTCCAGACTATAGAACATCCTGGCTGTGTTTGGGATGCCAAGTTTCTGCAGAATGGTGACATTGTAACTGCATGTTCAGATGGGGTTGTACGTATATGGACTTCAAATCAAGACAGAATTGCAGACAAGACAAATCTAGAACACTACAATTCACAGCTTTCCGAGTACAAGTTAAGCAGGTATCGTGGATGCATTATCTATTGTATCTGGAAAACTGCATGTAGTCGTCCTATGGGTAATGGATTAGCTCATCACCCATCCTGGTTTTATTTTTGTTTACAAATTACGAGATTTTTTTTGTAATCCAATCATAATTTTCAGAAATGATTCTGTAACACATATTCAGTTTGTTATAATTTCTCTAGTTTTAATTGCGAATCGCGTCTTAAACACCGTTACCTCTGTTGAACAATGCATGCCATTTCTTGTAGTTCGGAATCTTTAACTAGTTATAGGCCCTCAATCTTACTTGGACTTATCTTATCAGGAAAAGAGTCGGAGGTCTAAAACTGGAGGAATTGCCTGGTTTGGACGCTTTACAAATTCCAGGTGTGATCCTATTTTTCCATGAGAGACAATGATTAATGGTTTTGAGATAAACAATGTATGAAATGGCATTTGGTAATCTGTTTCGTGCAACAAACATTATAATGATGGTGTGGGTGTGCAACGTTTCCTGCTAATAGGTGCGACAATATTTTATTTACTTAATCATGACGTGTTTTGTCTGCTTGAATCACGTGCATCAGGAAGCACTGATGGCCAGACGAAAGTGATAAGAGAAGGTGACAGTGGGGTTGCGTATTCATGGAATTTGAGAGAAAACCGATGGGACAAGGTAATCTTTAGTTAAATTTAAATCTTGCTGCTTCTGTTTTCCCATTTCTTTTTTAGCTATCTAGTCAATAGTCGTAGGATGAGAAGTATCTTGCTTTCTTACTCAAAATCTACTTTCATTTATGTCCTAGAGGGTGAGAACTGTATTAAATTTCTTGTGGTTCCCTGTGTGCTTGTAGAAGTTCTCAGCAGTGACCTTGATTCCTGTTCAGTTTTACTGTATCTCCTGCATGAAATAAACTAATGTTTCCTCTTACTGTGGTTTCCATCTATTGACACTAAAAATAAAGCTGGAACAAAATTTTAGTTAGTTTTTGTAGTATTGCAAGCCACCATTATCTTCAATCTTGTACTCGAACATGGGGGGATTGCAAAGACACGTTTGCAGGTTTTATCAGTTTTCTGCTTTTTGACAAATTCCAGATTGGCGAAGTTGTAGATGGACCAGATGATGGTGTGGGAAAGCCAAAAACTCTTGATGGCACTGCATATGACTTCGGTAAGCATTGTAGTTTTGCCTAGTTTTTATGCTCTTTGCTTGGTTTTATCTATGTATATATCAATTCTATGCAATGCCATTTGCTCTAATTGACAGTGTTTCATGTCTTTACCAGTATTTGATGTTGACATCGGAGATGGCGAGCCTATTCGTAAACTTCCTTACAATCGATCAGGTATTTGTGTTACCTTCTGCTCCAGAGTACATATATGGTCAAGATTTGCCCTGATATTTGCTCTGCCTATGCTATTGTTCCATAATTGAAAATGGAAGTATATTACCATTTGGTAGGTTTTAGGGTCACAGCCACCCTCAACAGTGGCAGTAACTTGCTATCCTGTTGATTGCAACATTAGGCTTGAGCTTTAATGTTTGACTTTCTCCATCCCTCTAATAGTTAAGATGATATCCTTTTAGTATCTTACTGGTGGAGTTTGGTGCTTTAAGCTACATCTAATTAAATATGTTGATGCTATGAGTTATATGTTTCCAGATAACCCGTATAATGCTGCTGATAAGTGGCTTCTGAAGGAGAACCTTCCTCTTTCTTACCGTCAACAAGTTGTGGAGTTTATACTTCAAAATGCTGGACAAACTAGTACTCCTTTGAATCCATCATTTCGTGACCCTTACACTGGCGGTTAGTGCACTTTCATATTGTTGATGCATTTGAATTATTTTTTGAGCATGAGTTGACACCATGCTTCCTCTCTTTTTTCTTTTTCAGCGAATGCTTATGTACCTGGAGCAACTTCCAATACATCTGGTATGATTTTATGATTCTAAAGATATTCCTGAACTTCATAAGGCCGATGTTTCTGTGTTGCACCTAGTACTTTTAGACTTCAAATAGTTTACATCGCTTTTTGTTTTGTCTTATATTACTGAATCAGGTGCTCCAGCAAAGCCTAGTTTCAAGCATATCCCTAAGGTGAGCTGGAATTATGCATCTTTTGTGGACATGTGTTCATTAGTGAAGTTGTTCCGTGTCTGTCACTGATGTTCTTAACAACTTCATTTGCAGAAAGGAATGCTTGTTTTTGACGTGGCTCAGTACGATGGGATTATGAAAAAGATGACCGAGTTTAATAATGCCTTACTGTCTGAAGAGGTACATACATTCAATGATTTCTTTCTGCCTCATCATGATGTTAAACAGTCTTTCTTACTATCTGTCCCCCAATCTCTTGGAAGAATAAAAAGAAGGTTTCTCTCTCGGAACTGGAGGTGTCAAGACTGGGTGCTATCATTAAAGTCTTAAAGGACACATCTCATTATCACACTAGTAAATTAGCTGAAGTGGACATTGAGTTGTTGCTGAAATTGCTAAAATCATGGCCTCCTGCTATGAGTTTCCCAGGTCAGTGTTCAGAAAGTTAAAGTTACTTGAACAATTTGCCGTGATTCTGGTGACTTTGTGCTTATTCTTGCGGGTACTTACGTGACATCTGTATGTGTTACCTTTCTCTTCTTGTAACTTGTTTTATGTAAATATAATCCTGTTTTTTTGAGAAGCAGAAGGCAGCTGGTTTAACCAAAAAAAAGAGCAGCTGGTCTCATTTATTGGAGAGAGTTTTATGCTTTCAAGTTCACATTTCACGAACTAACGGTGCCATCTTATGAAATTCTTGTTCTCCTTTTGTTTCAGCCATTGATATTTTACGAATGACTGTCCTACACCCTGATGGTGCTAATTTGCTCCTCAAGCATTTTCAAGACGAAAACGGTACACAAAAGAATAACCCTTCTGTTCGTTACTTTTATCTGCAGTATTGATGAACATTTCACCTCATTTCCATATAGTTCCCTTTTCACGTAAATAATCTACGTATTCCTAGAGCCTTTTTGGATGGTTTTTGTTGCTCTAACAGCAATAGTTCATTTATAAGCAACCCGTTGCCTTCAAAACCTTCGAATATTTGACCAGTGATGCTAGATAGTATGGGATAAGATGTATTTTCTGGCTGGAAATAGCCTCTGTAAAATGACTTTTATTATACTACAAGTTAGATCCCGGTCTCGTGACTATTTTCATGCACGATGGCATCATTATAATTTTATATGATGTGTTGCCAGGAATACTTATGGATACAATTAAGAAAGTTACAGGAGAGAATCCTCTTGTCCCAAACCTGTTGACAACTGTTCGTCTCGTGACTAACCTGTTCAAGAACTCAGAGTATCACACCTGGCTGCTGAAGCATCGCAATGAGGTACGACATGTTTCCAGTTTCTACTTGTGGTATGGCCGTATGAACCTTATCTGAATATTTGATGTTACGGTCGGATCTGATTTATCGAACATTGTAGATTCTCGATGCGTTCTCGAATGTTACATCGTGTCCAAACAAGAATGTGCAGTTGTCTTTTTCAACCATGATACTCAAGTAAGCATCCTTTCCACTGTTTCGACACTTCTATATATGATATTAGTTTCAGAAGTAATCTGCTTTGCATTCTGTAGCTATGCAGTTCTATTAATCGCGAATAAAGATGAAGAAGGCCAATACCAGGTTCTTTCCGCGGCTTTCGAGGTATATATCCATCAATCACATTGCCTATATACCCACGACAGAACAAGATTTGGCCTTAACAGTAGTGGTTCCTATCATCTGTACAGATAGCAGAACACGACACACTGGATGCTGATACTAAATTCAGAGCTCTGGTAGCGATTGGATCGCTGGTTCGTTGGATTTTTCAACTTTCGAGCTCTTGTTGCCATTGCTTAGTCCCTTAAATGATGATCTGATTGATTTTTACCTTTTGTTTTTCAGATGCTTGATGGTCTGCTGAAAGGAGTGGCTTTGGACTTGGGCATCGACAAGGTTGCCAACGCAGCAAAGTCTTCCAATGACACCAAGCTCTCTGAAATCGGAGCTGATATTGAAACGCTAGCGAAACAGTCTTGAGAAGATCATAAGCCTCCCCGACCAAACGCGATCTACCATTGTAGAGTTGGGAAGGATGGAAGCCTTTCATTGTCTCATTGCGAGAAACCCCTTTGGCTCATGGTACTAAAAACTGTGTAGGGCATTGTAGTTGGGAGTTTAGCAACTTTCCCTTCCTTGGATCCGCATTGGTCTCGGAGCCTTCTTCCCTCGCATACTCGAAACTAATTACAAAAAATTTCATTCGAGCTATCCCGTGGCGAAAACTTGTAAGAGGGTGCTTGATTTTCGAATGCTAATGTGGTTCCGATTTAAGGTTTACGAACGCCGGAATAGTGGGAGGTAATTGATCGAACCATCTAAAATTAAATGAAGAAAATAGTTCTAACCGAACCGAACTAAATGCACTATTAATCCCGATCAGGCTATTAAAATTCCATATATAGCTCATGCACGGACCCGGTTGAGCTATTCAAAATTTTAACCCGGTTAGACTGATCTAACAATCGGTTCACTTTGTGGGTTACCCAGCCTGTCTGGTCCGGTTGAAGAGACTGGTTCAATGACAACCCAAGCTTAATAATCCCCAAACATGATGGCAACCGCCATTTTCTTCGTTCGTCTTCATTTTTACTCATTTCCTCGATCAGTAGCAGAGTTTCTGTGTAATCGGAACCAATTCGCAGAAATGGAAGAACCTCAAGGTGGTGATGGTGGTGGTGGCGCCCAATCGGATATGTCGAAGCTCCATTCATCTCAGTGCACATCCGACACCTGCGTCAAATGCGGCGGCCCGACAGCTTTTCCTCCGCCACCTCAGGGATCCTGGGAAGCGTCCCCTCCACCAGTTTACCGCCCAATTCGTTCTCCGGCGATCAACCTAGCCCCGACGAATCAGTCCCAATCCATCATCCTCTCTCCCGTTCCTCAACGCCAGTCCGTCCCCATAGCTTCTCCTCCTTACGAGTTTCAGCCTCCTTGTAAGAGAATCCAATCACCCGACGACATTCGGCGCTTCAACGACTCCGATTCGGGGAAAAATTTCATCGGCTTCGTCGTCGCTCTCTCGGAGTCCATCCGCGGCCGCAAGATCTCCGATCCGTGTCACGTCTCGGAAACGGTAAGCTCGATCGTCTCCATCCTCGAAACCCTAGCTCGGTGGATTGAGCAGATCCCACCTGTTCAGCAAGCAGCTCGTTACGGCAACGTGTCTTACCGGACGTGGCAGGGGCGTTTGGCGAAAGCGTGCGATTCTCTGATGCTTCAGTTCTTACCGGAAGAGCTCAAATCGGCGACGGTGGAGATTGTCCCTTACTTTATGGATAGCTTTGGGAACTCGAGTCGTATTGATTACGGAACCGGCCACGAAACGAATTTCGCCGCCTGGTTGTACTGCTTGGCAAGAATTGGGATCATCAAGGAAGAGGATTATCAAGCCGTTGTAGCTAGGGTATTCGTCAAGTATCTGGATCTGATGAGGAAGCTTCAGGTGGTTTACTGTCTGGAACCTGCTGGTTCTCATGGCGTCTGGGGGCTCGATGACTACCATTTCCTGCCGTTTATATTTGGTTCTTCCCAGTTGATTGATCACAGGTACATGAAGCCTAAATCCATTCACAATGACGATATCCTGGATAACTTTGCCCCGGAATACATGTACATCTCTTGCATTGCGTTCATCAAGAAGGTGAAGAAAGGTCCCTTCTACGAGCATTCTCCGATGCTGGATGATATCAGTGGCGTGCCAAACTGGAAGAAGGTGAATGGTGGTATGCTAAAGATGTATAAGGCAGAGGTTCTGGAGAAAGTGCCCATCATGCAGCATTTCCTCTTTGGCTGGCTGATTAAATGGTATGTAATTCTTCATTCTGCTCTATGAAATATGGTTTCTTTCTGTGTTTAATATGTGTGATTATACAAAGGAACTAAGGGGATGCTACTTAAAAATGTTTGGACTGATGGATTGGATAAGGTCAGATTATAGACTCACCAAGGAATATTTCGAGTGGAAATCCATACGATTTCGCGTGCTATCTCATTGTCAGGCTCAGTTCTGAATGTTGTTTGTGTGCAAGCGTTGCGCTTAAATACACTGCTAGGCCATTGGTCAATTTCTGTATTCTTGATTTGTTGCTTTCCCTACTAGTCCAAGTGACGGTTTTATTGGATCTCTGATAGCTTTTGTAGTGACAAGTTGAGCTTAGTTAGTTCAATGAGCTTTTAAAATCGAATGAGACTTTCTCTAGTGGTCTTCAAGGAAGAATTCATCAACAGGGTCGAGGAAATGTCGATTTCATTAGGCTAGAGTGTATGTAGATGTGTTTCACACCATCACTCTGTGCTGTCTGCTTATGGCAAAGGATTGGCTCCGCGGTTGGTTTAAGGCGTTTCCTTCTTTGGGTTGGACTTAGATTAACGAAAGATTAAGCTCTGTAGGACTTTGAGTTGGCCTGGAGGAGATCGAGTTTGATGACACTTCAAGATTGTGGCTATACTCCGAATTCTTTTTTTCTAAAGGAGAAGTCAGTCATTTACTGGCAATCTTATCTTCGTTTCACTGCATTTCTCCTCAGTGATGCGCCGAGGATCATCGTATGATTCGTAAAAAATGTTTTTTCGTTTGTCTGATGATGTTGCCTTGTTGTAGAGTCATTGCATGGTTCATGTGGCTTGGAACGTCATGATCCAGTTTTGTTGGTCAAATCTAGTACTTTTTTAACATAACTTATGTCTTCTCGATCTTCTGATGGATGTTAATCTGCGAGAAACATATCCAAGCTTCAGCGGACAATGTGATTACGGATGCCACCTTCAGTCATCAGATACAATTCTAATGAAGTAACCCATTAGCTTTCTGACCGTTTTTGGTGTTGAAAACTATATTATGTTTGCAGGCAGTAATCTGTGAGGCCTACTCTTCGAAGCACGGAAGTTGATCAAAGCAAGGACGACAAGACTGTGTGGTTGTAGACGCCCTCGAGCACCTGACGGTGTTGGAAATGTTAGGGGTACTGCGTAAAATCGACACAAAGTTCATCTCTTGTATAATCCGATTGTGCAGTAGCACTTGAGGCCATTGTCATCTACACAGACTATCAACCTTGTTTTCCAGCGGCAGATTCTGTTCCTTTAGAATATAGGAAGAGATCCATGAGTTTGAAGGTTACTCAATAGCTCGAAAAGGCCTTGAATTCGGCTAGTAGCGCAGGTGGTCAAAGTTTGTTGTACTTTGCTATGTGGTTAATTCGTTCTGTGCTCATATAAAAGAACCATGTTTTTTTTATACAAGTCGTGCCCAAGGTTGAACCAATGAACTGATGAAGCTCTACCAGATTGACACCGTTGCGAATGAAAATTTCCACGACGGAGATTCAGAAGTGTGTTGAAACGATGAGCAGTTCAAGGTGGAGCACAAGACTGTTTTACGAGCCGAGTTGAGTTTTTTGTCCAGTTTTGAGGTCGATTTGATCTTTCATATTTGAGCTCGGATTGAAATATTTACAGTTCGGATTGGGTTCATTATCTTAATGAGCTTGATAACCATTATAACTGAGTTTGGTTCGAACTTGAAATAAATTTAATAACCAACATTTATTAGTTCAACTCATGTGTAAGCTCGAATTGAACAAGCTCAATGGACTAATTTAGTGTCGAAACTCCCATGTCATACAGGAATTGAAACATTGAGTTAAACTGTCGTGCCGGCTTGTGAGCAAAACCATCGAGATTATAATCATGCATGTTCATGAGCCATTAATTTGACTCACTTGTGAGCAAACTAAATTGACCAACTCAAAAGCCGAGTTAGGATTGGTTCGAACTTGACTCGTTTTCGGACCAACCTATCATATCGCCAGCATGGCACTGCCAGAACGGCAATCTGATTAAATTCTCAATATTCAGTCTTCTTTCATGCGTTCATTCAAACAAATTGTATTTTTTTTAACCGGGCGGAAAATCCAGGGAGTCGCATCTCAGTAGTAGCAGAGGGAGCCAAAGTAGCAGCTCGCTCTCCGTAGGAACACAGCTTCCCCAAAACTCTCTCCTTCTTCGTCCTTAAATTCCTTGTAGCTGTTTAACTCGCATTCAATCGACTACAAGTAACGACAGCTCTGGAAACAGTGCTTGAGCTGAGGGAGGATATGTCGATTGCAGCGGCAGCTGTCGTCGTTCCCCTGGGCGTTTTCTTCTTCTTTTCCGGCCTAGTCGTTAATCTCATTCAGGTTTTGGAATTTCGGATTCTTTTTTAAAATCGATTGTGATTGAACTGGTTTGCTTGATCGCGCGAATTAATGACTAGAGGGGAAATGATGTTGTTTGGTTTCAGGCAGTTTGCTTCGTCCTCGTCCGGCCGGTGTCAAAGAGCAGTTACAGGATCGTAAACAGAGCTGTGGCGGAGTTGCTGTGGCTGGAGCTCGTTTGGATCGTTGATTGGTGGGCAGGGGTTAAGGTACCGTAAACGTAAACTACAATTTTTCCCCTGTTAAATTAAGTAGTTTTTATACTACTGCTCTGAGCTTCAGTCTTTTTGGATCGAGTTTGTTTATTCTTGTTTGTTTTTAGGATTCAATTGATTGTGTCGTTGGATTGTAGTTGGTGCCAAGATTAAAGTGGTTTTGTATGTAGCCGTCTTGGGCTGAATCATGTGATATCTATTGTGTCTGCAGATTGAACTGTACACTGATGATGAGACACTACGCCAAATGGGTAAGGCCGAATCTCTGATCAATATACCGACTCTTTGATCTTCACTCAGCATAGAGTTATTTCTAATTGTAAGTGTATTCGTACTGTGAGGCTTATTAGCTTTGTTGGCTCTCTGGTAATTATCAGGTAAAGAACATGCACTTGTCCTATGCAACCATAGGAGTGACATCGATTGGCTTGTTGGATGGGTTTTGGCTCAGGTGACTTGAACCTTACAACTGTATATTCCCAGTTTTGATCGGAAATAGTAATATGCTTACCGATGCGTTAAACATCATTAAGTTCGTTTCATTTATAATGCAACTTATTATTGTTTTCTTGATTGTAGCGATCGGGATGCCTTGGCAGTGCATTGGCTGTCATGAAAAAATCATCGAAGCTCCTTCCGGTATGATTTGATGCAGAAGTTATATGTTCTGTTCCTTACTAATATTTTATAGTCAGTGAACTCCTTGCTGTCTGTCTTAGTTCTTAATCATTAGGTTATTCATGAAGGACTCAGAGTGACATATAACTTGTGAATATGCTTTTGGCTGTGTGCATTTTCAACTAGTGTTGAAGACTTTTATCGTTGGCGCAATTTACATTACTTGCTTGGTAGTAGTTTACTACATACAATACCTTTCTCCCAGCCACAGGGTAAAAAGAAGATAATTCTGTAACATCGGAGAAAATGTATTACAGGATTCAATTTGTAGTTTTGTGTTAGCTATATCAGAATATGACCTGTTATTTTAAGTTTACAGTTTTGTTGCATTGCTTTGTAGTTCTTTCCAGTACATATTTTCTCCCAACTAGTGTCTTTATGTAGAATATTAATGCATTTCCTTCTTAGTTGTGCATGTACGCTGAGCGTAATGGTTGCTTATGTTGCATTCAGGTTATAGGTTGGTCCATGTGGTTCTCTGAATACCTATTTTTGGAGCGAAGCTGGGCCAAGGACGAAACCACATTAAAAGTATGCATTCTTTGCTCACAAATAAATCTAATTTACGTACTTTTATTTGCATATCACCATCTGCTGGTATATGTGCAGTTAGATTCTGTTCTGATGGTTGTGTGGTTCTACCTGCAGTCCGGTCTCCAGCGGCTGCATGACTTTCCACGGCCCTTTTGGCTAGCTCTTTTTGTTGAAGGAACTCGATTTACACAAGCCAAACTCTTAGCTGCCCAGGAGTATGCAGTGTCGGCTGGGTTGCCTGTCCCTAGAAATACTTTAATTCCTCGAACCAAGGTATATCTTCTTTTGGGGTTTGGTTTCTTATATCTTTCGATTGACCTTTTATTGGAAAAAAACAGGTGAGCATGTATACAGTATGAGATATTTCCTGTGTTTAGGCACGAGTTACCCTTGTAAGGTGTCCGGTGGGTGCCCTTGAATAAGTTTCAGCGAGTTCTGTTCCTTTTTGCTCCGTGTTACAGATTTCCTTTCCTTTTGTCTTCGTACCATCCTGTTAATTTAAAAGAAATGTACAGGATGTAGTTTGAGTTATTATAAACATGTTCATCGTATTCATCGTGATCTAATTAGTAGATGTGCCTAATTTATATTGGGCACAGGGATTTGTTTCTGCAGTAAGTAACATGCGCACATTTCTACCAGCCATTTATGACGTAACAGTGGCTATCCCTGAAAGTTCACCTCAACCAACTATACTCAGACTGTTCAAGGGTCAACCTTCTGTGGTAAGTGTGAGCAGAAGCTCTTTGTTATCTCATTTGATGGCTCAACGCTGAAGTTGAATTAACAAATGAACTCATGATGGTTGGAGTCCTTAGGATTTATGGTAAAAATTGGGTTTCTTTCTACACACGTCTCTTTTGCCTTGAGATTTAAACCAAGGAACTCATTTGGTAGTTCACTGAATCTAGTAGAGAAAATCAGACAATACACGGACTTGCTATGCTTGTGCCAATTATGCTGTTATGGCTTCCCAAATGAATCTTTCAATCCATCGATTAACCTGAGAGTCTAATAAATTGATTAAAGAGTGTTTTTATGCTTCTTTCAGGTTCATGTGCATCTCAAACGACATTCGGTAGAGGAACTTCCTGATACAGACGAAGCGATTGCACAATGGTGTAGAGATTTATTCGTGGCCAAGGTTCGTTTACCCTTTAAAATGGGTCGCAGTTCCTTAGTATTCCGGTACAGCACCTTAGGGAAAAAGCTAATTATTCCTTAGGGAACAAGTTATGACAAAACTTAGAAGGTGAGCTAACTTGTACTGATTTATCGATGACTTTATAGTCAAATAGAGCCCAGAATTCTTACGACTGGAAGAAAGTTCATTTATTGTATTGATGTGTTTATGCCATTAGTGTTTTTATCTCACCAGGATGCACTGATAGACAAGCACAACGCTGATGGCACATTCAAGGACCAAGAGCTGCAAAACTTAGGCAGACCAATGAAGTCTCTCGTGGTGAGATACCACTGTCCACTTACCGATCTCTCATGTTGCGATCATTCTCCATTCATTTTCCTAATTCCTCCTCACCGTGTGTATGTCCAGGTCGTGGCTTCATGGGCATGCTTACTCGTATTCGCGGCTTTGAAGTTCCTCCAGTGGTCCTCCCTCCTATCCTCATGGAAGGGCATTGCAATTTCGGCAGCTGGTCTAGCTGTCGTGACGCTACTCATGCAGGTCCTGATCCGATTCTCCCAGTCGGAGCGGTCAACCCCGGCCAAGGTTGCCCCCACCAGAGCCCAAGGGGGAGAGCTTAAGCAGCAATGAAGTTTGATTCCCGCAAAGGTTCTGATATTAGGCTCAAGGTCTGGTTGGTAGTTAGAAAAAAGATACACAATTAGAACCAACAGGAAACAAAAGGGGGGAAACGTGAATTTTAGGGCAAATTTGGTGTAGATTGTTTGTAAGCCACAGATTTGTGGGGTTTCCAGGATGTGTATGTAATCACTATTCACTAATCAGTGTTTGTTAATGAAACCCTAACTTTCTTCTCTGATTCATTAATATATTATGCCGAGATGCTGGTTTGGTTCGGATTCGGTACTAGATCGGTATGGTTTTGTCCTGGTTCTTGCTTTGATTTCGTATATGAGATTGATATTCTGAACTGCCTCTCTTTAATCAGTTCTTCAGTTTTGCTTCCAAGTGTTTTTTTCTTTTAATTTGTGTACGAGGAGCTTCGTGGAAGGAGAAACTAAAATAACGCATACTTAGCTAACACAAAAAAAACCTGAAAAAAAAAGTTGAGGGGCAGATTGCAGAGGCTAGATAGAGGGGAGGGGCAGGGCGTTAAAGGGAGGTGAAGAGATAGTAACGCACAAAACACCATTCACAACTTGGATCGATGCCAATATGAGTGAGGTTATAAAACAAGTTTGTGAGTGCGCCTTACGGACAAATATCCGGATAACTTGGTGGCAATTGAAAAGCGGACATTGCAATAGGAAAGAGGAAGGAAGAAGTACAACAACGGAGACGACACCCGCCGATGATTCTCTTCAAGTTTTTGAGAGGTATCATTTCGGAGAGGCGACTCGAAGAAATTAGGCGAGGAAGACGGCGGGAGGAAGAAATTAAGCGAGGAAGATGGCGGGAGGAAGAAAGTGAGTTTTATTTTGTATTATATTTAATTAAATCTATGTTTGTTGATATGATGTTGATGTGGGATGAGTATGCGTCACTCAATTAACGCTGTTTTTTTTCGTTATAAACTATCAAATTTTCAATTACGTTAACAGTTAATTTTAACGTTGATTTACTTACCTTACAAAAATATATAATCCATATCATCAAACATATTTCCGTACGACAAATTGAACTATTTTTTTTTATAATATTGCTATATAGATTGGTTCCCAAAACTATTAAGCCTAAAATTTAGTTATTTACAAATAACAATTCAGAAAACGAGAAGCAAGACATAAACCCTCAGTTCTCAACTAACCTTCTCCTTCTAAAACCTCTCCAATAGGCTAACCACATCCGGCGACTGCCATCCGACCACGCCGGTTCAGCCGCTCTGAACTTTCCTTCGCCGCTTCTACCTCATGGAGGCCGTCACCGAGGTCCGTCCTCCTCCTCCTCCTCACTCTCTCTGTACGTGAGCTAAAAGCTCAGCTAATGAATCAACGACTGACCTGTTTTCCGACAACTTCACATTAGAATCGGGTCCTAGTTTCAAAAGCTTCGGTTTCAATGCTGAACTACGGATGATTGATGAATTTCACAGCTTCCTATCCTTTTTCGTTCTTATTGTTTCCTTCTTCCTCAGGTTGTGACCAAGGCGGTTGGCTCGGTGTCGTTCAGCGCCTATTCAGCTGATGAGGTCCGGAAGTTGAGTGTTCTCAAGGTTACTAATCCCCTGTTGGAAACCGGTGACCCTGGCTCGGCTCTTAGTGATCCTGCCCCTGGCGGTCTCTATGATCCCTCGCTAGGACCTTTGAATTGGTCTACAAAGTAAGGCGTCTGTATATCTTGGGGATTTATCGGGAGTCACTGGTCCCAGTCTCTGACAATTGTAATCCGTGGCTTCCTGATTTTTATATGAAGTTTAGTCTAATATGTAGCTGATATTCAAATCGTTGTGCTAAATTGTTGTGCAGATGTAAGACTTGTGGCCAGAAATGGGAACACTGCCCAGGACATTGTGGCCATATTGAGCTAGTTCTTCCGGCCTATAATCCTCTGCTGTTTAATTTTCTGTATAAAATTCTTCACCAAACCTGTTTCTCTTGTCTTCATTTCAGAGCTGATAGTAACCATGTAAGTTGACCCTTGATTGCAGCTGATGCATATTTTGGAGTTTTTTTTTGCGTTATGTATTAGCTTGTGTTTTATTTGTTTTTTTACCCGTCTGATCTTGGTCTTCTCTTTTCTGTTTCTTTCCACTTTCTACGTTTTGCTGCTTTGTCAAAATAGGTTGCGAAGTGTGTTACTCAGTTGAAACTCATCTCAAAAGGAGATATTGTAGGGGCTAAGTTATTAGATTCAGACTCGGCAGATGAGACTGAAACTCCTGATGCAAGTGAAGGCAGCCAAGGATCTGCATCTACAGTTCATTCGGGGTCACAAGCTCAAAATGATGACGATTTGGAGCCACTAGAATGGACCTCCCTTCAGTTTGCAGAGGCAATGTCGATCATATATAACTTTCTGAAGAAAGGGACGCAGAAGTGCAAGCAATGTGGTGCAAAAAACCCTAAGATTAGCAAGCCTACTTTTGGATGGGTTAAAATGGTAATAACTTTCCCATGATATTTTTGCAATTATTAAGAGAGTTAGCACTACCATGGATATCGACACATGCTGTTTTCTGTTCTTGATTCTTAAGCGTATTCTCTTCATATATTCAGTATGCAGTTCTTGTGACTTCCAAGGAATATATGTATGCAGGGTTTTCGGTGTTGTCACAACAGAAATAGATTGATAGAAATATGTCCAGACTTTTGAATCTGAATGGGTGCACCTTAACATTTTTCATTCTTGTTTCTCGGTTTGTATTAGGAAATTATGCTATGATGCTTCAGCTCTCTGTATATGAATGTATGCTTAAAATTTATAGCTATATTGCAAGCTCATTCTGGCTGGTTTCTTTCTGCAGGATGGCATGTCTGATAGTGCTATCAGAGCAAATATAATAACAGGGAGGCACCTATCAGGGCTGTTAGATGGCGAACCTGATATAGAGGATGAAGATGAACGCATGACGAACCCTGGCAAAGCTTTTGCCAGCCAGAAAAACTCTGGATCCTGCCATCTTCTCCCAAAACAGGTGTGCTGGAGACCCTTTCCCATGTCATAGCTAATTTATTTGTGTATGATGTCCAACGAAATACAACTTCGACAAACATGTTCATATTTCAGCTTTTTACAGGTGAAGTCAATATTAGAAATTTTATGGGAGAACGAGAAGGCTTTCTGCACGCTCATGAGTAATATTCAGCAGAAAAGACTGAGTGGCAAGCAAGCAGGCCCATCTATGTTTTTTCTTGAAGTTATTTTAGTAGCTCCAATCAAGTTCCGTCCTTCTGTAAAGGGGGGTGATGCTGTGAGTATGGAATGTTTATTTTATGGTTTCATGAATAAGTTGTACTGGAATGTGTTCCTTGTTTTTTTTACTTATGTACGTTGCCTTTTTTACGTCTCAGATGTGAAAAAATTGCAGCGGACGGTGTAAGAATGGTTTTGGTATATTAAAACATGAAGGAATGGTGTTAATATTGACCAATTTTTGTTTACATTCTCTATGATGATATTTCATGGTAGGTTATTATTACTCAATTTTCAAACTTACTGGCCTTCGCCTTGTGTTCAAGTGAACTCATCAATTTGTAAAATGTTGAAGCAGGATTGTTCTTTCTGGTGTCAGTAATGCATTTCTGTCTGGAATGCTTTTCTCCCCCATAAGTTGCATTTGAATATTTAACTTGAAGATTTTGTCAATGATTACCCAGTAGAATATTACCAACTTGATATCGCCCTTTCATGGTCTTGATTTGAGTTTTTATTCGTGCCACTACCTGTCTGTCTGACGTACCTTCCCTTTATCTTCTATTTATTTATGGTTCCTTACTCTTGGTAGCTGTTATCTCACATCCCAGCAGACTTGGAAGCGTTCATCCTGGTTTGCATGATTGAGTGAAGCAGATACATAAATTGGCTTGGAAACATTAACTTTTTCAATCTTTTCTTTAGGTCATGGATAATCCTCAGACCGTTCTACTAGGCAAAGTGCTGCAAGCTAATTTAGCTCTGGCGAATGCTCATGCTAATGCTAATACGGATGAAGTGGTTAGAAAGCGGTGGCTAGATCTTCAACAATCTATAAATATTTTGTTTGATAGCAAATCTGCTAAAGGTAATTTCCGTCCTATATTTGCTCTTAGTTTTTCCGTGCTTTTAAGAAACAAAACTGTATCTAAGAGATGAAGAATAAAGTCGGTATCATTGTAATCATTAGAAAAACATAGTACATACAATGAACTTTGTTGCATAACCTATGTCTAGAAAGTAGCACTCCATATTCTCATTTTGAACTGATTTATATATTGCATTAAAAAAGCAGAGTAAAAATGAGAGGTTATGTTTGTTTAAAGAGGTAAAGATGGCTAATCAGTCAGACCTCGATTCTCATTTGGCACTTTGGGCTCTCCTGTCTCTTCTCTTTTGCATTTAAGCATTCTATCCATGCATCATTTTCATGGTTGATTGAAGCAGATTAACTCTTATGTCCTTTTGAGTCTTGCAATGTCAACTCTGTGCCTTAAATGCTTTTTGAGGCTTCTTCTAGTATTAATATGCGTTGCTCATACTGTGATAAATTTCCGGTTCCAAATGTATGTAGGTCCCGGTGACAAAGAATTGTCCAACGGAATATGTCAAATACTTGAAAAGAAAGAGGGCCTGTTTCGTCAAAAAATGATGGGGAAGAGGGTTAATTATGCTTGTCGCTCAGTTATATCCCCGGATCCCTACTTAGGAGTAAATGAAATAGGAATTCCACCTTGCTTTGCCATAAAGTTGACTTATCCTGAGGTGAGTTATTTGATCTAGATTGGTATATGGTTGGATGTCTACATAGCTAGATGAATGTATTTAGTTACTATCATCCACTCAGGTTTTAATTTGTAAGTTGAGCTTGTAATTGACGGCCACTTGTTTAGCATAAGGAAACAATGATGAATTTGTGAGGTTAAGCTATTATTAAAATACATTGTGGATAAGGCACGTCTTTCGTGACTATATTCTTTTAGGAATCCTGAGCATTACTGAAATATGTTGTTGGCTGTAGTTAAAACTGAATTTGTCATGTGAGGATAACAATATAGATCAATGTGTGAAAAAGATCAAAGCCTCTTTTATAATCAAACATTTAGTAATGAAAATATTTTTTTTCTTTATTTGTTTGGCCCTTTTTCGATCATTCGTAATTAAAGGGAGATTGGAAAGACTACACTCGGCCTTACGGTTTCAGTAGTCTGATTCCAGAATGTACAGTACTTTCCAGTCTTGTATTATTATATTCTATATGATCTGAAAGATGAAATATATTTTTATTTAATTGATCATGTTGTTGTCCATGATGGAAAGATGCGTATTTAGTGAGCATTTTGCAATGATATTGCATTTTTTCTGCAAGTTAATTTTCTTATTCTTTCAGCGAGTGACTCCATGGAATGTTGCCAAGTTGAGAAATTCTGTAATAAATGGGCCGAACAATTATCCAGGAGCTACTCATTTGGTTGATAAATCCATTAATATACTACAATCTAGCAAGAAATCTCGGGCTTCACTATCAAGGACTCTACCTTCGGCTACAGTTGCTCTCCGAGAACCTGCGAAGGGTTCTAATTGCGCATATGAAGGAAAAACTGTCTATCGCCACTTGCAAGATGGGGACATTGTGCTCTGCAATCGACAGGTGTGTTGCAGTATATATTATTAATCTACAATTCCAGACGACTTACTGATCTTAGCATTTATGATGTTTGTTGAAGGCTTTGTAAGCGGAAATGCTCCTTGTACCTAGTTATGGCATGGCTAGGTCCTAAGTGGTTTCTTTACATATTTGACTTGATGATTCAGTTTCATGAAAGATAATAGTTAGAAAGGTTGCATCAGTTGGCAGGGGACTTTGTGCAAGTTTTATACACTCGATCACTTGCATTGTTAAACCCTGTTTTATTCCACTGTCTAAATTCAATGAAGCTAGTTCTTTGACATTGCTTTTTCACTTTGCAGCCGACACTTCATAAGCCTAGTATAATGGCACATGTTGTCAAAGTACTGAAAGGGGAAAAGACACTTCGTATGCACTATGCCAATTGCGGGTCTGTATTATTGTGTCTCTATATTTCATATAATAAGTGCTCAGCTATTCTCAAACATGCTTTACTAAGTTAGAAAATCTTCCTCTCATGAGTGCTTCGGTTCTTATTACAGCACATACAATGCTGACTTTGATGGTGATGAAATGAATGTCCATTTCCCCCAAGACCATATGTCCCGTGCCGAGGGGTACAACATTGTCAATGCTAATAATCAATATGTCAAGCCTTCGAATGGAGAACCACTTCGCAGTCTCATCCAGGTTTGTGGTTTTTTCAGTTTTATTATGATAGTTCCATGTATTCTATTGGAATGCTATGCCAATGACTTTGTACATCTTTATTTTTCAGGACCATGTTATTGGTTCTGTATTGCTTACGAAGAGGGATACATTTTTGTTATTAGAAGTGTTCTACCAGTTATTATATATCTCCGGTGTCTTCACTTCCTCTAGAACTTCTTTCAGTGGAAAATCTGGCCAGAAAGTTTTTCTGGCTTGTCCTGAAGACGCTTTTCAGATTTGCCAACCTGCAATTCTCAAACCCATCCCTCTCTGGACTGGAAAACAGGTTAGTATGCAATGGTGTTTTCACTTCCTCAATGTAATTCACTTGTTTTACTTATTATTTGGTGTTCCACATATGGATTATTCACCAGTTATTATGTTGGCATGTTTAGGTCATTACTGTTATCCTAAATCTTATAACAAAGGGTCATTCTGTCACTGTGGAAAAGGATGCGAAGATATCCAGTGACTTCTTCAGGAGCAAAAGTACCAAATGTGACAGAATTTCTGAAAAAAGAAGTGAAGGAGGCTCCATTAAAATAAAGCCCGACGAGGAGAAGATTTTGGTATCTAAAAATGAATTGCTTCGTGGTGTTATTGACAAAGCTCAGTTTGGTGAATATGGTTTAGTGCACACAGTTCAGGAACTCTTCGGCTCAGATGCTGCAGGCACCCTTCTATCCATTTTCAGTCGATTGTTTACAGGTTACCTGCAGGTACTTTAGATTTCGTTAACCAATGAGGCTTCTGTTGGACTCGTGGATTCGTTTTAATCTAGCATCATTACATCTGTTTATGCTGTATTCAACTACTCAGATGCACGCTTTTACATGTGGGGTTGATGATTTGTTGATATTGAAAGACAAAGATGAAGCAAGGAAGAGACAACTTGAAGGGTGCGAGAAGGATGCTGAACTTGTGCATCGTCATTTTATTGGGATTAAAGATGAGAAGCTAAGGATAGGTAGGTTCTCTCTTTTAAGTATGCTACTTTGCTTTTTCTGCAATTGGAACATCATTAGTTACAATATTTCATCGCTATATGACTGGAATTAGCATACTTTCTGCGACTGCCTCGCCTCTATCCGCATTAACTCAACATTCTTATTATTTATTTGGTAAATGTCAGGTATTACTAGAAGATTAGTTTGATATCGAAAGGGTGTGTGGGGAATGTCATCACCGTAATTGCCTCGAATAACTGAATTTAATGAAATTTGTTATAACCTTCGCTTACTTCTTATCTTGAGAAACTCATTTACCTAAGCACTTGCTCAAAACAGCTGAATATATGAAATTCATAGGAGTTTTCTATTTTGAGAGTTGTGTCAATGAATAGTACCAAATCCTTTTATTTTCCTTACTCTGGATGAGACGAACTTTTTTGCTGATTGTACTCTTGACTGAGAACTATCTTCTGTCATATTGACTAGTTCCCTTGTTGGAATCACCAGTCTGATACGACCTGCTATATTGTGTAATGTTTCTGGTTTTCCTGTTACCAGAGCCTAAAGACTTGCAATTCAATATCAAAAAGATAATGCGAAGTGAAGGGGAATCTGCTGTGACATATTTGGATAACCAGATGAGAAGTGAACTTAATTCCAAAACGAACTCGGGGGTTATCAATGAGCTGTTATCTGAGGGGGCTGTTAAACCCTCTGTGCATAACTGTATATATCTTATGACGACTTCAGGCGCCAAAGGTAGCAAGGTAAGTTTTGAGCACTTTTTGAAAGCTTGAGTTTTGAGCACTTTTTGAAAGCTTGCTGAACACTACTGATGTTTCTTTATCGGAAATTATAACCAAGAATAGTCCTTTTAATGCATTGTTCCAATTAATGTGCAGGTCAATTTCCAACAGATTTCTTCTTTTTTGGGTCAACAAGAATTGGAGGGAAAAAGGGTCCCTCGGATGGTTTCTGGAAAGACATTACCCAGCTTTCATCCATGGGACTGGGCAGCCCGAGCCGGCGGATTTATTATCGATCGTTTTCTAACGGGTCTCCGTCCTCAAGAATATTATTTCCATTGCATGGCTGGTCGAGAAGGGTGAGTCGACTTCCATGTTAGAATGCGTATTGTTTGATTTTAATTTAGTTATGTATCTATTAGACTGCATAGACAGCGGCATGGTCATAGTCAGTTCAGCGGAGTCTTGACTTCTCATTATCAAATTAGTATTATGAGTATAATAAGTTATTACCACATAGATGCGTGTATAATTAGTAGGACATATGTGGAAGACTTTGTAATCTGCCGGTTAAGTATTGCAGGTTAGTTGATACGGCAGTGAAGACATCACGTAGTGGATATCTGCAAAGATGCCTGATAAAAAATCTCGAGTGTCTGAAGATAAGTTATGATCATACTGTTCGTGATGCTGATGGATCAATTATTCAGTTTCAATATGGAGAGGACGGTGTCGATGTTTCCCAAACCAGCTTCCTTGCCAAATTTGATTCATTAGCGAAGGTAATAACTGCTTCGCTGTACGCTGAAATTCTTCACTGATACTAGAACCCTTTTTTATTCATACTCGTGATCTTAAACTTTGTCTCTGCCAGAACCAAGAAGTAATTTTCAAAACATGCGGTCAGCAGCCTCCCATGTTCAACAGCTACATCTCGGAATTGCCCAAATCTCTGAAAGACAAAGCAGATAATTTCCTAGACGATTCCTCCTTAATGGATCGAATCTCTTCAAATATGGTAAAGAAAGCAGATGTTCATAACTTAATGAAGCTGAAGTTTCTCCGAAGCCTTGCACAGCCTGGAGAACCAGTTGGTGTGCTTGCTGCTCAGTCCGTTGGAGAACCATCGACACAGATGACGTGAGTGTTCATTCTTATGCTGTTCAGTTTTCGGAATGCTTCGTTCTCCCAAGTCCTATGTTAACCTTATTCTATTATTTTCTTACTATCAGATTGAATACGTTCCATTTAGCCGGACGAGGTGAGGCAAACGTCACATTGGGTATCCCTCGTCTTCAAGAGATCTTAATGATGGCTTCAAGTAAAATCCAGACTCCAATTATGACCTGCCCTTTGAAAGAGGGGAAAACTAAGTAAGTATTCTTGGTTACTTGCTTGCCAAGCTTCTCCAGCAACTAACTATTAGCTTCCATCTTGGATATTCATATTCTCGATATAATTGTCACTTGCAGAGAGGTGGCGGATCGCCTTGCTGATAAATTTAGAAAGATCAGGGTGGCAGATATAGTAAAGAGCATGGAAGTCTCTGTAACTCCGTTTGCCGTTCAGGACTGGCAAGCTTGTAGAATTTACAAGCTGAAAATGAAGCTTCACAGGCCTGCACGTTACCCGGCACACGCAAAACTCGACACGGAAGACTGGGAAGAAACTTTAGAAGGGCAGTTCGTGAGGGGTTTGGAGGATGCTATACAGAATCATGTAATGCTGCTCTCCAAAATCAGGGGCATTTCCAACTTTGTGGCTTCAAAATCGAAGCCTTCGGGTGATGATACGGAAGAGGAGGGTGTTAGTACCAAAAAGAAGTCGTCCATTAGCTTTGATGACGATGGTGATGACGATGGTGCCTTCGGTGATGGTGAAGAGACTGAGGATCTTGGTTCAGATGCACGGAAACAGAAAAGTCAAACTACCGAGGATGTTGACTACGAAGACAATGACGAAGATGATCATGCCAATCCCGAGGGTTCAGTGACCACCCTGGGTGGATCCGGTTTCGAAAGTGGAAGCGGAAGTGATGCTGACGATGCCGAGACTAGGGATGCCGATGAAATTGTCGAAGATGGAAATTCGGGAGCCTCCTCGAAGCGCAGTTCCCGAAGCGATTCTCCATCAAAAAAGAAGGATAAAAGCAAAACACAAGACAAAAGTAACAAGCTGAAGAGAACTATTGCAAGGAAAGATTACGACAGAGCGATTTATGTGGCAGCTAAGGGATTCCACTTTGAGGTCCATTTCAAGTTCACCACTGAACCTCATATTCTTCTCTCCGAGGTATATTGTAGTATTATTGCTTTTGTCTTTTTATTCTGTTTTTGTCTATTATCGTGAGTTTAAGCTTTCCGGGGTATCTCGATTTTGTAGATTGCACAGAAGGTTTCGAAGGTGGTTTTCATTCAGAACCCCGGGATGATTGAGCAGTGCCGTGTTACAGACTGCAAAGACAGTCAAGTGATCTATTATGGGAAAGACCCGAAGAAGAGGGTGGCCATCAAACCGGACGAGAAGAAGAAAATCCCTGCATTGCAAGCCATGGGAGTTGAAATCAAGTTGTTCTGGAAGATGCTGAAGGATCTCGACATCAATTACATATACACCAACGACATCCATTCCATTCTCAACACGTACGGGGTCGAAGCCGCTAGGGAGGCCATAATTCGAGAGATCAATCATGTGTTTGGCTCGTACGGGATATCCGTCAGCGACCGCCACTTGTCTCTCATAGCAGACTACATGACCCACACAGGAGAGTATCGGCCCTTGAGCCGTTTGGGTGGCATCTCCAAGTCGGTATCACCATTTACGAAGATGTCGTTTGAGACTGCTTCTAAGTTCATCGTTCAAGCTGCATTGCACGGGGAGACGGATTATTTGGACGCCCCGTCTGCGAGGATATGTCTCGGGTTGCCGGTGAAGATGGGTACCGGGTCTTTCGACGTCATGCATGTTTTGGAAATTTGATAGGTTTCGGAAGAGCTCGGTTTAGGCTTGTGAAGGTTTGAAAAGTTTTGCCCTGTTTTGTTTCTTACTATGTTGTAAAGTACTTTGTATCTTTTAGAAATTTTGAATTCTAAATGGTTATCGAATTTCATGTATACTAATCTTCTCGTAAATGAAATAGTGACATTTTTGGTTGTTTATCTTGTTCCTTAACTCGAGAATTTACTGTTTATCTGTGATATACATTTAATTGTCACGTAAGAAGAACCAGTTCGACGGCGTTTCACCTCCTATTAATTGAAGTATCCAGTAAGATTCTGCATCACGCAAATGCAGAATACATAGATTCTCTCTCAGCCACAAGTTGGAAGATTCATGTGGGACCCCGGCTCCCGCCAGAAAGAATATAAACTTAAAAAACAAATGAACCGCAAAAATTCAAACCACCGTCGAACTGAAACTCAGTCCACCTCCACCGATCACCACCACCACCAATAGAATCTCTCCGCCGCCCACCAACCTCCACTTCTACGATTCGGACCCAGAGCCGGCGATGCATCGTATCCGAGAAGAAGAGATGGGCTATGAGCTTCCCCAGTCACGCATCTGTCAGTCGATCTGCAAGGAGAACGAGAACGGTACGGTGTTGTCCTATAGAGGCGGCGGAGGTAAGGATCGTGATGAATTTCCGGTGAGAAAGTCGATCGGGAAAGGCGTCGTCGGTTTCGCCGCCGCTGCCGCCACTTTGGCTTCCGTTTGCTGCTACCTCCTCCAGCTTCCGTCGAGTCTCTCACGATTGCCTTCCCAGTTCCCGCGCCCGTGAGGTGGTGGCCCTCTTCTTACTTTGCTTGCTAATCGTAATTTGTTACGTCTTGGTCCGATTAAAGTTGGGGCTCTCAAGGTGTTTGTGACATTGCCTGGTAGGTGAATACAGTTCAGAGGACGCTTATTGAGGCATGGGGTTTGATCAGGGAGACGTTCGTAGATCCAACGTCCAATCATCAAGGTAGTTCTTCTACCAATCTCTCTGTTTCTCTTCAATTCTCTTCAAGCTACATTGAGCTTTGGATTTTCTGTTTTGCTTGAACTAGATTGGGACTTAAAGCTGCAGCAAACCATGGTGGAAATGTTCCCACTAAGTACAACAAAATCAGTGGGATGCTTTCGACTCTCGGGGATCCCTTCACTCGGATCATTAGTCCAAAGGTGCCCGCCCATTTCACCTGAACAAGCAAGCTAATATGCCTTTGGCTATATCTTGCTGATGTGAGTTTACCGTTTGCTTACAGGAATACCAGAGTTTTAGAATCGGTAGTGATGGGAATTTGCAAGGAGTGGGCGTGTTCATCAACTTGGAACCGAAAACCGGCCATTTGGTTAGTGTGATTTTCGAGTCTACTCTTTCGGTAGCTGAGAACGGTAATAGGGTGGACAAAATGCTTCTTCTGATGCTGCAGGTTGTTGTCTTGCGTAGAGGGAGGACCGGCTGCTCGTGCTGGAATACAGGAGGGCGCTGAGTTGATCGAGATTGATGGTATTTCGGCCAAAATTTTGTGACCATTAAAGTTAGATAACGGATTTTCGTTCTGTTTCTTGTTATCTATATGTCGAAAAATATGGTTTTCTGTGTTGAACTGCATTGGAACAATGCCAGGTCAAATATAGTATTGTGCACATCATATTACCCATGCTAATTGTTCTTTAGGTAGTTTATGATGGGTTTGTATGAAACTGGTAAAGCCTCTAACATCAGGTCCATTCATGGCAAACATTAGTTGAGCAATTGCGTGGGGTAGACAGCGAGGTGGCAGCACAGAAGCTAAGAGGACGAGTTGGTACATCTGTAACAGTCAAACTCAGTGTAATCGTCAAGCCTCTTCCTCTTCCTCTCCCTCTTGCGCTTTGAGCATCATTGTCCGATTCGGTCCGATATGTACACTGTTCATATGTTGCATGAGTTGAATGATTCTTTACTCCATAAACCGATTTGTGCTTCACATACTTTTTTCCTGCAGAGCAAAGACTCAACGAGCCGGTCTGACATTGGAGAGGTATCGACATTTCCAACATCTATATTACTTTCTTCTTTCGCCTTCAGCCTTTGCACTGAGACGACCTGTAAATCTGCTTGTAGGTCAAACTACCTCGCGAGTACATTAAGCTCTCGCCGATATCCAGTGCCATTATTCCACATAGAACACCAGACGGTAGATTAGCCAAGACTGGCTATGTGAGACTGTCAGTCTTCTCTCAGGTATACACCTATAAAACTTACTGTATTAGCATTCTACCGGACCACAGAGTCAATCCATGGATATCTTCGGTTTTCATTTGCACAGAGTGCTGCAACTGACATGGAAAATGCAATCCACCAGGGAGAAAACAATTTAAAATGTTTCTTTTGGCTTAATTTACGCCAAACCGAAATTCAAAATGTCTGTAATGGGTCGTTAGAGTATTTAGGTGAGGTGTTTTGACTTAAAGTACTGGAGTGGAACCCTAATTAAACCACATCATAATTTATTTCCTTTCTCTAGCTAAGCTAGCTCTCTGCACCAATTTATAAGTCTCTGCAACTGCATTGCAACACCCTTAATTAGCTTATATTATGTATCATCGTAAGTCGTCTTCAGTTTCAAGTTTGCTCCAAGCTAATTTGATGTCTAGGCTAGCTGTCATCATTATATATTACTTGCTTCTCTGCACTGCATGCAGCAGCAGCAGCACTTCAATACAATGTTCATTTCCCAACTACGAGCTGTTGCGTACGTTGGTACCAGAGACCAGATATGTACAAATTACCCATATATAATAATAATAATAATAATAAGGAAAGATGATGAGATGACATTAATTATCCGTACTATATTGATGATTAGTACCTATGAAATTAATGATCCTAGTCAACCCCACAATTCCTTAATTAAACGACAATATAATAATAATTATAATAATTAATTATAATACTAAGGGTTGGAATGAAGAGATGGAAAATTGTTATACACTGCTTTTTATCATAGTCGGAACGGAGGACCCTGAACAAGTATAGATTTACTATAACAAAAAATTGGGTTGGTTGCCGATAAATTTGGCCGTGACAATGTACCACACAACTTCAGGAACAACCCTAAAGTTTGCAACAATTGGGACCAAATCATGAGGCAAAATGAAAGGGGTCTGAGATGGATAATGGTAGAAGATCATGGGTGATGTAGAATCATGAGTTCCATTAATTTTTCAATCATTTCATTATTTAAAAGTCAAAGCTACAAATATGAACTACTAGTATGATTTTATGCGTAATTTGTAGGTGTTATTAATAACACGAGGAAGTTTATGAAAAAATTTAATTGTTTTTGACATTGCGACATGAACGAATAGTATAGGTTCACTAAAACAAAAAGTTGACACCGAAGGCTGATAAATCCAGCCATAGTAATGTACCACACAACTAAGGTACCATCCACTCGTAGGTATCTCATCGCATATTCATGAGCAACACCAACATCGGCAGTTTTTAGCATTCTGAATCATTATATTTGCATGTTTACTAAATATAGCGTGAAATTAGAGGGAGAGAGGTAAACCTCCTCAATTGGCAAAACTATATCAATAAGAAGAGGGTAATTGATGGAGAAGATTCGACAGCAAGAAAAGCCGAAAGTAAGATATGTAAGTAATCGGGTATTATTCGCGAAGGTATCCGACGGTTTTGTATGGATATGTTGAATCCTCCAATTTATTAGAAATCTAACTAGAATAAGAATATATACATTAATGTCATAATATAGACATTTGACTGTCATAGGCAGCGTCTAGACTTTTTTCAATGTTATCGCATAATTTTTGAAAATTAGACTTATTCGAAATTGGAGGGTTTTATGAGAGGAATTCAGAAGCATGAGAATGAAAAATTGAGAAAAATTGACATAGAAGGTCACAAGGGTTGAATCATGTAATAATTTTTCAATTACAATAACATTCAAATTCACATCCGATTTAGGCGAATATGATTATAACGTTGTGGTTGTCAACATCCACAATAATAGCAGAAACATTTGCAATTTTGAGATCAAGATAGTTGAAATTCAAGATCTCACTTTCTTTACTTCTTCTTCAGACTAGTGAAAATAATCTTTCACCAATATAATCACTTGTAACAAACAACAAAGATATTAAAAAAACCTTTAACAAAGATTCTACCGGTGATTATGGAAATAAGGTTATATTACAATGCATTATTGAAGTAAAATTGATTTTATATATAATACATCGCGAATAATTATTTTATATATCATCTTAATCTTCTTACCAAATTAAGGCTTTCCATTAATAATGATTAAAATGCATTATTAAAGTAGATTGTATCTACTTTATATATACTACAAACTCATGCCCTAATATGATAATCAAATCACCCCACATGTACATATATATGTAATCTATTATAATTGTATCATAATACCAATCACATAATAATTGTATTAAAGAACAATTTAACAAAATCTTAATTGATCAAAACTGAATTAAGATAAGTATGCAAGAATATATAACTAACCTCCTGTGTCTAATTAAATTGAGCCAATGCTCCAAGTCTTTGGGTAGACTTTGAGCAAAGTAGAAGTTTGACGGTTTAGCGGTCCGTCTATTAAAATAGCAAATCATTGATAGATTCATCAAGTCCTATCAAACCTCTGTACAACCTACGCCAGGGATTTACCTCTGTTCTTAGTACGTTATATCGTGCATCTCGTATTAACTCCACTTGGAAATACTGTTTATCGGGAGTAATAACTATTCTGGTATGGATCGTGTGTATGGATACTGGTAGATATATCTGACCATAAATGTGCCAGCACGTAAATTGATTCAGAACGGATCTGCAATAATGACATATAAAAATTGTAGTTTATGTTGAAGAGTTAAACTGTATGAATTCTAACAATTATTAACAAAATACAAGTAAAACAAGAATCTAAACAATACATCACAAATAATTGTTCTATTTTCTTACCAAATTGTCATAAAAATCTCTAGAGCATAACCATGTAACAATTTTTCAATCACATTAGCATTCAAATTCAACCTACAAACATTCAATAATTTCACCTTTAGGGTATAGTCATCATATAACAATAACATCATCATTAATTGTTATTTTCCCATCCAAACATCATTATTAATATCATCTCCATCTCATAAATTGATTAGCAATTTTTAATAAGCACTTTATCATCACATCAGCAACTTTAACAATTTAATCATTTAATAATTTCTAACTTCCTCCATCCCTAAAATGTAGATGCTCTAACTATTATGTTTCAGTCGAAACACCGCTGATCTTGTATCAATCTGACTTCCTAATATGAAAGATATAGCCAATCGAACTAAATTTTCAACACTGCTGATCTTGTATCAATCTGACTTCCGAGTTATAAGTTATGTCAAAAATACTAAACTACGACGTTTTCTAACCAAACCTATGAGTTGGGCCAGAAAACGTCACAGTTTAGTATTTTTTACATAACTCATTGCTCGGAAGTCCGATTAATTCAAGACTGACGGCGTTGATTAGCTAGTTATGAATAATCGAACTAGAATAATCGAATATAGATCGATTAACTACCACTTTCATGTTAATGTCGAGGCAAAATTCCAACGAAACTAACCAGACGGACGAGATTTCCGTCTGGCCCAACTTATAGGCTTGGTTGGAAAGGGTCGCAGTTTAGTATTTTTGACATAACTCATCGCTTGGAATTTCGATTAATGCAAGACCGGCGGTGTTGGAAAGCTAGTTTGATTGGCTACAACTTTTATATTAATGTCGAGGCCCAATTCTGGCGAGACTTACCAGACGGACGGGATTTCCATCTGACCCAACTAGTCAGACGGACACACCGTCCGCACGATATGTTCGGCCGGATGACGGTGTGTTCGTCCGGCGAGTTAGGCCAGACGGAAATCCCGTCCGTCTGGTTAGTCTCGTCGGACGGAAATTCCCTTCGTCCGATTTGTCAATCCAGTCGATCGGTTCGTTGAAATTTTTCAAATTTTTATCTAGATTGGATCTGCTGAGGTTTGTCGGACAAGTCGATCAACTAAAACATACTAAAAATAGTTCAATTGAATGAAATTTGTAAGTTTTTTCGTGTTTTTACGATAAGGACGATTCAATCTTTATAAAGTCTAAGATATCGTTTAATTCAAATTATAGGGCGTCGTTTAGTAACCCTCATTTAAATTGATATATGCCCATCTCGGTCCCCGACTTGTGTCCTAATATCATTGGAAGGCCCAACGTTTTTGGAACTTCCAATTTAATACAAAATTCAATATTCTTAGCGGTGTCAATCCTTGTTTGTGAAAGAAGTTAAAAACTTTAGGACTTGTCTATCAATTTGGTCGACCCCTGACCCTAATGTCCGGTCAATTTGTGTTGGTTCACGTGTTTGGGTCGAACCGTTGTACTGCGGAACAACTACTACGTGAATCTCGGTTATTAAGGAAGCAGAAATTAGAGATGCAGCTGACACTTGCAACAGCTGTTTATGATAAGGAAGATGCGTTGACTAATGGTAACGGAATGAGGAACGGTAATTTTTTGATGAAGTTGTGGAGAATAGAGGAATTCGTTAATTAATTAAAAAGTTGTCTTTATCATTTAATTTTACTTTATGTTGTTATCATTGGATAAATAATATTTTTGAATTCTACCGTTGATATAAATAAAGATCATGATTGTTGATGCGAAATCGATCACGCCATTTCTCTCCCTCTTCTTCTTATTTGATATCGGTCAAACTATTTTACTCTCATATTCTCACTAGCGTGTATACTATTATAGATTTGACTCATTCGGGTCATGTCATATTTCCTTCTCCATTTCCCACACAACTTGAATAATGTTAGATTGATGTAAGCATAACGTTCGATAGAGCGACATTCGTTACGAAAGAGATCAAACCGATTTAATCCACCATTTATACAGAGTACATTTTATTTGGCCAAAGGGTAACCATACACAACAGTACTTAGCAACCATATTTCAAAAAATATTAGGATGTATATAAATATATAGGTAACTAACCAATTGGATTACAAACCATCTCCACTCAACAACTCAAAAATCCAACCAAAATCAAATCAAAACCAATTTCAAAACCAAACCCAGAACAGAGGTTTACATTCCAGATTCACAAGGAAGAAAGAATCATCAAATCATCATGATCTACATCTTCAACAAACCCATGAAAGAAGCCACCAGAGAAACACCAACGAAGGCGGCAGAAACAGGAACAGAGAACCCAGCTCCGGTCACCTGCGACGGCGACGGTGCAGGCGCCACCATCTCCTGGCCGGAAACCATAGCCGCCATCAAAGCAATCAACACAACCATAGAGATAGCAGCCGCCTTGGAAATTGACGCCATTGATGAAGGAGAGAAGGGAAGAGGATGAAACAAAGCTTTGGATTTGAGTTTGTGTGTTTTGAATTGATTGAAGAACAGAGCTATTTATACAGAAGGAATTATCAATTATGACCGTTCAGCTAACGGCGTGAAGATTAACAGCTGGTAGTGGGCCATGGGAGAAACGTGGGGAACAGGCTGTAACGGCGGGTGGATGGGATAGCCGTTAGGCTGTAGCCATTGGAAACGTGACACGTGTCTGAAACAACGGTCACTTCCTTCTGGAATGATCTGTTTGGTTTTTTTGTCGGTGTGAGGAAGACGGTCCCACATTATGTTGTCAAAATAATTCCACCATTTGTATAAGTTGTGATTGGAGAAAGGTTCGGAGTTTGAATCGGTGAGATTATCGTTATATTATTCAAAATTTTAAATTATAATTATTAATATGAACTAGTATCTTTTATATTCATACTTGTCCATCCATTACTTGTTTTATCGAATAAATGAATTTAGAATATAAAAAATCCTAATGTACTATGATTCAATACAATTCTAGTCACTAATACTATACTGGTATCAGCTCTAGATTCAAGCACTAACTCAATTGCTAAACAATTTGAGCTCGAACAATTCAATAGTTTCCTAAATTCGTAAAATCAAACAACAAGCTCAATCATACCGAACTTCAAAATACTCAATGATCTCAAACAATTTATTAGTAATCACATCCAAATTAATAACAGTTTATATGCACCAAACTCGAATATAATTATATATGATGTTTATACCTCTCAAAATACCACAAAATGTATATATTTTCGAAACCATTTATACAAAAAAAACCAAACCGAACCAACAGAAGCCTCCCTGCAGGACCGGCCACTGATCACAGAATCGATATATTACTACGTACTAATTACAATCGCCGAACCAATCCACATGAAACGTCAAATGAAACAAAAATAATACAACGAGGGACACAAATTGATGATGATTTATATAGAAGTCGATCTCCCGCCACAATTTCGAATTCAATTCAGTACGATCAGTTCCAGAGAAGAGGAATGAGGAGGAGTGAAGAGCAGATGAATGTCAGGAAAGCCGATACGGGCGAGGAGGCTATGTCAACGGCGGCTCCCGTGATCATCGCCGGCGTAGGAGCGATGTCCTGAGCCATTGCTCCAGAAGAAGAGGAAGCCAAAATGAATACCACAAAGAAGGCAGCTGCTGCCATTGCCGCCATTGATTTCGAAGCAGCAGCTTGAGCTCGATTCGCCATCGAAAAAGATTTGATGAAGTGAGGAGATGTGTTTGATTGATTGGCGACGGATGGATTGGGGGAGGGTCTTATGATATGAGGAGGAATGTGAGGAAGAGGCTACAAATTTATAGGCAGCAAGAAAGTAAGTTTCAGGCTGATTGAAATCGAAAATGATTCGATTAATCAAACAATGATGACACACTTTGGACCAATTGAGGTCCAAAGATACCGCGATTAATTATGTATCTTTACTACAATAAGGATACCGTTTAAAAAATATTTCAGTTGAAAAAAAAATTCTTGTCCGGCAGTTTTTTGTCTCACTGTAATAAAACGATAGGACCCTTTTTGATAAACTCATGAAAATTAACCATTCTTAACTCCAAAGCGATGATTATTGGTTAACCTAATGGAGGAGCACATCACCAGAGTATTAATAAATCCGGTTTTGGGTACTTAATCAGTCCGGTTTGATGATTAACAGTTTGTGGGACTTTCCCCTTTAGGAAGTAATCGAAATAATAATGAAGCTTGAAACAGAAGAAAACCCTGACTTACTGATTATAAGTCTATAAGAAATGAATTGAGGTTTACTGTAATCCTCAATTAGTTGGCCCGTCCATTGTAAAAGGTAGAAAGCTGCCCTATCTATTCCGTTGACACTGTACTTCATTGTCTCCGAAACCTGGAAATTATCCGTCGAACGACCAACACTCAATTGAAGGGTCTTGTTAGACAAAACGAGCAACCAAAAGGCAATCGAAGGACCCACTTGGGCAAATCGAGCAACCAAGAATATCGAGATAGTGGCTACGGCTAGAGCCCAAGTTTCTCAGACGGTAAGGCCAGTAAACGAAAGTAGTTGGCCAAAGCCTAACCATCATGTGCATAAATAAGAATACAAAAGAGATTGTACAGCCCAGATACAGAGTGAAATCGAAGTCACAGTTAAGCGAGGGATCTGGTTCATATCACAACAGCCAAATGGAAGAAATGAAAAGCTTAATCACATGTTCAGAAAAGCATCTATCAAGAGCCTTCTAAAAGCATCTATCGGTGTTTCTTCCTTCTCTTCTCTTCTTTCCTCTTCCGTTTCTTATCCCTCAACTTCTCTTTCGTACTGTGCTTTCGTTCCGACTTCGTTTTCCTAGCCTTCTTCCTTCTGTCCTCATCAGATTCGTCTTCTGAAGACTCGCTATACTTCAGAGAAGATGGCTTCTCTGGACCCAAGACAGTACGGAGAGATTTAACTGTCCTAGTGGGAAGAGCATCCATTGTGTCTTCCCCTGAAGGACGGTATGGACCTGTTTCATCCATCCTCGAACCAACTGCACCTCGACCACGCTTTGCCCTGTCGCCACGACGGGTGAATCTCACGTCAGAATGATTTGAAATAGTGTAATTAATATTAGGGCACAGTAACAAAGGGAGAAATTAACGCACCTGGACTGCAAAAACTCTTCAATCTCTTCGTCCTTCAATCCTCCATCGTCTTCGATCACGTTGCTGCTACTACTTCCAGATACTCTGTTACTTGACGAGCATGAGGGTCTAGCATCATCATAATGTACAGCTAGCCTCTTACTGGAACTCTTATGGGACTCGCCAGTGTTTCTGTTATTCTTCTCACCTTTGGATCCACCACTAAGCCTTTCGTCCAAGTCAGTCTCTTTTTGACGGACTCGCCACATCTCATTAACTTCCACGACTCGGTTGGCTGGTAGCTAGCATGTACCAGAGTAGTATCAGTAGTAACAAAAGACAAAAGTACACAACAAAGAAACATAATCTATAGAAACAGCACAGACGAGAGCCAAATGGCAAAGATCAGATTTTTATTCCCTTCTTATAAGGGCTGAATTATTGAGTAAAAGATACCTCATCAACGGGGTTAATTTTCCAACCATCTACAATGATTTCGATGGATCATAAACTCATCAGCACTGAATAATTGAGTAGAACATAACTATCATTAGGCAAAATATGATCAAGTAATGAACATCAATGGATATAATTCTACCATCTACAATGATTTTGACGATCATAGAATACGCCAAAGAATGAAAAATGTAATCAGCCAGATTGCGTTCAGATTATGGCATTTTATCTAAGTTACATACTAATAGAAACTGCTCTACATTTCACCTAAGCACATCTACTCAGCCTCTCCGTCAGCTAAGGGGACAACCCACTTTCA
Organism: Linum usitatissimum; assembly: GCA_030674075.2. Classification (NCBI taxonomy): domain Eukaryota; kingdom Viridiplantae; phylum Streptophyta; class Magnoliopsida; order Malpighiales; family Linaceae; genus Linum; species Linum usitatissimum. The sequence continues at coordinate 2,759,839 of JAUJYP020001281.1, read as the reverse complement.
AGCCGAATCCAATCAACCCGATTCTTAAACAAAAACAAGAAGAATCCATAACTACTAGCGCTATTAAACTTAAAGCAACCAGTTATACTGACCTTGCTGCACTCCAAGAACAGTTGCAGTAAGGAATCGCGAGTTCGGCCGCACCCTTGCAGTAGGTTTCTCAAGATAGGCACGAACACCTTCTTTCTCAGCTCGCCGCCTCAACTCAGCTGCTTCTCTCATAAGCATTGCAGCTATTCTGTTCTCTGTCTCCAGATCCATCGCAGCCCCCACAAACCTGCTTAACCATGATTCCACTTAAGTCAGTTGAAGATCCCCTCTGATCAAGTTCATATCTTGAGATTTAAAAAATTCAAAATTTCCCCTGTTGTATATCAGACAGCTGCAATGCTTACGAAAAAAGGGCTCCAAAGTAAAAACCCTTGTATCTATCATCATTAAACGAAGCAATTCAACAGCAAGAATCCGTGAAACCAAGGCAAGTAACAATCAACAAAAATCATGAGCAAAACCTAGGCAAGTAGCTAGCTGGAAATAAACCAAAACCAATCGAGCAACAACCTGAAGAAAGGCTGCCGGAGATCGGATTCCGACGAAGAAGGACAGGCGGTAGGAGGAGCTTCACCGGCGTCTCAACTGCGATGAAACTTCTGATCTCGAAGAATTCTCAGAACCCTAGGGATTGGATCGCGTTCTTCTGAATCCTTCTGGATAAAACGATGACGCAGCAGTTTATTCAAAAAGAAAAATATTTGAAAACACCACGCTGACCATGGTTCAACCGAAATGGTTATCGGTCCACTTCCTAATTAAACAGTTCCAATTTATCTTCTCAATAAATAAAAAAAGTTCTAAATTATCTGATTATTAGCACACCAAAAAATAAATTCCTTCAAGAAAAAATCAAATTGAATTATGAAATTATATTATTCTCATTGATAAGTTAGAATTATACAAATAATAGACTATAAAATAATAACCGTGATATTGAAAAAGTGAGCATCATTCATGTGTAATACTGACACACAAACCATAAATTAAAAAATAACGATAAACATATATTTTGTAAATATGTCGTAAATATTATATTACCTTTAAATATATATTTTGATACTAACATATGGATTTAGAGTTATAAAATAAGAAAAAAGATATTATATTACCTCTAGATATGATATTTTGATATTAACATATGGAAATGGGAAACATTGAAAGTCTAAAATAAGTAAATAATATCTTATTATGTCTAAATATGATTTTTTGATACTAACATGTGGAAATTGGAAATATTTAAGAGTCTAAAATAAGAAAAATAGTCCTTTGTTAGAAAAATTCAATCCGAAAAACAAGGATAACCAGATAAATTCAATTTCAATAAATCCAAAAATAAATATTTACCAAATTTTAACCTATAAATGGTTCCCTAAATCCAATAATCATCCTCAGGCCTTGCTCAGCAAAAAAGAAATAAAAATAATAAAGCAGGTCTCCAATCCGTAATCCGGGCGGCAAAGGGATTTCTTCTTCTTCCTTTTCCTCTCCGATCAACCAATTTCACGTCACCCACCACCATGGACATGAAGAAGATCTCTTACGCCGTAGTCATCGCCGCAGCCTCCGTCTCCGCCGTCATGGCTGCTGACGCCGGATTACTCGCTCCTTCCGCTGGTCCCTCCGCCGCCCCTGCTTCAGCTCCCACCGCCGTCAGCGGCGCTGTCAGCTCAGCATTGCCTGCAATTGGGACCTTGGTCGGAGCTTCCCTTGTTTCAGTCTTCTCTTATTATTTCAATTGAATGTATTCAGAGAGATGAAACATTTGTCTCCATGATTCATCAAAATACAGTAAACCCATTCTAATAAGATTAAAGATTGTCTTTTGAATCTGTTAGCCTTGTCGGTCTGATCTCTGCTTAGCAATCTGGTCAATCATATAGAATCACAAACTTTGATATGCGATATACAATGGCAATACAGAACACTCACTGGCAAAATCAGCACAAACCCTAGCCATTAACATTAGCAAACCCTAAATAATCAAAATACATAATTTAGGAGCCTTCACCATTGTACTTGTGTTGAGACAGAAGGCTCTTTGTGAGCCAGATAGCTGTTTCCCTAGACGATACGGTCTCCTCTCCGAATGGCCTCAGTACGCCAGCAAGATCGTCGATTTTATCCTGCTTAAGCAGCCTTGCGCATAGCTCGAGCAACGACTCCAGCGCGTCCGCCCTTTGCTGGGTCGGAACCCCTTGCTGCTTGTTCGTCTGCTCGTTTATCGCTGCCAGCGTTCGTAGCAGCGAAATGTGGTTAGCAGGCAGTGGCTCTTCTTCATCAGCAGCATTGTCTTTCTCCACGATCGAGATCCCCATGCCCTTCTCCGGTTTCGATCCACTTTTGCAGTCATCTGAAGGAGGCTGATCACCTGCAACAGGAATTTCGGTACTTTTGGGCGGAAAACTATCGAAAAGACCCCTTTCTTCTGCATGTACAACGACAGGTTGTGGCTGTAACTCTATAGGAGAAGAAGCTTCATTGGTGTCTTCCTCGAGGATTCGTGCAGGTTCAGGAGTTGCCTCTGTGCCATATTTTCTGTCTACCTGAACCTTCTCAATAGTAGCCTCCAAGTCATGATCATCTAGTTCAGTCACAGGACCAGTTTCTATGTTGCTCGGTTCGTTAAAATTTTCAGCAACTTCCGGCTTGTGCTCCTCATCGTATTGACGCGAGGCAAACTCAATATCGATGACATTCTTTCGATGAACACCACTAGAATCGCAAATGCTCGTTTCGGAGTCGGTGGAGCTGTCCTTCGGACCAGTAATGGTATCGGATGTTTCCAAAGTGGAATCAGCTGGCTTCGTTTCGGGGTTATCAATTGCACCGGAAGTAGATGTCGCATTGACATCAATGCGCTGTAGTACCACGTTGCTACTTCTCTCAGAAGGGTGATCATTTTCGAACGAGCCTCGGTTGACTCCACCACTGCTAAGTCTTCTCGTCAGAGATTTCCGCCTTGATTTCTCGGGAGAGTTGCTTATAATTGGAAGGAAAATAGAGGATGCATTACGACAGCGAAGCAGATATGGCTGCAGATGAGGGTGCCGAAGAAGTTCGGCAGCCTGCAATGTCAATACCAAAACACAGTAAGAAACATCATACAGAGATCGATATCAGCATCATGTCTGAAGAACTCACTGTTGGTCTGTGTTCTGGGTTCTTCCTCAGCATGGTTTTGATAATTTGCTTTCTGTGATGCGAAAATTGAGTTAAGAGAATGAACTTTAATCCTAGTCGATAAGAAAGCATACATAGATACTCACAGTGAAGACGAGTAAACGATAGGGAGAGGAGAGATGAATGATCTATTTATTTTGTTGATAAGTCCAGCCTTATCCTGTTCAAACTGTAACTTGTTATTCTACCAAAATCGAGTCCAAAAAATTGAAGTTCGAGATTCTAGGTACTTACAGGAGCTTTAAACGCTGGTTGATGTGCAGCGATTTCGAACATGCAGCATCCTGGATCGAAACAAACAATGTCGCTCAAATATGAAGGGAAAACGTCGACATAGTTCGTAAACAATGTCGCTCCACCACTTACCTAATGACCAGATGTCGGATTTGTACCCGTAAGGTATGTCAGCAAGGAGTTCAGGACACATGTAGTTAGGAGTTCCGACAACCTAGATGGAGAATCCAATTCAGATAAGACATAAATGGCCAAACTTTAATCATAAGAAGAGACAATGTGGTATATAATTAGATGTGATACCGCAGAAGAAGCGAGTTCTTTGGTGTCGAGTAGCTTTGCCAGTCCAAAGTCACCTGTTCACACTCCACACAAGACATATTTAGAAGGAGAAAAGAAAAACAAATCCGAAACTCGGTAGCTGTCCATTTGTACCTAGGCGGATGTCGTTCTCCTTGGTAAGGAATATGTTGGAGCACTGGAAATTTCAGAGAACACCCATTATCATCAGCAGTTCAAATTTCAAAACGGGTCAGATAAACTGTCCTTAAGGTATGCAAATGTACCTTCAGATCTCTGTGAATGACCCGGTTCGAGTGCAAGTAATCCACAGCTAGTAACAACTGAGTGAACCACTTGCATACTTTCTGAAGAACAAAACAGAACAGCATGTTACATAAGACCATGAACACGTAAAGAACTTGCCTGCATAACGATTCAGTCGCTTTACCTCCTCCGGAAAGATTATTCCTCTAGCCTTTTTCAAAATCGCAGCCCTGAAACAAAACACGCGCCAAAGATCATATCTTTCGTTATGTTCATGTTAAGCATTTTTGCAGATGAGTACTTACATGTCTCCTCCTTCACAATGTCCAGTCACTATGCATACACAATTCCCCTACAAGAACCAAAAAAGTTTGATTCTTTTCAGCAAAAGTGAGGCATGAAAATCGATCGTGAAACCGATGAAGATAAGTAGGGATATGGCCTCACCTTTTCCTCCCAAGAATCTTTATACTCCACAATGTAAGGATGGTTTAGCTTAGCAATGAGGTCCATCTGCAGTAAGAAACCAAACTCGCTACAATCATATCTTACTCGATATCTCGACCGTCATTTACCTCTAAGTTCCCTTGTCTCAGTCATTAACATTATCAACTCTATGAACTATGATAGAAGAGAAAAGGAGAGGAATTAACCTCCTCGTGAGCTGTCCGTTTGAACTTCTCAGTTTGCTTAGCCAGCCGGATCTTCTTCAGCACATACCTAAACGTGATAGCAACCCCACCAAACCAAATCAATAATTTGGAACGTTTGAGAATGATAAAAATATTATATACGCCTAAGAGACAAAAGATTCCCCACCAGTCTTTACCAACTTTCTAAACCCATATGAACGAAACAAAATCATTCAAACCATTCTGTATCAAACATTCAAACCTCTTTGGTTTGATCTCGAGTTTTACTAAGAAAAACCATCAAACGCACTAGTTCATCGACTGCAAACAACTCTATCTAGCTGAAACTTATCGAACACTAGGTTACTATGATAACCCGATTTCAAGGTGTCGAAGTCGTTAGCTTCATCAGTTTGATCTCGAACCCCTACATCGCTACATCAATAATCTCTTCGGTTCGACCTCAATTTTACTAATAAAAACCCATCAAATCCACTAGTTCATCGTTTGCAAACAACTCTAACTAGCTGAAACTTTTGAACATGCAATACAAAAAAGACGAAGGCTTGCTATGATAACACGACTTCAAGGTGTCGAAATCGTTAGCTTTTCACCAGTTCGATCTCGAATTTTACAAGAAACCCACTTGATCATTGATTGCAAACAACTCTGGGTAGCTGAAACTTTTGAATAAATACAATAATTACACAAATTAACAGCCGCCTGAGCATTTATAACAGTCCCAACTAGCACTAACAGCTCTCTTTCTTGATAGGTTCCAAACTTCAGCAGTAAAACCTAAGAAATTTGCAGCAACAAAAAAAGGAAACGAAGTATGTAGTATTTCAAACTAACTTACTTCTTTTTCTCAGCTTTGTGGAGGACAAGGAAAGCAGAACCGAAAGGTCCACATCTCCCAGTCTGCTCAATCACCTCGTAATCTTCCATCTTCGAAGACTTGTTAGCAGCAGCTTCCTCTGAATCCATCACTGCAAATAGGAAACAAAACCCGTGAAGAAAGCCAGCACACATCTGGAACTGGAAATGGAAATGGAAATGGGGTTTTAGTACTTTACCCTTTTGAGAAACACTTTGGTGGGAAATCTGAAAGAGCTGGGTTTGGAAGTTCTGAGAGTGAGAGGGAAGGCAAACCCAGAAAGGGGAATTGTATTTTGTTGGTTGGTGGTGTAGGTAGGAGTCAATCAAGACAGGTGTGGGAGCTAAATTCCCACCCAATTATGAGCTCACGCTATGGAATTCAGGGTGAGAGAGGACAAGTCAAAAAGAAGGAAAACAGAGAAGAAATAAATGGGCAAAGGGAAGAATAACTAAAGGATGAGAGGTTTTGGAAAATGGGGAGACAGAGTGAGGAATTTAGCACTTAATTGTAGATAGTAATCCTTAATGGTGTTTATTGGTTATGATTAATGTAAAAGCCACTAATTTTAATTTATTAATTTGGATGTTGAGTGCCTCATTTGAATCCAACTTGTTTGGTTCAAGTGTTTCAATTTGTTTTGATTTTAAGTGGTTGATATCTAATTAATGAGAGATAATGTTGTGATTTTTTACTCTTCATTATTATTTAAATTTTCTAAAACATTTGATTCAATCAAAAATATACTTGACAGTCTTCGCACCTCATTTTAAAGCACTCATACTTGAATTTATTTCAAAATAAAATAATATGAATATTGAGATATTTATTCGATTTAGATCATTTATCACTTTTAATAATTGACTATGATTAATATAAACTTTATAAATACACTAACTTTGATGATTTGATTAATTTGATCGGTAAGGATGGCTTTACTCTATGCACCTCTTGGTGTTAACAAAATGAGAATGAATAAGGTATGGTAGTAATTATTTTAATTTATATTAATTGGGGTTTTTAGTGAGTATTGGATCAAGTTAACTACTTAACCAAGTACCAACCCATATTAACCTAACAATAACATAATTCAACTCAAATTTGATTGATGGATGTTATGCATGGTTATAGGTTGGTTAGGTAGCGATACATTCGAAAATTGATAAATTGGTTTAGGACTACATTCTCGATGTTTACATGATAATAATTTTAATTTTTTTTATTATTGTCTATCAATTCACTATCACTCTTTCAAAAAATCCATCATTTTACAACTCTTGCAAAAATCTTTACTATTTGGTTATGACTGACATTTCCGTAATTTAATTAGACAATAAGTATTATCAACTCTTTCATTTCAATATATTAATCAAATGTGAAAATTATTTTGCTAAATGATGACTTATCTAATCCACTCCAACTTAGTTTACATGATTTTAACATTAAATTTTACGTATCCATCCAATATTCATCACTAACTTTATATTGTTGGTTGTTGATTTACAATTAATACTTGAATCTGTCGATATTTTTTGAAAAGTTTATATTAAATTTTAAATCCCAATTTTATTTTCGTAATATTTTTTTACTAAGTATGCAAATCATTATATCAAACTAGATGTTGAAGTGGTAAGTATTGCAATCTATTTATCTATTTTTTTAGATGAAAAAAGTTTGCTTGCAATTACAGTTTATTGGGTGGCATCCATGAAAATGCCTTGAGAAGGATGAAAATGTTTCCTACTACCAAAGAAGTTGTTATGTCAACATCTTCCCATCATTCAATTGCAAATGTGATCCAAAAAAACACACAAGAAATTAAAAGAAAGAGGATATGAAACATTCACCATGTTAATTGGATACAAGCAATGTATATTGAATTTCGACCGTAAATTCCATCATATTTGATTTTTATCATCTTCAAAAATACAAAAGAAGAAAAATCACCATTTACGTTATTCGTGAACTTTCATACTTCATTCACTCATAATAAGTGGATCACAAACACACCTTAAAATAACTGAAATAACAATATATACAAAAACTTTTTATTTATCTTGATAATTGGACACTTTGTTTTGAAAAAGTATGTTTAGAGTTCGAGCCAAATAGACAGCAAAATCATTTTATTATATCTTTTATTCAAAATTTCTCTATTTCATCTTTTACATTTCTTTTTTATTACTATTTTGCCTTTATTGACTTGTTTCCTCTTTTAAATTTTCATCAACATGAATATTTTTATTTTTCTTGATTATAATTTAATTTTTTTATCGTAAATTAAATTTTTTAACCCCTACCAAACTAAAATCCTGACTCCATCACTAAAATTTCTTTTGAATGTGAAACCAATCTCACATAACCCTTCTATTATATATCATCTCCACTAACCTTTGGATAATTTTTACAATGTACTGATTAGTAATTACCCAAGTTTACCTTTATTATTCCCCTTTGGATAATGAATTAGTTCCAAAAACAGAGTTATTTATTAGACTAGTGGCTTGTCTGGCTTTATCCACTACACAATATTAAAGTTTTTAAAATAGTGATCATACATTGGCCAACTTGATCTTCTTAAAGATCCCATTGACACATAAAAATGGAACCAGGCAAAAAAAAAAAGTGTTTAATTGTTCTTTGTCAAATATCTAATTAATTCGGTGATTTTGACTCGAGTCATCTCTCGATCCCAAAACTTTTGAATATTTGTAATGATAAAACAAATTACAAATAACATTAATTAAAGTAGTCTCAAATTTTTAGTTTTGAAATCAATGTATGAGAAATTTCGAAATGGATACGTAAACGTAACACGCCCAATTGTTTTGTGATGGAATGTCAATTATTATGGGATGGGTGTAGTAATAAGCACTTTAGTGTAGGGACCAAAAAGGCAAAATCATCATCATTGTGTTAGTTTTTTGCACTAAATAATGATGGGGTTTTGGAAAATATGCTTTGGGTGGGCCATTTTGATTGTCAATTATCATATTAATTTTTAATTAATCAATTAATTAAGCTCACCCACTGATAGTGATAGTAATGAATCATGATGATGGTGCATGGCTTGTCTTTATCCCTTCCATTATCTGTTGAGAAATTATTGGGCTTTTTACAAGCCAACCAGGCCCAATACTTAAGCCATCCAGGCTTAAGCCCAGTTGACAAGCCAACTTTTCTAAGCCTACTTCATAGGCCAGGCCCAATATACTGCCATGTTCATGTCAGTGAAAGCCCATTTGGCTTGAGAAATGAGAAGAAATTGATGCTGAATGACTGATTGATACCACAGGTTTTCGTAGATCTCGATTTCGAATCCCATCTTCTCCAGATTTGTTGTGTCCTTTTCAATCACTCGCTTGAGATGTTATTGGAATTGACATTTCTAGGCTGGACTAACTAACAAGTTATTCGTGACAAGTCATTATATAATGAATGAAGTGTTCTTACGTCAGACCAACTGTCTCGATATTTTGACCAAATTTAACAATGTAGTGAATAGTGTGATAACTTCACACAGATCATGTGATTTTAGATAAACAACATATTCATCTTAAATCCCCCAAATTGCATGCAAAAAATGTCAAAAATTAAATTAATATATTTAGACATGTGCTTGACCTATCAGAATTCAGAACAAACAAAGTGGTCCCTGGTGAAAATGGATCTCCACCGTTAAAGGCAGAAAACTTTCACCTAAAAAGGTCAACAAAATCGTACGATTCTCCCGAACCCCAAATCATATCAGCGCCAAAAGCGGGTGGCCTTTTTGTCCGTCCGATTATCCTCGCAATCTATCCAAATCCCGACAGCGACTGCACGCTAACATCTCCTCGCAGTTTATTTTTTAATGTTCTTGGCAAAAGTTAATATTGAATTAATAATTTATTATTATTATAGTGGGGATTTTGTCATTGTTTGTTACGTGAGAAGTGGACGTTTGTCTTGTGTTTTCTCAAGTGTATGGTTGACGGTCACGAGAAGAGACTGAAGAGACCTTTTATGTTTTATTGAATTACAATTTAATCAAGTTGTAAGTTAATTAAATTATGGACGATAGGTTATTTAGTTGCGTCAGCTTTATGTCGCCCATTTAAAAAGTTGCACGTGTGAGTAAGCCTAAATTTGATTGGGGAAAGTGGGAACAAATTTAAATGATGCTAAGCGACTCGAATATGAGCGCATTCACATGATGGTGTGTGTCTCCACACAACATTGTCATAAGTGGATAAATAGGATTCATGTCTTGTAACTCATCTAATATTTAAATGACATGTGTCCATGTTTGAGATAAACATATATCGCGGATCATTAGCATGTGTCGAAAAACCTTTCGATCCAAAACCTTAAAAAAATCCAACCTAGTAATTAATTAGTGGAAGAGAAAAGATTAAGTATAAAAAAAATCATCAAAAAAAGTATAAGAGTAAAATAAAAAGAAGTTATGAAAAAAGAGACAAAAAGGACAAGCCTGCTGTGGGCATTTATGGCAGATAAACTGTTTGGTCATGCTGCCATGATTTTTGATAAGACATTTCATTATTTCATATATTTAATTATTAATATCAGATTCAGACCAAGTGAAAAAAAAGAGCCAATAATAGAAGATCCAATGAGAAACTACTCTTGTGGTAAAATGATAATAAAATAGTAAAAACATTAGGACTTTTTCGGTAAATATATTTTAATACGAAATAACTTAAGTAGACCGATTGAAACTATATTAATATAGATTAGCTATTATCAGGGTTCACAGCCCGATACTGTGTAGGTAGCGTGGCGCTATGCAGACCTTGATAATGGTCTGTCTTTATTATTATAGTTTTAATTGGTCGGCTTATATTGTTTTGTATTTAAACTGTGTTTGTCAAAAAAAATTTCAACAAAATTACTATAGTTTGAAGTTTGAACTACAATATCAGATAGATTATATGCACATACAACAAATTATAATCGGTACAAAAAGAAAACTAACTCGCGTCATAATTGAAGTTGTTCTTAATTTTGTTAATATCGCCGATATAATTATTTTCACGACGTATAAATGTTTTATATATGCATGCAATACAATCATTTTATTCCAACAAGTCCAATGGAGATGATAGAGTGAGCATGCAATTTGTGGAAGGTCTCATGTTCGATCATCGATTCGACATCATTGTATAAGTATTAACCAAGAGTTGAGACTGGAGTTGGACTTCACCCACCATGTTATACATTGAGTCTTGAAGCTGAACCGATGTTTTTCCTATCATATTAATTAAATGACAAATAAGGAGTTATGTGTTATGACATGAAACTAACAAAAATCACACACATCACATTCTCATTCACAATTCTAATTAGTTAACAAAACCTGATGATGGAAGCTAAGCTTGATTAAGAAAAGCATATGCTTGATAGCAAACATATGCTTTCAAAAGATTGTTTATGAATTCATGTGGCTTTCACTGCGAGGAAGAAAACAAACTTGTTGATTAGATTACGATTTCAACATCCGTTCGTACTTTATATTAAATCGCTCTATAACGATCTTTCACGAACCAACAAAATTTTTGATAAGAAAAACCAATTGACACCATTGTCACTATCAAACTTCTCTACTTGCCCTACTAACATACCTAACTACTTAAAAAAAAAAAGTCAACTCCCAAATTTTTACCATTCATTGAACATCACAACATAGCCAACAAGAAGATGCCCTTTAGGTGGTCAATAATTTAGCCCTCCTGAGAAAAAAAGGTCAGCCTACAAACAACAGTCCTTTGTGGCTGGTTCCAACACCAACCCTAAAAATTGCTGCAATAGATTCCCAAAAGCCACACCCATGTCTCCACTTTTTTTTGTGAAATACTCTAGTGGTCACTTAACTTTGGTGCTTGTGCATAGTTGTCATTCAAGTTGTTGAAATTTGGTGAATTCAGTCACCTAACTTTAGCCATTGTTACACAATGGTGCCTTCTGCCTTTTCTGGTCTCTTGAATATGGTCTGTCGACGTCAATAAAAAATTCATGATGATAAAAAATTATGTATAAGATTTGAAGTTTGAAGTGAATTTAAAAATACACTGAGTAAAAATTGAAATTACACTAGATAAATTTTTTTTTAGTTCACTTTGGTTGAGTACTCCTGGTTTTGCCATTGTCAATAGGGCATATAATTAATATACAATTGTTGTATTGTAACTTTTGCTAAAATGTGTCGCATGTTCTATGTGAAATCACTCATATATAAAGTATTAAGTCTATGACATTGAACCTATGTAAAATAGTATTATGTTACAATGATTGACATAGGTTCAATATATATAGTGACATATCATTTTATATATGTTCGATCAGAAAAAAAGAAATGTATACTTTAAGTAAATGTCTTCATATATTTGCTTTGAATTGTATAATGATAATTTCACATGAGCATGTCATTCATCCATGTACTAATTTTGTCCAAATAAGTTCAACTTCAAAAAAATTTACACAAACTCCATTATACTTCAAAATGCATCTTACAAGTTGATATCAAATTATTCTTTGTAATCCATAAATCTCCCACGTATATTGCCAATATGAAATTTTCCTATTGTGTTACAATTATAATATAACAATGAAACTTAAATTATCAAGTTGATCGAGTTTAACTTAAGTACTTAACTGACCATTTTGACACAAGTCCAAAACTTAGGTGACCTGTGGAGAATTTTAAACCTTCTTAGTTATTTTATAATGCTCCCAATTCCCAACAACACATCTCAGTCTCTCTCACTATCTTCACTCACTGTCCAAATGAAGTAAAACTTTCTATGTTCTTGGTTCATCAATGGCTGCCAAAACCCAAAGCCACATCCCATTCTTCCTCCTTACCTTCACATTCATTGCTCTCACTTCATCTTCAACCGACACAGAAACCCTTCTAACTTTCAAGAGCTCCATTCAAGATTCAAGCAACTCCTTGTCAAGTTGGTCCAACAACTCAAAGGATCATCACTGTAACTGGACAGGAGTAACCTGTTCATCAACTCTCTCAGTCACATCTCTAAACCTCCGGAGCTTAAATCTCTCAGGAGAAATCTCTGCCTCCATATGTGAATTAAGAAACTTGAGTGTTCTCAACTTGGCTGACAATCTCTTCAACCAGCCTATCCCACTTCACCTCTCGGCTTGTAGCTCTTTGGACACTCTGAATCTAAGCAACAACCTGATTTGGGGCACGATTCCTGATCAGATTTCTCAGTTTCAGTCCTTGAAAGTTTTTGATTTGAGCAGGAATCATATAGAAGGAAGGATTCCGGATGGTTTGGGAGGGTTGACGAGCTTGCAGGTGCTTAATTTGGGTAGCAACTTGCTTTCTGGTAATGCATATAAGGTGTTCGACAATTTGACTGTACTAACTTTTCTTGACTTGTCTGAGAATCCTTACTTGGTGAGTGAGATCCCAGCTGGCATTGGGAAGCTCGAGAAGCTTGAACAGATTCTGCTGCAGAACTCCGGATTTTACGGTCAGGTTCCTGATTCATTTGTTGGGTTGAAAAGTTTGGTCATTTTGGATTTGTCACAGAACAATTTAAGTGGAGTGTTTCCTCAGAAGTTTGGTTCTTCTTCTCTGGAGAATCTTGTTTCCTTTGATGTCTCGCAGAATAAGCTTGTGGGTTCGTTTCCAGAAGGTTTGTGTAATAATGCCAAAGGGCTGGTTAGTCTTAGTTTGCATACCAATTTGTTTAGTGGGGTGTTACCAGCTACTTCCATTGATAAATGCTTGAACTTGGAGAGGTTTCAAGTTCAGAACAATGGCTTCTCTGGCGATTTCCCAGATGGGTTATGGTCATCTAGCAAGATCAAACTGATTAGAGCTGAAAACAACAGGTTCGAAGGGAGGATACCGGACTCGATATCGAATGCTGCTCAGCTCGAGCAAGTTCAGATAGATAACAACATGTTGAGCAGCGAGATTCCTGTCGGGATCGGGTTGGTGAAGACGTTATATAGATTCTCAGCATCTCAGAATCATCTATATGGCAAATTGCCCTCAAGTTTTTGCGACTCTCCAGTGATGAGCATCATGAACCTCTCCCACAATTCTCTATCCGGCACCATTCCACAGCTGAAGAACTGCAGGAAGCTAGTTTCTTTGTCACTAGCCGAGAACAGTTTCGTTGGAGAAATACCGGATTCCCTTGCTAATCTGGCCGTGCTTACTTATCTCGATCTTTCGCACAACAATCTCACAGGTTCGATCCCTCAGGGGCTTCAGAACTTGAAGCTTGCTCTCTTTAACGTGTCGTATAACCTGTTATCCGGTAGAGTTCCTTCAGCTCTCATTTCGGGGCTCCCCGCTTCTTTCATGGAAGGAAACCCTGACCTATGTGGCCCTGGATTGCCTAGCTCATGTCCGGATGAGCTTCCAGTTCGCCACCATCATAACGGTCCTAGTGCATTGGCATTTGCTCTCATCACGGTTTCATTTGTTGTTGCGGTTTTGCTGGTTGCAGCTGGATTCTTCGCTTTCCATCGATCTAATTCTCGGTGGAAGCTTCAGGCAGGTGGTTGGCATTCTGTGTTCTTCTACCCTCTCAGGGTCACTGAGCACAATTTGATCGTGGCAATGAACGAGAAAAGCGTGAGGGGGAATGGTGGTGGTGGAGGAGCATTCGGTAGAGTGTATGCTGTAACTATACCTAGTGGTGAGCTTGTTGCTGTAAAGAAGCTAGTGAAGATTGGTAGCCAGTCATCAAAGTCACTCAAGGCTGAAGTGAAGACATTGGCCAAGATCAGACATAAGAACATTGTCAAAGTTCTTGGTTTTTGTCATTCTGATGAATCTATCTTTCTGATCTATGAGTACTTGGAGAAGGGTAGCTTAGGGGATTTGATTCGGGGGGACCCAGGTTTCGAGCTGCAGTGGAGTTCAAGGCTGAGGATTGCTATTGGTGTTGCTCAAGGATTAGCTTACCTCCACAAGGACTATGTTCCACATTTGCTGCACAGAAATGTCAGGTCCAACAATATTCTTCTGGATGCTGATCTTGAACCAAAGCTCACGGATTTTGGTCTCAATAGAGTCGTAGGAGAGCCCGCATTTCAATCAACTGTTGCTTCGGAATGTACCTCTTCTTGCTACAATCCTCCTGGTAAGCTATAGAAAATGTTCATGGTTACGAATTACTACTGTCTGTTAATGAATAATATAAAAATCAATATGACCTCTTTTCCAACAACTCGAGTTATTAGGATGAAATGATTTTTGACACTGTCTTCAAGCTAATCGTTATCCATAACCATTTTCGTAGAACATGGATACAGCAAGCAAGCGACTGAGCAAATGGACGTATACAGCTACGGAGTGGTGCTACTAGAACTAGTAACAGGAAGACAAGCCGAGCAGGCAGAACGCTGTGGCGAAGGATCGATCGATATCCTGACATGGGTCCGAAGGAAAATCAACATAGCTAACGGAGCACCCCAAGTTCTGGACCCAAAGATATCGAGCTCCTCGCAGCAAGAGATGCTGGCAGCTCTAGACATTGCAGTTCGATGCACCTCCGTGATGCCCGAGAAAAGGCCATCTATGTGCGAGGTTGTTCGAGCGTTGCAGTCCCTGAACACGACTACGAGGACGTGCTGCTATGTTCATGAAACAGCGGAATTTTGACGAGGAACGTCATGTGTCTGTAGTTTGAGACATCATGTGACATTGACGAGAAAAGGGGCTAGATGTTGTTTGTTTGATGTTATGTATTCTGTTGTGTTGTCTTGCTTGGTGTTTTGTAAATGGTTTTGGTTGTTTTGGCTCATTCGTTTGTACATGATGATGCTGTGATGTTCTGCCAGCCAGAAGTTATTCCAATATTATGATTCACCATGTACCATTTTGGTTAATTTCTATCTAGCTAATACACAAAATTAGTTCAACCTAATGATTTGTGAGACATCATCAAAAAGAATTTTATATCAGAAGAAATTCAAATTAGATGTCTGGTCATGAGAATTGAGCGACACCATTAGACCTGTATTCTCTCACCCGTACATAAAGTGATATTTTCCCAATAAATACCATGTTCGTTATCTTTTCAACTTCCATAAAAATGATTCAAATCACCAATTGCATAATTGACTAACAAGAAAATGCAAGTTATCTCCGACTATTACTTTTATCTAATAATTTTTCCAGAGAGCCGTTTCTCATTAAAAATTTGTCTCACAGAACGACGCGTGACATAAAATAATAATTTGCAAAATAATGATCAATTCTAAACCAAACCAATTGAGTGATTGATTAACAAGAAAGATAAGTTGTCTGCAACTATTACTATTTTTTTTGGTAGAAGCACGGGAAGCGTCCGAGAAATATTAATTATTAATTAATTGAGGGAAAGCCACCTCAATTATATCAGTTTGAATACAATTAATAATATTTAGATGAAAGGAGGAAATAATATTAAACCAAAGGGAAGAGAATGCTCTAGATGCGCTAACAGATCTGTAACGCGGTTGCCTTTTCGGTACGTGTGTGTAACACGGAGCACCCAGTCGCGTTTGAGCACGTCCTTGATTTGAGCGATGCAACTCGTGTGTCGTTGGTCCTCTTGTAAAGGGTTGAGGATGCAGGAGATGGCGCATGAAGAGTCCAGCTGAAGGTTAATGCATCTATACCCCAAGTCCCATGCCGTTTGGAGACAATAAAGAGCTCCTCGAAGTTCTGCTCGCGTGATAGAGCAAAATCCCAGATCAGTTGCAAAGGCTGAGATAGGTCTACCAGCGCTATCTCTGATAATTCCTCCGGCGGCAGCTTTTGAGTTTGGATTACCAAGCCGTCGGTGTTAATAATGATAGGCGAGGTGGGATCCGGTTCCCATCCGATAAGGCTTTCATGTCTACGTTGGTTAGCTCTCAGAGACGAATCAACGCCGTTCTCATTGTTTCCCGAACACCAACGATCCAGTAAAGGACTTATCAGGAAGAAAGGATTCTTCTCAAACTCATCACCAGCCAGTCTCGTTCCAAGGAACTCTCAGCTACAAATCTATTCTTATTGGAGTCAAGTAAAACGCTGCGTTTCAGACAAGAAGCTGTTGAATATTACTGCTTCTTATTTTACTGTTCATCACTGTCATTCTCTTTTCACCCTGCTAGCAGCTGTCGCAGCAGAAGATAATTGCTTCGTTTTCTTCAGAACCCTATGTGTATAAATAGCCAAGATCAATGAGTGAAATGTGCGCCGCACATCAATCTTTTCCTTAAACCTCAAATCGCTGTTATGGTATCAGAGCCTGGTTAGCGAGAGCAATGGCCGACGTTATCGGAGGTGGAGCTTACCCACTGTCGGATCCTTACTACCTCCATGGTAGTGAGCAACCTGGGCAATCATTGGTTACGGAGAAGCTAACAGTCAGTAACTATACCGATTGGAGTAGAGCAATGATGAATGCTCTCGGAGCAAAAAATAAAGTTGGATTCATAGATGGAAGCATTGAAGAACCAGAGGTAGCAGACGAAAAGTTCTGGCCATGGACTCGTTGCAACATCATGGTCCTAAGCTGGATTCAGCAATCCGTGGATGCAAGCATCCGGAAAACCATCATGGGAATGAAGACATCCATTGATGCTTGGCAAAGCCTAAAGGGGAGATACGGTCAAGGAGACGTGGTTCGTATTGCGGAATTGCAGGAAGAACTGTCAAAGTTGAAGCAAGGTACACAATCTGTGACAGAATATCATGGGAGTATTATTACCTTAAGAGATGAATTGAGAAATTATCAACCCATTATGCTATGTGATTGCACGGCCACGAGCCATTTGGATTGTAGAGCCATGAAATTGGTGAACACTTATGAAGAGACAAACAGTGTTATACACTTCCTTCGTGGGTTGAATGAAAACTTCGCCGGTCCTAGATCTCAAGTCCTATTTGGAGATGACTTGCCTCCACTTGAGAAGGTTGTTCAACGAATGGTGCAGCATGAGCGACAACTCTATGGTACTAGAATGAAAGGAAATACTAATGACTCTATGGCTATGTCAGTACAAGCAGCTAATGCACAAGTAATGATGCAGAACCAACCCCAAGTAAATTATGTTGGACAAAACTCTGGCACGTTTCCAAGGCCTTACGGTGGCAACAAACCAAAACTTTTCTGCACCAACTGTAAAATGACTAATCACACCATAGACCAATGCTACTTCAAGAATGGATTCCCTCCTGGTATGACACCAAGGCCTATGCCATCAGGGATGAGGCCGCAAGGGAACCTCAATGCGAGGTTTCGACCAGTGCAAGCAAACACAATCAGTCACTCTTCAGAGGCAGTGCAGCAGCCTGGAACTTTCACTCAAGAACAAATCACTCAGCTCATGAACATGTTGCAATTGCAGAACAAAACAGATAGAGGTGCAAGTAGCAGCACTTCAGGTTCAGCATCTGTTGCTGCTTTTACGCATAATATCACAGGCAAGAATACTCTATCTTTTAAGGTTTTCCAGTTTGGCACACATCCTGTTAAGAACGATTGGATCCTCGATACGGGAGCATCCGATCATGTTGCAAGTTCCTTGGATATGTTCTCCTCATATAGACCCCTATGCAATGTTCAAATCATCTTACCTACAGGTTTACAAGTTCCAGCCACTCACATTGGAACAATAATTCTGTCCAAGGATCTAGTTTTAAATGATGTTTTATTCGTGCCTCAATTCACATTCAATTTGGTTTCAGTAGGAAAACTCACATCAAATGCTGCTTTATGTCTCACCTTTTCTGCTGACTGTTGTGTTATTCAGGACGTGGTCAAGAAGATGATTATTGGTTCTGCTAAGCTGCACAATGGACTTTATCATTTGGAATCATGCAATCTAGTTAGTCCTGTTGCTTCTATCCATAGTCGAGATGTCTTTGATGTTTGGCACTATCGTTTAGGCCATGTTTCCCACAGTAGGATTCCCTTTTTCAAACAACTTCAAAATAATATCACTACTCTTCAACATTTGCCCTGTGATGTCTGCCAATTTGCTAGGCAACGTAGACTTTCCTTTCCTCTTAGTTTTTCCAATAGCACTCATGCTTTTCATCTCATACATGCTGATATTTGGGGACCAACCCCTCATCCTAGTTATCAAGGTCATAGATACTTTCTCACAGTGGTGGATGATTTTTCAAGGGTTACTTGGCTCTTTTTCATGACTCAAAAATCTGAGGCACGACCTCGTTTGCAAGCATTCTGTCATTTTGTTTCTACTCAGTACAATGCTAAGGTTCAGATCATTAGGACAGACCAAGGCAAAGAGTTTGACATGCCTGCTTTTTATCAGGAACATGGGATTCTTCATCAAATGTCATGTGTTGAAACTCCCGAACAAAATAGTAAGGTGGAACGAAAGCACCAACACATTCTTAACGTAGCAAGAGCTTTGAAATTCCAAGCCAATCTCCCTATTAGTTTCTGGTCAGATTGTGTCAAGCATGCCGTTTATCTCATAAATCGAGTCCCAACTCCAGTTTTATCCAACAAAACACCCCATGAAAAATTGAATGGAACACCACCAGATCTTTCAAACTTAAGAGTTTTTGATAGTCTTTGTTATGCTTCCACCCTCCCCAGCCATAGGACAAAATTCACTGAAAGAGCTAGGAAATGCATATTCATCGGTTTTACACCAGGCATTAAGGGTTACAGGTTATATAATTTGGAAACACACCAGGTGTTTATCTTTAGGGATGTTAAATTTTTTGAGAATGTCTTTCCCTTCAAACCTAATGAGCCCCAACCTGATTCCAACACAAACTTCACTCAAATACCAGCTCGTTCTTTCTCTGACTTTGATTTTGATTCATTAAAGTCACAGCCACCACAAAATTTCAACCCTGACATTGCACTACCTAACTCACCAGAAGTTGATTTCTCTGGGGATGAGTACATACTCGATGATCATGACTCTGATGCATCTCAGGAACCAGAAAATATCAATTCCAACAACACCTTATCACCAAATCAAGAACAAATAACCCAAAATACACCAAACCAAAATTCCCCCAACCAAACTCGACCTACTAGAACTCGTAGAGCCCCTAATTATCTGCAGGATTACCATTGTGACCTCCTTGTTCAGTCTGGCAGAACCAATGCATTTTCAAGATCAGTTCCAGAATCGACACTTCAGGTACCCAAACACTCCCTCTCTACAGTTCTTAACTATGACTCCTTGCATATGGATCATAGAAAATTTGTTCTTAGTATTTCCAGCCTACGAGAACCAAAAACATATGCAGAAGCCTCTAAGTCAGATGCTTGGAATGCTGCCATGAAAGCAGAATTTGATGCTTTAAAGGCAAACAAGACATGGAGTGTTGTATCTTTGCCAAAAGGAGTGAGAGTTATGGGGAGCAAATGGGTATACAGAATTAAATACAAGTCCAGTGGAGAAGTTGAACGTTTTAAGGCACGAATGGTTGGAAAGGGGTTTACTCAGCAAGCAGGGGTGGATTATCGTGAAACCTTTGCTCCTGTAGTGAAGATGAGCACCATTAGAACCTTCTTGGCTTTGGCTGCCATAAAAAACTGGCATCTCTGTCAATTGGACATAAATAATGCATTCCTTCATGGAGAATTGGAAGAGGAGGTGTATATGAAGGTGCCAGAAGGACTCGTTGTTGACGAGACCATACCTAATCCTGTATGCAAGCTACACAAATCACTCTATGGTCTCAAGCAGGCTTCAAGACAATGGTTTGCGAAGTTATCAGAGACTTTGCAAGCACAAGGGTATAAGCAAAGCATGGTTGATCATTCATTGTTCTTGAAGAATACTGCAACACATTTTACTGCTGTTTTGATATATGTGGATGATTTGATATTAGGAGGTGATGACATGATGGAAATTAGTCGTTTGAAGCAGCATCTTGATGAAGCTTTCAAGATCAAGGACTTGGGCATCTTAAAATTCTTTTTGGGACTAGAAGTCGCCAGAACTTCAGAGGGTATTCACTTATCGCAACGAAAATACACTTTGGAGATACTTGACGAAACAGATATGCTGCAGTCAAAACCAGTCACTACCCCTATGGATTACAAGACCCACTTAACTGCAGAAAATCAGATTCCATTTCATGATGCAGAGTTATATAGGAAGTTGGTAGGAAAATTGATTTATCTCACAACTACGAGGCCTGATATATGTTACGCGACTCAGCAAGTTAGTCAATTCATGACAACACCCTCAGAGGCT
The DNA here is from genome assembly GCA_030674075.2 of Linum usitatissimum. Classification (NCBI taxonomy): domain Eukaryota; kingdom Viridiplantae; phylum Streptophyta; class Magnoliopsida; order Malpighiales; family Linaceae; genus Linum; species Linum usitatissimum. The sequence goes on along the minus strand of JAUJYP020001281.1, from coordinate 2,739,100 downwards.
CATTACAAGGCAGTTCATCGCATATTGCGCTATCTGAAGAAAGCTCCAGCTACAGGTTTATTTTTCCCATCTGGATCACAGCTACAACTGAAGGGTTATTGTGATTCCGACTGGGCTGCTTGTCCGGATACTAGACGATCAGTTACAGGATATTGCATATACTTGGGAGACTCTCTCATATCTTGGAAGAGCAAAAAGCAATCCACAGTATCGCGATCCTCGTGTGAAGCTGAATATAGGGCTTTGGCTCACACTGGTTGTGAAATACAATGGCTGCTCTATCTGTTGAATGAATTGCAGGTTCCTCATCCGGCACCAGCAACTATCTATTGTGATAATCAATCTGCCATCCACATTGCGGCAAATCCAATTTTCCACGAAAGAACTAAACATATAGAGCTGGACTGCCATTTCATTAGAGAAAAAGTGCAGGACCGTGTGATAAAGCTTCTCTATGTTCGTACGAATCATCAGTTGGCTGATCTATTCACAAAACCACTTTCTCCTGCTCTCTTTCATTCACTCTTGTCCAAGCTTGGTGTCCACAATATATGCCCACAAGCTTGTGGGGGGGTATCAGGAAGAAAGGATTCTTCTCAAACTCATCACCAGCCAGTCTCGTTCCAAGGAACTCTCAGCTACAAATCTATTCTTATTGGAGTCAAGTAAAACGCTGCGTTTCAGACAAGAAGCTGTTGAATATTACTGCTTCTTATTTTACTGTTCATCACTGTCATTCTCTTTTCACCCTGCTAGCAGCTGTCGCAGCAGAAGATAATTGCTTCGTTTTCTTCAGAACCCTATGTGTATAAATAGCCAAGATCAATGAGTGAAATGTGCGCCGCACATCAATCTTTTCCTTAAACCTCAAATCGCTGTTAGGACTCGTAGGCGGAGCTGATCGTAGGAAGCATACACGTTTTGAAAGATGACCTCGTTTCGACGTTTCGATAACAACCAGCAAACAATGCCAAATTCCAGACTAACATCTTTGGAAGAGCTACCTGTAAGCAGCAATGAATTAAAGTCTTGAGTGAAGAAGCTTGCCCACCTTCGATCACCAAGGATGGAAGACCAAAGGTTTCGAGCTATGCTACAGTCGCTAAGAACATGTAGATGTGATTCAGGTGCCGAGGTGCAGATAGGGCAATAAGAGGATGGGGCAATATGACGACGAGCTCTTTCTTCATTTGTAAGCAGCCTGTTATGACAAGCAAGCCATAAGAAGTGCATAATGCGGTTGGGTCCTTTCCACCGCCAAAGAGACCGCCATATTGAGCTTCTATCAGCTTCATTAATACCTGCAATTGCGTTGTAGGCACTCTTCAAATTAAACCAACCTTTTGGGCCAGGTCCCCACAAAAATCCATCGCTTTCATCTCCGCTTGGCGGAGTCATACCGCTCATCGCAGCCATCACCAGTTGGTTGAGGAGGGGCTGCAACATCTCCCGATCCCACTGCCCGTCATTAGTCACAACATCACGGACTGTCAAATGCTCCACATCCGGGGACAGAGGAGTGTAGAGCATATCCACAAGACAGACCATTATCGAGCCATTGATCAAACCAGAAGTTGGTTTCGCGGACACCCTTAATGACTGCAACTATTATATTTATTCAACAATGTCTTCAGATAGTCGTTTCTCATTAAAAGTTGTCTCGTGTATAAAATGACGCGAGGTGTAAAATAATAATTCGCAGAAGAATTACCGAATCTAAACCAATTGAGCGATTGACTAACAAGTTATATGCAATTATTACCTTTTTCAACAATTTTTTCAGAAAACCGTTATTAAAAATTGTCTCAAATACTGAACGACGAATGGCGCAAAAGAATAATCAATTCTAAACAAAAAAAATTTGTATTCACCATTAATGCAAATCCATTAAAGATACATTTTGCTGAATTACTCAAACCCACAAAGGTTTTTACTTATAAAAACAAACCCATCTCTCAGTTTCTAAACCCACCAACCCAAAAAATCATCTTTGTGGCATACCAGCTCTAGAGTTCTCCCCTCCAATCTTTCAAGGCAAAGCTTTCAACTTTTCAAGTTGGTTTCCTCAAAGTTGTATTCTTTATACTATCAATCATTTACCCTTTTACAAAGTTTGTCAATTTTATGCAGCCAGGTCACTCAAGAAAGATGGATTCTCATCACCCCAGTGACTGCTTACTTTGTCTTAGAATTGCAGCAATTAATCGGTTGTTGAGTTGGGATCCTTTCGATCAATATCTAGTCGACAGTGGCACAAGGTATGACGAGTTTGTGACGACTTGTTAATATACGCAGTCAAGGGGGGTAACGAGCAAGATATGATAATGGTTGTAAACTGATAAAGATATTTGTTTCTTTTTCGTGAATGAATGCTTATAACAGGAGTGTCGATCCACAGTTATATAGTTCTATTTGCGATGGTTCTATCTTCAATAGTTCTATCTTCAATAAATCTATCTTCGATAAAACTGATGTGACGAAAATTAAAAACGTCAACTACCACGGAGTCACGAGGTAAATGTTTTTCTTTGTCGTTTATCTACAGTGCATTAAATCCTATTGATAACTTGTGTTTGAATTATCATTTTAATCATGTTCATGACCGATAATTCAGATATCTCGATCGTTTTGAAGCATATGTGGTGGATAATTCCAATCCAAAAAAAGTGAAAAAAGGTTCTCTCTAAACAAATATATAATAATCAAATATTTATATATAGATTTATCTATGTGACTAACTCTTCTTTGTTTATTTATCTTCAACCAAATTCTATGAAGTTTTTCTTGGTAAGTGAAATAACACAATCAATTCTATAATTAATTATTTTAAAAAGTTTAAAATAAAAATAAAAAATACTTGTAAATTTCTCTCAATGATGTTGGAATTTGCAGGAGGATTTGCTGATGTTGCCATGGCTGCTAGATTTCATGACTTGCTTGCTCTCAAGATTTTTGGGACATCTACTGCCCTTAATTTTCCGGTGAGAATTAGATCGGTTAATTTTATCCGAGATTCGGATAGTTCGATAGATAGACGTGTAACATTAACTCAAGCTATGTCATGAGCAATGACTCTAACTAGTAATTGTTGCCATTTCATTTTTTAGGTAACAGGGTATGAAGAGGATCTGAAGCAAATGAAGAACATGTCCAAACATGAATATATAAAGTCACTTAAGAAGTAAGACAAAAGCACACAAATTTCATTATTTTTAATTTCTTCTTGTTGAATTTCATTAATTAATTTGTTCATAGGTCGACTAGAATACACACCAAGCGTGTCTCTCGATATCGAGGAGTAACATTCAAGTAATAATTTACTATATTGTTATCTACCATTGTCATGTACATTTCTGAGACATAAAAAATGTTAAATTTTCTGTCACACAATTCCTAACAACATTGTTTGCATTCTTCTGTTTTTTCCAGAAGGCCTGCAGATGGAAACCCTCACAATATATTGTGGGAGGTGAAACTTGAAAACTTCCCTCGACTTCCCCTTGGACAATTCGGTAAGAAACATGTTCTGTCAAAATGATCGAATCGATGAAACTAACAGTTTAACGAAATGCTTAACCTTAACCCGGGATTATGATCGCATGACCTTTGGATGCAGAGACTGAAAAAGAGGCCGCAAGGGCGTATGACATAGCTGCAATCAAGGTCAATGGAAGGAAGGCAACCACCAACTTTGGCATCCAACACTACAACGTCAATCGGATCATCGACAGTACAAGTCTGCCTAGTGGTTCTAAAGGAGCGTACACAAACAGGGCAAACATTGTTCTTCTGCGCGAGTGCGTTGTAAACCGGGCTAATTCTCCAGCTGATTTCGCTGACGATCAGCCTCCAGCTCAGGATGCTGCCTCTCAGGCTGAACAGCCTGCTATTGCTACTCCTGACAATATTGCAGCTGGGGAAGGAAGCTGTGGAGTCATGTCTATGTAACAGTCTCAACATCTGTCTTTCTGTCGATCGAATATCTTATGTAGTTTGGTTTTATGCTTCATATCCATGTAGAATTGATTCAAACTGAAAGGCAATGAATCAATTAATGTTATAGTTATTCACCATTTGATAATAATAATTTCAATTTTTATCTAGCATACGCAACAGCAAACTGTACCTTGTTTTACAAGAAAGATCGAAACTTTTCAGCAAATGGAGGAACCCCAGTTCTGGAACCAAGGCTTACCAGCACTTCTCACCAAAGGGTTGCTAGGGTCACTGTTATTTGAGAACTCTGTTCAGGAATTTTATCCACAGTTGAAGATCAATACGATGATGATGCTAGCTGTGTGCCTACTTTTGTTTGGTGACCAAATTGTAAATTACTATAAGTACAAGAATCGAACAGGAGAGATTCCAACCCAACTCTCTGATTGATACAACATTGTCTAGAGTTGTTAACCTTAAGGTTTTTAAATCATCATTCACGAATAAACAAAAGGTAAGATATCTAAAACTATCACTTTAGTTCAATCCAATAGCTATTTGATCACTTAATCCAATACATCATAAATACGAGATACTTAATACTACATAAATACTTATTGAATACAAATAAAAACAAAGATGCAAATTTGTTTTGTGGTAGTTTTGCTTGTAGATAGTTGGCTTTTTAGTTAGTTTTTTCGTCCTTGTATTTTGCAGCTGATTTGGCTACTGTGCTTTCGATGCAATAAAAATTAGTATTCATCGAAAAAAAACAAAGATGACAAAAAGGACCTTTATTTTCTCAAAGCAATACCAATCCAATAAATTTCATGCCCGTTATCTTTTCAACCTTCATAAGAAAATCCAAATCATTAATTGACTAACAAGAAAAGGCAAGTTATCCAAAATTATTATTAGTTTCAACAATTTCCTTACATGACCGTTTTTCATTAAAAATTATTTGACCTATTGACGCGTGGCGTGCTACAATAACATGCAAAAAAAAATCAATTATGAACCAATTGGTAGTGCAAGACTAAAAAAATTTATTCGCCATTAATGAAAATTAATTATAGATACACTTACCATAAACACAAATTTTTTTTTGCCTATATAAACAAACACATCTCTCACTCCAAAACCCACCAACTCAAAAAATCATCTTTGTAGCATAGCATTGGCTTTAGAGTTCTCTCTTCCAAATTTTCTAAGGCAAAGCTTTCAACTTTTCAATTTAGTTTTTTCAAAGTTGTGTTCTTTTATATTTACCAGTCATTTACCCTTTTACAAAGTTTGTTTATTTTATGTAGCTAGGTCACTCAAGAAAAATGTTTCATCACCCACTTATAAGAATTAATCGGTATCCGAGGTGGGATCCTTTTGGTCGATATATAGTCGACAATGACGCAAGGTACGTCGAGACTTTATTGATGTACAACAGTCGAGGGATAATGAGGAACAAGTAGTTATAAACCTCTAATGGTATTTGTTGTTTCTTCGTGAATTAATGAATGCTGGTAACAGAAATGCCGATGCATATAATTCTATCTTCAATGATAGCGATGTGACGAATATTACGAATGTCAACTTTCGAGGAGTCACGAGGTAAATATTGTTTCCTTGTCGTATATCTACAACTCAGTAAATCCTATTGATAGAAGAATCACTTGAGTTTGAATCATGATTTTAATCATATTCATGACGGATAATGCAGGTACCTCGACCGGTATGAAGCATATGTGGTGGATTATTATTCGGATTCGAAAAAAGTGAAAAAAGGTTCTCTCTAAACATAAATATAATAACAAACTTAATTAAATACTTTTTTTATAAATTTAATAATCAAATACTAATATATAGATTTGTCTATGTGACTAACTCCTCTTTGTTTGTTTATCCTCAACCAAATTCTATGAAGTTTTTCTGGGTAAGTGAAATAACACAATCAATTCTATTATTTATTTTAAAAAGTAAAAAAAAATACTTATAAATTTCTCTATATGATGTTGGTATTTGCAGGAGGATTTGCTGATGTTGTCATGGCTGCTAGATCTCGTGACTTGCTTGCTCTCAAGATTATTGGGACATCTGTCCCTCTTAATTTTTCGGTGAGGATTAGATAAGTTAATTTAATTTGATATTCAGATAATTCGATAAATAATAAATGAAATAACACTCATATTTGATTCAACAATCGTAAAAAAAAAATTTAAATGTAAAAAGTGGGTTTAGTATGTGATGAAAAATATGACGAAACTAAGACCTTTAATCCCCTATAACAATCCAAAACAAGTCGATAGAGTTATGTCAAACCTATCATTATGCTAGCTATTATAAATTGATCAATAATCGTGTAACATCAATTCGAGATGAACCGATCAGTCGAACTATATATTATGAGTAATGACTCTAAGTCTCCAACAAGTTGTTACCAATTCATTTTTGTTTTTGTAGGTGACAGAATATAAAGAGGAACTGGAGATGATGAAGAACATGTCCGAAGATGAATATATAAAGTCACTCAAGAAGTAAACCAAATTAAAAACTCACAAAATTTATCATTTTAATAAAAAAAATTTAAAGTTCTTTTTGTTGTTGAATTTTATCATTAATTATTTTTTGATAGAAAATTTTATCATTAATTTGTTTACAGGTTGACCAGAACAAGCACTAGGCGTGTCTCCCAGTATCGAGGAGTAACCTTCAAGTAATAATCTTTTAATTATATAGTTATCTAGCATCGTCATGTATTTTTACGAGACATCACAAAATTTTTACAATTCTACGGTTAAATTTTACAGCTACAAAGTCTCCCTGACAACATTTTGTTTTGCATTCTTTCTATTTTCCCCAGAAGGCCTGCTGATGATAACCCTCAGAAGATCAAGTGGGAGGCGAAACTCGAAACAGCAACAGACTTCCCTAGACTTTCCCTTGGAAAATTCGGTATAACATGTTCTGTTAAAAAGATCGAATCGATGAAACTAACAATATAATGAAATGATTAACCTTAACCCGGGATTATGATCATATGACCTTGGATGCAGAGACTGAAAAAGAGGCCGCAAGGGCCTATGACATAGCTGCAATCAAGGTCAGCGGAAGAAAGGCAACCACCAACTTCGGCATCGAACAGTACCATGTCAATCAGATCATCGACGACACGAGTCTGACCGGGTACAAATACTGGGTGAACAAAGTTCTTCTGCGAAACTGCGTTATAAACCGGGCTAATTCTCCAGCCGATTTCGCTGATGATCAGCCTCAGGCTCGGGATGCTGTTGCTGCTCCTGACAATGCAGCGGGGGAAGGAAGCTCTGGAGCCATGTCTGTGTAACAAGCTCCAACTGTCTGTCTGATGGTCGATCTGTCTTGTCCGTCTGCTGATTGAATATCTTATGTAGTTTGTTTTTTATGCCTCATCTCCGTGAAGAACGGATAGAAACTGGGAGGCAATGTCTCAAAGTCAGTTGTTTTTTTCAAATAAAGGATGATCTTCGTTAATGAATCAAGGTGCATATAGGGACAATGAGTTCAAAGAGCTAGTTCGGAGTAGCGTTTTCCAGAATAGGCAGCGCTACAAAATGCGAGCGACAAACTAACTCTTGGGCAACTGAATTTATTCTTATCATAACGAACACAACTTTACACGAGGTGTTAGAACTGGTGACAGCGGCAAGCCAAACGGCCTTTTTCAGTGAAGTCATCCTTGCAGTTGTCGATGGCTTGGCACACAGGAAGACAATCGTTCTCGAAAGTAACCCATATATGTCGTCCATACCATAGCTGCAAGAGTAGTTGTTAGTTCGTCCTCACAAGGGTGGAGCGACCAGGCGATTGACCGGAAAGAAAAATTGACGATCTGACATTGAGAGTTGCGCAGGATCTATAAGAGAATGATATAAGATCCATCATTAACCATCTCCCAACAACTCGGGTTATTGAGATGTAACGGTTCATGGTATGATATCAGAGGTATCTATACTCTAACTGGTATCAGAGCATTTAGAGTAACCGATCGTGTGTTCAAATTTCCACGGCCTCCAATATTAACAGTCGATTTAAGTACAATGTATAGTGGGTTTGTGCAAACTTCAAATCCGTGAGTTGGCTTTCGTTTTAGAGGGCGTGTAAGAAAATGGTATAAGATCCATCATTAACCCTCTCCCAACAACTCGAATTATTGGGATGTAACGATTCATGATAAGACCATCTAATACCCAAAGTGCTTGAAACTAGCAAAATCGCTATTAGACTTGACCCAGGGTGGGCTAGGCGGGTGCCAACTAATGTCTCAATGTTATTATCATTCAAACTGTGCCTTGTTGTGCAAGAAAGATCGAAACTTTTAGGCTAATGTAGGAACCTGAATTCCGGAACCAACGCCTTCCATCACTTCTCACCAAAGGGTCAATACGATTGATAATACTGTGTGCCTTGCTGACCAAAATGTACATTATACAAGTACAAGGACCAGTCAGGAGAAATTCCAACCTAATTCTCTAATTAATAAAGAGTCTACTCTGGCTATTTCAACAATTCTAACTAACAAAAAAGGGCAAGTTATCTAGAATTATTACTTTTCTTCAACAATTTTTCAAAATCGTTTTGCATTAAAAGTTGTCTCATATACAGAATGATATGTGACGTAAAATAATAATTTGTAGAAGAATTATCAATTCTAAACCAATTGACTAACAAAAAAAAGAAAAATTATATTCAACTATTATTTTTTTAACAATTTCTTCAGAGAACCGTTTCTCATTAAAAATTATCTCACATACCGAACAACGTGTGGCATAAAATAATAATTTATAAAAGAATTATCAATTTTAAACAAATTGAGTGATTGATTAACAAGAAAAGACAAGTTATCTTCAACTATTACTTTCATCCAACAATTTTTTTAGAGAGTCGTTTCTCATTAAAAATTATCTCACATACAAAACGAAGCGAGATGTAAGATAATTATTTGCAGAAGAATTATCAATTGTAATCCAATTGGGTGATTAACTAAACAAGTTATATGTCACTATTACTTTTTTCCAAGACTTAAGTAGATGTAATCCCTCACTTCTATGGAAGTTGCACCTTAAATAAGATCAGCAGTAGAAGGAGACTTCTTTTCTATTAACTTCCCCAACATGAAACCGCGGAGCTTATACAAGAACGATCATCGCTACTTATTCTTTCTCATCCTCTATTTACTTTCGATTTCTGATAGTGATCCCAAGAAATCACAGACGGAAGCTGAACATAAGAGCCAGAAGGCCAACGTTATCAATCCAATCATACACAGACCTGAAACTACTACTATACCGATCTACATCAACCGTATCAGCCAGACCAGACCTCTCGAAGAAGTTGGTACCTTGCATTCAAAGTAACCTTGGGCTCGCTGTGCTTCCCGTTCCCATTTGTTACAGATGGTCGCGACTTCTCGAGTAAGGAGACGAGAGGAGAATCCAGCTCTTCCAGCTCCTCATCGCTAGTGTATCCTTTCCTCTGTACAACCGAGGCATTTCTTGATAGCTGAGATTTGGCGCCAGCCTCTGCAACTTTCTCCGACACTGCGTCGCAAGAAGGTGGCATGTAGAAGACTGATGCAGCCGAGTAAGGGAAGCTCCGTGTGGATTCGCCTGAAAGCTTGCGCTCCACAATGCTCTTCACGGCCCCCAAAAACAGCCGGTCAGCAAAATAAAAAGAAACGATGTTTTAGTGTGAAATTCAAGCTTAGCAGAGGAAAGTAGAAACCATACATCAGCGTTCAAGGCCTCCAGTACAGCACCAGGGACAGCATCAGGACAGAACTCGTCGGGAGTAAAATTGCAGAGTATCCGCTTCACCAATGGAAGACCAATCGACGGGCAAACCTACTCGAGAAGAACAAATGAATCAGCTCTGGTTCAGTTCCTGATCATAAGAAGTTCCTAAAAAGCTTACCTCTTTCCTCACTGATCTGTCAGCTAGAAAGTCTTTTGGAAGCATAAGAAGATCACTCAAGTCGTTAAGGAGATTGAAGCACTTGGGTTTCGTGCATTGTTTATCATTATTATCATCGATCTCACTGATCTCCTCATCATCGATGCCCACTGCATCCGAAAGCCATCTGGACCAGTTCCCAACCTGCATGGACAGAGAAGCAAGTGAGTAAAACTGCACTGTGACATGGAAATAAAGAATTGAAGGTGCAATTTTGAATGTTTTAAAACAGGGTATAAGAACAATACAGAATTCTTTAGTTGAGCGCCAGAGCCAAAGCTCAAGTCTCCCGCTGGTATAGGAAGAACCCTGGAATCTACAATCGGGTCTGATACAGGATCAGTTGGGATCTCATTTGCCGATTCTCGTAGAATTGCATTGAACATTGCTACATCCAGTCTGTCAACACACTGCTCCATAACCTGCAGAAACAATCATTTCAAATTCAGAATAGATAGCTGAAAGTATCTGCAAGTATATTACATTAAGGTGGAAGGCTACTGTACCATTTTAGCTACAACAGGCAAACAGCCGCACTCATGCCCTCCAGCTCTAACTGGACAGATTCGTCGAAAAGCATCTTGGAAAGCATTCTTCCATAGGTTGATGGAGAAGTTGCCTTGCTGCTGATCTCCCAATGCCGGTCCAAGTAGCCTCGAACTACTTTTATTGGCCAACAAGTCCTTCTTTGGGGGTTGCATATGTGGAGTCAAGGCCTAGGTTATCACGAAAGGTAAAAGGTCAGATGATAAAACATGTTTCCGGCAATCTGTCTAGCAAGTGCATTCCTTACCTGCCACCAGACTGACTCAACGATTCGTGAGAAAATCCACGATTCGACTTTCTCCAGGGCAGCAGTGAAGGTTCCACTCTCCTGCCAGTCCTCAGCAAACTGTGAATATCCATTACTACCATTCCTCTTCATCAACCTTGATATACTAGAGTTACAAGAACTACCAAACGCCTGGGAAATGATCTCCCTCAGCACGATTGTGTTAGACAGCCAGAACGATAACCTTCGAAATGGTGAAATGAATGTTAGCATGAAAGTCATCACAAAAGGACCAAAAGTCAATTTGAACACAGTAAAGATTGCTCATTTATCATCGTTACCTTGGAACATCAGTTCCGCATGATTTAGATATCAGTACCAGCCCTGACACGGTGTTCTTAGCGATGGTGGCTCGCCTATCCAGAGTCCAATGCTTGCCTGCATGGATATAGAGTCTCGAAAGACGGCGAGCAGGTGTGTGCACCTTATGTGCCGAGCTACCATGTTCTGGTACAACAGAATATAGCGAGATCTCAAGGGCAGCAACTTCTCTCAGTTCCGCTTCAAGTTTCTCGATTTTTATCTCCATTTGTTCGATCCTTTGGTTTACGACTGTGCTGGCATCACCGGTTTCCTCGACATCAATCGTTTCGCTGTCGCTCGTAACACTTTGTGTAGTAGCGTTCGAGGCCTCCTCGAACACCTCAACCTCTTTACCGTCATCAACGACCATATCTTCATCCCCTTCACAAGTTTCAACTGGGAGATCTCTAACCTCCTTAGCAATTTTGGTAGAAACCTTGGATGCTCCATTACTCGAGATGATCGCAGGTTTCTTGGTGTTGTTGTTGCTCATTGCTTTAGACACTGGTTTACCAGCTTCCCTATCCCTTACTCTAGACCCACCACGAGAACCGGTCTCTTTTGAAGATTTCCTAGGAACTCTAGCAACTTGTTCTACTCTCTCATCATCGCCTATGACCGAATCCCCACCGTGGGACGAAACAGAATCCGATTCTTCTTCCTTACCAAGGACGACCTTTTGTTCTCTCTCGACATCACTATCACCTAAAGCCATGTTCCCCTTGGCTTTTGCACTGTTTGGTGGTGCTACCTGATCAGACCTGTTGACATCATCCACATAGTGTATAACAACATTTTCATAAACGTCCGAGGGCTCCGATCGCGCATTCGAATCACTTACTACTACAACATTGGAGTCTGGCTTCACATGTAAATCTCTGGCTCCAACTTGCCTGCTGCGGCCTTTGCTTTCAGTTCTCGCACCACGTTTCGACTCGGTAGTGCTTGGTGTTCTCCTCTTGTCTGGCTGTTTCATGGCTTCAGGCTGTCTTCACCTTTTCCAGAAACAATCAACAGACCCCAGAAGATGCTGCAATGAAGGAAAGATCAAAACAACCAAAAAAGTTCAGTAACTGATCCTATTCATCAATGAAAGTTGAAACAAGCAATGTACAGAATCGAAATCTACCATCCTACCTACTAAGGTGATCGTAATTTCTCAACAGAAGACTTACAAGTTACAATCAATGGCAAAAGCTCAAGAAATCTTGAATTTGCTTATAGGTAAAAGAGGCAAATCCTTATACTCTTTTTTATAAAACAAGAAAGTTACTTATTATGGCGCTCGCATTGAGAGCTTTTTTCAGCTTCTACGGCCACTCATTATGGCCAAGAAAGACAAAAATGGACATTCCATAACCAAAATTTGTAAAATCTAAAGCAGAACCTTCAAGCTTTGAGAAGAGGATTCAAAATCCAGAGCTAGCAAAAAAGAAAGCACACTGCACAGAGTAGAATGCAGAAGCTATCCAGATCTAAAACGGAATTCTCCTGTCGATCAAGAAGAACCAGAACACGATCTCAAAGGAAAAACCACCAAAAGGAAGAAAAAAAACGCTAGAGGAGGATTACAAAGAACTGTTAAAAAAAAGAACTGGATACGGAGAAAGCGAAATCTCACCACATCTCCACCGCCATTAAAATTCTCCAAAGCGGAACAGACAAAAATGACAAAAAAATCACAAACCAACCACTCACACTCTCGCTATATTACACCACAGGACCACATAAAACGACAAAGAATATGAAATAAAAAGCTGTGTCAGAGAAGAAGAAGAAGAACAATTGCAGACAGTAAAAAGGAAAAAAAATGAAAAAGAAACTGACCGGAGGTTAAAGGAGAAATGACTGAAATCCGGCGGGTGTCCCGATGACTGATAGCGACGGAAGAGGAAAACCCAAGGTCCACTTTCCTTTCGGGATCAGCTGTCCTCTCTCTCTGTGATAAATGCGAAATCTTTATCTCTAGTTTTCTGTGCAGCTGAAGAAGATGAATGAATGAAGAAGTGCGGGAAGGATTAAGGAGTGGGGGGATTATTTAAATCTGCGATCTGGAATTTTTTAATTAATTAATTAATCCCGACAATATGTTTTGGATTTGACGGTGACCGGTGAAAGAGGGTGTCGGTGGAGGGGGTGGGCACCGGGAGTTATCGGTTGCCGGTTTATTTACCCACACCCGCCAACCGGCCACCGGCAACCGTGGAAGTTTTTTTTCTTACGAGGAGCGGGTGGAAGAAGAAAGTAACTGCCGGGTGAAGTGTCAATTTGTTTTTTCTTTTTACTGGTGGGGTTTAAATAGTAAACGGTCATTTATTTTAAGTGGAGGAGAAGATTACTGAATTAAGGGTTTATAATTTTTTATTTTATTTTTTGGGGTTGGTTTGGTGATCCTTCATAGTCGGGGGAATTTGGATTTTAATTGTCGTTTTGATTAGTGGGGCAGATGGAATGTTGTAATCTGTGGTTAATTAGGGAGTAATTAAATTAAGTTGTTGCGTTTGGATCAGTGGGGTTGTGTTAATGGATTGATTACCTTGGTAGTCACATTTTGAGTAGATTTTGCAACAATGGGTTGATTTGGTTGTTTGGCTAATTCTGTGTTGTAGGTTGGGGTGTTATGGATTAGGTGGCTTGTATCTGTTGCGATGATTTGATTTTGGATTAATCGGTTATGTGGGGTATGTCATGATTAGGGTTAGCGAGTTAGAATTTGTTAGGTTTTGAAATATTTCGACTGTAGACATGATTGAATGGGAATGAAACGTTTAATTGGTGATTGGCTGGGTTGATTATACAACTATAACAAAGTTTATTACGAATATATATAAGAAGTACTCTATTGAAAGTTTGTTATGATTCAAAATCGAAGAGATTAACGTCTATCAAAATGTAGGCAATTCATGATCATTAAGGGATTTAAAAGGAAACGAATGGTGAGGGCGTTGCTGGTGCACCTTGGTTATGTGCAAAATAACTAACAGTAAGTCCACCAATTGGCTTGGAGTTTACACTGAAGCATATTACGGCTTGATCCCAATCTCGAGCCTTTGAAATGCTAGTAGGTGGTTTTTTCGAGTTACAAAATATGTACATAGAGGAATCATAATATATTATTAACTCATTTAATAAATTTAAATTGCATATTTTAACAAATTCAAATGGAATGAATACGTTAAGTCGGATGATCAGCTTATTAAAATCTCTAATGATTAGTGCTAAACTTGTCATCTTCCCAAGTCATATTCCCCTTATTGTTTTGTCCCAAGCTTTTTTTTTTTGGTAGAAGGAAGGAACTTTAAGTCCTACTCATTAGTTGGGATAAACCAACGGAATAAGACCCCAATAATGTATGTGTGAATATAATCAACGATTGATCTCGGAAGGAGAAAGTGAAAACTACAACCGAAAGAAAGAAAGTGCCCATAATGAGTAAGGACATCCGCAACGCGATTCCCTTTATAAATGATATGCGTAATACGCACAATTCAATCTCTGTCAAGAAGCTGCTTAGCTTTAAGGATGCATGAAAAATGTCAAAAGTCGTCAGGGGATTCCTTAAGCAAACCTATAATCGCACACTGAGAATCAAGTTGAAGGTTAGTATGGCGATACCCCTGGTCCCAGGCTTGACGCAACCCCAAGATAGCTCCTCGAAGCTCAGCTCGTGTGATAGTACATGATGTACGGATTTTCACCCGCTAACCAAATACCCAATAGATTGCTCTAATGGGATCGTTAATTTCCTAGGGTCTTTCTACTTCTAAACTCAAATCGATTAACTAACTAGACCAAGTAACAGTTTGGGATTGTCATGGAGAATGTTTAAGTAACCAATTAATTTATAGAAATGCAAATCAAAAGGAAATTTTTTTGCAAGAGATTGAGTTTAAATATGGAATGAAGGTTGTTCGGATTCGAATCCACTCAACCTAGCAATGCATGGATGAACGATAACTTATCTCAATTATTCAGGTTATAATCGCTTGGCAATTTCCTATGGTAGTCTTAGATCACTCTCACGCCTCTAAAGATCTATTTCGGACCCACAAATCAATATCGATTATTCAATCAAGACGGCCAAATAAAATTGAATCAGAATTTAAGTTTTAGAAAAAATATCATTGTCAAAATCAACCATCGTCCTACGACCCTCTGACCTCCACATTGCTCGCAATTGATCATACATGTATTGAATATCCACTCTCTTTCCCATAAGCCAGACCACAAGGGCTTTCCGAAAAGGTCCACAGATCTTAGCACGCAGCTCACCAGAGGTATCAAGATATCCAAATCCATTCTTATGACTCAAAAGTGATATCATTGGCCTTGATCGCAATAGCCGATTCCTAGGACGGTTTCGAGACCTGAAAAATCCTTAGACACAACCGAAGCATAAGATAGCTTGGCACCCGCCGCAAACGTCTCACCAGAAGCCTGCACAGAAGAGGAACCGACCGGAAAATCTGACATCACTGCATCGGACCGCGGAGGAGATTCCGACGGCCTTACCTCCGGTGAGACCGGTGGCGAAAAAAGAAATCTCTGAGTAGAGAGAGAAAGCATTTGTTTTATTTAGATTTTTTTTTAATAAGCTTTTTTATTTATTTTTATCTTCACTCTTTGGGTAGCAATTAATTAGCACAATAATAATTAAACAAAATTTTGAAGAACGTTTTCTTCTTAATTAGTTTGTTCAACAATTTATACCACTACCCATCTTAATTAATTACTATACTAACGTAAGATTATTAGTTACAATTAATCATTTGTCTCTCTAATTTAGCAAGCTAGTTAACGTTTCATTTACATATAGCTCGTATATTAATTAATGTTGATGGGTCATAGTTGAAGGCACTCAATATATATATATATATATATATATATAGTACTCAGATTCTACAAGTGTTACCCAGCTACAATCTCATAGAAAATTAGAAGTTGGTAAAAACTCACAAATATAATCAAGTTTGTCCATTTAATCATTAATCATCTTTTAATTTATAATTAGTTAAGCTAGCTAGTTGCTTGGTTGGTTCCTCCTTGATATCAATAATGAAGAAGTTTATTATAAATATGATCGGCTATAAGTTTATTATACATATGATCGGTTACATAACATTTAAAAATTCATATAGTGACACATAATCCAACCGAAAATTAAGTTTATTATTTTAGTATGGAGAACCGACCTCAATATATACGTCTGGTTAAATATATGTGAGTAATATATATAATGCTTGTACAAATTATTGAACTTAAATATTTGTAATAATTATATAAAATCAAATACAAGGTGAAGGGTAGGCATGGGCCATGCACAAAAGTTACTACACGCATAGTACAATTATATATCAAGTTTAAGCATGGCTATTGACCTCAATTGATTCATTAAAAGAACATTGAATGTAAGATTATGTTATATGAGTTTATATTTGGTGAATATGTTTAATTCAAACCGAATCAATCCAATCGGTGTTTTAAATTGGCCAAGACATAATGATCGTAACTTTATTAGCTTACAAAAAATAAAACCTCAATCGGCCCGTTAAAAAAATGAAACCTTAATTGGCCCGTTTATAAAATACTGAATGGAGGATTGAACGATTTTAAAACCACTTATTATGTTAGTTGAATCATACATTACATCGATTTAATAATTTTTGTACATTTTATAATGATTTGGGGTTATGAATCAACCACACATTAGTTTCAATATTACATGAATATTTTTGTGATTGAAGTGAAATTGAAATTAAATATATGAAAATCGATGTTATTGGAATTATTATAAACAATACTTGTGAAGAGAATAATTTGTTTTGAGTAGTCTAAATAATGTTATGAAAGAAAAATTAATAAAATTAAAAAAATAATTTGGTGAGAGATTAAAGAATAAATAAAAAATTTATTTATTATGAGATGTGAGATATGATTGATGGGATGGAGAAAAATATATAACCAATAAAAAATGTTAAATGTGCTACATATCAATCAAATTTTCCTATATTCCTATATATATATTCTTAAAGATATATGTAATTTGGTTTTATAATTAGTAATCGGGCAAGTTGTTAGTTGTTGGATGCTCCGAGAATAGAAGTACGTACGTACTCCTAATTAATAATTTTGAAAAATTACTAATCACAAATAAATTAGGATATAAAATTCATGATATGATATAAAATTAGGACATTTTTCTGTTGTTTTTCTGAAAATGTATCTGTAAGCCTGGCATGCATGTCCCCTCCTCATCTTCAAACTGGTCTTTGCCATAACATCATTCATTGCAGGCTGCCAATGCAATAATAATTCTGGATTTTATTTTGCTTCTTGTCTCTCCAATTCATTATTAATTCATGCTTCGTTACATTCACTGGCTGCTCCCCACAACCCACGACGCAGGCCGGCCGGAGATGACTCTGTAGATGTTGAATGGAGATTAGTAGCTAGGTGGAAATTGAATTTCTTTTTTGAATTCGAGATGGGAGCTCCGGGAGTAATTATACTGTATACGACTGGTATGAAGTAAAAAAAATCAACCGTCGAATCGGTGTAAATGGTTATACTTTTTTTACTGTACGATGTCTGAATTTTGAGACTAATAAAGAAAATGATAAATGGAGGTTTAGGGAATCAAACCCCGTATCTCTCGCATACGAGGCAAGAGCTCTACCATATGAGCTACACCCCAATGTGTACTCAACCTTAGAATTATTCTACACATTGCATAATTAACATAGAAAACAATTTATCAGAAGATCGTCAATTTTTCGAACCGGGTAAAAGAGCAACACCCCAATACTTATACTAATCATGGTAGAAACACACCTAAAACATTACACATTCGAAATAATATTACGTACACATTCTAGAAAATCAACAACGAATCAAGTCGTAATGGACGGCTTATATTTGACATGCATGTCGGAAATGACTAAAAAATTAAGTTTCATTACGATAATCCATGAAAACAATAATTAAATGAAGTTAAAAATCAATTTTACTCGGTGTTATGTTTGCATATTGAAAAATAATTTTTAACTTCATTTGACTGTTATTTGAAGGGGTTAATATGGTGAAACCTCAATTTTTAGTTATTCTTAACATGCATGTCAAATATTAGCTAATTTGAAAATTTTCGATTTTCATGTCAAAATTGATGAATTTTCAGAAGGATTAAAAATTACTCTCACTAAAACAATGTATTCAATCAGTAAGCTAACCTGCTACACAATTACTCTCACAAAAATAAACTGATCAACAAGGGAATTACCCTCGTCCTCGAGGGAAAAAAAAAGACCGAGTATCCATCCATCATGGAAACAGAACATTGCTTCTACGTTTGCTGCAGTCAGGATCAAGAATGGTGGAAACTGGAAAGACAAAATGGCTGTACATGGGAGTCAAACTCAAACATGTTCTTTCAACAATGCCGATTTGCTTACAGCCCACGACGAGTTGTCTCTGCATCAATTGAGCTAACACGTGAGCTAGTCGGTGATCTGCATCATACCAATTTGAAAGGGAGAACCCTTTTCTGTCACAAAAAGCAACTCAATATGATGTATCACCACTTGTTCTTTCTTGTGAATGAGATTTGTTTCCGCTGGAAGTTTTCGACTCTCTCATTCTCTCACATCAAGCACCAAATTTATATGTAAAAGTTTGATGGTTTTGCAATTCGGCTAGTGATATTTGAAACTATATTTTTCTTCTTATTTGTGATTTATGAAATTTAAACTTAATTCAAAAAATCCACCACATTCTATTCTGTTTTCAACTTTCAACTAAACAATACAAGTATTTTCTTGTGTATATTTCAATTTAGTATTATATTAAAGAAATGGATTCGTCAAATTGATTACTTAACATACAAATCAATCCCGGTTCCACCACTGAGAATGAATTCACTCAAAAGCATCAGATCAGTTGACCCCGTACGATAATGCAGGTTCTTCTGCGGGTACCTTTGCAAAATTCTCAGACTGTAACTGTCCTCTGTTGCGGAACTTGTACCCCAAGAAATATCTCGAAACACAGAACCGAAAACCAGGGAATTGCGGGCAGCCATAGAACGTCAAACTTGGTATGTACAACAAGTAAGTTTGCTGAAGAGGTAAATGAACAAGCTTTCCATGTCAGCTTCATTCATATCCCTCAAAAAACAAGTTTTTCTTACAATTCAAACCAACGAATCCGGCCACAAAAACACCAAAGACATTCCTCCACTACATTCACTGTGATTGAATGAAACCAACAAAGCAGAAGACCAAGTGATCAACAACACTATTTCGTTATTCAGCACAAAATTACAGACCTAATTCGTAAACCAGCAGTGTATCATATCAAGAATAGCCATGATTCTCTGGTCCAAACTGCTTCGGACCAACTTATCGGGCAAGTGCCTCAAGAATCAAACTTTCACTTACCATTTGAACCAAGGAATCCTGCTGCAAAACACCAAAGACATCCCTCCACAACGTACACATCATTGAATGAAACCACAAATGAATAAGATCAACAAAGACGGTCAGAGTTAATTCAGCACAGAATCACAGCCAGTGAAGAGCCTCGATCAGTAAATGGCCATGATCTTGCCAATCTATTAAAGAAACAAGCACTAGACCAAGTTACTTAAGCACGTCAAATTGAAGAGGCAGCAAAACCACACCAGCTTTAACCGGTAAGTACCTCAAGATCCAGACTTTCTTACCATTTGAACCAGCGAAACCTGCTGCAAATCACCATGACATTCATACATAACCTACATCATCAATCATTGAAACTAAACCACAAACAATGAGAAGATCAACAACAACATTTGCTAATTCAGCACAGAATCACAGTCGGTTAAGAACCCGTAATCCTCAAACCAGCCTCCATATCACCTCCGGAATACTCTTGATATTGTCAATCTATTCAAGAAACAAACACCATCATAACTAAGAACAAGCTGCGTAAGTACAACATAATAACATTCGTCAATTCAGCACAGATTCACAGCCAGTAAAGAGCCGTAGTTCGTAAGCTAGCTACAGTATCATCTCCACATTAGCCATGGCATTGCCAAGAAACAAACAACGTCATCATCACTCAGAACAAGATTAGCAATGTCATAATGAAACATGAAACTTTAGAAATTATTATCCGGAACAAAATTCGAACAACAGCTAGATGTTGCAAACACTTTTGAAAAAACTGTTCAGCGAAGTCAAATCCCACTCAAAACCTTGTTATTGCTCTCACTCAGCCTACATCTTTATCAACAAAACTAAACCCGAGCAGGCTCAATCGGAATCGGTGGCCAATTTCTCCATCTCCAAGCGCTCGAGGGCCTTCTGGTGAGCCCAGGTCTCAATTGTCAGATCGGGCTTGGAGTTGAGCCCGACGCCGAGGATGACGATTGTGAGGAAGCTGGTGATGTAGCAAGGCAGCTCCCAGTCCTCCCACTTCCGCGACTGCCCCGGAGGCGGCGGCGTCCTGCTGAAGAGGTATCCTTTCGGCCGCTCCTCATGTCCCGCCGTCGTGAAAGGGTTGGGTCCAGAGCCGCCGCTGCGCGTCCGGAGGGATCCGGACAGGCTGCGGCGGATTGTGCTAGAAGCCGATGTGAACAGTTGCATCGGAGGCATTTTCTTTTTTCCCCGGTTATCCGGCGGGTTTACGGATCAAAAACTCGAGATCACTCTGTTATGTTAATACGGATCAAGAATTCGAGATCACTCTGTTGTGTTAATTGGGAGAATTCGATTTCGAGAAGAAGACGACGAAGAAATTGTGCTGCCGGTTTAGGAAAACGGATGGATGATCTTCTGAACTGAAACTGTGTCGTTGAGGATAATTGCTTCAACAGTCCTTTTATTTTGGGAAATTACAGTTGTTTTTTATATAAGGCAAAAACCCTCAATATATCACAAACTAATTTGCAAAACTTAAAATATACCAATTATGGGTAATTATATTCGTATTATGAACGCAAACTCCCGTATCACAGCGTTCTTACTCCGTTAGTTGTCCGTCATTCATACGCTGACATATAATTATAACCGCTAACCGCTGACAGAACATTCCACTTATCCAGTCAGCATTCCGCTAATCAATCTTACCCCGCAAAATTTCCCCAACCCTACCATTCTCAATTACTCATGCCATCGCCGCCATCCTTTATATCTCCACCCTCTCCTTCTGAACCCTCCTCACGTCGCTGGAATCCTATGGAGTGGGACCCTGAGAGCGCAACCATGTCTTTTACATAGAGGTTGAATCTATCGAATACGTCGATCAGCATCGTCGCATTGGCTCTCGGGCTTGGCATAATTGCGTCTGCGTCGGCCTGGCTCGCCGTCAGACTGTCCAGCCTCCCAAGCTTCACTTCCTACTGGGGTCCACCCGTCTGCAAGCAGAAGATAAAAAAAGAAATCTAAACAGAGTAATTAAGGAAAAGAAGAAACGAGGGAGATTATTAGATGCAATTGATTACGAGGGAAACAGCGTCACGGGAGGCCATGATGATGATGTTGGTGATGTTGCTGTTGAGGATGTGATTGTGATACCAGAAGATGAAGGATGGAAGTTTGAGACCGATTTCTTCAGCGGTAAAGGGGACGATTTCTTCAGCGGTGTAGGAGACGACTTGGGGGATGCAGCTGATGTGACTCTCACTCTCGAGGAGATATGGGGTGCTGCGGAGGTAGATAGTTGGTTAGTGAGATAAGATTGATTCATAGTCTCTAATTGTAAAGAGAACTACGTTAGGCTTGATCCTCCCTAGGAGTAGGAGAGGTACGTAGGCAGCTCCATTGTTGTCGATTTGGCAATGATGAAGGGTGCAGTCTAATCATAATTACAAAATTTAACAACATGTATAAGTTTGATTGATAAAACAGTAAAGTAAATCACATTCAAGTCTGTGTATCTGCTTTCCTAACCTCCTATGTCTCTCTGTTGACTGCAAAAGTGACAGCAACTGGAAATAGTTGCAGTTAACAGCAATTCAATAAAGGGAATCTAGCATTCAGAACCCGACGAATAGGATTCGAGATAAATACGGACAACACGAACGAATTGGAAAATATCATACTCGAATCTGAACCTCAATCATCAATCTATATTACACAAGTACATCATAAGAAACCTTCAAAAAAATATTTGCCTCAGTTCATTCACCGGTTGGATTACTTGAAAACTTGTTAAAGGATACTTGACGCGTTACTAAACGGATTAAGATGCCGTTACTAAAGACTATAGTGTATAGCCACATTAGCCACATTTTATTCTAATACTTTATATATTGGCCCAACTAAAAATGGAAATAGACAGAGTTACACGGGCCAAGTTCGGAAAGCCCTGCGCGGGTAGTAACGGACCAATTTGGCGGGAACCAACGTCTCTCTATCTTCTGTCAGTCCTAAAAAGGAGAGAGAGAAAGAGAAAGCTGCTTGAATGAGATTACAAAAAATCAACTACTTCATCTTTCTCCCCGCTCCCCGCCGCTCTCTCTTTCTCTTTCCCCTCACCGTCGCCTCCGCTCACGCTCTAAATCCTCCGACGATCAATCACCCACACCTCCTTACCGGTGCCAAATCTTAAGATCTATGCACTCCCTCTGCGCTGCTCCACAGCCACTGCTGCCTGCAACTCCGAAATCTCATCCGCCAGAAGCCACATCACTTCCGTCCATGGCTGCGGACAGCAAAAACTCCGATGATTTCAAAGGATTGGCTCAGATCTCGTAAAATACTGCTCTCTTTTCTTCTCTTTATGTTTCCACCCCCATTTTTCATCCAATTAGGGTTTTATTCATTATTCCGATTACCAATCAATTGCTCTTTTTCTCGCTCTCCTAGCAGTAGGCGAGATGATCTGCTCGAGACGTTCGCAAGCTTAGTAACCGCGATCCGGATGCTTGGCCTGAAGAGATCTGCTTCTACTTTCCCCAACATAGCTCGCAAGGTCGAGTCCCTGACCAAGAGGGAGTTCTCTCTTCGAAATCTGGCTCTGTTGAAGATCATCTTCCCCGAGGCAATCGATGTGACCGAACTGGATCATCTTCGTATCGATCTGAATGTCGATTCTGTTTCGAAATCAGAGAACGGAAGCAGCCCTTACATGGTGCTGAGAGAAGAGTTCAGGATTCGGCTGGCAGATTTTTTCAAACATCACCCCGAGGTATATTGATTGTACATTCTGGCTGTTCTTGGTTGGTTGTGACTGAGTTTTCTAGGCAATGCTGCTCAGACCAGTCGATTTTGTTGTGATCGTGGCTTTGTCTCACATTCTTTGGGGGAGATTTCAGGATGATGAAGTTCCTGAAGCAATGCTGCTCGAACCGGTCCAGCTCCCAAAGCAAGATCGAGAAGCGGATTCATTATTGGAATCTGATGCGCTGCTCGACAAATTGAAGCCCGTTGCCGCGTCTCATTTCGGGCCTCGTTTCTACAGGGGACTATCCAGGAGGGTTGTGAAAGTAAATGATGATTCGATAGAGCCATGCCTCGATTTGGAATCAGGGCTCGAAGAAGCTGATTGTTCTTCAGTTAGTGTGCCTTTCTTGCCTGTAACTCCAGGCAAGGAAAAAGGAGGTGGCTTTGACCTGATCCAGGCTACTCCAGTGAAAACAGTTGAGTGTGCAACTCCTTCTAAGCTTATAGTAGACGATTCTTTCTCGAAGGAGGATGAATGCCAGGCAACTCCAGCGAAAGGAGTCGATTTGTCAACTCCAGCGAAAGGAGTCGATTTGTCAACTCCATCAAAGTCTATTTACACAGCAACACCCGCTTTACGTACACCAAAGGTGCAGAATCTGATGAGCCCTAACGACGAGGACAGTGATGCTGTAGAGTTGGCAAACAAGCTGAAAAGGAGGCACCATGTAAGGACCAGGTCACTGAAGTTCGATGCTCCGGTGATCGATGACGTGACTACTGGCAAGAATGTTGACCTTGTTGTAACTTCGGTAAGAGCATCGTGCTTAAGACTGCAGGATTATGTAAGCATGTCGGATTATGTGTATGAATATGTTCGACTGGGGAATGCAGATCAAGGAGAATGAGAGAAAGGGGCAACCACAGATGGCAATGGCAGCAAGCTTACCGAAGCTGTTCAACACGATCGAGTCGATTTTCCGGTCAGGAAGATCAGTCATGACAAAGGAAGAGGTCATCCACAAGATAATTGCAGCTCATTTAGAAGTCGTCAACAGAGGTGATGTGTTTTGTACTTTTGTCTGTTGTTGTTGGAAAGGCTCAACGAGATCAAATTATGAACTCTCGGTTGGGGATGGTTTTTTCGGGTTGCAGCCGAGGTGGAAGAGCAGCTCAAGATGTTAGGAGAAGTAATCCCAGAATGGATCTCTGAAAGAACAGCCTTTAGTGGCGATTCGCTCTACTGGTGAGTCTTTCATTGCAGCAACTTCAATCATTGCTTATTGATGATTATATTCTATGCAATCGTGTAATCTCTTTCGACCTTTTTTTCAGCATCAACAAGTTGTCGAGCTCGGCAGCCATGAGAGCACGTCTGGAAGAAGCACTTCCAGCAAAAGAAGAAGCTAGCTTGGGGCTGGGATAAGCTGTGTATGTAGATAGATAGATGAAGATAGCTGTTTCACTTGATTGCAGAGATTCGGCGTGATTAAGAATGAATACCTAAGCTAAGCTCTTATTTTCGAGATTCAATCTAGTTCTACTAAACTTCTGCAAAAACGAACCAAAATCATCATTAACAACATTGGATTTGCAGCAGGGAAGCAAATTTACTTAATTTCCATCTTATATATTAAACAAAAAGGGATAGTACAGAGAGTATCATTGTCATGTTTCATACTTATAACTACAAATATATGAAAATCTACCAGACCGACCCTATAATTGATCGGATCGAATTACAGCAACTCCTCTCAAGTTAGAAGTTGTTCTTGATAAACTATGAACACCTATAGATGACACAACTAATATAATCATCAATATGGCACGCCGAATTTCTCGTCACCAATCGAGAGAAATCCTGGCCATGGGGTCTGATGTTAATCCCCCAGATGAATGGAAACACCGAATGTCGGAGGGCTTCTGAATAGTTCTCATATATATAATATATATACACACACTCACTCTATAGCTAGCTAGCTACAATCGGGGCGGCTTCATAGCTCCATTTTCAATTGATTCGAGTTTAGAGAAACTGCAATCAAAGTGAGGCGACACTATGAACTCCAAACTCACAGAAGGCTCTTTTCTCAAGTCATAGTGTATTTACCTGAATTTGCTGAGGAGACATAACTCAACAGGGAGTTTTCGGGAGTCACGACAAAGTTGTGGTCATTTTCTCTTCCCCAAGCTTCAGGGTGAGTGGCGTCGAAACTCCATTGCTGATACTGTTGCATGTTCGCACTTCCTTGGACTTCAGCAGGCCACAGAATTGGCATCATGATAGCCGGGAAGTTGCTGTCCGTTAGAGATCCACTCTGGAAGATTTGTACAGCAAGTCGGAAATATTAGCCAACAAAACTACAAGCAACAGTAATTTTAATTACTATTAACGCCCTGTACATGTACAATTCTGCAGATTACAGAAAACATCAGAGAAACTTTATTGACTTCCTGTGTTATATTACGACTCAACTTGGTTGACTTTGAACTTACATCTGCAGCCAGTATAGCGTCCAGATTGAAATCGATTCTTGGGTTAACTGCTGCAAGTTTCATCGACAGAACCTGAGACAGAACCACAAAACTTTACATCACAAGATCAAAGTGGTGATAAGGCTCGAACATGGCTCAACTATCTTTAAACTCGATAAACTGTCATTCTGGATTGAATTTGTTCTCTAAATTTCTACAATGGCCTTTTCATAAGAGGTTTCAGAAGCAACCTCAAAACCTCACTACAATGACCCTTAGCTTAAGAAAATAATGATTGATCGATGATAAAACTTTGCAGTTCAGACCTCCACTTGCCGTTGCAAAGTCTGGACATGGTTGATGATTTCGTCCAATACCAGCGCTGTACCAGTGATCTACATACACAACAACTTTATTCACTTAGTTCGCAACTTCACATAGCAGTAACATCATTACAACAAAACTCTAACTTCTATTTCCCGTGAGTTTAACATAATCACCATAACCGAATAGCATTCCACTAAATCACTAATACAGCTTGATCACTGATGCAGATCATTAATCTTGAATCCCAGATTGTTCACAAATAGGGCAACTGCCAACCACATCTATTTCAAAGCGAACCATGCTAAACATAAGTGACCGGGTCCACCACGGCTTATGTCATTGTTCTACATCTAAGAATTCAACATAAGAAATGTGAAATCGTTTAATAATAATCACACTTAGGCTTAAATCGGATTGCTATGACCCGTCCCACCGTGGCCCTGGAACTTAGGTGTAGAACTATGGCATATGAACTAATATCACAAGAAAAATCTCAACTCTTTCTTTCCTTTCAATTTCAATAGACAGATACCTAACTCACTAAAGAAGTTGGTCCGATGTTCCTTTCCAAGAAGGAACACAAAAATGTGGGACCAAAATTTGATCCACCGCAACAACCATATCGGTTGGCTCCTGTTAGCATATCCGAAAGAAAGCCAATCTCCTTGGTTCTAAAGTTCGAACCCAGCTATTCCATTTCCACCATGAATATGAACACTAAAACAAAAAACAATGTCTTCTCATGTCGAATGACAAAACTGGCCTTGGAGAACAGAGGACTCTGTTGCTTCAGAAGCACTTGTCTAGTTGTCTTGGAAAGATGAGAGAAACCAGTGAAGAGATGGCGAAATGACGAGACAGCCCTACCAGTGGTACCACTATATTTTTTTCTTGTTACAAAAGCTAGTCCCCACAACTTTTTTCGTGAAAAAGGTGAAGGCGACATAACCAACTTATCATCATTAATCATTTGTTAATCCTCCAGATAATCCAAGATCTATGATTACAACTTTTTCTGATAAAGGCAGCATAGTTGGGCTAATTACGCTTTGTTTAAAATCTTTTAGAATCTCAAATCCCAAATGAATGATTACTAACTGATTATGAATTTGTGGTGGTTGTGCTCAGAAATTCTTGTTTACCTTGCTGCAGCCAGGGACCAGCTCTTGAAGGAACTTCATCCTGGCGTTGATCTTCTCTCTCCTTGCCTGAATTAGTTAGGCAATCAGTAGTGTTAACTGTTAATGACTGATTAATTTTATTAATTATGCTTTCGCTAAGTAAACAATGGCGAATCCGTACTCTCTCTGCTAAGCTGTGGCTGTCTGTAGCTTGACCACGGCGAGCTCGAACGTGAACGTAAGGTAGCTTCTCGCCGGAATCCTCCTTTGCGGTGCATTTGCTCTTCTTTGAGTAAGCTTTAACCTGAGACTTAGAGAGAAGGGTTAATTTCGCGATATGAATTGTAGGTTTCGAAACTGAATCCTCAGCTGGAATTGATACTCTAGGAACCCTAATTTTTTTTGCTCTCTAACCTTCCTCTCCTGTTCCTTCCTCTTAGCTCCCTGCCGCCGATTCTCGTCATTTTTCGCTACCGTCGGCAACGAATTGAGGCGGGAAGCAGTCTCGGCAGGCTCGCTCTTGACAACGACTGCCTTCCGGAGAACATTCGCGCCGGAATCATCACCATCATCATCATGCGAAGGGTCAATGGTGGCAGTGGTGCTTTTACGCATATCCTCCTCGGCGGCGAAGACGGAGAACTTCGCGGCGCGCTCGATCAGCGCGGCGTTGGTCGGGAACGTAAGCAGCTCGGCGTTAAACTGCTGAGGCAGCTGGTGCTGACGGTTAATGTGGTGGCTTCGGTACTGCTGCTCGACTCCGGGTCGGCTCGGGTTGTGAAGCAGTTCCATGGCCTGATTGGGCGGCAATTCGAGGAGAGCAGTGAACGAGCTCGCAGTTTCGTTCGGAGCAGAGATTATCAAGTGCCGTATGTCATCGCTGAAGTCCAGAACAGCTGTCTCGTTCCCCGCCGGGCCGGATCTAGCTCCGGCTCCTGATAGCGTCTCCATTAATGTCCAAGCACAATCGGTCAACGGTCAATATCTCAAAACAGTTCAATGCTTCAAAAACTCCAGCTCCGGAAGCTACTCGTCGGCAAGTAAGCGGTCACCGCCGGCGACGGAGGTTCGTCGTGCTTCCGTTTGGTTTCTGTGGATGCGATGAGATTGGAGCGGAAAACGGAATGAGCCAATTGGATGTGAAGGGAGAAAGCAACGTCTTTGGGGAAATAAGGGCTGCTGCTGAGGGGCGTTTTGGTCAATGTGGTAAGGCGGGTACAGTTCGTTGACGTGAAGGGTAAGTGGTGTAGGTCGGGTAGTGGGACCCGCTGAATAATGTATTTTTGGAAAAGATAATAATATGTTTTTATATTTGGACAAAGGAGACAAATTACAAACACATCATCCACTATTGATGTGTAGTCCCATGGAAAAAGTTGCTCTAGAGATATAATTATGTACTAACGGTCGAAATATTTTAATTTCAAATTTAACATATTTTGTGAAATTTTTATTTTTATTTTATATTAATCAAAAAAATTTCAAGTAAATAAAATTATTATTGATCTATAATTTTTTTATTGGTGTAACTTTCAGTGATTTATAAAATTATCAGGAAATAATGATAAAAAAGTTCTTTCTTGAGCCTTCTCAACGGCTTTGATATACATTTTTTGTTAATTTTATAATCCGCAAAGTCTTTTTGTCATGTTCAACTCCTTCTAAGACTTTTAAGTCTTTATGTTACTTTCTTGAACATAGCATTTTATGATTGTATGTAGTTGTGTTTGGCTCTTTTTTGTTCTTGTAGGTTGATGTCCGGATTACTTAACATCTAACGCTTTTCATATGTATTTTTAGATTGTTTCATTGTCGATAAAAATTGATGAACTGTATTTCATTAAGTAGTTCATTCCTTTGGATTTTCAGGTTGATGTCATGGCTATGTCAGGTATAGCGCACCTCCGTTATATTCTAAGATTATGGAGTCATTAACGACAAGATCTTACGGCTTCAGACAGAGGCCAATTTTGCTTCAGTTTCAGACCGCTCTCTTTTTAAGAAATTAATCCGCTTATTATATGGCATTTCTGACTATTAGATATCTTTCAGGGATGTTGCCGATAATTTTCATTTCCAACTGAATAGATCGAAACTGCAATAATAACTAGAGGTTGGAGCATTAAGAGGAGAATATAAATAGGGTAATGTAACCAAACAAAATTGAGAGGGTAAAAAAAAAACAAATGTCGGGCCTTTTGTTCGGGTGGCCGGTCCCCGCCATACTGGACAATTTTGGTACTGATAAATACAGCCCATGGCCCATTGGGTTTTTTGGTTTTTATTATTATTACCAAATTGGGTGAGGAAATATTGTGGCAATTTAGTGTGGTTGGAATAAGAACGAATCCCATCGGTTCAACCAATATCGAACATTTTGTTGATTCAGTTCGGTTCGTTTAAAATTATTTCATTTCATATTATGACCCCTTCGAACAAACTAGCAATTTCGTTACGTGTTCCGTTAGTCTTCGTTAATTTGTGTATAGTTTGGGACAAGTCAATATACAATTTTTCGTCGTAAAATGTACTTTTAGCGATTCAAATCCAATCAAACGCAAGTTCAATTCCGTTCCGAAAACATTGATGTTACATCTTGTTACAAAATTACCACTAAAATCATGATTATATACTTTACCATGCATTATGAAAAATCCCTAGCGATCAAATATCGAAATTCAAAGCTATGAGGAAGCCAACGAATGATCATCGATCTCACAGGAAGAAGATCGTCAAGATGGCCGAGTATTTCGGTCTCCATTAGAGCAGACTGGTCACCGAGCTTCGAATCCTTTGCGAAAAGCTCAACGATCTTCGGAAGATACAATACTAGTACATTTGATGATCTCTGCTTCTTTTCTTTGTTGTTTGGTACCAGTGATGTCTGGATGTACTCTTGCTTCGCTGCTTCGAGATCCGAGAACACAGTTTCCGGAGCGTATACTCGGAGCTTTTGAGTACGTATATACAGAGAGGAAAAATTACGATTTTGTTTGTGAAATCTTATGTACAGAGATGAGCTAAGCAAGAAAAGGTTTGATGTTACCCGTACCGGGGGATCGGAATGGTTTCCCGTGCAGAGCGCGAAGTAAAGACGAGGTTCCTGGGTGTCGATGGAGTAGGGATTTCTCGAATCTGCGTTGTTAGTCTTCTGCTTTCTCCATGGATGAAACAGACCTCCTAACCATTGCTGTGATAATAAATAAGTTTTCATAACAGTTCTGGAGATTGAACCTATGAGCCATAGATAAAACTTGGTTGAACTATAATTATATTTTGATATAGTACAATTAGATCGTGCCCGGTCGGTTGGTCGAAAGTCTAATAAACTAAAACATTATTTGTTTGCAAAAATTTACAAGAAAAATATAATTAGGTCAGTAGTGTCTTAACAAAAGAAAAAATAAGATCATAAGCAGTATACTATCCTAATTAATATGTTTTTAGGTAGAATCATAAAATACGAGTAGCTCGTGCATTACCGTGGTATCATACACGTTAGCTTGTAAATCTTTCAAGATCTTAATATGATATAAGTTGAATAGACTTAAAATGGTTTTAGATTTGATATATTCAGCTTAAAAAATGGTTTTGCACTATATACTTTTGGAAGTTATTATCTTAACGACGCAAGTGTTGTTTGTGTCCAAAGATGTCAAGTTCTTAATAATAATTTGATGAAAACCACTGTGCGTCGTGCAGAGTAGGATGCACGGCGCGACGTACGGTGCACAGCACAGTATAAGACTCGATAATTGCCTATTTTTATAATTTAGGTTTCAACTTGATTGTCTAATTTTTTATTTAATCGTGCCTAAAAAAATTTCATATACTTTCGCCCAATAGTATATTTTTACCAACATGTACCATTAGCCATAACCTGTTGGCGGAGCCTAAATCCGTGATTAAAAGTAAAAGTATGTTAACTAATGTTGTGTATTTTTATATTTTGTTATACTAATTCTATTATTATATATAAACATGTATATATGATAATATAATTGTGATAATTTTGATTGTTAAATCGACATTTAAATGATGAATCATATATAAAAATATAGTTATTAAAGAGGGTTGCATATAGATTATAGATATGTCCACCCAAACTCTCACTACTCATATGTGATAGATGTGAATATTCATGTATATATGTTGACCTGAGCCCATTTGAAGAGAATATATATATCAAGATTAATCATTGGCCCGTTAACTTCAATTGTCTTATTCAAAGAACGTTGAATATAAGATTATGTTATATGAGCTTATGTTTGATGAATATGTCCAATTCAAATCGAATCGACCCAATCAGCATTTTGAATTGGTCAAGACATAATGATGGTAACCTTATTAGTTTACAAAAAATGAAACCTCAATCGACCCGTTCAAAGAATCTTGAACGATTATCATATCATATGAACTATGTTTAGGTTTTAAGGATTTTCTCAATTCAAACCGATTCAATGTTGATTTGCTCAAGAGTTAATGATGCGTAATTCAATTAACTTACCAAAAACAATCTTAATTGGCCCATTTATATAATACCGAATGGAGGATTAAACGATTTTAAGACCACTTATTATGTTAGTTGAATCTTACATTACATTAATTTAATAATTTTTGTATATTTTATAACGATTTGAGATTTTGAATCAACCGCATATTAGTTTTCAATATTACATGAATATTTTTGTGAATGGAGTGAAATTGAAAATGAATGTTATTGGAATTATGATAATTATTATAAACAATATTTGTGAAGAGAATAGTTTATTTTGAGTAGTCTAAACAATATTATGGAAGAAAAATTAATAGAGAGGAAAAATAATTTGGTGAGAGATTAGAGAATCAATTAAAATTTTATTTATTATAAAAAGTGAAATATGATTGGTAGGATGAAAAAAATATGAAATCAATAGAAAATATTAAATGGGCCACATATCAATCAAATTTTCCTATATTCACATATATATATATATATATATATATATATATATATATATATATATATAAAGATGTCGAATGTCTAGTACTTGATATGGTTAGGTTGACTATTTGGCATATTCCATTTAGCCACACTGTTAAATCGGGTTCATGGATCCAGGTGGTTTCGGTTTAGTTCCATGTTTCGAAGATACTACATTCAATATTAGGATTTTGAGTTTTACCTGTCGCGGGCGAGGCAAGTGACATCGGAGAATCGAACTCTGGATCATCTCTACACTAAGAGTTCGCCCACCCACGTTACATGAAGCCTAAAAACCAAAATTGTACAAAATTAAGTGTTAAAAGAAATGATCCTATTAAAAATTAATGAAACTATACTACCGCGTTCGCGATTAATTAAAACTGTAACAATAATAAACTGAATTATCATAAACGAGTTTGGTCGCGGTTCAACCAACTACAACTGGTGCAGTAGGGGGTAGTCGCGACGGTAGACACAGAAATTGTTTTAATAATGAACCCACCTTCAGTGCTAAAGACATTCTCCTAGCATGGTTCCTTGGGATGCCATACACCAAGAAAGCCTGTGATGATGACCAAAGTGCAACAACACATAAGGGAAGAGAAGAGAATCTATTCAATGTGAGAGTTTGTGTCACTTTTCATTACATGCATCACTAGTGAATTGTGCACATTGATCCAAAATGCAAGCTTTTCTCCATGCTTCATCCCTCCCGGTTCCACCGATTCTAACCTCGATACGAGCGACCTGTAAACATGACAAAATATGAAGATATTATTCGAGTAAAAGATGAAAGTGGTTGGGGTTGATTATCAAGAAGTACAAGGTCATCACATCAACAAATTCCTCTTTTGTATCGAGTATTACAAAGAGCATGCATGTTCGATTGGATCCACTACTACTTCATGATGACCCATAGTATAAAACGACTTCGGGATGGATTCGGGAAAAGATCACCTGAAATGGTGCATCTTGTGGTGCACATCTTGTAGCTTCGAGGAATCCATGTTCATCCATCTAACTTCACTCATCAATTGGCATGATGATGAAGATAATAATGAGCCACCAAGCCTTGAAGAACTTGGTTGTGAAAGTTCAATGTACATGGTGGATATGCACTTCACCATCTCTTCAGACACCCAATTTGGACCCATCAACATCATCTCCATCCCACCAAATGTTCCATCCTGAAATCTCACAAATCAAAGATGGAAACTCATCTAGTCAAAAATGAGATTTTTAGATAAAATTATCGAATAACTACGTAAAACCATAAGATTTTAATACTGCATTGTAAAATATAACTATATATGCATTTAATAATAATGTTTAGAGATCGTAAAGATTGTTTAGACCAGAGATTTTATTTATAATTCATCAAGATTAAGTTTTACCTCTAAAAATTGTAAAATCACGAAATATTAAAATAAAAATTCAGGATTTTGACTACTTTGCCGTATCAAAGAAAAGGTTGGTGGTAAATTATTAAGTGATACCTCAAACATTGACAATAAAAGGAATTAACGGCATGATCAGAAAGATCTTTTCGGCTCACGTAGCTAATGGAGTTTAACAGAAATGTTGACAAAAAGAGTATATAATAATAGAGTGGCTCATTTGTTATCTTTTCAAAGTAGAGTGATTAAAACACCTATTACCCCAAAACCCACAAACCAAAAATAAAATATTACCTCTAGCATGGACAGAGGAAGTGAATAGTGACATGAACCAATGGCTCTAGAGACAGCAGCAGCAGCAGAAGTAGCAGTAGAATGATGAGACGAAAGTGATGAGTAGCATCTCTCAACCACATTGTACTTCTTCGGCTGCCGAAACGAACGAGAATCCTCCTCGTCTCTCGACACGATCATCCCGCCCTCTTCAAGTGATGCAGGGGACTCTGTTTTGTTGTATGAACATCTCTGCCTGTGTAGAGACAGAAGACAAGTCTCCAAGTTCACAACTTGGAGCTCAAGAACTGAGATTTCCCTGATCAGCTCCTTCTCCAGTGCTTGCCTTAGCAAGATCTGGTTCTCCAGTTGCTGCTGAAGCTCCATTATCTGGTTCAAATTTGTTCAGCAGTAATAATCGAATTAGAGTTTTAGGGTTTCAGTTTAGTTACCTCTTGCTTTAAGGAGCTCTTTCTTGTTCTTGTATTGGGATTAGGTGGAATTGGATGCTGCCTCTTCATTCCTTTCTTGTTGTGGAAGTTCATCAAATGTTTCAAAGATCTTGTCTGCAAGTTAACTTGGTATGAGTTGTTCGTGTCATGATATATATTAGGGGTGGGAGTTGGTTGGGGGAAGTTGACGATTTCGGTCGGTCGGTTGATTGATCAAAAATCGTCTGACTTCTTAACAGATTGTCCAACGAAATAAAGGTCGATAAGTATGTCTATCACAAAATATTTGAAGTTACGAACATATGAGCAAGATAGGGATAACTGCTCATAAAGATTTCCAAAACTCTTAATCATTCTCCGAACGAAGTTGGTTTCGGCTTGATTGTTGTATGAACAAAAATCGATTGTTGATCGAGAACCGAAATGGTTTGTGCAATCCAAAATACATTAGGAAGCATATATGATATATTTCCCATCACTAAATACCAAAAGTTGGCAACTTTAATCACAAAGAAATATAACTTTTGGTTTTCCATGCAACAAAAGGGTTTTGGCTTTCTTTTTGGTTTTCGTCAATGCATGGCACCCCACATACCATATGGTGGAGAATAAAGCTCAAGCTCAAGCTGATATACGTATGGTGATGTTGGCTTTGGGGTCCATCTCTATGGTCATTTCCATTTTTCGAAAATTCATCCATTTTCATTTCCATCTCGATACTTATTGGGTTGTCTATATATACTCTTTTTCAGTTTTGTCTACGGTGAATTTCAAATTCCCATAAGTATCTTTACCCGTTATTCTCCAACGTAGCATTTTACTAAATAAACTAATCACTTTGAAGAGCATGTGTGAGTATGGAGATTGAGCAAGGGAAACCTCAAATCCATATATGACCATCTTAATAAGCTTTTTTTATCGGTTTTACTTGCATCAACCCACACTTTGTAATCCAATCGATACGATTATTTCGGATGATGTTTGAATAAAAAAACGGGTTTAGGGTTTATAGGTTTGACTGGCTCCCTTCCCTACACTATAAGGGTAAAGCAAAGTTGGATATCAATCATTCTTTTTGGTTTTGACTAGTCCCATGTGTTTAGCTAGAAAGCTAAGTCCTCTTGTTGGTGTTGGCTTTTAGGGCCTATGCATGAAAAGAAGCAAAATGTGTTCGTGGGGGCAATTTGAATGGGGTAAAGTCATAAAGAATGAGACAAGAGATGGTAAATAATGAGATTTTTATATAGACATGAATTAATATAAAAAAAAACCTTAGGATGGTGGTACGAAATCGAAATAATGTTGTACGGTCATTATCAAGCTCTGTACAGCGCGATATTGGTTGAGTAGCGCACTGCTGTGCAGCTTGTGCTTTAAAGGCTAGCTTGAAATTGACGTTACAAACTAGTCGTTGGAGGCAACAAGCTGCGTAGTTGCAATTTTTTTTTGGTTTAAACTTTTAATTAGGGTCACTGAGCTTTGAGATTAGGGAACATCATAATTACAAACATGACTTATAAACCTCGTGATTGATTTTATTGCTAAATCAACTCAAATTAGTCATCCTAGGTTACATAAATGAAGAGATCTAATTCACTCATTTAAAATTTCACATTTTCACCCTTATCATGAGGTTAGAGGTAATAGCTATTAGTTAAGTATTATTTTTAATTAAAAAAAGGGATACATTCGATCGGTACAAATCTCGATCATTTCTTTTTGTATGATTTCTTTCGTATTCTCGTTTAATTATCATTAATAAATAAGAGCTTTGCGCTGGTTTTTACTAAAAAAGAAATGCACAAATTAAAATGATATCCACCTTACCACCATATGCAAATAATTAGTACAAGGAGACACAAGTCTTGATGACGTACCTACTTTGTACCGGACCTCTAGTACATACCATGGTCTTTCGAACTATGACACGAGTCTTTGATGACCAAGACATTGGTATCTATTTTATGTCGAACCTCTGGTTCAAAGCCTTTCGAACTCCAATGTCTTTTCAATTGTATTCACGGTTTAGAACAGGCGAGTCTAACAACAAGTGTCAAGTACAAGGATCAAACCACATGGAACCATAGTCAAATCGTATATACCACTCTAACTTGATTAGTGGTTTGTCGTCAAACCGACCGATACGATTTTTTTCAATCATTGGTCTTTCAACTAACTAGTATAGAAGATAGTGCCTAATGCTAGCCAGCCAGCAAAACATTCTCCATATGATCAAAATCACTTCAACAAACAAAAAGTGATTGTGGTAAAAGCTAAAAAGCCAAAACCAGACACACATTCTCATCAAAAGGGCTGAAAGTCTTTCAGCAGGCAGTGACTTCAAAGTTGTTGGCCAAACCGAACTCGACAGGTTCAACCGTCAATATCGCGTACCAT
This sequence comes from Linum usitatissimum, assembly GCA_030674075.2. Taxonomy (NCBI): domain Eukaryota; kingdom Viridiplantae; phylum Streptophyta; class Magnoliopsida; order Malpighiales; family Linaceae; genus Linum; species Linum usitatissimum. The sequence goes on along the minus strand of JAUJYP020001281.1, from coordinate 2,702,496 downwards.
TCACGTAACCGATTTGTTATGGTGAATCCGTAAACAGTTGAACCACCAGACTGCGATCTTACCGACTAATGAAATACCAATCGGTTTGACCAAAAGTGATGCCATTTCAATTGAGGGAACCGGTTCTGAAGTATAAACCAATCTTTTTCCTTTGAATTTCAATGTGTAGATTCATATTGAATGTATTAGGCCTGGCAATTCGGTCGAAATCGGTTGTTCGATTTCGAAACTGAATTCGAATTCGGACAAAACTGTCCCCGATTTCGTTTTCGATTTCAATTCGGTTTGCCGAATTCAAATTCAACTCGAAATCGGTTAACTTCCATACATTCAGGTTAAATGGCATATCGATTTTGATTTCAAAATCGAATTCAATACGAATTCGGTTTTGGATTTAACTGAATTCGGCTACGAATGGTTTAACCGAAAAACCGAAATCGGATTGCCAAAACTAAATGTATTCCAGATAGATATTTTTCATTAGAATAAACATTTATTCTGTTAAATATTGGAAACAGTTCAATAACAGTATTCTACCGGTTGAACTATTGAACCTCCTACCGCTATAGTTTTAACCTCCTACTACAAGATTTTCGGTCTCTTTTCGGCCCTAGCGTTCGACTCAAATCTAGTCTACTTTCCTATACAAAATCTCCCAGAACAGCAAATATCCAAAAATTTCCTTTACTAAAAACAAAAGCTATGTGCTTTTAAAATCCAAAAGAATATGGTCTCATAAATCAATGATGTACAAACCTGCATTTTGTAACTGCAGAATGTCTTGTGAACTTCCTAGTCTATGACCTCTGCAGGCATATTCAGATCAAAGAATCCGCTGACCTCCTTCCGCACCCTCTTCCGCACCGAGCATTCCTTCGCATTCAAGGTCCCGGAACCTGATGGCTTTTCCCGTTTCGTCGTCTCACCTGCCAGTAAATTGTCACGTCAGCTCAACTGCATTCGTGGGGAGAAACTTGCTGAATCGAGTTAGTAATGAACTGAGAAGCTAAGACGACATATCATATCATCAGGAAATGGCTTAAAATTCTCTATGAAACGAGCATTCACATCAGTGAATAGAAGAGAAACTACGAAACAACATAGAGGAAGTTGAAGCTTGAAAAGGAAAGAAGATTCATACTTGGCAATCAATACTGCAATTCAATCTGAGAGTTCTTGCGAACCTTGAATAGATCCTAAATATGATCTTTAGAGACCCTGATTTGACAACGGTTTTCATATGGAGTTCACAGAGAGAAGTCCATGGACAATATCACAGGTACACCAGCGGCCAAGACTGGCTAGAACAGTAATATGTAATGAACTTATGCATTTAGTAATAAATCGGCCGAGTCAAATGTGTACATTCACTTCTGCCATAATAGCAATACATCAGACAGGCTGTTGTTATAACAACTCTGTAATCTATTTATCCGGATGGTAATGCTTTCTATATGTTCAATGCCATTGATGCATCTTGAATTGGCAGGAAAGAGATTCATGTGAAGTGAGGTTGAAATTCCACAGCAAGAAGATGAATTTTGTGGTGAAAATTTGGTGGTTTATAATGCTATATATACACGCCATCAAAACGAACAAGAGCACAAACGTTCAAAAGATAGAAGAAAGAGTAAATTTGGAAGTATCAAATAGTTCAAAGAAATAGCCTAGATGCTAGTTTATTGGTGAAAATTAAGGAGATACAGCTAGGAAACAAGCTGTAAGAAGAATGGATAGAGTACCTATCTGCTACTTTGAGCTATAGTTACAATACTAACTAGAAAGGTAATGAGAAGTTTAACCCGAGTAAATAAATCTCCAAGCCTGCTGAAATGTTAAACGTGTAACATTGGAACCCAAATTACCGATTGATAGTTCGGTAGGTAGTTCCGAGGCCTCCTCAATGCCGTTGGAATTGTAAGGGGCTATAGCATGAATTGCAAGTTGAAGAGAACTCAATGAACCCAATAAAAAATTCTCAATGCAACCATACCTGCAGAACATAGAACACATATAAGGATTTGCGACGACTTAAAAGAGTTAGTTGAACACTGTAGAGCCCAGTAAACTCACATGCTTTTGCAGCGGGTATCTGTTAGAACAGTTAGATTGATGACCTGAAACCTTGTCTCCATTAGTTTATCAACATCGTACACATCAAAGGGCTCTTCCAGATACTTGGAGAGTCTCTCAACATTTGCCTCAAGTTGTTGCTGCTGATCTTCAAATAGATTCTGTTTTATTTCTCTGTCCTCCGCTGTCATCTCGCCCTCAAACAGTTCTAATCCGAACATGTAAAATGCAAAAGCGTAAGAATAAGATAGCACCCGTCTTGATCTGAAAAGTTTGTTTAGACTCCTGGTTACCCAGCTGAAATCCCGTAATTCCCACTCCTTGGCTTCACTAACTGACACCCTTTCATTGATAGTCTCCTCGAGTTTATTTTCAAGCTTAATTGAGTCTACATGAGCTTTGTATCGGTTGTAATAGTGCATATATCGATAGAGATCCCTTTCAGCCCGTGCCTTCTTTATCTCCACGTCCTCTTTAAAACGACCACAACTGTGACCAGCTATTGTATCCCATGTATGGGCTGTCCCTGTAGCTCCACCACACAGCCAGCTGCATCAAAAGGAAAACGATTGATCTAAGTCAGCCACCTCAATTCAAGGGAATGCATTCTTGTAAGGAAAAGAAAATTAAATCCCAGATGCAGGATGGACGAAAAAGAATCCTCACCAAAATGCTTGTTTACAGACACAGTACACCAAGTTGCAGCCACCATCCTTCTCAACTGGTTTTTGACACGTTGGACAAGGCTTAGTATGAACTGTAATCCAAATAACATTTTCTGATTCATCGTTGCACTTCTTAGTCCAAAGTTTCCACATCGTGCACGAACAAGGCGAGTGTGCTTCTGCTAAGCAATTGAAACAAAACTGCATTCCACAGGAACATTGCACCTCGCAAACGGGATCTCCCTCAACTCTCATAGCATTCCCACAATGTGGAACGCTGGGACACCATTTCACCGTTTTATTATCCTCTATATATGACTCCAAAAGAAAACGCTCGAAGTTCTCTGCCAAGTCAGGATGCCTTTCCTTAACCAAATTTCTGACAACAGCTTCATCACATATAGCATTGCATTTGTGCGCCATGCACCTGATACGCCTGCTCTGACCTTCATTTATTTGTACAATGAAATGTTCGGTCCAACCTTCAGGAAAAAGGCAACCAGCAAGAAAATGCAATAACGTTTAGACTTTGATTTAAAGGTAAAACAGAGCAAAAAGGCAGTGTTTACTGGGAACATCAAACCTTTCATCGGGACCAGATTCACTAAAAAAAATCCTTCATTATATATAAACCTAGATCGAAAGCAAAGATAGAAACATACAAAACCAGCACTTACAATCATTACAGAAGCAATGGCCACAGTCCATACTTGTTGACATATTAGCAGGCACATCCTCCATACAGATTTCACAAGTCACAGTAGAAGATGAACATGGACGGATGCTGTAATCCGAATGGTCATCCACCATAATACCGGCTCCCATATACAAGCACGTTTTCCCCTTTTCTACCAGCAGAGAGAAAATCTTGTCGACATCCCAACGGTAGTGGATCAGTAGAGTCCTCGCATGCTGTTCTCTAATAGAGAGCAGCTCCATCACTCTCCTTAAGTCCTCCGTCTATGACCAATGAATAAAGAAGCCAACTTCAGATTCCAACAAGTGAAAACACTCTAAAATAAAACATATTTATTTCCCAATTGAGAAAGAACTCCACACCTGTGCAGCAAGTAGAGAATTTCTTGTGATCACCTGGAGAAAATTGAAACAGTATGATTCAGCAATTAACTCAGCAGTAACAGTCTTCTATCCATGGAAGCAAAAAGTTCACAATGCAGATTCAACCAATAGGATTTCTATACTGTTTTACAATCTCTTATAGATTACTCAGACTATTACTGAGGCCAAACCAGCTCAGAGAACAATGAAAACACAAGCAAGGAACCAATCAGAATCCAAAACTCCAATCAAACTAGCTACCAATTCAAATCCACAAAGCCTTAAAATTAAACAAACAATCAAACCATAGGGTAACAGCTTAAAAGCTTACCGTCGCCGTGGAAAGCTTGCCGGTGGCATCGGAATCTTCGTTCTCATATACTACCACTGGCTCATCCGGATCCTCATCGGACATGTAGCACTCGTCGTAGCTATCTCCGTAATCCTCCATCTCTCTAAACCAAACAATAATCAACCCACTGAATGATCGATTTCGCCAACCTTAATTGTTTCGACGGACTACGGGAACGAAAATTGTCCGTGAATCTGTTTTCAGTAAAGGAGGCGATCGGAGTCCGAATTCTCCGGCGGGAGCGAGGTGGCCGACGGCGAAACCGAATAAGGGCTTATCGAGGAAGGTGATTTATTATGTGACGAGTGGTTTGCTTAAACACGGAAGTTCAAAGGAGAAAGTTTATTTAGACAAGGATTCTGTTTAGTTTAACTACTAGTTTCCAGCTACCAAACGACGACGGAGAAGGTTTCTGCTGGCAAATATCCGTTGAGTACTTAAAACTTGGAAATAATTGGCCAATTGGGGTTTGAATTGGACCGACTCATTTGATTTGGACAACCTCGGGATCATGGACTAGCATCCGGTGAGCTTCTCGCGTTGTGTGTGCTCAACGAACCAAAACCTAAAAATTAAACCGGTGTATTTTTTTAGTCGATTTGGAAATGGAGAAATTTAGTGATCTTCGAACGTAAATAACAGTCAATTTTTCTATGTAAAGATAATTTGAATAAAATACAAAGAGCATTCCACCTCATTTGTGCTACCAATTTCATCGACTCTTCAGCCGCGCCAACCATCATCCTTTCTACCCTCTCAACAACCTTTGCAATCAATATAGATGGTTCGGTTGGATGCAGCAGTTCGATATGTGACTCCGACTTCAGGATATGGGTCGATTGGCCTTATGGTCCATCGAGTTTATGGACAAGTCAATTTGCATATTATCGATCCTCTCACTTTGGAATTCACTACGATTCGGTAGGCTTTATATATGCGTTGTGAGGCCCATGTACCACAAAGGCTTTTGAGAATTGGCCTATTAGTATTGTCCAGTTATGGGCCCTCCTATCAGATCCACTAGAACAAAAGACCCGAGTTCATCACAAGTCCAATGGGCAAGAAGACTGCGGCAAGTTAGGCCTTTGTAGTCTCTCTATTGAGGAGAATTCCACCATCTACATATCCTTAGGATAATAACTCGGCTAGATTAAACTTCGATCATGCTGCGAGATACATATATACTATTATACTCTGTACTGAAATTTTAACAACGGTCGTATCGTAAGTCTTGCGGTTTTTGAAAGACGAACGCTTTGCTTGAAAAACTCGACATTTTCCCCGCAAGACTACACTGGACTACCGAGCGATTTTGATGTTGCTTATCGATTTTCAAGCATAAAATTACGATACTATGTAATTTTAGTAAATATTAATAGGTACATTGTTTCACGATGGAATAGAATTCACTGCTGCAGTGATCTGGAGCAGAGGGAGTCCACCAGTCAAAGGTGGAAGGCACTTAGTCAGTCAAGGGTGGCTGGCGGCAGACTTGAGTTGTTAACGGTAAACAAGTATTATTTCGAAACCCAAAACTAAATCCTGGGCGTCAATTATGAATCCAAGCACACCATTTCAATTAATAATTAATTGACTTGGTAATCTGCATGTGAGACTCACAAATCACAATATCACTTGAAATCAAAATAATAATTTCAGTTTATAATAATAATAATAATAAAACGTGGGGATAATTATTATTTATAGACTTATTTTGTCAAGGAGCAGCCACCAGCGCCCACCACAGCTAGTCTTTGTTTGGTTAACTTTTTTTTCCTTATTTAAAATTGGGTTTATTTTCACAATAAAGATAGGGAATTTTTTTTTTCAAAATTAAATTGGAAATTAATTAAATAATTAATTTGAAATATAAATTATATGATTTGGGAATTTTCCATATTTTCTATCAGCACGGAGGTGTTGATTCATATAAGTAATCCATCTTACAAAAAAATATTAGTACACAACAAATTGAGAAAATGATTAAAACAATACTAATATTATCGACTTGCGAAACAAGAATTTGCTTGTCGGTGACAACAAATCAAGGGAAAAAGGAGGAGAGAATTAGTGAATGTGCGAGGAACGAAAAAGAGGAGAAGGGTATTTATAGAATCCGTTGGAGGCCAGCTACAACGCACGAAGCGTTATAGGATGCGCCACGCGTTGTAAGTCTGGGGAATTGCTAAATCGTGTAATTTACATTTCCACTTGATATCTATATAATTTATGATTTCATCTTGCCTACCAATTTTTTTCCATAATGATATGTATTTCGAATAATTTTCAACACTAAGTGCATACTTAATGTTGAGCCCATGTTGTGCTGAGGAGTGATGGTTAAATACTCAAATGTATACTTAATCGAATTGTATATCAATAAAATACACCAAGCTAAATACGAAAAATACATATTATAATAAACATTTAAACACATACCATACACAAACATACAAAATCCATGATAATTCAATTAATAGATTAGGTTATATATTAAGTTAAATATTATTTGATGTTTTGAAAATCTAAATTAGATTGAATCATGGTCAAGCTAAGCCTACACTCTAATCCATTCAATGATCTAGTGACACCTTATTTATAAAAATGTCACCTAAAATATTGAACGAATGAACAGTCATCTCCTTATTTATACTTGTCGGATATCCTAAATTAATAATTTTTTTTATATTTCAAATAAAATAAACACAATTTCAGAATCCCTCTAGTTTTAGAATCTCAATTAATTAGCCACTAATAGTTTGGTCAAAGAAGCTCAACTCCAAGAACTTTTAATAAGGGGAATAATATAATTTCTTGATTCAATTGATTCTCCTCAGCTACTAGCCAAATTTCCTACGCCAGCAAATTAAATCAAAGAAAAAAAAAAGAAAAAACAAAAGAAACTTCAAAATAATAAATTATATTAATAAAAGTGGGAAACTATATATACCTGCCAATAAAATGCGCATTGGTTGAGAGCCCATTTCACATTTTGCCACACACACCCGGCTCTAAACGTGCGCCGCTCTCTCTCACCATTTCTCCCGCTTCCTCTGTCGTTTTCCTCTGCAAACTTCATCGTCTCTTAGCTCCATGGCCGTCTCGTTCCAGTTCTCTACGCTCTCGCTCAAAGCTGAGAGGTTCGCTTCGGAGACTCGAGGAGCTTTCGGAAGTCTCCGGAGGAGTGGAGGGCCTGCTTCCGTCCGGTGCTCCGGCGGCGGAGATGAATCGGCATCGTTGTCTGTGGAGTCGGAGTTTGATTCCAAGGTGTTCAGGCATAATTTGACCAGGAGCAAGAACTACAATCGGAGAGGGTTTGGACATAAGGAGGAGACTCTCGAGCTCATGAACCAGGAGTATACCAGCAGTAAGCGTTGTTGTTCTATGTTTCCGTTTCGATTTCGGATTTTGGTGGTTTGATTCTGTTTCTATTCGAAATAGTGATTGTGTTTGGAAGATTTAACGACTGAGCGATGTGTAGTATTCGATTTATCTGCCGGATTTCTACCCATTTGTTTGGCGGAGAGAACAACTGAGCTATGGGGTCGTTGGATTATCTGCTACTTTTCTACTTTCGTTGAATTTCTGTTTTTCCAATCGGAAAAATCTTTCCTTTCCCGTCGGAATCATGTTTGTGTTTGGCCAACGGAAAAACTGAGCGATGTAGCTATCGAGTTATCAGTGAATATTTCGACTGTTTTGTTGAACTTAGATTTACAAATTGGATTCCTGTCTGGATCAGCTTGTGTTTGGCAAGAAAAGTATAACCGAGTGACGTAGTCTTCAAATTTCCTGCAAATTTCTACAGCAGGTGAAGAATTAGGAAGGATTACAGTATGATTGCAGAAGCTGATAGTAGTTATTTGGATGAAATTTGCCAGGTGACATCATAAAGACACTGAAGGAGAATGGTTACGAGTATACGTGGGGGGAAGTGACTGTTAAGCTTGCAGAAGCTTATGGATTTTGCTGGGGAGTTGAGCGAGCTGTTCAGATTGCCTATGAAGCGAGGAAGCAGTTCCCGGATGAGAAGATTTGGCTGACCAATGAGATCATTCACAACCCAACTGTTAACAAGGTTTGTTGCAATCTCCACCCCCATTGATTTGTTTCAAATTTTTGAACTTGTGGTAGTTAAAGTATTGAGTCGATTTGTATGTTATCTGGGCAGCGTTTGGAGGATATGCAAGTCGAAGAAATCCCGATCGAGGAAGGACAGAAGCAGTTCGAAGTTGTGAACAATGGTGATGTGGTGATTCTGCCTGCTTTTGGGGCTGCAGTTGATGAGATGTTGACACTGAGCAACAAGAATGTGCAAATCGTCGATACTACTTGCCCCTGGGTGTCTAAGGTATCATTTCAGAGCAATGATCCACGCTTGGTTGTTTGATTCCTGAGTTCTTTGGTTTTATGTTCATGATTTGGTAATCATAAAGCTAACAAGAAGTCTTTGTGAGCAGGTTTGGAACACTGTTGAGAAACACAAGAAGGGAGAGTATACTTCAATCATCCATGGAAAGTATTCCCATGAGGAAACTGTAGCTACTGCATCTTTCGCTGGGAAGTACGTTATTGTAAAGAATATGGATGAGGTATGTCCAATAGAACCTTCAAGCACGACAAATGTGAATACTTGTCTGTACCATGCTCAGCTCATCTCATCTTACGAGATCATGGGGCTTTATGCAGGCAATGTACGTCTGTGATTATATTCTTGGAGGGAAACTCAATGGATCTAGCTCAACCAAAGAGGAGTTCCTAGAGGTATAACTGATGATGATTAAAAAAGTGGATTATTTCTATAACTGGACCGACTAATGATCCGTTTTATTATCTGGTTTGTTGCAGAAATTCAAGTTTGCAGTGTCTGAGGGATTCGATCCTGACAGAGATCTTCTTAAAGTTGGCATTGCAAATCAAACTACAATGCTTAAAGGAGAAACTGAAGATATTGGTAAGTTTAACCTCGGGATTCGTTTGACAGGTGCATGTTATGGATGTGTGTTCCTTATCATTCGTTTTCCAATCTGATAGGAAAACTGTGCGAGAGGACCATGATGCAGAAGTACGGAGTTGAAGATGTCAACGATCACTTCATAAGCTTCAACACCATTTGTGATGCTACTCAGGTAAACGTTCATTCAATTTGTAAGCTTCAACCGATTCCTTAACACGCTCCTCTTACAACAAGGAGAAGTACTGATGCACAAACATTAATTGAAGTGTGTTTAGATGTTAACATGTTCCATATTTTTTATGCTTAATTTCACAGGAGAGACAAGACGCAATGTTCAAACTGGTGGAGGAAAAAGTGGACCTTATCCTAGTAGTTGGTGGATGGAACTCAAGCAACACGTCCCATCTTCAGGAAATCGCTGAGCTCCGCCGGATTCCTTCATACTGGATTGATACTGAACAGAGAATTGGCCCAGGCAACAAAATCGCCTACAAGCTAAACGTAAGTGCAAATTCACATCCTTGCACACCTTTTACTAAATCACCGTTTTCAATGATCGTATCTCATTTTCTATTGTCATGTATATATAGCATGGCGAGCTGGTCGAGAAAGACAACTTTCTGCCAAAAGGACGAATCACCATCGGGGTCACATCTGGTGCTTCCACTCCTGACAAGGTAAATTTCCCTTTATTCTGTTTGACATCGAGTTACGAATCAGGGGAGCATTACGGATGAATCTATGTAGTTCCATAGGAAAAATCCAGGCCTAATGGAAAGATATGAAACCTAAATTCATAGCACATACTGTTCTACCTCCCTTCTGGTTTCTGACATCTTACACCCTATATTTACGTGATGAAGAACGAATACTAAGCTAGGTTTCGACACTTCAAATCATTCTTAGAGATACAAAAGTAAGCATTGTCGACGAATCCATGCAATTTCATAGAAAATGCAGGCTAATGGAAAGACACATAACAGAATATCTGACAGTAGGCAGATACTATTGCTGCATTGTACCCATCTGGTTTCCAGACATCTTATATTGTAGTAGGCTACACAACGAAGAACGAATTCGAAGCTGGTGTTCTTTTTCGTCACTAGAATCGTTGGAGTTGCGACGAAATGAGGAGTGAGACTAATCTAATATGCTTGAATGTTTTGAAACAGGTGGTGGAAGATGCTCTTACAAGGATTTTCAACATCAAGAAGGAAGAAGCCTTGCAGACGGTTTAGAAAGAGATCTAATGATGAAGCAGTAGAGAGTCTTCATTTTCCTTTAGGGGTGTAGATAAGGAGTATTTGCATAATTTGGAAGAAAAACCAGTTGGAATTTGGCAATCTTTGTTTGTTTGTTGTATCATCTTCATAATAATAATAATATAATGAAAAATTATAGTATTTCTTCAACTTAAAACAAATCGTCAATTACCCACGTTCATTGAGTTTTGCCCGCTCAAACCGGATGGGTTTCAAGTGGGCATTTGGTTTTCACACTATCACTGCCAAGACTACTTTTACTTTGTTTCTATTAATTTTCACTATATGAAAAAACGTATATAGTGTGTGTGGACAACTTGTAGATATCGAGTTCGAAACTAAACCGTGAATTCAGAAGATGGTATGTACTTTGGTTTTGTTTGTTTACATTATATACTGAACCGAACCAGAAGCTTAGCTAGCTAACCTAACCAATTAATGTTCCTGGCTGGCATCCAATGGGTGACAATGTTAGTTGGCTTGCTGATTTGATGGCGATTCGACCAGCTCCGGTAGTTGATCCAGGAACCGGTTTACCTGCTCTTCGAACTCACCCTTTGCCCGGTTGCTCTTCCCTCCAATCACCACTGATGTCCCATCTTGTAAAGCCCATATCTTTTCGTCCACCACACAACAAGAACACCAAAACTATCAGTTAAGATCACATGAAGAAGCAACTCTATCAGTTGATTAGAGTTCAGATACTGTACCTGTGAATGAGATAAGATGCTTACACATGTAGTGAGCATCAGGGCACCAAACCCGGCATAGACAACTGGAACTCCAGGATCAGTCTTAAAAGCATAAAAAGGTGCAGACTTTAGTACAAAGCAAATAAGAAAGTTGCTTGGTAAACAAGTTACTGCTACTCTACTGGTTAAAATGCCTGGAAAGTTTTGTCTACCTTGAGCTCAAGACCACTACTTCCAATTGCATCTTCAATCACAATCTTCACACCATCTACCTCAATCGGAAGATTCGAGTTCGGTCTCCGAACCCCAACGAACTTCCCCTCCTGATCGTACAGCACGATCGACTGCAAGTCACGAGCAAGCATCGATCTGCACACAAAAAAAAACGAATTTCCTCTTTCTTTTAAAAATGTTGGACATGGAAAAATGCAGAGTGAGGGTTTGAGAAAAAAGAGGTGGATCATACATTCCCTTGACGTTAGGAGAATCATCATTCCCAACTGGTAAGAAAGTGCCATATAGCTTCTTATCTCCATTCTCCTGTATAGTCGCCATAGGCAAGTTGAAAGGTCCTTCGCCATCTTTCAGTACCTGCAATGCTGAAATGCTCCAATCGGTCTGGTATATGGTGAACCCTCCATACCGTAAGGGATCGTTCACGCTGATCGTCTTCCTCATCACTTCCTTCCCGTTGAGATCGTACAGCGAAAGGTCTGTACGAAACTGCGAAACCTCTCCGGTTTCATAGTAGTCCATGGAGAACTTGTTGACGTGGACCTCAGTGCTGAAGGCTTCAGTAGGAAAGGAGAGGAAGCCACTTGGTCCCAACACATCTCCTACAACGAAATTCAACCCTTGTGGGACTATAACTGATCCTCTGAAACTTCCTGTGGCGCTTAATGTTGCACCTACCATTATCAGGATCATGGCTAAGTGTACTCCAATGGGCGTAAACCGACCCACCAGGCCCTTGAATGCATACAGACATGGTCCCTTTGAGAACACCTGCAAAAATGATCAAACCAAGCACACTAAGCATCGAAATAGGTTATTTGCGACAATATTTATTGGAATGTCACTGTTCTTGAGATGGGAAATGAATATTCATCCATATAAGTTTTATAGTTGTAGTTATGGTTAAGAACCATGACATCATCCTAATAAAGAGAGTTATTGTAACGATTCTTGATATGGTACCAGAACTTTGACCTATAGATCTCTAGTGTTCGAATCCAAGTAACCCAATACTAACACTTGATTTAGCATACGGAAAACTTGAAGATCACTACATGGGGCTTTTGTTCGAGGAGTTGTTTGTAAGGGTTATGATACAATATCCATTATGAGCTTTCTTTCAACAACTCGGATAACTCGAGAGCTATTGGGATGTAATGGCGAAAAAGAAGAGTACTTGAACATGAAACATTTCATAGAACCAAACCTCATATCCAGCTCCCATGAGGATAACACCAAGATCCTGAACTGAAGCCCTTGGCAAAGTATCAGAGAAGTCCTGCTTACGAACAGCCTCAGCTGATTGCAAGAAGCTCCACCTGCAAAAGTACCAATCTTTCTTTACTCAGGATGAATGAAAGATCACATGATCTGCATATATACAAGCATGACCAAATATATTAACCCCAAACCTTCTTGCAACCTTAACGAGTGGGATCTGAGTTGTGTATGTGCACGCCATTAGAGATGCTCCCAGCAGCACCAATGTCGCCAGGAAAACTGGCGACGAGAACATATGATCAAGGCCAAGTGTAAGTACCCATCTCCATGTGAAGAATCCGAATAATGGCGAATCTTCCGGGAACTGCTCGAAATAGTGCTCTGGTGATTCGCCTTGATCGATCACTGTGCCTACAAAGTGGTTAGAGGGTTTCAGCATGTTGAGAAACGAACTATTTCCATTCCAATAACTCGAGTTGAATCCTAATAACACGAATTGTGGATAAGAGAACCCTAAATCAAAGTTTGAGGCAAAATTTAAAAAGTACCAACAGCCATAAGCCCAGCAATGACGAACATTTCCCCAATGGCCAAGGGTAAATTGGAAAGCAGGCTCAAAACCTTCCTCGACAGCTTCTTCGCCGACTTCAACGCCACACCCTTGGGTTTCTTCTTCTTACCGCCGGCGTCGTCCTCCGACGAAGAAAGAGGCGGCGGAGAGGAGTTCCATAGCTCGATCTTCTTCGAAGCTTTGTTGCTGCTCTCCAGCTTCGTTTCTCGGGTGGATTTGAGATTGCAACTCAAGGTTAGGGTTCTGGGGCGGGAGATGTGGAATTGAGGCTTGAACTTGAACGTAGAGGTGAGGAGATGGGATTGGTGTAGAGATTTGTTGGCTACATGAGACTCCATTGGAGGAGCCGAGCTGCTGATATGAGAAGTAGAAAGCAGAGTTCTTCGATTGGTTGATAGAAGAAGTTTGTTTATCCGAAAAAGGGAGGGAAGAATTGCTGACGTGACTCCACGTAAAATATCGGGTACACGTGGACCAATCATATTTTAGATATAAAATTACACTAGTTACCGCTTAGTTTTTTGTTTTTTGGTCGGAGTTGATGGCGATTCGACCAGCTCGGGTACTTGATCCAGGAACCGGTTTATCTGCTATCCACAACACAACAAGAACACAGAAACTATCAGTTAAGATCACATGAAGAAACAACTCTTATCAGTTAGTTTAGAGGTCATGGCAGATTTTTTGTACATGTGAATGACACAAGATGCTTATGCATGTCGCAACTGGCTTACTCGGCCGGACAGGAAATCAAATTCAGCAACTTAGGAATTGATTTTGAAAACTCAGAAAACTCACACCTGAAAATCAAACCGGTTGGCTTGATTGGATTAATTGAAACCGAACCAAAAACTCAAATCAGAAATCTCAAATTAGATGATATTAATAACGGTGAATTCTTCAGTATACTAGGTATACCGAAATTTTCGGTGTGCGCAGTTTTTTTTTGTAACGTAAATTCATCATCAACATCCATTTTCAGTTTGCGATCTTGACGGTTTATAATTATTCGAATATTAAATTTCTATTTCACATTTTATTTTTGATCTCATATATTATCTCAATTTATAAACTAATCACTCTCTTTAATTCCTATATACCAATTGATATAGAAAAACAGAACATGCCTCAATTGGATGAATCATGAATCCTCTTATGTAATCACTCATACAAAGCTAAATTTTCGTGGGCAGCTATGAAGATGGGTAGAAACTTTAGTCCGCCGGCTTACCTCTTCTTCGTTGCGGCCAACTCGGGCGCCATGTTCGAATCAGACCTCCAGACTCTGCTAACTAATGGGGGGCTCAACTTTGCTTCTGGAGGCGGTGGGATTTCCGACTATGACCGATGGAATTATGGTCAGGTAGAGCTGTTTAATTTCTTTCATTATTAATTCCTGTCCAGCTATTTAACCGAAACCCTAACCGGTTTGCATGTACAGGTGGTGCCAATAGGAACGCAGATCAGCCAATGGCAACAGACCTACAAACTGTATTCAACTCAACTTCCGCAGCTGCTTACCTGAGCCGGCGTGTATATTACATAAACTTCGGAAGCGGAAGCATCCCAAACCAGCTAAACAGTCTCATTTTCACCGACCCATCCTTCATCGGAAGAGCTTCAGCTGAATGTGTTAGTTATGTACAAGTGAGTGGCCATCAACCTAACTCAACTCATTGTACTGTCTGATACCATGTCATTAACCATTACATGCCAGTAATTAAATGGTATAATCTGTGCTTGTAGGCTCTATATGCAATTGGAGCACGCAAGTTCGGGGTCATAGGACCTCAACAAATCGGGTGCAGTCCATTTGGTCGAGCCACGAGCCCAACTGGCGCCTGCAACGCCAGAGCAAATTCGATTGCTGCGAGTATCCCTTCTCGCCTGGCTATAGCTTTGAGCATGTTTAGGGATACGAATCCTGATATCGTTTATTCCATCGCAAATACTTATAATTTAAACGCCGACATCAACAACAGTCCTACACTATACGGTGAGTGTTGTCGTTGGTAATACCGCAATTGTACAAGTGCTTTCCTTGGTCCCAACTACTTACATATATGTTGTCTCAATTTTGTAGGTATAAGGAATGTTACGGCTTCATGCTGCAAGAACATATCGGGGTTTCTATGTGCCCCAAATTCTACTATATGCGGAGATCGCTGCAGGCACTTGTATTGGGGTCTGTTTCCATGAACCCAAGCAGGATCGAGACTGACCATTCAAGCTTTTTATAGCGACAATCTAAAATACACCAACCTATAACTTTCAAAAAACATACTAACGCACCAAACCTGACTGAATGATCGGCTCAACGATGCATATATAGTCGAATAAAGAGCAAGTGCCAGTGGTTCGTAACTTGGTGCGAAAATAAAGTCTGTTGGTATACAAGGGATATGTACGTACGCATGGTTCCATCAACAAACATAATAAAATGCTTATAATTACAATATGCCACTTAATTATTACAGAAAGACCACTAGGCTTTTCGTCTTGTATAGGATACTACTCCATTTATTCATTTTTTTCTTTTTTTAATACACTAATCAACTACTTAGTTCATACTGAACCAGATAAAATTAGTTTTTTTTTCTCATTCACTTTTTTATATTCTCTCCGACGTTTATATAATATTTGATATGTATATTAAAAATTATTAAAAATTTTAAAAAAAAATTAAACTATACGATAATGATGATATGTTTAATTTTAAAGAAATTAACTAATTTGTTTAAAAAGATATAAAAATCTAATTTTGGTGAACTTGAGTGTTAGCTCCCTACGTTTTGAACTCCTAATACTAGACAGAATTAATCCTTTTTATAGACTACGTTCATCCACACAAAGTGATAAACAACTAATCATTGATTGTTATTTATTTAGCTACATACACATCAACATCATTAAAATTGAACGATACAGTTATTAAAAGAAGAATAAATGAGGAATAATAAATATTAAAAGAAAAATAAAAAAGGAATAACAAATATTAAAAAAAGAATAAAAGAGGAATAATAAATATTAAAGAAAAAGTAAAGGAGGAATAACAAATATTAAAGGAGAACAAAGGAAAAATAACACGGAGAATTATCGTGATTTTCGATTTTGAGATCGACTAGTCCACGGGAGAAGGATGAAGTTTTATTGAAATAATGATGGGGAGATGATAGATGCAGGGATACAAGTAGACGAGGTATATATACTTATGAGATTAGGTTAATTAGCTATACATACTAATCCACAAGTCTAATAAGACATAGCGTGACCCAATAACTCATATGAGTTTATCAACAATAGACATCATTACACTGATGGAGGAATCGATCATTCAGTTGAGTTTGATACGTTAATCAACTGTGCAAAACTTATAAAATCCGTGTATCTCGAATTTTCACTAAAAAATGGTTCAAGAACCAATCTCAACCCGCTTTGGATTAGTTGAGCCGGATTTCAATACAAGTACATAAAAAAATATCTCGATTTGTAACTCTGAGCATGCTCATAGCTACGGCCAATCGGAAAGGGATAGCCTCCGCAACCATATTGCCAAGCCTAAGTTTAACTGTGTCCTAAAGTCATTTGGATTTTCTTACCCTTTGCCCTGCATGCAGCACTACCACTTGGCGTAATCGTAGGTCTTACACGTGTCCTTTTGTACTCACACAATAATGTCTCATCATCACTTTCCCATTCCTCTCACGCTCCCGCCCAGCCTCCAAAAACAGATCCGTATACCATCATCAATCCACAATGATCCCGCAAATCATCAGCCGCCGTCGGCCAAGAATTCCGACGACAGTCTCTATCATCCTGCTCCATCTATTCCTCTTCTCGATACAGGGGTTTCGATGATGGAGGGCAGAGCTGGTGAGGATGGTTTGTTTGCGGCAGAGGAGGAGGCGGAGACGATGGACACTAGCGGTTCGCCGGATGAGTTTGACTGGAGGGACAAAGGAGCTGTAACCGACGTCAAGATGCAGGTGTATATGCGTCATAAATGATTAATTATCAGTCCTTTGGCTTCTTTTTATTTCCCTCAATTTTTGGCCAGAGGAGAATCTTCCCCGTACGAAACCGGTCGGAATAATCTTTCGTCGGCGATTTGAAAGTGAAGGGAGAGTGGAGTAAAAATTGGCTTTCGCCTAGCCGGTTCATAGTAACAAGGCCAAAAGCCCATAGTATCTATTTTTTTAAACTATACAGGCTGCTGTCATTTAGGCGGAGCAAAATGGCGCGTGGGCCTGCGATGGGCCTGGGAAATGCGGCCTGGCTCAACACAACGGAGTAACTCCTGGTGGCGCAAAAATGGGCTTTTTCAGACATCTTTGGGGAAGGGTCCAGCTCCAACTCGATTTTGTATGGATCCGAAATTTCGGCTGATCCGACCCGATATTGGCCCAATTATTTTTGGGCCAGCTCCACATCGCCCCGCTCAAAAGCTCGGAAGCCTTAAAGCACTCTGACCCGACCCGCCCAAAACCCGACGACCCGGTTCGTTTTACGCGTGTGTTCGTTACGCGCCTGGTTATTCACGCGCCAGCGTGCTGTACACTCGCTGTCCTGCTATTTTTCCTTGGTCTCCTCGTTTCGTCGTCTCGCCGGCCAATGAATCCTCTCGCCCTTAACTTCCTGCCCTTAATCCTCTGATGATAACACAGTTCGCCTATGGAAAGTGGGTTGTGACAATCGGTTGCCTCATGGTTTTTCATCATAATAACTACGGTAATGCTTAGACTTGGTTACTCGGGTTTCTTCGATATTTGTTTTCGGGTGTGGCTCTTTCGCTGATTGTTGAGTTCTGATGTTGCAGTAATGTGTGTTCAGTACAATCCAGTGGATGAAGACTACTTCATCACTGGATCTATAGATGGAAAAGTTCGGATCTGGGAAGTGTCTGGATGTCGGTTAAATCGCTTACAGACATCAGAGAAATCGTTGCTGCAATCGCTTACCGTCCTGCTAATTAGAGGTTTGGAAAAGAATGAATCTCAAAGAATCTAACTTTGGGAGCTATTGTGGGAAAAATTTCTGGAAACTGCATTTTCTACGAGATCATAGGTGCTTGATTATGTTCTTAAGCAGCCAAAATAACTGGTTGTTTACACAAATGAAACCATTTCTTACTCATAGCATTTCATTCTCTTTGATTATATGCGGATAATACGACGAGACAAGATGCTGTAGCATGTTCACAAAGGAAAACAAAACTGCCTGGTAAGAGAATAACCAGCTTTGAGGTATTTGGTTAACCTTTGATTGCAGCTTTCAACCTTCAAGAACTTGTCTAATAACAATCAATTAACAACCTTTGTTCCCAGTTTTCTCAATGCCATCCGAGTAGAGTGATTGTGACGTCTGCTGATTTGCATTTGCAGCACGGATGTCATTTGCAAATTTAGAGGTTTGTAGTCAAATTAGTTATTGTACTGACTTACTGTGGTTGCTTGTTGCTGATGTTTTGGTGGGGAATTATAGTTTTTTCAAAAAGGCACTTGCTTTCTTTTGCGCTTTTTAGTTTCGCACCTCCGAACCAGATGCATACCACTTTTACTTCGGACGGGAAGAGTGTTGTCTCGACGAGCGACGATTGGAATGCCTACATGTGGACCTACGACAAACAGGAGAAGCCGTCCTCTCGAGCTAAGGTTATCCGCTCCTACGAGAGCTTCATTTCCCCTAATGCATCGGTCGCAATACCTTGCCGTGGGATGGAAACTGAGCCAGCTGGCACAATCTCATCCCGACGACCTCAATCCGACCATAACCATCACAAGAGCATCATATCCTCGCCGTGTTGTTTCAACATCATTTGCGGGTTTTTGCTAGATTCTCTATCCAGGGGAGCTGCAACTTGGCAAGAGGGGAATCTTCCTCATTCGAAACTGGTACTCAAATCAGAGTTGAAGTTCAATCCTCAAATGTAGAGTATAGTGGTTGTTACTGCTGGCTGGGACGGACGGATCAGATCGTACCTCAATTACGGGCTACCTCTGCGCGTATGAAGAATAATCCTTTCGTGTTCGACAAGTTTTTAAGCATACAATTAGAAGAGGGTTTAGGGGTTTACAGAATCGTGAACCGTAACCAAGAAGAATTACCAAGCTTTTAGGGATCGTATCTATATGAGCAGGGTCTCTGCATGTATGTATAATGTATTAGACTATTAGTATTGGTGAATCTCAAATTTTCGGAGACACTTGTCAAATCTAATTCAATGGGATTTCTAGCTTCAAATTTTGAAAGACGTTAGTCAATTTCAATATTTGCACCATTAAATTAATAGTAGTTAATTGTGTTGCCACATGTACATGTATCTGGTGTATTAATGCATCGGAGTCTTTTCCTATAATTTATATATTATTTCTAACATATTTGTGTTTAAGATACAACAAACACGACGTTGATGAACTACATAGGTATAACTACTTATTTTATCGGCCATGTAATAGAGATTTTGTATGAAATGTGTATAAACTCTTTATTTTTGTGGGGTATATCCGATAGTCATGGAATAAAGAAGGAATAAGGAAAGAATAACAACAGAGTAATATTGATGATTAATGTGGTTTTCGACCTTAATGTCGATTAATTTATGAAGAAAAAGAGGAATATTATTAAGGGTTTTGGTAAGAGCGACTGCTTAATTACAGCGAAGAAGACTAACGCTCTTTATATACAAAAGGATTTTGGTTAACCCATAACCATAATAGATTTAACTCGATATACATTATATATGTACAGATATATAGCTTAATTATTGTCCAACACGTACAACGTTGGTAAACAGATCAGTAAGAACTAAACAGAAATACTGAATAAGAATACAAAGTGTAGAATTAAAGAGCATGAACTTGGGACCTTGATTATGAAGAGAAGAGAGGAGACGTGGAAGATGGCGTTTTAAATAATAACTAGCCTCTACTCTACGTGTTGTTAACAAAACACAATTTATGTAACGATTGATTTTCAACCTGTTAAAATCCATTATTAATCTGCACATCTCTTTTTCCCCTTAATTCAGGACGACTGCAGTATCCGGCTTTACTTCTGAAGCCTCTGTCTCTGGCATTACTGAAGCTCGCCCCTTGCCATTGGTTTTCCTTCTCTTCAGTCTAACTCCTTCAACGCAAGCATCAAGCTCGACTCCTTGAGCTTCCACCTTTCGCTTCTCCGCCATCATCGCTTCACGGGCATTAAAGGTCACTTCGTAGATTGATGCATCCTCACCCTGCAAGTTCTTTTTATACCAGAAGAAAAAGACAGTAACAATACCAATGTATGGTCAGCATTTTACCATGCACCTCGATCTAAGCATCGCTTCATATCCTTGAAGTTGCACTTTCACCAGCTCATCGTTCGCCTCCTGCAGCATACAAGACCTAGCTAGGCTGTTAACAATCGTATCGGTCCGATGATCAATCAAGTATTGTCAGAAATGAATGTGTTCCAAAAGTATCTTCATAATGGTAGTGGATCTGGACATGGTAGCCAACTTAAGTTCCTTTATGTAGTTTGCTACAGGTATTATAGCGGCTAGCTCCCTCCTGAAAAATAAAAAGCATCAATATAATATTTTTCCAACCAACACTTTGCTTTTGAAACATTCCGGTTAAAATAAAACTCTAATAATTACGTCATAAAAAAAACTCGAATAATTTGTGATAGGCCTTTGGATTGGAAGTACTGCGATGGGCCTTATGATCTCTAAGCCCAAGCCCAACTTTGACGGGGTCGTTGATTTCCTCCACGTCCAAGGACCCGAAAAAAGGCGGGAAAAAGTTGGGGGAGACAAGAATCCTAATTGCAGTAGTAAACCTAAAATAACAAACAACCGTTACTCGGTAAGGCTACTCCGACGCAATAAATACCCAATAGCCACTGTCCTAATTCATTCATTCTTGACGGCGCAAATTAATCAATCAATAATCCATCTCTCGATCCAATCAAGAAACTCTGAAAGATGATGATGGCATGCGCTAGTGGTAGTTCTCTGCGTAATGGCGAATCCTTCACACCCTCCGATCAGGATCTGGTTGGTTACCTCATCGCCAAGCTCTGCGGATTGCCTGTGCTTTCCGGCCTCGTCCACGACTGCGACCTCTACGGCGTCGATGAGCCTTGGGAGGTCTGGTCCAGATTCCACGGCGACGACCTTGAAGAAGGAGAAGAAGGAGAAACCGACTTGTACTTCCTTACTCCGCTGAAGAGGAAGACCAAAACGGCCAAGAACATCCAAAGAACGGTCGGGACCAGGGGCGCCACCTGGCATGGGGAAGACCCGGGGAAACCTAGTAAAAGCGTTGACGGGAGTATAGAGTGGGTGAAGAGAAGGTTTAATTACTGGACTAAGAGTACTACTGAGAAGAAGAGGAAGCGGTCCAGAGGTGAGGACGACGATCAGATCGAGACGACGTCCGATGGAATTGTATGGATTATGCACGAATACAGGCTGGCGGACAAAGAGATTGCTTCTTTAGGGATTGATCGGACGGTGGCGAATAGCTGCGCGTTGTGCTTGCTTAGGAGGAAGAGGATTGTTGATAAGACGGACAAGGATAATAAGGCTATTCTGTGTGATTTGGTGGAAGAAGTAGTAGTGGAAGATGATTCCGAATTTGATCAAGAGTCAGTCATGGTCGATGATGATGGTTTCGATTTCTTAGCTGAAGTCGAGAGGTGGTCGACAGAGATTGATGATAAGACTGTTGACGCTGCTGCTGCTGATGATGACGATGATTTCACAGCTGAAATCGAGAGCCTGCTGACAGAGAAGCCTGTTGATGCTGCTGCTGATGATGATTTCCCAGCTCAAATCGAGAGCGGGCTGACAGAGAAGCCTGTTGATGCTGCTGCTGATGATGATTTCGCAGCTGAAATCGAGAGCTGGCTGACAGAGATGCCTGTTGATGCTGCTGCTGGTGATGTTGCTGTTGAGGATGTGATTGTGATACCAGAAGATGAAGGATGGAAGTTTGAGACCGATTTCTTCAGCGGTAAAGGAGACGATTTCTTCAGCGGTGTAGGAGACGATCTGGGGGATGCAGCTGATGTCACTCTCACTCTCGAGGAGATATGGGGTGCTGCGGAGGTAGATAGTTGGTTAGTGAGATAAGATTGATTCATACTATCTAATTGTAAAGAGAACTACGTTAGGCTTGATCCTCCCTAGGAGTAGGAGAGGTACGTAGGCAGCTCGATTGTTGTCGATTTGGCAATGATGAAGGGTGCAGTCTAATCATAATTACAAAAATTTAACAACATGTATATAAGTTTGATTGATATAACAGTAAAGTAAATCATATTCAAGTCTGTGTATCTGCTTTCCTAACTTCTTATGTCTCTATTTCCAGAACTGTAATATAATACTGTTGACTGCAAAAGTGATAGCAACTGGAAATAGTTGCAGTTAATAGAAATTCAATAAAAGGAAATCTAGCATTCAGAATCCGAGGAATAGGATTTACAATCACTTCTCAATTCCTTGCTGCAGATACTGTATCAGGTCGTAGCCTGCAGTTGACCATTTGTTGTAGGCGTCTGTGCAGACATGGATCATGAAATTCGCGGCTTCCCTCTCGCTCATTTCCGGGTGGAACCTCTTTCGGAGGTTCCCGATCGGGTCTCCTTGACTGAAGCAAGGTAGGCCACTGTCGAGCATCATCATGTACCTGCGTGCAGCGAGGTACCCTTTCACGCACAGGCTGCAATGTCTCGAAGAAAAAAGAAAGAACAATGTCAGAATGAGATTGAATGATACAAGCCTTTGCAGTGGACGGTATTATACCTGACGAATTGGTGCCACGTCTCACTCTTCATGACGCCTGATGGGTCGAGTAACTGAGTCATCTCGTGGCTGAGTTTGAAATGTGCACTCTCGAACCGCATGTTCCCACCGTGAGAGATTTCGAATATGAATCCAAAATCAAATGTGGACGAGCCTCCCATCGCTGCGGTGAGACAAGTAATTTGTTGTCGAAGTTAGGAACATTCATCATTTACTCAGTCGGAAAGGTGAAGCCGAAAGAACACTAGAAGAGGAGAAACTCGATACCCGTCGAAAAGCAAGTCCCCGTTGGAGTAGAAGACTGGCAACTGCATAACCGGCGCTGCTGATGATAAAGTTTTCACGAGCGGCTTCGAAACTAGGGAGCCAACAGGACCAAAGTCCTTCTAAAAGATCTCGTACAAACCGCCATCTGTTGTTTTGCCCATCTAACTTCGACTCCGTGAGTTAGGCACAACCTGTACAAGCTCAAGAAACTTTAGTACCAAGGAAAACAACCAGTACAAGCCGAGAAAAGGAGTCAACAACTTTTTAATAGTAACATGTAAGATTCCTTAGCATTGACTATTCTCCGTTCTGTTCTGCAAATAGATTCGGAAGATAGAAATAATAACCCAATGAAGTAGCGTATTTAAAGCGACAGTGTAAAAGGTTATATAAAGGGAGCGAAATTGAACCAGGTAAAGACACATTCATAGAAGCAATTGCTATCATGTTGTCTTGTGTTTTGAGGTAATGAATCACAAATAAAAAACGTAACCAAAAAAATGATTGGACATAGGAACCCACCTTGATAATACCTCTCCCTGATCCCGTTGGCAAGACACCGTAGGGAAACAAATAGAGATTAAGGCCGACAGCACCAAAAATGTTTCTAAGAAGTGTTATCACTTGAAGGACAAGCACATCTTGTCTGCAATCATCTCCAACCTTCAAAACATAACATCAATCACATCTAGAAGTATTTTTTGCGATAATTTATATGCCGGCCATGGTTTTACAAAAAGAATTTAGCAGAAAGAACTGTCAGCACGTCACGGGTTAGAGTAAATATACAATAGAACATTTATAACCCAAAATTGTGGCGTAGTACAATGATTAAGTTAGAGGCAAATGTTAAAAAGCTTGAATGTAGAGGGCTTGTTGGACTTTTTCTTTCAAGAGCACCAATTTGCTTGATACCTTTGGCTGATAATGTGAGCTTACCTTGAAGCTCCAACAAGTTTGTTCGTTGCGGTTGGTAAATAAAAATCTTCTCCTTGCATTTTGATTTTCTCAAATTCCTTGTTGCACCAAAACCATGTAAATTTTACAACAGCCAACATCAAAACACCAAAAAAAGTAGCTTGCTACATTAGGGAAGGAAAAGAAAGCATATGTCCGAATACTAACCCGTCGCTCATTTTTGGGAAGTGGAAGGAGGACACCTGAGATTGACGTAACTTGATTGAAAAAGTCAAACTTCCTTTCAAAAACATTATTGGCCTTGTCATTAAAACCATCAACGATATGCTCACGAACAACAGACATGAAAGGCATCATCCTGTAAAAACATACATAGTTATTCAGGAGGATAAAAAAAGAAAAAAAAACTACAACCTATCTTTTTAGTACTCAATAATTTTTGATTGTTCTATTTTCACCCCATTGAGGAACTTTAGCACATATATCATTGACTATTTCACATAGTAGTATCATCTTAACAAGTGATTTAATAAATAAGATGAAATCGTGACAAAATCATATAATTCTTTATTTTTTAATTTTTTTACCTTATATTGATCGTAAGATCTAATCCTGATAAAAATCAACAAACCACATCGAAACATATATGATATGGAAAGAAGGTATATGAAGAATTTTGGTCGGATAGGCTAAATTCTTTATTCGGTTAGTACAACAATGACAGTTATGTGACCTAAACGCCATAAAATAATAAGACAGTGACTGAATTTGCATATTTTATTACGAAAAATCTTATCATCTTATTTTCTTCTTCTTCTTCTTCCATCTTCATCCTTTCCTTCCCGCCATTTGCAAATGGCTACCACTCATTTCCCTTCCCTCTCAACCCCCCAATCCCACCATTTCCACACCACCCCAATCCCATTTCTAACATCCTGTTGGACCTTGAAATCAATCAGACGACCAATCACAAACTGCAGCACCACCACCAACAATGGCGGCGTTCCCTTCCCAGAACCGCAAAACCAGAGCTCAATCGACAATAATAACAAATCCCCACTTCCCTTCGCCGAACCACCTCAGCGAGAACAAGACCAACAACCGCTCCCATTCTCCACCACTCTAAATAACACAAACTACCCGATCGAGAAGCGGCGGAAATCCGAGATCCTCCGCGAGAAGAAGAAGAGCCAGAGGGAGCTGCTGAAGCCGGACTCCCCGCCGCCGAACTACGAGATCGGGTGGAAGAGGACGAAGAATCTGGAGGCGATCAAAGCAGCCGTGGAGAAGCCGGTGGGGTACACGATAATGGATTTCATGGAGAAGCTGGAGATTCTGATTGCGCTGAGGCAGTTTGGGTCGACCACGCTGCTGGCGAAAGTCGGGGAGATCGTGGCGGAGAGGGTTCGGGAGGAGGCCGAATTGCTAAAGGAAGAAGGGAAAGTTGAGGAGAGGATGGTTACGGAGCTTTTTAGGGTTTTGAGGTTGATGGAGATGGATCTTGCGATGGTTAAAGGCGCGGTGAAGGAGGAGACATTGGAGGAGAGGCTTGACCAGGCTAAGGCTAGGTGTAGACAGGCTATTCTTGTTGCTGCTTCGTTTTGATTTTTTATAAGCAAGTAGGAGATCAATTAAGGGAGAACTTGCCTTTAGCCAGGCTTCAATCTCTCTTTCTGCATCAGCAAGTATTGTCACCACCGTTTCCTCTGCTTTCACCTTAACTTGTTCTTCTTCTGCAGCAGCGTCTGCAACCAACAATGGATATTTTAGGAACAAATATATAGCTGGTCTGGAGCATTGTTTAGAGTTCTAGAATCGACGGGAGTTGTCCCAGAGAGCTAGTTGTAGCTCGAACCAGCTCGTTTAGGGCCATTGATGGACCATACCGGTTTGTGAAAGTTGCGTGATTTGTTTAGGAAAAAAGTTCGATTGGAACCCGGCTTAATTGGTTTCAAACAAGCAGGCTCAATGGTATACGATTGAATCAGCTCTGCTCGATGAGCCGGCTCGACTTGAACGTGTGAGTTGTGGCTCAAATGATGGCTCAATTTTTTTTTAACATGGAGCCCTACGTAATGAGGCGCCAAAGTACCACACGGTCTAACTAATAAAAAAGAGAATTGAAGGAGAACGCCTAAAAGGAGAGTGAGTGAGGTTTACTGTAGAATATTTTGAATTTTGTTAAGTTTATCCGAATTGATCTTAAAGTTAACTCAGTCTGTTAATATTTGTAAATAAGTTGAGCTCGAACTTAAATTCATTAAGAATTACAATAATTTAATGTTGAGCCGACTCATATTCAGTTTGATTTCAATTCTCACACATTTTTAGTCGAACCGAGCTCGAATTTGGATACATAATAGCTTGATTCAAACTCGAACTCGGCTCTACTCGCAGTCAACCCGCATCCATCTTTCATGACCCGCCCGTTACCCAGTTAGTCCCATACGCTTCATTCCAAACCAACCAAACAAACAAAAAAAGATTCCAAAACCCTCCTTTTTCGGCCGGCGTTCTTCATCCGCCGCCGCCTCCTCCTCCTCCTCCGTCGCCCTCGGACCCAGCGGCAGAGCTTCTTCTCTATCGATGGACATCTCATGTTCCTTTGCTCTCGACTTCACTCCCCTCGCTACTCCTCACTCTAGGAAGTCCGTCCTCCGCCTCCCTATCTCCTCTGCCGCTCCTCGCCGCAACGCCGTCGTCTGTTCCTCCGTCAAGTCTTCCCCTGCTCTCACTGTCGCCGCTGGGGACAGCGAGAGTCGAATCGGATTGTTGAGTCAGGTCTCCGGAGTGCTCGGGTGCCAGTGGGGAGATGAAGGTAAAGGCAAGCTCGTCGATATCTTAGCTCAGCATTTCGACGTCGTAGCTCGCTGCCAGGTAAAAAGCTCGATCCTTTCACGTTTACGTGTTCTGAATCTTCGTTGAACATTAAAGAAGCTGAACATTTTGGAGCAATTCGTGCTTAATTTTATGTTTAGGGATTCTGATTGACTATAGTAATTCAAAAAGATGAACATTGGATGACTGTAGCTGAACTTCAATGTTAGGGATTTGGATTGATGATTTTAATTATCTCATTGGATTCCTAGGGAGGAGCTAATGCAGGCCACACAATCTACAATTCAGAAGGCAAGAAATTCGCCCTGCACTTGGTTCCTTCAGGAATCCTCAACGAGGATACACTCTGTGTGATAGGGAATGGAGTGGTGGTTCATCTCCCCGGTTTGTTCAAGGAAATCGATGGCTTGGAATCGAATGGGGTCTCTTGCAAAGGCAGAATACTCGTGTCCGATCGTGCTCACTTGTTATTCGATTTCCATCAAGAGGTTGATGGCTTGAGAGAAGCCGAACTTGCCAAGTCCTTCATTGGGACAACAAAGAGAGGGATTGGACCTTGCTACTCAAGCAAAGTGATTCGTAACGGAATCAGAGTAGGTGACCTCAGGCACATGGACACATTCCCTCAGAAGCTTGATCTTTTGCTGGCCGATGCTGCTTCGAGGTTCCAAGGTTTTAGCTACGGCCCCGAAATGCTCAGGGAAGAAGTCGAGAGGTACAAGAGGTATGCCGAGAGGCTGGAGCCTTACATTGCTGATACTGTGTTTGTGATGAATGAGTTCATCACTCAGAAGAAGAAGGTTCTGGTCGAAGGTGGTCAGGCCACTATGCTCGATATTGATTTCGGAACTTATCCTTTCGTAACATCTTCTAGCCCCTCGGCTGGCGGAATCTGCACCGGTCTTGGTATTGCTCCACGGGCTCTCGGTGATCTTATCGGGGTGGTGAAAGCGTACACTACTAGGGTTGGTTCTGGTCCTTTCCCGACCGAAATCTTGGGTCAAGGAGGTGATCTACTCAGGTTTGCCGGCCAGGAATTCGGAACAACAACTGGTCGCCCTCGTCGTTGTGGTTGGCTCGATATCGTGGCGCTGAAGTATTGCTGTCAGATTAATGGCTTCTCTTCCTTGAATCTAACCAAACTTGACGTTCTGTCCGATCTCCCGGAGATTCAACTGGGAGTTGCTTACAAGCTAGCCGATGGTACACCGATCAAGTCATTTCCAGCGGATCTTCGCTTGCTTGAACGGATCAAGGTTCGTACACAACTCGTCGCTAGATTGTTTCAACCTTTCGAATTCCATGCTAGCATTATGATACTGATGTTCGTTCTCTTTTTTTCTTGTTGCAGGTCGAGTATGAAGTTATGCCGGGATGGAAGACAGACATATCCTCTGCGAAGAGCTACTCAGACCTTCCAAAGGCAGCGCAGAGATACGTCGAGAGGATCGAAGAGCTCGTTGGCGTACCGATTCATTACATTGGCAATGGCCCGGGACGATCCGCTCTCATCTTCAAATAACTTTTGACATCAATCTTCTTGCCCTGCTAAGTTATGTTAAAGAAGATTTCTCTTTTGGCATTAGATCATTGTCTGGATTTTGGGTGGGCGAAATTTCGACCGGTTATGAATCGATTTGATCGGAAAAACTTGATGTAATGAATCGATTCTGGTTCCGCTAATTTGAAACTTCACTTCAACTGCTTCTGTTGCCCATTGGTAAACTGTTGCCAGCCTGATTGGTGATTGCTAGTTAAGTTATTATAGCTGATCTGATTAAGTTATTCGGTTCGGGTATGATACTGGGTGTGCATTTTCGATATCGATTCGGTACAACGATTTACTCTTTGCTCAACCTGAGGTGAACCAATTAGTCCATAACTAAAAGTCAAAGAAGATCCCTTTTGACTTGTGACATAATAATTGTTAACATGATTGACAGGAATGTCTTGCAACATTAATTAAAATCATTGTAAATGTTCTAAAAGTATAGACTTTGGCAAAAATCTTTCCAATTGGTCTAACCCTCCTAAAAAGTCAATGATTAATATTGGGCATGATTTGTAATTCTATAAATCTATCGGCACATATATCCCACGTTCTCATTTAGAGGTTCTTGGGACACATTTCTCTATCGGGTAATCCCGATCCCGTCTCGAACTCGAGCGGGATTTGGGTACCCGATATCTGTACGGGTTCGGGGTTTGATTTGAGAATTATCATATTCTTTTATCCGTGAGTACTTGATATCCGTTTGGGTAATACCCTGACGGATACCCGAAATACCCGTTATTAACAAACCTTACTGCTATACCCAAAATTTACCAAACATATTGGGCTAAACATGGAGAGTAAGTTAGTAATGTACTAATTTCATTAGTTCGGTTGATTGAGAATTAGAATGTGACTTAATTTTGTAAGTTAGAATTCCGATATATGAGTGAAATTTGTGGTTTGTATTTTTTTTCTTGTTGTTGATTTGTTTGTTCGGGTATTGACGGGTACCCGAACCCGTGATACATGTACGGGTGTATGGGTATCCGAACCCCGAATGGATTCGGGGTTTGGATTGAGTTTCACTACATCTTCAGGTACGGGTACCCGCTCAAAACGGGTATGAGTACCCGAACCCGTCCCGATTTCCAGCACTAGTACTCACCCTTTGGCACGCTCAACATGCATCCTTTTACATCATCCGTAACTCAATAAGCTCAAACCTTGATTAATTGAACGAATCCACGACTCGGTTAATTCAACCTGACCCGACGGTCTCATTTCCAAGGTCTTTTGGAACACAATCCTCTACTTGTAGTCAACCCTTCGGCGCCTATGTCGCAAATCCCACATGAAAGCCAACACAAAGTATCCAAAAAACAACATTCACACACCTTCTCACGACACCACAATGATTTCACCTAATCATTCCCTAATTTCACATGCAAAATTCCAACACATTCCTAGCCCAAAACAAAACCAACTTTTCCCTATTTAAAACCCAAAAGAGAGCTCATACCTCCAAACAACACGAACAACAAAGACAATGACTTCCACCTCAAGTCATCTCCTCTCTTCCATAACCTTATCCACTTTCATCCTCTTCCTCTCCATCTCCCCATCGTCTTCGGCAACGATCCCAAACCCTAGGCGTGCAATGCGTGCCAATCCAGCCATAGTCCAAACCCAACTACTGGATGCTCACAACGCCGTGAGGACAAAGCACAAGCTCCCACCTCTAACGTGGAGCGCTAAGCTAGCGAACTATGCGAAGTGGTACGGGAACCAGAGGAGAAATGACTGCCGCCTGGTACACTCGACAGCAGACTATGGGGAGAACATCTTTTGGGGACAGGGACAGAGCTGGAAGGTGACCGATGCTGTGAAAGGTTGGGCTGTTCAAGAGGGGTACTATAACTACAGGAGCAATAGTTGTATGCCGGGGAAGGATTGCTTGCACTACACGCAATTGGTGTGGAGGAGTACAAAACAAGTTGGATGTGCTAGGGTTAAGTGCCGTAACGGTGATACTTATGTTGTTTGCGAGTATTACCCCCATGGCAATGTTATTGGAGAGAAGCCCTACTAGTTTGCTTGCGACGAATCTACTCGATTTGATTTGTTTAGCTCAACCCATTGTTACTCAACCCATTATTCATAAGTATTTAATAACGAATACAAAAGTATTTTTTTTCTTCTAATCAAAAGAGGACAAAAAGAAAGCTTATAGCCCAAGCTAGAAGTTCCATATGTGAGCTGAGAAAGGCAGCTCTTCTTCCTGCACAGCATCCTGCCGAAACTGGAAGTTATCCCCTTCATAGTATCCACGATCCTCCGAAACGAACGCATCCCAGTAACTCAAGCTCTTATCCTCTCCGAACGACAATGAAGAATTCCCAACGAGCTCCCCATTATCGTAACATCTACTAGCCTCTTCCTCAACAGGAACATCGGCTGCAACAACCCTCTCGTCCTTCAGGATCCCCATCTGCTGTAGGAACTCGTTCAGATCGATCTGCGGTTTCTCCGCTTCCTCCATTGCCTCGGGGACTCGAGAGCTCGGTTCAGCTCTCGAGTCCTGGGACGAGCCGATGATGGGGGGAGGAGTGTTATTCTTCTGGCTGTTATTCTTCTTGTCCTTGAGCTCCTGGAGCCGCTGGTGGATGACATGGACGCTAGGCTGAGCGTGCAAGTTGAGCAATCCGCGAGGAGGGAACAGCGACGAAACCGAGCTGGTCCTGCTCGAAGGAACCATCCATCGGTACCGGTGAAACGCGGCAGTAGTCGTACTACTCGGATGATGATGATGAGTTGGCTGCTGAAGGAGGTGAGGCAAGTTGAGGTAAGCCTCGGGACCATAGAGCCTCCTTGCAGCTTCATCGTACGCCATTGCAGCTTCTTCAGCGGTGGCGAACGAACCTAGCCAAATCCTGGACCGCTTCTTGGGCTCCCGAATCTCGGCTACCCATTTTCCCCACGTCCTCTGACGAACGCCGCGGTACTCGCAAGTTGCATTCAAGGGGCCGCCTTTGCCCCTCGTCGGGCCTCGCTTCCATGGCTTGAGTGAGTTCCTGCAGTTCTCCATTGGGTAAGTGAGAGTGAAGTGGGGAAGTAAGAAAACTGAGTGTGCTGAAATATAGCGGGGAGGAAAAGAATGGAGCTTACTGGTATAAATGCAGTCACGTTTAGGAAAAAAATAAGAACACAATCTCCATGGAAATGGTGGACATGAGACCGTTAGTGGAGAGTTTTAATCAATGGCCACCTCCCAAAAGAACGCCATTGTTAACATATTCACGTGCAGAAAAAAATTCACATGCAGTGGTTTTATCTATCTATCTATCTATCTCTGTGGGCGGCCTGCAAAAATTCCCCGTCATTTTCAAAAAGACCTGATTCTCGAGAGTGAGTTCACCTTTCTCCCATGGTGGACACATTGAAATGAGTCAAATTTAACGTATTGGCATGCGATGAAAGTAAATGAGCTCAAAGTTTCCAATGCTTGCCAAGGAAATAATAGTTAAAAAAATAGCGAAAATGATTTCGGTACCCGTTTCGAGCAAAACCCTGCCCATGCCATGCCAGTCAGTGAATTCGGGTACCCGTCAATCGTTTTCGTAGTTTGAGCCGGTTAACGGTTACTCAAATCAACTCAGAAAACAGCAATATTTTGGGCCATGAGAGGAAGGTTGAGCCGGGTCGAGCAGAAGAAATGCTCCATAGTGGGAATAAGATGGCTGGGAGGAATGATCAACTGTCATAACCGTTCGGTTAATAGCTGCTAACTGCTTCTGGCTGATTAGGCGGTTAATACAGGACCCCCACCGGTATAGCCACCCAGCCAACCAGCCATAGACTGGAACCAAAAGAAGGAAATAAACTTCCCAATGTCTCAGGAAATGGAATATTTCTGTAATCGATGAAGCAAACATAAGCATGTGAAGTGAAATAGTGAGTAGCAAGAACCATACCTTGTTTACAAGATAACGTATTCAGATCTGTCTCCATGGTAGCTGAAATTAAACTCTCTGGGTATCCAAGGTTCTACAAGCTGCATTCAGGCAACATTAGAGATGAACGAATATTGGAAATTCTCGACGAAATACATCAACGATCTCTTTTTCGTTCAGCGGAATACTTGTATTACTTCATAAGGGATCAACAGTACAATATTTTAAATAGTTGAGCATCCAAACTCTACTATGTCACTCTTGCATCTAGTCATCCTACTGGTTAATATCTATGCAATTATCCATATGGAACCAATGAGCTCTCCATCGGCCAAGCTCGAAACTTGGATCGACTTTGATGTTCTATCCACTCAGTATGCATCGAAGTTTGATCACAAGTCTGATCGAAGTCTGGTATTTACAGGTAGTCTATACGAAGGTTAACTCCAAGCACCAATGACAAGCTCCAACAGAACCCCACAGATGCATCTGTTTCGTCGTTGCAGGCACCTACAGAAGAGTTTTGACAATGAATAACCTCCAACAAGGCATGCCGAATAACATATACATGTTAAAATCCAGAACAAAGCTTTTCTCTTTATCAGAAACTAACTCTTCCATGTAAACAATGGAATTAGAGAGCACAGCAAATTAACAGAGTGCAATAAGACATCTAGACACTTTCTTCATCAAGAATCTCGTAACACAGAGGAAGAAGTGTTGGAAGAAATGACATCAAGTAGAGTGCATAAGACAAGGTTAGCAAATAGAACGATCACAATCCCTTTTGGGAAGAATATAGCTGCTTTCGGCGCTCAACTTCTACCATCTAACTCCAACCCTTCAAATATACAAGTTAAAAAATGTTTATATCATGAAGTAGCAACGATCCATCTTGGGGGAAGTAGCAACGATCATATAGAACGCAGAAGGAATAAACATAGGCGGGAAAAAGAACTAAGGATTTTTAACTGACCAGTGCTAAACTAAGGACTTTTAGGGCTTTTTACTTTGCACATTGACTTCCATTTACTCCGAAGGTCTTCTGAAGTACGACCATCAGGAAAAACAGACCTCCCATACTCTATTATGGCTTTCCATGAATTATTCCACTTCTGGTAAATTTCTGCACTGCTTCCTGCAGGAGTAAAAGCAAGAACATGTATCAATGATGACTAAAATGGAAAACGGACTAGGAAGTAATACATACGGTGATACAACCCACAACATGTCATGAGAATTGAGCAAAGTGCGAACCTCCAACATATTTTCCTCTGGTGCTGTCCATCGTACTTTCCGCCTCCGTTTTCGAGGACTCGCTGCATCCTCACTGCTCATACAATAATCTTCATTCAATGAAGTACCCCTGCATGCAGGAATGCACCAACTCAGACAGTAACAATGTCAAAATAAGAAAAGGGGATGTGATTTCAAGATACAGAGTGGAAATAGAGAATGTGGTAACAACCCGGTACGTGATAAAAGATACTACAGCTTATTATTACCGTTCTCTCTTTCCCAAACGCAAGGAGTAGGTCGAGCTTGCAGTTTGATCATGTCCTTTGTCGGAGGCTACCCTACCTATTGGGACAGCAGGGATAGGAATCACTTGTTGGTGCACATCAATTGCATCTGGAACTTTCTTCTTAGTCGCTCCTTCAGTTTGATCCTGCTCCTCTGACGTTATATCTTTCTTTTCACGTGATAGATTATCATCCAAGCACATAGAGTCTGGAAGATCTTGGTCTTGCTTTCCTTCAGGTACTTTAACTGATGCGCACGCAAGATTTTTTCTTTCAATTTGCCTCTCCCCACTACCTCTTGAATTACAAATAGCATCTGATGGTCCTTGTTCACTATTTGGTTCGCCGTTGGTGCCATGGGCAGCCACAGGCGGAAGTTTTAACCTACCTGCTCCATTCTCAAATGTTGGGACAGCAGGGATACACATCACTTGCTTGTGAACACCAATCTCTTCCGGAACTTTCTTGGCAGTCTCTCCTTCAGCTTGATCCTGGTCTTCTGACACTCTATCACCAAGGCGTGAAGGGTCTGAGACATCTTGGTCTTGCCTTCTTTCAGGTACTCTAACTGATGGGCACACAATAGTTGTTCTTTCCATTTGCCTCTCCCCACTATCTCTTGAACTACAAGTAGCATCTGCCAAATCTTTTTCACTATTTGGTTTGTCAGTGATGCCATGGGCAGCCACAGGAAAATTTTGCAACCTACCTGCTCCATTATCAAATAGGTAATCATAGCCTTCATCTACATCTCTCCCGCTATTTGTTTGATTTCCTTCCTTTGCCAAATTTTCAATCCTGTTGACTTTAGCAACGGAAGCTACACCCCCTGGTTTACCATTCTCTTTCCCATCAGATCTCTTGGAGTGTTCCAGTGATGGATTCTCTGATCCTCCACGAAGAAATGAACTTAGTTGCTTCAATGTCACAGCCATCTGTTCCTTCATTTTCTCGTAGTATGAAATAGCGAGATCATGTGCACAGAAGGGGCAGCAGAATTGTCCTCCATTATCAAAACTTGGTGTCAAACCGAAGCAGCTTCCATGAATTGCAAACGTGCAACCATCTGTACCACAAAGCAGCAACTGACCATTTTTGCCACATTTGACACAGAGATTTGACCCTGACTGGTCAGCTGCAGCCAGAAAATCCTTAGACAACAGACTGGATTCCTCAAGTCCCTCCATGGTTACTCCCCTTTGAGATTCTGCTCCTAAATCAGAATTCTCTTCTACAGCTACCCCAATGTTACCTTGCATAGAATGTTCCACCAAATTGTTATCATTGGCCATCTCGGTGTATAATGTGCCCTGTTCAATGCTCGCGGCATCTGCTTGTTCACAATAACCATCCGTTTGACAGTCAGTCCTCCTAAGCCCTTCACTTTGACCAGGTTCTTCCATGGTAGATCTACTGCCACCATTATTTCCATGAACCAGTCCACTAAATTGGGCAAACAATGCAGCGCATGGGCCAGAACCTTGGCGAGTCATCTCTTTTAGCTGCTTAGAAGATGAACAAAACAATAACATAAACCAGATCAGTAACTTCAGCATTTCTCTCCCGCAAACAAGGAACTTATCAAGATAGCAGCAATATTGCAACATTACCTGATCTAAAGAACACTTAGGCATGGAAGCTTTCTTGTGCATAATGAAAGGGTGAATATCCCATTTCAAGAGCTCTGGTCCACCCTTTCTCAAATCTGATGTCTAGCAAAAGAAGAAATTAAGAACAACATGCTCAATTCAGACCGCTACTTGCGTAATTCAGCAACCAAGGAACTCATTACAGCTTTATGTACGCAATTATTGAACAACAGAACATGAGTTTCCCAATAGAATGATTACCTCCTGGTATATCAATTCGAGCACATCTTCGCAGGTGGATGACAATTCAAAAACCACTTTAGCCTCCGCACCAGATGGAGGCTCGTGGGCAACAGCATGTGAAGCACCAAACAATTCCTCTAAGCACCTTAAAGCAACCCTTTCCCTCACATTGTTCGGTAATTCAGGTGCCTCTTCTATCAAATCTAGAAGCCAAACAAAATACAATTCCACAGACCTCCTCATCCTCATTCCAAAATCCTTTAAAAAACCCGAAACACATCAACAAAAATAGAAGCTAATAAAACGTACTGTGCAGAGTTGTGCAGTCTATCTGGGGAGAGCTTGCCATGTACTCGATGAGCCAGAACCATACACGGATCGTATCACCGTCGGGTGGAGACGGTTCCGACATGAGAAAGCTTGAACGGAACCAAAGTACATAAACAGTTAGTGAATTAGGGTTTTAGTGGAGGATCATGTTCATGACGATGATACACACCAGAAAAGGGAGGGGAAAATGAGAGCTGAAAGAGGAAGGAGAAAGAGTGTACGCACATTTTCGCTATCTCAGTCGCCGTTTCCGGGGAGGCGAAGTAGGAAGAAGGACACGCGGCGAATTCCGATCACCGGAGGGGGTTTTGCGTTTTCAGTCGGCGGCAAAATTCAATAGGCTATTTGGGGAGTTTTAAATTTTTAATAAAGAGACAACTTATGACGGGCAAATTCAAAAAGAGATTAAAATTTTATTCTTCATGAAAAAGGAAAAAGAAAAATTAATTGGTGATTTGAATGAGATATTTTAATTATTTCGGTTAAAATATTTTTTTTAGCATTCAATATATAATTTGTAGTATTTTGGATTGTGATATTTTAAATAACTTACTTTTGAATTATTTTATATCTCATTAAAATGATTCATTTAACAATTAAAATAAAATATATGGTATTTCGCGATGTGATATGTGAAATAATTTGTTTTTGAGTTATTTCAAATACCACCATCTAAGTATTTGAAATATTTTCTATTTTAAAAATATGATATTTTCATTATCAAATACCACATTGAATAATTCATTAGCCAAACATGATAATTCTCATACAACAAAGTTTTTGCACTCCATAAATACCACACTCTCGAATAATACATCATTTTATTTCAAAATATCATATATCTAAAATACCTTATTCAAACGATCCGGATATTTGATCACCATTTTGAAAGTGGAAGTGATTGTAATGTTGTGCTTTATATTTAACTGATCACTAATTCACTATATAGATAGTATATAGTTTTTTTTCCTGATAGATAATTTATTTAATAATGAAAAGTGAAATATAAAAAAATAGTGCATTGGAATTGTTAGATTTGAGGCATACATGTAATTGTGTTTTTGTGGTTTGGGTCATCTTTGAAGAGGTTAATAATTTAAATCACCACCTTAATGAAGGATGACTTAAAGATTGGTTCATTTGAAAATTATGTAACAACAAGATTAGATTGATTCATTTGAAAATTAAGTAGCACCACAATCAAAACCTAGTTTGACAATGATTATGTAATCCCGAAATTGTCTAAAGATGAAATTTCGAGGTCAAGTCTCCATTCTCATGAATTCCTTGTTGAACCTCACTTTATCATGTCACATTTTTTCAATATTTACCAATAACGTAATTTCAAGATAACGAGTCTGATCCTCGTAAAATCCCCACTACATGTCACACATGTTCTATAGCTATTTCTTCACCTTGAGTAAATTCTTTTATCGAAAGATTCACTGCGATGGATTTATAGTATTGCCAAACAAGATCATGCAATTGATCTATCTGTTAATGGCCTCCAAAGTAAGAACTTTACAGCTTCAAACCCCAGCTCTCACAATTCCACAAACCATGGCCAGAGCAGAATCATGAACATCGAAGTAAAACCAGCTTCAATCGATCGACTTGATCACAGAGATATTACAACACAAATTCTGAACTTAAATCTTCCATTTCAGATCCATTTATTGCGCATATACGTTACAGAAAACCCTAGAAAACACGATCAAAACTCAAAAGCCACAAAATCACAACTAAAAAGGGGGGAAATTCGTAACCTAATCTGCGTTAAACAGCCGGTTCCATCTCAATCCATCAGCTACAAGATTATATACAACAACAACAACAAACAGAGACAACCCCAATCGCACCACTTTCTACAGATAATTCACGAGGAAAGCCAGAAGACTGATTGATTGATTTCCCCCGGGCGCGGCCCCTGACAAATTCAATTTTTACCTGGCGAGGCGGATGAGGCTGTTGAGGATGCGAGAGAAGGCGAATCGTATGCGAGGATAAGTCCTGATCGTGTGGAAAGCCATCTGACGGAGCAAATCCTCGGTCGTCTCGACGAACAGGTTCAGGGAGCGGATCGGCGGTATGTACAGGGTTAGCGGAACCGCCGATATGGCAACCGCGAAGAATAGTTGCAACATTTCTGGAATTACAAACCTCCTGTAGTACCGAAACAGTCGGGCTCCAGCTCTCCGACGACGGAAGTTTTTATTGGGAAAGGTGGTCGGATAAGAGAGAATTGACGAGAGAAACGAAGGAAGAAGGAAAGAAGGATTTCTCTGTTTTTGCTTTTGCTATTGTTTTTCCCGGGAAGGGGTTAGACCGTTAAAAGAGTTTCGATCAGGTTCTTTTATCCGGACACATCTTAAAGAGTTAAACCATGAATCGGATCGAAATACATCCGGCCGGTTTGAGTATCGAGTATTGATACACAATTGAATTCGGTTGAACTGGCCAATATTGAAATCACGGGTTTATATCGGATGTCCTCGAAGGGACGAATCACGGGGTTTATGTCGATAACAACTTTTAGGAAACAAAAAGAACATTCACCGTCGTTTTGCCAAGTTAACAAGCGAGCTCATATATACTATAAGGTTGAATACATTGAGTCTAGAAATAATGCTACGTGCAACCTCATCATGATAACGTTTTTCTCCCGATGAAGAATTATCACTAGACTTTAATAGTATCGTCTAACATCAAACCATAACCCCGCTCATTCCTTTTGACCAACCCGAAAACATCCTCGACGAACATTGATGAAATCTTTTGAGCATCTTGGTTATCCATTGATTTGTTCAACTCTTGTTCATGCATCTGGGTCCTGGAGTTCCAGACGAGGCACAATGTTCATGGATTGAAGCTCCTGTAGGCAAAAGCAAAATGTAGGTTTTTTAATCAATTTTTTGTAAGAATTAGAGATGGTTTCTTTAAAGAAAGCAAATAGTTGTTTTGCATACCTGGATCAAAAGCTTGCAAGCATAGGGCAGTTTCATTGTTGCAACGTTGTCTCCACTCTTCTCATCTTGTGGTTGTAATACCCTAACAACCCGCAAACTCGGCAAACCTACAATGCATATATGTGTACAGATCAGCTGCAAACCGACCCGATATTTCCAGTGCTTTCCAAAACCATATCGTAAAGCCCTTATCGTGAGCCGGTACCAGTCACCGGTTTGATCTCTAGTACAATACCGGATTACCATGCTACATTTTCAACAAATCATCGCAAGAGAGACATACAAATTCCCTCGCATTTCATCTTCATACACTAAATTAAACCTAGGTTGCTTGCTTTGCAAGCAATGTAGAAATACCGGCCTTAATAAAATTACCGCACCTGAACTTCAAATGGATCGCTTGAAAGCATGAGGCGCTCGTAGATCAGCATGCTAGCACCATATCCAATCAAACAGTCGCGTTCGATTTCTCCAACTCGAAGTCCTGAAAAGCATGGATGAAAATCAGCACACGACGTGGTAACAAAATTGAGAAAGAAAGGGATTCGATTCGATTCATACCTCCGTTTCGAGCTCTTCCTTCAGTGGGTTGTCTAGTGAACATAACCTTGGGGCCCTTACCCCTAGCGTGCATTTTATCTAGGACCTGGTACAGTAATGTTATTACAGTTAGTTCCTTTAGTTAGAAAAATGAAATTTTGTCTATCACTGAGTTTCCACATTCAGCTTTGCTTACCATATGTTTCAACTTCTGGTAGTATATTGGCCCCATGAAAATGTAAAAGCTTGAAAGCGGACTGCCTGTTATTCCTGGCGTAAGAATTAAGATCAAAGTCAGAAAGAACAGTGAGATAGAGTAAAAACTACATCAAAGAGCAAAGTAAAAGCAACAAACCTGAATAGATCATATCTTTGCCGTTGTAGCTAAAGCCATATCTGACGAGAGTTTCACTGCCATAGAGTGCAGTAAGATAATAAACATAAAGTGAGCATCAATATTTACCGAGGTAAGAAAAAATAGCATAGCAGAACTTTTACCTTATAGCATCAACCTTGTCAGCATGGCCACTTGGTTCTCCGAATGCACTCCCATAATGGCATCTACCGGAAGAAACTCCAGCTTTACTTCCAAGAAGCTCTATCATCTTCCCAACCGTCATTCGACTGCAACCATTGATGATGAGAGAGTAAGAACTTAAGACTCAAAAGTTAGTGAGGAGGACAGCAAGCACTGATGGAAATACCTGGGAAATCCATGTGGATTCATGATTAAATCGCGGCAAATCCCACGTTCTGAGAATGGAAAGTCTTCTTGTTGAATGATCGTTCCACAGACACCCTTTTGACCATGTCTGCTACTAAATTTGTCACCCAACTGATAGCAAAAACAAAAGAACAGAATGTCAGATTATTTACGAATTTGCGATATTCCGAATTGCAGCCAAATTTGAAGCAACAATTCCTTACCTCTGGCCTACCAGTTTGGCGAGAAAGCAATTTGATACACAGGTCATTCTTGTGATTTGTAGACAAAAAAACTCTGTCCACTACACATGACTCCCCGTCAGGCCCTTTGAATTTTTCCATGCTATGTTTTCCACAAGTAACAGGAGAC
Organism: Linum usitatissimum; assembly: GCA_030674075.2. Classification (NCBI taxonomy): domain Eukaryota; kingdom Viridiplantae; phylum Streptophyta; class Magnoliopsida; order Malpighiales; family Linaceae; genus Linum; species Linum usitatissimum. The sequence goes on along the minus strand of JAUJYP020001281.1, from coordinate 2,661,886 downwards.
ATCGGTAGATGATAAATGAAAGGGATAGTCTAGATTAGGTTTATAGACTACATACATATGAACTGGTTGCGTTGCAGATTTGGCCATTGGAGACTCTACGTTGACATATATATCATTTGTTCTGATTATTTGGCCAGGAGCAGTGATTCCGTCATCGTCCAAGACCTACACAAGAGAAAAATAGTTGCACTCAAGTACAGTGGGATCTCCTTTCCTAAGCCCTGATCATATATGATATAATATTTTCCGTGAATTAGCGCAGTTGGTTATGTCTTATGTTAGCGACCTGAAGGTACCAGCTTAGAATCCAACACTTTCCTTGCCTTTCTATCTTTGGAAGAAAAAAGATGAGAAAATAACTTACCCTTTCGTTCGATCGTCCTCGTTGTTAACAAAGGACGTTGAGGATACACCAGCAGGTAAAGTAGCGTGTCCGCCCGACTTAACTGGAGAACACAAAGAAGTTGTCACGATGAGTCCGGGAATAAAAATCCTTTTAAGGACAGATTGTGAAATCAATTGGCTCATATTTATTGCGTTCTTACTCTCGTTCATGTGTATGCTTTTAATCCGCAGAAGGACATAAAGTTATATGATTGCATCACTTGCCTGATTGTAAGCTATGTTTCCCATTGCTTGCTTCCCCATTTGCACACTGTTACGAAGAAGTAAAAAACAGGAGTGGCACAAGTCACTATTGCTGATAAGTTGCTGAAAATTATATGGAGACCAACTCTGTTGAAACCTATGGGCCGATATTCGTCTGTTAAAAAAAAAGGTTAAGCAAAATCATGACCTAATATGTATTTCTTGGTGACTGATTATGATGAGGATATGGAATTAGCCAGCAATAACACCTAGTATGGTGAATGGTTCTATCTCGATGTGAGTCGTCTCAGGTGTAGCTTCCCCTTCATATAAAGCAATCTGCAGAAAGAAATGCATTAAACCCACTATCCTTGCTAGTACTCAGAACACCTAAAAGAGCAAGGAAATTAACTGGCCCGACAGCTCTAATATTTTATTTCCTACATAATCCTACAAAAGGCAAGAAAAGAACACACTTAATGCGTCAATCAAGTACATAATGATAATACTCAGATACTATTGTAGAAGGTGACCAGAAACTGAATTTGGTAGTTCAGAAACTTGTGTATAAAATATTATGTATTTTCCTTGTCATCCATGGCATCCTTGTTTATGATAGCATCCATGATCCTTCTAAGCATTACAGCAACATAAATGCATTTTGGCCGAAAATTGTTGTTGTGAATCTGAGACAGTAAGTCAAGATCATGAACATAATTACATAACACAGTGACCCTATCACTAAGAGGATGAAATTAAGTTGGAAAGTGAATCCCACCGGAACATTAGCAAGAAATATGTCTCCGAAGATAGACAGTGCACTTCCGTATTTCTGCAACTCGATAAAAAAAAAAGAAATATATGCAGAAACAGTATATGGAATTCCAGAATCTTAATACTGTTCAACAATGACAGCAGAACTTACATTATTGATAAGGTATTTAGTGTCAAGCTCTTTCAAGGCTTTTGTTTGTGTGTAGACATCAAGACTTGCACATTCCTGCAATTGGAAGAACAAGGTATTTGGCTATTTACATACACTAGTTGGTCTATCTTTGGAGGTCCAGTTGGTCTGCCAATGATTAAGTGAAAATATCTATAAGAGCCTATACCTCAAGAGACGGCAGAAGGAGTTGACTATATCGAGGAACTCTTCCTAACATTTTGAACAACCTCTTGATCACTTTCCATTCCCATAGCCTTCATGACCAAATCTTGAGTGATTTGCGTAAGAAATGCCCAAATTTCCTAGTTGAGCTTAGGAAATTTACAAAATTATGGGTGCATTAGTCATTTACAAAATTAGAATGTCTCTTTTAATCTTCAAAACTTTACTAAATAAATGAGGTATTTACGAAATCACTTGCATATTTGAAATCCCCTCAATTTCAAAATTTCTAGCTATTTGAAATCACTTTCGACCAAATGACACAATCAAACGATCACTCGATAAAAGCAAAGATCATACGTGAGATCAGATAGACGGCATGTGTGTGGCGAAAGTGGTACAGTGATATAGTCGTTCCGTTTTTCAGTAGGCTTGCCGATCCTCGCATCTTCAAACCTGGATTATAATAATTCGCAGTGATATCAAATGTCTAGTTAGTTCTGCAACAATCAAGCACAGAATACGAAAGAACCAAAAAATGAAAGAGAGGTTAGAATCGGCATATACTTGATGTCGCTGCTGGCATTAATCTTGGATACAATGCAATCATTGCCTCGCACAATTTTCTTTATACCAACATTTACAAAGTAATTGTAAGAATCCAGATGCTGCTTTACCAATCCTCTAACCTTCAGGAACTCGGGAACGAGCTGATACTTGTCAACTGCAGTTTTCATCGGAGCTGCGAGCTTTTGCTTGTCTATCCTGGAGTTCAGTTGCAGATTCCACAATGATTTAACAATTGACATTGTGGGTTTTACAAGGTGTGAAATCTTAGTCAAAGAAAGAAGATGAACAAAACTGTTGGTCCCGGGAAATTGCTTCCCAATAAAATAACTCCATCATTAATATTAGGACTTCAACATCATTGATTGTCAATTAATTGGCTTAAATCATGTTCCCTTAAAATTGTGTATAAAATGGAGGGAGTAACCTTCATTTGATTCATCCCTTACTCACTTTCATTATCTTCTCTGTATATCTTTTTCTTTCTTTCTTGCAAAATCTCTTTACTTGTTTTATAATTGTGATATCAATTGTTGGGTAGATAGGTGAACGGTAGAAATTTTGATAAATGTTTTATCGTGGTAAGAATACTTTCTTGTGAGCGACAAAAATAATGAGTAGTTATTTCGGGATTGAGAAACACTTGAGAGACACTATTTTTGGATCGACTCAGATCGCCTTGTAGCTACCTTGTTATAGTGAATAAGTGCTCGTAGTTGTCGCTGCTGCCGTAGATGTACTCTCCGCATTGGAGGGGAACTACGTAAATTCTGGTGTTATTTACTTACCGTTTTGTGCTTGGCAATTTCGAGAATATTTGTTGTATATTACATTATTAATATTACCACAGTAAATTGGTCTAAGGATGTTGGCTTAATTATCGTCATTATGGTATTGCGGTGGTAATCACCCATTCATAGTGATTTTAAGTGTGGCGGACTACCGCCACTTCCAACCTGCCTAGAAAATATTTACGGCGTGTGGTTTATTAGTGCAATATATTTATTCTATTTTCGTTCGATGCGCCCCAACATAGGGCACTTCTCTTGCAGATCACTTGAACGACGTTCAAGGGATCATTGACCAATTGTCAGGAATGAACTTAAAGTTGGAGATGAGGTAACGACTCTTTTGGTTCTGGCATCCTTATTAAATGGTGTTTAACGGTCTTTTAGTTATTAGGAGTATAATAGTCAGTTTATGTAGAATACAAGTTACTAAAAGTGAAAAAATGTTCATACCGAAATATTCTCTTATAATAATTTAAATAAAAATTAACAAATTGAAAGAATAAAATAAACTATATCGTAACCGATAATATGATATTAAACTATATCGTCACCGATATAGACAATCCGTCTTTTACTAACTAGGATTAGCGAATCTCATAAATTACATAAACTATATCGTCACCAATATGGACGGTCTGTCTTTTACCACTCATCCTTACAAACTCTATGTGATTACCGTTCAATTACAATTTAAAATGGTCTGATTTCTGAAAATTACAAACGGCACCGTTTCATGTTCCCGCCCTTTTCTATTCATCAAAACTTCGTATGTTCTTTAGACTGTATTTTACTTCTTTCAAAGTTCGAATCTTTTTCTTCGTTTCTCTGCTCTCTGTAATGCTTCTCCACAAAATCCCCTCCAAATCGCTGAAACAACAACCTCCGACGATTCTCTCATCTCTCTTACAGAACGTACTAACCCACCCCACACCTCCCCAAATCGATCCTCCTCCACAACGACAAACTGCTCACTGTAACAATTTCTCGTTCGAAGAGAAGTACAGGTACATATGCACGCTCCTCCTATCTCAAACCCGATCCAGAAACCTTCGCAACGGCGTTCAGCTCCATACCCAGATCGTCAAAGCCGGATTGGGTACGATCCCGCTTGTGTCTCACTACCTTATCAATTTCTACTCCAAGAACCAGCTGCCGATGCTGTCCGCTTCAGTGTTCGACGAAACCCAGGTGAGATCAGCCACCACTTGGAGCTCTGTAATATCTTCTTTAGCTCAGAATGAGTTGCCCGGTCTTGCAATCGAGTACTTTCGTAAAATGCTCGAGGAAGGTTTTCTCCCCGACGACCATATTTACCCTAGCGCGACTAAGGCTTGCGCGATTATGGGCCGGTGGGATGTCGGGAAATCGGTACATTGTCATGTGGTGAAGACTGGGTACGATTTTGATGTGTTTGTGGGCAGTTCGTTGGTTGATATGTACTGTAAGTGTGGCAAGTTGGGGGATGCACGCAACCTGTTCGACGAAATGCCTGAGAGAAATGTGGTTTCGTGGAGTGGGATGATCTACGGGTATGCGCAAGTCGGGGAAGACGAGGAGGCGTTGAAGCTCTTCAAAGGAGCTTTATATGAAGGATCGGAAGTCAACGATTTCACATTCTCGAGCGTCATAAGGGTGTGTGGAGACTCGACATTGCTCGAGCTTGGGAAGCAGATACACGGGATGTGTTTCAAGACGAGCTACGATTCATCGAGCTTCGTGGGGAGTTCTCTGGTCTCGTTGTATTCGAGATGCGGAGTTATCGAAGAAGCTTACGTTGTCTTTGACGAAGTGCCTGTGAAGAATCTCGGTATGTGGAATGCCATGTTGATCGCTTGTGCACAGCACGGGCATACAAAGAAAGTGTTCGATCTGTTCGAAAAGGTGCAGAAAGGCAGTGGGATTAACCCGATCAAACCGAATTTCATAACTTTTCTGTGTTTGCTCTATGCTTGTAGCCACTCGGGGCTTGTGAAAGAAGGCCAAGCATATTTCGAACTAATGAAGAAGAGTAATGTTGAGCCGGGGGCTCAACATTACTCTTCTTTGGTGGGGTTGCTAAGTAGGGCGGGTAAGTTAGAGGAAGCACTCAAGATCATAGACACAATGCCAATCGAGCCGACAGAATCTGTATGGGGAGCATTCATGACCGGGTGTCGAATCCATGGAAAAACCGAGCTAGCAGCTTATGCAGCTGATCAAGTGTTCCAGCTAGGCGCAGTGAGTCCGGGGCTACACGTTATACTCTCGAACGCTTACGCAGCTGCTGGGAGGTAATTAATGACTGAATTTTTCAGCTTAGTGAAAGATCATCACTTTTATACTCGATGTGCATAGTTCTCATGTAACTATGATTGGAAGAGGTGCGGTTAGTGGTTACAATACACCACTAACCAATTTCTAGCCCTACATGTAACTATTGGGTCAAAGTGCTTTACGTCATTCAATTGATAGATTGCTTGAATTATTGGTATCGAGTTACATCACAAAGTGTTTATGTGCGGTTCGTATTAGGTACGAGGACGCAGCGAGAGCAAGGAAGTTGCTTAGGGACCAAGGAATCAAGAAGGAGACCGGGTTAAGCTGGGTTGAGGAAGGGAACAAGGTGCACACATTCGCAGCAGGGGATAGGTCCCACTCAAGGACGAAGGAGATCTACGAGAAGCTGGAGGAGCTAGGGCACAAAATGGAGGAGGCTGGATACGTTCCAGATACGAGCTTTGTGCTGCGAGAAGTTGGTGGTGATGAGAAGCATCAAACGATTAAGTATCACAGTGAACGTCTAGCAATTGCATTTGGGCTCATCGCATTCCCAAACACTGGTAGGCCGCTTAGGGTTATGAAGAATCTTAGGGTGTGTGGTGATTGTCACACAGCTATCAAGTTCATGTCCAAGTGCACCGGGCGGGTTATCATTGTTAGGGACAACAACCGGTTCCATCGGTTCGAAGATGGTAAGTGCTCTTGTGGTGACTATTGGTGAGTGAAATTGTTACATAGGGATATTTCACGGTTTTATGGTCCACCGATTTTTTTAGTAGAGTAAAAAGATCGAAATGAATAGATATTAACTCATGAAAAAATGTTTTCTTGTTGGCGGGGGGTACATAAGGCACAGTTCGATTCGATCTATCTCTTATGAGTGCCTTTTAGGAGCGAAATTAGGGTTTTGGGGTCTTATTATATTGTTAAGCAATAACATAGTAATAATTTTATTGCTCGAGTTGCAAAAATGGTTCGCAATTTTGTAGTGATGTAAGATTTGTAATCGCAATTTTAACTACCTTGTTTGTTGGTATGTAAGGCATGATTCAATCTACCATGTCCATGTATGAGTAAACATAGAATAAGATCTTGATGCACGAGCTACATAATGGTACATAACTAAAATAAATATGTTAACTCATGCTTTTCAGAGCAAAATCACGAATCGTGATTCAACCTATTAACTCCGCATGAGCAAGTCTTCATAGCGAAACTAAGGCATCTAGGTCGAAACTACGGCTTCTAGGTCTTACCATGAGGGCAAGAATCCATGGCATTGTATCATTCTCATATGAGCAGAAAACATAAATGGACACATTTAGTCATTGTAAAAATCACAATTTTGACTATCTTGCTCACTAGAGGGGGCTCAATCTTCTGTCTGAGCCTTTTTCGGAGCGAAATTAGGGTTCTCCGATCTTACCATCTAGGCTGAATCTTATATCATGAAAATATGGCATAGTATTATTCATTGGCATAACAGTACAAACATAGTAACAGGGGCAACTCAAACAGATTTGACATACTACAACTCTCACCATTTGGAGACAAGTTATTCCAAACAAACATATGACTGACCCCATTTTGAACTAAAACCAAAAAAAAATTAACCAAAAATAAACTAAGTCTCTATACTTCTTCTTCTTCTTCTGTCTATTGGTATATAGCGTTAGCAGTATAGTAAAAAAGCTCTTTTCATAAACGGGTGTCACAGAACGGTGAAAAAATAAAACTCTGAAAGAAAAACAAGCAAAAACCAAAATCCCAGCTTACTTCTCTTCGTAAAAATTTGATGGATTTATGGGAAATACATCAGAGTTGCCCTTTCAAAAACTGCAAACATTTTAAAAAAACCAGAGGTTATGAACAAGACAGGTGACATGAAACCCTAATCAGTTTATAATTCTGTAAATTGGTTACCTGTTTCGTTATACATTTATGCCATTCTCTTTACCATAGCTTGATTTGGCCGGGCCGAACGAGGAATCTAACCACCCTGCGAGTTTGGCTTTCTCGACGTATAACCCGAACTGCTTTTCAGCATCGGGGACATCGAGCCGCAGGTCCTCGAGACACTCTGCAACCCTGCCAAAGCCCTTGGTCATCTGATACGTTGTAATGAGCCCCGATCGGAAGCACTCGTTGAGAAGGCCCCAGAGCTTCTCGATCTTGCTCTCCATAATCTTCACCAGTGCTTTCTTCACGACTTCATGGTGGAAGAAGGGCATCCCGAGTTCTTTGATGCAGCGGCAGGCTTCCCTCACGTCGCCTCCAGATTCGAACTCTTCAAGCAGCTTGCCGATTTTGTCTTTGATGTCTTCGACTGCCCAGCCGTTCTTGCTACTACTTCCTCCACCACCCCAGCACCTTAGGATCCTTTCCCCCGCGAGCCTGGCCTTTAGCAGTGACTTTGCCATTTGCAGGACCTTGTTACCAGTCGAGTCTGTCCCGAGGAATTGGTTTCCGATTTCTTCCAGCTGCTGCGGGGCAATGACTTCGTCCACGACAGCTCTTGCTACGAACATTCCGAGATCTTCAACCACAATTGGGTTATCTAAGACTGTGTCGTCTGCTGATTCGATTAGCATAACAAATCCATGTACAACATCATCAGTAGGGAAACACAGAGACGAGAGTAGCACGGAAGCCATTTCCTTCTCTCGATTCTTCCTATCCATTGCTAGAGTCACCAGTCTTTTGATGAACATAGCATTTAGTTGAGGTGAGCAAGAACTGTTCTCTGATTCAATACAATCACTAACCTCTGCTATATCACCTGACAAGAAATACTCCTGAATGATGGATTGTGCCTTCAGCTTGAAGATCTTTGCAGCACCATCTTCCATAGGTCCTTTTGGGGAAGGTAGTGAAAGCGACTTCAGGGACGAAGCAGACAGCCATCCTTCTGATGCTGCTTTAGATATCAAAGATTTGAGAATCCCTCTTGCATTAGGAATGTCAAGTGACAAGTCATCAATGACGTCTATAATCCTCCCAAACCCTTTAGTGACTTGGCTGGAATTTATCAACCCTACTTCTGTTGCTTTCTTGAGCAGATCCAGCAGTTGACCTTCGACTGGCTGTCTCTCCATGGCCATCAGCAGAGCTCGCTTAACTATCTCGTGGTGAAAGAACGGAACTTTCAGTTCCTTGATGCATCTGCAAGCCTCATTCTTATCACCACTGGCTACGTACTCTACCAACAGGTTGTTTATCTTGACCTTCACATCATCAACCGTCTTATTCATGCTACTTTCCCATCTTCGCTCAATGATTTCAGAATGGAGAGGAGCTGCTAAATAACCCTTCTCCGCTCTCCTCAAGACATCAACCCCTTTGGAATCTGCTGGTAAACAAGCCAGTTGCTTCCTCAAGAACACAGGTGGAAGTATGTCATCCACCACAGCTCTGGCGATGAACAGAGCAAGAACATCAATAGTGTCAGGTATGTCTACAATCAAGTCATCTGCGGATTCCACCAACTTGCTGAAACCCTTATAAACTTGTGAAGGCTCAACGACCTCTGCATAGAGAATGGATAAAAGAACGGCAGCCATTTCCTTTTCTTTGTCATGCCTGTCCATTGCCATGGACACCAGTTTCTTGACAAAGTAATAACTAAAACTGGGCATTCTGAGTTCCCTCAGTTCATTAGCTGTTGATACAACATCACTAGTTGTGAAGTATTCTTCCACTATTATTGTTGCTTTCCTTTTATAGTCATCAAACTTTGAAGGTGTTATCTGAACTTCTTGTTCCTGAGAAATCATGCAAAGCATTTAGTGTTAACTATTGCAAAAGATTCCCATAATGGATTCCTTAACAAAGCTTTCCTGCCTAGTACCTCTGTGCTATCGTAGTTTGGATCTTTTGGATCGTTATTGTACAAAGCATCATCAGAACCACCTGGGAAACAAAAGAAAATGTACATGTCAAAGAACCTTAACTCAAGCATGATCTTTCCCATAGGATCAGATTTACAAACTCGTTACACATCACAACATTCAGGGAATTGGTTGTCACTCATAACATTAAGTCATTGATGATATCATTAGAGATCACAAAGATATCATCAGTAATGTAAAGGCTAAGAGATTGGCCCAGGGGTAACATGAGATCATAAGTCATTACAGTCACCACACCGGCCTTGGTTTTGAACCTCGGCCAACACTACTTAATACCAAATTATCATACGAAGAAGCACTATGCTGAAACCAGCTTGTACCTTTATTAGGGTGGCCATCCATGTAAGAACGTGCCTCCTTGTCATGTGAATTTTGTTGTGTGGCAATGGGAGGGAGCTTTCCATTCCCATTGGATGAAGAGGACTTGAGAGAGGAGGATGAGCCCGGGGAGATCTGCAATGTAGAAACAGATAAAGCATCTGCACTCTCCACAGCTGATCTCGCAAGCTCCTGGTGTTCTTTTGATACAAAACCCTCCATTGTTAGTTATCAAATACAAGCGACGAATAGCCAAATGCAGAATAGGAACAGGACTTTGCTGTGTCAATCAAAGTATTCACAATCTCAGAACGTTCGCCAATTGGATCAAGAACTTTCTTCCCCTGTCACCCACAAAATCAACAAGGGGAAAAAAACATGATTTAACCCATGAAATCAAGAGAAAGAAATTACCCACAATCATAAACAAGAGAGGCAATCGATCAAACCTATATGATCGGCGATTTTCTGCTGTTCGTTACCGTATGCATTCCGTTGACATGGGAGACTCGTAGAATCTTGAAAAAAAAACAAACCTAATTCCACCCAACACAAAAAAAAACTTGCCTCAATTTACGTTCATTCGGACATAATGATTGATCAGATAATTCCAAATTAAAGACGGAACAATCGATAATTTCAGAGAAATTGTTCAAATAAGACGATTACCTCAAATCTCCCAGTGAATTAGTGATGCGCTTATTTGTTTATATTGGTTAATTCCTCTTTTTCCCGCCAGAGCGCGCGCCACTGCACACCGGCGAAGAGAAACTGATTCCGGCCGTTCACCCTTTCGGCAAGCTTTCTCTGCGCTCCCAACCCTAATTTTCCTTCCTTGTATGTTCCGATTCTTTCTGGATCGGAAACTGAGAGAGAGAAGGTATGTTATTGCGGAATTCAGGTGCTAATAATAGGGAATTGATGATTGAAGACAGGAAACCTAGAAATGAAAATTGTGGAGAGTAGAGTAATTGGGGGATTTGGAATTTCAGTTATGAAATTCAACTTCCCCCCGCCGATTCTTGTGGGGAAGAAGAACAAGGAGAATGAACGAAGGCTAATTTATAGCCACTAAATTTTTATCATTCGAATCCTCAACATTTTCTACATTTACACATTTGGTATCTATACTTATAATCCATAACAGAATAGTTATTGCTAAGCTCACTTTATTATTCTCTTTTGTATTCTACCTTTACTATTTTAGAAAAATATAATAATGATAAATATGGCAAGATCCCGAGAGTAACATCATATCATTTCTAACCCATCTACTATAAAAATATAATAAATAAACTCGCCTATTGTATGACCGTTAATCATATTAATCCCTTGTAAAGACAAACCAATATTTTATCAAATCCATCAAATTAATCCCTATCTCAAATCTTTTTAGGCCAATTTAATTTATGTTTCATTGGTATTTTTGTTATAAAAAAACCCTACCATTTATCTTTCAAAAAACTATACTTTCTCGTAAATATAAATTGCTTATTAGACACTAATTTGACTATGGTATAGCCAAAACTCGTAGGTATAAATAAGTAAGTTGTGTTGAGTAAGCTAATCGATTGTAAAAGAGTACATTTCACTAGAAATATACCAGACAAGACTTGTTTGTTATATTTTATAATTTTAATAATAAAGTGATCAATCTTGATATTTGTTTTATTGCGTACTCTATACAACATAATTAGTCTTGACCAACAAATGAAGAGGAATAAAACAATATAACAATGGAAGAGGCAATGGCGTACGGCAGGATAACTCTATTATGAGTCAATTAGTCTTCCTTCTTTCTTGCTTCAAAGGGTTTTTTTTTTATGAATTCATGGATGATGAATCATCCATCTTTCTTCATTTTTTTTCTAGTTACTTTCTAATCAAGGCAACTTGTAGTTTTGAATTTTGACCTTTCCATACGACATTCGAGATTCGAGAGGGTGAGATGAAGAGGTTTTCATTAAAAAAACGGAGTTTCAATTTGACTAATAAAACTCAAGATAAAATGAAACGACACATGTTCAAATTAATAAGAGATATACATTGAAAATAAAAAAGAAATAGAACTTTTAAATTGTCACCTCATAGCCATAATAAATGAAATAGGAATCTAAACCGACAAATGTCATATTTCATCTAAAAAGGATAAGAGAAAACTACAATGTAAAATTTTTGTGAACAAAATATGTTATAACCTAACATTGCAACATATGTACACCCGAAACCTTATTTGAAAGTATTTAAAATTTATAAATTTAAAAGTGAATATAAATTAAAAATTATTAAAATATCCATTTGATTCCTATTAAACATGTAATATATATTTTGTACATATTTGTATGTAAAGTATAAAAAACATGAAAAAAACTAAACGACCCAATAATAGTAAGAAAACGAAAATTTTAAACAAATAAAGTATGTATACAATATTATACGAGTTTACAAATTTTTGCTAACTTAGATTCAACGGTCCGGGCCGACTCCAAACCCACCAAATCGAAATTCTTTAGCCCAAGAGTGCATCTGCTGTTCCTCGGCCTTCTATGGGCTGCTTCATTAAACTGGAATGTGGGCCGACAAATTATTTCTTTCCCGGGTCTCAGTGGGCCGGAGTTATGGGGTCAGAGCTTCTGGGCCTCTTGTTCCAAGTAATCCTGGTTGGTTTCGGACGAACCCAGTTCTGAAAATTGAAGGAAAGAAAGGGAAACACTGAGATGAGAGAAATGTTATTCCACGGAATCCACTCAGCTCCAAGACTGCCGTGGAGCTCATCGCAAACGCTCAATGAACTTGCTGTAGTTCGTGATTTCAGAGGTACGAATCTCCGTTCAAATGGTTAGCCGGAATTCGCTTGTTTTCTGTTGAAAGGGGTAGCTGTAAGATTCTCAAAAATTTGAAATCCGCCGCGAGAATCGTCGGTTGCAGTTTTGAAAAGCATAAACTGAACCGTCTACTTGAATTCGGGGAGCTATGGCGAACGTCTCCGTCGCGGCGGAGTGGCAGCTCCTGATCAATCGGTACTACCGCAAACCGGAGATTTACCAAATGCGGTGGAGGCAAATAGACCTGACGCGGAACAAGGTCGCCTGCGCGCCATTTGGTGGCCCGATCGCCATCATCCGCGACGATTCGAAGATCGTGCAGCTCTACTCCGAGTCAGCGCTCAGGAAGCTCCGCATCTTCAACTCCGCCGGCGTCCTCTTGTCGGAAACTGTATGGAAGCACCCTGGCGGCCGGCTGATCGGGATGTCGTGGACGGACGACCAGACGCTGATCTGTATAGTTCAGGACGGCACGATTTACAGGTACAACATCCACGGGGAGTGTCTGGATCCTAATTACTCGATGGGGAAAGAGTGCTTCGAGCAGAATGTGGTGGAGTGTGTGTTCTCGGCTAATGGGGTTGTGTGTTTGACCGAGGCTGGGAAGTTCTTCTGTGTGGCGGATTTTAAGGATATCAAGGCGTATCAGCTAGCGGATCCTGGTGTTGAAGGGGACGATGAGCTGCCGCGTTGTATAGCTGTGATAGAGCCGCAGTACACGGTGTCTGGTAACGTGGAGGTGCTTTTGGGGATTGGGGATGGGATTGTCATCGTGGATGAGGATGACGCTAGGCACATTGACGGTGAGAAAGTGGAAGGACCTGTGCAGAAGATTGCAGTTACACGGGATGGTAGGTTTTTGGCATGTTTTATGCATGATGGAAGGATGGTCGTGATGAATATGTCATTCGAGCCTCTATTTCAGTATCAATGCGAGGTAAGTTTGTTACTGAATTCAGAGTTACAGTACTGCATTAGGGTGTTTAGTATGTTACTATGATGATTTGGTTTGAATTTCTCGTGAATTTAGTACCTAGTTTACAAATAGAGTAGATTCTTGAGGAAGCAGCCGGAGCGTTGAAATCTTTGAATAAATCATGTTTGCAATTCGACTAGAAATCTTATATGGATTAAACAGGAATGATTGGCATGATGATTGGGAGCTTCTGTTAGTGCTAGCAACCCTTTGAATGTATTTTATGTTTTCTCATTGTTGTGTAAGTCTCAGAGTTTTGTCGTTAGGTCATTGATTTCAGGTGTAAACATTGTTTTAGTGCTTTGCCAATTATGTGGATAACATGGTGTCATTATCAATACTTGCAGTCAGCACTTCCTCCAGAGCAGATGGCTTGGTGTGCATTGGACAGTGTGCTTCTTTATTGGGACGATATGCTTTTGATGGTGGGTCCATCATCTGAAGATTCTGTGCGATACATCTATGATGAACCTGTGATCCTTATCCCTGAATGTGATGGAGTCAGGATACTATCTAACACAACCATGGAGTTCCTACAACGGGTACCTGATTCCATCGTTTCCATCTTCAAGATAGGAAGTACGTCACCAGCATCCTTGCTTTTCGATGCCTTGGATCATTTTGACAGGCGGAGCGCTAAGGTTTGAAACTCTTATCCACTAGCTAAGGAGATTAAAAAAAATCGTACCAAAATATTGTACATCCAAGTCAACCTCTTGGCACTTCCATATTAGTTTCTACTGTGATACATGTACTAGTTCCTTACTTTCCCAAGCTTAGCATTCTAGATTCGGGTACAACTTCCATTGTTGTCTCTTAAGTAATTCCTACAATTTGTTATCAGGCAGATGAAAACTTGAGGTTGATAAAAGCAGCCTTGCCCGAGGCTGTTGAGACATGTATTGATGCAGCAGGTCATGAATTCGATACTTTCCGTCAACAGACATTGCTTAGAGCTGCAAGCTATGGTCAAGCTTTTTCCAGGTGAAACTTGTGCTTCTGGTAGTGGATTTATATATATAATGCCTGTGTATATTCTAGGTGAGACCAACTTTTGCCATGTGCTGTAGGCACCCATAATCTGATCTGTTCAAATTTGTCAACTGAATGGTTCAAATTAAAGATGTGTATAATAAACCATAAAGTGGTTGAAATCTCCATTGCTCCAAATGCCGCTTCCATGGTTGAAAGGGTTGCTTTGTACCTCACATTTACCGTTTTGGTTATTGCTGGTGATACTGCCAAATGGAGTTAGTATGATGTCAAAGGATTCATATGATTAGGAGGTACTTGTTTTTATGAACATACATGCTTGCTGCTTATGTGGAATATTTGGATCTAAGAATTGCCATTATCGCTAGCAATAGCCATTTATATAAGGACCATTTAAAAAGAGTATTCACAATGGAACACTATGCATATGTCTCTTCAGCACGTCACTCTCAATGGTATTCTTCCTTTTCTAATTTTTGTTCTCGGAATTGATATCCAGTTGGCTTTGACAGCGATTTCCAACGGGAACGCATTCAGGAGATGTGTAAAACTTTACGGGTCTTAAACGCTGTTCGCAACCCTGAAATTGGCATTCCTCTAAGCATTCAGCAGTACAAGGTTCTGTTGACACTGCTTCTATATTTTACCTTCTTCATCGTGTAACTGTTTCCCCTTGATATTATACTGAAGTGGTCACTCTGCCAGACATTAACAGCACCTGTGCTGATTGCTCGTTTGATTAATGCCCACCAGCATCTCCTTGCTCTACGAATTTCTGAGTATATTGGAACAAATCAGGTTAGTTATCATCAATAACAACAGTGACCGAATCTCTCAATTACAAGTATGCTACAATTCCCCCTACTTAAACCTGGATTGATTATATCTTGGGAATAAATTAGATCAGGCATACATTATAATCATGATGATAGTTATGCATTCTGTAGTACCTGAGACTAGATTTACTACAACTTAAATATGGTTTCTTTAGTTGTATAACAGCTCAAGATGTTCTGCTTTCATCATTTGTATTAGATGTTCGTCCTTCAACTGCTGACTCAACTTATCAACGCATTTGTATTAAATCTTCTTCTTTCAACTGCTTTCTGGCATTCTATTTGATCTGACTTGTTACTGATAGCTCTCATTTATCACCAATAATTGGAAACTACTTTTGTTTAGGAACATCTAACTGTTATCCTATGCTCTTCAGCTGTGTGAAGAGTAATTAATTTCAACGTGAATGTCATCTGATTGGTTTCTGCAGGAAGTAGTAATAATGCATTGGGCATGTTCAAAGATAACAGCTTCTTTAGCAATTCCAGATGCAGCTCTTCTTGAAATTTTGCTTGACAAGGTTTGTGAATATTAATGGTTGTTTATATTGACCTCCATTTATGTAAGCTATTAACATCTCAAAGATTTGTTCTGACCCTGCAGCTGAGGTTGTGCAAGGGCATATCTTATGCAGCTGTTGCTGCTCATGCAGATAAAAGTGGCCGTCGGAAATTGGCAGCTATGCTTGTTGAACATGAACCACGCTCCTCCAAACAGGTCATGAGTTCACCGCTTTATTTGTTAGAAGTATATAGTGTAAATTGACCTGTAACTTCTGTTGGGTGTTTTGTGCTGATGGTCTCTTTTAGTCCATTCCAGGTTCCACTCTTATTAAGCATCGGAGAGGAGGATACAGCTCTTATAAAGTCGATGGAAAGTGGTGATACTGACCTGGTTTATCTTGTTCTGTTTCATATCTGGCAGAAGGTACTCATTCCTCCCCAATGTCATGGCTTCTTCTTTTCTGTTTCAGTTATATTTCTTAATTTCAATTCTTTTGTGTTGGGGTGGGAATGTCTGGCAAGTGACTTCAATTTTTGTTTATGCAGAGGCCAGCCTTGGAGTTTTTTGGGACAATACAAGCTAGACCGCTAGCACGGGATATGTTTATAACTTATGCACGGTAAATGCAATTCCCCAAACCCTTTTCTTAAGAGCATACTGTTATTGTTCGTTTTCTATGATGTTTGCCATGGTCTTATGGAACTCTTTGCACGTTGCTGGGTTTGATTCTCCTGTTCCAGGTGTTACAAACATGAATTCTTGAAGGACTTTTTCCTATCAACTGGGCAACTTCAAGTATGTTCCTGTGCCCTGCGTTTCATTGTGCTATCTCTTATACAAATGACTGATTGATTCTTGAGATAAGTTCTATTTAACTTTCTAGTGGAGAACTGTGGTAGAAATTTGTCTCGCGGTTTTCTTATCATTGATGTCTTATTCGTCTACTGGCGGTGCTGTTAAGACCTCAAATTGTTTCAGAAGAGATACAAGAGGTTGCTCAAGTCTTCTCTAGACAAGTTTTTGCTGTTAGACCATAAATATAAATGTAAAACTATAGTTTATTGGGTTTGCTGCCAATATTTTGCATTCTAGTATCATAATATGTCTGGAATTTTAAGTATTCTATGATCTTCCGGTAATTACAATAGTGTGGTTTGGTATGTATACAAGTGGTTCACTGCGGCCAGACGGTCTGTGCTAGTTCACCAATACGTTGCTGAGCTGTTTGCATATCTCTTTTCTTCTCATGATGTTTTCTTTCTTATTTTTTGGATCTTGAAGGAGGTAGCATATCTTCTGTGGAAGGAATCGTGGGAAATAGTAAAAAACCCGATGGCAAGTAGAGGCTCGGCACTGCATGGTCCACGCATAAAGATGATCGAAAAGGCTCAGAATCTTTTTGCTGAAACAAAAGAACACACCTTCGAATCAAAAGCTGCCGAAGAACATGCAAAACTAATAAGGTAAAGGGATTCCTGTTCCCAGCAATTTTTCTCTTTGGGCAAGCCTCATTAGTTGGTCAGCAATCTCACTCGCCTTATTAAAGCATAATAAGGGAAATTGACTCCGGTTCTTGTTACAAACATAATATTGAACTGGGTTTTGAGCTATGGTCTTTACATATATTTCACAAACGAACTAAGTTGGTCATTGGATGAGATTGGTGGTGATGCTGGTTGAAAACATCGAACCCATTTTCATAGATTTGTTTCACTCTGGTCTTCATTACAAATTTGCAGAATTCAACATGAACTAGAAGTGGCCACGAAACAAGCCATTTTCGTAGATTCGAGCATCAGTGATACAATCCGGACCTGTATTGTGCTGGGGAACAATAAATTCGCAAGTAAAGTGAAGACAGAGTTCAAGGTATGTTATACTACTGTCCTATTTCTCCAAAAGTAATTGAGATCCGACTGACATGAGAACTGCAAAGAGACCTATGGGCTATAATCTTTCTGTAATGGACGAGTTAGATTGTGTTCCGAAATCAAAGCAAACCGCAGATTGGTGTTTCAGTTGTAGAAGCCATCCACTGTTCATAGTTATCATCTTTGTTTTCCTCATATTGTTTACACAGGTTTCTGAAAAGAGATGGTACTGGCTCAAAGTATTTGCTCTAGCAACGGTCGGAAACTGGGAAGCTCTCGAAAAGTTCTCAAGGGAGAAAAGGCCACCAATTGGTAACATCTTCCCCACGATTCGTAGGATTACACCTTCATTTCAGTCAAAGCGCCTACCCTTCTAACCATCTTTTTTTCATCCATCTAGGCTACCGCCCATTTGTGGAAGCATGCATTGATGCCGACGAGAAAGGAGAAGCTCTCAAGTACATACCGAAACTCGCAGATCCCAGAGAAAGAGCTGAGGTGACGATCCTTTTGTACTGGTTAGCGAATCATTTTCACAAACCGAAATGATCAAAAAATTTCTAACAATGTGATGCTCGATTGACCCCAGGCATATGCTCGGATAGGAATGGCAAAAGAAGCAGCCGACGCTGCCTCTCAGGCAAAAGATGGCGAACTGCTTGGCCGACTAAGAATGAGCTTCTCGCAGAACACAGCCGCGTCATCCCTCTTCGATACGCTACGCGATCGGTTATCCTTCCAAGGTGTCCCGTAACACTTCCATTTCTTCATTGTCGTCTTCAAATCTCTCACTATTTGCCGTTCGTTTGATCCGTTTGCTTTGAGGCCTTTGTGCGCGTCTGTGTGTTTATATTGTGTGTTGAGGTTATTCAAGTGTGTTTCAAATAAATATATTGTTGTGCTTAATGTATGCAGTTGGACTTCAGATCGTACCCGTTTGGTCGTGTTTGAATCGGTTTCGTCACGAGGATAGATTGGGTTTTTGGTGGTCCATTTTTTGTTTCACACGACGTCCGTTGGGCTTGAGTTGACCGGCTTACTCGGAGATGGCCCAATGCGATTGATAGGATTCGTGGCTTGTGAATTACAAAGCGGATAGCTTGTCGTTAATTCGATAAGGAGTAAACGATTCAACGTTAAATCCTCGTCCATAACACACATTATACGAGAAGATCAACACCGATGTGACACATACCACACAGGCTGATTTAAAGTTTGTACGACTATACCATAAATGAAACTCTGAACAAGTTAACTCTCTTAACTATCATAAGTTTGTTTAATTAAACTTTGATTATATTAATATAATTTAATCCTCTCCTATGTCGAAAGATCTAACGGCCAATATGCAATTTGCGTGTGTGATCCGGAGCCTGTGAACCGAACCGAACCCACCCGACTTGGAACTCTAAGGAGGACCCACGTGGCTACTAGTTATTCAGTGGACAGTTTTTGTCGTATCTCCCTGGTGGGCCCCGCCACGTAGACAGGAACATGAAAGGGAAATGGACACGTAGTCGCGAATTTAGCGGAATTAGTCGCATGCGTCATCAAGTTTTCATGAGTCATTTGACTTGACATGAAACCCTTTAAAGAAAACAAAACAAAAATAGAATAATAAAAAGCTTGCGGCTGAGATGCATTTCTGGACACTCCTATCGTCTTATTAATAGATTTTATTTATGTAACCTAATTTTTAATGTTATGTTTATATCCATATAAAATATAAACTAATTGGGAGTTATTCTCAATTATATGATCCATTTGATTGAGTTACGAACTAAATCGAAATTAACTTAAAATGTTTATCAAGATACTTGATGTTATCATGTAACAATAATATGAAAATTATAGTCGAATTTCGAATCTCACCTGTCACTTACCAATTTAGTAATTCGATGATCTATAAGGTTAATATATTTTGTTTTTATGCCGTCTAGTGTATCTTAATATCTATACAGTCCGGCTCAGTGCATTGAACCATCATAATTCCACTCCTACGCTACTTCTTTATGACATCCGTTAAACTTAAGTGAGCATATCGATGGAACGTTTAACTTAAATGACCACATTAACACGAAGGTCTAAACATAGATGACCAGTAAGAGTATTTTTTTCCCTATTAAAAAAGCATTGTAATTTTCAAAGTAAGTGTATTTCTTTGATGAGCTATGTTTAGTTTACATGATAAAAACAAGAGTCTGTCCTGGAGATTTTTATTCCAACCAACAAATCTGGTAATGTTTCTGAATCTTAGACATATATCATTATCAGCATCACACAGGCAATTAGGTCTCTTTGATATCTTCATAATCTTTGTCTTGATCTGATATTTCTCTCAGTTCAGTTCTTCATCTCTTCTTCTTCTTCTTCCTCCTTTCTTCTTTGTGTTCTTGGCTATATATGGTGGATTTTAAGTCGAATTATTCATACACTTTGTAGTTTGATGGTACATGAGATGTATCTTCATAACTTTTGAGTGTTGAGTTCGAGTTCGAACAGGTTCCATGTTTACGTTCTTCCTTCATTATTTGTGGTTGTCTCGGATTTTGAAAATTGATTAGACGAAATAGTCATTTTCACATAAAAAAATTATTATAAAAACTTTTGAGTAAGGAGTTTAACTTCCTATAAACTTACTCTGGAAAGGATCATAGTAGGTTATTGATTGTTGTATATATTATTTTGTGTACGTATAGTATGGTAATGTTTCATTTATATGATCGATCATCAGTTGATATCGATTTGTAGTCTGATTGTACATGAGATAATTATCATTGTAGCTTTGAAATATCGACTTTTTTTTAAGGTCACCTGGACTCTACGCTTGTTTATTCTTTTCGTTTGTCTCGAAATGAAAATCGAAACTTGCTTATTATAGTATGGAACATCATCACAATTTGAGTAAATTCTCTGCTTAATCTCA
This sequence comes from Linum usitatissimum, assembly GCA_030674075.2. Taxonomy (NCBI): domain Eukaryota; kingdom Viridiplantae; phylum Streptophyta; class Magnoliopsida; order Malpighiales; family Linaceae; genus Linum; species Linum usitatissimum. The sequence goes on along the minus strand of JAUJYP020001281.1, from coordinate 2,641,415 downwards.
ATTCAACGGAATCGAGTTATTTCGATAGCGAACATCATCAGGAGTCAAGACTTTGATAGCAAGGTAATCCTATCTGCTGCAAATTTGTGCAGGTAACAAAAATGATGTACAGAAAGTTGGATCATGAAGCTGCAAACCAGCAGCATCAGTATAACCAACACTATGAATCATCTAATTCCCGGCCTATCTGGTATAGCAACACGAACGGAAATAATGGCGGCATCATGCCGGAGAAGTTAGGAGAAATAAGCACCATAGATTTCTCCCAACTGGGTTGCAACAGCAGCAGTAGATATGATGTACCAGACTCCAAATTCACAGACTCCAAGCCTCAGTTTTGGCTCTCTGATGGAATCGACAATACAGAAAGAATATTGCAGCAAACCTTGGATCCAGAGTCAGGTATAACATTGTTTGCATACAGGTTCATGGAATGAATATGCAACTAGATCCAACTGGAGATGAGTCATGCAATAAGTTCATGTAATCCATCAAACTGCTGTTCTTACATCAAAACAAATGATATAATATTCCTTCAATTCAGATTTGTCCGGTTCTCGACAAGGCTGTCAACAGCAGCATCATCATCATCCAGAAGCTATTAACGAGTTCATTGGATTACAACCCCAACTGGACTCCTCTATTGGCCTCTCCTTTGTAATAATTTGCTCTTTTACTGCACTGATTCAGAAACAAACCTGGATCTGCATAGTGTAGCTACTTAGCCTGTAGAACACGAAGTCTAGGTAGCTCGAAGTGGTGGTAACTCATGGATTGTTGCGTTCTGTGAATGGGGAAAATGCAGGTTGACCCTCAGTATCTTGGAGTTGACGTTCATCCCAACAAAATGGCGGTACCTGTACCAGTTGAATTGCCAGAAGAAGAACCTGTGTACGTGAATGCAAAGCAGTACCATGGAATTCTGAGGAGAAGACAGTCTCGAGCCAAGGCAGAGCTGGAGAAGAAAGTGGTCAAAGTTAGAAAGGTAAAGACTTCAAGATCAGATCGATTTCCAAATTTCCAATATCCATTAACACAATGTGGTTCATATAGCTTTGATCTAACCCTGAACATTCGGTAGCCATACCTGCACGAATCGAGACATTTACACGCGATGAGAAGGGAACGAGGGTGCGGAGGCCGTTTCCTCAGCACAAAGAAGAACCATCACCACCACCACCAACACCAACAGCAGCAGATTGGAGAAGGAAGCAGCGCTGATAACAAGAACAGCAAAAGCTCGCACGTTAATCCTACAGGGAACATTTGGATGGATGGAAAAAGAAGGATAAGAAACTGAAAACATTAATTACAACAAAAGCATTTGTGAGATTTTGTTTACAGTGAAGGTCTGAGACATGTTAGTATTGTACTAGTTAGTTCTACTGTTTATCTTACTGCTTGAGAAATACTGGTAACAGAACATGAGAAGGATGGTTTCGTCATTAGCTTGTGATAATATGATGTGTTCTATATGAATGATTTCACTATGTAGATAGGATAAATATGCATGTACAGAGGAATTTGCAGGCAAAGTACAGAAATTAAAACTACCTCTTATAACCAGTATAGTATCCTTCTTGAACCGGTACCCTCCTTGATACATGGAATTTCCAATTACAATCTCGGCATTCTGCACGAACTCAGCAAAAAGATTCACTCTTGTTCGTTGTATCTGTCCTTGTTTTTCTAAACAGTGAAATATTCTTCCAACTCTAGCAACCTTTGTCAGTTCATCTATAGTGATTACTGTATGTGTTCTTCCCCCACAGATTGTTCACTTCCCTTGTGTAACCCCATGCTCCTCTCCAGAAACCCTCTCTTCATCAACCTTGCATACTTACTCCTAATCTCGACGAGAGGATGTTCATAAACCAATCGGCCACACTCATATGCTTCTCGAAGCACAACAGTCTGAGTGTCGCACTTCTTAGAGATGTAAAAAATCCCAGGATGCCTCTCAAACACCCTCGTAAACTTCTGAGGCAGACGTAAAGGCTTCCGTAGATTGCTCACGTTCTTCCTCTCGGTTTTCTTCTCCAAGCTCAGATGAAGAAGCTCGTGGAAAACTCCAACGATCCTTTTTTCAGATACATCTGTTCTTACATCCAAATGCGAGGGATCCTCATAAGGGGAAGTGTAAGGCAGCTTCTGCCACTCTTCTAACCATTCACTGAATTTCCTCTTCAAACCAAACCCTCTAGTGAAGCCAACTGGAAAAGCCAAGCAACCACTTTTAACGTCTTCTTCATTCTGCTGTAAAGGTGCATTCTTCTGTAATTCGGAGACAGCGAGCCGGTCATCCCATTTGAGCAGCTTCAGCCCGAGGCGATCATCAGGGAGACGAACGGAGCAAAACCTATCGCTGAAATGCTGCATTATCAAAGATTCATGGTAACTGTACGGCAATCCCAAGTCCCATCTCAGCTGGTTAATAGTCTGTAAAGGAAGACACTTTTCTTTTGTGAGCATCAGCAGCTTAGCAAGCCTATCCAAGAGATCGTTTCGAATTCGAGCTACGAGATTGATCTCGTCGTGGTGAATCTCCATTGCTTCGGGTGTCAATCCGAAGCAAGGAATGCGAGTGCCGCCGCTGTCGAAGAAGCTGCGAGACTCGGCGAAGATCGTAGGGTATCGCCTGACGAATGTCGATAGCTTGAGATCGTGAGGGAACCCTAGCTGGCCACGGTGCTTGGTGAGTGAGTGTACAGGCAGCGATGATGATGAGATTATGCAAACTAGAGAGCAGACGGCTTTGAGATCATTCTGACCAGAGACGACAGTGTCCAGTACGCTATCTTTAACCCATTTCAATTTGACGTTCACTAAGTTGAGAGTTTGATGCCAGCTGAATGGTTTACGGAATCCATGGAGGAACCCGGGGATTTCAGCCTTCCCCAATGTAAACATGAGAGCGATATGTGTATGCGAAGATTGCATGAATTGTAAGAAAAATTAGTCCGGCTGGAACTTACCGGCGGCTTAACGGGAACGAGAGAGGAGCCTTGAGTGTTGAGTGTTGAGTGTTGCCTGCAATTTGGCCTGGGTCCAGAATGCTGATTCATCAGCACCTGCTGATGACTCTATCCAACGGCTGAAAACGGACTTCAGAAATAGAACGGTTCGTGGAAAATTGTTGGGCTGGACCCGCCACTGACTTCTTTTTTTTTTCTCTCTCTTTTACTATAAATTAATCTCGTGATTCGAGTTATTAGGGGAGTAATTAGTAAATAATACAAAGTAATAACAAAATGGATTGAGTTAGATGATCAGATTGGATCGACTTCAATGATAAAACTATCTTTCACCATCCCCTATTCTTTTGCCATGTGTCCGTTCGGATAACTCAACTCAAGCTAACCCTGGCTCAGCTATACAAGCTCGTGAGCTAGGCTCGTTTATAGTAGCATGTCCGATTATACCTCGCAAGCCAATTCAGTAATAGCTCAATTAGTTGCTCTTGAGCCTGCTCTATTATGAATTTTAAAACAAATTGTAGAAATTTGAGCTCAAAAGGCTCGACAGATTAAAATTAATTTTTTGCTAGCCGAGCTCGGTAACAATGGTTCTAATCAGCCAGGCTCGTGAGCAGCGCTTTCGAGTGCAGACGGGTCCAAGGGTTACCGGTGAGTTGATCATATCAGTTTAATGTCGTATCAGAGAAACCGAACAACAACAAACACATCAAAAGAACCAAGACATCGAATTAATCTATTGAAAGATCAGATAGTCTTCAATGAGTTCCTGTGAACCCTGCTAATGATAAAAATTGAGAAAAATGAAAAATGTCTTTTCTTCTTGAATTGAAAGAACAGCATGTCAGTAAATTCAATTAGTAGGATCTCGATCAGCAGCTCGACAATCCATCGGAGAACGAGTCAACGGCGTTGACCTCGATCCCTCTTGTCCGCCCCGGAGCTCCTCCTTTGAGAGATGACACATCCAGCACAACCCTGCGCCACAAAAAAGAATACTCAGTTTAGTTTCTGCTTTCTGGGTTCTTGACGTGTGGAACAAGTAACAAACCAAAACCACAGAAAAGACTCTTCTTACAAGTTCTTCGAGTCCTTCTCTAATTCTGACGATCCGCCGTTGATGATGATCTTGGAGTCCATCACAGAGACTGAATGCTCCTCCGGGAGGTCAATTCCTAGAGCTGCTGGTAAAGATCGAACGGGTTAGCTAGGGTTCATCTTGTTCACAACTTATGCTTGGTAAATGATCTTACTTGATCTTGGGGTAGCAGCCGGTGCTCCTCCATCCAGACCAAGAATTTTCTGAGAAAAAATCATCGAGATGATCAGACTACAAAGTAACGAATCGAGCAGAGATTGTGCTATTCGATAGGGAAAAGTTAGTTACTTTGAGGCTCAGGTAACAGTCTTCAAGATTGTCATTGAACAGAAGATGATCAAAGATGCCAGACGATTGCCCTTGCTCGATCTCGGCCTTTGCATTCCGGAGTCGTTTAAGGATCTGCTCCTCAGACTCAGTCCCTCTGTAGAAAGTACTCCCAATTAAATAACTAGTGCACAAGTAAACCATGAAACAGATTCTCGATTCCGTGGAGATACTAACCTTGCACGAAGGCGATTCTCGAGCTCCTCCATGGATGGGGGGTGGATAAAGATGAAAACTGCATCCAGAGGGCTTGCCTTCACAGACCTTGCTCCTTGCACATCAATGTCCAGGATGCACCTCTGCAGCAAAAAGAGTGATTAACAACCGATTCGTCAAGCGTTCATCTACAAACTTAAAGATTCCAAAGTTTTGAGTAAGAATAAAGTACCATGCTTTGATTGGATCTCACATCAGACCTCAATCAAAAAGTCAACGACTAGCCATGACTTTGCAGACTACTGAAGTTAATAACTTGTGAATATAATCAATTATTCAAAGGGTTAAGGTGAGTTGACTTCCGTGTTGACTTTATTCAATCAATCACCATACTTGACAATTACTTCAAACACTCGTCCAAGGCATTAAAGAAAAACAATCAGTCGCATATTTTCAAAAAAGCCTTTACCTTGCCAGAATCTGAAACGACTTCGACAGCTTCAATGCTGGTACCATAGATATTGCCATGGACAGAAGCAAACTCGAGGAATTTGCCATCTTTGATGTCCTTCTCCATAGCACTTCTCTCGGAGAAGTGGTAGTGCACACTGTCCTTCTCCATGGCCCTCGGTGCACGGGTCGTATGGCTCACAGAGAATCCAAACATGGTCGGGAATTCCTCCATGAGCTTCGCAATTAGTGTCCCTTTACCTACCCCGGAAGGACCGGTAATCACAACCGGTATTTCAGCATTCCCCCTCACACCTTTGCTCCAAGCAACAACCTCGGAGCCCCCGAGAACTTGCTTCTGCCCCCTGGCATATGGAGTGTCCACCTGCCAAATGTATGTTCGGTCACGATTAGGGACTCAAATCAACAAGTAACGAACCAGAACCAGAACCAGAACAAAACGAGCACAAACCTCAAGGAACCAAATGCAGTCATCTGATGAAGTTCCCTTCTTAATGACCACAATTCGGTCTTCATTCAGCGCCACAGCTGAATAGCCTTTACCTGGCTGAGGTTTTGTTCCAAAAACAGTAGGAATCACCCTGCAAATACCAAAAGATAATAAGCAAAAACCCTACACTCTCACAATTCACTTCTAACCCCAATTCCAAGGAACTCATACCAATTCCCGGTAGCTCTATCACAGATCCGAACCTCGAATCCGTCATCGCTACTACCAATGACATACTGTCAAAAGATAATTAAGGAGGGGGTTGGGAAACAAACGATTTGCCAGAGATCAAACTGTGAACAATCAAAATCAAGCATATTGATTTTTATCATACTGTTTTGTCCTGGATGGTAATGGAGGTTAAGCTTGATGGTTTGGATTTCACATCACAACCGTTTTCATGTCCATTCTCAAGGTTGTCAGCGTAGAAAGCTGGTGCCTCCCCCTAATGATTCCAAAAAGAACTACTAGGATCAAAACTAAAGGAGTCCAATTTCTCAATCATCTCATAAAAAACATAGGAACTAAGAGCTCACCATGGAAAAAGCTTTGGCCTTTAACAGAAAGATTCAACCTGCAAAGAAACCAAATCAAATTACCCAACTGAATCCTACAAATTGCAGGAGATTTCAAACATATGAGGCAAGGCAGGCATTGATCAACAGATCGATTGAAAAATAAAGAACACCAACCAAACATGTACCTGCGAGCTGGGAGAAATCACAACCCAGGAACCAGAAATCTCAAAAACGATGATGTGAGGAAGGTTCGAGCTATGAAAGAGATGAATGTGGGGGAATCTGGGTAATTGGGTCAGGTCGAATTTTCAGAGGCGGAAGAAGCAGCCAGCAGCTACAGATTTGTAGGGGGAAAAAAACTGAAAAAGGCGGTGGTGGCGTAAATAAGGGCAAGTTGCGGAATCAATTTTCAAAGGGAGAATTAGAAAGAAGAGCCCCCCAACTTGACGGTTCCTTCTTCTTCTTCTTTCTTCTTTCCCCACAGCTCTAAAATTTTATGGCTCTCTGTTCTCTTCTTTCTTTTTCAATTCGGAAGCTTCTCTGTTGTTTCGTTTATGTTTTTCGTTTGGTTTAGGGTTTCGAAATTTAACCGGATTGATTTGTTGCTCGGTTATTAAGTCGGTTGGGTAAAATTTTGGAAGTTATGATCTTTTATAAGGTCAATATGAGTACTACCCAAACAACTATTTTCTTTTGGGCATGAACTCAACGGTAATGACTAATCCAAACAAAGGGTATCAACCATTTATAATTCTTTTAGATAATTCAAATCCTCAACTTTTGTATTTCTGAAATAAAGTCGTAAATATAGAACTTACAACATATCAAAAGTATAATTCTTGCTAACAAACCTACGTAAATCATAAATCCTTATGAATAAATAATGTCAATTCTTTTTTTTCAACTAACGAATAATCAATCCAACTAAACAATCCAAACGATTTAAAATTATAAAAACCATTTATATATTAAATTTATTAATGTTAATAAAGTTACGATATGGGAAACTAGAAAACAATTAAACAATGGAATCCCATGTCATGTCGTCAATCTATGCATATTGATTTTTAGTTTGTCATTTTACTTATTTTGTCTCGTTAGGCACAATATATAATTTTAAGTAATGGACAGAAAATATATTATTTTAGTTATAGGGTTTTCCAGGGTTTTCCTTTGACCAATTCAAGGTCACAATTCGAATAAATTAACCAATTTGAATATAGTATTGCGATAATTGTTTGATTATGTCGTACAATTCGGCCAAATGGTTTTTCTTTAAATCAATTCGACCAATTGGTTCATTTTTCCAGGCCGGTTTGATTTGATTATAATTTTAAGTAATTATAAAATGTATTATATGTTTGATTAGTTCATTACTTTTCGAAACAATAATCGATCTTTTCGCCACAAATATTCGTACAAAATGATAAACGTCTTACCACAAAATGTACTTCATTCTCACTGACAAGAATCAAACTTCTAACCTCATAATTAAGGGATAAGATAAACAACTAACAATATCACATCTTGTAGTTAGTGAACCGGTTACGGCTAACCTTGTTGGCTCGATTGATAACCATAAGCTTGTTCAAAATTGAAATTTAATATATGATCACTGTTCAATGCAACAAAGCCCAATACCGAATAAGCCTCGCATTACAGGCCTAGTGACCGGCCCAATAATTTATCGTCCCACATGATTATATTTCGTATTATAGATAATTTAAATATTTCCGTCCTATTCTCGTGATTTCTTCCCTCCTAATCCCTAACTTTTTTCAGTTCCCGAATCCGTCGACAATGGCGGATCCCAACCGTTTTGGAGACAGTCTACGAAACTCTTCGACCCCGCTGGGCTCTCCACTCGAAGCTCTCCTCTCTTGCATCTCCAGCTCCTCCTCCGACGACGAAAGCAATATCGGTTTCCCAGTTTCGTCTCCGATATTGATGCTAACTCCTCCCGATTCCTCCTTGTCGAAGGAGGAGAATCAATCCGAAGGAGATGCCGCCGAAGCCACACCGGGAACTTTCGGTGTCAATCAGGCGTATAAACTCGTCACCGGTGATTGTACTGTTAGAGATTCCCCTGGAGCTGCTGCTTTGAGGCCGGAAACAGAATTGCGAGGGTTTTCGAACAAGCGGGAAGCGGAATCGAAAGCTAGGGTTGGGAGCCAGGCTAAGGTAGTAATTCCTTTCGAACCTGATGCTAGTTTGAATAAACTTCGTCGAACTCTGAAGAGTACATTGAATGCTTGTCATAATCGGGGTTCTTTAATGAAAGAACTAAAGATTGGCGAGAAGAATGTGGCTCCGGATAAGTTGGTGCATGGATCGAAATCTGCAACAGCTGCTGTTGAAATTGTAAAAGCTTCCGAAAGAAATTTCGGCAGTGTGCCTGCTCGAATTCGAATCAGATCGTTGGAGGAATCTGGTTCTCCTGTGACGGAACAAGCACAAATTTGTCAGAAGAATGTGGTTTCAGCACCTGCTGCTGAGACAAACATTGTGTCCATGAATGTTTGTGAAGCAAGTTCCAGCAGCCCATCTGCTCGAATTCAAACAAGACAGATGAAATCCTTGGAAAAACCAGGTTCTTCCACAGAAGCAGAACCAGATATTCATGAGCAGATTGTGATTCCAGGGATCATTAATAAACCGAAATCCATTGAGGGATTAAAATCCGGAGCACCTGCTATCGGGATAACCAATGTGTCTCCACAGGATCCTGAGACAAATTTCCGCAGTGATGCTGCTCGAATTCGGATGAGATCGTTGGAGGAATCAGATTCTCGTGTGACAGAAGAAGAACAACTTCGTAAGGAAAATGTGGTTGTAAAAGCTGCTGTTCTTGAGACAAACAATGTGTTCATGAAAGCTTGCAAAGCAAGTTTCAGCAGCTCATCTGCTCAAATTCGGACAAGTTCGCTGAAACATTCGGAGAAACCCGATTCTCCTGCAGAAGAAGCACCAGGGATCCTCGAGAAGAAGACAAGTAGTGGGTTAGTAGTGACTGAAGTAGAAGACTCTCAAGCAAAAGTATCGACAAAGAGGAAGCTGGACTTATGTGCCGACATTATCAGTCTCGCAACAAATCGAGCTGGGAAGAGGAGTTCGGTACCTGATTCCGACGGTTCCAGGCACGATTCATGTCATTCTGGTTCAAGGATAGACGAGGATGATGAACATAGGGGGAGGAAGATTTCTCCAAAGGTTGCGTTGTTACTGAAGGTGCTCAAAATCTGTGCTAAAGATGATGAATGTCATCTTCCCAAACCCGAAACTAGTACGAGTCTAGTCGAGATTGCAAAGATGCGTGGTATGACATTTCCCTAGTTCAATTGTACATCCACTGGATTTTGGTCTCTTAGTGAGAAATGTTAAGAATGTTGATAGAGATCGTATGAGTTTTCCGTAGAGGTCATCGATGGCTTATGTTGGATTTTGGTTGTTATCTTCAGGATTTTGTACCCAACGTAGTTAGAAATGTGACATATTAGACCGTTTGAACGTTTGCAATTGGTAATATAACGAGTTTCGAATATTTGTGGATATCCATCCGAATCATTCGTGATATTTCATTTATTTTGAATAAAAATAGAGTAATATTAGTGCAAGATAAGAAGACTTGTATTTTATTTTCGGATTTCATTAGGCTGCCGTTAATCGAAACATATTAAAGTTGAATCATGGGTTGATACATATATAGAATGGTATTGAAAGAATGGACCGGATGCACCTAAAACCATCTTCAACCAATGTCCGTACATATATGCACCTAACTCGGTCAATGCCGAAGATGCATTAACCGAATCGGAGAGTTTTGGATACTCGCGGTTCATGCAGCTGCAAAGCCAGCCTGTTTAGTTTTGGGCCTGAGCCTGTTGAGCATTTCCTCTGTGGCTTGTTGGGCTGAATAGGACTTCCTCTGAACCTATTTCTGGTGTTATACCAGTTCTTAAGCTTTTTTCGTCGTCGAGGAAAACAAGTAGTCAGTCCGCCACCACCGGACGCATACAAATTTCTGATTCCGATCCGAGATCCAGCTGCTTACAATCTAAGGAAACAAAGGAGGAGTCGCATCTTCTTGGAGAACGAGACGCCATTTTCTTTTGTTCAGCAATGGCGATGGCTGCTTTCAGACGCGAAGGAAGGCGATTCGCCGGCTCACTCACCGCTCCCCAGCCAATGTCGGCTATCCGATCCGCGCTCATCTCTGAGTCCGTCGTCTTACTTTTCACTTCCTCTAATCTATTTTCGTTTCCTGTTGTTTTTGTTTTTTCTGTCTCGTTTTCCCGTCTTTTGGTTATAGAGATTACGTGATACCTGAATACCTGGCTAGTGATTCGCGAGTTTTTGTTAAAGATAAGAGGGGATAGTGTGTTTGTAGGACTGGTCTGCAGAAATTTGATTTGCTTCCTGCGAAATCAGTGGGAATGATTTGGAAGTTGAATAGCGAAGGAAAACCTAATTATCTTGGGTGAAGATGTTCGTGATCGTGATATCTTCTTTCACTATGTCAACGTAGCTAGGAAAAGGATTGCCTGTAGGAGTCCTCTCTCGGTTTCAGGATGAAAATTTGGGGTAGGAATTGAGCTGATAGATTGTTGAACTTATTTGAACTGGGAAATTGAGTACTGGGATTATAATCTACTTCGTGATCACATGCTTGAAGAACTGGATATGAAGCCTGATGACCAGGTCTCTTTGTCTGTATCTAGTTTCGGTAGCTAGTAGTTCATTTCTTGTGCATATCACCACTAATCCACGAACTAGGACATTCTTTGAAGCTATCAACCTGGGAAATGTAGTATAGAGAAGAAACTTGGCTGAATGTTATTCATTTCTCTGAACATGAATGCTGACCTTCCAGCTTGTGTTCCTTATATGCTTCTGCTGTGGCTTAACGGAACTGGTCAATGTGTTTCTTTTCTCAGGGAGCAAGTGCCTCTTGGAGTGCGGTCAATCTCAACTCAAATTGGTGAGGATCAGTCCCGTACTTTATAGTGGCATTGCATTAGATAAATCTTTCATAGGAAACAAATGATTGTTTTTTTGTTATTTGCAGTTAGAAACCGTATGAAGAGTGTCAAGAATATTCAAAAAATTACCAAGGCTATGAAGATGGTTGCTGCATCAAAGTTGCGTGCAATTCAGACCAAAACTGAAAATTCTCGTGGCCTCTGGCAACCTTTTACTGCTCTTCTTGGTGACACTCCTGGTACGCTTGCAATGAAATCTGTTGTTATGATATATCTATTTCTGTCAATGTCTATTTCTAAACTTAAAGCTCCTTTCTACAAGTAAACGATGTTTCAAGTTTGCTTTTTTTTTTTCTCTGTTTGCACATGTACTTCTTATTGTATTTAAGACAAAATTCATATACTTCACTTGACTTTATGTTGTGTTGTGGGATGTTAGTTGGAAACCCTTTATAGCTCTGAGAAACTAACTCAATGCCTTTTCTCTCACAAATAGGGTCTATTGAGTGAAGGGACTTCCTTTTCTTATTTTGCTATGTTTTATCATCATCTGTGACCCATGTTTCACGGCCTATGTGTGTTGTGGTTTGACCAGCTGTCGATGTGAAGAAGAACATCATTGTCACTATTTCTTCTGACAAAGGTCTTTGTGGAGGAATTAACTCCACTTCAGTCAAGATAAGCAGAGCTATTCACAAGTTGACTTCTGGTATTCCTCTGTCACTCAATATTTTCTCTGATTAAGCTATGTCATATGTTTTTCTCCTTCATAACTTTTGAATAACTCTGATTAGGTCCTGAAAAGGAAGTCAAATATGCCATCTTGGGAGAAAAGGCAAAAGCTCAGCTAGTGCGTGATTCAAAGAAGGATATTGAACTATCCATCAGTGAGCTCCAAAAGAATCCATTGAATTTCACCCAGGTTGGTTATGTTTCTTGAAACTCACGACCTCTATGAATCTGTGCCGATTATTGTATTTTGCTACTGGTATTGGTTGATTCTACTATGCATGTTTCTCCTAGCTGCATAGGAAACCCGGTTTCATGCTATACACGGATGATGATTGGATTTCTTGTAGATATTTAGGTGAGGTAGTTAATGGCGAGGGATGAAGCTTGTTGTTTCATTATTTTTTTTGCCCATATTTCTATTTTTGGGTGGTCGTGAATACGTCATTCATGCTGTAGTAAATCTGTAAATGTCACTATCCTCAACCGGCAGAACTACTCGATCTTAGTCCCGATGATGCATCTCTTTTTGTTTCAAAAACTCTTGTTATGCAGTAACTCAAACGACTTTTCTCCTTCAGGTTGCTGTGATAGCAGATGACATCTTGAAGAATGTAGAATTTGACGCCCTGAGGATTGTGTTCAACAAATTTCAGTCGGTTGTCTCATTTTTGCCAACTATGTCAACTGTCTTATCCCCAGAGGTCATCTCAAATTCTCAAGATCTATGTTCCTCTATTCTCTTTTCCCATGTCGGGTCGTCTTCCCTAATCCAAATTCCATGAGGATGTGCTGATATAGGTTGTTGAGAGAGAGGTAGAGGCTGGTGGAAGTCTTGGCGTGCTGGATTCCTATGAAATTGAAGGTGGTGAAACGAAAGGAGAAATTCTTCAGAATCTTGTTGAATTCCAGTTTTCTTGCGTAAGTTTCATTCGAAGTTTTTGTGCTTGATTGACTATCTTATATTCTTATCTCATGATACGATTTTTCGTGTTCTTATTCAGGTAATGTTTAATGCTGTTCTAGAGAACGCTTGCAGTGAGCAAGGCGCAAGGATGTCTGCCATGGATAGTTCCAGCAGGAATGCTGGAGATATGCTTGACCGTCTGACCCTGACTTATAACAGGTCACTTTCTCTCTCCCTGCTTCTGTTCCTTGCAAAGGAGGAAACATTGTGGGGGTTTACATGCCTCTAGATGGCAGCCCGATTATGATCATATTTGACTTCTGGTTTGGGGTGTCGTTGCTATTTGCTGATATGGTGTTCTTCATCTGCTAATCTTGTACGTTATGTATTGTTCTTTACAGGACTCGTCAAGCTTCAATCACCACTGAGTTGACCGAGATTATCTCCGGAGCATCAGCACTTGAAGGTTGATGATCGCCAAGTTACCGTACTATTCTGGTTCTGGTTTCGTCTGATGTTGAAGAAAAATAAGGTTTTTGTTAGCAAACTACCGAATTGGGTTTGCAAGATTCTTTCTGAATGAGCTGTTCCTAATAAATCCCTCCTCCCAAGCATTGTTTCTGGGGATTTAAACCGCACTGAACCATTTGTTTTACCAGTTCTTTTCAGTTGATAATCTGAGTAAACAAGAAAATCAAAACAGGTGTTGCAGTCCATTGAAAGATAATGTACATTGTAACTGCTAATGTATTTTGACAACCTCGCTCATCCACTCAAACCATTCTCTTCAACAATGAGTCGGTTCGATTGGATGGATTTTGTCAAATTCGGTGGTTGACCCAACTCATTGTCGATTCCTGATTCCTGTTGATTGATCACACCAATCAGCGTATTGTACATATAATTAACCGATGGGCCCGGCCATTGACCATTGAGGAAAAACTTGGGTCCAAAATACGGGCTTACTTTGGGCCTATGGATAACACAATGAAACTTGAGGCCCGCCCATTGAAGTTCAATACCAGCCTCTCAATCTCTCTCTACACTTCTCGTTGATTTTAACGGCTAACCTTCATACACACACTACCTTCGCCAAATCCATTTCTTTTCCACTCAGCTGAAAAAGGGAGGAGAAGAAGAGCTTTCGAAGGAGAAGAAGATAGAACCAGAGAGCAATGGAAATGGCGACCAACTTCCATGGTTCTTCCTTCTCCCTTCTCAGCTCTCCTTCCTCTTCATCCTCCTCATCGCTCTTGCTTCCCAAGCAGTGGCTATCTCTTCCGGCGGCTTCGACCACGGTGAAAGCTAAGAAGCAATCAATCAGGCTTCGTAACTCGCTGCTCCGTAGGTCTCCAGTCACATGCTCCGTCTCTCAGACCACTCCTCCGGAACTAGAAGCTACAGCAGGTGATAAGTTTAATTGAATTGGATTCGTGTTTACTTCTTCTTCGTGCAATTGTGATCAATTTTTGGAGTGTTTGGTTGAATTGTTTTAGCTTGATTGTGTTCTTATCAGAAGAAAAGAAGAGTCAGCTGATGAGAAGAGGTGACATAAGGAACATCGCAATCGTGGCTCATGTTGACCACGGAAAGACGACTTTGGTCGACTCCATGTTGAAGCAAGCTAAGGTGAAGTAGTGAAACGCGCGCTCGAACTTTTCGTTACCTGTGGTGTGATTGGTTTATTGATCGAAGGAGGAATTCTTGTTGTTGTGGCAGGTGTTTCGTGACAATCAAGTTATGCAGGAGAGGATTATGGACTCGAATGATTTGGAGAGGGAAAGAGGGATCACTATCCTGAGCAAGAACACTTCTATTACGTACAAGGATACCAAGATTAATATCATTGACACTCCGGGACATTCTGATTTTGGCGGTGAAGTTGAGCGTATATTGAATATGGTGGAAGGGGTTCTTTTGGTGGTAACTGTCTGCTCTTGTTGTTCTGTGAATAAAAAACTTGCATGGTTTTTGAACTTATGGTTGTTCTTATTCCCTTTTTGTGCTCTCTTCTACCCAAAGAGATCGATTATTTTACTTAATAAATTTGAGGTTTCTGTGTGTGTGTGTCTTGTAGGTAGATTCTGTTGAGGGGCCAATGCCGCAGACACGATTTGTTCTGAAGAAGGCTCTTGAGTTTGGCCATGCTGTCGTTGTCGTTGTCAATAAAATTGACAGGCCTTCAGCTCGTCCAGATCATGTCATCAATTCCACCTTTGAGCTATTCATTGAGCTGAATGCATCAGATGAACAGGTACTTTATCATCCCACTTTGTGATTCTGGTGTTTTGCAGGTGTCATTTGTAAACCCTGGATGGATATAGGGACTATCTCATTCTCTGGCTGGATTTTCTCATTCCCCGATATGAGCTTTATTTTGTATGATGCTTTGCTGCTTGTTAGTATGTACCTCAAAGGATAGAATCTAAGTCTGACACTAGTTATTTCTTGATTTTCCTGTAGTGTGATTTCCAAGCCATTTATGCCAGTGGCATTCAAGGAAAGGCAGGATTGTCTCCTGATGATTTGGCTGACGATCTTGGGCCATTGTTTGAGACTGTGATCAGATGCATACCTGGACCTCTTATCAATAAAGATGGTGCTCTGCAAATGCTTGTTAGTTCCTCCTTTCTTCTTCGGTTCTACTAATTGACTCACGTGGCTTCTATGTTTTCCTTCCTTTTGGTGATACAACGACTTCTTGAAGGAATTACATTGGCCTTAATAATAAGATATGCTAACACCCGTCTGCAGTTATTTGGCCTAAATCCAGGGAACTTATTTGGCTTAAACATTGCCAAGACCCCAAGATAAGGACTGAAACATTAAATCTAGGAACTCTAGTTAAAATATTTTTAGTCCTATACTTAACATCTAAGTATCTAACGCTGTACCACGTTTCTCTATTATTTTTTCATTGTATTTCTTATATGTATCTACGGTGGCTACATCCATTTTTAGGCCACAAATCTTGAATATGACGAACATAAGGGGCGCATAGCTATTGGACGTGTTCATTCAGGGGTCATGCGGAGAGGGATGGAAGTCAGGGTGAGTGCTCTCTCTCTTCCTTTGTCATTTAGCTTTTATTTCTTCCCTGAGCAATATATTTTCTTGTCATTCGACTATTCCAGTGAGTCACTTACTGCTTTAAGAGATTGCAATCAAGATGTTACTGAAACTTATGTGCATAACTTCAGTACGACAAAGACCACGAGTCTAAAGAACCCGGAAAGAACAAACCATCCAAATACTTCACAAGTAGCTCACGGAATATACTTGTCCGGGACAGTAGAAAACTGCCACAAACTGTGACTCAGTAGATTATGACCTGTTCTTATAATGGTAGTTGTTGTCTTCTGTAAGGATGCATAAATGATTCCACACTGTTTTCTTGTACCCTGAAACAGTAGAAGGTATTGTATGTTTTTTAATAGAAACCTGATTCTCCAGATGGAAAGTGGTTATGATTTCCAAGCTTGATTTTATTTCTCTGTGGTCTCTAATATTAATCTCTGTTCACTGACTTCAAAATATTTTGAATCTCGTAGGTATGCACATCGGAGGATTCATGTAGATTTGCAAGGCTTAGTGAGCTTTTTGTGTATGAGAAATTCTATAGGGTTCCAGTAGACAGTGTTGAAGCCGGTGACATTTGTGCTGCTTGTGGAATCGAGGACATTCAGGTGAGCTTCCATTTACTTGCTTCTTAAACCTGGTGTCATCCTCATTTGCCGGCATCATGGGAAATTTATTTTCTTCTGATTGTGAATCTGGCATAATATCTTACACTACACATAGTCCTAGTTTTTGCTTAAATTCAAGCAAGAAAATATACCTCTTGGGCGGCCTTATAGTAGTCAAATAACACGATGTGTTTGAGATGGAGTTTGTCTTAACCATAGTAATTTTCTTGATCAGATTGGGGAGACCATTGCGGATAAAGCGTTAGGCAAGCCATTACCTTCTATCAAAGTGGAAGAGCCAACTGTGAAAATGGCTTTCTCCATAAATACTTCACCTTTTGTCGGACGAGAGGTATGCATGCTTACTTTAAAAAATTCTGTAGTTCCTTCCCAGTCATTCATTTGTTCCATGTCGGTATTTGCCTGAAGTTTAAAGTAGATGGATGTATTCAATTAGTGAAAGCAGCCACACCCTTAAAACAGCTTATCTGCAAATAACAAGTTTTTTATTTTCAATTAAACATTGTTAATTTGACAGAGTGCACTGTGTCCTACCTGTGATGTAACTCGGGATCTTAGTTCTCATTTTAAAATATTTCAGCATGTTTTCTATGTTGTTCTACTGCTTGATTCGTCTTAAATTGTTCCTTTCATCATGACTCACAAAATCTTCTCACAAGCAGGGGAAATATGTTACCAGCCGAAACTTAAGAGATCGACTATACCGCGAACTTGAACGGAATTTGGCTATGAAAGTTGAAGATGGTGAAACCTCGGACACTTTTGTTGTTAGTGGTCGTGGTACTCTACACATAACCATATTGATAGAGAACATGTACGTATAAGTTCTTTCAGTTGCTCTTTCATTTCAACTCGAGTATTTATTCTCTGAAATGGAAGGCACCGGTTTCAGGCGAAGGGAAGGATATGAATTCATGGTAGGGCCTCCGAAGGTGATTAACAAAAGGGGACCGGATGACAAATTGTTGGAACCGTTTGAGGTATGATAAAGGAAACTATAGGACATAGTCAGTCTTTTATAAACTCTTCTATTACCTAGTTCGATTCTCGGGGTCAACAAGAGAAAAAACCACTGTTTTCCTTATTACTAACCGATCAAGTATCGAATGTCAATACTCAATAGTTCAGTCCTTCTGAGTCTCCTCTGATCAACTATACCGTGTACTGTAGATTGCTACTGTTGAGGTTCCTGAAGTGCACCAAGGTGCTGTTATGGAACTTTTGGGCAAACGGCGAGGACAAATAACTGACATGCAAGGAGTCGGGTACGTTGATTGGTCTTTTGCTTTAAGACTCGAGTAGTTCAGATTCGTCAGGAAGGAAAATTTTGTTTCAAGTATATTTTTAATGTCTAGAGTGAGCATGTTGAATGCCTGATGTGTTCTGGTTTCCCTATCCTTAGAATCTTGAGTTTGTATCTTAACAAGATTATCAACCTACTGGCTACAGCTTTAGTTTGCTGATCGTAGTTGGAACATTTTATATTAGGTCGGAGGGTACTACACTACTCAAATACCGAATCCCGACCCGTGGCCTTCTCGGGTTGAGAAATGCAATCCTGACTGCTTCCCGTGGGACAGCAATTCTCAACACCATTTTCGATGGCTATGGCCCTTGGGCCGGTGATATCAGCACCAGGGATCAGGGTTCATTAGTAAGTTTACTTATCACCAATTTACAAGTTTATTAAGAGCTTTTGAAGATCACGAACAAATTTACCTCAATGGTGTGTCTCAGTTTTGCTCATGCATAATGCCTAATTGTCATGGTAAATGCACCTTGGAACTTCTTCTTTACAGGTAGCATTTGAGGAGGGAACATCGACCTCATACGCGATGGCTAGCTCGCAGGAAAGAGGCCTGCTGTTCATTGCTCCCGGTGCAGACGTCTACAAAGGTCAGATAGTCGGGATCCATCAGCGGTCTGGCGACCTGGGTCTCAACGTCTGCAAGAAAAAGGCTGCGACCAATGTTCGTTCGAACAAGGAGGTGTCAGGTAAATGAAATGACTAATGAGCCCTCTTCTTAACTGAATTTCGAAAGCTCTTCTAATGCAATGTTTTGGGATGCAGTCGTGCTCGACACACCCTTGGATTACAGTCTGGATGACTGCATCGAGTACATCCAGGAAGACGAGCTGGTGGAGGTGACGCCAGCAAGCATTCGGATGTGCAAGAATCCCAAGTACTCCAAGAAGGGCAGCAGATCATCGTAGACTCTGAAACATACAACAACAAGTGAGAACTAATTTTGCAGATCGTCACATTCATTTTGCAAAATGAATCTAGGTATAGCCATGGGAAACATATCCGTCCTGTTCGTTCGTTCGTCATACGAACATTATTCAGGAACGATAACACCCGATAAGTGTCTTCGACGAGCAAGGTATTCCGCAATCCTCGTAATGTTAGTGCAGATAGTCATTTGAAGAGGAGAAAATGTGTCAAGGGGTTATTATAGATCGACATTTGTATTTGTTATGGTATTGAGACCTTTGTGTTGTACCTTCTTTGGACTCAAAAACTATTGATTGCAACTTAAGAGGCACTTATTTGTGACCTAATAAAAATAAATTATCCTTCTTGTACTTGTATACATAGTGTTATACATGGATTCTGGTACGTACATTTCTACTCGGCTCTAAGAGCCCTGAATTAACCACAAGCTTTTACTGCTTTCTAGTAGTACCGTAAAAGAACTAGGATGATTTTCACGAAACCGATTCAAACAAAATCAAACCGGAAATTAGATCTAAAGTCCAACTCCTAATTAGCTCATCAATCGATCGAGGACATCCTTGGTTTGGTTGCAACACGTACGTACCGGCATCTTTTAAGCACTTCTTGCATGGTTACTTGGTCCTCTCAATCGAGTTCATCCAAATCTTTTTATTGGACCTGGATTTTCATGGTGAATGACGGTTTTTTATATGAATTTGGTCTACTCGATTGGGATAGAAAAGATTACATTTGAATCTTGATCTAACCATTGCATGCTTAGACAGTATTAGCTAATTATTGAGGTCGGTATCCGGACCCTGGTTGACGATAAATCGAGTAGAAAACTAATTTTTTAGTTTTCAAAAACATAGTTTATGTTACATTATCATGTATCAACCTAATTGTAAGTGTGTTCAAGAATTGAATTTAACAATTTATATATTACTCGAAACATTACATGTGGAGATTTATAACTAAATCAAAAAAGAATTAGTAATGCACAAAAATTGGGGGAATTTACCTCCCAAAAAAAATGCCTTAACAAAAACTATTATCCATAAGCTTAACAAACTCCCCAAACTCAACCATCCCATCACCATTCTCATCAACCACTCTGATCATCTCCCTACACCTCTCAACTCCAAACCCTTCCTTGAACCCCAAGGCAGCCATAACCCTCTGCAGCTCCAACTCGTCCACAAACCCATCTCCGTTCAAGTCGAACACCTCGAATGCCTCTTTCACTTCCTCCAAGCTAGGCTCCTTCTCGTCGAAAAGCTCCAGTATCTGATCGCTACCCATTTTCTCCCTAAGATGTTCCCCTTCCGGGTTGCTTACGAATCCGAGCTTTGCCATCGCAGTCTCCACATCTTCTCTGCTTAATATCTCTTCGTTGACTAACTCTGCCTTTACTGGTACTACTTCTTCTGTTACTTGTACAGCAAGTCTCAGCTGTTGCTTGAAAAAGAAGCAGAATCTGGAGAAGAGTTTATTGTGAGGGTTTCCGATCCGTTCCAGGATTAGTTTGCACAAGACGATGTCAAGGAATAGAGCTATGAATGAGGAAGGAAAAGAGGAAGATTGCTTGGCGGTGAAGATTGGTTCTTGGGGTGTGATCAAGTAGTAGACTTGGAAGAAAGCCATTGTTCTGGGGCCTAAACAAACCAGAAAGTTTGAAGCTTTTTTCAGCTTCTTGTATGGAAAATTTCTTGTTAGTTTGGGTTGGAGAAGAAGGGGAAGAACCCATTTGTGTATATATATGTATATGGAGGAGGAGAAAGCAATAGGAGAGAGGAAGCTGCTGGGTTAGTGCAGTTGGTAGAAAGTGTTGGTTTTGGTGGGTGTCCCTATCAAAGCCAAAAAAACCAATGTTGTGGCAATCGAACCGGGATTCAAACCGTATGAGTAAGAGGTTGGCGGTTGCGATAGAACCATTCGAAGCCCGTTTCAAGAACAGAGATATCAAATAAGTATCAAGTTTATAAACGCAAAAAGTTCCATCTTTGTAATTCTTCAAGTTATGGTTCATATTCATTGTCCGCGATTTGTTATTCGGTTTTATGTTGAGCCAATAAACCGAAAAGAAAACCAGAGGAGAGGAAGCTGGTGGGTTGGTGTGTAGTTGGAAAGAAATGGGGTTGGTTTTGGATGTCACTATCAATGCGAAGAAAGGAAACAGAGGACAGGAAGTTCTGGGGGAAATTTCCATTTGGTCAAACAAGTCTAAAGAAACAACATATGTTTTCTAAGCAGGAGTAGCAATTTCGGCCCGATTTGTTTCGATCTTTTCGATAGGTAACATCCGAGTGTTGCGTTGTGCAAATCGCTGACTTGTGTGTTCAACGTAACGGAGACAACGTACCGGCATTACTAGCTTGGAAAATTTACAAGCTATGAAAAGATGAACAGCTGCGAGATTCGGAGGCTTCATCGCTCTTGGCCTTGATGTTGTCCGGCGACATTGCAGTCCCGAAGTCGGAGACGAGATCCTGTGAAAGTTGACCCGGAGCAAACGGACTCGGACCAACTTACTTAGCCCAGAAAGATTGCGGATTGGCATATGGGGAAAGGGGGGCCCGAGCCAGAAGAGCTGATTTTCCGCAATCCAGTCTGTTGATATCCTTATTATTCACTGTCAATCAAGTGTTTCAGTTGCTTGAAGATCTTTAATTATTGAAACAGATAGCATTCATTCTCTGATCTACAATTGGTTGGTTGGTTATTTTCCCCAGATTCGAGACAGTATGGAGAAGGAAATATTCCAGAATAAGAGCTGCAAAACAAACCAGCAGTGGTAATCATCCATCCATAGCCTGAAATTACTCATTTATGTTTCGTTGACGACTTGTTTGTCTTTAGTAATGGGATTTTTGATGGAATTCAGGGAATCTGTGATGTTCTCAGGTTGTTTTTATCGATTATCATGGTTGCAGTTTAACTCTAAGAAGACGGAGGTCTTTTACTCCTCCACAATTTCGTAGGACTCAAGTTTCTTTTGATCTTGGCTTCCTTGAAGGGAAACTTCCAGTAAGGTATCTTGCCGTTCCACTCATTTCACGGAAACTTTCAGTCAGGGACTATGATTTGCTTAGTGCAAAGATTACTGCAAAGATATCGGGTTGGAGAGTGGCTACTCTCAACTATGCTAGACGTCTATAGCTCGTCACAGTGGTGCTCAGCGCCATGAGCCAATGTTGGATGAATGTTCTTCTCCTACCAAAGCCTGTTATCAAGAAAGTGGAAATTTTTTGCAGTGACTTCTTGTGAAAAGTTACTGATGGAGAAAGGAAGAAGGTTAGGGTGAGATACCGATTCTCTTTTTTGTTCATGGTTCTAAAGAATTTTTCATTTGATCTCGTATATAAGGGTATTTTCCGAGAGTGTCAAGGAAACAGTTAGACACTCTACAATCTCCTTCTGTTTTATTCTCCGACCCTATAATACGATTATCTATCTGTTGACTCGTCATACCTCGTTCTTTAATTTCTTTACGTCAATCTTTAAGTTGACTATAATTCGTGATTACTTCGATGTTATATTATAAGATTCTTTGTATCAAATAGCAATATAAAATATCTTTTTTGAGGAAAACAAAATAGGAAATGACAGCAGGGATTTTGACGGATCTGTCGGTTTAAGTGTCGGTGCACCAATGGGCTTTTTTGTCAATTTTATTGTTTCCTTTTTAATAATTGGACCAGAGAGATCCAATCTTATAGATGGGAAAGAAGAAGTAAAGCTTCTTCAGCTCAGAGTTTCTCCTAAACTCCACAGGGCTGCTTTGAACAATTCTCCTCCACAATGGAGCTCGAAGCCGATCATGGCGGGGTCAGTTCTCCCTCCCCCTTCACTTTTACAACATTTCAACTGTTTCTTGCTCACTTCATTCTCACTGCTATTCGCGACATCGCCGATCCAGTCCTTGTTTACTCCGTTTGACTGTCTCCGTCTGTGTACAGTATAGTTGCTTCTCGTTCGTTACGATTGCATCTAGTTTGTTTGTTCTGGAGTATCGACGAATCGGTGGTTGTTGTTGACTATATAGTTAGTACGCGTGTGTTAGTTGGCATTTGATATCTCGATCTGTTTCCATTTTTGCTCGCTTCATCCGATCGGATGCTAATGCATGTCCAATTCATGAATCTGAACTGATGATCTCAACCTCTGCAAGTAGATTTCCAGCTTTTCGCTGTACTTGTTTATTATTTAAATTTCCCACTGAGATGTCTTACTCCGATCCAGTCCATGTTTACCGCGTTGACTGTCTCCGTCGGTCTACAGTGTAGTTGCTTCTTTTGGTTATTGTTCATTATTTCTGTTTGAACGATCTTCAAATCTATGGCTATATTGACTTTCTTTAGTGTGTTTGTGTATGATTCGGTTATTGCTATTTCTATCTGGTTTCTTATTTTCTAACTGGATTGAGTTTAATGGTGTGATTTGTGGGGTACAGACCAAGAACGTGAAGCAGCAGGTGTGCCAGATCTGCAGCGATGACATTGGGAAGACTTCGGATGGGGAACCTTTCCTTGCTTGCCATGTCTGTGCATTTCCTGTATGCCGTCCTTGCTATGAGTATGAACGGAAAGATGGGACTCAGTCATGTCCGCAGTGCAAAACCAAATACACCAGGCATAAAGGTCATACACCACGTCCACCTAGTTCGATTTCGTTAGTTTCAATGGGATCCAACATTCTGATTGCTGTTTTTATTATGTGTTTCATTCACCAGGTAGCCCTGCAATTCACGGGGAGCAGGTGGATGATGGTGAGTTTAAGGACGCCACCAAGTCGACGGCTCAACCAGGAGGGATTCAAGATGAGAAGCATAAGATAGACCGTATGTTGGGTTGGGAGTCTGGCTCTGGCCGTAAAGACTATGTTGCTCCCTCGTATG
The DNA here is from genome assembly GCA_030674075.2 of Linum usitatissimum. Taxonomy (NCBI): domain Eukaryota; kingdom Viridiplantae; phylum Streptophyta; class Magnoliopsida; order Malpighiales; family Linaceae; genus Linum; species Linum usitatissimum. The sequence continues at coordinate 2,617,942 of JAUJYP020001281.1, read as the reverse complement.
AGAATCTTACTCACATCCCTTATGCAGCCAGTCGACCATCGGTACGGTTTATGGGTTTATTGGATCATCTCGTTGTGTTGTTTACTGTCTGTTCAGTGTTGGGACTTGAGAGCTCCATCCCATATTTTTTTTTGCATCAGATGTCTGGGGAGCTCTCTGCTGCATCTCCTGGACGTTACTCTATGGCCTCTCCTGAAAGTGGCAGCAGAGGTAATGGTTTTGTTTGCCTGTGTTTGTTTAGTATTTCTGTAGTTTGGTGTGATAATTGATATTGATACCATGTGTCCAATTATGCAGCAACCATTAGACTGGGAGATCAGCAAAGGGAATATGGCTCTGGAGGTTTCGGAAATGTAGCTTGGAAAGAGAGAATTGATGGTTGGAAGATGAAGCCAGAAAAAAATACAGCTCCACCAAGTGTTAGCAATGCACCTTCGGAAGGCAGGGGTGGTGTCGATTTTGATGCCAGTACTGATATTCTTATGGATGACTTGCTGTAAGTACCATGGGCTGTTGCTACTATTACCAGAAAGACGTTGAAATAATAGTTCTGGTCTTCTGGATCACTTGAACATGTTCTAGATATTTTACTCTCTTTCTTGAACTTTAGCTATCTGGTCTTTGCCATGTTTGTACTAGCTAGTATGTCGATGTTGAGGGTGAGTTGTAGGAGTTAGCTCTCTCAGTTGATGTATTCCATTGATAGGTTCACCTTATCCTAATAGGTTTCCCTACTCTTACCTTTTGTATCTGACTTGCACTGGTATCATGTGCTTTAGGTTGAGAAGAATCACTTGGCTAGAAAACCTGACATCTGCAGGAAGCTGAAATAATCCTTCACTACTGAACATTAGAACTTTGAGGGATGATGGTGCATGTTAAATGATAGTTTTTAGGCTGTTCTAGCAACAACGCTTCAATGATCTACGATATTTTCAAGCAATAATGCACTAGTTCAAGTTGGCAGATGAATTGGATAATTTTTGACGTGTTTCTTCTTTTGCTGGATAGAAATGATGAAACTCGCCAACCGCTCTCAAGGAAGGTTCCGATTTCTTCATCTAAAATCAATCCATACCGAATGGTCATTGTATTGCGGCTTATCATCCTTTGCATTTTCTTTCACTACCGTCTCACAAACCCTGTCAGAGATGCCATTCCCTTGTGGTTGATTTCTGTTATTTGTGAGATTTGGTTTGCGGTATCATGGATATTGGATCAGTTCCCGAAATGGTTCCCTGTGAACCGGGAGACATATCTTGACCGGTTATCCCTCAGGTAATGCTTCTTCCCTATGTTTGTGATTCAAACTAGCTTCTCGCGGAGTGTTAATCAGGGTTTCTTTCATGCTCAACAGATATGAAAAAGAAGGAGAGCCATCTCAATTAGCTTCTGTTGACATCTTTGTCAGTACGGTGGACCCATTGAAAGAACCTCCGATCGTCACAGCCAATACAGTACTGTCTATTCTTGCAGTAGATTATCCAGTGGACAAGGTTTCTTGCTATGTTTCAGATGATGGAGCTGCTATGTTGAGTTTTGAATCCCTTGCTGAAACAGCAGAGTTTGCTAGAAAATGGGTTCCTTTCTGCAAGAAATATAACATCGAACCAAGAGCTCCTGAGTTCTATTTCTCCCAGAAAATTGACTATTTGAAAGATAAGGTCCAGCCATCTTTTGTCAAAGACCGAAGATCAATGAAGGTAAGGTGTCTGTACATTCTAAATATTGCGAGTGATTCAGGTAGCATGTACTCTATTCTGATTTCAATATACTGCCACAGAGAGAATACGAAGAATTCAAGATTCGTGTTAATGGCCTTGTAGCCAAGGCACAGAAGGTTCCCGAGGAAGGATGGTTCATGCAAGATGGTACGCCTTGGCCCGGTAACAATACCAGAGATCATCCAGGGATGATTCAGGTCTGTACACTTTATGATTATAATATTATTAAATATGTAAATACTTTCTTATTATAAGTGCCAAGTGTGTTTTTTTGTTTATTGTACCCGAGATCATGAAGCCTCATTTCACGCTTTCTTGTGACTTTAGGTTTTCCTTGGCCACAGTGGAGGCCTTGACAGTGATGGCAATGAACTTCCACGGCTGGTATATGTATCTCGTGAGAAACGTCCTGGTTTTCAACATCACAAGAAGGCCGGTGCCATGAATTCCCTTGTAAGTGGTTGGTGATAAATACGAATTTCGTCTCTTCTTCTTAGCAACTACTGTCCCTAATTATCTGTCTGTTATACAGGTCCGAGTTTCTGCCGTTTTGACCAATGGGCCGTTCTTGCTAAATCTTGATTGTGATCATTACATAAATAACAGCAAGGCTCTGAGAGAAGCTATGTGTTTCCTAATGGATCCTAACCTTGGAAGACAAGTGTGTTATGTCCAGTTCCCACAGAGATTTGATGGGATTGATAAAAATGATCGGTATGCCAATCGTAACACCGTCTTCTTCGATGTAAGTCCCTTGAATATACCTCACAACCGTTATTCATTGAGCTGTTGCGTAACTAGAAGGCCGTAGGAAGTCTTTCTTTTATATAGTTCTCATAACCCATTTGTCAAAATGTGCAGATGAATTTGAGAGGTTTGGATGGTATCCAAGGACCAGTGTATGTGGGCACGGGATGTGTTTTCAATAGAACAGCATTGTATGGCTATGAGCCCCCCATTAAGGCGAAGCATACAAAACCAGGGTTCTTATCTTCATGCTTCGGTGGTTCCAGAAAGAAGAGTTCCAAATCAAGCAAAAAGGACTCAAAGAAGAAGTCCAGCAGGCATGTGGACCCTACTGTCCCAGTATTTAATCTTGAAGATATAGAAGAAGGGGTTGAAGGTAAGCCGAATTTTCAAACGTTTTAGTCCACATATTACGATATATTTATGTCATAGTGGAAGCCAAAATCTGTTTGGAAATGATGCTTTGTGCTAGATGAGGTGCTCTTCCTTGACATGGGATGATAAGTTTGTATGTTTTTTCTCCTAGGAGCTGGATTCGATGACGAGAAGTCACTGCTTATGTCTCAAATGACACTAGAGAAGAGATTTGGTCAGTCAGCTGTGTTTGTTGCTTCAACACTAATGGAAAATGGAGGTGTTCCTGAATCTGCTGCCCCTGAGGCACTCCTGAAAGAAGCTATTCATGTCATCAGCTGCGGGTACGAAGACAAGACCGATTGGGGACAAGAGGTACTAACTCTTCTCTTTCAGCAACTACAGTTCGTAATGTCGTATTAGTGCTCATAGTTCTGTCCATAGTAAACCCTGAGCTATATAGCATCTGCAACTTCGTTACCCACAATGTGGAGTCACTAATGAGCCATTATCTTTCTCTTTTGGGCAGATTGGATGGATTTATGGTTCCGTAACAGAGGATATTCTGACAGGATTCAAGATGCATGCTCGCGGTTGGAAATCGATCTATTGCATGCCGGAACGCGCTGCATTCAAAGGTTCTGCACCCATCAATCTTTCGGATCGTCTGAATCAAGTGCTCCGTTGGGCTCTAGGTTCAGTCGAGATTCTGTTCAGTCGGCATTGCCCCATGTGGTACGGCTATGGTGGAAGGCTGAAGTTCCTTGAGAGATTCGCTTACATCAATACCACCATTTACCCCATCACCTCCATCCCTCTGCTTGCGTACTGTACATTGCCAGCTGTCTGTCTCCTCACCGGGAAGTTCATTATTCCTCAGGTAAGATTATGTTTGATGAAGTATAATTGTAAAGTTAGTTCACCCGAGGCCGCTTCCAGATTTGGTTATTGATCGTATTGAATCAGATTTGGTTATTGATAGTCTGCACATAGGTCTAAATCCCTGAATTAAATGCCTAAACTAGAGTGAAATCAAACTCATGAATTAGATGTTCATACTATTGTCCATTTTTGTTCTTTGAAGTTGGTCAAAATTTGAATCATATGATATCAGACTAAATTCAGTCGAAGCTACTCAAACTGGTCATAATTCGTTTGGCAAAATGCCAAAATCTGACCGAGACTCAATTGAATCCAGTCCTGGTCAGCTGAAATTAAATAGATCCTGATCACGGTCTAGACTATTAGCATTATCCTTCTGCAGTTTCATCCCTAACCATGATGACTTGTTTTTGCAGATCAGTAACCTTGCTAGTATATGGTTTATTTCCCTCTTTCTCTCCATCTTCGCAACCGGTATCCTCGAAATGAGATGGAGTGGGGTCGGCATCGACGAGTGGTGGAGAAACGAGCAGTTCTGGGTCATTGGAGGAGTGTCAGCACATCTCTTCGCCGTCTTCCAAGGTCTCCTCAAGGTCCTAGCAGGTATCGACACCAACTTCACAGTCACGTCCAAGGCCAACGACGAGGACGGAGACTTCGCCGAACTCTACCTCTTCAAATGGACGACTCTCCTTATCCCTCCCACCACATTGCTCGTGATCAACCTCGTCGGAGTCGTTGCAGGAGTCTCGTACGCCATCAACAGCGGGTACCAGTCGTGGGGTCCCCTCTTCGGTAAACTCTTCTTTGCCTTCTGGGTGATTGTCCATCTCTACCCTTTCCTTAAAGGTCTCATGGGTCGCCAGAATCGAACCCCCACGATCGTCGTGGTGTGGTCGATCCTTCTCGCGTCCATCTTCTCACTGCTGTGGGTTCGCATCGACCCCTTCACGACCCGGGTCACTGGCCCTGATGTCGACCAGTGTGGGATCAACTGCTAGTTTAGAGAGGAACACATACGTAACTTCCATAATGATGCCACATGGACGCCGGGAAATTGTGTTTATTTTAATACAATAAGGACTTGGTGTGTATGACGCTTTATTGTAAGAGAAATCTCTGGCTAGTCCTTTTTGTTTATTTTAATTTTATTTTCTCGGTTTTGATTGTAAAACGTGTTTAGATTCTTTCGTTCTTTGGACATTTTCAGAGGATTTTTCCTCTGTTTTGTAATGTAATCTAATATATACATTTTGTTGGAACAAAGTGTCCTTTTTCGTCATGAATTATTTTCTCATTGGCCGGGAGATCAAGGGACAAAGTTTACAAGAAGTAAGAACGATACAAAGGATCAGCTATCATACACTGATGTCCTTACCAGAGTGGCGACATCGGAACGAGGAGATAAGAATGTACGTTCCTGTTGTCGGAGTAATTGGTCAACGATCACATACACTTGTGTTGTAATGTGGGTTGTAAAAGATATCGGTGTGACTCACGGTGCAACTGGATCGACGAGACTAAGAGTTCTAAGGTCTTGTGGTCTTGCCAAAGAATGTGGGATAAAAATCTTGCAAATGAGCTCTGATTTGGCTGTATAAAAAAACTGTATTTAATAACTGGTCGGTTTACAAATCTGGTTGGTGGAACAAAAAAAAGACAAGAACAAGCAGCATTTCCCAAGGCAGGCAGACAGGCAACACAGGCATCATTAGAGAATCAATTGCATCTTGGCAACGGTCATGTACACAAAGGACGCATTCGATTGTGAAGAAAGCGATGTAGGATGTATCTGGAGCCAATGGTTCATACATGGTACAACAATCGAACTCATTCATAATTTAATTTATACCCTTATTTCTTTGGCTCTTCCGGTGCTGGCGGAGGCGGAGCCGCAGTGATGACCCCACCGTCCATGCAGCTCCGGCACTTCCTCTCGATCCAGCTGCCTTCAACGACGTCAAGCTCTCCGCTGCGGCGGACCCCACATAAGCGGACCAAGAACCCAGCAAGCACTGCGCCGATGATGATAACTGCCAGCACAACCACCAGCGTCTCTACTGATCTCCCCGTGTAATGTCCATCACTGCCACCTTCTTCCGCCGGCGGCGCCACTGCGGCCATGGCGGTCGGTGCTAGTCCGTTTAGCCAGCTGCTTTCTTCCAAGTCCCTCATTGTTTGTTATAAGTGTATGAGCTACTAGAGAAGAAAACAGAGTGAGGAATGAGAGTGAAGAAATAATTGAGTGGCCTAGCAGTGTGCTTTTCAGTTAGTTGGTTTAAATACATAGGGTGGAGACTGAATTGAACCGGTTAGTGTAATTGTATGTGGTTCAACCGTTTAAGTCGTTATAAATTGTAATTGTATCGTGATTATATCAAAATTATATCAGATCGTTTTGATGAGTGGTTCACGACGTCCCTGTTGGTTAAACCATAATTATATAACATAACTGATCCACATTCCTATTAACTTATTGTTAGTAATTGACTAGACTGGTTAGCCGGACCGTAAACACCTTAAATCATCTATATGTCCAGTTTAATTCATTCTCGATTTTTATATCCATGGACCATGATCGCATGTTATATAGCAATAATGTCATCTATTCATAATTTATACGGGAAATGTGAATCGTTAATTTAAAATTTAATGGCTCGAGTCGAGGTGAACCTATGGTCCTTGTTTGTTCGATTTAACTTTCATTTCGATTTTGGCTCATTAATTGTAATAAACTCATTAGTACAATTTATAAAAAATATAAACTCATTAGTATAATCCCTAAGTCCAGGAATCTGAAAGGGAACAACATATAACTACAGTGACTAGAACAAAACTTTCCAATGATTAAATATTACTGAAAAAACGAAGAAATAGATACGACTTATTAATTATTATTATTATTATTAATTTCCTGCAGCCGGTTCGTCTCCTCCATTTCTCCGAAGTTTCTGATTCCGCGGCGTATCTGAATACGCGGAATCGGAGAATTATCCAGAACAATCTTCGCCGGAGAAGAATCAACGACAGGATCCCAAGGTTATATATATAAGGAACGAAAGGCCAGGCACGTTATTTTCCTTTCAATCTTTTACGGTTGGCGCCGAAAAACCTACGACCGAACTCATGGGTACGCCGGCGTTCCCAGATCTCGGAAAGCACTGCTTCGTCGAAGACTGCAAGCAACTCGACTTTCTTCCTTTCACTTGCGATCGATGCCGCCAGGTACTTTGATTTTAAAAATCCTGCAATTTTCTGTTTCCCGATATTCAGCTGCTACGTGGATGAAGCCCTCTGTGTGTTGAATTAATTTCGGGTTTCCGTTGACCTGGATTTTGATTTGGAGGTTTTAGAGAATTTTAGGTGTTATTTTTTGGCATTGGTGAATTAGAGCTGGAGATGTTGTTTGTTTACGACTTACGAGAGATATTAACTGGAGAATTTTATTAGATTGTGCCAAACTGAAAGAACGTCGTAACTTACTATGATCTTCCATTCAAGCTAAGCTCTCAAAGTCTCTGTGATACGGCTGTTGATTCAATCAAAAGCTTTTAAATAGTTGATAGTTTGCAGCTGGAATTGCTGTTTGTTTCGGCTATGGTTAGCTTAACCTGCGGTTCTTCTGCATAGAATTTGCTTTCTTATGACTGGGATTACATGCTCTCAAATTTCTCTTTTGTCTAGTTTGTATACACTTCTTCCTTGAATTGGAATGGGCAAATGGAACGTTCTGATTGAAACTGTTCTAACTCAAACGAGCTTTTCTGCTATCAAAATGGAAGTGTTGTTTACTGGCTGTTTTGTATTTTTAATCTCTAATTTCCTTACATTAGTTTAGCTAACGTTTCATCTGGCTATCAGTATCAAAATGATGACAATTGATTAATTTCGACCACATTGTCGTTTGTAATATCTATGTTTCCTGGACGACAATTCAACAATGTGCCTTAGTTTTTCAGCTTTTGATGCTCGATTAGATGCGAACCAAACAGGAAGATAATGAATGTTTTGATTTCATATACTCTGTCTATCAACGATGTCTCTTTGTGTTCAAGCTTTCAGTTGCTTCATATTTTGCATTTCATTCTGCAAACTCCTGACTCTTCCATCGTTTGGGTTTTAACTACGAACTTCTTAATTATGTACGGACAGGTATTCTGCCTGCAGCACCGAAGCTACATCAAGCACAACTGCCCAACAGCCGATAAGAACGATGTCACTGTCGTCGTCTGTCCCCTTTGTGCCAAGGGAGTTCGACTAATTGGCAACGAAGACCCCAACATCTCATGGGAAACCCACGTCAACACCGAATGCGACCCATCAAACTACGAAAAAGTCACCAAGAAACCGAAATGTCCCGTCAAGGGCTGTAGAGAATCCCTCACATTCTCCAACACAATCAAATGCCGAGACTGCACCAAGGACCACTGCCTAAAGCATCGTTTCGGCCTCGACCACAGCTGCCCGGGACCCAAGAAACCCGACCCAGGTTTCCAGTTCATGAGCCTTCTCAACCGGAGCAACACGCAAAACACGAAAACCAAACGACCTTCCACTTCTACAAGTAGAAGCTGGACTTCGAACTTCTTCAGTGCAGCTGAAGCCGGAGTTTCGAAACTTAGCAGGGATTTGAGTCAAGTTTGGCAGACGACACCTGGCATTGTCGGGGCAAGCAGCAGCAGAGGAGGAGGCGATGAGGTGTGTCCGCAATGTGGTTCGAAGTTTGCGTCGGTGACGAGTCTGGTGGAGCATGTGCAGAAGGTCCATGAGAAGAAGCAGCAGTCTAGAGTGTTGAAGTTGCCTGTAGATGTTTGTCCAAAGTGTAGTAAAGGTTTCCGTGATCCTGTGGACCTTGTGGCGCATGTAGAAAGAGACCATGGAGGTACCTCAAAGGCTTAGGGAAAGTGAGAAGATTCTTTTACCATGTGTTTTCGGTATTGGACGGTTCGATCGGTTCAATCAAGTCGGTCAGTATACATGATGGGATTTACAGTTTAACCATGGTTCATCTATGACTTGTGATGGATTGAAACAATTGAACATATTGTAATTTGTGGGGTCTCTGTGGTTTAAAACACCATAAATTCTTTCATTCTCAAAGGTTTCATCTTGCATTCACTTGTGTAACCGGTTCGAATTGGGAACCTAAACTCACTTAAATTCAACGGTTGTGTATGCTTGTAGTGTTGTATATCAATGTTCGAATGAGTCATGTAATCCACGAACTCTAATTCATAGTAATAGTCGAGATAATCGATGATTAAAGACCGATATTATTCGTAAGATAATCTCAAAAAATCAAGTCTCAAATTACATTTAACTCAAAAAAAGTTTTAGCCTCTCGGTTCGGAACTGGGAATTTCCGAAACGACATCGCCTGACAAGCAGAGCCATTCTAATTTATATCGCGTTAGAAACTTTAATTTTACTTCTTAGGGTTTCACCTTCTGCTGCACAGTCGCCATTTTGGCTCATCGTCGCCATTTTGGCTCATCGTCGCCGGCGTTTCCCTAAACAGTGATTTCGCCACTTCCTTTCTTGGTGAATATTTTTCTATCTGATTCCGTATCCTCTATTCGTCTACCGTAATAGCTTTATTCTGCTTCTCCGAGATTGTTTACTTGTACGGGATTAGGGTTTACGGATTTTGGAACTTTCAGTCTGAATCTGATCGCTCAGCATTTAGAAGCTTTTATTCTATGTTTGTTTCTGTTTAAGTTTTTCTTTAGTTTGTATGTCTGACTATCTGTTAATTTCGGCCCTCTGTAGATACAATGGCGGTTCCTCTACTGACCAAAAAGATTGTGAAGAAGAGAGTCAAGCAGTTTAAGAGGCCTCAGAGTGACCGTAAGATATGTGTCAAGGTAATGAGCACTTTGTTTCTGTTTGCTAGTTGCTTGATATTGTTTGCACATTTTGCTGTTTTCTTCAGTGAATGGTACCTTAGGTTTCGAGTCTGGTTGGAGTTGGGAAGATTTGATCTCATTGTGACTTGTCTGATATGGTTATGTCAAGAACATTGTTTGTTTTAATTGCTATCCAAAACAAGGACCTTCAATAACCCAATTGTTCTTCATATGAGTCCATCTGCAGTGAATGGTGCTAAAATTCTCAGGCATTGCATCTAGTACAGTACTCCTACAACTTGTGGTCTGATCCAAACTTTGTATATGTGCACAATAAGCCGCTGCTCTGGATTTGTTTATGAAGGTAGCATGGTAGGGTACACAAATATCAAGTTTCAGGTGTAAACATGTCTGCTCTCTATGATTTCTCTTGATTCGAGGGCCTGGTTTGACCCACATTTTATGTCTTCTCTTTAACTTCGTGTATACGGTTTGAGTCCTTTCAATAGTTGGCAGTTAGAATCACCTGGTCGGGATGCTTATGGTCATCATCTTTGTTTGAAGAAGTTTGTTGGGTCACGAGTGTTTCTTGTTTGATTTCTTTCTAACAGGAGAACTGGAGGAGGCCAAAGGGTATTGACTCGAGGGTAAGGAGGAAGTTCAAAGGAGTTACTTTGATGCCCAACATTGGTTACGGGTCTGACAAGAAGACCCGACACTATCTCCCCAATGGGTTCAAGAAGTTTGTCGTCCATAACGTGAAGGAGCTTGAGGTCTTGATGATGCACAACAGGTAACTAATTAATGTATTTCTTTCGTTTTTTATCCAATGTTCTTTTACTCGTTGATGCTCACATATACAATCGTTACTACTCTGTTAGGACTTACTGTGCGGAGATCGCGCATGATGTCTCGACCCGCAAGAGAAAGGATATTGTGGAGCGTGCAGCTCAGCTGGATATTGTTGTAACGAACAAGCTCGCTAGGTTGCGTAGCCAGGAAGATGAATAGACTGAAATGGGTTTTGAGTTTTTGGTTATGTTAATTAGTTACCTGGTGGATTTTGAGTTTCCTGAGACATTGTCAGTTCCTGGTTTACCAATTTGTGCACAATATCGAGTTGTTAGTTGTTTTCTAATTTGTGGCAGCTGTATCGAATTTTATTCGATGATTTTGTACGGGATTAGGCTTGCTCATATAAGGAATTGGTATTAAGCGGTACTGGTACTGGTTCTGCAGCGAAAGTCTGCAATCTGATATGCATCTTAAGCTATTTATATAGGTTTCAAGTTCAAATGAATTACATTTTATGAACATATTACACGTACAAATTACTAAAATTCTTAATGAGAGATACAGAGTTTATGACTTCGGCTCCGGGGGCAATTGAAGGCTCGGAGTTCGCTTGGAACTTGAGTGTTCGAAAGGTGCCATTTTGAGGTGCTCGGGTGCATGATAAACTTACTCATTAATGCGACGACACAATAGCACTCTAGTTTGGTGATGCGTTTTTAGAGACTCCGAGAGAGAGATCGGAAGGTTCGAGTGTTTCATAATTACGGCGAGGTTGATTTTTCGGAATCAGAGATTGTGTAGTGAGACAGTGCTGTTTTGCTTATTAGGAAAAGGATCCTTAGAAAAATTTACCCTGTATGCTCGCAAATCGGTCGGAAATTAACCGGCGTCGTTTCACAAGGCTCCCAAAATTAAGCAGAGCCATCTCAATATATCGCGTTAAACTTCAATCTCCTTCTTCGATTCCTTTCCGCACCAATTTAATCAATTCGCCATTTCGCTCATTCGCCTCCGGCTTTCCCGAATCGGCAATTTCCCTCTCCGGCGAGTATCCTTCTCTTCTGATTACGTATCCTCTTTCCTTACTGTCTATCTCTCGTAATCGTTCTTTTTCCTGCTTCACTAGACTGTTTCCTTGTACGGGAATAGGGTTACGGGTTTGTTTTTATCCTTCAATCTGAATCTGATCTCTCGGTATCTAGATGCTTTATTCTTTCGCCGATCCTCTTTACGTTTGCTTTCGTCCGATGATCCGCCCTCGGTTAAATTGTTGCAAAATCCTCAATTTGTTTCGGTTTGTTTTACATCTTTCAACCCTGATTAAAAGCGACGGATTGGTTCCCTTCTGTACATATCGCTGGATTTTTTATTTTGTTTGATCCGTGAGATTAGCTGGTTATGGCTGTTGCTGGTTGTTTGAGCTAGCAGTAGCTGTGATTCCTTACTGCTCTGTTAGTGGTTTCCTTATCTATAGTCTGTAGATCTCATATTGTTTGAAATCTGAGCCTGAACTGTAAGCCTTATTGTGCTTTGATTAGACTACAATATACTTGCTGTTAAGGAACTCTTGTTGGTAATAATAAAGCTTGTTCCTTTTCGTGAATCAACTGGCATTGCCGATGCTTCATTTAATTATTGGTTATAGATACAACTGTTCATCCGCGAGTATTTTGATGGATTTTTCTTGTTTTGCAGTTAAAACAATGTCGGGCAAGTACATCATGGGTGCTCTAGCTGGATCATTTGTGGTCGCCTACGTGTGCGACAGGATTATATCCGACGAGAAGATATTCGGCGGTGAGTTCCACTCTCCCTATGTTCCGTATGCTTTTTCTTGCTCATGGCTCTTGATGTATCTTACCAATTTTGCCCGTTCCATCTCAGGATCCACACCAGGAACAGTCTCGAACAAGCAATGGGGGGAGGAGACTGACAAGAGGTTCCAGGCATGGCCACGCACTGCCGGTCCACCAGTCGTGATGAACCCCATCAGCCGCCAGAACTTCATCGTCAAGTCCCGAGATTGAGTTTGTAATTTTCATGTTTACTTGAGTTCTCGACTTTTGGGTTTGACAATAACCAATTATGTTATGTTGGCCTTTCATCTATTAGTTCCGTGGCTCTGGTCCACTGTTATTCTAGACGTTCTCTCTGGAAATGAATCTATTTGAGAAATCTACTTCTTGAATCGTATAATAAACTCTTGTTTTTGAGGTATTGATGCACTTGGTTGCCTTTCTGATCTTTTCGACGATATATCTAATGCATTCATCGGCAGTGCTGTCAATTTTTGTCTAGATGTCGTTGCGGGTTTGTCCATTTTAAGCAACCATCATTCAAATAAGCAGCAGGCGTTACAAAATATAACCAATTGAGCAAACAACATCGATTATGCTTGCAGTGCCTCTGGATGGATCGAGCAGTTTTTATATCTCGATCTTGCCAATCATCTTGCCCTGATGATGAATGATGGTCAGGTCCATTGAGCTCAGCTTTCGTACCGACAATCATCTTGTCCTCATGATGAATGGCGTTCCACTGCTAAGCTTGTTCGAGCCCCTGAGCGTCGATTTCACTACAGATTCGACATGGATGGCCTGTCGCAAGTTGTCGCCGAAGACATTGCTTCTTAGTCGCCGGACTGGAGCACAACCCAGGCACCAAAGTTACAGTTTGAAATTTTAAAATTTTAATTTAGAAAATAACTTATTTACCCATTTAAATTTTAATCTAAGCCTAGGTCCATTCGGGGCTAAATTTTCGTCTAGATGTTTCGGGTTTGTCGATTTTAAGCAAACCTTCATTCAAATAAGCAGAGCAGGCATTACAAAGATATTGCATCACCCAGAAGTTTCAAAATATTGCAGACATTTTTGTTCTTCTAGGAAAACAGTTGAATGTGTTTTCTGCTGCACTGAGGAACTCCGGAAATCAATCTTCGAATTGGCTGCCAGAATCAGTTTGTTTGTGTGATCTCTTCAAGCATCTCCACTACCTTCTTCATCTTTGGCCTTTTAGCCGGGGTGCCGTCTGTGCATAGCAAGGCTACCTTAAGAACTGCAACCATTTCTCTCCTCCACGCGAATGAGACTGTACTAAGCTTTGCATCGAGTATCTGCTCGGGAGTCTCACCTCTCCTGGGCGCGCCATGAACCCACTTCACCAGATCGACCCCTTCGCCAAATTCTTCCTCCACCGGTAGCCTGGTCGTGAGGATCTCCAGCAGAACTACTCCGTAGCTGTACACATTCCCAGGCGCCGTAACTTGCATCGTGTACGCATATTCTGCACCCAAAAAACAAACTGTGAGAGAAATGCAGTAACGATCCGACCCGGTCAAAGAAGATAAAAACATGTCATTAGTGTAATTTGTTTTTGTGATAACAAAGAAACCCTTCGACAGGCACTAACTATCGTAAGGCAAACTTCGGGACTGCGACCCATCAGCTCATGCGAGACTGGTGATACCATCACACGGGTCAAAATGGTTGTGCATTCTAAACTTCAGACCCAAAATCTCTATAAATGAAGTCATTTGCATTAGCGTTATATTAATACCCGGAGGAATATAACCAAATGATCCAGCAACAGCGCTGATGCTTGCAGTGCCTCTGGACGGATCGAGGAGTTTCGATATCTCGATCTCGCCAAGCACGGGCTGGAAATCAGCATCCAAGAGGACATTCCCGGACGATATATCGAGGTGGATGATCGCCACATTGTGAAGGAAAGCCAATCCTCGCGCGACTCCTGTCGCGATGGAGAGCCTCGTCGGCCAGTCAGGCTTATAATCACTAAGCTTGCTCGATTCGTGGAGCATTTGCCCTAACGTACCGTTCGGCAAGTATTTATGGAGCAAGAGAGCGACGTCCTCGTAAACCACGAATCCGATGGGCTGCACGAGATTATCGTGTGAGAGCTTGCTTAGCCTCTCGAGCTCCCTAATCATCTTGCCCTGATGATGAACGATGGTCCGGTCCATTGATTTCAGCTTCCGTACCGATAATGACATCCCCGAAGGCATCACCGCTTTGTAAACCGTGCTGAACGTTCCGCTGCTGAGCTTGTTCGAGTCCTTTAGCGTAGATTTCACTACAGACTCAACATCAATGGCCTGTCTCAAGTTGTCGACGAAGATATTGCTGGCTAATATCGTCGGCTTCTCGTTCGCTGGTTCTTCGTTTTCGTCAAAATCGACTGATTTGGCTTCTTTTTTTTCCTGCCTCTCCCTCATCATAAACAGAAGAACAACCACGGTTACTGATACGAACACGGCCAAACCGGAACCGATGACAGCCATTACAATCCTGAGAGAAACTCTATGATGGTAATAACTTTCATTATTATCACCAATTGCGTATGAGTTTCTACAAATTGATCCCAACGGCTCACCACAGAGTCCCTTATTCCCTGTAAAGCTCGAATTCGGACTCTTTTGGAACGGTACGAAAGTAGGGACTTCACCAGTGAGCAGATTGTTTGAAAAATTGACCTCAATCAAGCTCAGCATTCCTTTCAATGAAAGTGGGATATCACCAGATAACTGGTTATTCGACACATCCAAAGAAACCAGCTTGTCAAGCTTCCCCAACTCGGACGGAACCGATCCATGGAGATGGTTGAAGCTCAAGTTCAATGCAATCTGTAAGTTCCTGATGTGGCCGATTTCGGGTGGAATCGTTCCGACCAAGTAGTTACCACCGATTTGGAACTCGAGCAGCTTCGAACAGCTCCCAATCTCATGAGGTATCTCGCCTCGGATCGAGTTCTGACCCAGGAGCAAGTACTGCAGCCTCGAAATGCTGCAGATCTCCACCGGTATCGTGCCATTGATCCGATTATTCGTGAGGACGAGCTTGTTGAGACTTCTGCACCCTATGATCGACTTAGGGATGTCTCCGTACAAACTATTGTCCGAGAGTATCAGCTCCTGGAGATTCTCGAGCTGTCCCAGGTCGAGCGGGATCACGCCAGTGAAACCGTTCGAGGCCAAGTTCAGTAAGGTAAGATTCGAGCATTTCGAAAACTCAGAAACGATGTCACCGGATAAATGATTACTGTCTGCTTCAAAGTAAGTCAAGCTGGTAAGATTACCAATTGTGATTGGAATCCCTCCAATAAGTTCATTGTTCCCAATCCTTATACTGGACAGACTCCTACATTTCCCAATTGAATCAGGAATCTCACCTTTGAATCTGTTCTGAGTCAGAATCAAAGATTCCAACTTTCCATGAAGAAACAACTTATCTGGGATCAACCCTGAAAGCTGATTAGAGTGGAGATTCAGCAGCTTCAGCTCAGGGAAGAAGAACCCTAAATTGTTGGGGACCGGAATCTCGCCGGTTAACAAATTCTCATAGGCCGTGAAAACCTTCAACTGAGTGAGATTCCCTATCCATAATGGAATTGTACCATTCAAATTGTTACTTGAAATCTGAAGCTCTTCCAACTTCTCAACTTTTTGAAGCTCATCAGGAATCTTTCCAACAAGCAAGTTGTTGGAAATGTTGAGTGACTTGAGCATTGTGAGGGAACCAAGTTCAGTAGGGATGAATCCATCAAACTTGTTGACAGACAAGTCAAGAAGCTCCAAGTGAGATAATTCCCCAATCTCTTTAGGGATTGGACCGTTGAAGTTGTTTCCAGAGAGATCAAGTCGCTTTAGGGATTTGAGGTTTGAGATTGGAGCAATGTTACCTTTGAGGCCTAGGCGTGGAAGACCTAGTCCAATTACTGAGTGGTTTGTTGAGCTGCAGAAGATACCAAACCAGTTGCAGTAGTCAGTGCTACCGTTGTTGCTTGTTCCTCCCCAGCCTGGAATTTGGAGCTCAGTGTTGATCGCCATTAGAGCTGAAGCTTCTTCTTCTTCCAAGGAAGAAGAAGTAGACGAAGGCAGTAAATTGCTGAAAATTCCAGCAAGGACAAGACATGAAAAGTACACGGAAACAGTGAGGAGAGCCTTCATATCAGTGCCTTCAAGGTTGAGAAATCACGGAAATGGTGAGAACCCAAATGGAAGTTTAGAAATGAGAAGCCATTTTTGGGTTTGGTTGCTTCACTAGAGAAACCCAGTGACAAAAGCTTCAATCTTTTTGCTCTTTAATTAGAACCCAACCCAGTTACAAAGATGGCCACTTTCTCACCAGATGAGCTTCAAGGTCAATGATCAATGGCGGATTTTTTAGAAAAGCGGAAATTGGTGGGAACCCAAGTCGGAACTCGGCATTCAGAGGAGATGGAAGTTTAGAAATGAGAAGCCCAGTAACAGAAGATTCAATCTTTTTTCTCTTTAAAACCCAACACAGTTACAAAGATGGACACTTTCACACCAGATGAGCTTCAAGGTGAATGATCGATCAATGGCGGATTTTGAGAAAGCACGGAAATTGGTGATTAGGAAAGAGAAGCCATTGTTGATTTAGCTAAAGAGAGAAGGGGGAGTGGCAGAAGGAAGAGGGCAATTGCAAGGCATTTGTGTGTTAAAGGAAAGTCTGTCTGTTGATTGAATCAGTGAGAAAGAAGAAAAGAAATTCAAAACCAAAAGAGAAAAACATTGAAACAGTAGCATGTTTTCATGGTGATTGTGTTATGTCCTTTTGTTTGGAACAGTGGCTGGCTGTTCTTCACTTTCCTTTCTTCTCTCTTTTCCATCTTTCGGTTAAAGTTGTTCAATTGGAAGTTGTTGAATAGCAGGTGACTAGAAAAAACAAACCGGCCGGTTCAATAAACCGGATTGAGTATCATGCGTGTAACTGGTTACCAGTCCGATATGGTGAAACATCACTTACTACAACGAATCATTGATTGGTGCACATATACTGATAATTCGTTGAATACCGAGAACAAGAAACTGAAGATGAAAACCAAAGCAACTTGGAGTGAACTAGCCAGCTAGAACAGAAGAAGAAGTGGCTCGAGCATGATACTGTAGCGGTTAATCGTTGAACCTTGTCGATTAATCTTTTCGGTTTGGTTCGTGGTATGGGAGAAAGAAAGGGAGAAATTGATTTGACTGTGGGGTGTCACTCTCTTGGCTTTAACCTGCTGCAGCTGCTGCTGTGGGTTTTATGAAAAGTTACTTCACGAGAGAGAAATGGGCAGTTTGTGACAAGTGAATGAAACCCACTGAAAGGGAATCCTGTTGGGAAAATGAAAACTAACAAAATAATAACAAAACCAAAGTCCGATTGTTTTCTAACTTTTTAGGTCTGAAAATAATTATATTGCATTTTGATATAAGAAATTGTGTATCGGAAAGTATATTTTGATTTAATTTTTGAAACGATTTATATTGTAGTATTGTTTAAACGTATAACGAAAAATGTTACCTGATACATATATAGAAAAGTAACATACCTACGTATTTTAAATGTTGGATCTGATATAATCTGAAGAACAACACATTTTACAGTGACACGCGAGGTTTTATTTCCTGCTTTAAGCGGTGATGAAAAAGTGAAAGATCATGTTCTAATATTAAACGTATGTTCATCCGTATAAATCATCTAATCCGTATAAATATGTATCTTGGGGCTTGGATGAATAAACAATTGAAATATATCTCTGCTTACAAACCGAAATTGGACGGTGAATTGTATTGTGAAATTGAAATAAGTAGGAGAAATATGAATGTGTGAATTACAACATTTTGTATACATAAGATATTATATAAATTTTGAATTCAAGAAATCAAATTATTTTCATGCATTCGTTTTTGTAATTATTTTATTTCCCCTTTTTTCCTTTGTATGTAAATTTAGTGTTTTTAGAATATAATTATTTTAAAACGTGTAACTAAATATTAAATCATTTGACACACTATCAGTTCCAAACACTGATTTGAATATCAGAATATGTGATGGATGGGTGCAAAATCAATGTTTCAAAAAGGTGACATCTCTCTTGCATTAGTCTCTTTTGTAACTGTGTGCATTATTAAATACCTCATGTCGCTTCCTCATATGTGATTTAATGGGGGAAATGGACAAATTTTAAATCAATTTGACATAAATTAAGTGTTAATACAAGATAAAAATTCAAGTAGAATAATGTGTCTATCGATACGAATAAAAATCGAAACCTCAGCCAATATATATACACAAACATAGACAATAAGAACTCCAAAAATCATGACTTATATGTGTTCATCTCTACGCTAACATCTCTCACTTATCGCTCAGCAAATGGTAAATTTTCATAAAAATCAAATGTATAATGAGATACCCATATCACATGCAACTCACCCACTAAACTCTTATCACTCTAAATTTCAACATATTAACAAAAAGCTTTGCTTTTCTTAGATTAATAATTAGCAAAAAACATATATTGTAATCAACAATAAAATAATACTAATATTCTAAAACAAAAACAAAAAATTAATTTTCTTTTCTACATTAATTTTGTAGTTGGTGAAAATTCAAACGTTAATTGAAATTGGGGGTTTGTTTGGTCGGACATTGTTGGGATGATGTTTGTTTTGATTATGATTAGCCATCCATAATTAAACATGATTACTATTTCCTTTGACTTTACCCAAATATGCTACTTTAACTAATCCCTTTTCCCACCCTTTCTATATAGCTATCTACGAGTGCTATGGATTGTGGGAGGGGATGACTTGGCGATATGGCCACCTATTATGTTATATGGTAGCTTTATAACACATCAATGTACCATATTCACGTTGGAAATCGGGTTATCATACTCCATTGATTAGATCAAATAGTGTAGTTACTAAGATCGGATAAATGATAATATGCACGAAGTTTATAATTCATTAACGATTGACGCGGATCTGTTCGTAAAAACACCGCATAAATTATGCTTTTTTCGTCTTTATACATTGTTCTTTTCGAGATTTTGATGGTCAATATTGTGATATTATTACTGTTATATTAAATCTGGGTACAAACTATAAGAATAAAAAACACAAACAACACAACAAAAGAAAGAAGCTAGGCATGCAAATTGGGTATGGGATGGGATGTGAATGACAAGACTCCAATATGGGCATTAGGGCATAGCCATGTGAACCAGTTTTGATTCTATTTTGCTTTTTTCAGCCACCTTTTTTTTGGGGCCAAATTTTCTTCTAAATTATGTATGTAATTTAAATAAAAAGTAGATACTCTTTTGAGACTAATGTTGAAATCAATTTTAATTTTTGAAGGGTGGTTGGTTCGGCCATAAATATTATATAATGAAACCACGTAATACTTATAAAATCACTAGTTAAATTTTTTCATTAATAGTTGAGATATGACGATAGAGGTGACAAGTCTACATTTTGGGTTTGATTCTCACGAAATGACAGGGTCAAGCAAGTGAGAAATATAAAGTTTTAAGTAATTCGATTTTTCGACATTACGAGGGCCATTAGTCAAATAGTTCAACATATCAAATGGAAAAGTAGAATGTTAATTATTTACACTAAAAGGGCCGGCAGAGGAATTAGAAATAGAAATAGAGAAAAAGGGTGGATTGTGATTGTGATTGAGGGCTCTCTTTTTGTAGACATCCATAATGACTTGTGTATCATGGCTTGTCTCACCTCCTTGTACCATCATTCCAAAACCAAACCCACCCTCTCCTTTTTCCTTCTTTTATATTTTCAACCCATTATCTTTTTATTAGTCTACTCAAAATTTGGTTGGGTTTGGGTTGTTCTTTACGATCAAATCGTTAGTCGATAACGTTATTCGACAATAGTATCGATGTTATAAGAAACTACCCGCATGTTAGACTAATGTTGATATTACCAATTGCCACTCAAGCGTTGGATGATCCACTAGGTATGAGCTCTCTAATAACAATAATCTTCCGTACGGATCAATTATGTTTCGAAACGATCAAACTACGATATCGAAAACATCAGTCGATAAAGAAAAACTTCATCAACTAATATGGGCCTCTAACTTAATCTCCTGCCTTCTCTTGCTCCTGACCCACTAACGTATTCTTCTTCTTCAACAACTTGGGCCTCGGCTTCATAGGCTTCAAGAACTGGGCCTGCAACCTCACCATCTCCCTCAATACCCCAATCAGCTTCGCTTCAAACCTCCGCCGTCGTTGCTCCACCGCCGTCCTCCGCCTCCCCCAGCCACCGTGCTACCGCCTCCAGCGTACTCACACATCCTCCGCACGGCTCCTTTCTCAAAACCAGCTCCGACTCATATATGCTCCCTCCTTCAGCCTCGCTATCGAACCCGTCCAAGCTCACTCTCGTCGCGATCTCGCTCAACAGCCCCTCGCTAGCCTTAACCATCTCCCTCGCGTGCTTCCACGTCGCGTCGAATGCGATCAGCACGACGCCGTTCTGATCCGACAGAGATCGCTTTACTTCCGACAGCGTGACCGAAGGCGTGGAGGGAGATGGCGGGAACAGGTAGAAGATTTTCCGCGGGAGCGGGAGATGATCGTAGTCGCCGATTAGGCGGCGGAGGAGATCACGAGTTAGCCTACGCGCCACCGTGGAGGCGGCGTTGGAGAGGGATCTGGTGATGAGCGGCGTCGTGGTCAGCTTGTGGCGTGACTCATGCGGGTGCTGCAGGATTACGATCCGTGTTGAGGTTTGGATCGGTGGATTGGGGATGACGTGGCAGAGGCACACTGCCGTCGGACGGTGGCATCCGTCGCAAATTGTCCGCCTCTGCCGTTGTTGCTCCGCCGACTGGATCTCCGATTTCGATTCCATTTGATTGGTAAAATGGAAAACGAAACAGATCCAAGCACAAAAAATAGAACCCGAAATCCGGACGAAATGAAAAGTCCGTTATACGACGTCATACGTAGAACGTGAACATCAAATATTCAAATTCAAAAGTTTCGAGTCTTTGTTGAGCTGTTGAGATAAGAGGAAGATCGGCGAAAATGGCGACGGCAGATACGGAAGCGACGAGCAGCAGCAGCGGAACCGTTTCAGAGGTCATCTACACTCCGTATTACTGGTAATCAACTACTCAACTCCCTGCCAGCAACAACAGTTTCTTCAACGAAGCTTTTGATTTCTATGAACAAAAACGATCGGATATCTATAGTTTTAGGGTTTTTTATCATGCTCCAATGAGTTCGATGATATTTGATGCCAGCGAGGAGAACGTGTACTTTCTCTGTAAGAAGCTCAGCGAAAACGGGAAGACGAACAAGGATGGATCTGATCTTTACGCTGTGTTCATCTCCAATGAGAAGAAGCAGGTTGGTTAGGTTCTCTGTCTGTTGAAGTTCTTCTATCCTGATTAGTGTTTGCGCAAGCTCTGATGAAAGAGTGGATTTTCCTGGTGTTCCATAGATTCCGCTTTGGAATCAGAAGGCTAGTACACGAGCAGATGGGATCGTGCTGTGGGATTACCATGTCATATGCATCCAGGCGAGTTAGCCACCATCTTTAACTGATGATGAATTGTGGAATTGGTGCAGTTTTGGTAGATATCCATATCTCTAGCTGAATTCAGATTTGGCAGTGTTTGTGCAGAAGAAAAGAGACGATGATTCTTCTTCAGCATTGGTATGGGACCTGGATTCCACTCTTCCATCTCCTTCGCCCCTTGATACGTATCTGTCTGAGACGATGAGGCCATCGTTCGAGCTCTTTTCCGACTTTCAGAGGTAGTATCAACTCCTTTTTTTTTTTGCAGATGTGAAAGGCTTAACCTAAAACATCTGGTTTCAGATTGTACTATTAGCTGTGCAGTGTTGAGCAAGTCACTTACTTTTGGTGACTATATAACGATAATAACTTCTTCGATCATTATCTGTTGTCAGGCTGTATCGGGTTGTGCATGCTCCGTTGTTTCTCCGTGAATTCGCATCTGACAGAAGGCACATGAAAGATTCTGCTGGTAACTGGATCAATCCACCTCCTTCGTATGAACCCATTGTTGCTAAAGGTAAGGAAGTCAAACGCACCATTCAACATATTTGTCAAAACTCGTAGTCTGATGCAACCATAAATCGTAAAAGTGTTAGTCTTGCTTCAACATGATGATCTGTTCTCGTTGCAATTTTCGTTATGAAGGTTGTGTCAGCATCTATGAATGGCGCTTACAATCCTTTTGGACTTTGGTCGATCTTTTCTGCAGATGGAAGTACTCATAACCTGAATGAGTACATGGATATCAAAGCACCAACTGAAGCAACAACAGACGAGTTGTTCGAGATGGCAGCGAGTCAAGGTCAGAAGCATGGGGTGATTATAAAGGAGACTCAGCTCGAGGAGTTTTTCTCAAAATGACTGAACTAAGCCATTGTGATTACTGTTGATTGATTGAGAGCATGAATCAATTTAGGGTTCTTTTATGGTACTTGATTGAAGCTTGAATCAGTTTTAGGGCTCTGATTAGCTGTCTTTATCCGTTGGTTCTTAAGTTCTTTCAAGTAGATAGAAAAAGTGAATAGTTTTATTCGAACCTGAAACCGTACTGATGGCGAATACCGCTAATAGAGCAGCCCAACTTCATTGAATTCTTCATGTTACTCGAGTCCTTTTGCTCTTCTCCTGGTTGAGAACTTGAGATTGATGAGAGATTTTGTTGATTTACTGAAGAAAGAAAGAAGCAAAACAACAACAGAAACAGAATGTTAAGAGTTACATTGTGATAACTTTGGAATGAGGATTGTCCAAGCATGCAAATACTTGTTTGAGCTCTGAAGCAGCCAGAAGCAGTTCATAGGCTGTATTCCACCGAGTCTGGTCATCGAATCGGAGGTTCTTATTAGTAGAGACTTGAAGCTGTAGCTTGATCTTACCTACGTTCTTTGGACTTTGGTTGATACATATGAAAATGATTTACAGACTTTCTGCATATGAATCTCTTGTATGAGGTCGGGTGATGATTGATTCAATCGAGCTTGACAACCGATCGTACAATGCACCTTGATCAGGCAGTCTGGCCTTTATAGCACCCACGCACCTCGATCTGGTGTCATCAAGTGTAATGTTGATGTGGCGTTATTGACTGAGGAGTCACGGCATTGTGTGAGAATGGTTATTCGGGATGAAACCGGGGCCATGCAACGAAACGTTATGTATTTATTATGAGGACGTCGTTAAATTTGAATGATTAGGGAGAAAATGACTAGAGAATATGAATTATAGCTAGTATATGCACCTTTTTATTAAATTACGTGAGTTAGGAAAAATCAAAATATAATTACGCAAGATTTTGTTCGTCGCTCATGTTTTCTTGTAAAACATGTACATGTGCAATAGGTTAATTATTTCAGTTTGTACGTACTTGAAAAATTTATTCGTCGAAAAAAAGAGATTTTGGACCTAACACTACAGAGAGCATTTTGGATATACAAAATAATATAAGGACTACATTGCACATATAAACTAATATTAGATGTGTATTGACATTTTAAACCATATTTAAAAAAGAATACTAATTTGTTCTTGGAAGAAGCGTACGATCCAGAGGCCAGACCTGCAACTCTGCTTCAGTTCTAGCTAGTCCTCTTCTCCCATCTCTCTCTCTCTCTCTCGGTCTCTCCATTACTCGTCTCCCAGCTTCATCAGCCCGCAATCAGGTATTATTTTATCCCCTTCTTGTGTCTTTTCTCTTCTCACGAGTTAGATCAGCTCGCCATATTTTTGTATTTCTTGCTTCTTCCGATCGTACCTCACCATAGGATCGACAATGGTGGGGATCGTACCTTCATTGGATTTTTGCTTCATATTCTGATATTTGTTAATTGGGTAGTTATATTTGCAGTAGGTGGAGTTATATAGTTCAACTGCAATCGAATCAAGTCATTTTAAGTCCAGTCAGGCGATCAGAATTGATTACTCTAAGAGTCTAAACTACTTGCAGCTGAATTACCAATTGACCAGAAATCTGCCATGGACGAGCATCAGAAGTCTCTCATTCTGTCTTCCTCCTCTTGCTTCCCTCCCCCTCAAGGCATTCCATTTTGCTACCTCACTTCTAACTTCATTTTCCACTACAAGTCTTCATCCCCTGATCAACTGCTTTCTTTCATTTCCCCCCGCAGGAGTGAGGCTATCTTATGGGACGGCCGGATTCAGAGCCGACGCCTCGATTCTCCAATCCACGGTTTTCCGGATTGGGATCCTGGCCGCACTTCGATCCCTCAAGACGCAATCGGTGATCGGATTGATGATCACCGCTTCCCACAACCAAGTCAGCGACAATGGGATCAAAATCGCCGACCCTAGTGGTGGAATGCTCACTCAGGAATGGGAGCCGTTCGCTGACTCCATCGCCAATGCCCCAACATCGCAGGAGCTGCTGCAATTGGTGGAGGAATTTGTGAAGAACGAAGGAATTCGCTTTGATGGACCTCGAAATGTGGAGGTACTCCTGGGGAGAGACACCAGGCCCAGCGGCGAATCTCTTCTTGAAGCTGCAAAACAAGTAATGTTGAGATACTCTCTATTTTTTAATTATCCAACAAAATTTTCAACCGAATTTTAGATTTCTGATGTTTGTTCTTTTATTCTGATTGAAGGGAATTTGTTCAATTGTTGGAGCCAATGTTATTGACATGGGGATTGTGACAACTCCGCAGCTTCATTGGATGGTTCGTGCTAAAAATAAGGGTTTGAAAGCAACTGAGCTTGATTACTTTGAACAACTTTTAGCCTCGTTCAGGTTTGAATTTAGGAAGAAATTATTATTTCTGGTCTATCTTCTATCTTTTATAAAACTTGTTGCAATCATATATGAGTCTATGATATTTCCCAGGTGCTTGCTTGATCTGATTCCAAGCGAAAACAAAGTGAACAAGGCTGATAACAAGTTGGTGGTGGATGGAGCTAATGGGGTTGGGGGAGAGAAGCTTGAAGGTTTAGCAAAGTCTTTGGATGGTTCGAATATTGAAATACGTAATTCTGGGAAAGGGGTGCTAAACGAAGGAGTTGGTGCTGATTATGTGCAGAAAGAGAAGATTCTTCCGCTGGAATTTGGTACTAAAGATGTTGGGACAAGGTTAGTTGTCTTCTGGTTATTGAACTCTATATCAAACGAGTACTGTCTTTCATTTCACAAAAGTTGCAATTGAAATTTGGTTAGAATACCTGTTTTGAGTGTTTGATATTAGGATTCATGGTTGCTTGAGAATTAAAGTGGAACTTCTAATTTAGGAAAAGCTACTTACTTGGCTGTTAGCATGAAAGCCTAAACTTCATCGGATTATGCTTTGAATATTGCACACGGTTCTACTAATTGGAACCATACAATTCTATATTGAAGGATAAGCTAATTGGCAGTTGCATAACTAATTCTAGCTTTTCAGATGTGCAAGTTTGGACGGAGATGCTGACCGGCTTGTGTATTTCTCAGTGCCTTCTGAAAATAGTAACAAAGTTGAGCTTGTAGATGGGGACAAAATTCTATCTCTGTTTGCTGTATTCATCAAGAGTCAGTTAAGCATATTGAATGAGTCGGAAGATACTTACCAGGCTCGCCTTGGTGTGGTACAAACAGCTTATGCTAACGGAGCATCGACTAATTACCTCAGACAATTAGGTCTGGAAGTTGTCCTCACCCCAACTGGAGTGAAATACCTGCATGAAAAAGCAGCACACTATGATGTCGGAATCTATTTCGAAGCAAATGGACATGGCACCATCCTGTTCTCAGAAAGCTTCTTGTCGTGGTTAGAAGCTAAGAATAACGAGATTGCTTCCAAATCTAAAGGTGAGTATTTCTGTAGCTGTAGTGATGAATTCCACGTGAAGTATAGCAGCCCCTTGATTTGTTTTGTCATTGGGCCAGGCTCTGAAGAGCATAAAGCTGTATTAAGACTGTTGGCGGTTAGTAATTTGATCAACCAAGCCGTTGGAGATGCTTTAAGTGGGTTGCTCTTGGTGGAAGCTATCTTACTGCACATGGGGTGGTCGATATGCAACTGGAACGAGCTTTACCAAGATTTGCCTAGCAGGCAGCTTAAGGTGATATTTTATTGATTACTTTGTGCTGACAAGTCACAATGGTAACTTTGTCATGTTCTTTTTGATAATTTGATTTGTAACAGGTCAAAGTTGTAGATAGAACTGCTGTGAAAACAGCTAATGCAGAGACTGTTGCTGTGGAGCCACCTGGAATTCAAGAAGCTATTAATGCCGAAACTGGTAATGATATAGATATGTCTCTTTTGTGTCCATTAAGATAAATGCTTAAACAATCCATGAAAGATACAGATATGTGCAGATTGTAGATGAATGGTACCTGTGATTTACGAATTTTAAGCATGTTACATGAAGTTGGGTTGCTACCTCTTATGTGCAGCGAAATATCCAAACGGACGATGTTTCATAAGGCCTTCTGGTACCGAGGATGTGCTTCGAGTATACGCAGAGGCATCGACACAGGAAGCAGCAGATAGCCTTGCCAACTCCGTGGGCGGAATCGTGGACAGATTCCTAGGATCTGGAGGCAACTAATAATATAACAGCCAAAGTGCTATCTTTTTTGTTTGAAATCAAACCCTGACTGACCATTAATTCTCCTCTGGTGCTGGCAGAGTCTGTTTATTCTGCTGTTGAGATATAGAAGATTGCTGCTAACTTCTTATCCGTCAAACTCATCCTGTCGTCCTCCTCAACCTCCCCCACCAAAAACCATGTCAGATTCTCTAAGACGACTCGTCTTGCCCAGCCTGATTGGTATGTTTCGTACATCGCCAGGTCACACAAGAATCACCAAACATAAAACACCATCCACTCGACGAACGACATGTATCCAAACATCCAGCATGATCCGTGTCTGCATAAGCAGTGATCGTACACGTCCCGATAGCCGGAAGAAATATACCAAGGCGAGGAGTTCCCGGGAGATACCGAAGAATACGATGAACCGCCGCTAGATGGGGAGATCGAGGAGCAGCCATAAACTAACTGACAACCTGAACAACATAGACGATATGCGGACAAGTACAAGTAAGATAGATAAGGCTACCGACCAACCGACGATATTGCCGTGGATCCTCAAGAAGATCCCCATGATCACGACTCGACCAGAGATTTAATTCCATGGGAGTTACAACTGGGTTGCAGTTCGAGAAACCTGCGTCCGCCAACAAATCCGTCATGTACTTCTTTTGACAGACAAAGAGTCCACGAGAGGAGTGGGTAATCTCTAGACCCAAAAAATAAGATTAGATCACTCAAGTCCTTAAGATGAGCGGGTAACCGCAAAGCCCATACAACGCATCACAACTTCCAAATACAGTCATTCCACCCGATCATAAGCTTTAGAAATGTCCATTTTGAGTGCGACGTCTCCTACCTTGATTTTCAACTTTGTAGTCAAGCTATGCAGTGATTCAAAGGATATCATGATATTATCAATTATCGAGCATCCCTCAACGGTTTGATTATGATAGAAACAATTTTAAATTTACCTTAAGATATTCATTGACTCAGATCAGAATTGACAACATCTCCTACGTCATTGACTAGCTTCACTATCCTTTTAGCATTCGTATATTTTGCAAATGCTTTTCCACCGACCATGATTGTACGTGGAGTTGAAGTCTTCCTCTGTTCAGCACTCATTTCCTGCACACAAATATAAGCATTATTTTGCCAACGATAAAACAAAAGGAAGTCATTTGGTAATGAATCCAGCAACCAACCCATGACACGATCAAGGGAATGCAAGTTACTGTCTGATGCAAACCTTTTCGTATCAACAGTATAAGTTTCCATACCTTAAGTTTCTTGTAACGGTAAACTGCAGCCAAAATATTCAGAAGCTGCCTCTTGTACTCATGAATACGCTTCATTTGGATGTCAAAAAGACTATTTGGATCAATGCTCACGCCTGTCACTTCAAGTACGTACTCTGCCAAGCATGGTAACTCTTGATGCTGCTGCTGCTGCTGCTGCTGCTGCTGCTACTATACCAGCAGTTAGTTAACTAACCCCTTTAGTATGCTGCAATTTTTCTTTTTATAAGCGAATCATAACTTTTCTCCAAGTAAGGTAGTAAAAATCTTAATGCCTTAATTACTGGCTAAACCCATCCATGCATGATGATCTCAAGCAATATCCCTTGTTGGACCTTGATTATGATGTCTTAATGCATTTGCTTCAAGGGAGACTGCTTGATGAAGGGTTTTGTATGCGTTCTCAAAATAAACCTAGTTAGCGAATTAACTAGAGTCGAATCTCCCTAAGGTTTCAATGTCGTGAATCCATCCAACTCGCATAAATCGTTAGAGTCGAACAATCATCCGTACATAATTAATTACATCAGTCATTTTTGTTGGTCATTTCGATTTCAGAACTGAGAGGTCATTGTTGAGATTCTTGAAGACTGTACAACCATCTAGAGGTTAGGTTCTTCTGGCTTTGCTTGGTTGGCATATATAGTTGTATAGCAGTACTGACTAGTTCCTCGTTTCGTTGTAAAAGTACTGTATCAATACTGCATATAGTTGAAACCTTTTAGAAGGGATGTTGGATCTGCAGAAGTAGAAATGAGGATAGGAATCAAAGATCCATTTAGTTTATACATTTGATGTTTCAATTTGGCTGTATCTTCACACACACACTTGTCGAGAATGATTGAAGTAGGATTCGAGCAAATGATTGGGGTTTGCAAATGAATATTGTACAGATAGATAGATCTTCAAACTAAATTGAACTTGTCGAGTCGGGCCATGGTTTGCTCAAGTTTAGTTCGTTTAACTTCAAGTCGAATTCAGAACATATGAACTTTTTACGAGCCAAACACCGAGAGAGTGACTTAATTGGTTGACGAAATGAAATGGTTGACGAAAGACGATTGAATCAATAAGACCTCTTTCGCCAACTTTTTGCTTCTTCTGAGACAACAATACAAGAGATTTTACATTGCATTCATGCAAACAGTCTCTGAAACATTTTCAACCAAAGAACCATTTGCTGCAGAAGCTTCCCCCTCAGTAAAATGTACGTTCGTTGTCAAATACAACAAGAGAACAATCAGATGATGATATGTAGCACTGCTGATGGGGATTTGTTCCTACACTGCACATGAAGAAGGAAATGATGAGCTAATTAATGATTCCAAAGGAGGACAAGTTTCTTATTGAGCTGAAGAGCAACAGCTTCAAGTCCATACCGATCCGACTCGAGAATGACCAGACTCGGTTGCAGGCACTATCAATATTGCTGGTGTTGCTCAAAGATATATGTAATGATGATGCTCGGACTTAATTACATCAAGATCATATATAAACGATTGTGTTCATGAGCTCTTCTAAAGGACAAAATGTTGTCAATGGCGAAGAAGAAGATCTAGAATTTGAAACTTGTCACGAAAGGCGAAAAATAGCATGCAGTATCGGTTTGGTGGACTTGAAGGATAAAAAGCTAGAGGAAGAAGTTAACTGAAACTAGCTGTTGACGAAC
The DNA here is from genome assembly GCA_030674075.2 of Linum usitatissimum. Taxonomy (NCBI): domain Eukaryota; kingdom Viridiplantae; phylum Streptophyta; class Magnoliopsida; order Malpighiales; family Linaceae; genus Linum; species Linum usitatissimum. The sequence continues at coordinate 2,588,231 of JAUJYP020001281.1, read as the reverse complement.
CAACCTCCTCATGAGCGTAAAAAGTTCCTTCGCATGCAACCCTACTCAACAGTAAACGAGCCAAGTCCGTACCAACCCTGTCTCGACCCGACTCGACAAATCTCATCACCATTGCTTGGTGCAAGACCATCTTTACCCTATAAATTAAAATTTTGAAATATCGATTAGCAGTTACATACCTCCAAGTCATGGCCCCTGCATTTAGTTATGCAGGATTCCTGAATTGGGAAATTGTTATGTAATCTTAAATCGAATTGGCTCATTAATTCGTATGAGTATTGTATACTCATAACCCGACTAACCCAATTTGTGACCCTTTTAACTCGCCCTTTTCGACAGCTATATATACTGATCATGAAAAGTTGGGATTTGCTGCAAAAAACCCCACTCCTCGATCTGTCTCGCAATTTTAAGTGGTTGGTTGATGTTTTCTTCATCATGTGTGTGCGTAGCTGTAAACCAATACTCATAGTTTAACTAGTACAGTTCATCGATGTGTACGTACTTTGATATGCATTTTGTCTTTAAGATATAAGGTGATGAAGACGTTAGATCCACCAGGTATCTCTTCATTGAAACAGTGAATTGAATGGGAAAAAAAAGTATGAATATCTAAAAAAATATGAACAATGTAGTTAGTTCTTTGTATGATTGGATCTTAATTAGTTGAACTTCCGAACCTGGACTCGTATACGTCTGATTAACCTTTGGCATTAATTGCCAGAGTGATTCTGGATAGAAAAGCCAAAGTGGTGTTGAGCCTTACTTAAAATTCTAATAAGAATGAAGTAGGTAATTATGATCTATATAGAGATATTATTGCTCGATCATACACATTGTCCTCGTTCCCCTAACATAACTCTGAGTAAAATTAATTGTTAACTTCAGTTGATCATTATTTACTAGGGTTATCATAGTGCAACATGATTTTTAGCCATATCCAACGTGCATGTCAAATATTAGTCGATTTGAAAATTTTGAATTTTTCAGTCAAAATGGCTCATTTCCATAATTTAACCCATTTGGAAATTGACCAATTTTGACGTGAAAATTCATTTTTTTAAAAAATTGGCTAATATTTGGCAGACATGTTGGGAATAATTAAAAATTGAGGTTTTACTATGTTAACCCCTTCAAATAATAGTCAAATGAAGTTAAAAAAATATTTTGTTAAACACTAACATAACACCAAGTAAAATTGATTTTTAACTTCATTTGATCATTATTTACTAGGATTATCATAGTGAAACATGATTTTTATCCATTTCCAATGTGCATATAAAATATTAGCCGATTTAAAAATTTTAAAATTTTCATGTCAAACTGGCTCATTTCTATAGGTTAACCCCTTTGGAAGTTCACCAATTTTGACGTGAAAATTGAAATTTTTTTAATTAGCTAATATTTGGTAGGCATGTTGGGAATGACTAAAACTTGAGGTTTCACCATGTTAAACCCTTCAAATAATAGTGAAATGAATTTATAAAATATTTTATTCACCACTAACAGAAAATCGAGTAAAATTGATTTTTAACTTCATTTGATCATTATTTACTTGGGCTATCATCATGAAACATGCTTTTTAGCCATTTCCAACATGCATGTCAAATATTAGCTGATTTGAAACTTTTGAAATTTTTATGTGAAAATTGCTAATTTCCATAGGTTAACCCCTTTGGAAATTGACCAATTTTGACGTGAAAATTGAATTTTTTTAAATTGACTAATATTTGACAGACATGTTGGGAATGACTAAAAATTGAGGTTTCACCATGTTAACCCCTTCAAATATTAGTCAAATGGGGTTAGTAAAATATTTTGTTCAACACTAACATAACACCGAGTAAAATTTGATTTTTAACTTCATTTGATCATTATTTACTTGGGTTATCATAGTTAAACATGGTTTTAGCCATTTCCAACATTCATGTCAAATATTAGCTGATTTGAAAATTTTAAATTTTTCATGTCAAAATGGCTCATTTTCATAGGTTAACCCCTTTGGAAATCGACTAATTTTGACATGGAAATTGAATTTTTTTGAATTAGCTAACATTTGGCAGGCATGTTGGGAATGACTAAAAACTGAGGTTTCACCATTTTAAACCCTTCAAATAATAGTCAAATGAAGGTAAAAAAATATTTTGTTCACCACTAACAGAAAATGGAGTAAAATTTAATTTTTAACTTAATTTGATCATTATTTACTTGGGCTATCATAGTGAAACATGATTTTTAGCCATTTCCAACATGCATGTTAAATATTAACTGATTTAAAACTTTTGAAATTTTCATGTGAAAATGGCTCATTTCCATAGGTTAACCCCTTTGGAAATTGACCAATTTTGACGTGAAAATTGAATTTTTTAAAATTGGCTAATATTTGACAGACATGTTGGGAATGACTAAAAATTGAGGTTTCACCATGTTAACCCCTTCAAATATTAGTCAAATGAGGTTCGTAAAATATTTTGTTCAACACTAACAAAACACCGAGTGAAATTTTATTTTTAACTTCTTTTGATCATTATTTACTTGGGTTATCATAGTGAAACATGATTTTTAGTCATTTCCAATATTCATTTCAAATATTAGCAAATTTCAAAATTTTAAAATTTTCATATCAAAATGGTTCATTTCCATAGGTTAACCCCTTTGGAAATCGACTAATTTTGACATGCAAATTGATTTTTTTTGTATTATCTAACATTTTGCAAGCATGTTGGGAATGACTAAAAATTGAGGTTTCACTATTTTAAGCCCTTCAAATAATAGTCAAATGAAGTTAAAAAAATATTTTATTCACCACTAAAAGAAAATCGAGTAAAATTTGATTTTTAACTTAATTTGATCATTATTTACTTGGACTATCATAGTGAAACATGATTTTTAGCCATTTCCAACATGTATGTTAAATATTAACTGATTTGAAACTTTTGAAATTTTCATGTGAAAATGGCTCATTTCCATAGGTTAACCCCTTTGGAAATTGACCAATTTTGACGTGAAAATAGAATTTTTTAAAATTGGCTAATATTTGACATACATGTTGAGAATGACTAAAAATTGAGGTTTCACCATTTTAACCCCTTCAAATAATAGTCAAATGAAGGTAAAAAAATATTTTGTTCACCACTAACAGAAAATGGAGTAAAATTTAATTTATAACTTAATTTGATCATTATTTACTTGGGCAATCATAGTGAAACATGAGTTTTAGCCATTTCCAAAATGCATGTTAAATATTAACTAATTTGAAACTTTTGAAATTTTCATGTGAAAATGGCTCATTTCCATAGGTTAACCCCCTTTGGAAATCGACCAATTTTGACGTGAAAATTGAATTTTTTAAAATTGGCTAATATTTGACAGACATGTTGGGAATGACTAAAAATTGAGGTTTCACCATGTTAACCCCTTCAAATAATAGTCAAATGAGGTTCGTAAAATATTTTGTTCAACACTAACATAACACCGAGTGAAATTTTATTTTTAACTTCTTTTGATCATTATTTACTTGGGTTATCATAGTGAAACATGATTTTTAGCCATTTCCAACATTCATTTCAAATTTTAGCAAATTTCAAAATTTTAAAATTTTCATATCAAAATGGCTCATTTCCATAGGTTAACCGCTTTGGAAATCGACTAATTTTGACATGCAAATTGAATTTTATTGAATTTTCTAACATTTTGCAGGCATGTTGGGAATGACTAAAAATTGAGGTTTCACCATTTTAAGCCCTTCAAATAATAGTCAAATGAAGTTAAAAATATTTTATTCACCACTAAAAGAAAATCGAGTAAAATTTGATTTTTAACTTAATTTGATCATTATTTACTTGGGCTATCATAGTGAAACATGATTTTTAGCCATTTCCAACATGCATGTTAAATATTAACTGATTTGAAACTTTTGAAATTTTCATGTGAAAATGGCTCATTTCCATAGGTTAACCCCTTTGGAAATTGACCAATTTTGACGTGAAAATTGAATTTTTTAAAATTGGCTAATATTTGACAGACATATTGGGAATGACTAAAAATTGCGGTTTCACCATTTTAACCCCTTCAAATAATAGTGAAATGAAGGTAAAAATATATTTTGTTCACCACTAACAGAAAATGGAGTAAAATTTAATTTTTAACTTAATTTGATCATTATTTACTTGGGCTATCATAGTGAAACATGATTTTTATCCATTTCCAACATGCATGTTAAATATTAACTGATTTGAAACTTTTGAAATTTTCATGTGAAAATGGCTCATTTCCATAGGTTAACCCCTTTGGAAATTGACCAATTTTGACGTGAAAATTGAATTTTTTAAAATTGGCTAATATTTGACAAAATGTTGGGAATGACTAAAAATTGCGGTTTCACCATTTTAACCCCTTCAAATAATAGTGAAATGAAGGTAAAAAAATATTTTGTTCACCACTAACAGAAAATGGAGTAAAATTTAATTTTTAACTTAATTTGATCATTATTTACTTGGGCTATCATAGTGAAACATGATTTTTATCCATTTCCAACATGCATGTTAAATATTAACTGATTTGAAACTTTTGAAATTTTCATGTGAAAATGGCTCATAGGTTAACCCATTTGGAAATTGACCAATTTTGACGTGAAAATTGAATTTTTTAAAATTGGCTAATATTTAACAGACATGTTGGGAATGACTAAAAATTGCGGTTTCACCATTTTAACCCCTTCAAATAATAGTGAAATGAAGGTAAAAAAATATTTTGTTCACCACTAACAGAAAATGGAGTAAAATTTAATTTTTAACTTAATTTGATCATTATTTACTTGGGCTATCATAGTGAAACATGATTTTTATCCATTTCCAACATGCATGTTAAATATTAACTGATTTGAAACTTTTGAAATTTTCATGTGAAAATGGCTCATTTCCATAGGTTAACCCCTTTGGAAATTGACCAATTTTGACGTGAAAATTGAATTTTTTAAAATTGGCTAATATTTTACAGACATGTTGGGAATGACTAAAAATTGAGGTTTCACCATGTTAACCCCTTCAAATAATAGTCAAATGAGGTTCGTAAAATATTTTGTTCAACACTAACATAACACCGAGTGAAATTTTATTTTTAACTTCTTTTGATCATTATTTACTTTGGTTATCATAGTGAAACATGATTTTTAGCCATTTCCAACATTCATTTCAAATATTAGCAAATTTCAAAATTTTAAAATTTTCATATCAAAATGGCTCATTTCCATAGGTTAACCGCTTTGGAAATCGACTAATTTTGACATGCAAATTGAATTTTATTGTATTTTCTAACATTTTCCAAGCATGTTGGGAATGACTAAAAATTGAGGTTTCACCATTTTAAGCCCTTCAAATAATAGTCAAATGAAGTTAAAAAAATATTTTATTCACCACTAAAAGAAAATCGAGTAAAATTTGATTTTTAACTTAATTTGATCATTATTTACTTGGGCTATCATAGTGAAACATGATTTTTAGCCATTTCCAACATGCATGTTAAATATTAACTGATTTGAAACTTTTGAAATTTTCATGTGAAAATGGCTCATTTCCATAGGTTAACCCCCTTTGGAAATCGACCAATTTTGACGTGAAAATTGAATTTTTTAAAATTGGCTAATATTTGACAGACATGTTGGGAATGACTAAAAATTGAGGTTTCACCATGTTAACCCCTTCAAATAATAGTCAAATGAGGTTCGTAAAATATTTTGTTCAACACTAACATAACACCGAGTGAAATTTTATTTTTAACTTCTTTTGATCATTATTTACTTGGGTTATCATAGTGAAACATGATTTTTAGCCATTTCCAACATTCATTTCAAATATTAGCAAATTTCAAAATTTTAAAATTTTCATATCAAAATGGCTCATTTCCATAGGTTAACCGCTTTGGAAATCGACTAATTTTGACATGCAAATTGAATTTTATTGTATTTTCTAACATTTTCCAAGCATGTTGGGAATGACTAAAAATTGAGGTTTCACCATTTTAAGCCCTTCAAATAATAGTCAAATGAAGTTAAAAAAATATTTTATTCACCACTAAAAGAAAATCGAGTAAAATTTGATTTTTAACTTAATTTGATCATTATTTACTTGGGCTATCATAGTGAAACATGATTTTTAGCCATTTCCAACATGCATGTTAAATATTAACTGATTTGAAACTTTTGAAATTTTCATGTGAAAATGGCTCATTTCCATAGGTTAACCCCTTTGGAAATTAACCAATTTTGACGTGAAAATTGAATTTTTTAAAATTGGCTAATATTTGACAGACATGTTGGGAACGACTAAAAATTGTGGTTTCACCATGTTAACCCCTTCAAATAATAGTCAAATGAGGTTCGTAAAATATTTTGTTCAACACTAACATAACACCGAGTGAAATTTTATTTTTAACTTCTTTTGATCATTATTTACTTGGGTTATCATAGTGAAACATGATTTTTAGCCATTTCCAACATTCATTTCAAATATTAGCAAATTTCAAAATTTTAAAATTTTCATATCAAAATGGCTCATTTCCATAGGTTAACCGCTTTGGAAATCGACTATTTTTGACATGCAAATTGAATTTTATTGTATTTTCTAACATTTTCCAAGCATGTTGGGAATGACTAAAAATTGAGGTTTCACCATTTTAAGCCCTTCAAATAATAGTCAAATGAAGTTAAAAAAATATTTTATTCACCACTAAAAGAAAATCGAGTAAAATTTGATTTTTAACTTAATTTGATCATTATTTACTTGGGCTATCATAGTGAAACATGATTTTTAGCCATTTCCAACATGCATGTTAAATATTAACTGATTTGAAACTTTTGAAATTTTCATGTGAAAATGGCTCATTTCCATAGGTTAACCCCTTTGGAAATTGACCAATTTTGACGTGAAAATTGAATTTTTTAAAATTGGCTAATATTTGACAGACATGTTGGGAATCACTAAAAATTGCGGTTTCACCATTTTAACCCCTTCAAATAATAGTGAAATGAAGGTAAAAAAATATTTTGTTCACCACTAACAGAAAATGGAGTAAAATTTAATTTTTAACTTAATTTGATCATTATTTACTTGGGCTATCATAGTGAAACATGATTTTTATCCATTTCCAACATGCATGTTAAATATTAACCGATTTGAAACTTTTGAAATTTTCATGTGAAAATGGCTCATTTCCATAGGTTAACCCCTTTGGAAATTGACCAATTTTGACGTGAAAATTGAATTTTTTAAAATTGGCTAATATTTGACAGACATGTTGGGAATGACTAAAAATTGCGGTTTCACCATTTTAACCCCTTCAAATAATAGTGAAATGAAGGTAAAAAAATATTTTGTTCACCACTAACAGAAAATGGAGTAAAATTTAATTTTTAACTTAATTTGATCATTATTTACTTGGGCTATCATAGTGAAACATGATTTTTATCCATTTCCAACATGCATGTTAAATATTAACTGATTTGAAACTTTTGAAATTTTCATGTGAAAATGGCTCATAGGTTAACCCATTTGGAAATTGACCAATTTTGACGTGAAAATTGAATTTTTTAAAATTGGCTAATATTTAACAGACATGTTGGGAATGACTAAAAATTGAGGTTTCACCATGTTAACCCCTTCAAATATTAGTCAAATGAGGTTAGTAAAATATTTTTTTCAACACTAACATAACACCGAGTAAAATTTGATTTTTAACTTCATTTGATCTGTATTTACTTGGGCTATGATAGTGAAACATGATTTTTAGCCATTTCCAACATGCATGTCAAATATTAGATGATTTGAAACTTTTGAAATTTTGATGTGAAAATGGCTCATTTCCATAGGTTAACCCCTTTCGAAATTGACCAATTTAGACGTGAAAATTGAATTTTTTTGAATTGGCTAATATTTTGCAGACATGTTGGGAATGACTAAAAATTAAAGATTCACCACGTTAATCCCTTTAAACAATAGTCAAAGGAGGTTAGTAAAATATTTTGTTCAACACTAACATAACACCGAGTAAAATTTTATTTCTAACTTCATTTGGTCATTATTACTTGGGTTATCATAGTGAAACATGATTTTTAGCCATTTCCAATATCCATGTCAAATATTAGCTGATTTGAAAATTTTAAAATTTTCATGTCAAAATGGCTCATTTCCATAGGTTAACCCTTTTGGAAATTGACCAATTTTGACATGAAAATTGAATTTTTTAAAATTGGCTAATATTTGACAGACATGTTGGGAATGACTAAAAATTGAGGTTTCACCATGTTAACCGCTTCAAATATTAGTCAAATGAGGTTCGTAAAATATTTTGTTCAACACTAACATAACACCGGGTGAAATTTGATTTTTAACTTCTTTTGATCATTATTTACTTGGGTTATCATAGTGAAACATGATTTTTAGTCATTTCCAACATTCATTTCAAATATTAGCAAATTTCAAAATTTTAAAATTTTCATATCAAAATGGTTCATTTCCATACGTTAACCCCTTTGGAAATCGACTAATTTTGACATGCAAATTGATTTTATTTTGTATTATCTAACATTTTGCAAGCATGTTGGGAATGACTAAAAATTGAGGTTTCACCATTTTAAGCCCTTCAAATAATAGTCAAATGAAGTTAAAAAAATATTTTATTCACCACTAAAAGAAAATCAAGTAAAATTTGATTTTTAACTTAATTTGATCATTATTTACTTGGGCTATCATAGTGAAACATAATTTTTAGCCATTTCCAACATGCATGTTAAATATTAACTGATTTGAAACTTTTGAAATTTTCATGTGAAAATGGCTCATTTCCATAGGTTAACCCCTTTGGAAATTGACCAATTTTGACGTGAAAATTGAATTTTTTAAAATTGGCTAATATTTGACATACATGTTGGGAATGACTAAAAATTGAGGTTTCACCATTTTAACCCCTTCAAATAATAGTCAAATGAAGGTAAAAAAATATTTTGTTCACCACTAACAGAAAATGGAGTAAAATTTAATTTATAACTTAATTTGATCATTATTTACTTGGGCAATCATAGTGAAACATGAGTTTTAGCCATTTCCAAAATGCATGTTAAATATTAACTAATTTGAAACTTTTGAAATTTTCATGTGAAAATGGCTCATTTCCATAGGTTAACCCCTTTGGAAATCGACCAATTTTGACGTGAAAATTGAATTTTTTAAAATTGGCTAATATTTGACAGACATGTTGGGAATGACTAAAAATTGAGGTTTCACCATGTTAACCCCTTCAAATAATAGTCAAATGAGGTTCGTAAAATATTTTGTTCAACACTAACATAACACCGAGTGAAATTTTATTTTTAACTTCTTTTGATCATTATTTACTTGGGTTATCATAGTGAAACATGATTTTTAGCCATTTCCAACATTCATTTCAAATATTCATTTCAAATATTAGCAAATTTCAAAATTTTAAAATTTTCATATCAAAATGGCTCATTTCCATAGGTTAACCGCTTTGGAAATCGACTAATTTTGACATGCAAATTGAATTTTATTGTATTTTCTAACATTTTGCAGGCATGTTGGGAATGACTAAAAATTGAGGTTTCACCATTTTAAGCCCTTCAAATAATAGTCAAATGAAGTTAAAAAAATATTTTATTCACCACTAAAAGAAAATCGAGTAAAATTTGATTTTTAACTTAATTTGATCGTTATTTACTTGGGCTATCATAGTGAAACATGATTTTTAGCCATTTCCAACATGCATGTTAAATATTAACTAATTTGAAACTTTTGAAATTTTCATGTGAAAATGGCTCATTTCCATAGGTTAACCCTTTGGAAATTGACCAATTTTGACGTGAAAATTGAATTTTTTAAAATTGGCTAATATTTGACAGACATGTTGGGAATGACGAAAAATTGCGGTTTCACCATTTTAACCCCTTCAAATAATAGTGAATGAAGGTAAAAAAATATTTTGTTCACCACTAACAGAAAATGGAGTAAAATTTAATTTTTAACTTAATTTGATCATTATTTACTTGGGCTATCATAGTGAAACATGATTTTTAGCCATTTCCAACATGCATGTTAAATATTAACTAATTTAAAACTTTTGAAATTTTCATGTGAAAATGGCTCATTTCCATAGGTTAACCCCTTTGGAAATTGACAAATTTTGACGTGAAAATTGAATTTTTTAAAATTGGCTAATATTTGACAAACATGTTGGGAATGACTAAAAATTGAGGTTTCACCATGTTAACCCCTTCAAATATTAGTCAAATGAGGTTCGTAAAATATTTTGTTCAACACTAACATAACACCGGGTGAAATTTGATTTTCAACTTCTTTTGATCATTATTTACTTGGGTTATCATAGTGAAACATGATTTTTAGTCATTTCCAACATTCATTTCAAATATTAGCAAATTTCAAAATTTTAAAATTTTCATATCAAAATGGTTCATTTCCATAGGTTAACCCCTTTGGAAATCGACTAATTTTGATATGCAAATTGATTTTTTTTGTATTATCTAACATTTTGCAAGCATGTTGGGAATGACTAAAAATTGAGGTTTCACCATTTTAAGCCCTTCAAATAATAGTCAAATGAAGTTAAAAAAATATTTTATTCACCACTAAAAGAAAATCGAGTAAAATTTGATTTTTAACTTAATTTGATCATTATTTACTTGGGCTATCATAGTGAAACATGATTTTTAGCCATTTCCAAAATGCATGTTAAATATTAACTAATTTGAAACTTTTGAAATTTTCATGTGAAAATGGCTTATTTCCATAGGTTAACCCCCTTTGGAAATCGACCAATTTTGACGTGAAAATTGAATTTTTTAAAATTGGCTAATATTTGACAGACATGTTGGGAATGACTAAAAATTGAGGTTTCACCATGTTCACCCCTTCAAATAATAGTCAAATGAGGTTCGTAAAATATTTTGTTCAACACTAACATAACACCGAGTGAAATTTTATTTTTAACTTCTTTTGATCATTATTTACTTGGGTTATCATAGTGAAACATGATTTTTAGCCATTTTCAACATTCATTTCAAATATTAGCAAATTTCAAAATTTTAAAATTTTCATATTAAAATGGCTCATATCCATAGGTTAACCGCTTTGGAAATCGACTAATTTTGACATGCAAATTGAATTTTATTGTATTTTCTAACATTTTGCAGGCATGTTGCGAATGACTAAAAATTGAGGTTTCACCATTTTAAGCCCTTCAAATAATAGTCAAATGAAGTTAAAAAAATATTTTATTCACCACTAAAAGAAAATCGAGTAAAATTTGATTTTTAACTTAATTTGATCATTATTTACTTGGGCTATCATAGTGAAACATGATTTTTAGCCATTTCCAACATGCATGTTAAATATTAACTGATTTGAAACTTTTGAAATTTTCATGTGAAAATGGCTCATTTCCATAGGTTAACCCCTTTGGAAATTGACCAATTTTGACGTGAAAATTGAATTTTTTAAAATTGGCTAATATTTGACAGACATGTTGGGAATGACTAAAAATTGCGGTTTCACCATTTTAACCCCTTCTAATAATAGTGAAATGAAGGTAAAAAAATATTTTGTTCACCACTAACGAGAAAATGGAGTAAAATTTAATTTTTAACTTAATTTGATCATTATTTACTTGGGCTATCATAGTGAAACATGATTTTTATCCATTTCCAACATGCATGTTAAATATTAACTGATTTGAAACTTTTGAAATTTTCATGTGAAAATGGCTCATAGGTTAACCCATTTGGAAATTGACCAATTTTGACGTGAAAATTGAATTTTTTAAAATTGGCTAATATTTAACAGACATGTTGGGAATGACTAATAATTGAGGTTTCACCATGTTAACCCCTTCAAATATTAGTCAAATGAGGTTAGTAAAATATTTTGTTCAACACTAACATAACACCGAGTAAAATTTGATTTTTAACTTCATTTGATCAGTATTTACGTGGGCTATGATAGTGAAACATGATTTTTAGCCATTTCCAACATGCATGTCAAATATTAGATGATTTGAAACTTTTGAAATTTTGATGTGAAAATGGCTCATTTCCATAGGTTAACCCCTTTCGAAATTGACCAATTTAGACGTGAAAATTGAATTTTTTTGAATTGGCTAATATTTTGCAGACATGTTGGGAATGACTAAAAATTAAAGTTTCACCACGTTAATCCCTTTAAACAATAGTCAAAGGAGGTTAGTAAAATATTTTGTTCAACACTAACATAACACCGAGTAAAATTTTATTTCTAACTTCATTTGATCATTATTACTTGGGTTATCATAGTGAAACATGATTTTTAGCCATTGCCAATATTCATGTCAAATATTAGCTGATTTGAAAATTTTAAAATTTTCAAGTCAAAATGGCTCATTTCCATAGGTTAACCCCTTTGGAAATCGACTAATTTTGACGTGAAAATTGAATTTTTTTGAATTAGCTAACATTTGGCATGCATGTTGGGAATGACTAAAAATTGAGGTTTCACCATATTAAACTCTTCAAATAATAGTCAAATGAAGTTAAAAAATATTTTGTTCACCACTAACAGAAAATCGAGTAAAATTTTATTTTTAACTTCATTTGACCATTATTTACTTGGGCTATCATAGTGAAACATGATTTTTAGCCATTTCCAACATGCATGTCAAATATTAGCTGATTTGAAACTTTTGAAATTTTCATGTGAAAATGGCTCATTTCCATATGTTAACCCCCTTTGGAAATTGACCAAGTTTGACGTGAAAATTGAATTTTTTAAAATTGGCTAATATTTGACAAACATGTTGGGAATGACTAACAATTGAGGTTTCAACATGTTAACCCCTTCAAGTATTAGTCAAATGAGGTTAGTAAAATATTTTGTTCAACACTAACATAACACCGAGTAAAATTTGATATTTAACTTCATTTGATCATTATTTACTTGGGTTATCATAGTGAAACATGATTTTTAGCCATTTCCAACATTCGTTTGAAATATTAGCAAATTTCAACATTTTAAAATTTTCATATCAAAATGGCTCATTTCCATAGGTTAACCCCTTTGGAAATCGACTAATTTTGACATGAAAGTTGAACTTTTTTTAATTAGCTAACATTTGGCAGGCATGTTGGTAATGACTAAAAATTAAGGTTTTACCATGTTAAGCCCTTCAAATAATAGTCAAATGAAGTTAAAAAATATTTTGTTCACCACTAATAGAAAATCAAGTAAAATTTGATTTTTAACTTCATTTGATCATTATTTACTTGGGCTATCATAGTGAAACATGATTTTTAGCCATTTCCAACATGCATGTTAAATATTAACTGATTTGAAACTTTTGAAATTTTCATGTGAAAATGGCTCATTTCCATACGTTATCCCCTTTCGAAATTGACCAATTTTGAAGTTAAAATTGAATTTTTTTGAATTGGCTAATATTTGGCAGACATATTGGGAATGACTAAAAATTAAAGTTTCACCACGTTAATCCCTTTAAACAATAGTCAAAGGAGGTTAGTAAAATATTTTGTTCAACACTAACATAACACCGAGTAAAATTTGATTTTTAACTTCATTTGATCAATATTTATTTGGGTTATCATAGTAAAACATGATTTTTAGCCATTTCCAACGTGCATGTCAAATATTAGCTGATTTTAAAATTTTAAAATTTTCATGTCAAAATGGCTCATTTCCATACGTTAACCCCTTTGGAAATCGACTAATTTTGACGTGAAAATTGAATTTTTTTGAATTAGCTTACATTTGGCAGGCATGTTGGGAATGACTAAAAATTAAGGTTCACCATGTTAAGCCCTTCAAATAATAGTCAAATGAAGTTAAAAAATATTTTGTTCACCACTAACAGAAAATCGAGTAAAATTTGATTTTTAACTTCATTTGATCATTATTTACTTGTGCTATCATTTTTAGCCATTTCCAACATGCATGTCAAATATTAGCTGATTTGAAACTTTTGAAATTTTCATGTGAAAATGGCTCATTTCCATAGGTTAACCCCTTTGGAAATTGACCAAGTTTGACGTGAAAATTGAATTTTTTAAAATTGGCTAATATTTGACAAACATGTTGGGAATGACTAACAATTGAGGTTTCAACATGTTAACCCCTTCAAGTATTAGTCAAATGAGGTTAGTAAAATATTTTGTTCAACACTAACATAACACCGAGTAAAATTATATATTTAACTTCATTTGATCATTATTTACTTGGGTTATCATAGTGAAACATGATTTTTAGCCATTTCCAACATTCATTTCAAATATTAGCAAATTTAAACATTTTAAAATTTTCATATCAAAATGGCTCATTTCCATTGGTTAACCCCTTTGGAAATCGACTAATTTTGACATGCAAATTGAATTTTTTTGAATTAACTAACATTTGGCAGGCATGTTGGGAATGACTAAAAATTGAGGTTTCACCATTTTAAGCCCTTCAAATAATAGTCAAATGAAGTTTAAAAAATATTTTATTCACCACTGATAGAAAATCGAGTAAAATTTGATTTTTAACTTCATTTGATCATTATTTACTTGGGCTATCATAGTGAAACATGATTTTTTAGCCATTTCCAACATTCATGTCAAATATTAGCTGATTTGAAACTTTTGAAATTTTCATGTGAAAATGGCTCTTTTCCATAGGTTAACCCCTTTCGAAATTGACCAATTTAGACGTGAAAATTGAATTTTTTTGAACTGGCTAATATTTGGTAGACATGTTGGGAATGACTAAAAATTGAGGTTTCACCATGTTAAATCCTTCAAATAATAGTCAAATGAAGTTAAAATCCTCGGACAACGTACGTACACTAATGTATATATGATCAGATAGTTGAAGAGTTCGTAACTCATTAGTGTTTAGTTATTGGTAATCCTCCAGGTAAAAGTAAAAAATAATAATAATAAATATTTGAAATTAATACGCCGGACAACATAGTGTAATTAGAAATCCACAATCCACCTATTCGAATTAGTAAATACTGGGACATGTATTATGTTTTAAGTATTTGCATTGTCATTTTTCTTGATAAGTGTTTGTTTGTGGATTGAAGTGTCAATGAAATTGAAGATCGGGAACCAAACAGTAACTAACCAAAAATGACACTATAATTAACCCACAATTAGAGGGTGGGACCCACCAAATATTCCCAAGATCTTTGGATTATGAAGTAATTTCTAAATTTTAAAATCAGAAATTAACAGGAGAAAAGATACTAATCAATCAAGAGGGGGAGACAAGAGATCATGCGGAGTGAGGAAAAAACAGCTAACAGCTCATGCGGGAAACAAAACACAAAGTAATTAATTAATTAAATCATTAATCGTATTGATAAGATAATGTCACTTTTCCAACCGTAATTATGGGCCGTTAATCATTCACCAACCACAAACCAAAAGCACGAGAGGCTGGCAACTGTTCTCGTTGAGTGCTCTCGCCTCTCTGGCTGTCATTAACACTCCTTTCAAATTCAAATTATTTTGGTTTAGTTTTTTTTGTTACATCGACTTTCGGTTGGTCAATTGAGTTGAGGTTAGCGAATCGTGGTTCAGTCGATGGCGGGATGTCTTTATGATAGCGGGTTTGAAAGTTTTTAGATTCATATATTTATGTTAGTTGATGGGTGAAGGTTACTTGTTGGAGACCGCCACATCAAAGATCTGGATGTTCTCGATCGTTGTCACATTGGAAGACTTATTTGAAGTCTAGATGTTATTTAAAACGAATGTGTGAGCTTAATTTGTGGGTTGGTGGTAGGTATAAATGGTCAGGTTATAGATCATAACGACAAGAACCAATTCATGTACATAGGGTGTAGTTTACTGAAAGACTGGTTCATTCACATATTGGTTAGGGCGAAAAACCTTATCTCGAACCAAATCTTTGTACTAAATAAAACTAAGTTGCATGTGATTTAGACGAGATGTATCCTTCGGATCAAAGATAACCCTACATCAAAATGCGTAAAGGCTTGTAAACTCCTTCTACCAATCGTTGACCGAACATATATTCATATGAAATAAATGTTTATTATCTTTCATTTTTCTTTGTATCTTCGTAATAAAAATGGATGAGACAATAAAATATTCCATAACTAAACTAAAAAGAAGTCAAAGTGAGAGCTTGAGTATGAACATACAACTTATATTGATGATGAGGAGACTGAAGTCAATGGAGTAATTAAGAATTTGAAGAAGACAAATGGAATCTTGGAATCATATCAAATATAGATATTCAAGAACCCATCATGGAATATATTTATATATTTTGAACCTTATATATATTTGTAGTAAGGACAAGAGGACAGTCCACACTATTCATTAACAAAAATAATAAATGAATACTAATAGTTTTGTTTTCAATTTCACTATATGGTCACTACATTATTTACCATTTCCACTTTCGATCCATTTGTTGACATCAATAAGAAGAGTCCGACTCAAGCTATACTGTCTAAGAGGGATGGATGGGGTACATTGACAATGTAACAAGAAATGGCAAAGATAGAGAATTACGATGATAATCTAGATTAGTTAACCATTAAAATTAATTAAGTCTCCAGTTTTTATTAACAATTCACTTTCCAATCTTCATAGTAAAAATCTGAAGAAACTAATACAATAGGAAAGTTCACAAGGGAAAAAGGAAAAACCCCCTAAACTCGCTCACTGAGTTCACAATTCTCGACTCAGCGAGTCAAACCTGTCAGTAGTAGTGAACAACTCTAACAAACTAACTCGATAAAAAAACCCCTAACCACGAAGCAACGGCCTCGCTTCCCCGCCGCCGCCGCCGCCGCCAATCACTGCCTTATCCCCGCCGTAAAACGCACACCGACGGACGTCTTCCAATCTCACCAGCCTCCTCGACCGTCCGATCACCGACGTCGATTCAGATCTGGAGACCAGCTTCAGCACCTCCTCGAACTCCCGCTCGTCGCAGGGGATCCGGAGCGGCCCGGAATTCTCGAACCCGTACTCTTCCTCCGCCATCGCCAGGACTCGATTGAATATCGGGTGGTTCAAGAACGTCGCCCGGACGATGAATCGGCGGCAGGTGGCGCCCACGTAGACCGCCACGTGGCCGGCGGGTACTTCGGATGGCGATGAGGAGGAGGCGGCGGAGGAACGGGCCTTGCGGCGCCATTGTTTGAGCATCTGGTGGATTCTGACGATGTGGCGGATTTTGTTGGACTTCGACATGATCGGCGGCGATATTTTCCGACGGAATGAAAGAGAGCGTGTTGTTCGTTTAAAATGAAAGAATAAAGATAAGCGTAGGGTAAGGTGCGGGTTTTAATGGAACTGAGGTACGGGAATGCCCCTGGAATTGGAGATTATTACGGGATCTTTCCTCCAATATAAATAAATCTACATGGATTGATTTTTTTGACGTTCAAATTGTTGGACATTACCTTATTGATAGTTATGAAACACCATTTCAATTTCCACGAAGATATCAAGCAATTTCACTCACTCCACGAGTAGTCATAATTGAATAGAGTTACTATTTCGACAACACCGCTCTTTCCAAATATAACATGTAATCGACTTTCATATCAATCAACCGACTTAATTTGGCACTATCACAACTAAAATATCATGCTTAACGGGGAGCCTATTACCGTATTAATTGAAATGTTTACGAATACTGAATCGACTACAATTTAATACATGTTACTACAAATTTGATATAGAGCCGATTTGAAATAGTGCATGTGTCATGTATAAGTAAAACGCAACTTCACGAGTCGGATATTACATGCCCGTTCCAAAACATGTCCGTGTTATATCAATTCAAGCGGGTCGGGTTGCAATTGGTTTTAGTTTTCACCCTTTGGGCCATTCGGCCCAATGAGCCCATTAGATCCAGAGTCCACGGATAAAATTCCTCCCAGCCCAAGAACACAAATCCAGCACAGAATCTCCTGGGCGCGGGAAAAAGTAAACAAGTTCCGAGTTCAGCGGAACTGGGAGACAAGAAGAAGAGATCCTCCTGATCGAAAGATTCTGCTGTTGGTCACTGCAGCAAGCAACGAACGAACACCCAGATCTGGAATCTCACAGCTTAAGTAATGATGCTGCTCTCTGTTGCGAAATCTTAATTAGAGGTACGATCGATCAGCTTAGTTTACAGAGAGGCGGGAATAATGGTGAACTGATCGGGAACATGATTACATGAACGTAACAGAATCTTCGATTATATTCCCCACCTAGTTCTGACTTCTGATCGATCGAACTGCTCCGAATTGATATGGGACGGACGATATTACGTACAAATGTGAGCGGTGGGTTACAGTCTAGCTCATTCTCGAGTATGAAACTTATTCCGAAGGTTGGTTACAACCGGTCGACTGTGTTAAGTCATCACGGATTTGTCGCTGCTAATTAATTCTGCATCACTTGTAATATATATATCGATTTTGAAAACACGTACCACCATCCCCAAAAGTTGTCACGCAGATGATAATCTCGGTTTACATATCTACCGATCTCTTTTTCCTTTTTTATGTTAAATATATATTTTTTAAACTTTATTTACAATCATTATATTTCTCAGAAATATCAAATATATCATAACGATACCAATATGTCAAATCAAAATCAAAAATAAAAAACGAATAACCACCAAACAACATCTCATACCCAATATAAACAAAATAATCAGTTGCATAATTTCCCCAACGGTAAATCTTAATTTATAGATAAGAACAGAATCACATAAGAAATTAGTTCTGAAATCTCCCAATGATTTGATTTAAAAATCAAGCTAATAAACGGTAACAATAAATTCAAACCTACCATTTTTACTGTTTATGTTATTAACAGAGGAGATGCATGACTAGTGAAACGATGGATCAATGGGTGATTTTGAACCTCACCCCATCCCACTTAGTTTTTGAGATATGATATGTCTAGTTATAAATAATAATATAACTCGGTGAATGAAACATTTTCAAATTCATCTTAGGTAATTTCACCGTTAGTTCGATCTCCGATAAGAAACCAAATTTATCACGTTTGATAAAGAAGAGAGCTAGCTAATGTAGAGGACCACAGTTGAAATTTTATTAATGGCTTTGAGGAAGAAGGATAAGAGATGATAAGGTTTTTGATGGAGTGGGGAGTTTTGTATGGATAGCATAGGTTTTACGTATACACCACTGGACTGACACTGGTTCTACTACTACTACTTGGCTACTTCAATGCACACATATATGGTAGAAGATGGGACTAGATAGATTAAGTACTGGTACCTATTGATCTGATCAGCTAGGCTAGTGACCATCCTAATGAATAATGATGAATGTATGTGCCTTGAACTTGACCCTTAAATAAAATGTATGATAATGACCGATCGAGCGATGACCAAGCACTTTAAGGTATATATGATCCCTACAATATAAATAAATTTATATTGGTGTTGGCCTGAGATGTTAGTTACCGTGCGGTCCTGCCCGTCATTGTACAACCGCGCGTAGAGTACATCAAGATCTTTCTTAATTAATACGTACGGAGATATTTTCAGTGTTAGCTATGATGAAGCTATATTTTGTACTTGATCGGTACGATGATTCTCATGGTTGGATTATTGAGTCGTTTTCACTTAACAGACAAGTTAAATTATGTAGGATGATCATTGATTTTAAAAGTATACACACTTGACATTGGAGTTTTTAGCAACCTCAACTCCACCCATCGGAAATTTCAGTTAGTAAAAACGTCAAACGGTCCACGCTCAAATCAAGAGAATGCCCGAAATGAGCCAAAAAAAAATGTAGTAAAAAAAGTTAATTATATATTTGAATTAAGTAAAACATCGCATAATCAGAAAAATAGTGGGGGTTAAAAGTAAGTATATAATGTAATTTTGACTTGTCCATTTACATGATTAGATCAATCATTGCATGCATTTATGCCAAATCCATCATCATATCTTCTTAATTTTAGTGACCAAAAGTAGTCTGGTCCAATTCTTTGAACATCAACCCACGTATTATTATTTTTTAAAAATTTAGTCAATGAGTTACACCTTTTGATTTTATATTATTATAAGATAAAAAAGGGTAAAATCAATAACATATTCATTAATTAATTCACAATTTTGGTTGAATGTGTTAACAGCTTGCACCACTTATTTGTCGGTTACTAGTTTAGTAAAGGAAATGGAAAAAAAAAAGAAACACCACACCAAATCTTTATAATATATATTAAAGAAAATAACACATAAATATGTCAATTTTTTTTGTAAATACAATGGAGAATATGAAAGAAGGAGAGAAACCGACATGGGTGATCTGGTTGGCACCGGTTGGATATGTCGATTTTGGTACATTCGAATGGTTAATGTGAAGTGAAGAACACTTTAATAGTTGATCGTAGGTGTAAGTTTTCTTGTTGAACTTTCGATTTTGGGCCGGCAAGAAGTACCATGAGCATGTAATTGTTGAGAGGTCATCAATCACCGAGCATCAATATTAGACGATTATCGGAAGACGGTCAATGAAACATTCTTACACCAAGACATTCGTAAAGCAAAACTATAATTTAAATTTTTACGTTTGAGATCTAAATTGAAAAGACAATACAGTCCACATTGAACTAATATTATACCACCAATCGAGAATTGTGTTGGAATCGAGCTACGGAGGAAAAGAGAGAGATGGAGAGGGAGACAAAGAAACATGAAAAACATGAGATCCGTACGTTAAATCATATATCCAAAGTACTTCACATTCTCTGACAAACCCAACTACTACTACATCTTGAAGATGAACAACTTCAGATCCAAATTAAGAAATAAAAAAGACTCTAAAAATTTAGTAAAAATTTTTTTGGAATAAATACATAATAATCGACAAATTCCTTGAAACTTCTCCCACAGTAAATTAATAAATTCTTTCTTCAAAGAATTTACTGTGAGGAAAACCATTAGTTCTTTCCTTCAATCTTTTTTACACATACACTCTCTCCCATTGCTCATAAAAATAAAATAGTAATTCCTCACATGGGGTAAAAAGCTTCTTCCTAGGTCAGTTAATTTAAACTAGACCCTCCAAAAAAAACCAAGAAAAAAAATTAAAAAAAAAACTCAACAAGGTAACCAACAACCGAAGATCTCATAGTCTACCGGTAAAGCAGCTACACCTCGACAAGAAGAGGTTCGTCGGGTTCAAATCCAGCTTTGGATGCATGGTTTGTCAGAAGATGTTGAAAAAAAAGATGCTTATCTTTTGACCATCTTCTTCACACCCTTTTCGCTGCGTCGAAGTTGATCGACCTGGTGGGTTAATCGGGTTGCGGGGTTTCATTCATCTGAGCATGGAAGTGAGGGAGCGGAAAACGACCTCCTCGCAAGGGATGGTGAGGCCCATGTCGTGGTCGAAACCGAACTCTTCCTCAGCCCTGCTGAGTAGGAACTGGAACTCGGGGTGGGTTAGGAAGGAGATAGGGACAATGTACCTACTCCTGTTCTCACCAACATAGACTGCAAAGTGGCCTTTGGGGACATCAACAGGAGGGAACCAATGTTCTTGATGATTGTTGTTGTTGTTCTTGCCTAAGCTTGAGCATCTCTTGAGGATCTGCTTCAGCACTGTTGCTTGTGAGGGCTTGCTGGTTGGCTTCCTAATCCCCATTGTTGTTGGTTTTACTCTCTCTAGCTACCTAGCTAGATCTTCTTGAAGTTTGCTTCTTTTTGTTGTTTTTTGGTGTTCTGGGTGTGTGGTGAGAGTGTGGGATATGTGAGAGATGGTGGGTTGGTTTGGGTGGTATGGGGGAGATGAGTATTTATATAGATTTACAATAGGTTGGTTGGGTTGGTTAGGAACTGGGTTCTTTTAGTTGAATGAAACTGATTTGTCAAAAAAAAGGTAATTGGCTCATCGGATCATGAATTGATCGGATTATTGACTAATCAAATTGTTAGAGTTTATTTTGATTGTGGGTTTTCGGGATTTTTTGGACTAGGCGAGTTATAGATTGATGATTTTTTTATCACTTCAAATATTATGAATTTGGTTGAGTCAACTTAGGTCGGGTTGGGATTGTGCAGGTCACAAATTGATCAACAGATAACACTAATAAAATCACAATCACTAGAATTACGGGTTTGCCGAAATTTTTGGATTAGGATGTTACATATCAGGATAATTGAGTCACTGGTCTGAATTAAATAGGTTGTGGATCTTGGCATGTCAAAAAGTGATCGAGTTACGACCCAGTCGCAGTTCATTCGGGTTGTTGGCTTTTGAGATTTTTTAATTGGACAAGTTATGTACAGATGAATTTTAGTCGATTAATTTGAACGACATATCTAATTACGTTAGATTGAATCAGGATGAGGTTTGTCCAAATCGGATCGGGTTTTGACAACTCAAATGGTAGTGATAAATGGAGAGAGAGAGTGAGAGAGAGAGAGTGAGAGAGAGAGACAAAGGACAAAGCTAGGAGGGAGTGGTAGTGGTTGCCTGGTGGGGCATGTGGGAGTGTAGGTACTATTGAAGGACAAGCCACGGATGCTTTCAAAGGGGTAATTTGTTGAGGT
The DNA here is from genome assembly GCA_030674075.2 of Linum usitatissimum. NCBI lineage: Eukaryota > Viridiplantae > Streptophyta > Magnoliopsida > Malpighiales > Linaceae > Linum > Linum usitatissimum. Next base: position 2,565,606 of record JAUJYP020001281.1, on the reverse strand, counting down.
TAATTTTCAAGGGTCGACAATGGTGGGGAGCCATCCTTCGTTGGTTTCTATACCTCTATGTTGGCCCTCCTAATGGCAACATGGACCCCCTTCTGCTGACTTGATATTAGGCCGACTAGGACCCACCTTAATTCATATCGTTTTGAGATTGATTTCAAGTATCTCAGATGAATTTATCATTCTTGATGTTAGAATGATTAATTTATTTTGTTCCCTCCAGTCTCATACAGTGCGAGGCGATTAGGCGGAGAGAAAACGCAGCTTATTAGTGCGAGGCGGAGTGAATCAGGCATTTCTGAGCGGAGGCGACGCCGAATCGACGCGGAATCGGCGCCTAATCGGGGAGGATGCGGAAAAGGCGAGCAGCGCGGATTTAAAAAAAAATTAAACCTAACCTAAAACGCGGACTGCAGAGGACTGACGATCGACACGTTCTCACACTCATCTTCCTTCCATCTCCGCTCTGTGCGGATTGCAGACGACCGACGCCAACTACGGTAAGCCTCACTCCTGCCTGTCGTCGATTCAGCGTCGATTCTGCTGGCGGTCATCTTCCTCTGTGTACATTGCTGGAAATCAAGGTGGTCGGCGGTCCTCTTCCTCTGTGTACATCGCTGGAAATCAAGGTGTCCGACAGTCCTCTTCCTCTGTGTACATCGCTGGAAATCAAGGTGACTGCTTCACCCCTTCCTCTGTGTACATCGTCGCTGGAAATCGCCGGAAATCGGCTGTCTTGTCTCTGTAAACCCTGTTTCTGTTGTGTAATTGTGTAAATCGCTGGAAATCGCTTGCCTTGTTTACCCTCTTCCTCTGTGTACATCGCTGGAGATTATATACATAACAAAACTGGTAATAGATAATGATAATTGCAGCATGTTTTTCAAATGCTTTTCAAATGGAAGCTTTGTCCTGATCCGACATCTCATGGAGTGTTATTGATGATGCAATTGGAGCTAGTGAGAGTCGTGAACCGCATAGGAGTGCAAGACTAGTGAGAGAGCTTCGTGATGAAGAGTTTGATTCCGAAGAAGAAGAAAATAACGAGGAAATAGAGCCGATCGCTTCCGAGGATGATGAAGAATATTGACGACTTACCAAGCTATGAGTTTGATATCGCCATTATGGCTTATTTTATGTGTGTATTCTTCTATGTTAGAATTTGAACATTAGTTATCTCGAACTTTATCAATTACAAAACTATAACTCTGTGAACTTTGTACTGTTATGTTTGAACTTGTCTATTTCACTTAAATCTATTACATTTTTTCAAAACGCCTAATCGGCCAAGACGTAAGGCAGGACCTCGCCGCCTTACTACCGTCTTATGCCTTCCACAACCTTGATCTCATATCATACATTTTGAGATCGATATGATAAAAAATATGTAACACACTTTTCTTTAATTTAAGTACTATTTCGAGACGGATATGAAATATTCAAGATGAATCTCGCTCGCTCTTTAGTTTAAAGTTTAAACTCAAATCTCCTTCCTCTAGTTAGAGTCTTCTTCCATATTGGTAGTACCTATAAAGAATTTGTAATACTATTTGTTTGATTAATGAGATGTTAGGCCGACAAACACCCAATCATTTTTCAAATCTAATAACCTGTAGAAATATTCAAGTTAAATATTAACTCACCGTTAATTTCAACTCACTCATCAATCATGTATTCTAGTTAGAGTCTTCCTCCACATTGATTACCTCAAAAGAATTTGCAACACCATCAGTTTAATTGATGAGATGTTAGGCCTGTCGCGACCCATCTCTCCCTCAAGTCCAAAACCATTTAAAAACCAATATGAAATATTCAAGATGAACTTGACATTCAATTCACCATTAATTTCAACCCAAATCTCATTTACCCTTCCTCTAGCCAGAGTTTTCTTCCATCCATATCGACACCTCTAAAGAATAAGTAACAAACACTACCAATTCAAACTAATGCGATATTAATTAGGCCGACCAAAATCCACATCAGAATCGATCCAAGATGAATCTAACACTATCTTACATTCCAACCTGAACCTCTAGTACTTAGAGTATCCTTATACAGAACATGTCGATTCGACTTGAGGACCAGAGCATTTGCATCTCTATCGATCTAACAACTTGTGCTAGGAATATACGCATTCAATCAGCCAGCATAACAGTAAATCCAAAGAAGTTTTGAATAAATAAACATGATGATCAGGAGAATTCAGAGGGCATCAAACAAAAGATCAGTTGTTTGTTTGTTTGTTCCATTGAACTTCACACCTTTGCAATATGACAAGCCAGACAACCACTTGCATTGAAAATTGGGGAAATATAAGCAGAGGAACTACTTTAAACTGCCAGCACCTGTGGCATATCTCATATTTTTTAAAAAGCGTACCGGTCATCGTACCAGAAATGCTAGGAGTGTGAGGTTCGGTTCAACCATTAGTGCCAACTAATCTAATGACATGAACATGGTTCCGGCCCCTTAACATCTCGATCAACAACGATACTCAAAACTGTCAAAATGTTGAACCCCGACCTCAATCCAGCCCCATTCATAACATAATTGTTCAATAGTCCTATAAAATCAATAACTCCAAAGATCCAAAATTGATCCATCGCCGAAGAACTCGTGAGATATTATATGATTGACCAACAATCGATAACCTAGTTAAACCCAATCCATCATCAGTCAAATCCACCCGTCCGACAAATCCACACAATACGAAAGTACTTCCACTATATCAAACGATCATGTATCACAAAACTATCCAACCGGCCGAACCAGCGATACACCATAATGGGTTCTTCAATCCTTGAAGATGAAAGAAAAAATCTTTTATGATCCTCACTCAATTTGCTAGCTAGCTAGCTCTCCATTCAATAAGGAAAAACAAAAGGCCTTAGATCACGGGGCTGTAAAGAAAGAAAGAAAGAAAGTTAGGAAGGGTACTGGACAGTACAAAAACTGTGTTTGGCCGTTTATGGTTGTTTGGTAGTTAATAATATTCCACTGTGTGTGGCTGCTGGCTGTTGTCAGTCGTCTTGGTTGCCTCTGTTGAGCAATTCAAAGACTAGTTACTGTTGAAGAAAGGCTCATTCATTCCCATGTGCCTTCTTACTTACTTACTTTACTGCTACCCATTTTTCACGATTTTGTTTTCACCTTTTTACTACTTGATAATAAAGCAAGTTTTTTTTAACCACTAGGAATCACCACCCCCCCACCCACCACCTTATCTTTTTAACCTCCCTCAGTTATACCTAGGTGAGCATTGGGTAGTTGGTCTATGGACAAATTTGAAATTTCATACTCGAGTTCAGAGCCTTGGGAAGATGTTTTGGCCAATGCCGACCACTTCAACAGCGAGGTAATGTGAATCGATGATCAAGAGCGGGTAAACGAGTAGGAGCATGGTTCTAACAATGATGAGGTTTTGACAGAAATGGATGACAACCAATAAGTGGAGGATATGGGTTCGAAACAAGGATATAGTCAATTTCTCATCTTGACGATTCTACCCGCATCCCCATATCCGCACACACGTTAAGACACTTAACTTTTTGGTGCGAACACAAGAGGCTAACTAGTAACTTGGCGGTCATTCAAAGAAAATCATGTTCAATATCATTGTTCCATAATCATAAATGAAAACGAGACGAAACCGTTAAAGATAGAAACAAGGATGAATTTCGAAAAATGGCGACAGGTCCCCTTCTCCAAATCCTCCCCCATTGCCATAATGCTATGTCTTTAACCTCATACGATTCCACCAAAGGGTATGAAATCAATCCTTTGTAAGAGCACTTCCTAGTACCTTCAAAAGGACAAGAAATCATCCTTAGCTGTCTCTATCACTCCTTTGTCTCTCCACCAATCTTTCTCCTAATTTCAGAGGTTATCCATATATAACATTCAACCTAATCTTCTATTCTTGTGTGGCAACTGGCATCTACGACCACTGTCAGCCATTAATCCATCCCCCTCATGAGGTCACTCTTCACCTCTATTTTGCTTGGTTGTACTGACAACTGGAATGCCGGCTAACTAACTATACACACCCCCATCAGGTCCTGTTATGTACCGATCCCGACTTGTAAGTTTCGGAATCAGTAGAGACTGTTTATGCAGCAAAGACAGAGTAAGTCTCAACAATGGAGAAGAAGAACAAAGGGCATGGGATGTTAAAACAAGCAGCAAGAACACCATATGATATGTCAGCTATCTGCAGAAGGCCCCATGTGGTCCAAAGCCACAAACGACGACCAACAAAATTCCCCTCAAGAGAGAGAGAGAGAGAGCTAATAAAAATCTAAACTTAATATGTCCACCACTTGTATCATTTTCCATGCCTGGCTCCATTTCAGAAGCTGAAGCTATAACCATGTTCTGAGGCTGAGAAAGAGGGTGATCAGCATGCAAGAAAAAAAGGCTGAAAGATTTGTTTGCTTGATTTGTTCCTTTCATCTTTTCTTTTTGTATTTCAGCATCTCTCCTTCAAGAAAGGCTGGCAACTGGCTAACCCACTGAAACAGTGTTGTTTCGGTTTCGAGCAGGGAGACGTATAACTGATCTGATTTTAAATAACCTAACTCGATACTTGGTTTTGGTTCTAAAATGGCATTGCACTTTGTTTCGGTAACTAAACCAAACCGAAACGGTACCCCGTACATTAATCAAGTGCCTGGTGTGCCCACAAATTATTCATACTATAAATGTACAACCACCACCTCATTTTCTGATATATTGGAATGCCATTCAACTCAAATGCAGAATGCTTAATCATGTTTGTTGCCCAAGTAGACTTATCTAAACTTCACTAGCAAAAAGAAAACATTAAATATGCCACATTTCCCAATCATCTATATGCAGCAAGGACAATAAGCATAGCCTAAATTCTTTCGGCACGATTCTGCAGATAATAATAAGTAAGTGGGTTTACGGAAGCAAGTAGTACTACCACAACAGCGATTCTATATCACGCTTACAGCTAACGAAGAGTACGATCAATTACCTCGGCATTGTCGTGGAGAGAGGCTCTTCCATTCCCACTATGTGAATAAGATTGATTGCAGGAAGAGAATTGAATGCAGGGAGGGGACTAGAAAGGCCCACCAATCTTTGCAGAAAACAACTGAGGTACTACTGCTGAGCCACAAGCGGAGCCTTAGGAATTTTTTTCATTATAAGTTTGAAAGAGACCCTTGCCTGTTGGTCCAGCACATGAAGGCCATGTTACCTTTGCCTCTCCAGAATCTCTTACCCCCTGTAAGGACAACTTTGTAAGAATCAGTTTCTAACTACTACTCCAAATAGCAAAATTTCTCAACTACCTCATTTTTATTTCTTTTCCTCCAAACTGTAACTTTCTACTGACACTATTCAGATATTTTGTACATTTTCCTCATCCTCTTCATAGCAGTTTTCAGGTCTAGTGAGTTAGGAGTTGCGGTCAACTCAGTGAAGGATTGAGTTTTGACAGCTCTAGAAATGAAGCACTAAGAGCTGGCTTTTGAGGAATTAATGCAAGAACTTCTTTGAGCTTCTCTTTTTTCTTTCCTGTTTTTATCTCCTTTTAAATAACCACAATCTTATAAATAGCGACTTAACAGAAGCAATGATGCTTCTTGTTCATAGAAAAAAACAGAAGCTATGGTGCATTCATGCAATTGATAACTTCCATCCAGATAGTTTTTGGTAACAGAAAATATCAGTCAACAAGTTCTTCCTACAAATCAAGTCACAGTGACAAGTGATGTCACAGCAAAGAAAAAGTTATCATAAACTCACATGGGATTGCAAGGAAAGCTGTAAGAAACACTAAACGGGGGTCCAAAGACCAGGTCTGCATCATATTCTAAGAGGGTTGGAATTATGATATACCACGAGAAAACAATAACAATGACACTCTAACAGCATTAATAATGATATTAAGACCTTCACAGGAAAAAGCCTCGAGCACAAGAGTCTTTCATGAAAGCGAGCTCTTCATATAATATGAAGTATTATTAACAAATACTACAAGAGAATTAAGGATATGATAGTATGTACAGTACCTGGTCTGAGCCAAAAGGGGGACAAGAGTGCCAACGGTATTGAAATGACCATGACAAATAGCTACAGTGACCCCATCCATCTCCAATGCGTCACAAGTACTTGATAAGGGTACTGAAGAAAGGGTCCCTGAGGTTCATAATTACTTAGGGGCCACTTGGACACAAGAACATGAAACTCTGTACAAAGGTTGGAACGCAATCATCATATGTACAAAGCTGACATGAAATCACATAAAGATAATGATGTATAAGTGCGACAGTAAAGCTGGAAATGTACCTTAAGGCTTCCAACTCTAGGCATGAAGGTTAGGATATGTAGTACTATGATGATAAATCATAACAGTAACCTGTAAGAGTATGCTCCATGATAAGCATGAAGATGTTTGCAAAGTGGAACAAGCACAGTAACGAATATGTGCGGCATTCGTACTCAACATCTTGTATTACCGATGAAATGATACCATGTTGCTCTTACTTATTATACAAATCTGCATTCATGATATTTCTAAGAAGGATCGTAGCGGTTAAGACTTCATTACAAATAAGGTAACAGGTGAAATTAACAAAACCCAGGAAAGAGAGTTTGCCTATTCTCTAGAACATCCTGCTACAAAACTGACAAATCCCTGAACTTCCGCCTGGGGAATGCATATTCACAGGGAGAAACTTCAGATAACTGCATGTATAATGTAAATCACTGGTCAGAGGAAGGCTTCAACTGCTGATTCTGTCCTTCTATCACGGTTATCTGTCGTCTGAGTTTCGCGATATGAGCTTGCACCTAAAAAGATCGGACTTAAGCGGTCAATAACATAATCTCTTCAAATACATGAAAAGTTAATGCAACAAACAAAACAAAACAACAGCTTATATGCAAAGATCTAAGATTCAAGCATCAGCAACCCTAAATGTTTCAATGCAGCAATTTGAAATCATGCAAAAGAATAAATTGGCTACCCCGGTAGTAGCAGCATTATTATCAACCTGTAAAGGAGAGGATGTTCTATCCAACACGTGAAGGAAGTAAAATTAGTCTGAAGTCTCTGGATCAGATAATCAAAGACATTTTGAAATACGATCTAAAGTAAGACCTTGGTTGTCCTTTTCCTCCCTTTTTTATAACAGCAAAAAGGAGCGACAATCCAAGTTAAGAGCTTAAAAACTTAAGGGAGAGATAAGTTAACTTAATAAACAGTTATAATTGGGTTGTCTAACTTTTAAAAGAAAGACATACAAGAGACTTTATACAGTCATTCCAAGGCCTGGAAACAGAACTGAAATGCTTTTGATTAATGGTTTAACAAGGTGCTGCTCTGGTGACAGGCATATAGATGGAAAGGAAAATCTTAAAGTGCTTTCTCCAAATGAGGAAGGATCCTGATAGCGGTAAACATTAATTGAAATGCAGATAGATCTACCAAACAAGTATTACAAAGACCAATAACAATATGATCATTCATGAACAGCATCCTTGAAGGATGAAAGAAAATTGCCCACAAAAAGGGAAATTTGATAATGAAATTGAAAGACAGAAATCTGACCTGCTGTCGAGCTGCAGCAAGTTTTAACAACTCATCTGCTTCAGAAAAATTCATGAACCATTGGTTTAGTGGGTTGTCCTTAGTGTCACATCTCTTCCTTTCACTTGTGTCTTCGACTATTAACACAAGAAAACCAAACTTAAAGAGTGGAGAGAATAAAAAAAACTTAAAGGATGAAAGTTCAGGTAACTCAAATATAGATGAAAGATGTACCAGGAGCAGGTAAAGTAAAACCAGCAGGCAATCTAGGCATGCTCACAGCAGGATGATTCTGTGCCCGAGCCAAAAATCTCTCAGAAGGCTCAGGAAAAACAACCTCATCATAGGATTCTACTACAACTGGCTTCTTAATCGACAACGTAGTAGATTCATCTTCTGGGTACAACTTCAATTGGTGATATCTGTGAATAAGTTCAAACACACAGGAAAACCAGTATCTCACTGATGTCATATTATTTTTGTGATGAATCACTGATGTCATATTCAACTGAGAACAAAAATAGAAATGCAAGGCATAACACCGCAGAACCAAATTGCAGTAGCATGATGAGGCATAGTCGAATGCTACACTCAATAAATATTGCAGATAGCTCCTCTTATCTGATACTGTAAGGCACAACACAATACTGCATTTGGCAGGAGCTCAAAACTTGAAAATAAAACAAACACAAAGGACCCTGGATTTGGACAGAGGAACTCACAAGTTTAAAGGCTTCTCACAAACATCACTATGGAAGTGGAGCGTTATAGCAATCTCGAATTCTCCCCAACCTTGCTCTGATAACTCAAACGGTGGTGATTCTACTACTCTTGTCGGATTATTGAAACTAGTATGAAGCTGGAAAACAACCTTCTTTACCGCTACACTGATGTCCTCATTACTAGCCCCTCGTACATATACCGTCCACTTATGAGATTGATATCTGATAAATAAATGATTTACATCAGGTTTTTATCAAGTTAACAATGAACAGCCAGACAAACATCCCATCTGAGCATGGCTCCAGAATGTACTTACTCATTTGCCTTCTTACCAAGCCAGAATGCAATATTTCCATACACAATCGGAACTCCAACCTCAACATCTTTGAACTTCTTGCTCCCGATCTATATGCAAATTAGAGGAACCATAAGAGTGAACGAAAATCAGCAATCATCACAATGTACATTCAAGTGGAACCAAAAGCTAAACCACAAGCAGTGAAGCAGGTACGAACTCAAGCAAAGTTCACTTCAATCTGCATTCAAGTGCATCCCATGCTAGGCTATAACCTAAACCAAAAGCTTCTGTAACCGAGCTAATGATCAACCCAAATTCAAGCCGGCACAATAAAATTCCATAAAACCAGTGTTCCATCGAACAGTAGAACGAACAAAATTTCAGCTATTAAATAAAAATGCTGAATGCGTACGAAGAAATGGAGGAATTTTCATTAGCAACATGAGGAAAGCGATGCCCACCTTCTTGTCGGCATCTTCGGGCTTGCTGAGCTTGGTTTTCAGAGATTTGATCACCGGAGCACTGGTTTCAGGCGGATCCTGATCGTTCCTTTTCGGCGACGAGCTGTTCGTCATTCCGTTTCTCCCGTCGCCGGTGACTTTAGGAAGATATTAGGGTTTTGCTCCGTTCAAGTTTGACGGAATTTTCTGGTTGTGGGTTTAGAGTTGGGTTCCCGGGTCGGCGCAAAATTGATCGGGTAATTAGACTGGGTAAAGTCAAAATGGCTGACCGGTTTATGGTTTTCGATTTATATATCGGTCTGATTTTTGTGTAAACTCATCCAAACCGTTGTCAACTCTATTTCGCTTGATTCAAAACCCAAGGTGGAATATACGACATGCAAGAATGTGGGATCGAATAGTTACCGTTCATTAAGTTTAGTGACTAAAGAGGTAATTTGCCAGAATTTCGTAAGTTGCAGCGTTTAATGGAATCGTTGAAGAAGAAGGGATAGAAGAAGAGAAGCTTTGCCTTTTCAGCTAACGTCGCTTACCGGCGATCCACCACCTTTGCGTCCTATCCGGCCACCGTCACGTCCTATCCGGCCACCGTCACGATACAAACTGGTTCAGGCCATCTATAAGCTGCTTATCGGGTGAAAACTCCTTACTTTTTGTCAAACGTAGAGAACTCTTAGTTGCGTTAGAATTGGAATCGATATTTGTGTTATCGTACTGTCTTTTGGATTCTACAACTCGGATGCTCTTCGACTGCCGATGTATAGCTGCCAATTTGTATTCCTGACCTGATTTTGTACGTTGCATTTAGCTGGAGTTGATCGATTTCCTGAGAAATGAGATTTTGAATATTCTTTGTTTGGGGCAATGTGGTTTGGAATTGAAATGCTAGTCTGCATCAATTTTAATGTAGATTTAGGGCTTCTTTGTTTCTCAAATTTATTGTTAGGTGGAAAAACGATTGTTTGGGGTAAATATGGCTGGTGATAACGAGATCGAACTTAAAGCTCACTACAGTCGTTCTTTGGCTCTCTCCATCCATATTTGTATCTTTGATTACGATTCAGTTTCATTTTAGAGTTCCATACTGTTGTATATAGGTGAAAATGTCTCGATTTTGCGATCAGTATTGCTAAATATGCTCTTATTTTGTTATTAGCAGATTGAAACAGAAGAATTATTGCTATATCTATTGTGTGTGGGGCGAGAGTTACAAGAAGAACGAAATGACTGTGAGGCAACGGGCAGTGACGGCTTTGCCAAAGCTGATACAAAGCCTGCGTAAGGACTGCCCGAGACCTGCTCCGCTACTCTCAGCAACTAATCAATCTACACAGCTCCCATCTCTCAGACGTGCATTCTCTCTTTACGATCAGATCAATCTCATTGATAATGTCCCCGAAGACCAGCTTCGGTTCCAGAAGTAATGCAGCTAATTCTTTTGCTTTTTGTTCATTTTCTTTTGTCAATTTCTGGTTAGCTGACATCTGCCATCTCTGCAGTTATACAGACACTGGATTTACGGTGAATGGGGTACAGTATGAAGGGAGCTTGCTATGCATTGGCAACTTGCTGATGTCGTGGACTCCCAAAACAATCCCGCAAATCACTCCAGAGAGGTTCTTACTTATTCTTCTCCTCCTGGATGGTTATTTTCTTGTGTTCGATTGCTTGCGTAGTTCTTACCTTAGTTATTGTTCATGTCATCTGAATTTGTGTTCTTCTTGTGCTGTAATTGCAGTTTATCCATCTTCAAAATCGTTCGGCCTATTCCAGGTGAGAACTGAATCGCAACTCCGGCCTATTATAGCTTTATCTCGTTGTACTATAGCATCCCTACACTCATTACTCATTAGCTTCTATTAGCCAGTTTGAATTGGTTTAGAAAATCACTGCATTGTTACCTTGACTAAACGAAATTTGAGAAGCATACCTTGCAATAGATGCCCGAATGTATCGTGCTGATTCCTTGTGAGTGTTTCTTATCTGATTTCCTTTCATTATCATGAGTTGCTTACTTGCAGAGATCTTGATTCTTGGATGTGGAAGATACATTCAGCCTGTAGATCCTGAACTCAGGCGGTTCATCCGGTCTACTGGCATGAAGCTAGAGGCAGTTGACTCGGTAATACCCTGCGTCACATGTTTAATTCGCTATCTTCATTTCTCGGTGTTATGATTCAACTTTGTCTCTGATGATAAGCTGATCTATACTCATGCAGAGGAACGCTGCTACAACTTACAACATACTCAACGAGGAAGGACGAATGGTGGCTGTTGCCCTTCTCCCATACGGAGTCTCCTCGTAATTTTTCTCGGTTCATAAGCATGTTCGATCGCAAATTCGGTAGACTTGCTGTGTTTGTACTGTCATATGTGATGTGTCCTTTATGATATGGACTTGATTTGAGGATCTTAGTACGAAAGGGTTCTTCTTTCCTCAGCTCTTTGTATGGTTTTTTGGTTATTTAATAATAAGCTAACATGGGAAAGCTCTCGAGGTGGTTTAATGCGTTTATTTGTTTAGTTATGTGGAAGAATAGTAAGTAAAGTAATTGTTGAAGGTTTCGTGTCGATTCTATTTAGAGAGCATCGGTTAGTCATATCGGTTCAATTGGGTATCGAAACGTGGTGATGGTTAGGGTTGTGTCTTTGAATGCAATTTTTTTCATTAGATCAATTCTTCAAACACGTATTTTATCTTTTCAAACATGTATTCCAAATAACACATTAGGTGGTGATCAATATATAACGAGATGGCAACGACATCTTATTTCGATTCATACCTAATGTTTGTCTAATTATTTTTAATGTCAAAAGGAGAAAAATAATGGTTAAAATAAAGAAATAGTCCCACAAATATAATTAAAATTGTATAGCACCTCTCTTTCTTGTCAAATTTGACTAATTTATATGTTGATTTGGCCAAATAGCCATATTTATATAGCTCATTGGTGCATACGTTAAGCCATATTTGGCTTTTTTATCATTTGGCTAGATGGGTTGGAGATGGTCTAAGGAAGAGCAATGTCGAACCTTAAGGGGTGAATTACCTGAAGCTATAAAACGGTGGTTAGTTTGAAATCACGAAATTCAAACATACACTAGATCGCGAAATTTCACTAATCATAATTATTTTTCTACACGAATTATGATATGCCTACAAAAATAGTCATTAGTGGATCGAACTCCACATCTTGATCGACATCTACCTTCACAACTATATTCGAATCAGACTCCACAAAACCATGGTAAGTCCAAGTGAACCTAGTTCCATCCCTCCCATGGCCCTGTATAACAAAATTATGTGTAAATTTCAAAATTTTAGTAGCTTAGATATTTATTTATTTATCATTAGTGAAATGATTTATCGTAATATTTCTATGATTACTTTAATTCGAAATTTGGTTCAATCCCTCATAGTTCGGGCCTTGGTTGGACCAAGGTTTGTACATTGGGCTTATGTTGCGGGCCAAGGCTTATCCAATTTTTTTTTGGTAGACAAGACTTATAAATTGGCCCAACAGGCTATAACATTATCGCAAGATTGATAATAGGGTTTCATTCCATTTCTTCGGCGTCATTTTCCAGAGTTTGCGTTCTTCATACCAGCTCCAGCTGAATCTCGCCGACGACCTTGCTTGCTGTTCCATACCTGGTATTGTTCATCGACTCTCCTTTAGTTGTTCTTCAATCCATGACTGGAACTGCAATTGGTTTCGTTCGTCGCCGCGTTCGAATTTTGATCGGCCTGAGCTGAAATTTATACTGAATACAGCGTTTCTGGATTAGGACGATTCATTCCCTGTTTAGTGATGACTGAATATGCGTTTTTTCTCTTATTCTCGTATTGCTAATTGGTTAGGCTATTCCAGTTTTCACTTTAATCATTGTGCGGTTCGCCCTTTCTTATGCAGCAATCATGGCTGACGAAGAACACGCCGAGATTCCCGAAGTGAGTTAGACTTTTTGATTATTGCTTAGTTCTTGAAGTTGTCAGCATCCTTTGTAGTGGAATTAGGTATACTAGCGGGTAACAGTTCTGACGATTGGCTATTCTCTGCCATTGTAGCTCGCTCCATTCGATCCTACCAAGAAGAAGAAGAAGAAGAAAGTCGTGATACAGGATATTGCTGACGAGCCAGTGGAAAAGCTGGCTGAGAAAACTGAATCATTGTCAGGTTTGTAACTTAGTTGCCATGATTTACTTCAGAGACTAGTTTAAGTGTATACTGTTTTCATTTTCCGTATGTTGATTGTTGCAGTTGCAGATGGGGTTGAAAGCTCGTTTTCGGGTTTGAAAAAGAAGAAGAAGAAGCCCGTAAGTTGATTGTTCTAACAGTGTGGTTCGTTATTACGGTTTTGCAAGCATCTCTGACTTGAAATTTCTATATCTAGGTTGAAACTAGACTTCTGAATGAAGAAACTGGTGATGGCGAAGAAGATGTGGATGGTACGAAGCTATTTCTTTTGTTTGTTTATGCATATTGTCAAAGTTGGCTTGTTCATGAAACCCATTGCTTATGTTATCTTGTTATTTAGACCATGTGCCAGAAGAAGCTGAAGGGGAAGACGGTGCTGCACTGCAGAACCGTTATCCGTGGGAGAGGAGTGATCGTGATTATTACTATTCAGAGGTATAATCAATCTCCTCTTCTTGTAGAAAAACCTATACCAAGCAGTTGAATAACTGAAGTTGATATTATATTTTCTGGTATGAGATCTGGATTACAGCTTGAGTTACTTGTTGATATGACTGAATATACCAGTCACGATAGAACAAAAGATATGAAATTTGGAAATGGTGTTCCCTTCTCTGCGAACCACTAAACTGTTGGTATTTATATGTGATGTAGTTTTCTGTGTTGTTTCCTCTCCTGTTTGGTTAAGTCCTGAGTAGTTTGTTTTGTACGTCAGTACGTGATGTATGTTCACTGGAGGCTTACTGAATCTTTTCTTGGTCGGTTTACATGGCAGCTTATTGATAGGGTTTACGAGAATTTGCGCGAGAATAATCCGGAGCTTTCAGGAGACAGGCGTAGGACTGTTATGAGGCCTCCACAGGTTCTTCGTGAAGGGACAAAGAAGACTGTGTTTGCAAACTTCATGGACCTTTGCAAGAGGTATCTGCTTGTGCATTTTCTCATTGACGCTCATGTATCATGGATTCGGAAAAAAGATTGTTAACTTGTTAGTTTTTCACATGTGATTATCTTTTCTTATTGATATTTGTATCTCTTAACTTCCTTATCTACTATATTGAATATTGTCACTCCTGTTCCCTGTAAGTTAACTTTATGGACCTTTATATCCTGGTTGATGCAGCATGCACAGGCAACCAGACCACGTCATGGCATTCCTGCTCGCTGAGTTGGGAACTAGCGGATCCCTTGATGGTCAGCAAAGGTTGGTTGTGAAAGGACGGTTTGCACCTAAGAATTTTGAAGGGATCCTCCGAAGATACATCAGTAAGCATCCTCCTTTATTGTTACCCGTGTTTGTGTCTATGATCCGGGAACTAATGTACATGTTTTCAGATGAGTATGTGATCTGTCTCGGGTGCAAGAGTCCAGATACAATCCTGTCCAAGGAGAATCGTCTCTTCTTCCTCCGATGCGAGAAGGTAACAAGTATTTGCATCTCTTTCGGATCTGTTTGCTTTGCTAACTGATCTTAAGTAGGGTTTCCTTCCCCCCTATTAGCTTCCAGAACAAATTGCTTAGCTCTGTTAGGGTTTCACACCATGCACTATGAATAATAGTAATCTTGTGTGCTACGGCCAATGACGATACACTTAAGCGCACACTTATGTCAAAGTGTTGCCTGACTAACCTTTGATGTGTTATCTATTGGGTAATTCTGAGGCCAATTTCTCATCGTTCATCAACCCTTTTTCTCTGTGTTCGTTCTTTTTACGAATTGCTCTGAAGTGTCTTTGACCCTTACTGATGTCTTGTTTTTTTCACGGTGCAGTGTGGCTCAGGTAGGTCAGTGGCACCCATCAAGGCCGGGTTCGTTGCTCGTGTCGGCCGCCGAAACGCTGGGACATGAGCCAGGGGTTTTATGCTGCTAATGGTCTTTTGTAACGATGCTAGAAGTGTTCTGTGAAATTCCAGAGTGACTGTAAAATTTTGCTTGGGGGTCGTTTGGTATATGATATCTTGAATATCATGATATTCGAGATATCGTGATATTGGAAGATATTGGATATTGAGCGAGACTTTGGTAAAATTCATGTTTGGTATGAAATATTGAGTGGGATATGTCAATTACATATTTACCCTTTATTTATAGATAAAGCCATCAAACTTGGATTTGTCAATTACAACACCTTGCTGGAAGAAAACCAAGCAACAGAAAACAATTTTGGGGTCGGCACCTATCAAAGTTGCAGCAGCATCAACCCATAAACATTACAATTGCATCACAGACAAGAAGTGCAGCAAAACAAAGAACTGAAAATGAACAGAAGCAGCAAGGGTAAAAACTGAGATCGCAAATAGAAGCAGCCTCCGAAAACACAGCAGCCACTGCAGCTCATCCATTCCCAGCAGTCGCGTTCCACTTCGGAATCTATTTTGTAGTTGTGGAGGGACGTCATCGTCTGTATCTACAATTGCCCAGATAACAACCATATAAAGTGCAAGCTCCACAAAACAAAGGACTACCTTATGATATTTACACCATTACTTGTATCACACAAACAGGTAACTAGGAAACCCTATAAAAACTATCCAAGTACTTCTTGCCGTGATGCTGGAGCAACATACTAACATATTCTTGAAATAAGCAGAATATGGCACTAACATCACAACCAAGATGCCATCAAAACTCATAAGCATAGAATGCACAAAAGGCCTTCCAATTTGTGAATCCTTGCAAAGTCAGTTGATAAAATGATAGCGTTTAAGGTTCTTCCATCGCAGACAGCGCTTAATGGTGGTTGGTCTCTGAAGGGGAGGTAAAAGAGAGAGGGAGGTGGCAGTGCACGATGTAGATGGTGATGAGAGAAGGGGAAACGTAATTATTCGACGGCGAGACAGGTGGGGAAACTGGGGCACGGTTGATGACGTGTCCTGTATTTGAGAGGCATTTTAGTCCGAAACAAGTGATATTGAGAGTGATATTCACATATCCTCCTTTTCGAAAGATATTGAATATCACATTTTTGCGATTTAGATATCAATCAATATCATGATATTCGCACTCCAAAACATGGAGATATCATGAATATCACAATATTAGGTAATATGATATCACCAATACCAAACTAGTCCTTGCATCTTGCATATTTCATAAATATAGACATGGACATGAATTTTCTGGCTAAATACATTGACCAGTTATTCCTATTAAAACATTTCTCTAATCAAATCTTGTTTCGGCACGTTGAGCAATTCACGGTTTGACCGGTTCAAAATCATTGCTACAAGTTTGGATGATATGATCTCAAATGCTATAACAGGCCTATAATCTTAACTAAATCATGGAGAAATTAACATAGTTCGGGCTTAATTTGATCATCGGTTTATGGTTACACTGCCGAGCCTTTCGGGACGAACACCAAGTTACTCGAAAAATGAGAGTGGATGGACCGGAAGATTGTGTCAACCAGCTGGAGCAGAAGGCATAATTGATAATGGTTTGGACTTTAGAGGAGTTAATGCAAATACAAAGTTATATTATGAATAGTATGTCCATTGGCCTACTTGCTTTAACAAAGTAAAGCAAAACTATGATTTGGTAGGGTTACTTAAAACTAATGCAAAGTACAATGTTTCTCAACCCAACATGAATCCACCCACCACACACTCCATGTTTGTTCCTTGCGTTAAGTTTTCCAAGCACTATACTACTACTCTCAAGCCTCAAAAGTTTAGACAATCCGTCTTAATTCCATCACCGAAATCGAATGTAATGAATAAATCCCTCGTAGAATAGACGAGAGTGTCGAGCCAAAGTATCATCATGACCAGACGATGCGACAAGCTGTCGTGGAATGAGGTTGAACCAAATGGATAAGGGTTGGTGAGTGGTTTACAAAATTTAAGAACAAGGGTTTTGAAAAATTGATAGGTTGAATGGAAACACATCAAGCTAGTGGCTCTTTTGGTTGGGTTTGGTGGATGTTGTACTCTAACATCACCCCTTTCATTTTCTTGAACATGCATATGGAGAGTTATTACATGACTCCAAAGTCCAAACTATACTAAATCCCCCCCCCCCCCACCACTTAATAGAAGATTCTATGTTATCCTTCTAAAACCATGATACTTTATTTAAACAAGCCATCTTTCTTAATTGGACTTGAGGAATGTTTGTGGTTTTATCGGCTAAACAACGTCTGGTCCAAAATGATTCGATGAATTAGATTTGATTGATAAAATTTCAAAGTGTTATAAAGCCCAATGTACAAAATATTAGATATGAACCTTAAAAATTAAAATAGTTTACATATAGTCGTAGCTCGATCTAGACTATGAAAACTGATGGACAAAAAGAAATCCTCCTAAGTCAGTCGATGCTGCTAATACGGTAAATAATAACATCCAAACCGTTCTTTTTCTGAAAAAAAGTTCATGGTTCCAATCGTATACCATGAATTGCACTTACGAAGATCCTTACTTGCATTTATGCAAACCACGACCAAGATTCTTAATTGCACGCCTTTCAATTGTGATTAAGGACACCCAAAACAACAACAAGAACCGGGTTTGGCTCTAGTGATGCAAAATGAATTATAGCAAAGAGACCAATCTGGATGAGCTAGGGACACCATGTATAAGAAGACCATTATTTTCTAATGTTTTGTTTTCAAAGTATGAGTACATTATATGTTATTATGGTACTTTGGCTATGTTTGGTGTGAAGTTGTGACCCACTTGAGACAATGAAGAGCCATCCAACAAACAAGAAAACATTGAAATGTGTGGGTTATTGGTGCATACCCACAAATCTATGAGTCTAATAATAATGTACAAAAATAGGTTTGAACAAATGAAGGGTTAAGTGGAAACATCTTAACCAAACCCCAACCTCCCCCCACTTCACTATCATGCTTATGCAACAAAATCCCATGCATGTGGTCCTATGGATAAAAGCCATATATATTAAAACCAATTTGTCCTAAGATAAGGTTTATTAAGTTTTTAAACATTTCGGTAAGATATTGTCCATTTTGATTAATCCGTTTGGAATTGAAGTTAAGCCTACATATACCATTAATATCCGACCCTTTCAATTCAGCCAATAGGTGTCACTGGTGGCGGAATTGGGGGTAGGATTCTCCGGACTTCAGCCCATCCCATTTTTTAATCCAAAGTCACCAAATTATATATATTTTTGTATATTTAAGTAGCTCAACTTAGTAATTTTGCGAAATAAGTCTAATGTTTTGTTTTTTTTATCTTTGTCATGTATATAATTTTTTTCGATTGAACCTAGTGGTCTAACTCGTCTTGACTCCGCTTATGGATGTCACAATAACGAGGTGGGTTTGGTACTTAATCCAAAACCCGCCTTGTTGCTATGTCTATTAGTAGTATTTGGATAGATGACCTCCTGAAAACTCGTTCGTACCTTTATTGTACTAAAAGTAGTGAAGTGGTGGGGACTGAAATGAAACTTCGACAAGGTTTTCCAGGAAACTCTCATACTTGATAAAGTCAGCTCTCTTATACAAGTGACCCAATTTAATATAATGAAGCTGGTATGATCCTTTGACCTTCAATTTGTTAAGTATCAAGAACAAGTTATTGTATAATATAAAGTTATGATAACCAACACATGTTTTGTAATCTGTTCACCAAACACATGCATTAATTAAGTCAATGTTTGAGCTCATGATCGATCACAAAATCAGAACTACTAATACTTACGTTATTAGAGTCTGAACAAAATATGTATCGAATCGATCTCCGGTATGATGTCAAATTGATATGACATGTCGAGCAATGAGACTAATCCTCCGTAGTCTAGTCCAAACCTTCCCCTTAAGTTATAAAAAAACAGCGAATTTAGGTATATATTCCTTTTTTCAACCCAAAAGTTCAGAAGCTAAACAGTCGAACATTGTTGTCACGTAAAATCGTCTCTTAGTATGTTTTATCCAACGATCATTTTATTCAAAATCCGCCTCGACTGTCAGGGCTTCAAAGCTCCAATAGCAGAAAAGTCACCATCTTTAACATTCTCATGATGTGGAATAAGTCAACTATTTCTAGTAGTGGCTCAGGTTTCTCTGCTGCAAATTATCCACTTCTGGACAAGAGGAAATGGTGGGGAAACTAACCTAGCTTAGCTTTAAGAGGGCACTCACAAACAACCCAGAAAAGGATAGTTTGATCCAGTTGGCTAAAACAAAACCAAAGGGCACAAGTCTAAGTTCAATGACTGGCTCGGTCATTGGAACTCTCTCTCTCTCTCAAAACACCATGCAAACCCCACTAATAAATGGAATAGCAGGTCTTGATCGACTGAGACGGAATTCATCTTGGATGTTTCAGGTCTACTATTGATACTTTCACATGAATAAGTAAGTAACCACGATGTTAGAAGAAGTGTTTCAGATCTAAGAAATATTTCGCGATTAATAAATTAAAGTCGATCAGGCCGCGACCATCACCTAGCTCTTGAACGAAATATTAGCATCAATATCACTCCAAGGCACGATTCACGAACCCATTTGACTAACAGCATGTCAAAGAGAGTCGGTTGCCAAAACTCAAGCTACTTCTATGCAACACGTTGTGCCTAAAGCCACTCAGTTGAGGGCACTGTCGGTTAGGGTGTGGCTGAATAACGAAATTGAACGTAGTTAAACCCCTTGCCTTGCTTAGATAAGCAAACTTTGAACTCTTATGTGAACACAGAATATGTAGCTCATAGCACTCAACTGAAAAAGACAGTAGGCCAGAGGATGTAGCCATGGACACAAGCACACCCATGTGAATCTTCAGCAGCCTCTTCACCTGGTATGTTTCTTCTTCTTCTTCTACTTACAATTATTCTTTCAAGAATTTCACTTGCAAAACCCCACCTCTCTCTATATATAAGCCTTCATGCATGAAACAAACTTAGTAAAAACTCAAAACCCACCAATAAAAACTCCTTCTTTTCCTCTGTTTCTCAACCTCTGTTTCTTAACAATGGGGATTGCTGAAAATGCAAGGCAAAAGCTACAAAGAACACTGTCAGCCAAACTATCTTCTTCTTCTTCTTCTTCCAATGTGCCAAAGGGCCATATTGCAGTCTATGTTGGTGAAGGCTACCTTAAGAAGAAGAGGTTCATCATCCCAGTCACTTACTTGAACCACCCTTTGTTCCAAGTCTTACTCGATCGAGCCGAGGAAGAGTTCGGGTTCGATCACCCCATGGGCGGACTCACCATCCCGTGCAGCGAGGAGTACTTCGTTAGTCTCACCTCCGCGCTCAGCTGTTAGGGTTTTCGCTCCCTATGCCTGTTAGATAATAGATGATTGTTGGTCTCAAGATTCGAACAGTCTTTATATTGAGTTCAAAGAGATGAATGAACTCGATCTCTTCCCAAATTTTTTTGTGCCCCAAGAGTTTGAGTTTGTTATTCAATGTAAAGAAGTGGTGTATATTGATGAATCCTCCATTTGATTCTCTTCCTCTCAAATGACAATTCAAACTCGACCTGCTTGGACTAATTCGACTAGATATGAGTCAGCTGTCCATTATCGACCCACACCGAATTTGTAGTAAACTAGTAATATATATCAAACTCTTAACAATTCTTATCTTATACTTATAACTATCATATTTATCGTTAAGTTGCATATTATTTTCTTAGTAATGTAAAACATTACTCATCATCATTATCATTCACGTATGTTGAATTTCGATTCTAACAATATACTAAAATTTCAAATTACCGTTCTCCGCTTTCAAAATCGTTTACCACAAGGAGTCCACCTGCCATGCCCCGTGCATATACTACACTAAAATATTTATTTTAGATACAATTCGTAATTTAAACGAATATAGATATCGAGAATCAGATATCGCCTCGTCTCGTCTCGGGCTCATTACCCTCCTACTTGGGGAAGAAGTATAGGTTGTTTAATTGGATGAAGGGGGGCAACGTAACCTGTAATTTGTCGTGACATCATCAAGGAAATTTGGACTTATGCTACACAGAAAGTAGTAGCACTAAAAATAGTAAATAACAGTCCACATGTTGTCACATGAACAAAGATGTATAGAGAGAGCAATTTGTAACATGTTGTTTGGACATCAAAATTTATGCTCAAATGATTGATTCAACTATATGTATATACTGTTGTTTATATGGAAAACTATATTTTATCGATTGGTCGTACCGGTTCAATAATCGTATATTGGATACCAAATTTGTCTGTAAGTATTGTTTATTGTTTCGCCGTACAATCTTTGATTGTTAATAAAATCGTCTTAATTAATTTTGAAATGACTGAATGACTATATCGAAACAAAGCAATCATGCATCGGATACCGAACTGGTAGCTAGGGTTCAATTACCAACAACAAGTCGATATTGAAGTGACCATATATGCATCCTATGATCTCCAAGCAACTAACCACCTATTGTTTCAAATTTACAATTTTACGATACAATCTCATGAAACAATCAGTAACCCCTAACTCAATCTCGAACCGACCCAATCTAAAGAATTAGATATGCAGTTTGCATCTGGCAATCTGACACAAAAACCCAATTCAGTTCTTCCCCCCCCCCCCCCCCCCCCCCCCCCCTCTCAATCTGACACAGAAACCCAAGTTGACAAAACAGATTCTAAGTAGTTCTGTTTTTGTTAAGAAACCTTTGACGTAAGATCCCCATGGGGAGATGTGCTATTCTTCCTCTCTGGTGTAGAAATTTGACTGACGACTGACCTTTCTCTGCAAAAAACACACAGAAACTGAACTATACTCATTGGGCCTTCATAACTTCTCTCTCTCAGTAATTTTAGCAAACAGGTTGTATGCAATGCATGCATTACCAATGTACGGCCGCTTGTTTTCCAGATTAGCAAGGTTTGAAATATTCATGGTGGTCATCTACCTAATGGGTTTGTCACATCATGGTCATCAACTTTAAAATCTGTCACAAAGTGGTCATCAACTTATTGGATTTGTCACAACGTGGTCATCAACCTACATGTGATACTACTAACCTATTTTAATCAACAATGTGATTACTTCAGTAACACTATATCCAAAAACTTTATTCAGTAGACATATATCACCATGCTAAATCATTTGTTTATCTACATCACCCATCATATGTCCCTGTCATGTTAAATATTCTATCATAGACCTGATTCATTTAGCTAACTAACTCACCATTATTGTCCACATCACTAAATAATTTGTTTTGTCTACATCACTACCATCATAGACCTGATCCATTTAGCCAACCAACTCATCATTACTGTCCATAATTCGAGGGATTGAGACATTTGAACGAGAAGATAATGAAGAATAGGTGTCATGGCAGGGGCGTTGTGGACACATATCGCCGTGCCAACTCATTATTTCTGTCCACATTACCCTATGTCATGTCACATATTCTAGTATTTTGCTCTAGAGTCTAGACCCAATCTATTCAGCCAACCAACCAACTTACCACTATGTCCAAATACTCGCAAGAACCTACTTAAAAGTAGCATAGGTATAAAGACATGTAAATGAGAAGAACTTAAAGAATGGGTGCCGTGACAAGGGTGATTGTGGACAAAAAAGAAGAGTTAACATGGTGATCATTTGCTAACTTGACGGCAGATGAGTTTACGGAATAACCTTATATATGTTACAACTGAAATAAGTTATTATTTTGATAGATATATGACCATATTGATAGAAACTCAATAAGTTGATGGCCATAATGGATGTTGGGCGACATTTTAGCAAATTAAAGCTTGCTGAATGGTCATGAAACTGATCTCTTGAATTATCATATTTTGGCTCCAATGAGCAGAGCCATGTGAGCCCTATTTGATGCTCACGGGGAGTGGAGGGTCCCCCCACCCCTCGATCATTTACTATGGCACATTTTGCTGACTTTGCAATCTCTTACTTACTTCACATGAGGTGGGTATCGGTTTTGATTTTTATTTCGATTCATTTAATTCATGGGTTTTACTTTAAACTCGTTATTGATTGATAAATCTTGTGTAAAAGTCCTTTGTCAATGATGAAGCTAACTAAGAGTGCTTGGACGTTTGATTGGTAATTTGATTTGCTTATGTGGATTAGTGTATGAAAGTTGAAAAATGATGGAACACAAATCAAATTCTGATCAGACTTAGGGTTAGTGATCAAATATGATTCTTAGCTAGATTATGCCACAGGAGAAATTGTCGTTTGATTTTCTATTAGCATATTGTTGTATGTGTCATATGGTCGAGTTGGTCGTGCTGGTATGTGATCACTCATGCCGAGAACATCAAACAACATAAACTTGAGTTTCAACTGATTTTCGAGAACCAAACATTGATTCTCTACTTTAATAAACCGGTTAGAGTTCAGCCGATTGAGAAACCAAACCTGATTTGTTTTTTCATGCCACCTCTCACACTTGCCACTTGCATATATTTTGGCAACTGTCAAAGTATGGCAGTCCACTACTATAGACACCTTATAAATACTCCCCCAAACCCCATACCACAATCAAAATCACATCTTCACCAAAAATCATCAACTACCCATCTACCATAACAACACCCTCAAACTCAAAGCTACAAAACTTCAGCCCTAGAATCGATCATGGGCATCGGCCGATTTGCGACCACAATGCTGAATGTCAAGCACAAGATCAAAGGGAAGTCCCTAATCCACCATCACCAAAGCACTGATCTAAGTACTAGCAGCAGTAGTAATAGTCATCTAAGTGTACCAAAGGGGCATGTTGCAGTCTATGTTGGAGAAGAGATGGAGATGATGATGAAGAGATTTGTGGTGCCAATCTCTTACTTGAGCCACCCTTCGTTCCAAGACTTGCTTAGGAAAGCTGAGGAAGAGTTCGGTTTCGACCACCCAATGGGCGGACTCACTATCCCTTGTCGAGAGGACGCTTTCGTTGACCTCATCGCCTCTCATCGTGAAATTTCTTTGTGACGGAGAAATATTTATCATTACGGGTTGAACTCTTCGATCTTGGTCAGGAAGTGAGGGTAGATTAGGAAACAATTTTGTACTGATTTGTATATATATAAAGGTTTCTGAGTTAAAAGGAATATTTGCATGCCCATATGGAGCTTGCTTAATTGCTTGTTTAGTTATTAATATTTGTGCTAATTACACATTTTAACCATGCATTAACAGTTCAACACCACAATATTGATGAAGGAAGTAACTGTGATTTGCTATTTGATCATAAAATTTAATTTATACATTAAATTCAAAGCGCGGAAATATCGAGCCGAATATCCATTTAGAAACGATTAACAATTCCATTTCATTTCTAACGCAATTAATATTATCGTTTCGGAACGTTTTTATTACGAATTCGATCCTACCATCTACATTATTTGTTTTTCCAGTCGTTACGTAGTAAGTTTTCCTTAATTTTATAATATGTTATGTCACTCATTGTTTTACTCTTATAATAGTCTTATGATAGATTTTCGACGTGAAATCCATCATGAGTATCGAAATTGTGTCGGTTACCCTAGATATATAGTTTATAATTTGAAAGTTTTTGCATGCACAAATATTTAATTGTAAGTTTCTTAGTAAATTCATATACTATGTAAGTATGTGTGACGTGTTAGAAATTGAACTCATTAATCTGAACTCACTCAAGGACTGGTTTGCTAAATTTGGAAAACTTGAACTTGCGATTTTCCTCGTATACACACAAGATCATACGATTATCATAAAACTTTCTCTAGCTAAAGTCTAGCACTCTATCGAGCTCCATCGAAGGAATTGTACGTATAATTGGTGTCAGACTCTAATACCCACCCCCCACATACGTATGTTTGTGGAAGAGATAATCCGAAAAAACCAAAATAGGCAAACCAGAATGAACCAACATAACGATATATTACATTCCTAATTGAGTACACCAAAGATCTTTTAATCCGCAAGCTAGTACATGGATAACCTAATAATCTTGAGATCGTTAGTTTGATTCCTAAATATTCATGTGGATTGCTTGTAAACTTATTGAATGAGAAAATATTAGAAAAATCTCATTTATAAAAAAAATATTTAAAAATAAATAAAATAGATGACTTAAGAGTTTGAAACCATTAAAGACTTTATAGTCAATTAATTGAATAATTACACAGTGAATTGAATTGTCATTATCAATCAATCATTGGTTCAATGAATCATTATAGTCAATTAATTATCTATATAAACAAATACACGTTAATTAAAGTCAATTATCAGATTGTATATGCCTTAACTAAACAATGTATATATAAAATTCTTTCGATCTAGTACTTTGAAACTAATGGTGAAATGAGAAGATCACTTGCAACCTTGTTGTTGACTGGTATAAGATCTTCTTCATATATAGAGCAGTTAAGACACATGCATAACAACACATTATGGGTTTGAATTTAGCGAGTATTCGAATTTGGATTTGAATCCTACCCGTGAGTATTCGAATTTGGGTTTGCTTCTTGTTATGTCAACCAAGAATAAGAAAAAAAATTAAGTTGTACTTAATGAGGCATGTCCCTACAAAAGAGTTTAATTTCCGGTTAGTTAGTATGAATCCTATTAGAGAGTATTCGCATTTGGGTATGCTTTCTATACCAATTAGGAATAACCCTTTCACTTCTCCAACACATTGGTATTTGAATTTGGGTTTGTTTTCCGGTATGTCAACTATGAACAAAATAAAAAATAAGTTGTACGAAAGTATGATGCATGTCCTTACAATATGAATTTTCGAGTCGAACGCTTGAACTAGTTTAGAGATATAACACGTATATTTCGAATTCAAATTCAACTACGAAAAACTTGAGGATCAGTTATTTTGGTTGTTGAAAAATTGCGGCTGTTTTTGGTTGATGGGAGTGCCCAAAATGTTTTCGCCCACTGAATGCATATGCACATGGAGCCATGTGAGCAGCCTGAAGCAATCCTGGTTGATTTCCATGTTTTTCCTTTTAAATAATAATTTTGCATGTATAATTTTGAATATATTTAGTTAATAAATAAACAACAGCAACAAATTAAAGCAGAAAAATATTATTACGTGGCGTTTGTCAGAACGATAAAACGGGCACATGCATGTAATGGGGAACTGTTCTTATTATTTTTGCCTTCTGACAATTTCTGATAATTCCAATCATTTTCATCCCCTGAAATAAATTGGTTTATTACTTCCAAAAATAAATGAATAAATATTACGTGTCTGTTAGCATTGAAGTTGAGTGACAACCCGGTTGTAGTAGTATACTTTTGGTACTGGTCTATTTTAGTGGATCGGTTGGAACAATAATAATTTGATTCGAAAAGCTGGTCGATAGCATTCGGTTCGATATGTTCTCGTCGGGGTTCTACTATTACTTGTATGTGTATGTTGCAAAGGGTGTCAAGAAAGTAGCAGAAAAAAGCGGTATTTTATTCGAGAGGTAAAGAAACCATGGAATAAAAATCGAGAAATAGAGAAGTATGTACATTATTTTTGCGATATGTTAGGTGGCATAATAATCGGTTTCCTACATAAGTGTCAATTAATTTCACCATCAGATTCCGAATTACCATGCCATGTGTCAACCTTGTACTTGGGGTGGTCGGGTACCTCTTGAAACCCTAGTCTGCTCTCGGTCTAGCCCTTGTTGGGCTCAAAGTTATAATGTCGTTGATGATTGTGCTTGGTGTTGTTCTTCAGACATCTACGATCGATGTACGGTGAAGTTGAAGCAGTTCGATATGTTTGAATAGTCAATCTATACTTAAAAATAAATTATGTTATTTTGTTATACGATATGGTTCGACTTTAAATTATCATGAATCCGCCATGAATGCAATAAGAAGTAGTGTAACTACTTGCATGGGAAATGGTATGGGGAACATTGAGACTTGCGTGAATGATGTACCAATCAAACGACGTCGTACGTGGAGACCAATCAAAGTATGAAAAATGTTGTGACGTTTTCTTATCCAATCAAACTTCATAATTACTTTATACTTTCATAAAGTCTCTATACATCACATTGAATTCAAAGGGCATATGCATATATACCACTCACCTCATATCGGTTCAAGCATCGATGAAACTAAAATCGAAATGTATACTAAGTTGGAATAATTGATTTCGATATGATTATTTATATAGCGGTTTGGATGTGCATGTGAAGGCGAAGGGTAGATCGATCACAAGCGCAATTAGGAGATAATGAAAGAAAAAAATTGAATATAAATTTGAGTTTTTTGATTGAATTTTATTTATTTATATTATTCGATATTGATTAAACCGATGAAAACTAGCCAAACTTATATATTAACTTAACCCATAAATTTTCCATTATTTCTTCCTTTTTAGTCTTTAACAATTAGCCTTCTTTGTCATTGGACATTGGTGTAGTTTGCTGACGTGGAAAATATTCCCTCGTTTTCCTCTTACTTTTATGATCTGTTTCCAGTGAAAATTAAATATGTTATCCAAGTTAGCTGGCTGACTAATTAATTAAAAAAAAATAGAGCATTAAATATTAAAAAAGGCGGATTTAGCTTTTTATTATATATAATAAAAAAATAAAGGTACTCTGTTTAGCTGAGGTCATCAAAATCATAAACCCATGTGAACTCCATCAATTCTTCCTTTTAGTTTCTTTATACATTTTTAAAAAAAAGGCTCATACATCTTCGAAACCTTCATAAATGAATCATTGGGATTATTTTAGGGTATGATTAGTGACTAGTCATGATCGAATGTTATCGTGTTAAATATATATAGTCACACTCATGATCAATCAAATCTTTTCTCTAAATGTAAGTTAACTAAAAATCATATATAATATCAAGCATTCGACGGCAATGTCCAATTCAGACCCCCAACTCAATATCTCAAACCATACTTTTTTGGGCAAACTTCGACATTGCAACCACAATGCTTTCGCACTATGGTTGATGGTGCCACTCAAGTACAGGTCGGTGGTGCCATTGGCTTTATTGTTTACTCTTCTATTGGTGACACAATCTTCCAGGGTGATAAAAGGTTTTTGGGTATTGAAGACCCTTTTTTATGAAACTTTGGATTTACAAGAAGCAATCAATTGGTGCATTGAACACGATCTTCTTGTTGTCGACATCCAAGGTAACGTGGAGCTCGTGTAGACCCGCATCGCCCATCCTATAGCCCTCCACCTCTTTAGTGGGGGAGATGAGATTCGAAACTTATTAAGTCAATCCCCACAACTCATATCCCTCGCAGTCAAAATTATGTTGCGTATTCACTATCTCGATATGCTTTGTGTTTGCTCCCTCATTCATCACCATTACACAACTTATCCTCCCCATGTCCTCAGTAGTGTCTAGTTTAACTTGTTACACTATTTTGGGAACTCCACCTACGGAGCTCCAAACAAAAAAAATCACATATAATGAGTCGGTATATATACATATACAACAAAGTAGTCTTTAATTAACTAATAATCAAACCTACTTCACAGAGAATAATTTCCTCTTTAAAAGATGCCCTAAAATCCCACCTTCACCCCCATCTTCCTTCCAATAATGGCCAGCTTTCTCATCTCGATCTCTATATATATACAGAACAAACCCAATATCTCAAAACATTGATCCAAATCTTAATAATCTCCAATCTGTCCAAAACCAAACCCAAGAGAAAATGGGAATCAGAAGCTTGTTACCCTCATCGGTGGTGGTCGGAGCCAAGAAGATAATGAAGAGGAAACCACACAACAACCACCACCACTATCAGCGACGGCAAGAGTACACTCGGCACTTCCCGTCGCTAAATGATCAAAACGGAGATGAACATTCTGCTGTCCCTAAAGGTCACATTGCGGTCTACGTGTTGGGAGATGATTATCATGGTTATGCGACGGCGAGAAAGAGGTTGGTGGTCCCCGTTTCATACGTGAATCACCCGAAATTCGGGGAGCTGTTGGATCGGGCTGAGGCTGAGTTTGGCGGGTTCGATCACCCGATGGGGGCCATTACTCTTCCCTGCGACGAGGATTCTTTCTTTCGTCTTCTCTCTCTTCCGGTGTTTTGATGTCGGGTCGTTTATACGTGGATGAGATTCTGAAGGAGGTACAACAAGCCATCTCTCTCGTTTAAAGAGATAGCTTGTTGTACAGGTATAACAAACCGATACTATAGCGTTAATTAGTAGATATATTGTTATGTGAACCAAATTTTTGTCTATATATGTAGACCATAAGATTTTGATTGGTTTATGTATATAGATTGATAGAGTGTAACGTTTTTTTGTACCGATTAATGATTGTTACACATATTGTGTAATGACTTGTTAATAATATGTTAACATTTTAATACAAAAATGTGTAACTTCAAGCATACTTCTAATGGAATGCATAGAGAATGTTGTGTCCATCGATCAATTTAGAACTCACAACAAATCTATCAAAACTTAAATGTTACTACAAATAGTTGGTTCCATAGTATTTAGTAGTTGTCATGGATCAAATATTCCGACCACCAATTCGAGATAACACCTAGCAGGAGAAATAAGCAAACACAAATAAAACCTAACAATACTCTACATATCTACCGAATCGGGAAATCCACGTACGATAAGATATTTTTTTTGTCCGTATATGGACAACATAACGAACTTAAATATCGACTACACGAATGAGAACAAACTCGATATTACCTTCGATATTATTACATCAATTTTATTGGTTTTACTACAATTTTAAATTAAAATGCTTAATAAAAAATATAATTTTTAAATTAAAATACATTGACACCCCCAATAGCCAATGCCAACTGGCTTTGGTGATGTAGTGATGTGGGTTTGATTTCTAATTCCTTTTTAATATATAGTATAATATACAAGCTAGCTGGATCAGAATCAATGGAGAGTCATGGGCAGTGGTAGAACAACAAATTAATACAAAATTTCATTTTAAAAATATTGAATTTCACATTTAATATTCTCCAAAGGAGAATTATATTGTTTAGGAGAACAGAGTACATGTGAAGTTGGATTTTGTTTTGTGGTACATCTATTTTTGGTGAATATACCGACATTAATTTGATAACGGTAATTTTTAAAAGATGCTAAATCAAAACTGAATAGTTGAAGTTGAATATATTTATCAGAAATTTAATCGAGGAACTAGCTACGTATAGTTGGCATATGAATATATCATATGATTCGTCGATGTGGGGTCATTATGATTTAAGTTTTTTCAAATTCCAATATAATTTGCATAATATTTTAAAAATTTTCAAACTTTATTTGATTGTAAATTAGGAAATGGTAATGGTTTGAATTTACTAAAATTAATGATGGGAGAGTGTAATTAATTCAACCACGTTAGACCTCATAATTGTCTGCAAACAAATATTCAGATTGCATTAATTAGGGGTTTATTAATTAATATAATAAAATATTTCCTTCGTACTTACGTTTGAATCCTTCAAACTTCAACACAGTATTTTAATATTCTCCATCTAGTACAATAATTAATTATCACTCGTTTCTAGTTGCACCAAAGAAAGTTATCCTATGTACAATAATTAATGTCTCATGTCAAATACTATCCTTTCGATCAATCAGACCGTAATAAAAATGTGTAAATGCGAAATAATTTGCTTATAATTTGAATTTTACGATAATTAGTTAGTATTTCATCCTCTTTGGGTTGGAGTACATAACTTTTCAACTCCTTTTAGATCGAGCCTAGAAGTACTGCCTTTAGCGTGCTAGATCTTCGGCCTTCCGAATAAACCCGTCACCTAGTAAATATTTTCTCATGAGACCAAGTTGTTTATGTATTCCAACCCAAAATCGCTCGGTTTTCACAAACGAAACCTTCTTAATCGTGATTTTTGTTCATCATTCTTCTCTATGATATAAGGAACTCTTGAGTGTAAATCCATGGTGGAAATAGTTGGCAAAACAATACAGAAAAAAAAATGTACGTATATAAAACAATTCATGAAACCGAGTTAGTACAGAGAATCAAACCACTCACAAATTAGAAAATCATTTCTCTTAATAAGTAAATAAAAAATAAGAAATTCCCCATCTTCATTCCCATCTCTATATATATACACCGAGAGCTATAACTCAAGAAAATCAAACTCTTCCATATACACTCCCAAATTAACCCAATCTCACAATACCCAGAATCCAAAATCCAACAAAACCGGTTAATTCGATATATAACCCGAAACCCATAATGGGAATCAGAAGCTTGTTGCCTTCATCAATGGTGGTCGGAGCCAAGAAGATAATGAAGAGGAAGCTGCAAAACCATCGCCACCATTACTATCAACGACGGCAGAATCAAGAGCTTGGCCGTCGCTATTTCTCGCCATTGACTATTAACGATGACGAGGTGCAATTTTCCGTCCCTAAAGGTCACATTGCGGTGTATGTGTCCGGAGGTGGTGGTGACGGGGATGAGACAATGAAGAGGCTGGTGGTGCCCGTTTCGTACGTGAACCACCCGATGTTTGGGGAGCTGTTGGATCGGGCTGAGGCTGAATTCGGCGGGTTCGATCACCCCATGGGTGCTATTACTCTTCCTTGTGACGAGGATGTTTTCTTCCGAATGCTCTCTCTTCCCGTATTCTGATCGCTCTTTGAGCTAGTCGAGTGTATGTATACGTAGACCAAAGTATTTTTTGATTGGTTTATGTACGTATATTGATCAAAGTATACGATAGAGGGAATTTTTTTTATTTACAATATTGTAGCTAGCACTTATTAATTGTGATTATATACATTTTGTCATCCATGTTATGATATATTATCAGAAATATTCATCAATGCAATATTTTCTTTAATTAGTTTCGGATGAGCTAATGATTATTCCATTAAGTTATATATTAATTCAAAACTAAATCATAATTAATATTTCATCTCTTTTATTTATTTGTAGAGAACAAAATTCAAAAATTTCCGACATGTCATATCGAAGCTTGACCCACACAAGCCTCTAATGGGCCTTCCTAAGTTGGACCTGATAAATCTCGAACCCGTTCATAAAATAACCTATAATCCATCAAACGTAAATATAACTAACATGCGGTTAATAAATCACATAAACTATATCATTATTCATACATTTATATCAATTATTCGTTATTGAATCCCTTTTACTAGCTTTTTATAATTCCTTAAATTAATAGATGAAGAAAAAGTGTAATTAGATACATAATTTGTAATAATCATTTAATTTAGGGGGGGAAATTAATGATAATTTTATATATTAGGAGAATGCCAAGATTGGTTCAGTACATCAAGGAGGAAAAAGGTACGAAGAATAATTAGATGATAACATAAACAAATGGGTAAAAATATGGCTGGCAATTACGAGGATTATTAATTAATTAGCTTTCTCGATCCTTAGAGAATCAAACAGTTAAGCTCATTCATCCATCACAAAAGTCAGAAGAACCTTCTTCTTCTTCTTCTTCTCCAAGTATTATAACTACTGTTGTTAATTAGAACATGGCCAAATCGGCCGGATCGTAAAAATCGAGCATGATCTGTTCAGTCTAGTTACACAGAAATCTATTCAACCCCGATGATGATCAACCCTCTCGCTCGGCAGGTTCAACCCGCCGGGAGCGAAAGAAGAAAGACTTGTGGGATCAGAGGAGATCAGTGTGTAAGTAGAATAAACAATTGAGAGCGTACGTACAGAGAAAATAGATGGAAGTCGTACAGCGCAAGGGAAGGTTCCCGAAAAGAATTTTGAGGAGTTGGTTAGGAAATGCAAGTTGGTATGGATGTGCTAACATAACAAAACGTGTTCCGATCGATAATAATGTTTCCTGCCGTGTACGGTGGCGGTTGTTCCTTCCCACTAGCTACCGGGCTTTCTTTATTTTTTTCTGAGACTTGATTGCCACGGCACCCATCTTAATCCTCCCCTGCTTTCTTGGAGGACATAGTGCAGAGGAGATTGTATGGGGTTTGCGGCAGAGGCGAAGTCAGGATTTTACTATAAGGTCGGAGTTTGTGGCAGACAAAAGTATGATGAATGTTGAAGGTTTATGCATCAGTGGTGGAGTCAGGATTTTTAATTTGAGAACGATTATCGGAGTGGAAAACTGTGAAGTTTCTGCAAATTATATATATATTTTGATGGTATCAAACTTGGAAAATTACGTAAATCCTTATTGAGTAACCCTTTTTAAGCGAGTTTGTACAAATTTTCAATTTTGTAACATTTTAACACCTTTAAATATAACTCTATATCGAGGAGAGAAAAAGAATGACAAGCTGGCAATTTTCATAGGGACAAGTAGCTACAGCTAGATAGACAACAAGTGGCTCGGCCATCCTCGACTCTCATGGTACGCCCGAACATTACGAAAATACGTAAAATCCGTCGCGAGTAATGATATCTCTTATCCTCCAAGCCAAAATATATCAAACAATTTTTTTAACAAAAAAAAAATTAATTGGTTTGACCTATTCCTTTCCCACTCCCATTGCCATCTCATGCAATCATGCATGCACCGTTGGAATAAGTTTGAAAAAAATGGATGCAAATTGCAAAAAACACATCCCAAAATTCAAGTGATTACTTTTTCATTTTTATTTTTTAAAAAAGTGTTCTTCCCATGAAACACTGCCCGAGCTCTAGTTTGAAGTTTCCTTTGACTTATAACTTATAAATACTCTTCTTTTGGCCTTCCCTTTCCATCACCGTCACCATCACCATCACCATCACCATCAATCTCAAAACTCAAATAAAGGTAGAAATGGGGATTCTTCACTTGCCATCGTCTGTCATTTCAGGAGCCAAACAGATCCTCAAGAGACAACCTTCTTCTTCTTCCTCGACATCGTCGACATCTTCTTCGTCTAGAAGAAGAAGCAGGAGGAGCGTTCCGAAGGGTCACATTGCGGTCTACGTAGGAGAAGGAGAAGTCGACGAGAGGAAGAGATTCGTGGTCCCGATTTCGATACTCAACCATCCTTTGTTCCTCGACTTGCTTAAACTAGCAGAGGACGAGTTCGGATACTACCCTCCCCGTGGAGCCCTGACAATCCCTTGCCACGAGGATGAATTCGTCGACCTCCTGGTTACTTCTTCCTTACTATATACATTGTAACGAACACCGTGGGTTATTTTTGGGGTCGGTAGCGGATTGTTTTTTTGTCATCCAAATAGTGCTACAGAGCCTACTCGCTTGTGATTCTTACTCTCAAAAAATCGACGAACTGTTTCAGTTTGTCGGGGATTTTACAGGATATACACTGAACTATATATATATATATATTATACATCAGCAAATTATTTTTTTTGTGTAATGAAGAAGAGATCTTACTTTATCTGGCCTGAAAATTGGGGCGACAAGACCACGTCCAACTCGAAATGATCGATATTCATCACCTTTTTTCAGTCGAGAGAGAGGTGACCGGATCGAATGTCACGCTGCTGACTGCTGATTCCTTTGATGGTTCGAGACTGGAACATGTTGAACTCGTCTGGCTTGCCGGTGAAAGGAGTGGCTGCAAGCTTTGGTTGGAACCATCTTCGTAGAGTGATGCCATTGATTCGAATCTTTCCGTAAGATTCGTCCCCTAGATAAGCTATCCCTAGCCTTCTCAGTAGCGAAGCTACAGCTTGTGCTACTCTGTTTCAACCCCCGAAAAAAATGTGACAGAATTTTCAGAACATCAGAATGATATGATGCTATGCAGGAAAAATTCTGAACAGGGGAAGTTATTTTATGGAACATACCGTCCTGCGAGGATTATGGTCTTCTCCTGTTCAGGAGCAATGACTTTGCCCTGTTCTGTGGGAAGCAGAATCATCACATTGGGCAGCCTGGCACCTGAAAATGATTTTCAAGAGAATGGTTAATCGATCTGCCGTGTTATCTGTTTTTCTACATGGGTGATATTGGCTCCGAGGTTAGAACATGGTGTGATTTTAAGGTCGAAAACATCGATGTTCGACCTAGGATGATTATACACATGGAAATGTTTGCTTTCATTGGTTAATGAAAGATTACTTGACAAGCAAGCGAAGGAAACATCACTTACCAGCAGCAAGCCTGTGCTTTAGACCTCTGAAAACTGTTAATAAGTACACCTGCAAGCCACGTAAGTTACGATTTTTTACAGTGTTATGATTCTCAGGTGATGCGATACAAATAAAGACATGGATGAAATAACTCAATCAGTCACCTCAGAAATTCGGGCATCCATCTTCTTGGCATCAACCATGATTGGGTTTGCTTTGAACGATAATTGCGGGATAGTTCCAAGAGAAGCAGCTTCCTATAATAAGCAATTGTCAGAGAGATTACCCTAGTCTTAACTCAGAAAAAAGAATGAATAATGAAGCTGGCTTCTGGGCTAACCTCAAGTAATGAGAAGGCGCGGGGATCATACTCTCCAAATCCATCGACCAAGGAGCATAAGTTGGAGCGTGTTGATGATTCGACAGTAATGTCCAGATTTTCGACGAGTCTTTCCTTCACTGAAGGATCATAAGGGAGCCGCAAGCTTCCTAGAATTTGAGAGACAACTTCCATTGTTGGTTTCTCGCCGGTAACGAGCATTTCTCGGTACACTGTTAAGGCCTGTGTTGTCCTGAACAAAAAACGAATAGCCGGTGTTTGAAATTTCAGGAATACTAGATTAATAGGGTACGACAGAGGTTCTTCATTAGAAGTACCATTTATTTACTATGTGGGGTTGTCCGGACTCAGATAGGATTGGCACGCCACTAGTACAAGCCTTCTCGTAACCATGTAGACACATGCCTATCCAGATCCAATGATGCACTGGTTTCAGAAACATAGAAGACACGGAAATGAAGAAAGAAGTTTCACTGCAAACTTACCAATTACGCATTTATACATGAGGAGGGTAGGTGTAATATGATCTTTCTTGGCCTCGGAGAAAAGCATCACGCCAGTGTCAACATCATCCTTTCTGTTGAAGAACATGAACAAAATAGCGATAGTAAGTTCTGTTGAATAGCACACAACACAATTTCAGCATGATAGATTTAGAGAACTGTGAAAAATAGCAATAATAAGGTCTACCTCTCACTTGCCACCAAGAGAACAGAGTATGTAATGGTGTTTGGCTTCAGGCCTAATCTCTTCATGTCTGAAAATAGCTCAACAGCCGTTTGCAGTTGGTCTCCATCACCTATACAAAAGGTAGAGTCTTCCACAGTCAGTCACATAGTTTACAATCAGATCATATTTGTAATTACATTGCATTGTACCGTTTATCACAGTGACAACCGTAAATTATAAGAGCAGAGCCTGAAACTATCATCAGTAAACAATGTACAGAGACTTACATAAAGCAGTGATCAAAGCATTCATGGTTGGAACTGTTGGCTTTAGTATAAGGGCCTTCATGTTATAGTATAGCTCCAGTGCTCTGCGCCAGTTTTTGGCCTAACTCAGGAGTATGAAACAAGGAGTTGAACCACTTATCTGAGATTTCCAGTTAACAAATATCAGACAGGATTTATAACAAAACACAAGATACATACATTGCTACAAGCTCCCATCAAAGAGCTATACGGCAAAACTCCAAGTTTCGAGCCTTGCTCTCTTGCCTCCTGCAAGATATCAAATGCTATATCGACTTTCCCAGCGTGGCCAGCAACATCAATCAATGCACTCAGGAACATCTGCGAAACAGAAGAGAGTCATAAACAACATTTCCTTTTGATGGGAAGCAGTGAATCTTATGTAACTACAATTGCATGCTTAAATCAGTGTTCATTTTGACATCTAATAGCTTTTGCTTCCATCAAACAGGTTCATTTCACTTAAACCAAGTCCACATTAACTTTTATGTGTAACTACTGGATGCACTAATACATCGACTTAGAGTTAGTACCTCATCAGGAAGGATGCCTTTCTTTAACATGTCATCGCACACACGATGTGCAAAGTCCCAATCGCCAGCCTCACTACAGCAGTGAATGGCAATCGTATAGACTTCCGGAGTGCCCTTGATCTTATACCGATCAAGCATGTTGTAAACTTCTTTTGCTCGGTCAACCTAAAACCAAAATCATTGTCAGTCTTCGTCTCAGTAATGGTTATCGGAGAAATCAAATGAGCAAACATATATTTAACAATGAGTAAATGAACACACCTGACCACCTTTTGCACATGCCTTTATTAGAGCACCGACAGTGACATGATCAGGATCAATAGGGTGTACCTCACCCACCATTTCTGACAGCACGTCAAAGGCACGGTCAACAGCTCCTGATTGACCACATGCGGTTATAAGTGCGTTGAATACAACTCGATCTGGCTTCAATTTCTACTGCATAAAACATCTTATCAGCGTGAAGATACACTTGAGACGGTTAAAAAAAACAAGCATCCACAACCACAAGACATATCTGCAGCGAGATTCGGAGGGAGTAAAGACACTAGTGAACCTCTAAATTATGTCTTATTCATGAACAATTGATATTAGAAGAGGAAAAAAAACATTTCCGGTAATACCTTTGACCTCATTATGCCATACGCACCAAATGCCTTAGCCACTTGTCCAGCTTTGGCACACCCATCAATTAGAGCGCCATATGTGTGGAGGTTTGGTTCGACATCAGCATTCACCATCTTATGAAAGACCTAACAATTTTTGTTCAAGACTAGGAATAAGATGTCTAAAGAATGGAAAGGTAGCTTGTAATATGGCATACTTTGAACAATCAGAGACACCGTACTTCAAACATTGCATCAACTTTTCCACATTTTGCGCAGGTTGATATCAAAGTAGTATAAAGCTTGCAATCAGGCTGCAGTCGAGCTCCCTCGGCAAGTCTTAAGACCTGAAAGGCTCCTAAGGGAACAACCAATACCCGATTACCAACATAGTCATAATAAGCTATGTCAGACTACAAGAAACCAAAAATATTAGACGGTACGAAAGACTCACCGGCAGAATCTTGTGAACTTGTACACACAGACATGAGCATGTTAAACGTACTTAATGTTGGATTTGGAATTAGCTTGCAGAAACGGAAAGCTTCCTTAACAGCCTTCTGACGTTTGCACATGTCAAAAAACTTGGCATGATAAACCTAAAAGCCGAGAATTCAGTTAGGTTACAGATATCAAATTCTACAAAAGATATCATGAACATTTACTCGGATAAGTAGCAACCTTGTTCATGTCTAGGAAACCCTTACTTTCCATGTCTTCCAGAAAATCTACACATTCTACTAACCTGACCAATGAATATGATACCAAGAAAAGCATCTCATCAAGAGCGGAGGAAAGGGCAGCATAAGAAGCAGAATGTATCACGCAGGTAATGTTCACCTTCCATCTTTCAGCAAATAGTTGTAAGTATCGAACTGTTCTGGAGGCTTGGTTTTGGCATCCGCATGATACTCATTAGGGCTTGGGAGCTTTGATGGCTTTGGACCCTGATCACTTCCTTTCCTGCTTCCTGTTTTTTTACTCTTCTCGACAGGACCCGCTTTCCTATTTGACCAAGGTAATTTTCCGTTGGAGTGTTCTGTGGACCAAAAGGAATACCAGTTGAATAATGAACTCTTCGTGTAACGGAAGTCTCAAACCAAGAGGGAAACTAGGTGCATTTTATGGAAACATCAAACCTTGTGTCTGAATGGTCGTATGTGTGGATAATTCAGCACCTCTTTGTGAAGAATGCACTTTCAACGAAGGGAAAAGACTTCTTCGTTTGTAAGAAGAATATATCGTTTTAAAACCATTTATTTTGGTCCCAGATTTGACGTCTGTTTCCTTCGGCTCAAAAAATGTGTAAAGACCTTCCCTGGCAGATTCTTCAGTGGTGTTATAGAAGCTTCCAATGTTATTACTCAGCATGCCTAATTCATCATCCCGTGTTGTCGAAGTCGAGCTAGACAACTCACTTTCCACTTCATCAGCAGACTCGGGCTTCAATTGTGGAATATCTCCAATCTTTTCCGGGGGAAATTTCACTGCTCCGTTCACAAAGATAGGTGATACGGTATCATTAGCAGCTTCAGAATCTTTGTAAGCCACATTGTTTAGAGCAGAAGAGGCCAGAAAATCAGCAGCACAGGATACCCTCATTTCAGTTATCACAGAACTATAATGTGTCCCTTGAATGTGAGCATCGTCACTTCCGCCATGAGGCGAACCATTTTCTTCTCGTGGGTTCTCTGGAATAGAGTCAGAAGTTTCTCCTTCAAAAACTAGAGGCAAAGCGGCAGTAACAGGAGCCGGCTCTTTAGCAACCACATGCTCACGAACTGTAGAGGCAGCCAACACTGCAGCAGGAGACTCCACGGTTTCTTCAGCCAAGCCAGTAGAACCATAGTGCACTTCGTCCAGTTGTAAATGCTTGTCATTAATAACCGGAATCGAGACCTTCTCTTCTACCTTCAACCCGAAGTGTCGAGAAACCCCATTCTGAACATCTCGAAGACATATAGACCTATTGCCATTAATGTGGCTCCTGATGCTTGAGCTCAAATGAGACAACACTAAGTTCATGGAACTCAACAGCTGCAATTGCAAACAAATAACACGTTTAGCTAACTGCAATATATTAACTTAACCTCCTACACCAATTGCACAAATATCATTAAAGTTCAAAGTAATTAACAGACCGGTCATCAAACATTCAATCATTAACAGAATCAGCTAGATTTTCAAATAACTAACAAGCTAGTACTGCTACCTTCAAATTGCAAACGCAATGGTAGATCATTCTAATTACTTTAAAGTTTGATTATCCTACTAGTTTAGTAATCAATTGCTGATTAACAAACCGGCCATCTTCAACTAGCTACCAAATTACTGCTCCCGTCCACTCCCTGTGCGAACTGTCACTCAACGACACATAATTCTATACTTAGTGATCCTTCGATTGTCAGCTACACTGCAAGGTTAGCTACTTCACTGACCATTGTTGCAACTGGTCCGTCATTTTACACTAGAGCTTGAACTCTACCAGTTGTAGTAAACTAGCAAAAAGGATGAACTCTAACCAATTGATGAATCCATCTCAGTATCGATCTCGCCTTTCTCCTTTCTTCAATCCACCAAATTACAGTAGCTTCTCTCAGCTACAAGCCAAAATTACTTCCGGATTAGATTTTTAGACGCTCTAAAAATTGAATCACTAGCATCAAAATTGTCCAAATGTCCATCTTCTAACTTCAGGGAATTCCGATGGAAAACACACAGAGAATCCAACGCAACTTAGGGCGAGCAAAATTTCACCATTACCTCGTTACATACATCTTTCTCCTTAGCCTTCGCCTTCAGGTACCGATTCAAGTACACGACGGAAACTGCCGAGAAAGCCGTGACAGCGACCACGACCACCGCCGAGGAGGAGCTCGCCTCCAGAGACGAGTCGATCCGCAGAGGACGCCGGAGCTTGCGAATCCTGACCTTCCTGCATTTCGGTTCCCGGAACCTGAGCAGTGGTGCTGCTCCGCCGGGAGGACGGAGGAGGTTTTCGCAGCGGCGGAGTGACGGCAATTGGGTGGAGGAGAGCAGCGTTAGGGATTGCGAAGCTGCTGAGATGGAGAAATCCATGGCGGCAAAACGAAGGGAGGTGAAGGAAACTGAGCAGCAGAGCTTTTGCTTTTGCTTCACAGTTATAACTAACTCCACAGAACTGGATATCGTTCTGCTGACGTGGCGCAATTTGGCGGAAAGCGTGATCCCAGCCGTAGAGTTTGCGGGAATCTCCGTAAATCTCAACCGTATGTTCCGTCACGCATAAGAACAAAAATTCCTAGAGACTAAAAGATTTACAAATTTAATTAACAAACTTGACATCTTTTATTTGGACCCGTACAAAAAAGGCCAAGCCCAAGTATAAAGGCCCTTATTTTGGGCTCAAATGGTATTGCTAGGGGTGAGACCAAGTCCTCATAGCAAAACAATGACGTGTCAGTAAAAACTATTTTAACTTTTAAGATTATTACTTATCTGAAAAATTGAATTATTAAGTAAAAACAAAAACAAACAAAAAACTCCTAGAAATAGAATTACTCTTCTAGAAAACCTACAAAAATAGCAAACTCATGCATTTGATTTGAATCTTTCAAACTATCTCATTTTTCTAAACTTAGTTAGCACACTTGCATGGAGAAAGATGGTTATAAATTCGACATTAATTCACATCATTTTACATCATCTCACATCTAATTAATCATTCACAAACTCTTTCTATTATCTCGAAATACAAAACAAAACCTCTTCAAATATCATGATGAACAACTCCCAGGACGCAAGCTACCAGGCTGGCCAGGCAAAAGGCCAAGCTCAGGTATCAATGGAACTCAGGAAACTGAGTTACAAATGGCAATTATTTGAATGGGATTCTTATGAATTTTCAATTCGCAGGAGAAAGCTAGCGGCATGATGGAGAAGGCTAGCAATGCTGCCCAATCCGCAAAGGAATCCGTTCAAGAGGTTAGTTCTGTAATAAAAATATATTCAATTTATTGATATAAAAATCTTAATATTTGATTTATTCGTATTGTTAAGGTTGGTTCTCAAATGCAA
The DNA here is from genome assembly GCA_030674075.2 of Linum usitatissimum. NCBI lineage: Eukaryota > Viridiplantae > Streptophyta > Magnoliopsida > Malpighiales > Linaceae > Linum > Linum usitatissimum. Next base: position 2,523,881 of record JAUJYP020001281.1, on the reverse strand, counting down.
GCCAAGGCGTCCGGAGCTGCTGAGGTTGCTAAGGACAAACTCGGGATGAATAATTAATTATAGTGAATAATTAATTAATTACAGTGGCTAATTAATTTCCACGTCTCCCATGTTAATTTTATCTTTTGGTTTTCTTTTTTGTTACGAACACCATGGTTGATGGTCTAGCTCTTTTGTTCTTGTAACCAAACTTAATTACTTCAATAAATATATATTGAATATGGGCATCGTTTTCCGTTAAATTATCTGTATTCCATGTTTTTCGTGACAAATTAGCACACTAAATTTATCGTAATTCAAAATACATATCATCTCAACGGTGTACCAACACCATATAGAAAACAAGCATATTTAATTATGTATTTTGATCAAAATGTAAAAATCTGTCATTTTGGATGACGTTTCTCAATATTAAGCAGTACAAATGAAGGAAATGACAAAATTTAAGGGGCATTAATGTTGTCTTCAAGTCAAGGGCTATAATTAGCCCGGTAAAAAAACACCAATCGACCCAACTATATTAATTAAATTAACTCAACCTATATTTAACGATTAATAATCATGTATACTTAAATTTAGATGACAATTTAACAAATCATAGATTCTATGATTGGTTATGATTTTTAATAAATAAAAATCAACCCAACCTAATCTAACATATATATATATATCACTAAATTTATATATGATTAATAAATACATATAAAATATTATGCTCACTTGGCCACATAGCCAAAATCTCAGTGTCACCTATTTAAAAATTAAATTGGATTTCAATAAGAAAAAAAATGACAAACCCAATATTTTTTAAATGTTTAAAACTAATTAAGACCATACGTCATCTATTTCTCCTTATACTAACAATTCACAGCTCTCTTATTCTTCACCCCAAAAAAACTCACAGCCATAGAACTTCACACTTCCTCAGGAGTAAGAAAGAATTTTGTAAATGTGTTCATATGCTTCTGAGATGGTAAATGTATTTTAACAAACCAATTTAATATTTAGAATTATTAATTATAAATTATTATGGGTTGTTGTTAGAAAAATATAAATATATGTATATTAACCAAACCAATCCGTAACTAAACCGATCCAATGTTACAATCAAACTGTGGGTTTCATATTTAATAATTGGGTATGGTTATGTTGTTATATAACCGAAAGCTATAATTAGATTACTGAAAAAAATGTGATAATCGACCCAGGTTCAGGGATAGCTATTATCTCAAAATAACACTTGAAACGTAGGCGGTCTTCTTCAACCCAAACCGAAAAGACAAAACAAAATGTTAAAATGCAATTACAAAAGGAAAAAAATTATATGTAGTCTAATTTCGGATCAAATTTTTTGTCCAATACTAATTCAAAGATTAAATATTATATACAAAATTGAAATTTATTTAAATAAATGAACCGATAATGAAACAATGACATAATTTTGAATCTCAGATCCATAATTATAAAAATAAGTAAAAAAATATTCTCATCATTCACTTGCAAATGTGATCCCAAAAACACACACAGAAGATTCATGAACCATTCATCATAGTGATCGGATACAAGTAATGTATAATAATATTTCAATAGGATTTTTTCATCCACTTTGTATCATACCAATTTTCATTACTATTCTGAAAATTATGAGAGCGAGAAAAAATTCATATTCATTGGTTCGTGTGATGATAGGCTCGTAATTTCGAGTTCAAATGATGAAGCCAACATGATATGATTGATTATATCTTCGACAAAAAAAAATATCATGCCGAATTGAATTAGTAGATCACACATATGCACCTATCCTAACATATTTGTACACCTTACAATAGGGTTCGTAAAATATATAGTTCCATTGACCTAGCTATTTGATTCATCGTGATCATATTTATAATATATTAATCCAGACATACCTTTTTTGAAAACTACCCGTATATTCTCACTATGAAAAAACTATATTTGTACGTAATAGTTATCGAGTTTATTTATATGCTACAAATACTCAAATCATTCTGAATTTTTCTATCTTTGACCAATTCAAGTTTCCACGAAATAAGTATAACAATAATTAAAGTCATACCCTTCCCTTCAAAATGAGGAAAAATAGCAAATTTATCTCGATTAATGACTTAATAGTCCTTCAACCCAACCTTATTTTACTCAAAGTTCATTTGCCACGCACGACAACACATTTTCGTGGATTATGAAACCTATAAATTGCACATGAAATCATATCAATTTCCATCATCACAAGAAGCAAATATTCACTTAAAAGAGAAATAACATTCCTTCAAATTTCAAAAATGAATAACTCTGAGAACGCAAGCTATCAGGCCGGCCAAACTATGGGCCAAGCTCAGGTATTAATCGAACCAATTTAAACCATTCATGACAATTATAATGGGATATATATATATATATATATATATATATATATATTTATTTATTTTATTTTATTTTGTTAAAATTTAGGGTATTTGATAGCTAGGTAAGTTATAAAGCTCTTATCGATTCTAATTTTGTAGGAGAAAGCTAGTGGCATGATGGATAAGGCCGGGAACGTTGCGCAGTCTGCTAAGGAATCCGCCCAGGAGGTTAGTGTGGTAATTTTCTATTCACAATGTCATTAATTAAAGATATATGATAAATTAAAAAAAATTATTTTGTTTTTTGTTTTTAATCAAGGCGGGTTCTCAAATGCAAGCAAAGGCATCGGGAGCTGCTGAGGTTGCTAAGGACAAGCTTGGAATGAATAACTAAGTTCGATAATTATTATTAGTGAATAATGCCATTCCTATTCTCTCTTTTTTCCTATATTTTTTTTGTGATTGTAACCAACATTTATCATTTAATAATAAGAAATCGATATTCTTAAAGGGTTATATAAATTAAGACTGTGTCCGCTTTTTTGTTTTCTTTAGTTATTTCGTTAAATTTTATTATTTTTTTATGTGAGTGAAATTGTCTGAATGTACGGTGATGTTAGAGAGAAAAATTTGAAATATTTATCTTTATAAAGATATGTAATACATGTTAATTCTCAGAAAATGTATTTATACACAAAGATTCATAAAGAGACAGATAGATCTTCTATGTCAAATCAAGCTGAAGAGGAAAACGACAAGTAGCTGAGAAAAATCAAATAATAAAGAATTTTTTTAGAAATGTATAGATTTTGTTATAAATTATAACTAGATTGATATTTATAATTAAATTGTATATGAAGTTAATTAAATTACACATTACGCTAACTTCATAAAATTATTAGGTTAAATCATTTGAATATATAAACATATATATGTTTTGGTAGTTTTTTACTCAAAATTGAGATGGACATGTGCCCGGGGAACTCCAGCCCTAACTCCGCCTACAAATGCTACATTTACATACTTTATATTCATAACAATCATTTGAAAAATTACAGTTATATATCTCGAGATAAAAATTCTAGCTCGCATTATGAAATAGCGTATTTCATGTCTCCTTCAACCATATGACTTATGAGCTAACTTGACGGAGCTATTTGTTGTGAAGGGGGTTCGACCGAATCCCCTTGGCATAGGAAAACATTATTGCATGTAAATTAATCTCACTAACTAATGTGATCAAATTAGATTTTGGTACAGACTTTATATCAAGACTGATCTCGTTAAATTCGTATTTGAATAACAAACATTTTAGTACAAAATCTAGTGAAATTATATTTAATATAAAAAAATTAAGTGAGTAATTGTTAGAATTAATTAAAAGTAAACATTTAAATGGTGAAATCCGTCAAATCATACGTCTCTCTTTTTCAAATACATACCCAAACTACCTTTGTAATTCAGAAACATATAAACATATAATTTTTTATTCCATATCCCCACTTCAACTATTATATTAATATCAAGTATTATATAATTTACTTTTAGTTTGGTTAGAGTTAACTTTTTAATTATTTTGTTGGGTATTTTGGTGCTATCAACTTCAAATCCCCTTAACTAATTTTTTGATTCGGGTACGAAATTTTTTATTCGAGTCTTGTGTTTCTTTTTGTAAATGATAAAACCTACCTAGCACCCACATTTATCCATTTAGTGACAGTGAGTAATTGTGGATGGATAATATCGAGTGACGAGCAAATTTGAATAGCGTAGGTGAATTAATATAAACTCTACTAACATAAAATTATAATAAACTTTTAAAAAAGTAGAGATGTCGTATCTTCCATCACTATGGACTTCAAACACATTTTCAAAACTAAACAATACAAATTATTCAAACAAAAGCCTTACTATCTAAAACATCTAGAAGGAAAAAAAAATTAAAATATTTACATAAAAAAAATAAAGATAATAAAGAATGTAAACTTTATCGATTAATATAATTAACCGATAAATTAGACTAGTAATCTATCACCCTATCCAAACTCACCTAAATAATTAATAAATAACTAAATAGATAAACTAAATCTATCTACAATACCCGCATAGTTGAATTATAATAATAAATTTAAATGTGTTTGATAGATAACCCAACCCAATAAAATTAATATATAACTCAATCATGAATCAACCTGCTATTTCAAAAAAAAAAAATGAACCAGTAACCTGTTTAACCGGCCGGTTTGGCAGCCGATTCTAAACAATCATCTGGACCCGCGTAATCAAAATCCAATGACGTGTCATCTTCTTCCATCTCCCACTTCTGCAAAATCTCCATTTCCTTCATCTGCAAACTTAAAAACAGCCCCCCCTGCAAACTGACTGACTGACTAAAAGCACCCATCTTTTTCTCCCTTTAACCCCGTGCGAGCTCACGGGCTTCTCAGCCATCACAAGAAAAACGACTCAGGATAACAAAGACGTCAAGGCAAGAAAAAAAAAGTCAGTATGGACACAAGTTTCAGCGCTGCCAGTAATCATGGGCAGGTGATGGACGGTTCGGATATAATGGAGTTAGTTGGGAACCAGCAGGTGTTTACCAGCTTCATCGATCACAAGTTCTCTGAACTCGATACGGATAACGACGGCCATCTCTCTGTCAAGGAGCTCCACCCTGCTGTTGCCGACATTGGAGCTGCTCTTGGGTTGCCTGCTCAGGGATCGTCGCCTGACTCTGATCTCATCTACTCTGAGGTAATCACGGGGGCGTGAATTTCCGCCCTTGTTTAGTTGTGTAGTATTGCAGTTAAAAATGTTTCGTATTGCAGTTTAAAATGTTTCAAATGCCTGCGAAAGAAGTTGGTCGTCGTCCAACTGTTTGATGAAATGCCTCTGAGAAGTTGAGAGGTTGATTTTCACAATTTGAGGGGTCTAATTGCATCAATTCGGTTCCTTGCTTGTATTGTCATCTTAATCATAGTGTTTGATTGATAAAATGCGTGTGAGAGAATTCATGGCAATGAAAGACCAACTTCAAGCTCTGTATTCAATGTCTTTAAAGTTTAATCCATGGTTGCTTAAAACAGGTTTATGGGAGATAATTACATGACTAGTATGATGTTGACTTCTACGGACCACAGCTGTAGTTCACCTCTACAAAAGCCCAGTAAACGTTGAAAATGTTTCATTATTGAAATCGTCATCAGAGCCTACTTTGCCTTATTAGGCGGTTGTAAGTTTGGCGACTAAGTGCTTGGAATTTTCCACCTTAAATCTCACACGGCTAACTCTCTAAATTATTCAAAACATGGTCGGTTTGTTTTGTGGGCAGCAAAAAAGATATTTTTGAGTTTTCTGTGTTCATCTTTTCCCCCAACTTGATGACTGTTTATCCTTTACCTGTATGGGGGAATCCTTAAGGACGGAAGGTTTGTTCATTAATTATTGCTCCTTTTTCATGCGAACAAAACAAACAAAAGTCAATCGCCATCATTTCATTTGGGTGATTAGTGAACCAAAACTGGCCTTGCTTAGTAGGAAAGCGATAAGGTTTTCTGTACCTACCATGTTAAAAAAGATCCAAGCTTTCTTCTTTTCTCCCAATTGACACTATAAATTTACAGGGAAAGAGATGGATAGAAGGACCACCATTGGGTACTAAATCAGTTTAGTGGGTGGTCCATTTGAGTTATTGAAGATTTGTCCTTTTGTTCCCTTTGTCTGACTCTTAAATCTCACTACTGTTTTCTGCCACATTCGTTTGAAGCTGATCGGCTTTGAGGTCCTTGATTACTGCTTTTTTTTTTTTGAAGATCTATGTTTGAGTTGAAAATGTGTTTCTAAAAGCACCTCGTATCGAACATTAGCTTGGTGTTATTCTGCTATGTTTTCTGGCGAAATGAATTGTTAAAGAGTATTTTTTTTTTGGATATCTCTAGTTTTCGTCTTTCGTTCATTTGTCTTCTTGACACTGTAGGTTTTGAATGAATTCATCCATGGGAAGCAAGCGAAAGTGAGCAAGACCGAGTTCAAAGAAGTGCTGTCAGATATTCTGCTAGGTATGGCAGCAGGTTTGAAGAGAGACCCTGTGGTGATCCTCCGTATCGATGGAGAAGACCTGTTAGAGTTCATCAGCGGACCAGGTTATGAACCAGAGATGGTTTCGATCTTCTCGGAGTTGGAACCACCTGATGCTCCACTGCATGATTACATACTGAAAGCGTTCGGGAAGCTTACAGTTGATCAAGGGATACCTCCATCTTCAGATTCTTGGGTAACCATTAATCTCTGCATGTTCGTCATTTATTGTTTTTATCAAAATGGGATAACCATATGGCTTCATGCATGACTCAGGTGATAAGCAACGTACTGGAGCCATCGCTGCAGTCGATCGTTGACCAAGATCTCAATAAACCAGTCTCACAGGAGGTGTTCTTAAATTCATTCAAGAGAGTAGCTGAATCTGTGGCTCAACATCTCAAAGAGCAACCTGTGATTGTGGCTCATAGTGAGAACACTTTTGATGGGAGTGGCATTAAGAGACTTCTTTCCAAAAAGTTTGAGCTTGACAAGGTACATTTCCTTTACTATTCACTTCGTCTCAAAGCAGCCGGTCGAAATCAAACCATTGACTCTGATACAACTGCTTGATTCTTTGATGTCAGACACTAAACTCAGCCATAGAGGATGTGCCAAGGGATCGAAACGGGAAGATATCGAAAGACCACATACGCGTAGCCCTCGATTCCGTTGCTCCATATGCCGGCCTACCTCCAATTGGTACAATTGAACAGGTAAAACCCTCCTATCTTAGCACACCACCTGAACAAAGCTACTGAACTTTTTCCTCCAATTACCACACACAGATGGACCTGGTGATGAACGAAGCACTCAAGATCGCGAACTCAGACGACGGGAAGCAAGTAAAGGACGACGAATTCAAGAAGATGGTTGCTGAAATCTTGGGAAGCATCATGCTACAGCTGGAAGGAAGTCCAATCTCAGTCTCTTCAAACTCTGTTGTTCATGAACCTATTGCCTCTGCATCTACACTTCTGCAGCCTCCTTCTTAGGGTTTTTTATTCTCCCATCTGACCAATAGCTTTACCTTGTTTAACTATGTCACTGATAATAAAGTATGAGAAAAGAAGACTACGAAACCCTAGAAAGGTATAAGATTAAGAAGTGTTTGTTACTTACCTTGACCAGAAAGACATAAGAGTTCTTAGTTTGCTCTTTTGTTATATTGTGTTCCTTTGTTTTATTTGATGATGTACTACTAAGGACTAATAGCTTGTGTTATAAGCAACCTATGGGGTGTAAAAGTGGGGTCTTGTTTGCTTTGTGATTTCATTTTTAAGGTTAAAGATTGAACACATCACCATATACGGTGGGCGATTGAAACATAAAACGGTCTTTTCGCTACTAAGGTCTCGTTTAGTCTCTTAACCACTGAAATGGTTACCAAACGACATGCATTATCAGTCATGGTGGTTGAGAAAACAAATTTTTAGTACTCGTGATACGAGTTTATCCAACTACGACACCAACTTTATAAATGGGTTATAGCGGGTTAATCAAGTTCGAACCTCTAACCCTATAATAGTTTGTTGGGTCCGCTTGTCAATCTTGATCCAACCGTTGGGATTATTTTATTTCTTTGGTAATAATTTAAGAAAAAAAACTACTTTATGGCTACTAAGGGCTTATGTGGAAATTGGAAAAATAGTTCATTTTATGGGTTCTTTTTGGTAAGACTTTAAAAGTAATCAATCTGTTCAAGTGGAGTTGCTCTAATGGTAAAATATGTGTTTGGTTATTCGGAGGTTTCGGATTCAAATTCAGTATGTTTTGAAAAATGAACACATATTTATTTTCTATCTTCTATCTCGTATTGAGCGAGAATCTCAATCTACTCTGATAAAAGTAACGGGTCTCACCTAATTTTCTTAGTTTCAACTATTAATAGCATATTAAATTCCTTAATCCTTTTGTCTTGTAAGGTATCATATTAATACAAACATATCCCATTTTATGAACATTAATTGACTGTAAAGAGATAATTTTTCCAGAAAATTATATAAATCGAGTGACTTCTACTAAATTGGCACACCAAACAATCAATGGAGGCACTCGCCACTTATTTTCTAGTGAATATTATCGTAATTCTCATCCTTACCACCCAAGGTAATAAAAAATCTGGATGAATTTTTCTGATAGATGATAGCTGATCGCGAAATTTACTAATAATGTGACGATGGTTATATTGTTGTCAAGTAGGGACGAGTGATTGCGATTTGAACAACCTAACGATCGGGACAACGAAGAGTGGAAAAATAATCGGAGGCGAGACAGTGTGGGATGTGGTCTCACCTAATTTTCTTAATGTCCACATTAAATGCTTTTTTCCAATAAGGTAACATATTAATACAAACATATCCTTTCAATGAACATAAATAAATTGACTAAATGAAGATAACCATTTCAGAAAGTTGAATGTATAAATTGAGAGGAAGTGCTACTAAATTGGCACACCAATCAATCAATGGAGGCACTCCCAACTTATCTTGTAGCCAACATCATTATAATCTTCATCTTTGCCGCCCAGGGTAATCAAAAAATTCGATTCGGTTTCTCTCGTAGACGATCGCTTATCGCGGGATTTACTAACAACGTGATGATGGATGTCTTAATGTTGTCGTGCAGGGATGAGTGGTTGCGATTTGAATAGCGTGACGATCGGGACAATAAGAAGTGGCAAGACGATCGGAGGCGAGACGGAGTGGAATGTGATTATAATTAACAACTGTGAATGCCCCGTAAGCAACCTAATCCTTTCATGCAAAGGATTTTCTACCGTTGAGAAATTAGACTCGTCCAAGTTTAAACAGATTGGAGGAGATAAATGCCTTGTAAATGATGGAAATCCTATTGCTCCAAAGAAGTCAATTAAGTTCTCTTATGCTTGGGAGCCTCCTTTGTATCTCTTCCCTGTAATCATCTCTAGCAAATGCTCTTAGGGATCGTTTGAGTTGCTGATTTGATATGAAGAAGATTTAAAATGATAAAAGTTATATTGATTTGTTGAGATTTCTTTATATTCTTATTTATTATTAGACCGACCGTTATTTCATTTTTTATTTTATTTTAGATAAATTTTTTGAAAATAAGGAAATAGAAAAAATAAAACATTTAAAAATCAATCAATAAATAAAGATTACCCACAACACTTTTAAGAAATATTCCGCTCTTTAATATATTCTTGTGGAATAATTTTCACCTACAAAGCAAAAGCAATAGAAGCAATAGCCGGCCCAATCGAGAAAACCCAATGTCCAGTCCAAAGATGTCCACCTCTGACGATAGCCGGGCCCAAACACCTCGCCGGATTAAGCCCAGCTCCGGCGTACCCACTGCCAGTCCAAATATTAGTAATCTTAATACTAGGAGTATTTGATGCTTTAAGGAAGAATTGTAGTAGCTACAGAAAAGGACAGATTTGTAAATTAAGTAGGATACACTGATCAAAGTGTCATAAACCTTAAACACACTTACAGTACAATTACATATGATAACACAACGGCTACAGCTCTCACTTCATATTGCCATGTCCACAACATCGCATTTTTCTCTAGTAACCCAACTCGATATTTCAGCATCTCCAACTCACCAACAATATCGTACTCCTTCATTCTCATCTTCGACGAGGAGCACAATTGTTCTTCCTTGGACGAGCTAACTTCGACGATTTGGGACTTCAGCTTCAGGTTTGCTTCTTCCAATTTCCTAACATGGATTTGCAACCTATCGACCATCCCAACGAGCTACTGTTTCTCTGTACCAAAACGAAACCCTAATTTCACCAAAATGACAAACAGATACCGTAAAGGAAAGGACACCTCATGTCCTCATGGGGGAAGACTCGCTTACTTGACTGACTCAGATCTGGAGTCCTTAACATTGCAGGATTTCATTGATAGTAGCTTCAGACCTTCGTCAATGATGGTTTGCAGAACTGACAATCGCGGTTAAGAATCAGTACTCTGGGTTGCCTGAGTCATCACATGGATTGTGGCCGACGTGACGTGCATGGGTGGCCGAGTTAATTGAAATTGAAATTGGACTAACATGTTGAACGAGTTAATAGATTCGGTCAGCTTTTTGCCAACTATACGAGTAAGTGAGACTCAAACTCACCACATTCAAGATTCTTTGTAGGGATTTACAACTATTTATTTATTTATATATATGGATAGGGCCATCATTTTTTGACTTGGAATTGATCTACCATCTCATCACAAATGGCGGTTCAATGAATTTTCCAACTCCCATTAATAAATTACATATATGGGTTTTTTTATATACATATAGTTGTGCATTTATGGCCAATATGAATACAATGCACGAATACAAAATAAAGAAAATAGAAATTTAAAGTCAACTTTGCGTATTCATTGATTTTGGATATGATCCATTTCATAAATACTACTGCACTCTGCAATATGATATACGACTCAAATTCATGTCATCCTGTTTGAGTTGGTAATGCATTTGGTTGAAAGTAAGTAAGTGATGCAGTGCAGTGATTCGACTTCGTCGGTAAGAGTTTAGATATTTTTATTTTGAGTTCTGACTTTCGTTATCAAAACGATTCATTGTCGAAATCTGATGTCGCGTAATCGGTATATTCCAAGGATTCTGTCATCGAACCTTAAGAGAATGAGAAGGAAACAATATAGATTCATAGTTGACTCGAAGCATTCAACCAATCTACAAAACTTCATCGAGCTTTTCCTACTCATTGAACTCAACACGAATGTATGGAGCTTTTCAAGGAGGGCATTGTTACCAGAATAAGTTAATTCTCCGACCATGACAATTATGTTCAGTAAAGTTCATAGCTAAAGTACTTAGCAATGTTAATTTACAAAAAAACAAAGCATCCCACTTTTTACTTCTAAGTTTGAGGCATACACAGCCGCAGCAGCTAGCATCCGTGCAGCATCAGGATTTGGCGGCAGTTGCACGTAAGTTAAGTGTGAAGGACCAAGGCCAGCATCGACCCCAACAACCGTGACGCAAAATCATCTCCTTATACAACTCCGGAAGGAAGGCGTAGAACGAGCTGCCCGCCGAACACACTGCAAAATGGGGGAACACGGAATCAGACCGCATCGACCAGAACTCGGTGATGTTGGGATGTGGGTATCCACCAGACCATGAGTTCGAACTATGTACTGAAGGAGAACATTTCAGATGTTAACGAACCTTTTCACGTAGTAGTAACAGAAATCTGCGAGGATAAAAGTCTGCACGATTTCCGAGATGAGAACCATAGACGGCCATAATCCATATCCCAAGGCGACTAGCAAGTGGCCGCGACTATCTAGAACCTGTTGGAGAAAAGGAAGTGAGAATGCGTCAAACTGAAATGTGAAATTACTAGTCAGCCTTCTGAACTAGGAGCCTGATAAAATATATTCAGATCAATCGACTGGGATAGCAGAGTAAACACCATTCAGAGCATAACATGGGCTAGAAGTGCATGAATTTTTGGCAAGCAAATACAGATGAGGTTAATGAAATAAGTCTTTTGAGAGGAATGACAGGCCTATGAAGAATTTCCAAGTTCATGCCGATGAAAGGGGAAAAAATACGCATGACTCAATTGTACATCATGACCCGAGTCTGCTATCAGTTCATGCTGTTACTAGTCAAGAACAGAAAAATTACGACATTCAGATGAAGTAGCATGAAACAACCTGGGAATTCACTTATATAACTGATATGATGAGCAATTAGAGGTAAAAAAAACCGATAAATAACTGAGTTGAGGCAAAAAGATGGACATGGATCAAAGTAGTACCTGGAGAACCCAGTGAGCACAGCTCAGAAACCTTGCTATTCCCAGTGCAAAGACATAATGAGCGGTGAATGGTTCAACAATCTGAAGATAAAAACAAAAAGAATAAGATTTAACCCTAACAACACTTTAAAAAGATCAGTACCAATCAATCAAAGATGAACCTTGGTGTTCTGCATCACTCGCAACTGAGGAAGCACAGAAACAGACTCCAGGTATACACAGAAACCCCAGAAGATCCTGTTCACCAGATTATGGGATGTTGATGGATGGATGAGCACGGCTAATATAGCACAAGGTACCAACTGATGGAAGCCACACAAAAAAGAGACAACAATAGAGAAACTTAGAAACAAGATCGACCTAACAGCAGTGTGACTGTAAAGAAAAAAGGATAATTTTCCACAAAGCGTGTACTGACCACATAATAGAGTGCAAAGTTGTCCTTGTCCTCCATATAGCTAGATTTCAGCTTGAAACGAATCATATAAATAACCCACAGTGTAGTTCCAAGCGTAGCTAAATCAAGTAGAGTATGTATATCATACTCCATCACAAAGCTACAGTAAAGTCTAACTGCTAGAAATATAGCAGTCAATTCTTGTGATTTTAGTGATATGCCTGCAAAACACGCGAATCATAGTAAAAAGGACAGAGTAAGTTATGGCTGGCATGAATAATGGGCAGTGAAAGGTGAAATCTTTAAGATTTAGACTACCACACGCCCCGCCTCACCTCGCAACACATTCACTTTGCTTGCTTATATATAAGAAACGATAGAAAACCCTTCGATGGACCGCCATAGAACTTGCTAACCTCAGAACATGACATCGGAAGGCAGATAAAACCTCATTAAACTAGAAAGATGTCACAACCAAAAGGCACCCAGTGTCGTAGAGCAGACAAGAACCAATGCCCGCCAATGAGAGTATTCTCCCCATTGCCAAAACACCTTTCCATCAGATATAGTTTGTGAACAGCGCTAATTCATTGTTCATGCTAGTCAGACTAGAAATCTAAAAACTTTTAAACTCAGACTTGCCACACAACACAAAGCCCTCACCAAGTCCATAGACTAACATTTCTAATCAATGAGCCAAGATAAATACTATTTACCAAATTGGTTTCTACCCTAATCCAAATACGCAATTTACCTTTTACAAATTTCCACAGATATAATCAACAGAACAAACATTCAATAGAGAGACCTAGGATCCTACTAGCTTCGATCCTTAGATAACTAAATCTCAACCCTTCTCCTCAAATCAATATGCAAAAACAAAGAAACCAATCTCCCTAACAACAGCATCTAAAATACAAAGAAAGCCGCTTGATTTCTTTAAAAAAAAACCCTAGACACCAAAAAAAGAGAGAAACAAAATTGTTACCGGCACAAGTCTTCTCCTTCATGAGCTTGTATATGAGAACCATGATTCCGATCGAGTGCACAGCCTCCGCGGCGACGAAGAGGTTGTCGTGGTCGTTGACGATGAAGCGGAGGAGGACCAGAGCCGCCATCCCGGCTACGACGGCGAGAAACCCCTTGACCTTGGGCGGCTGCCGCCGCACCCACGTCGTCACCATGTGGATCGGTCTCTTCGGCGGCCTCATGGAAAGTTTTCTTCCGGATCGAAGTTGAAAGCTTGAGCTCGTTGGAAGGGGCGGAAAAGAGTTACGGAATTAGGGATTTTGATTTTGCTCGGGAAATTTTGGAGAATTTTGGAGGGTTTCGTACGTTTCTTCTTTTTTTTTTTCGTTTTTTTTTTCCTTTAGGAGTTTGATTAGGGTATGGATATTAATAGTGATTGCGTCTCCTGCTGAATTATTTAGGTACTGAACTCGGCTGAATTTTGCAGCAGAGGGACATATCGGTAACTTCCTATTCCTATTTCATGTAATTAATATTTTTCCTCCTAACTTTTTTATTTAATTAATACTTTTTCCTCCTAACTTGATCGATTTTTATGTTAAAATCATAGATTTTTAAAGATGATTAAGACTAGCACGTTTCGACGATTTTTTTTTGAGGTCAAACATGTAAGTTGACTGCCTCAAAACTATATTTGATAGATATCAACAAATTAAATGTAAGTTTTATCAACTTAGACTTAGTCATTAGTAACTTCGAAGTAGATGTAGTTTTGAGCAACTTAGATGTAAGTATTAACAACTTAAACATAAAGTATATATAAGAGAGGAAACATAGTTATTAGCAACTTAGACATAAGTATTGACAATTTTGAGTTAGGTACGCAATAGCAACATAGATGTATATATGGTCGATGAAAACTTAAGGTAGATATAAGTGGGAGAATTCAAAACGTAGTTATTACAAATTCAGAAATAAGATTTAGCAATTTAGATGTAGACGTAGTTATTAGGAACTTAGAGGTAGTTATTATCCAGTTAGATGTAGTTATTAGCAACTTAAACATTATGTAGATATGAGGGGGAAATATAGTTATTAGCAATTTAGACGTAGGTATTGCAATTTTGATGTAGGTATTAACAACTTAGATGTATGTGTGGTCGATGAAATAATATTTTTTAAAATTGTCAAAATAAAATCAATGTTAATCTCGTTAGATTGTTCTTTAAAAGAAGAGTATTTCTATATAAAAATCATAAAAATTGAATTTAAACTAAATGAGTTATGTTAGTTTTAAACGAAATAAGAAAAAAACATATTTTCCAACTACCAAATCTGTCCACATTAATTTGGACCTACAGATTAAAAGGATTGATAAAAAAACGATCTGACGGTTGATAATAAATTCAGCATGATACTGAAGTTTTTTTCAGCACCACGATCTCATACTTAATAAACCCAATGTCTGCTAAAAAGAAAAAAAAACCAATGTGATCAAAACCAAACCGTGTTGATAGCAAACCAACTATCATGCCGGTTCGAATAGATTATGATATAATAATGATTTAAACATTGATTTCAATAGTTGAGTCGTATATTGTTGGTTTCGACTCTCTTTGTTCCGAATTTCGGTATTGATATGGAGGGATTTTGTGGATTTATCAACATTTATTTTGTGGAATTTTGGTAATTTGATAGGATAGTGTTAGCCTGTTAGGTGAAGGTAGGAATGATTGGTGGGTTGATGGAAAACAAGTGACCAAATTAATTATAGTTATACTAAAAACAACTTCAATGTAACATAAGTACAAGAATATTATGACAATGTTATTGATATCTTTTGACGGAATTTGATATGTTGTTATGTGACAACAGAAAGAAAAGCTTGTTGTCACAACAGGTTTTCTGAAATAAAAACACCTTCTTGACCACCAAGACGGGTCAGGTACTCGGGTTGGCAAGAGTTTCCAAAATCCACGGAAATCTTCAAGGTTGGACTCTAAGTTGGTCACGACTCAACCCGAAAACCAACCAAACTACTCTGAACAAACATGAATTGATAAGAAAACAAGTTCAAAGCATAACTTATTGTGTCCATTTCACACACACACACAAGAATTCCTTAGTGACGATTAGGAGGCAAAGTCTAGAAGATAGCCAACAGATGACTCCCTTTGGAAAACCTTAGATTTATTCAAACATCAACAAAACAGATATAAGGGGCTTTGGTTGATGGGTGCAAAACTACAGATACAAAAAGAAATGGTGTTCTCCAAATGTTGTCATCAAAGATGAGGGTTAATGGAGGCTGCAGATCTTCTCATTTCGCGTTGTTGTAGTCTTTGGTCCCGAAGTTCTTGCACCAAAGCTGCGACGGGATTGGACGAACTGGCTGGTGTGGCCGTTGCTGCAACAGAAAGGGATAACACCATTTGGTTAGTCATTAAAGCCTTAGACATGAAATGGGTGGAGATGGCACATCCTGGAATCAACAGTCCGTTTATTGATAAAACAGTGTCCGTACACTGCGACTTAGACTACAACGTGGCCTCAGTTGTGTCGCCCCAGGGTGCTAGACTATGAAATGATGGGCCTAACTCGATAACTTAACTAGACTAGATGGGGGTAAGTAGACTGGAATTCATGAGATTGCCATAGCAGCTGTAGCCTATACCTGAGGTCAGATGTTTTGTCAAAGAAGAGTTGTATTTGTAACCAATCAAGACCAAGCACCAAGGCAAGATAACGAGAATGAAAAACGCGGAACGAAGCGTTTCCAACTATGAGTATTTCTGTACAGAAGTTGATGGACCCAAAAGATAGTTGATATGAATGCCTAATTGAACCAGAAGAAAGACAACCAGTGAATAACATTGTATGTCCGATCAAGTATTCCTTTTCTCTAACACCAAATATTGTGTAAGACCTTTTCTCTAATCTACACTATCCATACACCATAAAAACCAAGTCTATATTTCCATCATAATTTTCTTCGAACAACATAAGGAGAGGACTGATGTTCTATCCTCAAACCTGAAAGGCTAGGCAAAACAAAGACATCTAGATGCTTCAGTTAGGAACTTTACTTGCAAATGTGGTGGTAAAGCAACGGTATTCCATTACAGTGCGAAGCATACCATAAACACAAAATCAAACTCAATCCTACCAGCAACTTAGCCGTATGAAGCCGGTTATAGTCAGAAAACTTCGGTTCATACCAATCTAGACTCTCAAAATGACCAAGGAACTTAAATAGAGTGCTGGTTAGCGAAAATATGAGGTAACATTACAATGGCATCCGTTGAACATGAATCAAGAGAGGAAACCAGTGCAAAATCTAATACAATCCCACGACCTAAACATGTAGCACTCTAGTTTAAACGAAATTAAATATGGTTAGAGATGATTTTAAGAGCCAAGAAAGAATGCTCCTGGTTCCACCACTGACTCAACGCCACTACCGAGATCAGTACACTAATCCACCTGGTCGGCTCCATCCAATTACAGATTATACACAATATCAAACGCAATAATCTAGCTCAAATTAGGGTTTCGTCCATGATCGGGGGGCAGATCCAATAAGACAAACATCGACAGCCTCACAAGTTTGAAAAAAAAACTTAATCTCCCCCATTTTTACTAGCATTCACCAGCAAGAAATATGGAGAAACTAAATACCTCAAGCTCGGCGGATTTCATGGCGATGGGGATACAGACGAGGAAGACGCCGACCATGGCGATGGCAGTGTTACGGCGCCAGTGCTTAGGGCGGCAATTAGGTCCTCCAGTCATGCTCCACACCTTCCCCCTGAAATCTCCATGGGAGCCTTCCGCTCCGTGTCCGTGCTCGCCTCCTCCGCCCATCTTTAGTCTCAGATTCCGATGATTCACTCTCTCGACTCGTAATCTGCTCTCCGTTGGGTGTTCAGAGTTCTGACTCGAACTGGCACATCGGAAATTTGGAACCTTATTACGGTCTGGATTTTGTTTCTCGTTCTCTCTATTTCGGCCTGACGCGGGCTTTCATTCTTCGGCCTGCTACAAAGTTGTGGTGGGCCTAAACTGCTTTCTTTTCGGCCCGCTACCAACTTGACATAAACTATTTCTTTTACTCAGATATACAACTTTTCTTATGAACATAAATATGAATTTGAAATGCCTTTTCGAAAAAAAACATATGAACATCAAAAGCCACCACTGGACAAAATGAGAGCTCATTCGCTATCGAAAGTAGTTTACAGTAACAAATTCCCCTTATTTGTGTCACGCAACGAGTTTCAGACTTACATTTTTTTAATGATTAACGAGTTTTACACTTACATCATAGCTAGGTTGGGTTTTACATGTTATAAAATATGATATTACCGCTGTTATGTAAGTATTACACGACGAAATTTAGACTTACATAACAGGTTGAACTTTACATATTACGTAAAAAAAAAGAATATATTTATTAAAACCGTCAAAATTCAAAAGAGTTTGATCCATTAATATTTAATAAAAGGAGTGTCAATGTAATTTTTACACAATATAGGGGTGCAAATGTTAATTTAAAAGTTATAGAACTTATTCTTGCTTTATAATTTATACTGTCCTAGAATACACCTTATATCTTAGGACATTTTCTTTAAAAAATGCACATCTTATTACCCTGCAAAAATTTATAAAATAATTTGTGTTTGGACGAAATTGAAACTTTCGGTCAATACAAAATAAAAAGAAATATATATTACACTAATATTAATTTCATGAGAAAAAACAAAATTCATTATTAGGAACCTAACCAGCCCAACTCAACTCTCTTATAGAATTAGATAGGATGGATAAAACGCAAACTCTCAAGACCGTTTTGACTGAATTCCTAAAACCGCAGCTCTCATTGACTTCCCCAAAACCCTTCTCCCTCCTTAAATCAAAACTACAAACCAGGAGAAAAAACCCCTCCCGCTATCTCCGAATTCAGCGAACCATCGTCATCAATGGCTGGTTCGTCAGTGAAGAAGTCAGAGAAGCAGAAGAATAAGCGGAAGCTAGTATCAAAACCTGATCAGAAAGACAGACCTTCAAAGTTAGCACGTACTGATGACTCCAAGCATAGGAAGGTGAGACATGATGAAGTTCCGGAGGAAGCTGTAACTTCACAGAGCGATGAATTGGGATCAAATTTTGAGCTAGGGCGCCGGGCGTGGAGGAACCTAGACTTGATTCTACTGCTCGAGAATTACGGAGTTGATATTTCGAAGTTAGTATACATTATTATTTCTATATGCTTTGTTGTTGAATTGATTTGATCGAGTTTGGATTAATAGGGGGAATGCCAATGCAGGAAGGTTGAAGTCGCTTATGATTTCGTGAAATGGAGAGGAAAGGAAGGACCTGACTATGATGATGAAGAAATTGAAACGGTTAAAGTAGCTAGGCTTGTAGTTTTCCTTAACGATTGGGTGCAAACACAGCTGATATCTACTCACAAGAAGCTCGAATCAGGAGAGGCTTGTCTGGACTATAGATGTTGGGCGATTTTAAAGTTCTGTTTGGAGGAGTCGTTGAGGTCGCAGGCTTCGTTGACTTTCCATCGGAATCTTATACGAGCTCTAGGATGCGTTGCGGGGAACATGTGCAATGGTTCAGCAGGATTGTCTCGTGCAGGCAACGATGAACTTGAGTTTAGGACGGTTGTTTTCGATTGTGTTTCTCATATGTTTGGCAGCCATGGTGGGTTGTCAAATGAGAATCTAGCCCTCTGGGTTTCGACTGTCCAGATAGTCGCTGGACTTGTGAAACAAATTTGTGGTGAGAAGGTTGGTTATGGCGATTTGGATACTGTGGCATTGAAGTTTTCTAGCTTGGTGCTTGATGCTTTTGCCAATTTTTTGAAGGCTCATCCTACTCGAAAGAATGGATTCCGGGATTTTGTGAATAGACTTCTGGATCCACTTTTGAGCTTGTTGGGTCTATTACACAATAAGTTAGATGGACAGAACCCAGACGTTACAAGAAAGTTACTGTGTGCAGTTGAGGAAATTTTAGCTAGTGGTATATTTCATCAGACACATATTGACGAGTTTCTCTCCTTACAGAGTACTGGGAAGTATGCATCAGCTGATGGTGGTGACCGGAAGGAGCTGAGAACGGAGCCTTTAAGTTATCACAGGCATTTCTTTGAGAAGTTGGAAAGGGTTATGGTTGCAAAGGAAGAGTCTTCCTTGAATAGCTTGGGACAACTGTTCCACGTACTTGTTGATCGGGTGAAAAAGAAAAAGACAGCTCAACCCCTTTATGGTGATGCGAAGAAGAGCGAGAAAACCGAAAGCTCAAAACACATTCCTCTTACTGTTTCTGAGACAGTTCCTAACTGTTTAAATGCAGAGAACAGAAAATCAATTTTTGACTTCTTCGTGCAGATTATGGAACCCCTTTTGCTTGAGATGAATGTCTACCTCGAAGCTAAGTTGGAACTAGGTCCTATGTTATTAGATGTTCATCGTACAATGAAGTCCATTAATGTTTTACTAGGAAGCTTTTTGAAGGAAAAGTTTTATATGAAAGCAGAAGATACTTCTGGAGGAGCCTGTCTTAATTTCTTAAAGCAGGTGTATGACACTATATTCTCATTAGCCACCGGTATTCTTAGGTTTTTCGTCCATGATGCGGATGCAAAGGAGAAAACCTTTAATTTACTAGCACCGGAGCTACTTATTGCTGTCGGATACCTTTTGGAGATTGAATATGAAGTCACCAATAATGACTTAACGAGCTTATGGCACATGATACTTTCGTACTTTGCTGTTGGATGTGAATGTAAAAGTGCACCTGATCAAGAGTCGTTCACCTTCCTAGGTGTACGACTTGGATGCCAGATATTAAATATCTATAGTGAACTGCGGCAGGTTAGTGGAAATTCACAACTCTAATTTAACCATCTATTAGAACACTGTTTCAGGGGCTGAGGTGTATATAGTCATGTTTGTTATTCAGTTTGCTTATTTTGTGTCTTCTTGTTCTTTGTGTTTCACTTTATTACTGAAACAATTCCAACGAACTTAATGTTATCTATGTGGAATTGCGTAGGTGACAAGTGCAATATCTACCCTCTGTAAAGCTATCAGGCTCGTGGTAACACACGAGAACGATGCTACTGAGAATCAAAAGGATCACATAAAATTTTCCTCCTCATGGTTTCCCCAAAATACCTTTGGGAAAACTCTGGGCCTTCTTTTATCCTCGCAAGCTTTTAGACTTGCAATGCATAATGCTATAAAATGCCTTCCAGAAGGACAGGCAGGTGACTGCATGCAAAAGTTATGTGTAGAGGTGTCTCAATCCATGCAATGGATAAAAGATAGTGCTTCTGTGGAAGATCACGTAAAGGGTAATAAAGCGAGTAAAAGAAGTCATAGAACACTTTATTTTGATCTTCGAGAGGAAATCTTTGGAAGATTGTCTGAAATTTACACGGTGGTTCTAGAATCTATAACTGTTACTGCTGGCAACTGTACCTTAGTTGAGCGATGTCTAAAGGACTTGGTGGCTACAATAAGTCCCTGCATGAGTACCCTGGTTGGGCTAGAACCAGATAGTGTCAACCAGTTCATTCATTCCGTTACTGAAAGAGGAAGATACAGGATTAAGAATGGCACTTTTAAATGCGGTCATTCTGGCCATTGGGTCATTCTATTTTTCCTCCACCTGCACATGTCGTGTAGAAGCTTGTATAGGCAGGTACTTAGCCTGCTGCCTCCAAGTTTGTCAAGAAAGATGTCAGAAGCAGTTGGTGATTCACTTACTGCCTACTCTGGCAAAGACTGGATGGACAGGACGGAATGGACAGTTGAGGGGTATTTTTCCTCGATTCTTCAATCCTCAGCTTCTCTTCTCAGCGTTATGCAGTCGACTTCTGATTTTTGTTCCAGAACGAGTACTGCTGACTCCTCCCCCCTTCTCTATACATATCATGCTGCTGCACTTCAGAGGCTTCATGATTTGAATAGGCAGATAAAGTCTCTAGAATACATCCTGGACGGCAATGACAAGACTGTAAAGAACAAGTTGGTTGATGACTCAGATGCATCTTTATATCGTAAACGGAGTAGAAAATTAGGTAAACGCATCTCTGTTTTGAAGCAGGAGGCAATGGATCTTACCGAGTATTCAATGAGTTGCCTCTCACTAGTGGTTGATGGTCAACTCTCATATGATCTTTATAGTGAATGGAATTGGAGCGTTTGTTCTATTCAGAAGACCTCATTTCCTATTGCATTTTGGTGGCTGGTTTGCAGAAATATCGATGTATGGGCTATACATGCTAGTAAGAAGAAGTTGAAAACTTTTCTCTCAAATCTGATCATTACTTCACTTCCATATATGGGAAAACAGCATGGAAATGAAGCTCATTCGCTAAATACAATCTCTCTAGGACACATTTCATCAGAGCTTCTCATGGACAGTAACTTATACGAACACAAAGTAAGATCTGTTACTCGTGCCGGATTTCTCTTCCTTTATGCATGATTTCTCACTTTCTGATACACAAGCACCGATGAAGGGCTGGTACGATTTATAGGTCTATACTGGTTAAGAAACAAAATCTTCTGGTTGACATAATTTTTGTTGTACGAATTTTATGGGTGAATGCACTTTTCTTATACAGTTATACTTCCCGTTTTACTAGTTTGTTTGCAGGCTTTTCACCTCAAGATATTTTCGTTTGTTGGAAGACTCTGCCGTGTCATTATCTGGTGACTTAATGTTCATGGATGAGGAAAATTTGAGTTCTTGCATTGATTGGCCAAAGGTGCTAAAAGAACTTGGCAACTGGCCAGCTGTTGTCTCAAAGAGCAAACTGTTTGGAAACAAGTATTCTTCCGATGAGGAAAAAGTGTCTAAGGACGAGTGTCCCTATTCAGTTGTGTTGAACAGTACAGCCTGCCAGAAGTTACTAAACCTTTTGTGTTGGCTGCCAAAAGGATGGATGAATTCAAAGTCGTTCTCCCTCTCTATAACTTATGTACTCAACATAGAAAGGTAAACAGTCTCTCATCTGCCTTCTTTTGTCCTACATTCACATAATGTTCCTAGCTGCTCGCAAGGAACATATTTACCTCTGTATGAAGAAATATAATAATCCATAAGGGAAAAAGGAATACTAGCAGGTCTAGTTCATTTGGGAAGTTATATACATATGAAAGTGAAACGAATGAACCTGTCTGATTTCTGCTTTCCGACTCCCCTTTTTCTGTTTCAATGCTTTATTTATACAAAATACAAATAGAGTCGGTTTTTATTTGTTATATCATCTTGATGATAAGGTTTATAGTCTTTTTTTTT
The DNA here is from genome assembly GCA_030674075.2 of Linum usitatissimum. Lineage (NCBI taxonomy): Eukaryota > Viridiplantae > Streptophyta > Magnoliopsida > Malpighiales > Linaceae > Linum > Linum usitatissimum. The sequence goes on along the minus strand of JAUJYP020001281.1, from coordinate 2,500,960 downwards.
ACTGGGAAATGTTGATTTTGTTGCTCTATACAGTACCTGAACTTTTGAAAAATGTTGGATACTGTTTTGCAGGGTTTTAATTGGCAAATTGTTAACCTGCCATACAAACTGGTCATATAAGCAGCAGGAACTCTTAAAACTGCTCCTGTGCTGCCGAAGGGCCTTGAAATACACAGTTATGGCATTTTGCGAGGAGAATATTGGTAAACAATCATCACATATGCCAGTGTTTACCGAGGACATAGATGCTATTCTATGGCTTCTCAAGTCGGTATCTGCTGTAGCTGGGCTTCAAGAAAATTTGCCACAAGATTATGTAGATGAAGTTAGAGAGACAATTTTCTCTATGACGGATCACACTTCATACATATTCTTGACCTTAAGCAAATATCACTCCTTGTGTGCATTCAGCACTCTACTCGAAGGGAAAGCTAGCAAAGAGAACGTTGGCTCTGCTGATGATCAGGAAAGTATTGATTCAGATGAATCTAGTCCGTGCTCTGAAGAAGTGGTAGCCTTGAAAAGCTTTCGCATTACTGCAAAGAGTTTAAAGAAAGAATCAGAGGGCTTTCTTAATTCCTTAAATGTTCTCCTTTCCAATGACTGTTCGGGGGATGGAGTTAGTGCTGCAAATCTCCAGAAACTATCCTCTGCGGTTTCTTGCTTCAGCGGTTTCTTGTGGGGCTTCGCCTCTGTTTATTATGATGCTCATATAATAGATAATGAGCTTCAGAAGAAGTTTTTGCTTTCCAAACCTGACCTTGTTGCTACGCTCAATTCCTGTGTAAGTGCATTTTCTGATTTTGTTACGGCATGCTTGTTCATGTTTCCAGCTGAGGATAGACATCAACCTGAGAGTACATCTGATTCTCCTGATTACCATAAGCCTGATGGAAGCGGTGGTTTGTTGGATGCATGGAGACTCGCCTCTAAAACCTCCGTAAAGACCGGAATTTCGTGCTCCAAGCAGCAGAATTCACTTTCCGAAGATGATTCTTTTCAGATATCACCGGTAAAGTATCCCTTGCAGAGTCTTATTGAAGGCAAACATCCGGAAGCTGGAAACTTAATCAGACAGCTTTTACTTGCTTCATCAGCCATTTTGAAGCTCAATTTGCAAATGGGATGTACACCCTGCTCTGCCTTGGTTTCAAGTTCTATCAGTGTATCTGAGTCATTGCTGCTGAAGTTCATCGACACCTATGAAGTGTCAAAACCGCACCTTATTATTTGGTTAGATGGAGTTCTGAAGTATCTGGAAGAACTTGGCGGTCAGGTTTGTACTATGTCGACAAGGGATCCTTATACCAGGCTTGTAGAGTTGCACTTAAGGGCTCTAGGAAAGTGCATCTCTTTACAAGGGAAAGAAGCCAATCTTGCTGCCCATGATTCTGAAACGAGTTCTAAAATCATGCTGGGACATTCAGGATCTCTTGAAGTATCACAAAGCTACGGTCCACGCTACTTGGATGAACTCAAATCAAGATTGAGATTGTCTTTTAAAGTGCTTGTAAGAAAATCATCAGAGTGGCACTTGCGGTCTGCAGTACAGACTGTAGAGAAGGCACTGGTAGGAGTCCACGAACGTTATTTGGCAATCTATAAAATAACGTTGGGAGGTCCAGACGGCGGAAAGGTTTGCCCCACTGTTGCTGCCGGCATAGATTGCTTGGATCTCATTCTCGAATATGTTTCAGGTAACACACATTGACTAGATATAGCCATGTCTCATCTGAAAGTTTCTTGAATTTGTGCCAAATTTGCTCCTATGGAATATAACTACACCCTGCTATTGTTCTTTGATGCCCTTATGTCTTCCATAGCATGGAGATCTTTTCTATACGCTTAATACTTACGTCGGTGCTCTTCTGCAGGCCGCAAACCGATGAATGTTGTTAAGAAACACATTCAAAGCCTACTTTCTGCATTATTCAACATTATCTTACACCTGCAAGGTCCCTTAATTTTCAACAGAAGAGCAAATTCTGGTAGAGATGGTGTTCTTCCGGATCCGGGAGCAGTTATTCTCATGTCTGCTGAAGTACTCACAAGGGTGTCCGCGAAGTGTACTCTGTTCCATTTGGAATCCTCGCATGTAGCGCAATCATTACACGTACCTGCTGCACTGTTTGAAGACTTCAGTAAGCTCATGGATCCTTCCCTTGTAGATCGACGGTTCTCTATCGACTTATATGCTGCGTGTTGCCGATTGTTGTTGACTGTTGTGAAGTATCATAAAAGGTAAGTTTTTTTTTTCGTTGAGCATCTTGCTGCGATTATCTAGAAAGATGTGATGGAAATGACTGTTCTGCCATTCTAGCGAGTCGGAATGTAACGTGGCCCTCCTGCAAGAGTCTTCCTCTGTGCTGCTACACTCTTTGGAAACGGTCAACACTGATTCAGACGTTGGCAGAGGTTACTTCTCATGGAACACTGATGAGGCGGTGAAATGCGCTTGCTTTTTTCGAAGGATCTATGAAGAGGTATGCAATGAAAATGCTCCCTTCAATTCATTCACTTTCCTGCATTTCAAATTATGGCTAACCCGTTTTCTTCTTCTCCGTCTTCTGTTTCCAGCTACGACAGCAGAGAGATGTTTTCGGGAAGTACTGTTCGAAGTTCTTATACAGTTACATATGGGTTTATTCGGGCAATGGTCCTCGTAAAGCTGGCATCAAAAGGTTTGTTAACCACCTTATTTCAATAGAAAGAGGAACAATCATTCAGATACAACACTGACAAGGAAGCGCTTTTCATATCCTCCTATTAACAGGGAACTAGACGAAGCCCTTAAACCTGGCGTTTACGCACTGATCGATGCTTGTTCTGTTGAAGATCTCCAAAACCTGCACAATGCATTTGGAGGTAAGGAAACTTCTAATCCACTTTCGAAAAGACACGTCAGAAGTTCTGTAGAAAAGTTCTTAATTCTGATACTGTTTTACTATTGCAGAGGGTCCTTGCAGAAACACATTAGCAGCTCTGTCACACGACTACAAACTGAATTTCCAGTATGGAGGCAAAGTCTGATTTTCGGAGGAGAATGCTTCTTATGGTTTCCTCTGCGTGTTGAATTTTCTATTGGTAAGAGTTCCTCCTGTCCTGGCAAACAAGCTCTCTTAGTTGCTGCAGATTGGTCTGGTGCTATGGACTTTAGTATCAACATGTCCAGTCGCGGAAGACGGCTGCAACAAGGGGAGAGCGCGGTGATGTTGGCTTTCATGGTTCAAACTAGGTTCGCATCTACTAATGAATATCTTGGTTTCCTATTTTCTCGTTGTCGATGAATATCATATATCGTTAGCTTGTGATCGTATCTACAATTAATGAACACCTAGCCTTAGAAAGGTTTGCTTACTTATAACAGAGATGAAATCATCTGATTGCATAACTGAATGAATGAGAGTACATTAACTTGGTTGCATTTGGTTGTACTAGAGTTGTCGTCCATCCTAGTTGAACCTTTCATTTTGCAAGTTGGTCATTACAGGTAGCTCCTAGAAAAAAGATCGGACTAATGACGTATACAATACTTAAATTATCGACGTAGATGCTACATAGTTGGTTCTCATCCTTCAGAGACTACGAGTGTAATAGGAGCATCCGCCGGCAAAAGGATCACCCTAAGATGAGGAGTCCTCACCATCTCGTTTGATTTTTTGTTTTGTTAAATCATTTGTATGATGCAATTAGAGGTTTGTTTCTGAAGTTATGTGGTTAGGCAATGATGAAAGGGAGTTGGTAAAGTAGCTAATTGGTATCAGACTATCAGTTGAAAAAGATATTGCCATGATCCATTCAACAAGTTGCTTTGATTTCACTTTATAGAGTTTTTTACCTACTCTAACGATGGCATATAGTACAATGATGTGTTTATTGGTCAATTAGATGTGGGAACAAGAAAATTTTGAAGCCTGAAAGTTACATTCCACAATATGTTAATTAGCCTGAGGTTAAGTTGGTCGGAGGTTAATTAGCCGACCGTTCCGGTTAAATAATCATGGGTTAACCGGCTGGCTAATTTGACCGACGGATTAATGTCAAAATCGGGGCCACGGTTTAACTAATTATATATGATTTTTTCAAATATGTCGACCGTTTCACTGACCGGCCAAATTTCGATTATAGTAATTTTTAACTGATGTGGTCGGTTAATCGCACCGAAAAAGCCAGCCCTAAGATTGAGGAGTGAGGCAAAAAGTTTAGTTCTTATATTCTAAAGTAGAGTCGTGTAAAACAGGCCAATCAAACAAGTGGGTTAAGTACTTGAATAGTTCTTACCCCACTTGTTTGACTTGCCTACTTTATATGAGTTGAGTTAATTATGTTCAAAATAAAATGTTAATCTCACCGCAAGTTAGTCAGATCGCAAGTTATTGATTTTGATTCATTCAAATTATAAGTTAGGTTGGATCTCAACGTCTAACACAAACTTATTTGTAACGTAAACGTCTAAAAAAACAACAAATTTTTGTGATTCGGTTGACAATATAACCTCTTTGTAGATAGTTGTATTAGAAATTTAAATCCTTTCGAGTTCCATCTGCATCTGCACAGATCCAATTGCTGAATCATTTACTCAAATTATATTTTTCTTTTTTCAGTTATTTAATTTCAAACGCAGAAAGTTTAAAAAAAAAGAATAATATCAAGCTTTAGCCTTTATGGGGGAACATACCATAAATTTGTGGGGTTTATTAATTATGAAATTATTTAATTATTATTTGGATGTCTTGGTCAAGCGTATGGACCAATATTATTATATTTTTAATTAATTTAAGGAAGGAAAATGCCAAAAAAGGAACATCAATGGTTCAGAATCTGCCAGCTGGAAGGGGGTTCATTGGTTCAATTGGTCTAACGGTCACTAGAATTTTGAATATGTTTGGTTTTCATCATTGAAGATGTTATAAATGATATTAAGAGCATGCGATTATTTTTTTTGTACAACTTGACAGCTAAATTTTACATGTTGTGGATTTCAAATCACTGAATTGAAAAATCAATATTTTGGACCATATATATATGAATTAGTATTTTGAAATTGATTTGAATATTACTTTGATCCGAGATGAAGAATATTGAAAACGAGAGACGAAGAAGAGATATATATTTTGAGTTTCAATAAAGGAATCATTATTTTTACCAACGAGTTTTTATCCAATTCAGTGTGTATACAATTTGTGTTGCTTTTTAGATGTACGTGAATGTCTTATTGGATGTCAAATGTAAAAAATATATAAATTATATGAGAAAGATGTCAAACTAACTCTGCTCTGCTGGAGCGTAGTGGTTTTATGATGATGATTTGCTGACGGAGATGATTGCATACTAGATGGTGAAGGGAGATCAAATGTGTTATATGATCGACGCGAAACAATATTATGCTCAGGTGACCTTCTAAGATCTATACGTTGGATATGAAATTACGATAGGTTTTCGTGATCATGTACATCTTAAAATTGGACTCACATACGTTATAGCTAACACTATTGATGAAAAGCAGGGATGTTGTGAAATGTGCATCGGTCAAAAAGTAATGTTGCGGAATTCTACGAAGCATGGGAACGAGGGTACCGCACATATTAACCTATTTAAAAAAGGTCGGGGGACTAAAATAGCACTATAACTACAAATCAGTGACCAAAAAAGGTAACTAGTTAGATATCCTCCATCCACATTCCTCGCTATAAAAATCAAATCCTTCTTCGCCCAAACAGAAAAAATCTCAGAGAAAGAAGAGAGAAAGAAAAAGATGCATTACTACAGAAGCAGGAGCGACTCGTTCCTCGACTCCTTCACCATATACCCGCTCCCGTACCCGGTGCTCCTCCTCCTCGCCGTGATCTTCATCTTCCTCGGCGGATCCTGGTACTTCAGCTACGAGGAGCTCGTCGAATCCACCGAATCGCAGTTCGGCTGGGCTCTGTTTCTCGTCCCGGTGATCCTCATCTTCCTCGTGCAGTGGCTATCATCCTTCGACAGCGCCGGGATGTTCAGTCTCTCGAGCCGGCGGACTCACTACTACCAGCAGCCGTCGTCGGACGGCGGAGGGACCTCGCCCTGGGGAGTCGCGGCGTTGATTGTTGTCCTGCTTGTTCTGTTGCAGTACCAGTCCGCTTTTCTTGACAGCTGGTTCTTCTGATTCATCGGAAGATTTTGAATTTAATTATTTTCCCTTCATTTGAATTTTTATTTTTCTGTTGATTATAGAGCTTAGTAACATATATTGATGGATCTGTGGTGTAAATTATAGATAGAATGACGAGGTGGTGGAGATTTTGGTATATATATATATATATATATATATATATATATTTGTATAAGGTAGATTTAAAATCGAGATAATAAATTCGAAACATCTTATATGTAACACTAAAAAATAATGTTAAACTTTTAAATAATAAATTCCAATCCTTAAATAATAGATCATAAAATCAGATTTTTAATCAGACTTCAAACTCTGATTTTTTACTATAAATCTAAATTAACCAATCATAAAGCCCTAAATTAGAGTCTAAACACTTACCACTATTTCCTAAACTCTAAACACTAAAAAAGAACATCAAACCTCTTAATTTTAAATGTAATATATAGCAAAAATGTGATAAAAGTATACCGAGATCTTCTTTTATAATAAAATTGGTAGAGTTACATTCAAGCTCCTAAATTTACTGCCTTAGAATACACATTACGTTACAAATCGGGGTGAAGTCAAAACGTCGATAATCCCACTTATGTCGAAATAAGAGTATAATAATTCGACTTATTGACGACAAGGCTAGAGCCAACCACAACATCGATCATTCCGAAAAATGAAAAATGAACCACTCCTCATCATTTTTAAACTAATTATCCATCTTAATCAACACATCCGTCATAAAATTAGTCTCTCCCTTTAATTCGAATAGGTATTTGTGTTCATAATTGGTTTCTATACATCCCTTCGGAGACATCCCATAATTGGTTTCTATACAGATGCAACTAGACAAGAACAGGCCTTATAAGTAAACTTGGGCCAAAGCCCGTAAAATACGGGCCTGTACTTTTCAGCAGGCAGGAAGCCTGTAATTACTTCAACCCGCGCGAACTAAAGCCTCTTTCTCCATTCCTCTACCAATTCGAAAACCGGAGCCGCCTTCTCATCCGCCGATCATCAGACGAGTTCGGGACTAATAACTCCAGGAACCCTGACTACTGGCAGACTAAACAAACGATAATAAGTTATGGCGGGCATGGGTGACGGCTACGTCCGCCGCCTGGAGAAGCAGCTAGGAGCTGAGCGTCGAAAAATCGCGAAGCTGAAGGCCAAGTCCGCGTCCGGTAATGGCCAGACTGGCCTTCTCCAGCTCGGTTCAAGTACATCGAAGGTATGATGTTTTCTGGCTAGCTCGTTTCAGCTCGATTCGAAGCGCTTAGAGTTTTGCTTGATTTTGATGTTCTCTCCCTTTTGTTTTTTTTTGGGTAGATTCTGTAGAATTTTTTATGCTTTGTTTTTTCTGTTTGCTTTGTAAGTTTATGAGTATGAGCTAATGTTTACGGGAATGGTTACTGTACCGAATAAGATTGAAGAAAAGGAGAAGAAGAAGCTTCAGAAGCTACGCCAAGAGTGAGTTTTGCTTTTACATTATTGGTCATTTCCGGATGGTTAGTTTGTTTAATTGTGTTTGATGGTTGGTTGATTTATGTTTGTGTGCTTCAGGGGGGAGGAACCGCAGCTAGCTAAACGGAAGAAGATGGTAACCAAAACGAAGTCGAATGCCAAGGCAATCCGACAGGAGCGGCGAACGGCCGAACTGGATGAAATCTCTTTACTGAAGGAGTGGATTGAATCCCAAAAACCTGAATCCGGATCCAACCCGCTTGCCCTCAAACCACATCCGGACAATGCACCAGTCGGCCGCCTCCAAGACGGCAGCTTCTCTGCTTATTCTGCTGCGGTGAAGTTTCGCGAATTGCCGTTGTCGAAGAAGACAGTTGATGCTCTGACGAAGAGCGGTTACGTCAACATGACTGAGATTCAAAGAGCTTCCTTGCCCCACGCCCTCTGCGGCAGGGATGTTCTTGGTGCCGCTAAAACTGGCTCTGGCAAAACTTTGGCTTTTGTGATCCCTGTGAGTAGTTCGGACAATTTTTTGTTTTCCTTTGGCAACCTTGTTCAAAGAGTAGTGTTTTTTTCAGTTTATGTTTGTTCTTATGTTTAGGGGAATTTGACTTCAGGTGCTGGAGAAGTTACACAGTGAGAGGTGGGGTCCCGAGGATGGAGTAGGGAGTATTATAATCTCACCGACAAGGGAACTGGCTGGCCAGCTGTTTGATGTGCTGAAAACTGTTGGCAAGTTCCACAGCTTCAGTGCTGGTTTGTTGATCGGTGGCCGGAAGGAGGTTGACATGGAGAAGGAGCGTGTAAATAAACTCAACATACTGGTTTGTACTCCTGGTCGTCTTCTTCAGCATATGAATGAGACCCCCAACTTCAATTGCTCTCAACTTCAGGTTAAAAACATCCTCCATGATCATTGATGATTTTCTGAGTAAGAAAATTTGGATAAAACTATGAAGGTCATATTGGCTTTATTGCACATGTAGCTTCCAAATCGTTAATGTGCGCGGAATTAGTTATCAAATTTTTTGCTATATCAGTTTAGATGATTGGTTCAGGCAAGTTAAATTTTTTCAGTTTACCATTTGCTTATTTCCACACATTGTCCTAATTCTTCCTCTGATGTTTCAACTCTTACGGACTCTGAATTGGCGTAAACATTATTCGGTTCCTCTATGCTTAGATTTAACAAAACTAGCATCTGTTTTTCAAATCTTATAATCCCAGCTGATTAATTATAATCTTTTTGCTTGGGAAACAGATTTTGGTTCTGGACGAGGCAGATCGCATTCTCGATGTTGGCTTTAAGACGTCTTTGAATGCAATTGTTTCACAGCTTCCTAAGCACAGGCAAACTTTTCTTTTTTCTGCTACGCAAACAAAGTCTGTCCAGGATCTTGCAAGGCTAAGTTTGAAGGACCCAGAGTACATCAGTGTTCATGAGAAGGCCGATTCTGCTACCCCTAGTCGGTTGCAGCAGACAGCGATGATTGTTCCTTTGGATCAAAAGCTAGATATGTTATGGAGTTTTGTCAAGGCACATCTTAACTCCAAAATCCTTGTTTTTCTTTCTACTTGCAAACAGGTATTTTATTCTTCGGCCTTTATCAACATAGGCATGGGACATGGATGAAGTACTTTTTCAGCTATCTGAAAGTTTGGCTAGTTGTTGATGATTGTGGTTTTTGGTTACTGAATAGGTGAAGTTTGTTTTTGAAGCATTCAAAAAGCTGCGGCCTGGAATTCCACTAAAATGCCTCCATGGGAGGATGAAGCAGGAGAGAAGGTCAGTTATTTATTCTCAATTCTGTGAGCAGCGGTCAGTTCTGTTCTCGACCGATGTGGCTGCCAGAGGTCTTGACTTCAATAAAGCAGTTGACTGGGTTGTCCAGGTTAGATATTTATAATTTTTGGTCGTAAGAGTGCTTTTGCAAATCACTTGTTTTCTTCTCAAAACCGTTCTTCCTGTTTCCAGATGGACTGTCCAGATGATGTTCCATCCTATATACACAGAGTTGGCCGTACTGCACGATACCTGTCAGGGGGGAGATCTGTTTTGTTTTTGGCACCATCAGAAATGCAAATGCTTGAAAAGTTGAAAGCTGCCAATATTCCTCTAAAGTTCATAAAGGTCAGACTCTCTATATCAACAGTAACCAACAGATCCGTGCGTCTTATGTTACTGATGGTACTTTTATGGTTCTATCAATCTTTCAGGCTAATAAAACAAAATGGCTGCAACCAGTTTCCGGGTTACTATCAGCTTTGTTGGTGAAACATTCTGAACTGCAGGAGTTGGCTGCAAAGGCCTTTATAAGATACATGCGTTCTATACACGTTCAGAAAGACAAAGAGGTTTTCGATGTGATGAAATTGCCCATTGATGAATTTGCAGCGTCAATGGGTCTGCCCCTCACCCCTAAGATACGGTTTGTGGAAAGAAAACTCAAGGGCAAGAGGTTGGCTGGAGAATCTTCTGTTGTTGAAATGGAACCAGCAGACATTAAGAAACCAAAGACCACTAGCAAGTTAAAGGATGAATCCTTGGATATACCAACAGATTTACTTGAGGTAGGAGACTCGGAGGAAGAGGATGTGGATAAAGATCTCCTTCATTCTAAGCAGACCGGAAATGAGAGCAGTGATAAATCGATGGAAATAAGAGACACAATGTAAGTTTTACTGCTTAACTGTCCCCCTTTATCTCTTGTTTTAGAGTCTGCAATTGATCGATGTGGCTGAATCCATTTATTCTGATCTGGTGTTTATCTTATCTAGGCTTGGAACCCGCATCTCCAAGAAGAAAAAGCTGAAGATCAACATCCATAGACCTGTTGGAACGAGAGTTGTTTTTGATGAAGAAGGGAAAACACTTGCTCCACTGGCAAGGGTGGCTGGGTCAAACAATGCTGAAGATGATTCTTCTTTGCTTGACAAAGGTAACTGCTTTGAATGAAGAGAATCCAAAGCTGAAGTAGCTTAATGGTTTAGCTGTCTCTTTAGAGTCCTATCTCTGTGTGGCCTTTACTTAGTGGTTGCTTTTTAGACTTGTCTCTGGGAATTTCCATGAAAATCTGTTAGGTTCTGCTGATTCTGAAGTTGGTATCATTTTTCTTGTTGCAGAGAAAAGAGATGAGTATTATCAGAAGATGAGAGAAGAGATGAAGAAAGTGGACAAGGTAGACAAGGTTGTTGACAGCCAACGTCGTAGAGAGAAGCGAATGAAGGAGAAGATAAAGCGGAAGAGAGGACTCGGCGATGAAGAAGAAGAGGAAGATGAAGATGTATCTGGTTCAGAAGGAGAAGGAACGAATGGAAGGAAGAAATCCAACAAGAGATCAAAGATATATTTCAATAGTGACGACAGTGATGATGAGGAGGGTGGAAAGAAAGACAAAATAGACTCTATATCTCTAGCAGAACAAGAAGCTCTGGCGCTGAAGCTGTTGAGTAACATGCACCATTAGAATAGAGAGATGTTAAACTGTGGTCGAGATATGAAACCAGGCACTTTTGTGAAGAGAATGTAAGGTCGGAATAGTTCTTGAATCTTTGTACCATGTAATGTTGCAATTTTTGTTCTTACTTTGCTTAGATTCCGTATTCTGATCGAATCAGAAAGGGTTGAATTTTTATGGGTTCCGACAAGCAAGTGTGAAGTTGAAAGATGGTTTCTTCATTCATGAGTTGAATATATCTCAACGGTTCAAAATCCGACTTGGTATACACACTCGTGTTCTAGCGAGAAACCTTAGCACACACCACTCAAGAAGGAAACTTGCAATTCAAGAAACTCTTTCAAGACAGCCACATGAACTTGAACCATAGCTTATGCCCCTACTAAACACTTTCAGGTTACATAGATACAACAAAAGATTTCTGGTCTCTCTCACAAGGAAGGCTTCTATGGCCTCCCGCTCCTTGCTTTATTGGCCGGAAACACACACGACGAAAAAACCCTCAAACGGTGACTTTCTTCGATGTCACTGAGTTCACAATGGTGGCAAACTCGGGTCCCTGCATAACCATTCGAGCAAAAGTCCATCAACCACGATTTTTCCATTATCAAGCTTAAGGTCAATGGAGGGTCAATGAGTAGTCTTTACCTTCAAAGAAGCACCACCAACAAGGAAGCCATCGATGTCTTCTTGCTTCGCGAGCTCGGCACAGTTGCCACCATTTACAGACCCTGGAGAACCAATGTTATCGATTTGACACGTGATGTAAAAGGGTGTAAAACATGCAGCTTTAACTAAGTACCTCCATAGATGATTCGGGTCTTGGAAGCAACTTCGTCAGAGACGTTCTTCTTAAGCCAATCTCGGACAGCAACATGAACTTCTTGAGCCTGCTGTGGTGATGCCACTTTACCGGTTCCAATAGCCCATACCGGCTCGTAGGCTATGACCACATTGTCCCAGCTAGGCACTGCATCTGCATAAGCTTTCAACTGTGTGAAGCAGACGTCGAAAGTCTTCCCAGCTTCTCTGTCTTCTAAGAGTTCTCCGATACAAGCAATCACCCCTAGTCCTTCGGTCAAGGCATATGCAGCCTTCTTCCCTATGAACTGAACTTAAAGAAAATAACTTTAGTTACTACTAGCATCCATCAGGTAGAGAACAATAATGTGGCATTGAAAGTTAAGGTCTTTACCTGATCGTCTTCACCAATAACGTGTCTACGCTCAGAATGCCCGAGAATGACCCACTTCGCCCCTAGATCTTTCAGTTGCTCCACGCTGTATAAAAGGTGATGAATGAGACATGAATTCGACAAATTCCAAAGAGTTGGAGAGAGCACACGGTATAGGCATGTAAACGATGAGAGAGAGAGAGAGATAGTGGCCCTCACCTAATTTCACCAGTGAAAGCGCCACCTTTGCTGATCCAAGAGTTCTGTGCAGATACCTCGATTCTACCAGTCAAGGAAGACTTGACCTGATCGATGTAAACGAATGGAGGCGCTACGACAACATCTGCACAATGCAGCAATATGAATCACTTCACATACATAAGTGCAAATGATTCAACGAACTATGTCAAATTAATTGTTCAAGGAAAAAGAGAAGGTTCTAACCAACATCAGACTCCAAGTTTGCACTGTTCAAGTCCGAGACGAGCTTGGTGATGGAGTCTTTTGTTCCATTCTAAGTAAACAGAAAAAGTAAGGGTGCAAAGAGGGTTAGAACGGACATGAAAGATATATGGTTGTATTATACCTAACCGCAAACCACAAACCCTAACCATGTAAAACAACCGATAACTGTGTGTATCTATCTTGGCCAGAATAAACCAAACAGGATTGATTCGCAGCCCAAACACAACAATGAATGAAAAATAAAGGATGCTAGGGCAGCAGGCAGCATTGTCGAGTTATATAGACTATAGTAACACTATCATAAAGAGACAGTCACTCATCAAGTCAGCATCTTTATCGTCAGGAATCCCGTAACGTAGCTAAGCATGCAGCACGAAGATCTTTACAGCTCTCGCCCTTTCGATCATCACCAATAATACTACAGAATCACAGAGAACATTAACCATATAGATGTCATCCTGCAAACTTCCAAGAAGCTAAAAGGTGACACTATGCTATCAGACATGGAAACCTATATCAGTTCTATTCCTTCCCACTTCAGCTAAAGTACAAACAACAACTTGAAGCATACTATAAGTAAGACATTCAACAAAGAACCATAAACAAACCGAGCAGGATTGATTCATAAGTCGAAGTCAACAGTATAAGAAACGACACAAGCAGCGAGGGAAGGCAACATTGTCAAGCCTTTCAGCAACACCATAGCAAAGAGACAGCCACCCATCAAGTCAGCACCATTATCATCAGGAACCCTATTTTAACTAAGTCCGAAGCAGAACTGGCTCTCGCCTTTTCGAGCATAACACCAAAGCAGAGAACTTTAACCGTTAGATCCCAACCCTACTGTGTTTCAACAACCTAAAATGCGACATTCGGCTATTGCACATCGAAACCTCAATCAGCTCTCCTCCTACCGACTTCTGGGAAAATACAAACAGCTGTTTCAACTTCAAGCCTATGATTACACACATTCAACATAGGACCATTACAACCTTCTCCTTAGCTCAATCACACTAACACAAGCACACTAAATCAAAACTCAGACACAACAAAAAATTGTAGTTACTTACACATTTCCAGTTTCCTCCAACAAAGAACTGCAACCACAGCGAGGGAGAAAAACCAAAACCAAATTAATGAATGCCCAGATGGTAAAACACAATGCAAACAGTGAGATAAGATCTAAAACAAAACAAGGGGAGAAAAAAAGGCGACACCTTTCCGGTTCCAGCCATTGCAACAACGGTGGCTCTGGAAGGCTTACGAGCTGATAGATGATGTGGCAAACGGAGCTGGGAAGAAGAAAGGTTGGAAGATCGGCCTGAGAAGTTAGGTGGGGAGTAAACAGCGGCGGACTTGGGGCCTGCAAGTGAGGTTGAGAGCATCGCCGCCATGGATGAGGATTAAAATCAAAAGAAGAAACAGAGCTTTCTCTTATTCCCACAAACTTCTGGTTCAGGTTTTATCACCAAACCCCACCAACCAACGCTGAAACTTATAAAGCTTTTTTATTCCGTGATAAATGAGGGCCTGCTGGGCCTTTTTGGAGCTTTATCGTTGTTTCCGTCGTTAAATTTCTTGTGTTTGCTTTTCACAGTTGTTGGTTGGGTTAGTAACTGATGAACACAGTAGTTGTTACAGATTATATGAGGTCAGGTGATGCAGAAACAAAACTGTTTTCGGTTGGCTGCGTCTATCTTGATTTGCTGAGTACGGTGTATGTTCTTGTCCACAGAACTTTGTGCACTTATTATGTTTGTCTTGTTCCATCCTATCCATTTGACACCCCAACACCTTTCACTTATATAGATAGACTAGGGGTTGTGGATTTTGTTTACTCTCGACCGAAACAGATGAAGCTCGAGTTAATTTGGGCGTGACCAACTTCAAATTTACTTTGTATGGTCTACTTAAGGTTCAGTATTAATGGATTGTCCATTTGAAGAAACCCAACGACATATTTAAACAAAATAAGAAAGTAAATGGGCAGTAAACTATAAAGACAACTTGTATTTGGCGTCATAAGCGACACGAAAGTCTTCAGAATATGATAACCATTAAGTACAAGTATATCCCAATATGACCGATATAGAGAGGATATGCCTCATTTCCATCTGACAAACAATATCCAACAAACATAACGTTGTCTTAGAGAGATTATCGAATATCATTTGTAAAACTTCATCGTACTTTCCCGTTTGCTTGAGATACTCTTAGTCATCACTATTGACCAAGTTCTTAATTATTTGCTACATGAAGATCTATCTCCAGACTTTTTAAGTATGTTGACAACGACCGAAAGGTCTAACATCTCAAGCGATCCAAAATCAAATATTATTTAATCTTTATCGTAATAAGTTAGAATAATATTTGCGATCTCCGTAACAAAATCGTCCCAAATTTGATATAAATTTTTTTTCAATTTTGTTTTCATACACATCAATGGATCACAAATAGGCCCATAAAATTAACTTCAGCTATAGCCTGTAACATACGGGGGTTGAACTTTTTGGTAGCACCAAGCCCATTAAGAAGCCCGCAATTGCCTCAATCCAACCGCCGTTCAACTCTTGTTCTCCATCCGCCGATCGAATCAAACGAATCCGCAACAAAAATCTCCAGGAGCCCTAAAGATTGCGGAATAGACAAACGAGCAAAATAATGGCGGGCATGGGTGACGGCTACGTCGGCACGGCGCAGGACGCCGTGAGGATCCGCCGCCTGGAGAAACAGCGAGAAGCGGAGCGCCGGAAAATCGAGGAGCTGAAGACCAAGTCCGCCTCTGGTAATGGCCAGACTGGGCTTCTCCAGTTCGGGTCAAGTACATCGGAGGTATGTTGTTTTCTGGTTACCTCGTTTCAGCTCGATTCGAATCGCTTAGGGTTTTGCTTGATTTTGATTTTTTCTCCCTTTTGTTTTTTTTTGGGGCAGATTCTGGAGACGGCGTTTAAGAAGGAGACTGTTGGGTTGGTTACGAGGGAGCAGTATGTAGAGAAGGTGATGATAGTTTTTATGCTTTGTTTCTTCTTTTGCCTTTGTAAGTTTATCAATGTGAGCTCATGTTTACGGGAATGGTTTTTTGGATTGTGTTTCAGAGAGTTACTATACAGAATAAGATTGAAGAAGAGGAGAAGGAGAAGCTTCAGAAGCTACGACAAGAGTGAGTTTTTGTTTTGCATTATAGACAATTTCTGGATGGTTAGTTTGTTTGATTCTGCGTTTGATGGTTGGTTGATTTATGTGTGTGTGTTTCAGGGAGGAGGAAGCGCAGCTAGCTAAACGGAAGAAGAGGAAGATTAAAGGGAATTCGAAGCTGTCTTTCTCTGATGATTTCGAGGATGGAGTGGAAGAGGAAGATGATGAAAACGGTATACACATCCTGCTTTAACTTCGAGCTTGAGCAAGAACTGTTTGTTTTTTCAGTTATCAATATGGTCTGTAGATGTTTCGGGTTTAAGCTATGGCTTTTGAGTTTTACAATGTGAAGTTTAGTTGCTGGTCTGTAGATGTTTCTAGTTTAAGTGTTGGTTTTTTAGTTTTACAATGTGATGTTTAGTTCCTTTCTACTCTTCAGTTCCTAGATATGTATTGTATCGACACATTGATTGTTATTTACTGTTGATGCAATGATTTTGCTGCTGAGCCATTAGTTCAGAATGGAGTTATCAGAAATGTGTAATGTGATAGGAGGAGCAAAAATTGTTTCTCTTCAAGTGGAACCTGCTCTGTTTTCTTAGTTTATCAATTTGGTTTGTAGTCTGTAGATGTTCTTGTTTTAGGCTTTAGCTTTTGGATTCTTCATATAGAAGCCTATTGGCTTTGAACGGTTTAATTTCGTTGTTGAAGTATGAGTTAGACTTGCTGTTCCTAAATATATATCTGATAGAATCCTTTGTACGCTTCTTCTTTACAATTGATGAAAGCTCTTTATTCTTTAGTATTCAAGAATTATAGGATTATCTGAGGCATTACTATCAAAATTTTGTAGTGCAATAGGGGCAGTGGAATTTGTCTATACCAAAATCTGGCCATCTGGATGTTGCTTATCCTTTTTATCATGTCCGCAGAAAATCCGAGTATGAATAAGTTGGCTCGTGGAAAGTTTGGCAAAGATCCCACTGTAGAAACAAGCTTTTTGCCTGACAGGTATGGCGTCTTTCTTTCTGGTTTGTCAAACTGTGATCTTTTTTCTTTGATGTCTTCGGGACTCACGCGTACGCTTAGGACCGCTGAGGATGCTGATACAGTGAGAGGGAGGCTGAGGAGCAAGCTGAGCGTGAAAGGCTGCGGAAACAATGGGTTCGCGAGCAGGAGCAGATCAAAAGTATGAATGTTTTTTCCGGGCGTATGTATATATATATATATATATATATGAACATTTGTGATCTTGGCTCAATTGTTTCTTCAAACAATCTCTCCTGACCTTTTGTGCTGATACTTCAGATGAAGCCCTTCAAATTACTTACAGTTACTGGGATGGGACAGGTCATCGAAGGACAATCCAGGTAAACTTTTCTGTTGAAAGTTCAATCCTTAACCATCTTTTCCCCTTTATATTCTTGCATTGGTTGTTGATTTAGATGGTTTTCCAATTCCTAGTGCCGCAAAGGTGATAGCATAGGCGAGTTTTTGCGGACTGTCCAGCAGCAACTTGCACCCGAGTTCAGAGAAATCAGAACAACTTCTGTTGAGAATTTACTTTACGTGAAAGAAGATCTTATTATTCCACATGTAAGTTGCTTTAGACTTCGCGAATTATTTTTCACCTTTCTAACAATATTGAAACCGAGATCTCACGTTTTTTTCTCGTACTCATGTTACTGCAGCAACACAGCTTCTACGATCTCATAGTCAACAAAGCAAGAGGCAAAAGTGGACCGGTAACGTCCTGGATCCTTGCATTTGGTGTCCCATGTTGCCTAAATTTCTTCCGTTGCTAGATCTGATTCAGATGCTCCTCATATGCTCTTTCTCCCAACTTCTTCCTGCAGCTTTTCCACTTCGATGTCCACGAGGATGTGCGAACCATTGCTGATGCAACCATTGAAAAGGATGAGGTATAATCCTATCACGCTCAGTTTGGGTTATCTTTGTGCTCCGTCCCAAACATGCAAATATCTGATGTCTGGTGCTCTGCTTTCTGACAGTCCCATGCTGGTAAAGTTGTGGAGAGGCACTGGTATGACAAGAACAAGCATATATTCCCTGCATCAAGATGGGAGGTACACATATTCTTTCCGTCTCATGATTCATTAGTCATGTTCGATGTAGTGATGCTGTATTGAATTTTCGCTCATGGTTGATTGTTCGTCTTGTGTATCCCCCCAGATATATGACCCTTCTAGGAAGTGGGAGCGATACACCATCCATGGAGATTAAACCAGCTGATGCCGGTTTATGGCAGTTGCAGCAATTTCCTGCTTTGTATTCGAACAGACCATTTGTGTTTCTGTATGACAAGAAAAACTCGTGTATTGGATTTGTCTGTTGAAGAATATTGACAGTAGACAAAAGATCTCTGTTTTGTGTACTCGAGATGTAGGGTTTGCTTGCTAATATAACATATTTATAACATGTCCTACATATGTTTCTTGAAACTGCACGGTACACACTTTGTACATAAAAGAGTCCCGAATGTTTGTTCCATATCGGTACACTACCGTACTCATGTTACACCTCGGTTTTGGTGCAATGAGACATGTCCTACATCCGAAATGCCGTATACACGCTTTGTACATTGTACATAAAGAGTCTCGTATGTTTGGTTACATATCACACCCCTAGACTCGTTGTTAATGAGCTAATAGATGAACTATGTTGTTGTATTGTATTCGCCAACGAGCTATGTGAGTGAGGAGTGGGGTGCGATTTGTTAGTCTTTCGGGGTCATTGGTCAATGTAGTAGTTAAGTGACTTGTGATTTGGGTGATAGAGAAGGCGGCTGGATGAGCTAGATCATGAATAATGGATGAGTTTGAGTTTGGTATTTTCAGCTTGTCAATCGAGCTTGGTCATGGGGACCGACTTGGCACTGTCTTGTGTGCCAACTGAGCTATAACTTTGTTGCCTCAGGTGGATAAAACCAAGTTGAGTCATTGATAAGGTTTGGGACTTTCGTCGGTTAATCAAGGTTCGTAAACACAAAGTTCGTTGCTTTTCATCGATCGACTGAGTTGGGTCATGGATATAATTCCTCACTGGGTGGATGAAACCGAAAATGATAGCACCTTTTTGTGGGTCGACAAAAGCTTGAATTTCGGTTCGGGTGGGTCAACGAACAACACTCACAAAATCCAGTCAAGGACGCGAGCTAAAGCCTAGACGAGCATTTCTATTGGCCAGGCTTCGTCATCGATTGTCCTAGTCATATTTGTCAATTAGATCCAAAAATCCCAAATTTCAACCAAACAAAATCTCCCCAGAAAGAGAACTCTCTTCTCAAAACCACAGATCGCCAGTTCCGCCATTAACGAGCCTCCACCATGAACACTCTTAGGGTTTTCTTCCTCGCTCTCCTCCTCCTCGCCTCTCCTCTTCTCCAAGGTAACCCCCACTCGCACTCTCTAAGCTTACAGATCCAGATCCCTTCCAGCTGGAAGCACACTTGTGTAGCTTTGGAATTATCGAATTACTGTTTGTGGATTCCTATTGTTCTAGGAGGTTTGATACGTAGACTTCAGATCGTGTGTCCGATTGTTCTAGGAGGTTTGAAGTTGTTTCTTCGGTGTTGTATCCTAGATCAATCGGGGTTTGATCGGATTTCTCTAGGGTTTTAACAGTGGTGTAAGATGTTCTGGTTTTCAGACTTGTTTCTTCTTTGTCAAGGGGTTTTGCATGTATGGTGGCTTAGCTCCCATTGGACTTGTTCATGTTGACTGATTCAGGAAACATTTGATGGAGTGGTTTTCAATATATTATTTACTTGGTCTTTTCTGTGTTGTGTCTATTTTACAGTTGCTAGATGCGATGGAGATGCAGAGGCGGAGGCAGCTGCTGAAACAGTGAATTCTGCTGAAGACGCAACAGATCTTGGGATTGTTGGTTCCGAAGCTGATGTTCAGGATTTTGGCGATGAGAATTTTGCTCCAGCTCCTGGGATTGAAACTGTCTGTCTCTTCCCCAAGAACAGTGCCAAGAGTAAGGAATTTACACATTCTCAAGTGTTTTCATGTGCATGTCTCGGGAATTGGCATGCAACTTTCTTATGTTTTGATTTCTGCCTTTGTGCAGCCATACCAGCTGGACAAGAGTCGGAGCTTCTCGTGGGAGTGAAGAATGACGGTATATAGTTTGTTTCAGATGCTGGATTTCCTATCAGTGTTTTATGTATATGCACTTATGTGACTGAGGTTGAACCGAAATGCAGGAGAATCTAGTATTAATGTTATTGCAATCAAGGCTAGTGTTCATCTTCCATTTGATCACCGTCTCCTTGTTCAGAATCTGACCGCTCAGGTAATTGACTAATTGAGGAAGGTTTTTGCTGAAGTATAAGTTCTGGGACTTCGCTTTCATATTTATGTTATGACTACAGCGATGAAAGCTGGAAGATTGTTCATGTCTTTGTTATCATTGTTCTTAATTTTCAAAGTTAATCTTGGTTTTCAAAATACTTTCTTGCGGTCGTATATTTGGTTCTCTTTAGGCCCTCCTCTCTTGATTTTTGTGATCTCGTGTTTGTGTGGCAACTTCGGAGATGAAAGTGGGAAGATTGTTTGTGTCTCATGAATATGATGGTTCTTGGTGGATGTCGTACTTTGAAGTACTCTTGGTTTTCAATATATTGTCTTACGGTTGTATATTAAGATCTGTTTTAAGGTCATTCTGTCTCTCTATTTTCCGGTGTTTAGGTTTTTTTGTTTCACCTTCTAGTTTTCAGTGACATTGTAGTTCATCCATACGATGGTTTGAGGAAACTGCTTGTATCTGTGGAATTAGAATCTCTTAATGAGTGTTTAAGACTTGATTAATCAATCCTTCTGTCTTGTGCTACACTTAGGGATTCAACAACGCAACTGTTCCGGCCTCGGCACAAGCTACCTACCCGTACATTTTTGCCGTGAGCAAGTTCCTCCAGGTGGCTGCACTAATTCGCTTGTTTATTGGTTTCTGAAATTCGAAGTTTTCGTCCACCTTTTTTCATCTTACATACTTCGTTCCTCCCCTTTTTGCAGGCTGGAACCTTCGATCTCGTTGGGACCATCATTTATGAAATAGACCAGCAACCTTACCAGAGCACATTCTACAATGGCACTGTAGAAGTCATCGAAGTTGGTGGTCTCCTCAGCATGGAGTCTGTTCTTCTCATTACTCTCGGCACTGCTCTTGTTGTACTCTTTGGCATTTGGATTCAATCTCAAATAAAGAATCTCTCTAAGGTACGGGTCTGCCACGGTTTGCTACACTATCATTTGCTTCTTTGGTTCGAGTCTCTTGTTACCCATATCTCCTTAGTAAATCCACCAAGTCAACTCGTATAGATTCTGTTAAGTTGTAGTAAGTTACTAATCAGAGATTCCGGATTGAATACTTATCAAACTATTCATTACTTCATTCCTACCTCTCGTCGTATCTCTGCTTACATGTTCTGCTTTGCCTTGTACAGAAAACCAAGAGAGCCCCCAAGGTTGAAGTCGGTTCTGGGACCAGAGATGCCTCAATGGACGAATGGCTCGAGGTAAGCCCTCTCCTAATCTACACTTAATTCGAGAGTACTGTTTCACTACATGCATAACGATTAACGAGTACTTTCATCAATTGTGCAGGGCACTGCATACACTCAGTCCAACAAGCAAAAGAAGAAGAAATAGATGAGGGGTTTTCTTTTGAGCTCGAAGATCTCCAGTAGTTGAAACGATGGTGACTCTGTTTTGCTCCGACACTCCAGTTTAGCATTTTGAAGAGACACTATTCGAAGAGAAACGGAAGAAGACCCCCCCACGGGTTCGAGAACTTAGCTGTTGAAAACTCTCTTAGGCCAGCATAGAAGAACTTCGTGTCTCGTTTAGCTGTCGGAATTTTTATTTATAGTTTTGTGGATTTTCTTCTTCTTATAGTAGAGTCTAGTCTTTTGATGAAGTCGAGAACCCTGTGTCCGCCTTTTAAAGTTTGCCAGTCAGGATACAGATCTTAACTGAAAGTTTGCAGATTTTATCAGTGTTCTACCTAAACTCAACAGCAGCAAGAGAACTTTTTGCGGAAATCAACGAATGAACTCTGTAACTGCGAAAGTGCAATGTCATCCTCAGTTACTGGCATGGATGCTTATGTAAAGTAACTAGTTCATCCAAACTTTTTCTTGACGTATTACTTAAAATTCGCCCTGCCGACCCTATTTAACACAATCTTAAAATTTCGAGGTAAATTTTAGTACTTTGCAACATTTCAAGCCGGGATACGGAATTATCCCAAAACTCCAAAAAACCCCGATCAAAACCTCACAAAGCGCGAAAATTTCCAGCTCCATTTCCGTCCTCCCTCCGCCGTCCTCCGCCGCCGTCCGATCTTCTACTTCTAGGGTTACCACAACCTCAGTGAAGCTCAAGCTTCTTCCCTCGCTCATTCGTTACAATGTCAAGTAATCAGAAGTCAGTCGATTCATCACTCTGGTGGGACTCTTTCTCCTCGCTTCTCGCCGAACTGGAGAACGCCTCGCCCTCCTCCGACCTTCCTCCGGACCTGGTAACGACTACTCTCCATCAGCTGGAACCTGTACTCCGCCTCCGCTAAGTTTTGCGTCCATCCTTACTCTGCGTTTGTGTCTTTTTTATTCACAGGCGACGAAGTTGAAGCAGAATCATGGCTGGTTCGTGGAAACGGTGGCTCGTTTTAAGCCGCCGAATTCCGGTTCGAAAGAGGCTCTGAACTCCGAGAAGTTGAAAGTTGGGGATCATGAGCTGACTGTTAAGCCTCAGCTGAGAGAGAAAGCTCTCCGTATTAGCTCTTGTGCGGTGAGTTTGGTCTTTTTTGTCAAGGGAATTGCTGTGTCTGGCTTTTAGTACAGCTCTGTGAATTTGTTCTGTTCTTTTTGGCTGCAGTCGTTGGATGAAGTGCAGTCCTATATTCTCGTGGAGAGGTCTCTCGAACACAATGGCTTATCGATCGATTCCATTGCTGAAGAGTATCTCCATGCGGTATGCTGTATCAGCTCTCGTGATTGAACTGCTAGATAGTGTCTTTCAACGTTTAGATTGTTGTTATGCAATGTCTTCATGGAACATTTGATTGTCAGTTGGAGTCGCAGTGTTCTTAGACTAAGGTTTATATTTGTTTCTGTTATTTTGAAGGTGTTGCTTGATTACTACATTGAGCGACAATGCTTACTCAAATGTACTAGGCAAATCCTGATGTATGCGTGTAAGTACATCATACACTGTCCGTCTCTTATACTTATGGTTAACATCCAAAAGACTGGAGCAGAAAGTACACTGCAGAACTTGTAGATTTTTACTTTTCAAGCAAGATTTAGAACGAATGTGATCTGTAAATTTCAATACTTTAATCATTTCCATGAACTTTTTATGCAGTGTTTATTGGAATTAGGTCCAAAGGAGAGAATCTTGTTAAGGACGAGACATTGAAGCTAATTTCTGATGGATTGGAGAATAAATTGGTCTCTGTTCTTCAGGACCTTTTATCTGTCAGCCATCCTGTCCAGATGGTAAATCTTACATACACACTTGACGTCTTCAGTTATGCATGTCCTTCATCCATATTCCTTTCAGATCTGTAAGCTACGCTTGCACTAGACTAGACACAGCAGGTTCTGTTTAGTGTTGTAATGTTGACATTCAGCTAGTTCCAAGTTTTTTGGGGCCATTTGTGTCATGTATGTTGTTTTGTAAGTCTGGTATGGTCAACTTCAGTTGGATCAATACGTGCACGTGCTATTGGCTTAAGCTCAACAGCTACGGTTATCTATTAATCGAGATTGTAGTTTGAACCTTCTGAGGGCTGTCATGGATTGTTGTTTTCTTTATTTAGTTTTCTTTGGTATGTTTTTGGCAGCCTTCTGGACAATGTTAGTGTAGTGTTAGGTCAGAATGCTGTTTCTTGTTTCATCTGTTCATATTGCATGTCATATTGACTGTGAAAATGCTTTTAGGATGTTGACCTTGTCAGTTTGTGGGCTGAAGAGATACTAATTGAAGACAATTTGGTCTTGGACATTCTTTTCCTGATATATTATGAGTCACTCTGCGTATGTAATGGTGAGATGTGGAGAAAGATTTGTTCACTATACAAGGTTTGTCTTCGTCTTTCTCCTTTCTCTTACCTGCCTGTTGGAATTTCACTTCAACTAATGTGGGTTATATATAATGTTCAATAGGGGATTATATCAGGCACTTATAACTTCGGAAAGTTAGAAATATCAACTGAAGCAGGTAAATCTTGTTATCAAACCAAAGTTCAGCTTTTACTCATCCTTATAGAGACTCTGGATCTTGAACACCTTCTCCAGCTAGTTCACGATGGAACTCCTTTCAGGTGCATTTCATTTCATATCCTCTCTTAGGTAGATGCTTTTTCAGAACCGTCCTTGGGTAGTTGTTCTTTTGGGTGAAGCCATGCGTTAGAAACAGGATTTCTGTGTTCTCTTTGTAATCCTGCAGCATACATGCTTGCAAATTGTGAACCCATGACTTCAATCTAGTGGTTGTGAAAACATTTAAGATATGCTAGTTTGAACTGGAGAAGAAAATAGAGAAACCTTGTGCTTGCAGGTTGCTTCTTGTACTTGTCATAAAAAAAAAACTGCTGGATATGAAAATTCCGGATGCCTTTTTCAATTCCATTTCAACGAGTAATTTCAAGTCTACATTTGAATGAGGCTAATCCCTGCTTCTGTTTATGGGTTACTACACAGGAATGGAGTGTCCTCGTTTACTTACGCTGATATTCAACAAATGGATGCATTAATATCTGATCTTACTGCTACTGAAGAGAAAGAAGCGGCAGGGCTACTTTTCGCATGGGCTGTGTTTCTCTGTCTAGTTAGTTCCCTTCCAGTAAAAGAGCAATCAGATGTGGTAATGGTAAGTGTTTTTCTGAGTGGTTCTTGAATGTTAGCGATTACCATTCTCATCTGCCGTTTCTGATTAATAATTGGTTTCTAGGACATCGATCATGTTAGTTATGTACGGCAAGCATTTGATGGTGAAGCTTTAAGCTACTTTCTTGAGATTACTGGAAGTGACATGTTGCAGGATTCAGATGTAAGCTGGAGTTTTCTTGTTTCCTTATTGGTTTTTTCAAAATCCTATGTTGCTATCTAGCATCCTGTTGTGTCACTTGGATAATATGACATTTTCCATTTTTTTTAGTTTGGTACTGCTGGTTTACATCTTTCTGCCACTCCCTGTTTGTCTATTTCTTACTAGGGACCCGTGGCTGGGTACCGGAGTGTTCTGCGAACAACTATTTCCGCGTTCATTGCATCATATGAAATTAATATTCAGGTAGTCATACCACCCATTTGGACTCTTTACTCCCTTTCTCAAGTCATTATTAAATATGATACTCAGCTCCACTAATTTCTTCTCTCTGCAGTTGGAGAATGGTAACCTAAGTCTGATAGTGGATATTCTTTGTAAGATTTATCGTGGAGAGGTTCGTATTTCTCTTCGTCTTTTTTCCACTGTAGCTATTGTACTCATACATTACTTCTGTGACATGATGTTTCTCTGAACATTGCAGGAGTCGCTTTGTGTTCAGTTCTGGGACAGAGAAAGTTTTATTGATGGTCCACTCAGGTGCCTTTTGTGCAACTTAGAAGGCGAATTTCCATTTAGGACTATTGAACTCATTCGACTTTTATCATCCCTCTCAGAAGGAAGCTGGCCTGCAGAATGTGTGTAAGTAGTGTTATTATGCTCCATTTAGGACTATTGAACTCATTCGACTTTTATCATCCCTATCAGAAGGAAGCTGGCCTGCAGAATGTGTGTAAGTAGTGTTATTATGCTCTTTGCTTGTACTAGTGTGCGACATGTGGGATTTCTTAGTTCTCAGTCAGTTGGTAATATAAAGCAGTTATTTGTGGAACATGAAACTCAAGCTATTATTACGAGGAAAAGTGCTGTTTCCTTATTGATGCATTTGTACACTTTACTAGAAATGATAAGTACTATGTATTTCTAAATTTAGTCAGAGTGTTAAGTTAAGTGCATCTTCTGTGATTTTATGATTTCATTACTGATTGACCTTCTTGTCGACAGGTATAATTTCCTTGATAAATCTGTTGGCATATCATCTTTGTTTGAAGTTACTAGTGAGTTCATTGTGGACAGAGCCTCACAGATAGTTGAAACACAACAGCCATTGTTTATTCCTGGAATTGAAGGGTTGGTTGTGCCCTCAAAGACTCGTGGGCAGGTTCTGAAAGTTGTGGATACTAAAACTGCCCTAGTACGCTGGGAGGTAAAACAGAAATTCGTCCTGAATTTTTTTGTTATGACTGTTGGTTATGAATGCGAGCTGTGTGATTGTTGCTCCAGTTTTATCGACCGAGTCATGACGTCATGAAAAGCAAGCAAAACGATACTGTAGTGTTATCGCCTGCTTGAAGGAAATATCGTAGTGAAATGGATTATGAATTGTTATGTTTGGTAGTGTTGACCCAGCTTCACCTAGATTACTGATGTGCACAAAAATAGGGCTGAGAACTATGAAAACAAATCCTTACTCAGATGAAACTCCAGTGAATAACAAACAAACTAGTAAACTACTTCACAAATTGTGAGGCACGTCTACTTAATGTTGTTAACTTCTAATGTAGTCTACCAGGTATTTCTGTTGATCCTACTTCTTTCTTGGTAGTTCCTGCTTCTGCAGTTTAAATCTCCATTGAGTAATTTGATGAGACTCGTGCAGATGTTTTCTTCCACTTCATGCCTAAGGAAACTATACCTCTTTTCTTGAGATTTATTTTGACATTTCATTGTTTGCTCTGAAGAATGTCAAAATGTGTTAAGTAATAGCTCTCTGTTCACCCTTTTTCTGTGTGAAAAACTTCTTGAATGGATTTTCGGCTTACACCTTCATATATGTTGGTGTTGATTTGCATGCCATAACTTTGATGTTGGTAGCCTTCAAATATGTGGATACCCAATCTTAATTGGAGCTAATTTTCTCCAACATGTTCGTTTTCCTTGTAGTATACGCAATCAGGATTGCTTATCTTGCTTCTGCGCCTTGCACAATCACTGCAAATTGAGAGCAACAAAGAACGATTTCTCATTCTTGACCTTCTTAGACGAATGGTGTCCTTTAACACTGTAAGTCTCCCATTGCTTCTACCAAAAAAAATACATGTCCTCGTATCTCATGACATAGATTGTGACTATAGTGAATTAGTGATGTCGTAGTATCTAGGGAGCCTCCATTTGAAAATCACCTACCGAATAAGGCCTAAGTAATTTATGCATATTACCCGAAGGGGGTGCCCTCCGTTGCTTATGGGACTTACGTGCAGGCTGTAACATTTTCTTTAATGGACGTTGGAAATTCATTATATCAGACAGCAGCTAGACTAAGTGGGCAGGTGGAAAAGAATTCGTGGTAAACATGATCATAAGCTTCTTGCTAATGTTTCTTTTATTCTTTTATGTTGTTTCTATTGCATGTTTGCTTCCGATTCTATTTTGAAGCAATTTGTCTTTACTTAAATGCAGGATGGTTGAAATCATCTGTGCAGTTATAAGAAATTCATCTACCAGTGCTGAAGGTGCTGTACAGATGTCAATTGGAGTTGGTATTTTGGCAGAGATGATTAAGGGGTATCATTTATATTTTATGCTCAGTTTGTTTTGGTCTTCCATTAATGTCAATGGATCTCAATTTTTTATATCTCTATATTCAATTTTTATTTTATTTCTCAGTTGCATTGCTCTTTATTCTTTCTGAGAATATTTTTTATGCTTTGAAAGCTCATGAAATCGCATTAATATACTTGTTATTTTTTACCGTAGTGCACCAACTCTTGCTGCTTTGACTGTAAAGGCAAATATATTTGAGATGGCTTCAAGGACTAGTGTGTTTGAGTTGGGGTATAACAGCTCATCAAGGTATCCTTCTCAGTTTTGAATTGACTTGACACATTTTGGACGTATGCTGTGGAACTTTATACTTTGGTTTCCTTCCAGGAATGCCTGGCAGTAAATTGGTGTTTTTTATCCTGGACATTTGCCAACTTCCATGTTTCTTATTTTCCTTAAGCAAACCGCTTTGATGGTTATGCAGTAAATGGCTCTGGATGGGTCAGTTACTTTGGAAAGCTTTCCTTCTCTTACGGACTTACTATAAACTGACCATTTTGCCTTCCTTCTGTTCCTCATTGGCGTTAATGTTACTTCAAGTCTTCTTATGCTTCTCTGTTGTCGTAATGGTTGCTTGCATCCCTCTGTGTTCCTACTGACGTTTACTCGATTGTAGTGGGTCTTGGTTGCCTTCTGGAAAGCTTGCGAAAATGCTTCAAATTGATTCTGAACATAACGATTATGATGTCCCATTGGTTATATCGGGTATGCCATTTACTATTTTCTCATTAAGTTGGATTGTTGATTTTCCTCCTTCATTATATGAAGACGTTAAGTTGAATTCAGCCTCTGTTATCTTTTATTTCAGTCATCAATAAGATATAAATCTGCACTGCCCTTGATCTCCTACATTGTATCATTATTCAAAATTCCAAGAAGAAAATATAGTGAAGCTTATGATATATAACCCACTAGAAATTTCTGGTGAAGGGATGTCCGACTAGTATTAGATGTTTTATGCGATGTAGCGGTTCTAGATGTCAGAATGAAAATGCTATCCTGTCTGCCTTTAATTGAGTTTTTGCATATTTTGATCAGGATTGATTTGTCAACTAGTCTATCAAATTAATTCTTGTTAAGCTAGTTTCTGTTTGTGCTTGCATGGGTTTTGTTAGTAAAGCATCTAAGAGATAGGTTTTGCTCTTTATTTGAGAATTTTTAATGTCCAGTAAATCAGTAATCTTCCTGATAACCGCTTACTCTTATTGTTTGTCCCCCAAGTTCTCACATGAATGTCTTCTTACCTTTGTAGTTCTTGAGTTTACTATTGAGCTGGTGGAGAAGAGGGTAGAAAACGATCTTGTGCTTGCATTAGTAGCGTTCTGTCTACAGTATGTTCTAGTTAATCATGACTCTTGGAAGTACAAGGTGAAACAGGTTCAATGGAGAGCAACATTGAAGGTGCGTGGTCGATATTCATTTTATTCCCTGCTTCAACCTGTGGTGGCTGTTTTGTCTTCTTCAAAAAACATTCTTGAGCATCAGTTTCGTTTTTATTTATCTTTGTTAGTCTACTTCGAAGTAAATTGATATAAAGCTGGGGCTAGCAAACAAGTGTTCTGGATTATAGAATTTTCATGCCCTGCTTTAAAAATTTATATATGGTAGTTCAAAATTCGTGATATGCTTCTTTAGTTCAAAATGAGACTTCGGGGTGGGTCTTCATTCGTATTTGTACTGCTTTAGGTCTTGGACTTGACAAAAACATGCATCACAGCAGTCCCATACCTTGAAAAGTTGGGCATTGTCATCCGTGATATGCTGCTTTGGGACTCTTCGATTCACAGTTCTATCCTTCGGCTTGTCTGTAATACTAAGGAAACATTGGAGGTCAGTGATTTCGAGCATAAAAATAATTTTTGTTTTCTACGTCTTCCTAATTTATTCTGGTCTTCTGGAAACTGACATCCGTTTTCTTATTTGTTGATTATAATGTCTGTAGAAACTCTACGTCTGTCGGCTCTTTGAATTGAACGAGATTGAAGGATTTCAGCTTGCTATAGGTTCTGCTTTAGATGTTCTGCATTTAATGTTGTATGAATTTTCGAAGGTATGTTCAAGAAACAATGTTTACGTTTGGTGTGCATGCTTTTTATGAGCCTGTCACAGTTGTTATCTTGCTACTTTCTGCTAATGCTAAATAGGCTAAAATGTCAGTAATAGTATATAGCAGTTTTTATACACCATTCCATGCTGTATAATGACCGTAATCATGGGACACATCCTTTTTGTTCTCACATGGTATTCGTATTATTATAATGGAATAAAGTCACTCATCTTTTTCTGCTCCTGTTTTAAGGATTTTAAGATACCGTGAGCTATCCTAGATTCAATATTGGTTCACTCTGACCAATTCAGAAACTGTCTGTTGACAGTCGAACTTTGGTCGAGGCAGACTGCCTCTTGTGACCAATCATGCTAGTTTCAATGTGTATCTTGAAACTTTATTCATGCTGTAGCATGACTTGTTTACATCTTTAGTATGTTCCTTAATCGCTGTATTTCATATCCAGGACATTTCAAGCAGTATTCCTTTATTTCATCAAGTAGTGCTTTCATCTGCTGGAAAACAAGTTTCTGTTGCTGCTGCTGTTATATCCTTGTTATCTTACGCCCAGAATCCGGTATGGACTTGCTTCTCTTGGAACCTGAAACTTGTTTTTGATATATTTTCGTTTTTAATGTTTGGAGTTACGTCCTCCGGTCTTCTTATTTCAGGGATGAAGTTTCTAGTTTTCATTCAATTTTCTTTGCCGCACCCTATTTAAAGATTTGAGTAAATAATGAGGGATGTGAATATGTTGTTGTTAGTTGTTATAGATGAATGGCTTACATGTCACCGTTTTTTGTGTGTTTAGGTTTTTATGGCTTTACTGAGTGGACCTTTAATCTTTCTGGGAGATCTCCCAATTATAATGTTTTCTTAGCACACTAGCATTGTGATAGACAACTGTCTGTTTTAACCTTTTTACCATACTTCTTTAGTGCCCAAGAACAACACCGTGAATATGGCCTTACATGGACACATGCGTTTCCTAGAACTCTAAGGAAGCTCGATAGAAATACTTTGAAGAAATGAACTTCTTTTGGCTCTTTGGTTGAGGGATTATGTTCATATTAATTTATAAAGTTATAGGCTATTCATAAGCTGGTACTGTTAGAGTTTACTTATCTGCCATCACACACGTTTGCATCTTTTATTGGTTACATGGCACCAATGTTAAGTATATTTTTATTATTGGACGCTTAATTTCACTTCTTTTTCTTCAGTCAATACAAGCCGGCGCTGCCAGAATGCTAGCGATGCTGTTGATTACAACTGAAAATTTACGACCACATTTGTCTGGTAATGTGTGGTTTATTCTCGATGATCATCAGGTTTGTTTCCTTTGTCTTTTGCTTTTCATTCTCATTTGTTGTGACAACTCCGAATTTAAATTGTCTGCTGTAGATCGCAGATTTGAAACAAACTTTTAGAAGTGGCCTCTCTGAGCTGTTGGAGGAGAATGAAGATCTGTTCATTTACTTTATGAATGTGCTCACTTCTGCTGCATGTTACAAGGTTTGCTTCTTTTCTTTGCAAATTATAGGGTTTGTTATCACGTGCTAGGATTTAAAAAATGTGACAACATGATACTGTGATTTTTTTTTTTTTGATTTGGTAGTATCTACGACTTGCTTGTGTGCATACATTCCTCAGGAGGATACATTACTGAATTCCGGATGCTTTATTTTACTGCAGCCTGCTTTTCTTGTTGCAATGTTCTCACCCACTGACACCAAAGAAGTCAAGTTAGGTGATAGCATTGAGGCAAAGGCTCCAACCGGGAAAACTTCAAATGAAGCAGCAGAGTCCAAGAAACCAAGTTTAGCCGATGGGTTAATGACATGTGTGGAAAGATCTAATGATCTCATCATGAGGTTTGTTCATATACAAATTTAGCTTTAGCTCTTTTGTGTCACTTATTTTGTTTTGTTCATGGAATAAGTAAAGGCCTCCAAAAGTGATTTGATGTTAGAAGTAGACAGTCTTTGTAATTAAAATTGAAGAGAGCCACAGAAATGAAACATTAAGTTATCTCTTTCAGAACATATCAATCGACGACGGCTTCCTTTCAGGATTGTTGATATACTGTTCTACTTGTTATTATGTGTTATAGTCCTAATTACATATCTCTAGCGCATTCAGGCTGCTAAAGTTCGTTAGTTGTAACCTTAGTTCTAGCAATCTGCTGCGTCCGCTTTGAAGGGATGTGAAAAGTTGGCCTATTCTTTCATTTTCAATTTATATAATACTTGTTGTTTTGTGTGTTTAATGTTTCTTTTTTTTTTCCTTCTTATGCAGTAATCCTCGTGCTGCTGAGTTTTTTGCATTTCATGAAGGCCCTGTGGCAAGGAGGTGCTCAGTATATTAGTATTATGGATTCTTTGAAAAATTCTGGGAAGTTCTGGACGCACTTGTGCAGTAGCATCTCATCAGTTTCTGCCTCCAAAGACGTTTCTCTTGAAAAATTGTCTGCAACCAATGCTCAAAGCTTAGCATATAAATACAAATGTCAGTCTGCAATTTTGGAATTAATGGCTTGTGACATGTTTCTGGATAAGAAGTTGCTACACGCTGAGTCGCTTTTGAAGGAAGCTTCTCAAAAAGATAAGAGGAATGAAACTGTACTAAGCTCTGAAATATCAAACTTAAATCGTGTCGGGGCAAGAGATACATGGTCAAGTTGGTGTGAGAAATCTGTACTTGGCTCCCTGATCAAGACATACACTTCTTGTGAATATGATAATGAGATCTTTTATCACACAAAGGTGATTTAGTACTTCTTATTCCTAACCATTTCCCCCCTTCTAATGATCTCACAAACAAGTGGACTTTCTGTATCATTACAACCATTATCAAATGCTATTGTATAACTTTGCAATCTATAGTTCTTGGGAGAGTTATTTGATGCATAACTGCAGCTTGCATAACTTGCAGGTCGCATCCAGCTTGTTTAGTGTCCATGCAATGGTGAAATTAGCAAAAGGGGAAACTGGTAGCTTCTCTGTTCCCTTGCTTGAGAAGATTGGTTGCGACTTCAAAAGTGTACGAGTCTAAATTAGTAAATTTATCCTCGTTCTTCCATCTTTCTTCGTCCATTTCTCTCCACTTTGCTACGGCGGCTCTCATCCCCTTCTTTTAGTTTCTTATTCACGACTACAGTTCTTTCAACGCTTGATGTGCTCTCTCAATGTTTGTAGCTATGCGGTCAGCCTGCATTTTCTGATTTAATGGTTCAATATTCACACCATGGTTACAGGTAGGTATCAGCTTTTCGTTTTGGATATTCAAAGTTTGCCCATCAATTCAATATCCCTGTAACAAGTCATTAAATGTGGACTATTTTAGTCTTTGGTATTGGATGCTATGTCGCTATCTCTTTAGTTCGCACTGTTGCTGGTTGTGTTTTGTGTTGTGACTGAGATAACATCCCATGTACTTCGCTGCAATTTCTCCCTTCTATTTTATCTGCTAGTTCAGGTTGAGATTCTTCAGTTGATCTTATATTGTTGTGAACCTAGTTTCTTTACAATATCTGCTGCTAAAGCTGTATATTTTTTTATTTGGATGGTTTGTTCTCAGCGAAGGAGACGAACTGAACATTTTAATCCTCAATGATCTTTACTATCATCTTCACGGAGAACTGGAAGGCCGAACAATAGGACCGGGGCCATTCAAAGAGCTTTCACAGTATCTGGCTCGGTCAAATTCTTTGCAGAGCTATAAAAGGGAGTACGATAATGAACTTCTTGCAAACACGAAAGAGGTCTATTTGTATGACGTTGAATGCATAAGGAAAGATTCGGGATTAGAGTTGTGGGATTACACGAGTTGGAAAGCCTCCAAGGGAGTTGCAGATGCTATGCTGGACTCCATGGAGGATGCAAATTCAATGCTGTTGGTTCTAGGTTCGAAGCTCTCTGCACTCCGTGAGTTGACAACTGTCTTCACCATCTTTGTCGACAATGTGAGTCATTGAATCCTCTCTAGGTTCGGTTCCTTATTTCTCGTTGTGACATGGCTTTCAAAATTGTTAATTGCTTCTTGTTTTGCAGTCATTGAAGGAGGATAATCGTGGAACATTTTCCAACCAACTATGTGTTTCTTGCATCGACCACATCTGCAAACATGTCCATGCATCTGTCTCATTAGTAGCTTCGAGTGAGGATTCATCTCGGGATGTTCTTGCTCTCGTTGAAGCACAAGCTGAATTGCTACTCTGCCTCGTAAGATTCCTCAAGAGCAGGTTGCCTCCTTCTACTTGTATACTTGTCTTGAAAACCTCAGCTTCCGGCCTTAAAATTCTCCTTGATTCCAAGTCATATCTCGCCTCACCTACAACGACTACGACCCTTCTAGTTATGGTCCTTCTATCAGCCCTCGAATTCTGCAAAAATTCCGATACCGGAACGGAAACCGTCGGACTTGCAAACATTTGTATGAGGCTGTTACCTATTTTATGCAAGTGCATTACTGGCGCCGATCATTCTTCCATCAGTCTGACTACCAGTGACCTGATATTGAGATGTTTCTTGACCCCCAACACTTGGCTTCCGCTTATTCGAGAACATCTCCAGCTTCGTCACATCATCCTAGAGCTGCAAGATGGGAAGTCTGCTTCATCAGCCTTACCAACAAGGTTAAGGTTTCTTCTCACTCTTGCCCGGGTCAGAGGTGGTGCCGAGATGCTCCTTGCTTCCGGCTTCATATCATCTCTTAGAGTACTGTTCACTAACTTCTGTGATATCCAGCCTATAGTGAAATCGTCTGACAAAACCGAAAAGCCCCAAGATATCTGGGGTCTTGGTCTGGCTGTCGTCACAGCTATGATTCATTCTTTGGGGGACAGCGCTGCTTGCAACGATATCGTCAACGACTTAGTACCCTACATTTTCTCCGAGAAGGCTTATGTGATCTCTCACTATCTCAGCGCACCGGAAAATCCCGACACACATGGCAAGAAGAAAGCTCGCGAACAAAATGCACCTACGTCTCTTCGTGCTCTTAAGGAGACAGAGCATACCCTTACATTGATGTGCATTCTCGCGAAACGGAGATGTTCGTGGGTTAGGGCCACAAATGATGTGGATTCGCATATCCGGGAGAGGAGTATTCATCTCTTAGCATTCATTAGCCGAGGAGGTCGCCAGCCTGGCGAGTCCACCAGCAAAAGCTCTCTGCTTGCTTGTCCTCCTATGCTGAAGCAAGACTTCGAGTATTCAGAGAAAGCATCGTTTGTAAACAGCAAGCATGGCTGGTTTGCTCTTTCGCCTTGTTGTTGTGCGACGAGTTCCAGATTACATGCTGCTTCCTCGGAGACCGGTACCAGCACAGTTCTCATAGTAAAAGGTCATACCTTTGGTACAATGAGCGGTCCTGCTCCGACATTTTTCTCGGATTTAGTAGCTGTCCAGATGTACAGGGTTGCATTTCTTGTATTGAAGTTCCTCTGCATTGAGGCAAAGGGTGCTGCTGAAAGGTCAGAAGAGCTCGGTTTCGTCGATCTTGCTCACATACCTGAACTCCCAATGCCAGACATATTACACGGCTTGCAGGTACGTGGTTTCTGATGTGCAAGTAGAACCATAAGGAACTATGTCCTGACTGACCTGCGATTTCTGTTCATTTTCTTTTTTTTTTCTCCGGAAATTCAGGACCAAGCTGTCGCGATAATCTGCGACATATGTGAGAAAAAGACTGCCGATCCCGAAATCCAATCCATCTCCTTGATCCTAATTCAAATCCTGGAGATGGCGTTGTACTTGGAGTTATCAGTTCTCCAGATCTGTGGAATCAGACCCGTATTAGGACGAATGGACGATTTCTCCAAAGGAGCTAAAATGCTGTTCAAAGGTAGAATCATGAGACTTGCTTGTTTTGGTTATTTTTTTACGAATTCTAAAATGCTGATGCGGTGTTTTGATTCATTGTAGTGATGGAAGAGCAAGCTTTTCTGAAACCATCAACGAAATCGCTGAAGCAAATCGTATCGCTGGTATACCCGGGATTGCCGTAGAATTGGTGGGGAATCGAATGGTATCCTAAGAGAGACCCTGGTGAGTGTAAAATGTAAAATGCCTCTGTTATTGTGTCCCTTCCTGTTGCTGCATTTCATGATTCCCCTTCTGATATGGAAGCCATTCATTCATAATAAACATACATGGGAGGAAGTAGTTAGGGTTAGGGGTGCCATTGTTGTTGTACACTAAAAGAGGGATTTTTTCTTTTGGTCTCATGATGATCATCCCAAAATTAATTAATGCTAATGATGCGGCGAATCAGCGTTTAATTAAATTCCTTTGCTATTTTAAAATCTGTCCATTCCTTTATTATCCCGAATTTTGATTTATTCGGTGCGGTGGTCAACCCACACCCACTACCCTCTATTCTATTATTGCCTTTCCTTTCCTTTCTTTCTGGCCACAGAAACAAAGAAATTAAAAGTACTGCTTCCGTTATCTTTAACTTCTGACGTGGCAGGCTGTATACTTTGTTTTTTTGTAAATCCTACGTGGCAGGTGCTTATTGGTAGTAGAGTCTAATTAACCGTCACAGCAGCTAGTTGTAGTTAGGAGGATCCGTTGACAAATGGATTCCATTCGTGTACCAAAACGACTAACATGTACTGAATTGTCTAATATATCGTTTAGATGAGATATTTGGTTCGAAATAATTTGTTTTGAGTTATTTTGATTAAAATATTTCGCTTGACATCCAACGCACTAACTGTGGTATTTCAAATAATTTCTTTCAAGTTATTTTAAATATCACTCATTTGATAACCAAAAACAAAATATGTGGTATTTTGAGATGTGCTATTTAAAATAACTCATTTTATAGTTATTTCAAATACATTCCCACCACCTAAGTATTTGAAATGCTACATTATTTCGTGAATGTGATATTTCCGTTATCAAATATTACATCGAATTATTCATTAGCCAAATAAAATGATTCATCACAATGCTTTTGCACCTCATAAATATCACATTATTAAATAACCCATAATTTTATTTCAAAATACTATATATTCAAAATACCTATATATTCATAATTTTATATTCAAAATTCATTTTTTTAACCATAACCATAACAATTTACCACACTCTAAATATAAATTTCTACTGTTGGGTAAAAAAATTCACTCTACCGTACCCCTCACAATTCACTGACACTTTGCATATTTTTATTAAATGCCCCTCAGACATAAGCGGGTCCCACAACGAGAAACGACGCCGTTCTCCGTGTCGTTTTCCTCAATCTCTTCTCCGACGACCTGACTAAATGGCATATACGGACGACAATCTCGGATCTCCAACACTTAACCATGGTTAAGAAAACCCCAACCCAACCACGGTTACTCCTCACCCCGTCCAGATTTGAACACGTGTAATCAACCAACGGCCAGATCTTACCTCTCGTTCACCTTTCACCGCTTCACCCATCTATATAACCGATTGCCCCACAGGCGCAAGAAAATCATAAACCCTAATCTCATAAAAATCCAGTCTCTAGAAACTTCTCTCTTCCCAGTTTCAATCATGAGCAACCCCAAGGTTTTCTTCGACATGACCGTCGGCGGCCAGAAAGCCGGCAGGATCGTGATGGAGCTTTACGCCGATGTCGTCCCTAAGACCGCCGAGAACTTCCGCGCCCTGTGCACCGGCGAGAAGGGAGTCGGCAAGTGCGGTAAGCCCCTTCACTACAAGGGGTCCAGCTTCCACCGTGTCATCCCCAAGTTCATGTGCCAGGGAGGTGACTTCACCGCCGGAAACGGCACCGGAGGAGAGTCGATCTACGGAGCCAAGTTCAACGACGAGAACTTCGCCAGGAAGCACACCGGCCCAGGGATCCTCTCCATGGCCAACGCCGGCCCTGGAACCAACGGATCTCAGTTCTTCATCTGTACCGAGAAGACCGAGTGGCTCGACGGGAAGCACGTCGTGTTCGGACAGGTCGTCGAAGGGATGGACGTGGTCAGGGCTATTGAGAAGGTCGGATCTGGGTCTGGCCGGACCTCCAAGCCCGTCGTTATTGCTGATTGCGGTCAGCTGTAAGCGATCCGTTGTTTCCCTGATCCCCGATCATGATCTCTTATCGTTATGTGGTTTCCGTGTCTCTGTTTTTTCTTTTTAGTTGAAGGTTAGCTTGTGGTTTCTGATGTTTTCTGCCTAGCGTTTCACCTGATCGGTTTTTCGACTTGATTTTCTCTTTCGTTGAACTGTATCGGAGTCTGGATGATCGGATCTTTGTTCTAACTCCTATTTACCTATGTTTCTGGATCTGCCGTTCTATTAATAAGATTAGGGTTTGTTCTGCAATTCAACTTCTTACATAAATATCTTCTTTTTTCTTCCCCTGCACGCTGGTTCATTGTCATCGGAATAAATCCCGCCGGAGAACAGTTTAGTATTCCGTTCCTTTTGAACCGGACAAGATTCGAACTCATCATTTGACTCGCGAATTCTCGGATTTAAAAAAGTTTGATCTCGTCTGTAAATCTGAACAAACCGATGTTATTATACGGAGAATTGGATAACTAAACCACCTTCGGCAACCATGGTCAACGTGATCTAACCGAATTGAGTTCGAAATCTGAACCGAGCACTGAAACTGAAAGTCAGCTGGCTTGAAACCCGGAACTGCAGTCTGGATAATACTTTAAATCTAACTAGCCCAATTGCCTATGGATCATTCGGTATCCCAATAGCCCAATTGCTGATTTGGCTATGGCTGGCCCTACGGGTCTGTAACTCTTGACAATAACAAGAACCGGAATGATAAACCGAATGATATACAAAAACCGGAATTTTATATTTTTTCGGAAAATCAATACTTGATTGCTCTTTATGTCTATGGATAGCAAGAGGTTTGATCTAAAACTAACATAAGCTATAACATATTTACGGTGAAGCTATGGCTATACTTGAACCGGCAAGTTGGGTCCGGTCCGAGGGGCTTGGTTTTAGTGGTGCTTGAAATCGATTCCCTTGCTGCCGTCCTATACAACGCTCTTTGGAGAGATCAAAATATGAATATTACCCTTAAGAAAAATATAAATGTTAAAAAATTTCATCTATGATCGATCGAGTCAATATGACCCGGACCGAGTTGAGCAATGAAAAGGCTAATCACATCCGTGAATCCGATCCATAAAGGTTAGAGAGGGAAAACACCACATAGTATTCGGATTCGGGTTTTCCGTCACAGCTAAGGAACAAATTCCACACCAAGTAAATCGCCACCGTCAATCCCATCAAGAATCTCAGACCTCCATCCTCCACCGTCGGATGGAAACCAATCCCTAATCAGGTCTTATAACCCTTCCCACCGTTCAGCTGTAAACCAACGCAAACGCTCATAACAACAACACGAACACAAAGCAAACAAAGCAGAGAGGAAAACCTTCAGAAGCTCAAACCATGGCGGCAACTGTTTCATCTCCATGGTCCAAGCCCGGCGCGTGGGCGCTAGACGCCGAGGAGCACGAGGCCGAGCTCCAGCAGCAGGATTCACAACCGAAAGAAGAACCCGCCGATTTCCCATCCCTAGCCGCCGCCGCAGCTGACGCCAAGACGGCGACGAAGAAGAAGAAGAAGAACAAAGGGACAACGATTTCTCTGTCCATGCTCCAGTCCGGAACGTACACTCGGCCCGAATTGAACACCGCCTCGCTCCCGAAGGGGCCGAGGGAGCGGTCCGCGGAGGAGCTCGACCAGATGCGTAACGGCGGCGGTGGGGGAGGGTTCAGATCTTACGGTGATTCGTCCAACTCCCGGTGGGGGAGGGAGGCTGGTGGCGGTAGGGATTCGAATTTTAGGGATTCGAGCAGGGAGAGGGAAGTTATGCCGAGGGAGCCGTTGGGACCGTCGAGGGCTGACGAGGCGGACGACTGGTCGAAAGGGAAGAGATCGACGATGCCGTCCGGCGGTGGAGGGGACGGATTTGAGAGGAGAGGGAGGGAGAGGGGTTCTTCGTTTTTCGAAGGTCATTCAAAGGCTGATGAGTCTGATAGCTGGGTTTCGAATAGGGCTCCTTCGGCTGTGAGTGCTGAGCCGAGGAGATTCGGTGCTCGTGGCGGTGCTGGATATGAGCGGAGGGGGAGCTTCGATTCCCTTTCAAGGGATCGATATGGTTCGAATAATGGCGGCGGCAATGCGGATTCAGAGACATGGGGGAGGAAGAGGGAGGAGAGTAATGGAGTTGGCAATGTAGTAGGTTCTGCTAGGCCGAGGCTGGTACTGCAGCCACGTACAACTCCTGTTCCGGTTCTCGTTGTTGCAAGCAATGAGAATGGGAGCACGGAGAATGGTGGGAGCAAATCGCCGGTGGTGGTGGTGCCGAGGCCAAAGGGATCGAATCCGTTTGGGGCAGCTAGGCCGAGGGAGGAGGTGTTGGCTGAAAAGGGGATGGATTGGAAGGAGATTGATGAGAAATTGGAGACAGTGAAGATGAAAGGTGGAGATGATGATAAAGTGGAAAGAGCCGATAAGGGTTTGAGATGGAGCTTTGGCCGTGTTGGTGCTGAAGAAGTTGTGGAGAAGAGCTGGAGAAAGGCTGTTGATTCTGTCGATGAAAGGTTTGCTTCGAATTGGAAACTCTTTCTTGCATAGATTTGATGATGTTTTCACTTGGATTAGTGTGATCAGTGGAGTGTGGCATTGTCCTTTTGGGGCTTTTCTTGTCCTAATCATATGGAATTTCATGAAAGTGCTAACCTTTTTAAAACTCAGTTTGCTTGAACATGTTCAGTTGGAGTCTTGGAGATGCATACTTGACTTTTCACCCTTGTAAATTTGTTTTGCTGTGTTTATGAATGCTGCCTGTCAGTAGCTGGAGTCAAGTTGCACCTATGATTTAGCTAGTGGATTATCCTCTTTTCGGGATGTTGGTTTTTTGACAAGCTAAGGATGTTAGTTTTGCTTCAGTAATGAGTGTGAAGCTTGCCCCAATTGCTGTAAACTCGAAGTGACTGACCTTCTAGATAATGTCTTTTGCTCTTTGCTGAGATTGTCAAGCTATGATGCTCGGTTCTTTTCGGACATCGAGACAACCTCTATCATGATGCGCGTAACAACATATCCAGATATCACATAAGCGAATAGACAGACTAAGCTTTGATTATTATGTTTCTATAGTTGATACTAATTGTTCGAACTCTGTTCTGCAGTTCTGAATCTGTCGAGAATGGACATGCTGATTCCACCTCGCACGTCGAAGCTGCTAACCCGGATTATAACGGCGAGGCTCCTGCTGCTGATGTGGAGAATTGAAAGAGGGATTGAAGTTTTGCCGACGGGAATTGATGAGAAACACAGAAGTAGAAACACATTATTTATTAGCAGAGACTGAAGTTTTGGTTGTTCTATTTTCATTTAAGTTAAATTTGTATGAATTTTACCTTTTAACTTTGGTTTTGTTTGTGATACACTGATGAACTTGTGGTTTGGTCTCTTTGTTTTGGTTGATTGTAGCCTCTTATTTTTATGTGCAAGTCAAGAGATTTTGATGTCCTTGGTGAGTCTATCTATGTACACTGTTTTGAATCCTAGTTCTGGATTTGGTTGAATACCCACAACGAAGCTTATGTCAATGCGAATGGGTCGGCGGGTGGATATTGTTTCGAGTTCTCCATTGCATTGTTGATACTAATTTGTTCAATGCCCGGATCGACATCAGCCTGCGTAAGGGCTTTTGATTTATGGAACAAGTAAAATAACGTTAAAAGTAGCGGTATTTCAACATTTAGTGCTTTCTTTTTGTAGCCATTCACTGTTCTTCGTTCTTTACTCATTCATCAAACTCGTTCTTGGTTCCTCCTTCTGTGTCATCCACTTCACCCTCCCTATGTCATCTTCATCCTCTGCCATTTGCCTCTGTCCTCGGCCTCATTTTCTCTTGTTGTTACTCTTCTCTTTCGCCCCTTTTTGTTACGGTCTCCTGAAACACGTACTATGAAGATTAGTTAATGAAAATAGACTGTTGAGTGTTTTGCAACGTATTAAACCATTTGATGGTGCGCAATGGAAGGTACTACTTGTAAACGTGACACGTGAATTGTGGTGATATGTCGCTGTTGTGATCAACTCATATCTGTTACAGTGTGATGGTACACCTTGGGAAGTATATTTGCTCGAGATGTAGTGTGTTTATTGATCTTTATGACGGTTGAGTGGTACATATTCGAATTTGATGGTATGTGTGTTTATAGTAATTGAACCCCTTTGAGGTACCTACCTAGTAGTTTCGATGTCACATCACTAAAGGGTATAACTAACTAATATTAGTAGTATGATCTACTTATGCTTAACGCCACATACTACATGATTATAAATAAATACCATTAATAATAATTGGTCCCAATATTATTGTCTTTTCGTAATATGTCTTCTCGGTTGATTGATCAAATAATGACTTGTACATAAATTTTGAATCGATTTGATCCGAATCATGCTAAATCGGACGGAGTCGTCTGGTGTATAATACTCTCCCACGAGTAAAACAGGGGTACAAAACTAAAGCAAGAGCTGAGTCTTAGCCGGCATGATGGCCATGGCCGTCCGGAGAACAAATCTCTGAAAACAAAAAGAATACAAACAAACACACAGAGCAACGAAACACAGCACATTCCGTATATATATATTCCCCCTTTGCCATCATCACCATCTTCATTCATATAACAATTAATTTCTCAGCTTCTGATCTCTTCGTCATCTTCCATACATCCTTTTTTCCCTATATATGGCGATGGTGGTGATCAATTACAGCTTGTTTCTGATTTCCCTTTTGGCCGTGATTGTCATGATCAATGGCGTCGTGTTCACAGCTCGTGGTGAAGTGTTCAAGGTTGGCGATGAAAGTGGTTGGAATATGCAGGTCAACTACGGGTCCTGGTCGGAGAAGCACAACTTCACCGTCGGCGACATACTCGGTAACGAAATTCTTCTAACCCACTTTGATACACAAGTGATTGCTGGTCATGTAAGGTTTGACCCGGTAATAACTAATCAGGAATATTGCAGAGTTCAAGTACTCGAAATCGGACCACAACGTGTACGAGGTGACGAGGGAAGTGTTTCAAACTTGCAACACAAGCCTCGGAGACGTGATGGCCAAGTATCAAAGTGGGAATGATGAAATAGAGCTTAGAGAGGGCAAGAAATATTGGTTCATCTGCGAAATTGATGGCCATTGCCTTGGTGGGATGAGATTGGCTATTGGAGTTGAGAACCAGACTGTCGCCGCCGCTGCCGGCAATGACGGGAGCGGGAGCGGCGACCCTTCTTCGGGTTATAAGGATGTGTACAACTTTGGGAGATGTTGTACCTCTTTTGTTCACTTGGTATTTGTACTCATTTGCATTTGGAAGTGGTGATTATTTTTGGGAACATTTTGTTCTAACATTATTGACTTAATAATTTGATTATTTTTTTTCCTTTTTGATGATGAGAATGGTAGAAATGACGGGAGGAGTACTTTGGATGTAGGAATAATGATAGGAATGGGTCGGGACAGGTATTTCGATATCTTTTTGTCGAATTTAGTTCAAATAGTTCAATGCGAAATTTGGAACATTCGGAACATGCATATCTATTAGAGTTAAATGGTAAAATTTGAAAATGTGTATGAGTTGGACAAATCTCATTTTAAAAAGGTTTAAAGCCTCATATTGGCACGACTTTTGTTGAAATTAGACGAATATACATAACGTTTCAAAAATTCCATGGATAACTACAAACTATCAAGAAATTAACATATTTGTCACGTGATACTTTTCCGTCCATTATCGTTAATGTGACTTGGCGTTTTTTTAAGTTCTCCCATTTAATTAGCATATGTGGCTAGTCTGGGAGTGCCACATCAGTCGAATTATCGCTGACGTGGGCCGCACGATTTACATCTGAATCTTAACCTTATCTCTAACCACTAAACTAAAAAATTCCATCCCTTATCCCCTCCCCATCTATCACCCATCGTCCTTACCATTGTAGCTGCGTGTATGAGAGCTGAAATAGGAGTGGGTCCTTCCATCGCGTCTGATAACCATACATGAAGAGGAAATTTCGTAGATTTGGCAATTGGACCAGAAAGTAATAGTAACGCACAAAACGTAACAAATAAAGAAATAACCCTAGTAGCGGAGACGTCTCAATTCGTCGTTGCTTTCTTTGACATCAAATCGGCGACACCATACCCCTGCAATCTTTATTCTGGTGATTGGAGTTGGAGGCGGCAATCTTTCTTACTCAAGACGGTAGTCTTAATTAAAGTTAATTTTAGTTCGGTTTGGTTGGTGACCTACATCTTTGATGCAGATTTATTACTCATTTTTTGCCCATTTTCTGTTGATGATTCACTGATTACTTCACACCTGACGATGATCCACGACTATATTGTTTTGAATCCATTTCACCTAATATGAAATTCCAAATTAGGGTTTGGAAAAGATTGGATAAAAAGTTCAATTGAAATAGAGAACATA
The DNA here is from genome assembly GCA_030674075.2 of Linum usitatissimum. Lineage (NCBI taxonomy): Eukaryota > Viridiplantae > Streptophyta > Magnoliopsida > Malpighiales > Linaceae > Linum > Linum usitatissimum. The sequence continues at coordinate 2,456,918 of JAUJYP020001281.1, read as the reverse complement.
ATGGGAGAAGGAGAAGAAGTTAAAGCGCAACAACTCTACATAACATGAAAGAGAGATATTGGGAAGAGGAAGAAGAGGGGGCGGAGACAGAAGAGATGAAGTCTGAGGTGACAGAAAAAACAAGAAGAAAGAGGAGAAAAATATCTTTAATACAATTAATCGATTTATCCACGTGTGCGTATTACACCCTAAAAAATATAGTCACTTGATAGTATTCATTCGCGTTATCACGATATTGGATGAGAACATATTGCATGATAAATATGTTAATTTTTTGATAGTTTATGGTAAAGGAGAAAAAGTGATGTATTCTAAAAGATAAGAAATGTCCATAGTGTGCAAGATGGTCCGTCACTCGATTATCTTCGCAATAGGTGTGAGTTATGACCACCCGCCAATTTCAATCCGACAGATGACGTAGCTCCTCGACAGATCCTTTTAGTATTAGAAGAGAATTCTTTGAGGAAAAAGAAAAAGATTTATTACATGATAAATTAAACGTGAAGAAAACGTTTGTCATTAATCATTATCATAACTACAAAGCAAACAAAGATTTTTAATGTTGTCGTGTTTTGCGGTCAAAGCCGCTTGGATATACCGACAATGAAGAAAGGTGTTGGTATGTGAATGATGGGTACCACTAACACTAAGTATATTATATTCGAGAATTCGAGCATGAAAATTAAATTTTTTAAACGATGCATAAATTCTATAAATATGTATACACGAAATATTTTACGTCAATAAGTATAAATTTGTAATCTTGTATGGGACTATGAGTTAACATTTATAAATAATTGAACGATTTTTATTTTCTTGTTAAGATTCGTTACATCTTTATTATTCGTTGATGTTCTAACTTGACAATATGCAACGGTGGCTTTTTTCTTATGTCTTATTTTATTAATAATAAATAAATGGAAAGAAATAAATAAAAAGCTTACATAAACAAGTCATGCCTGCTCGGTCTTCTCAATTAAGACTGAAGTCAACGCCACCGAGTTTCCCCGGTCAACGACGCCGGCGAGATCCCATCTCCGGCGACGTCACCGTTCGCCCGTATTTGGCTCCAGAGAAAGCAACAACTAACCACGTACACATCACAAACAGATTTTTCTCGCGGTGGAAAACAAACAAACAAAAAGAAAAGAGAAGGACAAAGGAAAACAAAAGGCAGAGAGGTTACTGGTGTGCTGGATTTTGGCCATTAGTCAAAATTGTACAGCGGGGAAGAAGAAAAGAATGCTGACTTTCTCAGTCACAGAGGCCCCTCCTCCCTCTTTGTATTTATGTCCATGGTTGTTGGAAGTTGAAGCCTCTCATTTTCTGTGTGTTCCCCCCACCCTTCGATTATTCCAGTGGGTAAGTAAGTTTTTGAAAGACTCTGTTCTTGACGGTATCATGTTTGTTTTCTGTTTGGTTTTCCATCTTCTGATCAGTAGAATCTGCAGGTAGAAGGAAGGAAAACCCAGAATTGAAAAAGGGTTGAAGCTCTCGTTTGGAGAATTGAATCAAATGAATGAGGGGTTTTGATGCTCATGAGCTATAGTGAGCTTCCATCTTTGTGTTGTTGTTGTTGCAGAGTTGAGAGAGAGAGAGATCAGAAGATGGCTATTAATGGAAGAGTTCATTCTGAGTGTGTTAATTCTGGGAATCCTTACCATGAGTGTGGAGTTATTTGCTTGGAGAAGATCTCTCAGGGTGTAACTCGAAATCCTAACAAGAACAAGAAGAAATCAGGTTAGCTTTGCCAATTTCCATCTATCTCGCAAAATGAATTAATGTTCAATGATCATGGGTTGTTCGAGTCCTCGAGTCGGTTAAAGTTTAGTTTCGAGTTGGTATGTTCTCATTTTCGAGTTCTAATTGAAGCTTAGACTATCTATAAGTTTCCACTAGAATTAATCACATGATTTCATAGCTTTTCCGGGCGTAACCCACTTGACTAAAATTCTAACTACGCACACAATTCTTACATGCGGAAAGATTGCCTTCAGCCCATGATTATATTTTTTGATTTGATAGAGTGAATACACTATTTAGGCAATCTATCATTTTTCTATGATGGCCAAAGGGGTTTTCGGTCTGAATGGATGCACAAAGGTTTTCGATCGTATTAGATGGAAAAAATTAACAACTTTAAGTACACACTTTTTTGAAATTTCTGACACCACCACTGCTTACAGACTCGATGTTCTGTGTTGATGTTATGCTTTTAGGTAGTAAGAGTGGTGTTAAGGAAGCTCACCGAGTCAGAAAGACTGATGCACAAGAAAGAAGAGTTGCAAACCCCAACTGTCCAAAATCTGCAAACCCTTTCCATGACTGTGACCAAAACTGCACTGACTACACGCAACCCACTGAAGATGCCAACAACAACCTTCAAGACATTGATGAAGATCAACTTGCTGGATCTTTCATTCTCGGTGCACCGGTGAGCAAGATACGGAGAGAGATCAAGGCTTTATCTCAGCCGAATTCACCTCAAGGTTTGAAACCAGCAGCTTACAGTCTCGGTGTGGTTGCTTCGTCACCAAGATCACCATTGTCCAACACGAACTCTAATAAGAAATCGTCCGTGGCTTCGGACACCAGCAGCAGGTCCACCACCTTATCGACATCCCGTCAGCATTTCGACGAAAGGGGCTCTCGAAGTCATTCTATAGAATCGGTTCTTTCGATGACCACGGTATGTAGTGCCACACGTCAACTTAGTATATATCCATTTTAGGTTTTGCAGCTTACACTGCTGTTTTCTTTCCTGAGCAGGAAGTAACCAACAATGCTTCTTATTCAACAAAGTCTGCAGCTTTATCCAACACAAACCCTAATAAGAAGTCTTTAGATTCAGACACTCATCAACAGTCCGACAAAATTCATTCTCGAAATCTGTCTCGCGAATCTGGAATGATTATGGTATAGTGCCTCATCAACACGCATAGATGTCCATTTCCACCTTCCTTTAGGGTTTTGCAGCTTACACTGTCCTGTTTTTTTTAACTTGAGCAGGAAGTAACCAACAATGCTTCTTCTTCGCCAAAGTCTGCAGCTTTACCACATCAGGAATTCAACCAAATTCGTTCTCGAAACCAGTCTCTCGAATTGGCTCCTTCTTCTCATATGATCATGGTATATTGCTAAATCGACATTTCATAATTCCAGTTCAAGCTTCCTCTAGCGTTTGGTAGCTTACACTGCCCTGTTTCTTACATGAGCAGGAAGTAACCAGCAATGCTTCTTCACAAAACTTTGATTTCACAATACCAGTTGGGAGATACCACGTCAAATCAGCCATTGCTCCAACCCTGTCCTCGATCCTCGAAAAGTACGGAGACATAGCCGAAAACTGCAACCTCGAATCGACCTCCGTGGTTTCCCACACACTAGAATGCCTCTGTTACCTTCTCCAGGAGCTGCTGCAGTCCCCTTTCAAATCGAAATCGAAATCCAAGGAACTGCTGGCAGTCTTCAAGGACCTCGAATCAGCAGGGATCCGCACGAGCTGGCTTCGAGACGAGGTAAAAATCGTCAACAGTCAGAGACAATCTGAGTGTGATCTTGCTATTGAGTTGGTGAAGAGGGAGCTTGAGCCCCTGATGGAGGATCTGGCTTCTAAACAGCAGGCTATTGCAGAAGTTGCGGGGAAAGTTGAAAAGTTGAAGGTTGGTTTAGAACAGTTGGAAGGTGAATCCTTGAGGCTCAAGGAATCTGCTTCTTTTAGTTGGTTGTTGGTTGAGAAGTTTCATGGCTCCAAATCTTTGGGAGATGCTGTCTTGTGATGATTTTTGGACGGTTTGATCGGTTTAACTCGTGAACGGGTTATAAAGTTGATCCGGTGGTTTAAGCATGGTTAGTTTGTTTGGGTGCAGTTTTGAATATCATGCTTGTGAGGCAGTTTGGTGTGTATGTGAAGTGGGTGATGGATCGATCATATGTATATATAGGGTTTATGTTTAGCCATGTGATTGCGATCGATAGAGAATGTGAACACTTGTTAGGTACACGTATAAATGTACGTGTTTTGTACGATGTGAGTACATGCTTGATTTGCAACCAACTAGTTTAATACGTTTTTCAATCGTACATTCAAATATTCATTTGAAATAATTTTATGGGATTTTATTGTCTCTAACATGGTGTGAAGAGGGTGAAGAGGGTGACCTCGATCAATTGTTTCGTTCCGCGAACTTGTTTTTGGGCTTATCGTTTACTAAATCTCTAAGGGTAAAACATAAATTTAGACATGAGTCTTGATCCATGTTGAAGATTTGTTTACATGGCATGACTTGATCTTTCAAGATTATCGAATCGAATCGTTTTCGAGAATGGCTTTGAAAAAGCAAGCAAGGGAGAGTTGTTTGGAGCCTTCCTTGCCCTAGAAGTAAACATGTTCTAATCATAAGCTTTTTAGATAATAAACTACAAATGAAACCATAAATTGAGATATTGTGTTCCAAGCTCTCCAGCTTCTAGAAAGAAGAAATGAGTCTAGATAGTCAACTTGTGTTATTTTTTTATTGTTGACCATAATTATAATCAATTCTCACTTGTTTACTGTCGTATTTAATTTTCTTCATTTAAGAGTAATAATTTGTGTAAATTTCAATTCATAACTCTCAAAAAATAGTTGTATTGTTCGAGATATATATGAGAAACTTCCCTTCCATAAGAAGAGATTTTGCGAGCTAATTACAACCATCTTCATATTGGAGTATTAATGAAAAATTAGACATAAATAGTATTTGTTTGACGAGTTTAAAAGGGTTAGATAATTCAAAAGTGAAAAATGGGCAATTTTTTTATTTTTTATTTTCTGCCTATCGGTTCGAGAAAAAAAAAAGAATAGGATCGAACCCTCTTTCCCTAATTTTTTGTTTTTATCATGAGTGTTCTATATCGAAAACAAATTTGAGCTGTTAAGCTCATTTATGTATTAGCGCTATGATGCCTTCACCAAATTGGGGGTAATATATATTGATGTTTAACTTATATATAGTGATTTTTTTTGTTTAATCAAATATTGGAATCAACATATATAATCTTATTAAGTCTAAATTAAGTTGCGTTGCAATTTTTAGTCATCATAATGTAAAATTATACCCAGCGTTTTTCAAGTTTTCTTCCATCGATACATTTTTAACTAAAATGAAGGATAATCATCTCTATCGAATTAGTTTTTTGCTCAAATCGTTGAATTTATCCTTGTATGATATGTAGGTTTATATCCTCAAAAATATTAAATTTTAAAAGCATGTTTATCAATCAAACTGTCAATGGAGGTCACTATTACCCTCTCTTTTGGTTGAGGCACCGTAGTACGCTTACCAAAATAATTAATATATTTAGTCCAAAAAGTATAACACATTGATGTGTCTGGAGTTCAAACAATCTAGCTTTAACCATGTTATTGAATGGTGTCACGCTAGTGGTTGATAGAGAGTAGAAAGACTAAATATTCGATAATACATTTTTTGTAGGCGGAATTTATTTATTATGAATAAGAATGATTATTAATAATATAATATCAGATTACCTAAAATTCCAAAATTCAATAATATCAAAATCTATTTATCAAAACGTAATAATCAACGAATAAACTCCTCAAATATTCATATCTTTTGAGCTATTTAGTTAGACACATTACTTAACTTACAAATTTTATTGGACTATCAGAATAATCAAGACAATATCATTTCAGAAGTTTATTAGAAACAATATAAAATGGAAGATGAGATTCATTGCATAGGATAATATTGGCATAACAATCATATATAGTTAGTGGGTTTGATTAAGTGTTGGATATTGGGGATCTAGTGGTCACACAACAATCATATATAGTGAGTAGTGACACATAATTATAAAAGAGAAGCATTATTTCCATGCCTTCATGAGTTGGCCAATGCTTCATGTTTTGGTGGGAAGATGCTCCATGGGTCCTTTTCCGTCCATTCATTTCAAGAACAGATGGTAAAAAAAAGGCTATATCGAATTTTAAATTTAGATAATTTCGTTATTATTTTATAAATATGAGATATTCAGTTTATCGATAGAAAAGTAATTATAGCAATGTCTTAACTAGTAAGTTGGTACAAATTGTATTTTTTATAATCATAAATTTTGCCTTAATTGTAATAAAGAATATGAATATTCGTAACAGTCCAACTTTAACTTACAATACTTTTATCAATTTTAATAGAAATGAATAACCTCTTCGTAAATTTGTGACAAAATATTGTCAAAACAATTTGAGAGGTTACTTGGGATAAGTTTTGATGTGGTCAAAAGTAAGTGACCGTTACGAACATTGACAGAGATTATTCTGCCTTGTTCATCTTTAGCTTTGAACTCTCCCATGTTTTTTCTTCCCGTTATATTGAGAGAGAGAGCGCTTCAGAAATCCTGAACACCAAAAAGAAAGCAGAAGGGGCGATTAAGCCAACGGCAGTCCAATAATATTCAATACCCTCAAAGGAAAAAGGCTCTGAAGTTGAAATTCTTCACCTAATTTTTCTTTTATTTTGTGTGAAGAAAAGAGAGGAAAGCTGGAAAATTCTCCATCTTCCTCGCCAACCCTTTATCTAATTCCTCACCAAATTCTTGTTTTCAACCTCCGGCGAGCGGAAATTTCATCTCTTTAGCGCCCCCACAACCCACCCCCCCCCCCCCCCCCCCCCCCGCGCTCTCACAGCGGAACCGGTAATTTCTGATTTTGATGGGCATTTTGCATAAACCCTAGCTTTCATCCCCAACCCCCCTCTTTTCCTCCATTTGTCTTGTTCAATGGGTTGCGATTCTCTTTGTTTCGTTATCTACCCTTCATGGTGATTGTGCTTCCTGATGTAGGGACGAGGGTTTTCAAGGTTTAATTTTTTTTTTATTTTGTTTATGATTAGGATGTGTTGTTTTGTTTTTTTGTCAGGTTGAAGCTGTGGCGTTGGGGTGGTGGGCTTACTCTCTGAAATTTTTGACGTCTTAACTCTCGAGAGCTTCAGAAAGTGACCCTTTTGATTTCATTTCGGACTTTCGGTTACCAGGCGGCCTTTCAGCTGTTGCTGTTGGACGCAAGATGGTAGGTTTTAACTCTCCGATGATTTCTCTTATGGTTTAATTTATTTCGTTGACAGCTCCCTTTGTAAGTTGAGTTGCATTTAGGGTTCCTTTAATGCGATCCTTTTTGCCTTTTCTGATTGTTAGATAACCAATACTGCATTTCTTAGGACAAGAGGATTAATCGTTCTGACCAGTGATCTTGGTTGATCTCTCTATGCTTTAAATTCATGACTTTTTGTGACTTTTTGTGACTTTAGGTGACAATCAACTTCGGCCAGTGATCTTGCTTGTTCTTGATCTTATTTAGCTGTGTTAGTTCTATCCCTATGTTAGAGTGTCTAGTCTTCTGGTGATCTCTTTCTGCCTTTTTCTCATTACATGCGGATGACAAGTCTTTTGATTGATTGCTCAGATACTATGCTTTTGAGGGTTCCCATTGCTTCCTTTTTAATGCTTCTCCCCTTTCGATACAGATGATGCCAGACACACCGCCTGTGTCGACAAAAGATAGCAGAAATACAGATCACCACACAAGAGAAGATAGTGAATGTGTTAGGCTTGTCATGTCACACGAACGAATGCCAATATCATCACATGTGATGGAACCTCAAACAACATCAAAGGTCAAGTCTCCCCTCTGGTGGTGCAAAATTCTATCGCTGGCCTTAGTCGCTGGCGTAATCCTCTTCATTTCCATCAAATGGGTGCTCCCGTTTCTCTTCGAGAAGGTAAAAGCTTTCCGCCCCCTGAGATTTGCCTATTACTGATCATGTATGTAGCTGTAGGGTTATAAAGGTTAAAACTTTATGTGTAGGTTCTCTACCCAATAATGAAATGGGAAGCAACTGCCTTTGGCCGTCCAGTCCTTGCTCTCGTCCTTGTCGCGTCTCTTGCATTGTTCCCCGTCTTCTTAATCCCTTCCGGCCCTTCAATGTGGTTGGCTGGGATGATTTTCGGATATGGCATTGGATTCGTCATTATCATTGCCGGAACAACCATAGGGATGATTCTTCCTTACTTCATCGGGCTGTTGTTCCGTGAACGTATCCATGTAAGACTCTAATTGTATCTTCTCTCCTTTCCACTTACTAAAACTTCTGTCTAAATCTGCGACAAATTCATCATTCCTGTTCATTGTGCAGCAATGGCTAGAGAGATGGCCCAAGAACGCTGCAATGCTGAGACTTGCCGCGGAAGGAAGCTGGTTCCACCAATTTCGAGTGGTCGCCCTCTTCAGAGTGTCCCCATTTCCATACACTATCTTCAACTACGCGATCGTGGTAACCAGTTTGAGGTTCTGGCCTTACATTTGTGGCTCAGTTGCCGGCATGGTGCCGGAAGCTTTCCTTTACATCTACAGGTTCCATTCGACTTCCCTCATCAAGTAGATATAATTTCGTCCTTTGTTTCCTTATGCTTCCTTACACGGCCCGATTTTTCTGCAGTGGTCGACTAATCAGGACGTTAGCTGAAGTGAACTACGGGAACCACCACTTAACCCCGGTGGAGATGGTGTACAATGTCATCTCGTTCATCGTCGCGATCATCACTGTCGTCGCGTTCACCCTTTATACAAGAAGAGCACTGCATCAGCTCGAGAGCGGAGAGCCAGTTTCGCCTGCAATCGTTAGTTACGAGATGGGCAAGTTGCCACAGGAAAGATCAAACCATATGGTTCTGTCATCTTTTGTATCATGACCCACACAATCATCATGGTCCTTGTGTAATATGATCTGGTCCCGCAGATTACTAGCCCTAATTTTGCCTCTTTTTGCTTAGCTTTTATCATTCTGGTTTGTGTTTGCAAACTTAGACAGAACAGAACAGAAAAAACACTGCCTGTGTTTAGCAGATGCAGTTTGTGTGTATATATATTTAGACTTAATAATGAAAGCACAATCACTCGTTTGTGTGGTTTCTCTCTGTTTTCTTGGATCCCAAGTCTCGAATCCTACAAGAACCCGCAATGCTTAACCAAAGATGCCACCATCTTTCTGCAAACATAAGAAGTGTACTATGTGTAGTAACCATCAAATTGAGTTTCACTGTCGATAGCTTGTCCATCAAGAAATCCACAAAGTTACAAAAGAATACAATATCCACCACAAACCCCACATTCTATGTATGATACAAAAATTCAAACAAAGACCACATTTCGAGGAAGAAGAATTCATGCTCTTTCAGAAGCCTGATCATCCACACAACGTTTCGACCGTTTCTTCCCCTTGCTCACAGCTTTTTGCCTTTGTCAAGAGTTCCTAATGTACAAACTTTGCTCGAAAATCAGATTCATCTCCAGCTCTTGAGCCGTTATTTATGGTTTCCATGGTGCTGGAGGAGGAGGAGGAGTCGGGAACATAGGAGGAACTGCAGAGAATATGGTGTTCTTATCGATATTAGACGTCCCGTCACCAGACAAGGCAATGAGGGCAGCAACTAGTCCTGCATTTCCTGCAAGAGTTGGCTCGGTATAGTTGTAGTTCATTCGTACATCCTTAAACCCATCATGCCTGTCAGGCCCCGCAACCATGGCTCCTACGAGGGTGTTGGGGTTTGGCTTCTTGGTGTCCCTCCACTTCCACCCGCCTTTGCAGCTGTACTTCACCTTGTTATGGGGGACTGAAGCGCCTCTGTGGTGGACGTGCTTTGGGTAATGGTTACCGAAACCCACCACGTAGCTCATCTTCCTAGGGTTCTTCCCCAGGACGTAATCAATCTGGATAAAACATCGTCACAAGATGTGTTATAAAACGGAACGGAAAGCAAATTACCTATATTTGGGGGTCAAAACTTGCAAAAAGAGGTTACCTGAGTCTTGGCAAAATCGCGGAGAATTTTCGTGGAGAAGAAGTTCGGTCCACAATACCATCCAGGTGTATCGGCAGCTTCGAGATAGTCAGCGTACACAGATGCCAGGAATGCTGAATTGACTACATACTGAAGTGGCTGTGGCCTCCCATGGTTTAACTGGATCAGCCCACCTACATTACATCGGAAATTCAGCTCAAAAAATCAGAAAGTGCATAAATATACATATCTTCTAGAATAGACAGTGAAGAAGGCTTACCTTTGGTTCTGTTGAAGCTTGAGAAGTACGGAAGGTAAGAACACATGACAATGCTAGTCTGGTTATGGAATGTCCTTAATATCTCTTCATACGGGTAGCCCGGGCTCAGGAACAGTCTTAGACGACTCAGAAGAACCTATTCAGCAGAACCAAGGTAGTCAAATGACAGATTCACAGCAAAAACAGAAACGTAAAATTCTGCGAATTCGTAGCCAACTAACCTGAGCACCAGTAAGCTTGTTGTCCCAGCTGAAGACGCCATAGTCGGGTCCACCCCAGAAAGCACCGGCATGCTTGGCAATACCGGGAGTAGTAGCCAAGGAAAGATACGAGTTATTCCCGGTTGCATAGTACAACCAAGTTCCAGCCCAGACGAATTCGTCCCAGTAGCTGGTGGAGTTATAAAACGTGCCAGCTTCCGCACTACCTGCACTGTACCTCCCGCGCTGGTCCCTGGAGAACTTGAACAGCGTCCGAGCACCGTGGACAAGCTTCTGTGAGTAGGCCTTGTTGTCTTTGAACACAATCGACGCAGAAGCTAGCGCAGCTGCCATTTCCGCAGCGAGATCGGAGCAAGTGTGACATTCGGTCACTGGCCTCTCGTAGTCGATGTCCTCGGGCCGTGTCCAGCAGTAATGATCGTTCGGTGTAGTGCTTCCCCCTGATGTGTCCCCTGATCCAACCTGGACGATTTCCGATTCTTCAGAAAACAAGTAATCAAACAAGACATGAAACACTAACAGGAACTGCAATGTGTCCCAACCTGGGAGACAATCCTGTCAATTGTATCGGCGGTATGGTTAAAGGTCTTGAGGAGGTAATCAGTGCCCCACTTGATGATGTCCTTGATATGATTGAGCTCCCCAACAGCTTCATACTTAGCGCTATACTCGATCACACTCCAGCTCAGCATTGTCATGGCGAACGATTTCGGGAAATTGAACTTGATTGCATCTCCGGCATCGTAGTATCCCCCAACCAGATCCTTAAACAGAGTCGACGAATCTCCTTTGCCATCGTTCATACACGAGTTCCCTCTCCATGAGACGTTGTTATGCTTGGGAAGCTTCCCCGCTGCAACAAAGATAACAATCGGATATTGAATCGTGTAATAACCGATGCTTCATAAGCATTCACTAAACATTGTATTTAGCTACGTCATGTCCATAGCCGCCATGACTCTTCCAAACAGACAGATTCAATTCAAGGCATATACGGACAGATCGCGATTCTTAAAGATCGGATCTGACAAAGCCCATAAAGAATTTCAATTCATTTCATTTCAAGCAAAGACGGACTTACATTTCTGGGCGTTGAAGAACATGAGGGCCTTATGAAGGGCAAGGGTGTAATTATCAGGCGGGGGTTTAGGGTGATGGTGGCGAGGAGCGTATTTGACGATGATGATGATGAGTCCGGTGAGGAGACCGGCGGCGAGCAAAGTTCCCAAAGTCCAGATGAAGATCTTGCGGCTGACGATGATGCAACCGAGATCGACATACCTCTTCTTCTTCTTCTGCTCGGTGGGACCCAGCAGCCAGCTCTGCTGGGTCTCGTCTAGAGGACGGGAATTCGAAAGAGCTGCTCGGTCGAGGTCGTTGAGGTTCCGGCTCCGGTCGTCATCGGTGGCCGAGTCCGCCGTGTTTATCTCCAGTGGGCCTCCCCATGGATCCCTCCCGTACATGCTCATTTTCCTCTATTGGGTTTTGAACCCTTTTGCTTCTCCTTCGTTGGGTTCAGCTCAGAATGGCGATCTGTGGAAGGAGATGAGAGCAGAGATCTGAATTGGGGATTGAGGAATCGAAGAAGAAGGAGAGAGGAAAGTTAATGGAGGAGTAGAAGTGTAGTGGAAGATATGGAGGACAGTAGGATGACGGTGCTGAGTCAATTATCAAACAACGGTAGTAAAAAAATTACTAAATTAGCGAAGGAAATTGTGGTATCGCCATCGCCATGTGAGCTCAGTGCAAGCTGCCTTTTAGCTGGTGTGCTGATTCCCTGTCTTTATTTAGTAAATTAATTTGTAATAATATTCATTCTTTGTCTTTAACACTCTGATCCTCCAACTAGATAAGTTTTACGTTTTAGTCCTACGAGTTTTGTGCACTACAATTTTGTTACTTGTTGACTTCTTGCAAATGTTATGGATGTTTGTATGTTATATATATAAAAGTGTGACTATATACTGACGTGCATAAATGATTTAAATCATTGAATTTATGAACTTTCTTGTATAATTAATCGATAAAAACTCCATAAAATGTTGAATTTTTCAATTTAATAGGCTCAAATCTCAATTAAACAATTGCTAGCATTGAACTAAACTTTGGGAGTAGAAATGAGAAAAAGTGGATTGATCATTGAAATTGTAAGAATGTTTGAAACAGGGTACTGTTTTGCAACTAATGGAAAGTTGAAGGATTTTTAACATATCCATTGCTTTAGTGAGATGAGAGAAAAAGACCAGCGCGCTAATCGACTAAGACAGCCTGTCTAACTACTGGGTTTTGTCTGTGTACACAAAAACACCATTATACTTTTCTTAATTGTACATATCCCACAAGATTACAATAATGTTCTTAGAATAATTGGAACATTAATAAAATAATGTGTCTAGTTCTAAAAAGATCACCGGAATTGATGGTGATTACAACTCGATGTGTTATCTAGTATCCAAACTATAAAATACATAACTAGGAAATTCGAAATTGATGTAGCAACTAGGAGCGGATTTATGATCGCTCCATATTGATTGAACATAAGAAGCAATGAGTTGGATCGAACTTTAAAAAAAATAAATCATATATTCAACTATTAAAATATATACAAGTTTTCTATATTCTCAAATGCCTACACCTGTAAGAGGAAGGGTATAGCTAAAAAAAGGTCATCCCCTAAATTCGTCACGATTCGTTATCTAGTTGACAATTCTAACTAGCTGTATTATGACGATATAATATAATAGGATAGTAATTGATGAACCTATTTGGTCATGTCGGTCTTATGAATATTTTGAAGTTTGGCTACCAACAGTTGAAGAAAGAAGTGACTGTTTATAAATATTGCTTAAGTTCAGTGACTAATTTATTATTTTGAAATATGCGACCGACACTTAACTTCCCCTTTTTATGGTCAACACGGGCACCGACAGTTGTTGTGAACTTTTTGTGTCCCGAATTTGAGTTTGCTTCACATTTCAATTTGGGCTTTGATTGCAACAGCCCAACCAATATTAATTTAACTTAGAAGACAACATTCATTCAAACAAACAAACCTCTAACATTCATGACAACTAAACTACCCCTCATGTTTTATTTATTTATTTTGGCCTTTTATTTTTAATCTTATATATTTGATACCAAAAATATTGGTTGAGTTGTAGTTAAAAAGGTATACAATTAATCTTTATTTTATCTTATCCATCATTAATGTATTTAATTTGTCTAGTTATGATATGGTGTTAATTATGTGCTTCTAATGAATGATTATATACAAACCTTGTTGAGTTAACAAGTTATGATTCAAAATTTACAAAATTATAAACTGAAATGATTTGCCTTCAAAATAAGAAAAATTATACAAGTTAGTTGGCCTTTTAATTTTTTCCTTTTGGATTGAATTTTGCTTAATTATTTTCCACTCTCTCTCTCTCTATATATATATATATATAATGAATTGACACTCCATCTACTCCAACAACCATCTTTAATATGCTCAATATTTACAAACTGAAAAAAATATCAATAAAAAATCTATAATTATCTAGCAAAAATCTATTATTTTAGACCTATTTTCTTTATAGTATATATATATATACTAAATGTGTATAAAACTTTCATTCTCGTATTATTGTAGACCTGACTTCTTTTATTATACTAAACACGTATTACACGTTCAATACACATATATTACAATGAATTGGATTAATATTTTCATAATTTTTAATTTAACTCATTTTGAAATTATAAATTTTTAATACTTATAACTGATGCCGCAATTTTAAACGTGTTAAAATTACGTATAAAAGTACCGTAATTTACTGACTATGGTCTAAAAATACTTAGTGGCCGTTTGGTTTCGTGGCTGGAAAAATATGATATCTTTGTTAGATTCCGTTCGTGGGTTGTGCTAGATTCGAACCCGATATCTTTAAGTCATCGACACACAACTTTATCACTAGAACAATTTCCCTCTAACAAAACCGGTATTTATTAAAATATATAAGTATAGTATATAAGTATATACATTAATACCAGGACTATACATATTTCCACCCATACGTAGAACAACAAAGCATATATATAATAGATACATAATTGAACTATATGTAATTGATTAATTAATTAATTAGGCGTTAAAAAGGCTAATTAATTAATTAAAGATCAAAACTGTGACTATTGAAATGGAACACAGTGTCACCAGAGCTCCTTCTGAAATTGTGTGCCCTAATTTCCTTGGCAACCGTTGACTGAAGAGTTGGATGTCCACATACCATCACGCCAACATCAACATGCCCCCAATCCTTCGATATGCTTTGCATTATTTCTTCAAAACACACACAAAACACAACCATACATCAGCAATGGCCAGAATCAAGGGCCGCCCATTTAGTGATATGTACGTATATACATGTCCAAATTTTAGGAATCGGTTACCATTTGCTACGTAACTAATTACTAGACCATGGGACAGATGTTGTTTTTTACCAGAACATAAACCAAAGTACTTGATTATAAGACTTACCTTTGAAGTCTGGTCTTGAACCATAGTTGATAGAGGTTGAACTCGAAGCAAGCAAATCTTCAACAATCCTTGTCCCATTAGGAGTACCGTTAGGCAAACCTTCATCAACTAATTTGGCCTTAGTTTCCTCATCTTGCTCCAATGTTGAAGCCTTTGTACCCCAAAGATGCCACAATCCAACAACCACGCCGCCGAAAACAACCACGCTTCCAACCATGCATGCCACAAGGAGAAGCCCCTTGTACCACCATGATGTTACCCCATATGGGTTTATGTAATATGCGTCGGTAATAGCCAGCGAAAGGATGAAACCCAACGTCGACGACAATATATAAAGTCCGGACCATACATTATCGCCCGTACCAACCAAGACCGACATATCGTTGCCTATCGGGAAAGGGCACCTGGTGGCCGAAACCCCTGATGCCACGGTCGACACTTTACCTTCTTCCTGCAGAAGTGAAAGATCGAGTATCAATAAGAATGATAATTTTGACCCGAACTGCTCAGAATAAGACTTGTTTTTTTCAATATATTACCAGTGGGGGATCCAACTCTCGAGTCACATATATGTGGATACGTAAATTGAGCCTGTCATAGATATCTGAACAAATGCGGTCGAGATTCATTGCTGACAGAAGTCCGATCTCATCGGACTTCTTCACGGCCCACACTACCAAGATTTCTCTTGGTAGGCAGGGTTTGCCTTCATTAACTCTGTGAAAGACATCACTCAAGATTGCCATGAAGGGTGAGATCCCTATGCCTCCTGCAACTAGAACAAGGTGCTCATACCTGGAAAAAAATATCACAAGGTATATCCATTAATTTAATATCAGTAATTCAACGTCAGCTGGCTAGAACTGCTGTTAAAGTTTTTAAAATTAGGGACATACATCAAGTGGTAAGGTGACTCGTGCCCGTATGGACCTTCAACAGAAGCTGTGATCTTTCGAGATGCAGGATCGTTGTTGACTGTCGAGGTATTGATCTTGATGGTATCTTTGAGCTTGTCGGTCCACTCTCCGAGGACTTTGATGAGAACTGATATGTGATTCTTGCCTTCTAAAGGACTGGATGAAACACTGAAAGGATGCCATTGTAGCAGGGATAGCTCCCTGACTTGTATGAAGATGAAACTCAGAGCATTGTACTTTAGATCTACATCCATAAAGGAAACAAGTCATACATTTGGATGATCGGGTTGGATATTGAATCGATCGAGCTAATGGTATAAGGTTTATCATCTGAGCTTACGAAAATAGTGTAGATTTCTCACTCGGCTCAACTCTACCATACAATTATGAAATAAGCGAGTAGGGGTATGTATGATTGCTTACTTGCAGGCTTGGAGACGGTCAGTTCAACAGTGCCACAGGGGAAGCATTTGGCAGAGACGACATCAACGGTCTTCCTGGACTGGCAGAAGCGGAGGAATCGATCGAGGATGAAGAGGAAGATCCCACCGGCAGCGATGGTGAAGAGGAAGTCTCCGACGTGGAAGGCCAAGAAGAGAACAAAGACAATGTAGAGCTGATGTGTGTAGAAGAATAGCTCAAAGTTCCATCTTCTGACTGGGTTTAGGGATGTCACCCACATCAGCAGACCTGCCACGAGGGCAATCACCCCTGCCAGGTTGGATATCCCAATGTTCCTCCACTCCAATATCTTCAAAAAGGAAACAAAAGTGACTATTTTGTAAACTTCTACGAGTAGATGAATCAGGGTCGATTTAGACCATAATTACAGTTTTAATGATCATTTTGTACCATTATTATATCTTACTGACCCATCTGCATTTTTTCCAGATCGAACCGATTTAATGACCGGGTTATAGTATAAGGAGAGAAAAACATACTTCCTCTAAGAGCTTGCCCTGAACAGTCCAAGCAACGACATAGAACAGTCCATGGAGAGTGAACAGCAACATGGTTATGTGTCCCAACCAAACATGGTATCTCGTCGCGTGCTCGACAGGGATGTCGATGAGTCGAAGGAGCATCGATCCTCTCGAGATCGGGAGGAACAGAAACGCCAAACAGAACATCCCAATCATTCCCAATCGTAGCCCCGTGAGCTCCATCAGAAACAAACTGTTAAAACGAAATGGGGTTTTTTTCATCATTTTGGTAAATAATTGGATTAATTAACATCATAACTGTAACATATTGTATGGTTGCGACCGGACTCCGAATTATCCTACAACCTTAGCTTACTCAGACTCGACTCACGGTACTGTTATCAATTAGACTTGACTGCAGGGACGCACCTGAATTGTGGGAGAGTGAGGGTGTAGAAGACAAGAGGGCGAGGTTCCTGATGGTGTAGAGGTAGAGAGCCCATACAATGTAGCCAATGAAGAGCACAACTCCGATAAGCTCTGTCGCCGATACAACCCCGAGTGGTCCATCCACGATCACAGGGAATGTCCATAGCTGGGGTCTCGGGTACTTCCAGCTCTTCTTCCTGAGTAAAAACCATCAACACCAAAATTGTTTATCCAAATAGCTTGGCGAAATTATTCTCACATCAGTTGCGGAAGAGGCTAGTACTTCGTAGGATTAGTCGGGGATCGTTTAAGCTAAGGTTTAATTTGACGATGAAATCGTACCGGTAAAGGTGATGCTCCCCTTCCTCGGAAATGATGAGATGAGCCGCAGCCAGCAGTGCAATGAGAAGCACCGGTCCGGCCAGCAGCAACAACAAGCTACCTGAAACCACGAACAAGCATGTTGCACTAATAAGCAGATTCTCGAAATCAGGGTGATCATCGTTGATAACAATATATTAGAACCCTCTTCGGGTTTAATTTCTATACAAGTATCGATCAAGTGTAACGCCATTCTAGCTGCAGCCAATGAATATTGCGTGTTCGTAAGATAACGTTGTCCAATGGACCAAACAACTTGATTTCGTATTGGTTGAAAATCTGTGCACTGATATCATGCATCATCTTTATTATCATATATAGTATACCACCTTTGGTCAATCGTGTTATAAATTTTGTCGTATATACCATATCAACATGTCACGTCGTCAAGGTGATGAACAGTTTATCGTATCGAAACCATTTAAAATTCTATACAATTCGATCATATATATATATATATAAACCATAACAAACTGGACTATAAACTTAGATTACCGAGTCGGGGAGATATTTACATGCCACGTGTACGGTGCCTTTGGGTGAAAGTAAAGGCTAGGTACACAGTAAGTAGTAGAATACCCGTGAGAGGAATCTGGGTGAGGGCAGTCCACTTCTTGAAGACCAAATCGTTGCCCAGCTCAGTTGGGAAGACGAAGATGAGAGTGACCCACGCAACGAAGATTGCCCACATCAACATCTTGAGAACCCATTTGGCGAATCCCCTGAACCGGTCGGCGGCGGCGGGGGCGCCTCTGAGCTTCCGATCATCATCTCCATCGGCGAGGAGCGGCTGTCCGAGTAATTTTGCAGCTGGTTTCTGATGGTCCATTGAAGAAGGAAAGGTGGGAAATGAGAGGCTGTGGTTGAAGGTGTTGGAACCAAAAAGAAGCTTTATATTCCCCCGCCGTTTGGGGGTGCTCTACGTATTTATAGTGTGTGAGAAGTGAGAATCAACAGTGTTAATTAAGATTAATTACTGATCACCAGTTGTTTGTAGTTGTTGTTGTTATGGGGTTGATGTTATGAAGCTTCACTTTAATTTTCATGTCTTCCTTTGCCTAGCAATTAGTCTTTCAATATTTTTGCTGGGATAGGGTGGGCGGTGGGGGTGTTTGAAACAAAGAGGTTAGAATCGGATCGGACCAGACCGGTTGCGGTAGGATGTACGAATTGGTAGTTAAGTCGGTTTTGTTTAGTCTAAAAGATTGTTAAAATGGAAAATTGAGTAACGATCTGCCGGATAATATGACTAGTACATTGATAAACATAATAGGATAATTTGATATTTAGGTTGGTTCGGTTTAGTCAAAAGATTGTTAAAATTGTTAGGACCGGTGGGAAAATGAATAGTGTAATTTGTTTTTTGAATGATACGTTTTGATTTTGGTAATTAAATCTTTCTCATCTGATTATTGTTTGTTGAGTCCGCTTTTGATAACACTAATGAGCACTGGACGTTATGACAGAGGTTAAATTCTGATCAAGTTTTGACATACATTCGATATATTTAAATATTTATCCGTTTATTAAAAATCGAAATATTTAATATCCATTTTCCTCAATTAGTAAGTTGTGGCCTCAATAAAATTGGCCACATTAACTTACAAGGTAACAATTGGTTAGCTGTTACAGTCATAGATTTAATTATGTGACACTAACACTAAATATTTGGTCCACTTTAAATAGTGCCAAAGGGTAACTTGTAACATCAACTCATGGACGACTTTAGATAAAGAGAATTTAACAAAAGCATCTTAATAGAAATTTAGACCTAATTAATTTTCAAATTTTGAGTAATTTTCTCCTCGTACCATCAAACTGTATAAATAGTTTCGTAGCAACCATTTTCATTCTTGTCAAAAAATAAAAAACACTTCACTCATTTTAAGGGTATTTGTTAGTAATTTTAATGGATATGTTTGAAGTTCGTTGATAATTTAACTTTATTAATCTATTTTATTTTCTCGTGATATTATAAATCATCTGAGGTTTAGATCATTTATAATATTTTTTGCTTAAGGAATCTACTAATTTCAACCTCATATTATAAAGAAAACAAAAGAATATTAACATATGTTGATAAAGAACGATGTAAAGTGTGTTAAAATTTTGAGATGGGCAATGAATAATGGGGGGGGGGGGGGGAATAAGAACCTTAAAACAATAATTTATAAAAAAAATAGTTAAAATTTGATATGACGCGATAAATCTTCTTAGCTCAATTCAACTCTGTTATTTTGAAAGTTAATAATGATATCAGAGTCAGTTTGTAGGATGGTAATAATATTGTGGTGAATCTAAACAAAACTATCAATTTAGGATGGAGCGTCGGTTAGATAGTAAAAGAAGTTTTTTTCCCTCGAGCTTATGTTTTCGAAAAAAAATTAAAATTCAACTAAATGAGTCTTTTCGGTGAGAAATATGTCATGTCAAAAAAAAATTATGTGATCCACTCATGTTTATAAAGATGGAAATCGTACTATTGATGCTGATGCCCACACTCAAGTTATTATCACAGGTTCACACAACCACACGAATTCATCTGGTGCACAAATGGTCCATCTGGATCCATTGATTAGCTTTTCAACTGATAAGGGAAATTTGGGGACCGAAGGTTAGAGGTGGTTACAGGTCGGGTCAACCGGAAATTAATGATCGAGAAGTTGGTTAAATTTATGAGGTGGTTTGATGTCTAACTCGAATTTACGAGGGCATGAGAGCAATGGATTTGTATTTTGAATGTTTTTTTAATATATCAACTTAGATAACTTTTTATTTTGATCGAAATAAAATTGATCATAATAATTAATTTCATTGAGCTTGAATATTTATTAACAGGTTACATCCCATATTGGACCAAATTAAAAGCCTTTTAGACCAAGTTACTTGATCACATAGGCCCAATTAGTTCGACCCATTAGTTCGGCCCTTGCCCCATGGTTTTAACCATTCAATTTCAGCCCATAGAATCTGGTGAAAGCCCGTCAAATCAATCCTTACCCAGTCAGGACCCTTTTCCATATCCTTGGAGGATTAGGACTCCATTTTGGTAAGCAATACAAAAAAAAAACTACACAAACGTTGTTTCCCATCGAATCGAATCGAATTGAATTGATAAAATTCTTCATTAGTTGATGATAGGACATGTACTAAAGCTCGTTAGTCACTGATTTATCTTCTTAAATTAATCTGTGCTAGCTATTTGAAAGATGTATCATCATAATTTTGTTGGACGAATGAATCTAAAATGTAATGAATCATAATATATTACCAAACGGACTGTGAAAAGGGTACTTGACTAAACAACTAAATAATTTGTATATATTAAGAAACTAAACTTTTGTTGTCACTAGTATTTGTAAGTGTTTAAGATTAGAAAGGCACGTGTGCCAGTTCAGTTGAAAGTCTGCAATCATTATCTGTCAATGATAATAGTAAATTAAGTAGCAACACAAACAAAAGGATTTAGACAAAACCCATGCGGATTAGTTCAAATAGAGACTGACTTGCCGGCCGGCCGGTCTAGCTGCCTCTACCCTTTGTTATTTTCTCCTCCGGCCACAATGAAGCTTCATCTAAGTGGCTGGCTTCATTTCAACCGTGATTGGATTCGAAACTTTTACGTGTGTGAAAATAAAGTCACATATAATTGCGGATAGCCTTGACAACAGTTGGGTGTATATTATTTCTCTATAAATCCGAGTATTAAGTCAAAATTAGCAAATAGTATTTCTTTTTTTTATCAAAGGGAATTCATTCAAAGGCGGTAGTATACATCAGCAAAAAAACTATAGCTAGATTACAATAAATTAGGGTCGATGTCCATAATCCAATTCTGATGAATAGCATGTGCCCGTGTTGACGTTGCGACCCAATCTGTAATCTTGTTGCTTTTCCGCAGGGTAAGCAAACTTTATCCCTGACACAATGGAAATGAGATGAAAAATCGAACCTAATGTAGCATAGCAATCCCAAGGTCACGAGAGCGAGCGATTGTTGAGGATGTTGATGAGGGTGATGTTGTCGGAATACACAACCACTGGTTATGTGAACCTAGTTGCCAGTCTTGTAGCCTCCAAGATAGGTTTTGCTTCCGCACTTATCCCTGAAGAACAAAGGAAAGTACCATTCTTGCCATCGCAAACCTCTCCATGGGTGTCTCTAACCACGACACCATAAGCTACCTCCTGGGAATCGCAAAGAAAAGATCCATTACAGTAAATACTCCTGTGAAGAGTATTTGGCGGGGGACATGTCCGTTGACGATTGTGAGCATAATGGATACAAGAGATGGCCGCCTGGGTCTGAGAGTAAGCACACTCCCAGGTTGCGAAGTCTCTGTTGATGCCCAAATCCGTAACCAAACTTGTGGATCGCGTCCATCGAAAGATGAGCTCATTTCTCATCTTCCATATATTTCAGCAGATCGCCGTCACCCTAACCGTACCGTGGTGCCAAATCTTGCAAGGAGAAAAACCAGTCGACAAGGAACTTCCCCCCCCCCCCCCACCTCTGGGGAATTGATCAAGTGCCATCTTTGTTTAGCCAACAAAGCAAGGTTGAAATCATGAAAGCCTTTTGAAATCAAGGTCACCTTCGAATTTTAAAGTACATAGCTTCTTAGCGTTACACCAGTGGATAGATTTCTTATCCATTTTCCCTTATCAGAAAAAATTCCGCACAAGGCTATCCATCTTCTTTGTGAGTGTCTTAGAAAGCAAAAAGGAGCTTAACAAAAAGGTCGGGATAGCTTGAAGAACCGTTTTGATCACGGTATCTTTCCCAACCTGTGAGAAATAATAGTTGACAAGCCACTTCAAGGAGGCAACTGGACTCTAGTAGAAGAAAAATGGAAGTTTTGGATTTTCTTGTTCGCTCTTGGTTACGCGTGCTTTGGACCATTCACGGCCAAGTTAAATTCACGGGCTTACTTTATTATAGAAGTTTTTACTTGGGGCAATTACCGGCAAAATTGGATGCGGTTATGGAGTCATCGAAATAGCAGGTTAGATAAGATATGCTAATATGTATCAAATGTTGAGCCGAAATTTTTCCTAAGCTAAACTCGAAATAATTGTAAATATATACTGACAATGACTGAAATCCTTATACTACATGCTTACATTTCGTATGTCACCATTCTAAGGGACAACGGTAACCCAAATTTTTGCTCCCCTATCTATCTATCTGTAATCAGCAATAAATACTTTACTTATTAAGCCATTAATGACGGTTCAAACTTGATAATTATTTTATACTAATAAAAAAAGTTAATGACGGTTCAAAATTGATAAATTATTTTATACAAAAAAAATAATGTTGAAAAGATCAAACCCAGGTTGTCCATTTCGGGTTCTGCGAAATTAAAGGACGTAAAAATCGGGTAATTATTATTTAAACGAGAAATTAGAGAACCAACCCCAACCAAACCAAAGCCAATATCTGCATAGCCTACGTTGTTTGTAACTAATGATCGTAATGTTGGTTTTGTTAAATTACTGATAATTATTGTAATTAATTAGATTGATGTAAACAATCATGGAATCTCCCAACCCACAAACTCTTGTTATTCAACTTTTCTCTCGACGGTCGGTCGATTTCTCCGCCGGCCACCGTTTTTAAGTTATCATTTTATTATCACACAGCAAAGAGTAAAGGAATATACTAACCAAAAAAGGTGTAGTTTGATCACTCAAATGTCCACAAATCTTCGAAAAAATCAGTCTTACGGTTAAGAGTGCGAGTCTAGTCAATCGTAATAAATATTGAGGGTTGATAGCTCTAGGTTGTTGCTCAAGATTCAAGGTCTAGAACTATGTTATTCTTCGCGGTTTAGGTGTTTGCTTGATTTTGCATAGTAGTTTATGCATCATGGTTCTTTAAGCTAAGTTATAGATTCAAATTCTCACCACTAGGTGTGGACGTTTATTTTTTCTTTTGAGTTGTCTCCCATCGAGATTAAACTAAGACAAATTTTTTTATACAACTGCATCAAAAGGATTTGAATTCCGTATTCGTTAAAAATTATACATACATATCTTGTTTTGGATCAACCGCTACATATATCTTCATATGACATATGGGTCATGATTTGTCATCAAGCTAGACAACAGTCTCTTTGTTATAGAAGAACGACAAAGTTAAATAAAGGTAAATGGTCAAAGGAACAATTGAATTTCCATTACTCCAAAACTAATTGGAATAGAAGTGGATGAGGACACGAGGTTTTCGAATTTTCACTCAATCACTTATATATCACCCATCCTAGAACCCAAAAATGGTAACCTTAAAAAGTGTAGGTACTAATTTGCAATTAACCATATTCTATTTGGTACATGGGATTAAACCAAGAAAAGTAGTGGATTTGAAATAATCAACGCTAAAGTAATCTGAACCATAAATCAAAGCTGGCTTTAGATTGGAAGGATCTAATTACTATGCTTAATTAGTTACAATTAAAACAATTAATTTAGGGTTTTATTATTGTGGTTAAATTAATCACACTTACCATGTGGGCTGAACGTTGACTAGTGAAAGAATAGTCTGAATTATGTGAATGTCCAACTCAACACCCTCCCCACTATCCATCATGTATGATCAAACAATGACAATATTAAATTTTGGACCATCTCCACATATATATATATATATATATATATATATATAATGAAGGGTGTACTCAAACCCTAAATCAGATCAAACTCGAACCGAAACGTTGTATAAATAGTTGTCTTATGAACGTCCGTCCCAAGCTCAAGTGAATAGATTCATGAAGGCGTGTCCCAAGCTCAAGTGAATAGATGCCTTCTTGCTCAACATAACCACGATAGTGAGTGAGTGGCCCTGCTCTAGAGTCTCAAAAGCCGAGACAAATCATATTTCAAACTTTAGTATGCAGGCAATCGGAGAGGCAATCGGAGGCCATATATATATATACTGTTGTCTAAGATAACTTCATGTAGAGATGTTAGTATTGACTGTTGTCTAAGATAATATCGTCACAAGTCGACACATATATTAACAATGAGTATTTCAACTCGAGTCATAACCAAACTCGAATAACTACTAAAAAAAGGTCCCAAACACGAATGGATGGATGTTCAGGAAAACCATGATAATGCCCTTGCCTTGCTCTAGATACATATCTAATGAATATATTGCACGATTAAAAATTGTGATCGTGATCGATTCAATCTCCGATACGATTTCATGGTGTACAACTTGGGTCTCCAAGTTGGGGAGTACTTAGTAAATGAGGACCAATAATAAATGAGTAAGAGATGTTAGGTGAGGGCCTCTTCCTCATTTACTATACTCTCTTTGTTTTCATTTCCTTAATCTCTCCTTTCTAGCCTTGTTGCTTTGTTGCCTTGTTCAAACCCTTTGACATGGTATTACAGCAGAAGATATCCCATTTTCTCCATTGACGATCATGTTCATGAAGATGAACATCATCATTGCTCTCTGACAAATCCTCAATCCTTTCTTTTCTTCTGTATTCAAAACTCAAAAGCCTTGATCAGAGTCCTTTGAAGCCTTTTTTTCACATATGGGTGGTATTACTACCACTTCTTGTGCCAGAGCTCTGGAGTTTCTTCTTCTGGTTCCGTTGTGTGCCTTTTTATTCTTCACCGCCGGTGAGGCGGCCACCAACGGCGGCGACTGTAAGAACTTCTTTGGTTTCTGGGTTTTGATTGTGGGGTTTCTCTGTTTTGTTCATATTGCTTACTGGGTACTTGGTCGAACAATCAAATTTTGTTTGTAATGAAAAAAAGTTTCAGACTTTGGATTTGGGCAGCTGGTTTTTATAGGGGCTGTAGTGATGTATGGTTCGTTTTGGTAGGCAGATTTGTCGAAGCACGTAAATTTTGTGTCTTTTTGACGATTGATCCAATCTGTAAGGGAAAGAGGTTGGAAACTTAAGATGAATAGTTGGTTGTCAGAGTTGTTCATTTAGCATACAAACTGATCGAACCAAGTAAAAATTTGATCTTAATTCTTAGCCGGCAAAGATTCAATAGTCTTTCTGTCTGTCTGGTTTCTTCTGACTGGAATGTATATATATGCTCCATCTTGGTAGACATACTGGTCGAACCACATAAAATTCGTGTCTGTACGCATTCTCCCCTCCCGGTGGCTAACGAAAAAGGATCGAAACTTTGTTGCAGTGAGTGTTCTGAATTCACTGAAAGACGTCTGGGGAAACACTCCGCCCAATTGGGTAGGTGGAGATCCTTGTGGTGACAATTGGGAAGGCATTAGCTGTACCGGTACCAGAGTGACCTCAATGTAAGATTTGGTACTAGTACAACTTTTTGGCACCTCTTCTCCTTCTGCGTTTCGCTCATATCTCCGTTTTTCGATCTTTTGTAGAATATTGTCAAGCACAGGATTATCCGGTCAACTCTCGGGAGACATCTCATCCTTATCAGAGTTGATCATCTTGGACCTTTCATACAACAAAGGCTTAAGAGGGTCTCTCCCACAGTCCATTGGTAACTTGAAGAAGCTAGTCAACCTGTAAGCGCGCCTGTTTCCGTTTAGTACCCATTTCATTTTACGGAAATGCTCATTTTCCCAGTGTTTTTACTCAATCCGGTCGTGTTTTTGTTTCAGGATTCTGGTTGGCTGTAGCTTCACCGGTCCGATTCCTGAGTCGATAGGATCACTTTCCAGGCTCACTTACTTGTAAAGCACTCAACCTCTTCCACATTCCGAACTTCGAAGAAGCAACGCAATGCTGAAGCTTGAATACCCTTTTTTTTCTTCTTCTGCAGATCACTGAACTCGAATGGCTTCACTGGGACGATTCCGGCCTCGATTGGCAACCTCATCAACCTGTACTGGCTCGACCTGGCCGATAACCAGCTCGAAGGGGGAATCCCGGTCTCGACTGGGGACACGCCTGGTCTTGATCTTTTGGTCAACACAAAGCATTTGTAAGATTCAAACTTTTACCATTTCTGATTCTGAAGAAGACTTTTCTAATGTTCTTTCTTGCACCAGCCATCTTGGGAAGAATCAGCTCACTGGCTTAATCCCTACCAAGCTCTTCAACTCCAACATGACTCTCATCCATGTGTAAGCTCTCAAAACCCTCCGTTTGATCCGAGAACATGTTACGAAAAATTCTCAGGTTTTCTTTTTGTGTTCTTTCAACAGGCTATTTGACAGTAACAAGCTGACAGGCCCCATCCCTCCTTCACTCTCCCTGGTGGCAACATTGGAAGTCTTGTGAGTTATCATCCGTTCTCGAAATTCAATCCGCTCTGTTCGTTAAATTCACTAAATCTGACATTTCTTTACCAATGAATGCAGGCGGTTGGACAGGAACGCGCTGACTGGACCTGTCCCTACAGGATTCAACAATCTTGCAAGCATCGGCGAACTGTAAGTAGTAGGGTTACAAGTATTAATCTGTACTAATATGCATCGTACGATCCTGGCCTCGTTGTCATTCCTAATTTCGAAATGCTCGGTTACAGGAGTTTATCCAACAATAACCTGAATGGTACATTCCCAACCCTGACAGAAATGCAAGTTCTCAGCACTCTGTAAGTAAGACTGTAAAGGTTAATGAATATATATAAAATTAATTCTGAGACTTTTAACTTATCGAATATACACAAACCTCAGATTTTTCTGAAAGCTTCTTTTAAGGTGGCCTATTAATGAATAATATTTGTTATGTTTGCATGACCAGGGATCTGAGCAACAACAGCTTCAACTCGACGGGCTTCCCTTCGTGGATATCGTCGATGGCTTCGTTAACAACACTGTAAGGAGCCAAGAAACCAACATTCACCATTGTAGAATCAAATTAAGACTCTCCAAAAGTTGCTTACTTGTTTCAGTTTTTTGCAGGGTGCTGGAGAACACACAGATCGGAGGACCGGTTCCGAGCAATCTGTTCAGCCTTTCGAATTTGCAGACAGTGTTAGTAGAAAGATTAAAGCTTGTTCTTGATCCTTGATTCTTGAATGAGCATTGAAAATTTGGATGTCTACTTTGCCCTAATTAATTTTGGTTAAACAGGAACATGAAGAGGAATGATTTGAATGGCAGTTTGGACATTGGACCATCCTACAGTAGTCAGCTTGGAATAGTTGATCTGCAATCCAACTTCATTTCTGGCTACAGGCAGCGGCCTGGATCGAACGAGATCAATATCGAGTAAGTGTTGTTTTCGAGATAATTAAGATTGTGATTCTCGGTAAAATTGAAAGAATTTCGTTAAGCTGGATGAATATGCTTATCATCATCCTGGTAGAACTTGGCCAGACTAACCTGCAACCTGATTTGGTTTTAACATGCAGGTTGCTTCGCAACCCGGTTTGCGACGAAATCGGAACCGGACCAACGCCGCCATACTGCACCATTTCGGCTCCGGACTCCCGATACACAACACCACCGAACAACTGCATTCCGGGGGATTGTCCTTCGAACAAGACCGCCAGCCCGAACTGCCTTTGCGCATTCCCATACACCGGTCTCTTCGTCCTCAGGTCGGCTTCCTTCTCCGACTTGGGGAACGGAACCATCTACACCATGCTTCAAAAATCGCTCATGGACAGCTTCAGGGCGAACCAGCTAGCGGTCGACTCCGTCCAGCTCAGCAACCCAAGGAAGGACACGTCGGATTATCTCGACATCGACCTGAAAGTGTTCCCCAACGGTCAGGATTACTTCAATCGGACTGGGATTTCGAGGATTGCTTTCGTGTTGAGTAATCAGACGTTTAAGCCGCCCAAGATGTTCGGCCCGTTTGTCTTCATCGGTGATGAGTACAGGGCTTTTGACGGTATGACTTGAGCTCTGATATCATGTGAAAAAACTGTTGCGTTTTGGTAGAATGGTTTATTTGACATGATGTGGATTTGAGCAGGGGGACTATCGGGGTCGAAGAAGTCGACAAGCACCGGGATTATTGTCGGAGCTGCCATAGGTGGAGCAGTGCTCGTGCTGCTGGTGCTCCTCGCCGGAGTCTATGCTTACCGGCAGAAGAAGAGAGCGGAGAAAGCAACTGAGCAGAGCCACAATCCTTTCGGTAAACACCTCACCAACCCCAATTAGGAAATAAGAAGGAATCCTTACCTTATAAGGATTTGGGTAAAATCTTAAATAATGTTAAAAATGGAAATATTGCTTTTATGAGTTGGGCTAATCGGATTACTCATCATAATCATAAATTAATTAGGTCACAAATTTATTGGATTAGAATTTTATCGCAGTTTAGTTAAGTTGCGAATATTTGAAATTTTCAATTTGAACGAATACGGGATTATGAATCTAACCGAGTTAGACTGAGTCGGATTAACTTTAGAATCAACTCAAATAGACCGGAACAACCCTAATTTTACTAATTTGTTTCTACAACATGTAAAAAAGTCCTAAAATTGTAAAAAAGTCCTAAATTGTTTACTCTTTACCAAGTGGCAAAGTTTTCCCATGGTTAATTGGTTATTTGATCTAGTCGATTAACCGAGATGACTCAAAATGGACATGGTAAAAATCGGTTGATCCACATTGGTTGGAAAGACGAGTAACTATTTATTCCGATTTGTTTAAAATTTGCAGCTCACTGGGACGCAACTCAAACCACCGGCGGCTTCCCGCAGTTGAAAGGAGCTCGATGCTTCTCCTTCGACGAGCTCAAGAAATACACCAACAATTTCTCCGACGCCAATGGCATTGGCTCTGGCGGCTACGGCAAGGTAAGAAAAACAAGCACCATTCTCACATGGAGCACGGGGTCTCCGTTTATCTGTAATTAGGCTTTTGATTCGGTCGCCGGGAAAAAAATTGGTTGACCAGGTGTACAGAGGGGTACTTCCGGCGGGGCAGCTTATAGCGATAAAGCGGGCGCAGAGGGAATCAATGCAAGGCGGGGTTGAATTCAAGACGGAGATTGAATTGCTGTCTAGGGTTCATCACAAGAACGTGGTGAGCTTGGTAGGGTTCTGCTTCGAGCAAGGCGAACAGATGCTTATTTACGAGTACGTCCCCAATGGCACCCTCAGTGACAGCCTCTCAGGTCCGTCCATTTCTTAAACCCTTACCAATCGAAAAATTGGGCATCGAGGGTCATTTCTCGGGCTTTTTTTCTCGTTTTGCGATGACTGTTATTGAATTTGTTGCCGATCTCGATGCAGGAAAGTCTGGGATCACGATGGATTGGACAAGGAGGCTGAAAGTGGCACTTGGAGCAGCAAGAGGACTAGCGTATCTCCATGAGCTAGCAGATCCACCGATCATCCATAGAGACATCAAGACCGCCAATATCTTATTAGACGAGCGATTAACGGCTAAAGTTGCAGACTTTGGCTTGTCCAAGCTGATGGGCGACGAAGAAAAGGGCCATGTCACCACTCAAGTCAAAGGAACCATGGTAAGAATCTGCAAACTATAAGTTTCGAATTTTGTGTCGTTTTTCATGTTCTTACCGGACTTGAATGTTTCGTACCTTCAGGGGTACTTGGACCCGGAATACTACATGACTCAGCAGTTAACGGAGAAGAGCGACGTGTACAGCTACGGAGTAGTCCTGCTCGAGCTAGTAACGGGACGGAGGCCAATCGAGCGGGGCAAGTACATTGTGAGAGAAATCAAGATGGCAATGGACAAGACCAAAAGCATGTACAACCTCCAAACCTTGATCGACCCGGAGATCACCGCAGAGTCATTGAAAGGAATTGACAAGTTCATCGACCTAGCGATGTCATGCGTGCACGAATCGGGAGCAGAAAGGCCTACGATGGGGGAAGTTGTTAAGGAGATTGAGCTCATCTTGCAGCAAGCCGGTCTGAACCCGAACGGCGACTCGGTCAACACTTCGGGCGCTTACGAGGATGCAGGGAAAGGAAGCCCTCGCCATCCTTATAGCAAAGAGGCCTTTGAGTACAGTGGAGCTTTGCCTCCTTCCAAGGTTGAGCCACTTTGACTGAACAGGAACCTTTTTCATTGATTTTTAAACTTGTGTATGTTTTAGTTAACAGATAAACTGTTAGTTTTGATTCATTTTTTGTAGATAATTACAGGGAGAAGGGTTGTTTTTTTCTTTTTCTTTTCTTCTGGTTCTGGGAATTTGATTAATCGGTTTGTTGATCTCTCTTTTGAATAAGCAGGACTGGTTTTTATCATCCTTTGAATTGGTATTGGATTAGGTTTTATAAGATCTAACAAGAGTACACATATTTTTCCAATCAATGGAATAAGAAGGAAAGAAAGAAAGGAATGAACTTTTGATGAATTCAAGTCATGGGTTTCTCGAGCAAAGCAGAGAAGTACCACTCGTTGAACCCGACGCCACGGTCGAGCTTCATCCCGGCGTGCCACCTGAGCTTCTTGAACCCGACCCGTTCGAGCATCGGTATATACGTTCTGTTGAGCTGATTCCCGAGGCAGAAGAAATGGTCGAGCCAGAACAACCCACCGGGCCTCAACACTCTATAGACGTCGTAAAGAGTAAACTCGAGCATCGTGTCGGGGATCCAGTTGCTCAGTATATGCATAGAATGGACGATGTCGAGCGTGTTCTCGAAGAACGGAAGCCTCTGTGAGACGGTATAATGGATCGGAATCAATCCCCTGGAAGCAATGAAGCTGTTGAAGGGTCCGTCGAGGTTCATGGTGCTTGTAATGATGGTGATGTTCCGCTCAGCCATTCGGGCCGCAAATGTCCCGCTCCCGCCGCCAATATCCATCCCGATCCGGATAGTTCCAGCCGGTTTTTTCTTTAGGACCTCGTCGATCCCGAAATCGAGCCCGCCTCTGTCGACCATCCACCGCGAGCTCTCTCTGCCTCGGAGGTCAAAACAGTCCTTGCAGTCGTAGAAACCGGGCGCCTTACTGCGGTTCACTAGACACTTGTAGCTCTTACAAGTGTAAGGGTGCCAGACTATACTGGCATCCGACGGGGTCGTCCAGAGCGACTTCGGATAACTCGTCGGCTCGACATAGTTAGCCGGAATCATCGGGTGGCACCTCCTGCGAGGGAGGGGCTCGCACCCTTTGAGCATCAGCCTTTGGGCGAACACGTCATCAGGGGGACATGTCCCTCCGACATCGTACGTCATGTACTGCGCCAACTCCTTGGGGTGGTTCAGGCATCCGGCTCCGACGGGCGAGTCGATCTCATCAGAACCAGACCTGGGCGAGTACCCCAACGGCAATTTATGCGCCCCTATCGCGAGCTTGACTTCCTCGTCGCCAGTTTCAAACAAATTCATGATCAACTGCTTAGCAGTGGTGGCCCCCGCTGCAGGCAGTTGTTGCTCATTGGCCGTACTTCTGCTTGTGAGCTCTATCAAGAGGGACTGGAGGAGGAGGTTGGTCGAGTTGAGCCGGCGGTGGAGGGCGGCGATGACGGAATTCGACTCCTCGAGCTGGCGCCTCGTGGAGTGGAGCTCGGAGGAGTTCCAGGCTGCGGCGGAGATGGGGAAGAAGTGGGTGGTGGTGGACTGGAGGCGAGTGGCGGCGTCGAGGTTGAAGCCGGTGAAGATGTAGATGGTGAAGAGGTTTGTGAAGATGACTAGAAGCACTGTCTTGATGCTGAACTTGCTGCCACCGCCATTGTTGTTGTTAGCCTTCTTGTGGTAGTGGCGGTGATCTTCGTTTGCCCCGATTCCCATGGCTGGCTATTTTGAGATTGTAAGTAGATCAGTAAAGTGTTGTGACCATGTGAAACAATACTGTTATTTATAGGGGATGTGTTTCCTACACTGAATCGAGTTAACCGAGACGGAAACGAGTCCGCTTTGATATACCCATAATATATGATTTGATTAATTCATAATTTGATGACTCCGTGACTTAATGAATCTGCAACCTGACTAATTGTCTTACCCAAGCCTGACCTACCTAAAATGAATAGCTCGTAATTTGATAAACCAACAACGACATGCGAATGTAATGTGTCCATCCTAGAAACCTAAGGTATCGCTATTCAGTCGAATTCGGGAATTTACAATCCATCCGGTTCAATAGCCATTACCGAGCCCGATTCGAAACCAGGGAAGTAGTACTTCTGGCAACTGGCAAGTCTGACAATAGAAGTTAATGAAGGCATTTGAAAATTGTGTCCAGGGGATTGATTGCAGAAGAGAAAGTGCAAATCAAATTTATAAAGGGCATGTGGGGTGCATCGGTCACTGTAACCCGCCACTTTCAACGTTCAATAATCCATATTTTACTAATGAGACCAAACCGATCGGATCATATTGGTTATAGGTTCAACCGATATTGAACTGTTCAAATCCTGTTCAAAGAATCCGCCATTATATATACTATTTGTTAATAAAATATTAAACAGATACGTATAGCGAAATTGGAATGGTCAGAAATCTTGTACGGGATTTCGTAAGTTGCATGACACAACTGTAAACAAAAATTGGCATGAACGGTTCTAACAGATTTTGAGAATTATTGAACGATTCCATAGCCTTTGATTGAGTCCATTTTCAGGATAGCTGAGCAAATCGAAATGGGGAAATTTTCGAGATTTTCACGACCCGCCCGACCGGTCTCATCAATTAATCTATTAGTCGAAAGTTATGGTTTAATTTATTCATGTGGTAGCATCATGCAAAAGCTGACTAATATATATGAAGGTGGGGTTGACTATATAGTAACCATTAATGTCAAACTACGTACTTAATTTATTTTTTGCAGTTAATCCGGATCTCGCTAGACTACAACTAAACAAACCGCCTTCCTTTAGTCTTTACAACCTAATTAAAAATCAAAATTATTCGTTCGATAACTAAAATAAAATATGAAACATTTTAGAATATAATATTTGAAATAATTCATTTTTTAGTTATTTTAAATATTCCCCATCATGCACTTAGGTTTGTGAAATACAAAATTATTTCGAGAATGTGGTATTTCCGTTATCAAATACCACATTGAATAACTCATCAACCAAACAAGATGATTCCCACACCACAAAGCGTTTGCACCTCATAAATAGCACATTCTCAAATAACCCATCATTTTATTTCAAAATACCTCACATCCAAAATTCTTGATTCGGAAAATTAAGGTTGAGTGAGTTACGAATTAAAGGTTAATTTGATTGAAAGTTCAGTATCCTCATTAATTTGGTTACGCTGATTAGTGGATAGATTGAATTCCTAGTTTAATGGGTCAGTTAGAGCGTTAACCCAACAAAGTAGCAGAGACTAAAGTGTGTTATTCCTTGCTTCCTTTGTCCATTACTACCCACAAGTTGGTGTTTTAAATGGGTGATTATAGACTGGTTTTCGTATCACTAATCGGTTTGATTTTGGGTTATCGGGTGATTTAAGTTGTCATTTGAGTGTGAACCAACTTGAGAGCCCGTCAATCAACAACCTAGGCCTTGCATTTTATGTGAACAGAAGGATAGGTCCAAATACATTTTTTTATTTTATAGAATCTGATATTTTATCTACTAATCGATTAATCCAGTCGATGAATTATCTCGAGGTTAAAGTTTGCTCCTTTCCCAATGTTGTTGTGACAGATCGAACCTTAATTCGCTATTTTAAATGCAGCTTTTCACACCACTGTAGGCCCAAATACATATGCATCTACATTCTAGCCTTTATATCTGAAAGTACAGGCCCATATACATGGGGCAAGCTTGTAAACTTGGGCTTTTAAGATCCCATTAATCAGTCGGGTTGTTCACGAGCCGAGCACCGAATTTCTACCCGGCTCGGACTAGATTTATTTACATTTTGGTGGAATTAGAATTAATCTCGGCTCGAGACCACAATTAAAACGCTAGCTCGATATCCATAACGAGCTCGACTCTATAACCAAAACAAGTTGGGCTCAATAACAATGAGTTAGGGTCTGTTGCCGTAACGAGATCGTCATGATCGTAATCGAGAGGTTGAACAAGAACGTGAGTATAGACACCAGCTCATCAAAAAGACAAAAATCCAGCTCGTAATCGAGTTGCTCACATGCTGCAAACAACTAGCTCAATGAGCTAACGAGTCAAACCAACCCACAAGCTTATCAAGCTAGAGTGGCTCAAGTTCATCTCGTTAACTACCTACCCGGCTCGGTTAACATCAAGCTGATTTACGAGCTATAAACCAATTTTCTGTAATGAACATTACTAATTCATTTGGATTTTGGATTCCACTTTTCAACTCCAGCCAATCCTCTGATCTCGATCCATATCTTTGTC
This sequence comes from Linum usitatissimum, assembly GCA_030674075.2. Lineage (NCBI taxonomy): Eukaryota > Viridiplantae > Streptophyta > Magnoliopsida > Malpighiales > Linaceae > Linum > Linum usitatissimum. Next base: position 2,422,226 of record JAUJYP020001281.1, on the reverse strand, counting down.
TGGTTCAACCTTCCAGTCCAGAGTCCGGAAACCTCAACCGGTTCGAGCACGATACTCGATAAACGTCGACAAAAATCGAACGATAACACCAAAGAAAACTAAAACAAAAAGTCTCACAACCCCTAACCACCACAACATAGAACCCTACAAACTTCCCAAGAACACCCCTACAAACCTAGTAAATCTCATCATCAGGTACACTTGCGGCAACAAACTCCTTCCCACCTTTGCTCACCATCTCAGCGTACAACGTCCCCGGTATATGCTCCGGCACAGGAGCCAAAGGGACGACGCTGTCCCTGTCGATAATGCCATCGATGAGCCCATACTCAACCGCCTCGATAGGGGACATGTACTTGTCCCAGCGGATGTCTTCCTCGACCTGCTCCATCGTCCGGCCACTGCAGCTCGAGATTATCTTCATCACGTCCTTCTTGTTCTGCATTATCTCCTTCACTTGGACCTCCACGTCAGCCACCCTCCCACTGACTCCCCCTTGCGGCTGGTGTATCATCACACGCGCGTTGGGCATCGCGAATCTCTTCCCTCGTGTGCCCCCTCCCAGGATTAGGGCAGCCGTCGATCCTGCCATCCCTACTGCGATGGTCGACACCTCTGCCCTCACCAGCTGCATTATGTCGTAGATGGCCATCGCTGCGCTGTTAAGTAAAACAAGGTTTATCAATATACAATCTATCAGCACACCAGAGCCCTTTACAATACGAACTAACGAAGGAACACTATGGAGAATCACGTTTCAAGAAGATAGCATTGGGAGTAAGGAACCGTGCAAACAAATAGATCATGCTTGCTCAATGACTCATTTCAATGTAGAACAAACATGATTAAGGCAGTAAAATCGTGGATTGAACGTGGAATTGAAAGGTGACATAAAATTGTAGTTGTAGAATCGAATAGTAAGATTCCACGAATTGTCTATAATAACAAATAGTTGACAGAAGCATAAATACATAAATTAGATAGATGTTGAATTAAGTTCATTATCCAAAGTGAAAATATACGATAATCAATCTGAGACGACAAAATTTCATCAAAACAGAACACCATAAGTTAACAGTCTATGGCCATTTAAACTGCAACTAACAAGTCACATTACACCAAAATTGTAGGGTAGAAAGTAGATACAGCTGGAATCGGGTGGAATCGTGGTCTGGGAAAAACATAAGTTCAGGGGAGAAAGTGGAATCGTGAATCGGGTGATCCAAGTGCACAGTTTTTTCATTCAGGGGAGAAAGTAGAACTCTTTTTCGTTCGATTCCACCCGATTCCAATTTTTAGTGGAATCAAAATCGCTAGACATAAGTAACATTGTAAAATCGTTTTAAATACTATGAATATGATATGTCAAACACATTCGCCCCCAAATATTCAGCCTCGTTAAGCAATAACAGACCTCTTCAGGATCTTAACTAGCAGTAAGCATATAACAGTACTCTAAAATGACATCAACACAGCATAAGAATCTTCAAACAGCCCCAATTTTCAAGCTGTATTTCACAGTTCTTTCCATTTCCTAATCAGTTCGATCAAGAGGTAGCAAATAATCTCTTTATAGATGACCCAGTTCAATGTCTAATCAGTTCATATTTCCATTTCCACTTCCAGTTGAATTCAGCTCCGCTGACTAGCCAGGTTTGGACGATTCTATCTGTAACTTTACTTGACACGCCACAGCTAAACCTAATTCAACAGGGTTTAAGGTTTGTTTTTTTTAACCTGAGGGAGCCGCCATGGCAATTGATCATTAGACGAATGTCCCTGGTGGGATCCTGAGCATCGAGGAGCAGCAACCGGCTGACAATAGCGTCTGCTCTGACGTCGTTAATCTCCTTCCCTAGGAACAGAATCCTCTCCTCGAGAAGCATCCCCACTGCGTCGGAGCTGATCGGCTTGACGGCGCCTCCGACGGCGGCGGAGGTTTTGAGAGATGGGGAGGAGCTGAAATTTGTGGGGAAGGAGAATGAGGAGGAGAAGAGATGTGGTGGTGTTCTGGGTTTCAGGTGAGACTTTTGAGGGATTAAAGCTGAAGGAGATGAGATTGAGAGGAGCTTCATGGCGTTTGAGGAGGATTTGAAGTGACGAAGAAGAAGAAGAAGAAGACTGAACCACTGTGAAGAGAGAATGGATTAGGGGGAGACGGGTTAAAACCATTGTGATCATTTACCTATTGGTTTATGTCATTTTGGTCATCAATGTTTGAACAATAACCTACATACCACTAAACTATTTTAGTTTTAACTATGTGGTCATTCTCCAATTCCTCGTTTAATAAGTTGAGAGATGATAATGTTAATTATTTCACGTCATTAATGCCATATTAATTATTTTATAGCAGATTTAAATTTTAATTTTAATTTGAGTTGGTTTGTTTCAAGTTAGTTAAGTTAAACTAGATGGTGAGTTGGGTTATTTTAGCGGTTGACCGGTAGATATAGGATAAAATGAATGGTGGACATTCGATTACATTTTATAGTTATTATCAATAAATCGATTGATTTGGTCGATTATTTGGTTATCAAAAAATTCATTTGGATTTTTAATTGATAAAGAATTTGAAATTATTTTGACCGAAATAATTTGTTAACAATCACTCTTTGTATTTTGTTCAGATGTATATTTATTTTCGTAAAGACTTTGGTAGGTTGATTAACTATTCAGTTAATAAATTAACATACTTTCTAAATATGATCTGTGTTAATTGATCAGTTATGGACTCGACCATTCGCCTCTAAATAAAATAAGTGGCATAACAAGAGATAACGCTGATTTAAATGATAAATTGACGAAGTGGGTGAAATTATTAGTTATGAATTATGTAAGGGATTGATATCACCCATTTCAAACGACCCCTAGATTATTCGGAGGTTAATTGATGACTACTTTGTTCTAAATCGCGAGCTTCATTCATTGAAATTGCGAACCGGAGGGTTCAACCGGTTAATCGAATCCAATCAACCGAACGGACAGTGCTGGACCGGGCTGTATAATACCGAAACCCATAAACAAAACCCTAAAGAGGAAGAAAGAAGAAGATCGTGAAGAATCCAGACATAGCAGCAATGTACTCTGCAATCTCGCACATTCGCAACAGTAGAGCAGCTCTATCCTCCTTCTCTTCTTCTGCTTCATCTTTGCTCCGTAGCCATGGCGGGTTCTCCACATTCTCACCTTTCTCTGCTCCCTCCCCTGCTTCTCCAGGTAAGCCTCTCTCCTTCCATGGGTTTCGATTGTCCATTTAGAGGGTGTTTTGTTGAATCGGTGATGGAATTTTGGGGATCACAACCATATTCTGTCCCTTTCGAATTTGAGCGCAGAAATGAAGCAGAAGCTGGGAACTTCCGCTTTTTCTGCAGGCAACTTCATGGCGAGGGCAACAGGTGATTTACAGTATCAATCCCCTTTAATAATTGAACTGAATTGGAGCTTTTGATGGTTTCTCCATGCTGACGTTGGTGAAATTAAGTAGATTTGGATAACTTTCATGCCGACTCTTGCAAATTTGCGCGATGGATCCTATAATTGGAAGGGGAAAGTAGTGAAATTTCAGAAATTGACCCCTACTTGGTTTTGTGATGGTTTCTTGCTGTCAATGCCACTGATGTTGATGTTGAAATTCAACGAGAAATGAAGTAAATTTGGATAACTTTCATTTTGATTCTTTCAAATTTGGAGCAATAGGTCCAGTTATCGGATGGGGAAAGTGGTGGAAGTTAGCAATTGGTCCTTACTTGGATGGAATCAATTTCTATTGTATTCGTGCAGGTTCTTGTCCATAGTTTGTGAGTTTTCTGGCTGGATCTGTCATATGTGATGGTTTCAATTGGAAGTATATATGATAAGCTCTCTTACTGCTATGTGTCTGTCGAGTATTTGGTTGGCTGATTGTTGCATAAGATTTGAATCCTGCTGAGGAGATGAACGAATGTGTTTCCAACCATTTCTGCAGGTCCCAACCACGAGTCGAACAGGAACACGAAGCCAATGGACTATGTGAGGACAATTATGGATGAAAATGCTCAATTCACTAAGCACACCACCGAGGGAAACGAAGAGGTTGTCCACATAAAGCTGCTGCGAAACAACACCTTCGTCACAGTGACAGACCAGAAAGGGAACACCAAGGTTGGAGGGCTCAAGGCTTCGTCAGGGATGGTGCCTGAGCTTAAAGGAGGGCCTAAGCTCTCTCGTTACGTTGCTGAAGCAACTTCGGAGCACGTTGGGAGGAAGTCCAGAGAAATGGGGCTTAGATCGGTCGTGATTAAGGTCAACGGGTTTACCTTCTTCAAGAAGAAGAGGCAAGCTATCATGAGCTTCAAAGAAGGGTTCGGCCACAATATCGCTGCCATTGAAGACACTACGCGCAAGCCACATAATGGTTGCAGGCTGCCGAAGAAGCGCCGGATCTAGAACCGCTTCAATGGTATGTAGCTTTTCATTTTGCTTAAGTATGATATCGACTGTGAAGAACCTTATCAATTTGTTGATCCATTGTTATGGATGATGCTGGTCTGTTTTGATTTGGGTTGATTGATGAGATTCATTTCTAAAGCTTGTTTATTGCGCTCGATTTCGGTACCTTCAGACTAATTAGGGTTTATTCATACACCACCAGACTAGAAAGCCTTCATAGAAGCTGCTGAGTTTTATTAAAATGGCTTCCATAGAAGCCAACTTATTAGGGTTTATTCATACACCTTTTATTAGAGACGCCCATTTCAGGAAAAACTGATAGATAGATTTGGTATGGAGATGGGCTACCGGAGACAGTTGCTTTAGTTATCTATCTGCTCCGATTTTGGCTCACCGCTGTCGGTGGATCCTCCATTGCCAAGCTCGCCGCTGCCTGACCCTGACGCGGCATCGTTAATGCCCTCTCCAGCTCCTTCTGTGTCACAATTACCATACTGGTCAAAAAAAATTCAGGTTAATCGAAAAAATCATTCTCGTTAGGCATCTATAATCTTACCCCGCACTCCCTTGAGCTTGAGACGCTTAAGCTCCGCAATTCGCTCATTCAGGTGCTGCTCGAGCAATGCCAGTTCGTTGGGGTCGAAATTATCCAGCCCCTTCCCATAGTGAACCTCATCCATCAGCACATCGAACTCGAGCTTCTTGTTCCGGGCAATCTGCTCGGCCTGTTTTCGCTCCATCTGAAAAGGAAATCACAGAATTAATGGCAAATGATGAATCAAAAGGGTATTAATAAGCTTATATTGCGTCGAAATCGAACCTTTTCTATTTTCTTGATGAGCTCGCTCTCGATGTCTGAGGTGTTCGCAGTGCGCTCTGCAACAGACATCGCCATATACCTCTCCATCACCTTGGTCGGATCCGGTGGCCAGACCGCTGAGGGTTCAGCATAATTCGGGCCGTTGTAGACCACCAGCAATGTGTCTACCCCGCAAATGGTAGACAGCTCCTCAGTCTCCTTCACTAGCTCTTCGGTTAGCCTCTTCATGGTGGCAGCTCGCTCGGCTTCGCTTTCGATCAGTGCCAACTTCGCCTTACTTCCCATCGTGTTTACGATTTGATTTTCTTTTTTTCGATGCTCGGAAACTGGGTTCGGCTCGCGGTATTTATAGGCCTTGTGAGTGGGGGCATTTATGACAATAAATAAATTTCACCACCTAATTTTTGACACTTTGTGCAAGAGATTTATTGTTTTGGTAAGTCTTAAAAAAACTAAATTAATTTTTTTCATGTTAAGAAATATTTCTCATGTGTAATGAAGTAGAACAATCCAAAATAACTGTTTATGGTAACTTTTCAAAAAGATGGTTTGCTTTTGGAAATTTTATCAACATAAATGGAAATGTATTTATATGGAAACAATTTATGTGTAATAATTAATAAAGTAGATTTTTTTTTACAAGGAAAAAGGTAGAATATTAGAAATCTAATTATAATCATTGCAGCATTTAATTTTTTTTTCCCAAGTATGGCTTTTGGTTTTATTTTTTGGTAATTATAATCTTAATTACCACCAAAATATTTTGTGACTTTGATTATAAAACGCTAGTGCAGAAAGCACATAGCTTTGATCTGCATCGGAGCCTCCGGTGCATTCGATCTGTCGTCATCGCTACTCCAAGACGAGTAGCGGTGCTTCCCCGAATCCCTAGAACATCAGTCTCGATAGTAAAGCATGCAAATCACCACGAAACTAGATCCTTTTCGATGCAAATCACTACCCCTAAGATTCAAATCCACAATGAAGGACATTCGAAAAGCGTACACCTTGACATAAACTACCGTATGATCGAGCAGAGGGCGTATTCGAACTGATTGATTGTACAGCAAGCAGGATTCTACGTTTTTGTTTCGAACAAGAACAAGACAATCCGTGGAACTACGCTCTCTTAACATACATCACTAACACATTACAACACCGTTTATAACACTAAACTTTAAAACATCCATTCCGCAAGTGTTCATTCACTGAACCAAAGACTCGCTAGCTTCTCGTCCAACGCCATCAAGATCCGGGAGCTCAGCACTTACGGAGAACTTCATCCACTTCTTCTTCTCAGCATAAACCAGGAACGGGTGCATCACAAGCCCGATCGCCAGAGCACCGAGGCTCACGAGCATGACCTTCAGCGTCGAGAGGGCAAGCACGATGCAGATCAGTATCGTAGGAGGGACGCACATTAGTACTGACCCGATTGTCCCCAATGGAATGCGGTACGGCCTTGATGCAGCCGGGTACTTCATTCGCAGCCTTATGAACGCGATGAACTCAAGTATCATCCCGAAACAGTAAAGAAAATTCTCGGCCGCAACAATCTCCTGAAAGCTCAGCCACGAAAGGAGGATCACCCCGGAGGCCGAGAAGAGGATCCCGATTAGCGGCGTACCGTACTTGGACCGTTTCGCAAAGAACTCGGGCAGCATCCCTCGTTCGGCCATGCCCAGTAGCTGGAACGAGTCTGAGCTCATTTCGGCCATGAACATCCCCATGTTGGACAATGCAGCCGCACCTTGTATCCACCACCTCAGCCAAACTCCACCAACCAGCTTTGCGATATCCGAGAAGTAGCCATCGGTCCAGAGGTCGCGATCGAGAGGTACAGCGCCGGTACCAATCAAAAGCGGGAAGAAATAGCCAAACACGACGAAGATCAAAGCGTAGAACAGCGCCATCGGTAAAGTCTTCTTAGGATTCTCCACCTCTCCAGACAAGGTACTGATGGAATCCCAATAGTTCAAGTTCCAGAAGAGAGTATTGAGATATAGATTCCAATTAACATCATGCAAATCCATCACTAGCCACCGAGAAGGCTCGAGCTTGGGGATCGAAACGAGCCCCATAACAACGAAGGGCATGATCGAGAAGATCCCTAACAACACAGCAGCCCAGCCTACAATGATCAGCCCTCTATAGTTCATGTAAGTAAGCATAAACGTCAAGATCAATGCAGCCAAAGTCCTCGGCAACCCGCCACCCAAAGCTGGGATTCCGGATTTGAGATAATCAAGGAACAGCACTGGATAGAGCGCATTGTCGATCACACCACTCAGCCATTTCATCCAGCCTTGTTGAAACCCCCAAAAGGGGCCTAAAGCAGAGGAAACCCAGACGACGTAGCCTCCGTTTTCGGGGAACATGGTTCCCATTTCGGCTGTGATTAGTGCTTCGGGGACACTCCATATCAATGGGAACACTAAGAACCCTAACAAAGCAAGTAAAGGACCAGCTGCCTGGACACTGTCCTCGACTCCGAATGGACCGCCGGATACCTCGTAGAAGATGAGGAAAATCAAAGGGATGACTGATACCTTGTTCTTGGTTGGGTGGCTTGTGCTAATCCTAGAAGGTGAAGCTGCTTCATCAATGGGGACGAAATCGACTGAACTGTACTCTGTCATCGGGATTGAAGTCTGCTTCCTCAGTTTCTGCAGCAAAAATATAAATTCAATATCATTCGTAAACTTGAATCGAATTCTGATTGGGGAAATCTGACCTATATGAATATTAGTGTGATTTTGAAATCTGAGCTATATGCATGGTTTTCAATGGAGATGAAGAAGAAATAGGTTTTTAATTTCGCCATTGACAGAAGTCATCGGATTGAAGGATTAGAAGCGTAGTACCATGAAAGGGAGGGAATGGAATCGGAGGAGGTTCTACGCTAGGTAATCATCACCTCCGCCATTGTTGATAAGAGCTCCGGCGGCTGAGAGAGGAGTTTCCCGGGCACCGACGGAGATATGCCGGCGGAGAATAATAGGGGAGGAGAAGTTTGCGCGATCTGGCCTCTGTTGTTATTTATTTATTTATTTATTAATTTAGAAAGGGATTTATCTGTTATTTGTTGGTTATTAACTAATTATTATTTGATTTTCCACAGAAAAAAACTAATTATTTAATTTTTATTAAATTACAAATTTACAACCGCTTTCAGTTAATTTAAGAGATAATGAATTGGTTTTCCTTTTGTATAAATAGATAAAATCAAGACCCCGTTTTAATTATAAAAAAAATGTAATGAATACGAAATGGACATAAAATGTGAGTTTTTAAATATTGTTTAGCTAGGATTAAAACTAGCAACTAGAAAAAAATAATTATTAGGTTTAAAATTTAAATCATCCTTTTTATGAGTAACGTTGTGTTAAATATCATATCAATTATGGTTTATTTGGATTGTACTTATTTTAACTTTTATAATCATTTGATTACGTAGATATATATTATTTTTGCACAGGTTTTTTATATGGGCACACATCTTTTGAACTTTTCTGTTGAAATAAATCGAAATTTTGGTTAATATAGATAGACATACGACCGGATTATGTTGTAAATTAATATGTTTTGTGGTAATCCAGTCCACGAGTTTGTTCACCTGTGTAACTACTGATTTATTTAGAGCAATTTTGGCACGAAACATAAAAAGTTTGATATGAGGATGAAGTTGGATATGCGTAAAGTACATGATTTAGTTATGTGGAATTGTTTGGATGACCTTTCGGGTGCTTATGGTTTCTCAAGAATTCGGCGTGGTTGGATTCACGAGTGCATCCAGACCGTTCGCTTCTCGGTTCTGTTCAATTGAACACCCTTTGCTTTTTTCTCGCCTTTAAAGAAATTTGTTAGGGCGACCGACTGTCCCCGTTCCTCATTTATGTCCAATGCTCTTTCCTTCCTCGTGGATAAAAGCATGCAATCTGAATCCCTTCATGCTATTCGGTTGAGACCCCAATGTCTTTCTCTTTCACATTGTTTGTTTGTCAATGATACTGTCATATTCGGGCCAGCTACGATGAGAGAAGTGGATACCATCATGACAACCATTAGTAAGTATGAGACTCTGATAGACCAAGAGGTTAAAGTATATAAGTCTTCTATCTTCTTCAGTGCCAACACTCGAGAGGACCTTCAACTCTTAATTAGAGACCGTGCAAACTTTGAGCCCGATGTGAGCCACTCTAAGTACCTTGGGGTACCAACGGAGTGGGGTCGATCTAAAAGGGAAATCTTCTCCTATCTGGTTAAGTCTATGATTAAACAGAGCCAGTCGTGGAAAAGCTCAATGCTTTCTCATGCCGGTATGGAACTCATCAAAGCAGTAGTGCAAGCAATTCCAACCTACATTATAAGTATGTTCCTTCTCCCAAAGTTGCTGATAAAAAAATGAACACCTTGCTCCGCAACTTCTTTTGGTCAGGCTGAAACACAAAACACACTATCCATTGGTGTAAGGAGTCTAGGCATTGCGCCACAAAAGACTCGGGGGCTCGGCTTTCGAGATCTCAGCTCTTTCAATCGAGCCCTTCTTGCTAAGCAAGGGTGGAGACTTGTCACAACCCGAATGTGATTTGTGCCAAATTGCTTAAAGGGTTATATTTTCAGAACGATAGTTTCCTTTCGGCTAGCAAAGGCAGAAGGGAGTCCTGGATCTGGAACAGTTTGGTGGCTGCAAGAGGGACTCTGAAATTGGAACTTATTAAGGTCATTGGCTCGTATTAGATTATGAAATGATTTTTCATTCCCGCCAAAACTCCACCACTCCAAGGCTTAAGTGAAACGGTGCGTTCCTTCTCCTCTGCGCCAACGCTTAAGTGAAACGGAGCGTTCCATCATCAACGGAGATAAGAACGAAACGTCACCGTTATACCTTGCATCACTAGCTCATCGTCCTCTTCTCTGCTCTTCCTGCAAATTCTGTTAAGAGCTTCAGACTCTCTCTCTCAGCCAGCTGCTAGCTGTGCAACTTGTCACTTAACTTCCTTTCAATTATGTATATAAACGATTGAACAATCAAGGGAAAGTTGAGTCATTTTCACTAAATTCCTAAGGGAATCAATAGCTCAGGGTCCTCCTCCTCCTCTCTACGACCCCTGAATTCCCGGATTTTCCAATTTCCGGCTTGCCGCTCCAGTTGCCAACAAGACCATGGTTCATGAGCTCATTGATTCGCTTAGCCGGCAATGGATGCTGGAGGAGCTCGGCCAGGTCTGCTTGCTTGAGGAAATTACATCCATTTGGAGAATCTCTATTGGACCACACAAATTCACTGTCTTTTGGGCTTGGAAATTCGATAAGTTGGGTAGATTTTCTGTCAAATCTGCATACCACGTGGACCGGGCAAATGTGAACGACCCCTCCTTGTACTCGAACTCTCATCAAAGAGACAATTGGAAATGGCTCTGGAGCCTTTCGATCCCTCAAAAGATCGTCTTTTTTACTGTGGCGCGTCATGGCTAATGCGCTGGCCACCAAGACTGACCTTTTCCGGCGTAGCTATGCCCCGTCGTCCGCTTGCCCTTTGTGTGACCAGGAAGAGACTATTTCCCATTGCTTACATTCACACTTGGACTTGGCTTCGTTTTCTTTCGATTAGTCCACCTGCACATGATGCCCTTTTCTTCGACTGATTTTTCAGCTTCCAGCTTTCGAAGGATAAGGACAAAGCGGCTGTGGCGGCAGCAGTTTATTGGAATTTATGGAAGGCGAGGAATGTTTTTGTCTTCAATCAGACCATCCCCAATGTTGACACATGTGCTGCCTGGAGCTCAAAAGAGGTCGATGAGTGGAGGATCGCCTGGGCGTTGAGACCTCTTCCTTTTGGGAATACCACTCTCTCGAGCCGCTCTTATACAAACACAGGTGGATTCACTGCGATGGATCATCTCACCAGGTGGGGGCATACGGAGTTACTATATCAGACATCCATGGTTCAGTGTCGGTTGAGTGGGCCCTGCGCATGTTAACTTGCCCATTGCAGCGGAGGCCAGAGCATTACAAGTGTTGGTTCGTATACTGATCGAAAATATCAAACCCTCGTCGTGGGATTGTGCCTCGACTATTGCTTATGTGCGAAGCCTTATCGAATGTAACCAGGATGTAATACTCTTATAGGTTTTATTTTGCATTTGGTATTTGATTGATAGTTAGCAACGAATAATAAGTCATTTTGGTGGTTTTCATAGGGGAAAAAAACACACTAAACATTTAAATAGTTGTATTTCAACATATAACCAACAACACAACGCTCGAAAAAAAGTCATACAAATTTATTCAATCAATAATCGCCGACAATATCAAAAGCAAATAGTTAAGAAATGGTAGAAATTAAAGTTCATGTAAATGTTTCTTTTTAATTAATTTATACGTACTACCTACCTCTTGACGATGATCACCTCCACCAACCACCCTCCCACCATCCTCCGCCAGTTGAACCATCGCGGCCGGAGCAATACCATCACCGGTAACTTCGGCCGCCATCTCTGACGATATGGAAGCTGGCAGCGGCAGGCAGAAGTTTATTTACAGACGGAGAGCTCTTTCTATAAATTAAAGTTGAACAAGCGATCAAAGACGAAATTATATATAAAAGAGGAGTGCTGGCCGGGTACAAACAAACGTACGAAACGAAACATGCAATTTACGTGAGGGCCGGGGTGGTTTCCGTTTATGTTTCGGCAAGAAGTAATAGGTGTCACTTTGCTCGAGTTTCGGTTACAGATGCTGTCATTGGTACACGACAAAATCCCACACCACGAGACCAACACAATGGATTATATCTCTAACTTCTTGTGCTTTGCAAGAACACAACTGGAGGTTCCGACATCGAATCATCGTAATTACATTTAATAGATCAACAATGACAGATTGCAAAAAGGGCTCACAACTTCTTATCAGAACTACCACCACCGCCCCAGATAGAGCCCCAAAAGACAGGCCAATTCCTCTGAGCCTCAGTCCAACCCAGAAGAGACCCTTCCCTCAAGGGATCCCAACTGGAGGACACAATCCCATAGCTCACACCCAACAAGGCCGTCCCGAAGAAGACGAAGGACACGATGAAAGGAACCCAGTTCGGGACATCGATCTTCTGCACGACTTTTAGGTAGTAAAATAATGGGAAGAACATTAACCCTATGAACAATGGGATCCCTACTGAGAACCCCATCCTGCTTATCATCCTGTTCGTCACCACCTCCGGTATCACCCCTGAATCTCGTCTAGATTCTTCTTCGACATCGTCGTCGTCGTTGGATTCTTCCTTGTCGTTGTAGGTTAGTGTCTTCTTGCCCTTTTTGGGTTTCTTGAGGGACTTCCCAAACCCTCTTGGGTTGTTGGTTGCATGTAGTAGCAGAACTGGAGCTGAAGTGGATGGTGTGAAGGAAGAAGTGTTTGGTGCTGTAATGGGGAATCTGATTGTGGCTGGAAGTTCACAACTTTGGGGAAAAGTCTGCAAATTGTTAAACAAGAAACCAACTTATCAATCAACCACCATAGAAACTTAACTATAGGTTATAGGTAGTAGCGGCCAGGTATGTGATTCGTCACAAAATGTAGATGGACCAACTCAATTCCTAGTGTTTCACACTTTGGTATGGTCTAGACGGAGTCAAGCATGGTCGAATCGAGCAAATCATGCTGGATTCATATCTGTTCACATCACTTGTTGCATTGAAAGAGATTTACAAGAGAGAAGTCAACAGCACTAAATTTTTCAGACACATCCTGCATGGCATTCCTATTTTTGCATCCAAATCCATAGTTCCAAGTTTCTCCAATTTTTCACACATAAGGCCAGCTCGAAAGCAAGAGATCACTGAAATCATCAATTCAGACTAACAAAGCAAACGAACAATGTCGATCGATTCAAACACACAATTCGTAATCAGAAGGAGCGACTCGGATTGATAATGTTCACTCTTTTGATATGGTCTATATGAAATGGAGCCAGGTTGAATCCTAACTGTTTCCATCACTTTGAAAGAGATTGACAAGAACAGACTCAATAGTACTACAATTTCACACTCTTGTGCCAAATGATTGCTATTTCACAAATTTGTCCCACAATCCATACAGGGAAGTTGAAATGCAAGGAAAAAATTGCCAAATGGGTAGGTAATAAGCAGACCACTGCAATTGACTCAGTAGCATCGATAGACAAGACAATGAACTCTCTCATTCAGCGATCGGTATGGTTTATGGAACCATACCCAAGTCGAGTAATATTTCAAAAAGGGGAGGGGAGAGTTACAGATATCATATCCGTTCAGCATTAAAACAACAGAGGACCGCCATGGACGATGGCGGTTCTGCAGTATTTGCTCAAGTTTTTGGAAAGTTCTGTTACCTTGGAAGAGACTGAAGGTGAGACAACTGATGATTGCAACGAAGAAGAAGAAGCAGAAGAGGGTAGCTTCATTGCATCAACCGGCTTCTGGTCCGGTGACGAGGACGAGGAGGACTGGCCGAATATGGAGGGAATTGAGCTGAGAATGGATAAGGTCTGGTTTTTCGATTTTCTTTTCATTCATTTTGTGGGGCTGTTTGGGCTGAAGTAGTAATCCGAGGCGGATAAGGATTCAGAGCCCAAGGATCCAGGTAAGAAACAGAGTCCAAGCCCACCAAAATATTATAAAAAATAAAAATAAATTCATATCCTAAACCGAGTCCTTTCTAATCTGATTGACATGTAGCTCATTGAACTTGTAACCTCGTTAATTGACAACCTGATTGATATGCGATCAAATTTTTGCTTAATCGTTGACTAGCTAGGTTGATATAAAATCCAAAAACTACAGTATTCAGCCCCATCGGCGAATTAGTGTGATTTCCGACCCGATCGAACCAACTCAGATCAGATCCATGCCTGGACCTAGAAAACGTATCATACATATATATGTCCAAAACACCTTGTCCTTCCCCTGAAGGAATATCCAAAACGTATCTCTTATCTAAGAAAAAGACTGGCAGCAGAAATGGCGGCCCATGAGGCCATGAATGAGGAAGCCAGATCGGAACCCTGATCTAAATCAAAGAGAAGAACAGAGCACCACTGTGCTGTCAGATATGACTGTGATACAGGGGACCCATCCGCCATCCTCCACTCCTTCTTCTTCTTCTTCCGATCCAGTCCGGATTCAGCAAATATCAAGCGGCTAAGTACGTACGCCCTTGCTACCATGCAAAAAGCCGTCTACAGTTATGGGGACTTGGGAAGGACTGACCAAATATTGCAGAGACGACGACAGCCAAGCCAACTTGTGCTACGTACGCAGTTTGAGGTTATTATGATGTCGGGAGATTTGTTCCCTTATCCCTTCATAATAAAATTATTGACAGTTTATTCCGGGACTCCTCTTTCTTATCTTTTGTCCTTTTGGAATAATCCCCACCTACTAGACGGCGATGCCATTCCTTCGATCGGGATGGGCTGAGGCAGACCCATCTTCCACGAGTTCAGATCCGGTTGGAGTTGGGTGGGACTTGACCGGTTTGTACAATATAGTGTGTTGATGTGGGTGGTCTTTTGATTGTTGCTGTGTGTTTGGGGATGGGATCTGATGTAGATGAGTTCAAGTTAGAGGGAGACATGATCTGATGGGTGTGTAAGTAGTTGATATACATAATTGACTTAGTTTACGAATTATTTGGGTTTTAATAATTTTTTGAATTGTTGATAGAAAGTTTAACGATAATTTTATATTAATTTATTAACGAGTATATATAAATGGTGTGTAGGTAGTGGATTTAAAAATTTTTGTACACAATTTATAAACTTAAATATGCTCAATTGTCTAGGATAATGTGACAACATCTATGTCATGGGGTGGAAGTGGAACCCATCCACCACAAATCGATCGGTTGAACCTAAATTTTATAAGGTATATATTGAGTTTATGATTATATATTATATACATTCTGCTTTTTTACGTATATGATAGTGATAACACCATAAACGTTACATAAATATTAATATCAATTTATATTATCCTAAATAATATATACTATTATGGGGTGAAATCCATCTTTAACAATCGAACCAGCTAAAAATCAAGTTTCTTAAAATCAATTTGGCATGTGTACATAATTTACAAACTTTATACTATATCCTTTTTTATGTAAAGCAAAGTGGTAGGTAACATAAAAAAATATAATATAATTTATTTTAGTGATCATTGATTTGACGTTTCACTTTCGAGCTATTGACACATTGATTCTAATGATGATGATGGTTCCCATCTATCGCAACTCGAGATTGGTTTAATCAATTATCCGATCAGTAAGTAACTAGTGTTTTTGAATCAAACCTTAACCCTCATGCTAGTCTGGTTTGGTCGGGTAATCACAGTAATCAAAGTACTGATGAACCAGTTGGTCAGCTTATTCGGTTGGACCGATTGAACTTTACAACCTGTCACCTTTATCCAACCCAGAGTCAAAACCCGGTCGGAGGCGGTGAGACAATTATGAATCAGACCCTACAACGAAACGTTTCTTCATCATCATCTTCTTCTTCTTCTTCTTCTTCTGTTCTTCAGTCAGAAACCAGAGAGTACGCGCCATTTCTTCATTTCTTAACCGCCATTCCCCGAAAACCCCAGAAACAAGCTTACTGATTACGGAAAGAGTGAAATAGGAAACTAACCCAGTAGAACCAGAGCAAAGAAAAATGTCTACATCAAGGCCGACCCAATCGTCAAATTCGCGCCGGAGCGACAGAGTGATCGCTCAAACAACAGTAGACGCGAAGCTCCACGCCGACTTCGAAGAATCCGGTAGCTCATTCGACTACTCCAGCTCTATCCGAGTCACAAGCTCCTCCTCCTCACTCCCACCACCACAACAACAGAATCAGCTCAGACCCAAGTCAGACAAGCTCACCACAGCTTACCTCCACCACATCCAGAAAGGAAAGCAGATCCAGCCCTTCGGCTGCTTACTAGCCCTCGACGACAAGACTTATCGAGTCATCGCGTACAGCGAGAACGCCCCCGAGATGTTGACCATGGTCAACCACGCCGTCCCCAGCGTCGGTGAGATCCCCACTCTAGGAATCGGCACCGATTTGAGAACAATCTTCACTCCTCCGAGCGCCAACGCTTTAATCAAGGCGCTAGGGTTCGGCGACATTGCTCTTCTCAACCCGATTTTGGTCCACTGCAAAACCTCTGGAAAACCGTACTACGCCATTGTTCATAGGGTTACGGGAAGCTTGATTGTCGATTTCGAGCCGGTCAAGCCTTACGAGGTAGCTGCGACGACGAAGGGGGCGTTGCAGTCGTACATGCTGGCGGCGAAGGCGATCACGAGGCTGCAAGGTTTGCCGAGTGGGAGTATGGAGAGGCTGTGCGACACCATGGTTCAGGAAGTGTTCGAACTTAGCGGCTATGATAGAGTGATGGCTTACAAGTTTCACGACGACGATCATGGCGAAGTTGTCTCCGAGATTACGAAGCCTGGATTAGAGCCTTATTTGGGGCTGCATTATCCCGCTACTGACATCCCTCAAGCTGCGAGGTTCTTGTTTATGAAGAACAAAGTTAGGATGATTGTTGACTGTAGAGCTAAGCATGTCAAAGTACTTCAAGACGATAAGCTTGATTTCGAGCTGACTTTATGCGGTTCGACTCTGAGAGCTCCACATAGCTGCCATTTGCAATACATGGAGAACATGGACTCGATCGCTTCGTTGGTTATGGCCGTGATTGTTAACGAAGAAGGCGACGATAACAATGGTGATGGTCAGGAGTTGCAGCAGAAGAGAAAGAGGCTATGGGGGTTGGTAGTGTGTCATAATACTACCCCGAGGTTCGTTCCTTTCCCGGTTCGTTCCGCTTGTGAGTTTCTAGCTCAGGTCTTTGCTATCCATGTGAATAAAGAGATAGAGCTTGAGAATCAGATTGTAGAGAAGAATATCCTCCGTACGCAGACGTTATTATGCGATATGTTGATGCGAGATGCGCCTTTGGGGATCGTGACTCAGTCTCCGAATGTTATGGATCTTGTCAAGTGTGATGGTGCTGCATTGGTCTACAAGAACAAAGTATGGAGGCTCGGTGTGACTCCCTCTGATTTCCAAATCCAGGACGTTGCTCGGTGGTTATCTGAGTATCATATGGATTCAACTGGTTTGAGTACCGATAGCTTGTACGATGCAGGCTATCCCGGTGCGTTAGCTCTCGGTGATGTGGTCTGTGGGATGGCGGCTGTGAGGATAAGCTCCCACGATTTGTTGTTCTGGTTTCGTGCACAAACTGCATCGGAAGTTCGATGGGGTGGTGCGAAGCATGAGCATGGGGAGGAGGATGATGGGAGGAAGATGCATCCGAGATCGTCGTTCAAGGCGTTTCTCGAGGTTGTCAAGACGAGGAGCTTGCCTTGGAAGGACTATGAGATGGATGCTATACATTCTCTGCAGCTTATACTGAGGAATGCGTTTAAGGATGGGGAGGGGGGCGTGGATGTTGATGCGAAGATGATCCATACGGGGCTTAGTGATCTTAAGATCGATGGGATGCAGGAGCTCGAAGCTGTGACGGGTGAGATGGTTCGTTTGATCGAAACGGCTACTGTGCCGATCTTGGCTGTTGATGTCGACGGTCTCGTTAATGGATGGAACTCCAAGATTGCTGAGTTGACTGGTCTTTCGATTGATGAAGCTATAGGGAAGGAATTGTTGACGCTTGTGGAAGAGTCTTCTGTCGAGACTGTTCAGCAGATGCTGGCCTTTGCCCTGGAAGGTATGTCCTTCTCCTTGATGGCTAGACTGTGTAGTTACTTCGTTCGTTCATATCCTGATATCTGGATTTCGTTATCAACCGTATGCAGGCAAAGAGGAGCAAAACGTCCAATTCGAGATAAAGACTCATGGTACTAAGAGCAATCATGGCCCAATCAGCTTGGTAGTAAACGCTTGTGCGAGTCGAGACCTTCAAGAGAGCGTAGTAGGTGTTTGCTTCGTGGCTCAAGACATCACGGGGCATAAGATCGTGATGGACAAGTTCACCCGGATAGAAGGCGACTACAAATCCATCGTGCAGAACCCGAACCCGTTGATCCCTCCCATTTTTGGGGCAGACGAGTTCGGGTGGTGCTCGGAGTGGAACACAGCCATGACCACCTTAACCGGCTGGAACCGAGAAACAGTGGTCGACAAAATGCTTCTCGGAGAGGTGTTCGGGACAAACACCTCGGCCTCTTGTCGCTTGAAGAACAAGGAAGCGTTTGTCAACTTAGGCATTGCGCTCAACAACGCCATGGCCGGACACGAACCTCAGAAGGTGTCGTTTGGGTTTTTTGCCAGGAATGGGAAGTATGTTGATTGCTTGCTGTGTATGAGCAAGAAGGTTGACCAAGAAGGCGCTGTCACGGGTGTCTTCTGCTTCCTCCAGCTTGCGAGCCAAGAGCTTCAGCATGCACTTCATGTCCAGAGGCTCTCGGAGCAAACTGCGTTAAAGAGGTTGAAAGCACTGGCGTACATCAAGAGACAGGTCAGGAACCCTTTGTCTGGAATCGTGTTTTCAAGGAAGATGCTCGAGAGGACCGAGCTTGGAGCAGAACAGAAACAGCTCCTGCAAACTAGTGCACAGTGTCAACGTCAACTCAGTAGGATCCTCGATGACTCGGATCTCGATACTATCATTGAAGGGTACGTATAACGCATTCGCTCACGTATCATTTGAAGCTGCTAACGTATATTGTATGGCTGTCTGCAGATGCTTGGACCTGGAAATGGTGGAGTTCAACCTACACGAAGTAATGGTTGCATCGATCAGTCAAGTTATGATGAAGTGCAACGGGAAGGGGATTCGAATCATTAACGATGCACCAGACGAGATCATGACCGAGACCTTATACGGGGACAGCATTCGGCTTCAGCAAGTTCTGGCAGATTTCTTGTTGATATCTGTCAACTCTACCCCGTCGGCTGGACAGCTTACCCTTGCCGCTAGCTTGACCAAGGATCAGCTAGGCCAGTCAGTACATCTCGCAAACCTCGAGCTCAGGTATGATCGATCCATTGATGTTAACTCGATGGTGGTACATTTCGATGTTCTATAGGATAATTTCTCGAAAATTGTTTGCAGGATAACACACGCTGGGCAGGGAATACCAGAAGGGGTGTTGAGCCAGATGTTCGGAACGGAGGGGGACACGTCGGAGGAAGGGATCGGATTGTTGGTGAGCATGAAGCTCGTGAAGCTCATGAATGGAGATGTGAAGTATCTAAGGGAGTCGGGTAAGTCTAGTTTCATCATCTCTGTTGAACTTGCTGCTGCTGCTGCTGCACATACGTTGAGAACCTAAACCTTCTGCCCATAAAGCTGTTGTTGTTCGGAAATTTTGATGTGTTGTTGTTGTTGTTTGTTGTATTCGCTGTTAAATCGAACCATGAATGTTTTCATCTCTACCTTACGAGAGAGATATAGTTTGTAGTGAGTCTTAAACTCGAAATTGAATCCAAAAACCTAATCGATGTTACCGGAACGACCTTCGGTTAATGTATATAGAAAATCCATGTGATGTAGTTTTGATAGAATTAAGGATGATGACTCAAAGATTAACAAAGTTTGGAGTGAGAGGAAACTTGGTTGGAATTGCATGAGCTAATTAAGCACCCACAATGGATTCTATGAGTTCTTGAAGAGGTGCAAGCTCCCTTTTGTCTATCAACCCAAACTCCTGCATATAGGAAGACAAAAAAGATGGCTTATCATTCATATCCACTAGCACTTACTTGGTGATCAAGAAAGAAACCCTAATTAAAGAGTAAAGCTTACATTAGTGAACAAAATGAAGTGCTTAAAACATGTGTTGAGGTGGGCTTCCTCTTGGAGGCTAACAATCCTTTGGAAGTGGTTATGGTAGACATGAGCATACACTCTGAACAACCTCTTGAATATTGTCTTGGTCACCTCTTTGAAGTTCGGTGGGAACGGGACACCTACGTACACAATCAAACCAACACTGTTGAAAGAGATCGGTCGAGACAACGAGAGTATTCTCCGGAAAAAAAATGTACACATTACCAAGCTTTTGAGGGAAGATAGACTGATCATCAAGCTGTGACTCGATCCAATCCATCAAGTAGTCGACATACTTTGGTGCAGATACTTCAATTGGCTTCTTTATCTGCACACCATCTGCCCATCTGTATTCGTACCTGCAATTTTTCGTCGATTTTACGATAAGAAAGTCTCTCGTTAAGTGCGCGGCGAAAAGAATATAATTAATGTGCTTACTTGGGGCCAGCAGACATTGTAGGACAGTTCTCAGGGGTGCAGAACTCTGTGAGTGTGCTAAAGAGAAGATTCACTTGATTGAAGAAATCCACAGCTAGAGTTTTTCAAAAACAAACAAAATTAATTAAAGATAATTATTCAGAGATTTTTAATTTACAGTAAAAATTAGAGATAAAAAATGGTGATTTTTAAGATTTACTGTTGACAGCAAGCCATTCATTTTCATCTTCTCCAGGAGGAAGCTTTACTGCTTCTCTTAGATTCCCACTGCCTAAGGTTGAGTCAATGTGCTTTCTCAGTTGCACTCCCTGCAGCATAATCTTGACAAGTTGATTAGACGACGGGAATCGGTCGTCGAGAAATCGCGGGCGTGTATGTAGTGTGTGCGAGAGAATGCATAGAACGTGTATACATTTCATTTACCGGTTTAATGACTCATATCCCCTTTCCATAAAAAAAAATCACATTCTCGTGTGTGATTCGCTCACAAAAGTATATATTATCCTCCATAATATGTTGGTTTAGAAGGATTTTAAATGACCAAATACGATAACCGAATGTAACACATAAAAACAATCCTCCAAACTTGAAACCATCTCGAAATTCTTAGAGACAAAATAAACCAACCTTATTTCCGGATGGTGCACTCTTCTTTGGACGAAATGTCTTTTGATTCCTGTTTGCAAAACCAATTCCAAAATTGAATAATTCAACAATTTTACATTAACCTTAAATCAGATTATTAAGATCTACAAATCAAAATTAAGAACCCTAAATCATTGATTATAAAAAAAATGCCATCCACCAAAAACAAAGGTACTGAGATTGCGTACTTACCTGCCTAAACCAAACAAACTCATTCTTAATGTATATGTTAAAAGAGATTAAGTAGTAAATTTTTATTCCGATAATATGAAGAAATTATCGGTGAAATGAGAGAAAACAAGAAACCAAAAGCTCAAAAGAATTCTCTGAAACAAAATAATATTTTTCGTAATTTATGTTATTCATCAAGTTAAAGAATAATATCATTTTTCATATATGTTTATGGAATTATATTTGTCCGAAAAACATAATAAAGTTCATAATATAAATAAAATTGATGTTTTTTTATAATATAAATAAAATTAATGGCTACAAAGTTAACATAATTGGTCATGAATATTTGGGAAGTCTCGTCCGAATTAGTAATATTTCCATTTGCAGTTGAAAAATATTTTTAGGAAATATGATAAAGTGACACTGATAGGATTAAAATTATTCTGTATTCAATTATTGGAATATAAAATTTTAATATATTACCATCAAACATTAAATTATTAACATAATTGGTCTTAAATAAATAAAAAATGATTTTGCTTAGTGATATTTCAAATTAAATTTTCGAATCTTCTGATTTTGAGGCTTAATTGTTGTGAGGTCCCGTAGCTCAGTTGGTTAGAGCGTTGGTCTTATGAGCCGAAGGTCGCGGGTTCGAGCCCCGCCGGGACCAATTTAATTCTAATTTCAATTTTGCTAAGCATTTTTTTTATTCGAAATATAATTGAGGTGACACATAATCTATTAATCTTTCTAACAAACAACATTATTATTATTATTCATTCAATCATTGGGTTTCTAATTTTGTTTCTTTGTGTTGATGTTATGTGGGTATTGTCTTGCTTTCATCTCTATTACATGACAAACTACACCTAACCAAACTGATAAAAAGAACC